>OU426991.1:8790813-10227752 GCA_911387755.1 Chrysotoxum bicinctum | reverse complement strand
CGAAGGTGGACTCAAGGGTAAACTGATGAGCATTCCTAAAAGCGCGAGTATTGCGGTTAAATTGTTTAAGGGGATGAATGCAACTGGTTATTTCGCTAGAGCACTGTTTATAGAAGTAACGGTAAAATAATGAAAGACAAGAATCATTGTGACGGTGCTCGAGAGATTCAAATGTTTCTGTTATACTTCTATCACCTATCACTTTTAAAGCTCTTTTTTGGATTCTATCCAAGAGACTCAAGTGTGTTATTGGAGCACCTGCCCAAATATGGGAATTTTACTCGAGCTTTGGACGAATATAAGCCTTATAGATTTTATAGCCAGATCGGAAAGAGTGAATATGAAAAGCTGAGGGTACTATCATCAGCAAAGCAATTTAGTGGATTAGAAGCGTCAGATAGGAGATCGTTGATAAACATGAGGAAGAGAGTCGGAGACAAAACGGAGCCCTGGAGTACACCAGCATTTATTTTATGAATTTCAGACTTGAGGCCATCCAATACGACTTGTGTTGAGCGGCCTGAAAGATAATTTCTAATCCAACGAAGAAGACATTCATCGATACCAAAAGCACGTATTTTCGATAAGACAGCTTGATGCCAAACTCTATCAAATGCTTTTGAAATATCAAGTGCAATAAACTTACTTTCTCCAAAACGATGTAAAGATTTGTGCCACTGTTCGATGAGATATACCATCAGTAGATCACCAGTGGACCTATTCCTACGAAAGCCATACTGTCGGTCATTAAGAAGCTTTCGTTCTTCTAGATATTTCTAGAGCTGATTCATATTCAACGTATTGAGGAGGTTCACCGTAGATTTTTACGATTTGCGTTACGTTGCCATGGTTGGCATGACACATTCCACTTACCTCCCTATGAAAATCGTCTTGAACTTATAAATGTGCAAACCTTATGCCAACGCGTCGTGATAATGCAGATGCAGAAATTATTTGTATACACCAGCTCTTGACTGGTGGCATCAATTGTTTAGCTCTTTACGAAAAAAAAAAAATAAATGGAAAGCAAGCCAACGTCATTTAAAAACTATACTACTTTTTGTATTCCCTTCCATCCAACTGAATACGGCCAGAATGAGCCGTACTAGAATGCTTCGCAAAGCTAACAGCTCAACCATTTTTGATCCTAATCTCTATAAATTCTCTTTTATACGCACTCTCCTAACTTAGTCCTTAGTCTGTTATGTCCTTATTTCCTGGCTCCTTAAGTTTAATTTATTCTTAAGATTTTAATTGTTATTCTAGTTTATAATAATTATAATAATAATAATACGAGTATGTTGGTCTAAGAGATCAATTGAATTTCCTAATAGCAAATAAAAATAAAATGAAAAACTTAATGAAAACTAAGTTTCAAAAATTGGAAAATAGGTTCGAAAAATTGAGTTTTTTAAAGTTTTAAGACATTTTGAAAATATAAAACTTATAAAACTTGGAATGGCAATTTGGAAAAATATTTAATAAAAATCTCTTATTTTATCTGAAAGTCCTGGAATAAGTGTAAAATTTCAATAATAAACAAGCTAAGTAACATTTACTAACTGCGATTAAGGTACCTAAACCATTGAGGGTGGAAAATCACTTTTCCACTTCTATACCACGTTTGATTTCAAAAATCAATCGTTCACCCGTTTTCCATGAACTTTTTTTTTTTTTTTTTTGAAAATCCGAAAAATTATTTTTTTCAAAAATTTTTATAACTCCTGTATTTTTTGCACTATACATTTTATATCGGTTTTATTTATTTTATTCGGTGAAAACTTGAAAACACATTAAGAACCGGGAGAATTTTCATCATCAAAATCGTCCTGGGATGATCCCTATTTGTTTAAATTGTTTTAAAATTTTATAGGATAGCAAAAATACAACGATATTATATTTTAAGGTTTTTCCGCTTTTGAGACTGGAATACAAAATAAAACACTTATTCGCGAAAAACAAAAAAAAAATCACTTGAATTTATTTTTTTTATTTTATACATGTACGAGTTACAGGTTTCAAGTTTATTTATTATTCGTTTTTGAGACAATTAAAAAAAATCGTTGTATGGTATATTCTCATTTTAGAGAAAAACTTGGCATTTTTTTAAAGAAAATCATATAACATTGTGATTATTAAATTGGAGTTTCAAATTGTTAAGAAATTAAAGTTTTGTATTTTTCCTCAATATAAAAAAGCAGTATTTCAGTTGTTTTAAAATGATATCATTTCAAGTATTTTTTGTAAAAAAATGCCACTGATCCCCTATACAATATTTTTCTTTTCTGGACTAGATTGAGTATGCAAAAATAAAATTGTGTAGAAATTGGTAGTTTTGGAAAGTACACGAACTTTTTTTTTTAATACAAATCTTCACTGTAATTTTAAAGGTTAAAAATCGTTGCGATGTTTTTCCACGATGTTTCTTATTTTAAATTATATGTTATACTTATATAAAAACAGACAATTTAAAAAAAAAAAATATCATCACATTAGGAGCTGGATTTTTCAAAGTTCGAAGTGGAAACAAAATCTATGTGAAACTTCATAATTCATAATGTATATAGTTCAGTATAATTAAGTAGTACCCCTTGGCATAATGGTATTTTTTTTCCGAATCGGCAGAAAATTGCAGGTCCCCTGCATTCCTGGTAAACACGCACACAGAAATGGTTGAGAGTTGTAAATCACTAGATCCTGGTCCTGGTACCGCACAATTACCATTCAGTTTTAATACTGAAAAAGTATTTAATGTTTGATAAACAATATTTTAAAACAATCAAGTTAGAATTGTTATTCAAGGAAAACCTTATACAATCTTCCACATAAATAAAGAATGAGCATAATTATAGGAACCTTCTAAAAATTTTGAAAACTTTAAATTAAATAAATAATATAAGTATATGTAAATCATGTACTTTTAAATTTTTTCATATCAATTATTAATTAAACAAAAAACTAATACAATTGAAGTGAATTTTTCTAATGCAGAAACATATATTTGAAATATTGAAAATCGAAAATTAGTTGAAGAATTCAAACACGCATACATTGCAGTTAAAATTGTCTACCTTTGAGTTTATTTATTTTGAAATTGATAAAATGTATTTCCAAAGTTCATTATCAAAATTATATAATTAATCACCGTCGAAAATACATCTCATTAGGTGTAGACACCCGGAATAACGGAATTTTAAATGGGTGATATAAAAGCATTTTTTAATGTAAAAGGGAAGGTCTATTTTTTCAAGGCTTATGCGGCAGACAATTTTCTAAAAAAAAAAATACTTTTAATGGACAAAATTAAATCAACGGCAAAATGTAAATACAATAAAAATCCAAATCTATTCAATGATCTTATTTTAAAATCAAGTTATTTATATCAATATTTTTCGAAAAATTACTTTTAAACACAAAATTTATTAAAAAAACAACACAAAATGTAAACTGATTTTTTTTCAAAATTTTGAAGCAATGTAGAAAATAAACTTAAGGTACTTACTGCCTTTATTGATTCTTATTTGAAAATCGGATGGTTTGATACATTCTAGTTTTTGAAAGGTTTGAAAATTAAGAAAAAAACATTTGTTCATTATCTTATGGTTTTTAATTTGTAAAATAAATCAATTTATTTTGTATTTATCGATTTTGTTAATTTTTGCATTCCATCTGGCAAAAAATCCATTTATTTTTTGATTTAGAATCAATTTTCCAAATCTAAATTCTTCGGCAGATTCACCCCTCCGTGTACTAATACCAAAACAATTTTTAGCTGTCAGCTTGCAAATTTGGTTTAAGAATCTATTAATTTATTTCAATTGTGAAAATTATTATTTCCAGTGCATAAAGGAATTTACTTGTTAAACATTCGTTTTGCTTAACAATTTTTTTTTAAAAATTATTCGGCAAACGGACACATATTTCTCTACCTAAAGTAGATAAATGATAACACAAACCGAAATTAGGCGAAACAAAACTTCAATTTTAAGTCGCATTCCATCCGCCGCGAAAAAAAAAAACATTTTTTTATAGAAATCTGAATTTATCAATGAAAAACATCATTACGTTGTGGTACATGAATGAATATAGATTAATCTTTACAAAATTGAGAGTATACATGAAGAAGATACAGTTCAAGTGCTTTGAACTAAAAGGACTTTATCACTATCTCTTAAGCTTTCGAGGTATTAAAACATTAGAAATTCGGATTAAAATTTTGAATGATAAGATTTTTGTTTGACTTGTTGCTCAATTAATGGCATATTTAGTCGTCAGGCAGGTTTTCTTCGATAACAGCACGTAGAATAATGTCTTCTTAGACAATATTAACTTGAATAGCCCGCTTAGCGGTTTCTAATGTCGATTTCCTTTTACACTAGGGATTTTAGGGATTGCGATCCCTTGTCAAATTTTGTCTTTTTAGTGTGCGTATTTCGTATACATGTAAATCCCTCTCCAAATACGGATTCGAAAGATTTGATCTCTGTCAAAAAAAAAATCAATTTTTTTGGTGTGGTAAAAGTCAAAATTTGACAAGGGATCGCAATCCCTAAAATCCCTAGTGTAAAAGGAAATCGACATAAGGTTTTTAATATCCTATTTGTAACACCCCTTGAAATAATAGTAAGTGTGATCAAGCTGTCATGTCTGAACTATGTATTGAATCAGATTATGTTTTCATCCCACATTCACCAAAAGTATCTCTTGCCACGAAAAGTGCTTCGATCTTATCCTTTCGGACTCGGCATTGGCTTCTTATCCATTTTTTATTTATTTATTTATTCATTCACATTCGTTGTTAAATTTCTCATTCGTTTTACGCGCTTCGCGAACAAACACGTGAAACAAAGTAACAGAATCAAAAGTGTTAAGTCAGATGATAATTTGATATACTCGTATGTACGAGTACATATATACAGTACAAACTCGATTTACGCAACTAATAGAAATCGGGGCAGTTGCAATAACCGAGGTTGTTGCACTTACTGGGTTGTATTTTTTTCGATACAAATTATAGTTGAAATTGCTTGTTTTCTTATAGATAACGACAAGTTATAAAAAAACTTCAGTGAAACCAAAACAAACAATTATTTTTGAAAATATTTTTATTAAATACGAAAATTTACACAAAAATTAATAAGTGATGAATGAATACAGAATATAAGTATATTAATTTTTTTTTTAAAGAAGTTAGATATTTTAGATTGAGTTTTTTGCAAATTTATGTTTTTTAAAACTGCCCTCTCTTTTATTTTTTGTTGCAAATAAAATCTCTTCTATTGGAATATTGTTCTCTTCTGTCCATTGCAAACATATGTTTAAGGATCGAATTGCATCTTCTGATTTAATTTTTGATAAAGTGGGGACCGACTCAGCTTCACCTTCACCTTCACCTTTATCAGCGCTTTCAATTTCTTCTGGATCATCAGAATTACCACATGACTCAACGCTTTCGTTTTTAATAATTTTGTAATTTTTCTTGTTACACCCATCCTGCACAAATTTTCCGTAGACACTAATGAAATTGCAACCCATTCAAATAAACACAGATGCATTTTATGTGTTTGTGTATTATTTTTACATGGAATTTCGTTCAGACAAACTAGCTGTAAACTAAGGGCAGGAATAGAGAATCAAAAAAAGAGCATGCAAATAAAAAACAGTTGAATACACATAAGAAGTTGCACAAATCGAGGTAGCATTTTTCAAAAGTTGCACTTATAGAGTCAAGACGTGCTACAAATTTGGAGTTGCAAAAATCGAGGAGTTGCACGAATCGAGGGTTGCGTAAATCAAGTGCGTACTGTATAATAGGTTTGTTCGTTGAGCCCTGAAGTCACCCTGGGGTCGCCCTAAATCGTTTTTTGAAAAACCTGAAGTCACCCTGGTGAGCAAATTCTGTGTTTTTTGAGACCTGGGGTCGCCCTGAACTCGCCATGAAGTAGATCTAGGTATTTTGCTGGGGCGAGTTCAGGTAACGATCAAACTGTCAAAAGTCATATGGGATTTCATATGTATTTCTTTTGTTGTCGTTTGGCGATTCCCATGTCGCATGTTATTGCTTGTATTTGCAATTAAATGTTTGTTGTACTCATCGGATGAAACATTCAGCAACAACGCGAAATTGTTTTCGTTCATTTTTAAAACTAATTTATAACAAATTTAAAGTTTTATCAGATCACAAAATTATTTTGTCTTGCTTTTAGTTGTCAACAAAACAGTTGAAAGCTCTTGGGTGTTTTTTGAAAACCGAAAACCCCAGTTTTTGTTGACAACTCTGAGGGTTGTCAAGAAAACCTGGGTCAACCCTGGGTAAAGTTCAACAAACGAACCTAATGTTGTAATCAAACCGCATTTTGAATTTGTTCTAAAGTGCAATCATTTCGTGCTTTAGATTTGGCCAACACTGTATACATACTGTTGTTAATCTATATTCTGATAGCTGTGCTGGGCAAAATAGAAACCGTGCAATGATATCAATGTTAATTAATTTCTTGAAAACCGCAACAACAATAACAGAAATAAAGGTCCCATAGCACTATTACATTTGTTAAACATTAAATTAAACATTTATAAAAATGCAAAGAATATCAGTTTTGTTGTTATTAGAGGAATAAGAGTCAAGATTCAAGAAGGCGAAATGAGCCGAGAGCTAAAGAGCTGAATTTATATTCTTTGTATGGGCCTCCACCAGTCGCTTTTTTGTGTGTCAAATTCTCGAACACTTTCTTCCTTACATATTTTTTTTTTATCTTGCCAAACCTTAAAAATTGACATTTTTTCACAAAAAGCATCATTAAAATCGTAAACCACTCACTTTTTTCCACTCAGCAATTATTGATTTCATAGGGGGCCCAATGGAGTTGAGGTCTTGTTCTAGCTGTTTCCGAAATTTTTGGACATCATCCTTGCTTTTATTAGTAAAGCCATTTGCAATGTCCGGATTTTTTTCCATTGAGGAAATTAATTCTTCTATTTGTCTGGAATTTGAAGATTTAAACCTTAAAAAATCAATTATTTTAGTTAGTTTTTATGGTTTTGTTTATTTTTTATAGAGGTAACTCACATATCAACAGATAACTTTCCAGATTCCCTTGCAAAATTGTAACGGAATATTTCTCGAGAAAGTGAAGGAAATTTCCCATAAAAAAATTGTTCACGATAGGTAAATATTTCTCGCGGAATTTTTCCCTAATTTCGAAATTAGTTTACGATAGCTATTTTTCGAATTTGGGAAAAATTTCTCGAGAAATGCGATTCACGATAGCCCTGTATCTAAACATCCTAAGCAATAACCTTCAACCGACCTTATGCAAATTAAGGATACTTAGCAATTGCATCTCTTAGCAGGACAATGATCCTAAGCATACCTCGCAGTTTCTTAAAAAATGAATTCTTTATAGCACTTCAAAGCACCTCCACCACCCTCCCCAATCACCGTACCTAAGCCCCATACAACATTTATGGGATTATTTGGACCGGAAAATTTCACAAACGGGCCATCAAGAACAAAGATGACCTTAAAAGGCTTTAATTGAAGAACTGTACCAAATATCCTCCCATGTTAGAAATAACGTTGTTGTTTCCATGTCACGCTGAATAAGAAATGTTATGAAGTCTAAAGGTGATCTAATGAAATGCCCATTTTTTTACTTGAGATAATATTTTTATAAATAATTTTAAGATATAACAGATGTTTACTTACTTTTGACGCGTAAAATATGAAGTTTATTTAGTTTTTATTGCGTAAAAATGCATTAGTTCGTTTTTTGAATTTTTATTTTGGTTTTGATTTATTGCTATCAAATACAAATTTTATTTTGTATTATTGGAATTCAATTTTTGTTAATTTTTTGGTTTCAAATCCATGTAACTCAAGAAATCATTTATGTGTTTACTCACTTTTGACGCTCAGTGTATGTTTAAGCGCCTATGTAAATGAATTTGTAAAAACTAATTTTTTTAAGATATATTATAATGTAATATAAAAGCTTAATTCATATGTAATATTAATGCTAAATAAATAAATACAATACAAGAAAATACAATACTAACATTTAAACATTTACTATTTAAAATTCATTGCTCACTGACTCAAACTCACTGAATGTGAAATTTAATGGAAGTCTACCTCGTCACTACACATTCTAGATAATGAAGATGAAGAAAATGAGGAAATTACTTCTCATGAAGAGTAGCGATTGAATTCAATTTAGAGATCAAGTGACCTCAACTCCAAAATCCGTTTCGCCCAAGTACTACAGCGGACCCATCTGTTGGATCGTGTCGTACCTTCTAAGTCTTTCTCTTTCTTAACTGTACATATGATGCGGAAATATGATATTAGAAATTCCTTGACGAATTCTAAAATGTTTATTTGCTGAAAGACTAAATGCATGTGTATAAGCGGTAACAATTTAACTGTGAACATTCAAATAAGCAATGAAGTCATTAATTGTAAATGAAATCAAATATCTAGGTGTATACATTCATCATCATCGGCTCGACAACCGGGTTCCGGTCCTGGCCTCTTTCAACAAGTCTCTCCACCTATCCCGGTCTCTAGCCGACGCCATCCAGTTGCGCACCCCAAGGCTTCGGGCGTCCTGGTCTACGCCATCTCTCCAGCGCAAGCATGGTCTACCACGCTGTCGTCTACCATAGAATGTACCACAAAGAACTTTCCGAGCAGGTTCCTCTTCGCTCATGCGAGCTAGGTGCCCTGCCCACCGGAGTCTACCGAGCTTAATTTTTGTCACGATATCTGCTTCTAGGTAGATTGCGTACAATTCATGATTGTACCGTCTCCGGAATCGTCCTTCCTCACATATGGGGCCAACAATTCTCCTTAAGACTTTTCTCTCGAACGCAGCTAAGAGGTCGGAGTGCCTTTTGCTAAGCACCCAAGTCTCGGATCCATATGTGAGTACTGGCAGGACCATGGTCCTGTACAGCAGCAGTTTTGAAGTTATGGTGAGATTTCTGGATTTGAAAAGCTTTGACAGACTATAGTAGGCTCTGTTGGATTTGAGAAGCCGCCCGCGTATTTCTTCTTCTATATTGTTATCGGCTGCACCTATTGACCCAAGGTATTTAAAGGATTGCACCACTTCAAATTCGTGCTCCGGTACCTTGATTGTTTGACCAACTGTTCCTCTCGCATTCGACGCCACCATGTACTTTGTTTTACCTTCACTAATGTGCAGCCCCAGATTTTGTGCCGCCTGCTCGATCTGGATGAAGGAATCGTGTACAGCTTGTTCGGATCTTCCGATGATGTCAATGTCGTCTGCGTAAGCTAGTAACTGGCTGGACCTGTTGACGATGGTCCCTCTTGTTGCCGTGCCAGAGTCACGGATTGTTTTCTCCAACGCCAGGTTGAAGAGGAGGCAGGCCATACCGTCCCCTTGTCGGAGTCCATTAAAGATTTTGATTGGTCTGGATAGCAATCAGGCTATTTTTACTTGGCTTGTTACGTTGGTCATGGTCAACCTACATAGTCGTGTCAATTTATTTGGGATGCCGAATTCTCTCATGGCTTTGTAAAGTTCTACCCTTCTAAAAATTGTCATCAATGGGTTGCTGGTTTACTCATTACATGTTGTTCAGGCATAACACTAATAACATGTAATTGAGTTAAACTAGTATGCCCAACAAGGATGAACATGAATAAAATAATGTGAATTATAAGCGACATATAAATAAGACACGGCATTTCTCCGCTTTAGCTCAGCCGCCATCCCTGGAGATAAAAATATCTGAGACAACCACCAACAGTCTCAGAACATCGTGCCACACATCTTTCCTATCCTTCTTTCTCTTCATTAACTTCACGCCCGCGCTGTGTTGAAACATTTAAAGGGTAATCATAATCCCTTGAGCGCGGGTAGATTATAAAAAAAAAAAAAAAAAAAAAAATAGGTGTATACATTGATAAGTTAAAATTGTATTATCATAAACTAAACTGTGTTCAAAACTCTTACAAAAGATAGGATTCCTTTCAAGGATAAGAAAAAATATAACAAAGACCTGGGGTGGAATCGGATAAGCTGATAGTTGATTATAAATTTTTCGATTGTCATTTTGGCTATAATTGTCTCTATCATATCAATAAAGAAATATAGAGAGAGCGATTGTCAAAATGACATTCAATTAATTTAGTGATCACTTTACTCTTACGCGAAACGGGCCCTGTGCTTTAACCGTATAACACTACCATATTTCCACATTTCATTTCATTATTGTTCCTTAATCATATACACGTGTTCCATGCAAAACCAGAATAAATTGCAAATGCGGCAAAGGAGCTATGAGCGTTGTTTTAAAGTGTGGTCTGTTAACTTCAGTAGTAGATTTTACAATCTCTAAAGCTGCTAAATGTTACTCAATGACTAAAATTTAACGTTTTAATTATGATTTTCAAAATAAAATTAAATCTTTATCCAGTCTATTTACAGAACAATGTACAATATATACATAACTATTGACAGACACGCCCTTCGGAACATTGGTGATTTTCAACACCCTGAAGAATGGAATAAAGTCTTTTATTCGCATTCAAAAAAACAAATAGACCAAAAGAGCCTAAAAGTACAAAATCATCAATAAACTGAAAAATAATTGGTCAAATACATAGAAGAATTTTTTTGTTCAGAATGTAAGTAAATAGAATTTATAAATTAATCTTATTCAATATTATAAAGAATTAAGTAATATGTTTGTTTTCTTCGCAGGGAATCATCAAAAATTGCAAACACGAAGGCGTCACAGTTTGAGATTCTGGTGCAGTACATGGAAAAGCATCCAGATTTGTCCAAGGGCTACTTGAAAACACCAGAAGCCAGACAAAAATCAAAAATGTTATGCGCTAACATGTCTAAAGACATGAATGCTGAAGGTCCACCGCAGCGTGATTCAGTCGGATGGAAAAAAGTAAAAAAAAAAAGTATTTTATTGGATTAAAAATGTCTTTAAATAAATATTGGATGGGTAAAACTTTTCTCGCTAAGCTCCATTATGTTGGATTTGTCTCTAATTCGCCTTCGTTCAATTTGTTCTATTCGTTCCGGATTTTCATCTGAATTAAACCAAATTGCGACACTGTCCATGTTTATTTATTATTATTGTTTTCAATTTAATTGCTTCGCTTTAAATTCTATTTTTTCACACCAGCTGTTTTTTTTTTTTTTTGTTTTTACTTTGGTTGTCAAACATAATGCGAGACTCGTTCGAAAATCGGAAATTTTGTGGGAAATAATTGGCATTACCGGCATCCGATTCTACTTTCTTAGATAGTTCTATTTGAAAGTAGAATCGGAAATGACTTTCGAATAGAACCGAAAGTAGAATCGAGTTACATAGTAGGGCCCCTGCATTTATTTAATCCTTCATTCTAGTGAAATAAAAAATTGGACAAATTTAAATGTTATACAACCACATTTAAAATATATACATATTATAAAATCGTTTATTATAATTTTATGGTAAATTATATAGTTTCATTGAAACTAATAAATTCAATAAAAAAAAACGCTTATTATATTGGTTGATGTTTGCCTATTATAGAAATCACTGCATCATTTCTAAGGGAATTTAAATTCAAACACCATAAATGAAGGGCTCACAGCTGTACCGAACCAAGTCATTTTAAAGAAATCCAAAACTAACGCCAGGATTACCGCAAAATTGACCTCTATTTAGAGCTGTAATGAGCCACATATTTCATTTAGAGCTACATACATAGTTCTATTTAGAGCTGTAATGAACTATACATAGTTCATTACAGCTCTAAATAGAGGTCAATTTTGCGGAAATTTTGGCGGTGGTTTTGGATTTTTTTAAAATGACTTGGTTCGGTACAGCTGTGAGCCCTCCAAATGCCATATGTGATATCTAGGCGAATAACATTCTGGGTAACGCTGTACTGTATGTGTAAAAACAATAACATATTCATTCTTTCTTAATGATCTCAAAGTAAAATCATGTAAAAAATCAAATAAAAAATAATTTTTGCAATTTTCAAAATTCTTAGAAAATGGAATAAATAAAACCATAGACAATTCAGTACTTCACAGTGAAAAAAATCAGTTTTTTCTAAATTTTTAGTTTGAAGGTAATTTTTCCGAATACTATATAACCTATTAATAGATATAATTTCATAGAAAAATAATAAAATAGACTTGTGCTTTTTAAAATTACTCCCTCGGTGAAACGAATCAGGACGTGATTTTAGATGTTTTGTGTACAAATAATTTTTGTTTGTATATATAATGGCTATTTCTCTATTTTTACAAATTATAAATCAAAAATTGATCCATTGCGAAAGAACAGTTCATGCTGGTCATCTTCATCCTTACTACTCACTACGTCCAATATCTTGTCCTGAAAAGTCGTGAAAAAATTGCCGTTGCTTCTTGTATGGAAATACGATTTAATAGGTTCGGATTTAGGTGTATAATATTTGGCAGTTAAATTTTCAGGATAATCGCATGGTGAATTTGGAATCCAATCGTCAATTTGTCTGGGGCGAATCCCATATTCTTCATCGAAAAATTTAAACACTTCTTGTTTCGTCGAGAAATTGTTGAAAATCACTCGTTTCCTTCGGCGCATCAGCTTACCCCACATAAACGTCAAATGATGATGAAAACATTGAAAGGACAGGTCATCGCCGGCAGCATTTGCTATGTCGAGCCAATGTTGTAGACATTCGACTGTCGTCTGTTTGGTACCAGTGAAAAGAGACGGGTTAGCCAAGAGACCTCTTGCTGCCATAATGCCATCCGCTTTGGTTTGTTCGTAAATTTCGTCGGCAACTTGTGTTGTTTTTACGTCGCCATTGACAATAAGAGGAATTTGAATTGATTTCTTTATCTCCGCCATGGCGGCAACATCAACTGGATGCGAGGTTTTTTGCCATTGCGTTCGGCCGTGTATGACCAAGAAGGTAGCTCCACACTTCTCCAACTGACGACACAGATCAATACTTGATGCGGTTTCTCCTTGGAGGAGACGCAATTTGAGAGACACACTTAATGAAGATGGCAAATTCCGACGTAGAGTCTTAACAATATCTTCGACCAATTCTGGCTTTCGAAGTAAAGCACATCCGTATCCTTTGGCTATGGCCCATGACTGAGGACACCCACAGTTTAGGTCGACGCCATCAACGAATGGACTAACAAGTTCACTCGAAGCTAGCATGTCCACGGAATTATCAGCTGCAAATTGAGCAATAAGTGGCCGATCATCTAAAACATTTTTGCGTTAGAATTTAAAGTCGAGACGATTTTTCTTAAAAGATTTGGCTTACCTTTATTGGTAGAAAATTCACTATTACGTGCTTCCGCGCTGTGATTGAACGAGTTCGCCACTATCATTGGCGTGAAACAAAGCCTTACATTGTTTTGTCGCAAAAGGCGCCTGAATTCTAGCCTAAAGCAACGAAGATTCAAAATTTAGGCCTTTCCCCAATATTTATCTACTTACTTGCTGTAGCGTACCATTGGAGCTGCAACATTCACATATTCGTTTCTTTCCTTAGCACTCTGGAATAGTTGTTTAATGTCCTGAAATTCGTTCATGTTGTAGAAATTGGATACCTTTCTCCTACTTCTCACGCTCCTTATTAATATTCGATTAAATTTACCATAAGTTTGAACGTACACTCATTCTCATTTCATTATTTATTGTGGCATCTGGCTGGCATGTCGCATGTGGTCGTGGTGTGAATTTGCTGTAGATTCTCTATTATAAGGATTGAAAACATTGTTGTCATTGGGCGCATTCACTAACCTAGTCACTAAGTAGTCAAAAAGTCAACTAGCTTTGTGAATGCAAAATTGCACAAAAAAGCTAGTCAATTCAAACTGTCATATTAATGACAGATGTAAACATATAAAATAAGAAAAATTGTGTTTTGAGAACTTTAAATAAGCTTTTTTTTACAGTTTAAATTAAATAACATCAAATATAAGATATAATATTAATTTGTTTAATAATTTCACTTCGAAAATATCTTCCACCAAAATTAAATTTGTATTTTCAACGAACAGCTGATTGTGAAATGTCAACTAGCTTTGAAGCAGAAATTTTTACACTACGTTTGAGGGGAAATTTCAACTAAATTTTTAGTTGTCTTTAGCCAATCAGAACGAGTTGACTACGTAGTGACTAGGTTAGTGAATGCGCTCATTGTGGTTTGCAAGCTTTGAGCATATATAATATGGAGGGCTCGTTTCTATTCCAGATGCGTGACTATCATAGGGAAGCTGCTCAAATTTGTTTAAGACAAACTTTTTTGACAGCGGCAACCAAAAAAAAGTGTTTGGCAGAATTGATTGCCTTGCGGGAAGATACTAAGTTAGAACAAAAGAATAGCATACAAATTAACAAACAAAAAAGCATTTTATTATTCAATATTTTTGTATCATTAAACCACCAAATAAACACTAACAGCCGTATTTATTAGAATTCCCTAAACGCGTGAATAGTTATGCAATGCATAAGGACTTATTCATCCACTATGCAAATTCATATTTATAAAACAATTGCCTACTCTGCATAGTTATAATGAGCTTGTGTCAAATAAAGTACCAAAAAGTAAGAATCTATTACATTTAGCCTTCATAACACTCAGCTGATCAAAAAACAAAAAAAAAAATATCTTGTCTGTCTATCGAATTTAATAAACAAAAACGAAACTACCAAAAGCTAAAAGAATTCCAACAATTAACTTTGATTCATCAGATAAAGTATGTTATTATCTCTAGCACAATACTGGAAATCAAATTGTTATTCGTTTCATTATAGCTGGAATACTCTTCAGACAAGTTCTTGAAGATAAAATTCAATAATGCAAAATAATAATTACAACACTAACACACCGGATGAAAAAGGATGCGTGGAGAGACATCACCAACAAGTAGGTATATTTATCTATTTAATTCTAAACAATTTTCAATTCAATTTGTTTTTAATATGTTAGTATAACATTTTTGTTTCAATAAATAAAAATAACACAAAGTTTTAGTTTCAATATCAAGTCAAAGGCATTTTTATTTGTTGATAATCTTTATAATTCAATGTGATGTCAAAGTGAATGTGACAGTTCAATACTAAAATGTCCTTATGTAGGCACTATTCAACCTCCAAACGCGTTTAGCTTATAATGCCTCTATTCAACGTCACATAAGTTTTATAAATAACGATTTTGCGTTTAGAGGCATTATAAGGGTTGCATAGCCTTATGTACTCATTACAATGAGTTTATAAATATGGCTGTAAAACTTTTTCAAGCTAAATATTTCAACAAATTTATTTTTTTTTAAATCCAACTAAAACTCATTACACATTGAGTTCGTCTTCGAATTTGGACTCGTTTTTCGGTTGGAATTGTGCCAGTTCCTTAATCTTTACCTCATTACAAAGGTGACACAAACCACTTACAGGGAATGGATCGCTGATGTCGGAAAAATCATTCTGCTGTTCATCTCTCTTAGTCGAGTCTAAATTACTGCAGTCCAGATGTTGAAAGATCTCCCGATTTTAGTCGCCATCCTTGGTAAATCTATTGTATTGGTCACATTGTGGGAAAGCTATTCGCCTCCAAGTAGGGAAATTTAATATTTTGATTACAAAATAGCAATTAACAGTCACTTTAAAGTTTGATCTTATTTTTACGTATAATTTGTAAAGAATTAAAACAGTCACAAAGCTTATTGATATGCGGTTTTTTGCAAACAAGACTGAAAATTTACTGAGTGCTTCATATCACATGTGACGGAGAACGATGTGCGAGGAGAAGGTAAATACAAATTGACAGCATACAGCTGTATCCTTAACTTACAGAAAGTGAAACTGCGACCCCTATCACAACTGCAAGTACTACAATGCATTAGGGATAGGAACGAGCCTTCCATATTATATATACTCAAAGGCACTGACTTACACTGATTAGCGTTAAATGAGCTGAACTAGTGTACACTAGTTCAGAATATTTTGCACTACCTTTTGAGCTAGTGCAGGTTAGTGAAAACTGTCAAAATCAGTTAATGTCATTATTCGATTGTATTTTGTTAACGAATAAAGTCGATTTTTTTCCGCGCTTTGTATTTTTGATTAAAATTTAGATTAGAGCCAACTTCGATTGAAGGGCAATCTCTGGTGATTCAATTTTCAGTGTTCTCCAATTAATCCTTTGAGTATATATAATATGGAGGGCTCGTTTCTATTCCAAATGCGTGACTATCATAGGGGGCGCTACTCAAATTTGTGTAAGACAAAGTTATTGTCGAGTGCTTCATATCCTTTGAGTATATATAATATGGAGGGCTCGTTCCTATCCCTAATGCATTGTAGTACTTGAAGTTGTGATAGGGGTCGCTGTCTCACTTTCTGTGAGTTGAGGAAACAGCTGTTTGCTGTCAATTTGTGTTTTTCTTTTTCTCGCACATCGGCTAATTTTCAGTCTTGTTTGCAAAATACAGAAAAAAATTATTTAATAAATTGTTATCCAATCGGTTTTGTTATAAAATATTAATTGAATTGCAAAATGTAGAACATATTACCACTGGCGATAAGCCTCATACCTTTGCTATCAGTAAGCTTTGTGACTGTTTTAATTCTTTACAAATTGTGCGTAAAAATAAGATCAAACTTCAAAATACCAAAGTTTTAAGTTCCCTACTTGGAGGCGAATAGCTTTACATGCCCGCAATGTAACCAATACAACGGATTTACCAAGGATGGCGACTACAATCGGGAGATGTACAGCTGGACTGCAGTAATTTATCTTCGACTAAGAGAGATGAACAGCAGAAGCAGAATGGTTTTACCGACATCAGCGATCAATTCTCTGCAAATGGTTTTTGTCACGTTTGTAATGAGGGTCAGCGTTTAAAGATTGAGAAACAGGCACAATTCGAACCGAAAAACGAGTCCAAATTCGAAGACGAACTCGAGGTGTACAAAAATCAACTAGAAGAACAATATCGCATCTGCACTACCTGTGATCGTCATCTGAAAAGAGTTCTGCGCGAGAAGGGAGCTGAAAAATTCGAACAACCTCATTTCGCTCGCATAAAAGTGTCCAGAAAACAAATTGAAACGCAAAATTTCCATCTACCTGGCGGTTTTAGCATTTCTGCATACAATTTGCCAAAGGAGTATGGCTTGACGATTCAGGTCAAACTATGATGATTGATTTTGCATCTTTTCTTCAGTCGTGCAGTTTTCAACCCAGAAAGGTATACGAACCCTGATTATTTAATTTAATTTTATTTTGATTTATTTTTTTATCTTACCAGTGGGATTACCAATTGTGCACAAAGACCAGCTTCGAAGTGATACAGATGGAAGTCGATGGAATTCTTGCACTCATGACTAAGCAAATGCAATTGGAAAGCGATTATGATTTTAACTTAGAACGGGGAATTCTCAGCGAATGTTATTAGAATTTAATTTGATCCTTGTGTCCCTCATAATATATAAAATATTCTTATAAAACAAAGAAATAAAATTTGTGTTTCTAAAAATAGAATGGTTTAAAATAATGATTCATATTCTTTCTTTTTAAATACGAAAATTATAAAATTTTCTTGTATCATGTTTTTTTTTTTACTTCTTGAATAAATTGGATGCACATTGGATTTGTATAAGTTGTAACTATAATCCAAATATAATAATCATTTTTGTGTATTTATGCACAATAAATCAATAAGATATGTTGTGAAGTTACTTTATTTTATTTGTTTTTAATTCTTGAGTTTTTGAAGAATAACTCTATAGTGTTGTTGTAAAACATATTCGATAGTTCTGCTATTGGCTCTTGTTTTGTAGCTGCAATAATCTCCATAACTTGTCTGCAAATAAAAATAAGTTCCATGAATGTATAAATAAAATGTATGCATGTTTATGGATATGTACATATTAGCACATGTATAAAGATACGAAAGTTGTTTTTGGAATGGGAATTTATAATATATGATTTACTCCTTTAGGTACTTTTGTAAATAGTAGATTCCTTTTAAGCAATTTCATTCACACTTTGTTGATCTTTCTTCAATTCATGGAGAACGTATTAATTCTTGTAAGAGTTTGTGAAATGTCGGTTAATAGGTGCAATACCTATTCAAACTAGGTTTTTATGAAAAGTTGGTTATTTTAATCGCGATTTATGATCTGAGACTGGAAATTTCGAGTTTTCAACTCTAACCATAGAACAAATCCTAAAGCATGTTTTAATCAAAATCGATTTTTTTTTACATAGAAATTTTCATTCAATAAACACTTCGAATCATTATCGCATATTATGAGAAACGACTAATTGAAATATAAAGCATTAATATCAAAGTATTGTGTAAATTTAAACTTACATTATCTGACACGGTTCATTACGAGAATCGATTAAAGTTGAGGGAGTCCATTTCTCTTTCTTTTTAACGACAGGAAAATGCGTACTCACCAATTTAGAACCCGCATGACTGGGTCGAATTCCACACCAAGGACTATCAGTTTCAAACATTATTTTATCGTTTGGTATTTCTTTGATTGTCTCTAAATTTTGCTGCGTCTTTAAAGAACAACCATTGAGTCCAATATAAAGTCCAAAATCTATTATACGCATTGCTTCCTCGAGCGTTCCATCAAAACTATGTACTACTCCACCAAATGAAAGTACCGCATTCATAGCGGCCTCCTGATGGATCATATATGACCAGAACCTGAAATTAAGTTCATAACTAGTCTATAGGAATCAAACAAATAATGCGATTTTACTAATAGTGCTTCAATTCGAGTAGAAACAACATGTCTTTAAGAAACCAATCTGCTTCATATATCCACTCATCCAAATCGGCATTGGTTTTAAGTTTACCATCGTTTGTGCTAAGGACGTACATACATTTATTAATTCACAGAATACTTAAATTAACTAGGGATTCTTCTTACCAAAGCAGGAACTTTAATATTGACTCCATCCTCATCCACGAGTAGGGTGAGTTCCTCCAGTGGTCTTTTCTCTGGATTCTAATTAAATTAAGGCGATTTTGTATTATATTTCAAAAGTACATTTTTTTCTTAGTTACCGAAAATATCACATTGGAATTCGTTTTTGGCATTTTCTCGAGGTTTATTCGTGTTTTAAAAAATTTCACCACCCGCTCCGGGAAAACCTTTGAGTATATTATATACTTGAGTATATATACTTGAATTCATTTGAGGACATCGTTCTTGCAACTCATCGTTGTTGTGGTTCCGAGTGTCAAATAAATGATTAAGCGCTAAAGATTCGGTTGCATCTGTGAAATGTCGTTCCTCTAAGTTTTCGTTTCCATGAATTGTGCTAAAAAAGTTTGTATATATTAATTTTTAAATTGGAATTAATGAATGACTTTCAAAAGTCCTTACTTTTCTACTTGATTTAATATAGCCGATGGCACAGCTCTTGGCTTCAAAAGCAAACGTTGTTTGTCGTTTGTTCGCTTCAAGAAGTCATTATTGGTAAAGTGCTTCATACACACTCTGTGTACATTAACATTTAAATCTTGTTTTTGAAATCCACAAATAGTGAGCCATTTTTCTGTTGTTTCGGTGTCATGTATAGGAAACCTTTAAATGAAAATATGTTTTAAGATAATAAAATAAGATATAAACCTTATTATTTGTTTTTATCTTACGAAAATCGAGGAATTTTTGAATTGAGAACACCACATAAGCAACAATAAAGGTTAACTGTGTTTTTCTTGCTTTCTATGTCACCTTTCACTTGCTTGCTATTTTGGTTTGGTCCGCTGTAATTATATAAAAGTAAAGTAAATGTACAAACATATTGAAGAAAAATATATTATATTTTATCATAGTTGTAAAAAATTATTTGCATTATCACTTACTCTCGCGAATTTCCCATAGTATTGAAAATTGTTGGAACTACATTGGGTTTTAGTTTCAATCTTGTTTTAGTTAGTGAGATCTTAAATGCTGATGGATCAAAGTGCAAGGAACACAATCGATCACTTGTTTTTAAGTCTTCGCATTTTGTTTTACAGAAAACGGACCATTGATTTCTGTAATCTTCATTTGTTGGAAAACTGCAAAAGAAATAAATTAAATAACATATATGTATGTAATGTCTGTGAATTTCATTATTTTATTTCACAAACTCACCTGAACAGTGTGATGAGTTCGCCACTTTGTCTACCACATATTGTGCACACTCTTGACATTATTATCAAATTGTAATTGCTTATATATTATTTTTATTATATTTTTCTTCCAAAAAAACAAAGTTTTATTTATTTATAGCTAGCTTTTTATACAATTAGCTGTTGATTTAAGTCTATTCACATTGATTAATCTATTCACTTTAATTTGCTTCACTCCAAAAACCTTTTTTTTTTATTACGGCTGTCAAAAAACTTCAACTCACACAAATTGGAGTAGCGACCCCTATGTTAGGCACGCATTTGGAATAGAAACGAGCCCTCCATATTATATATACTCAAAGTTCATATCACATGTGACGGAGAACTATATGCGAGGAGAAGGTAAGCACAAATCGGAGGATACTGCTGTATGCTTAACTTACAGAAAGTGAGACAGCGACCCCTATCAAAACTTCAAGTACTACAATGCATTAGGGATAGGAACGAGCCCTCCATATTATATATACTCAAAGACAGCAATGCACAAAAGTATGAATTTTGCGCGCGAACTGCGTAATGCTCGGAAAAAAAATCCAAGATTTGTCTCAAGAAAAAATTTGTATGGGAGACTAAATTTTTCCCGTTCTGCGTACTAGGCTTTAATTTTTTACTAACAGCCCGATTCTCCCCCTTGTGAGGAGTCACAAGTCACAAGCTCTTGTGACTATTCCTTGTGAGGATTGTTGTGACTTGATAACATTTTGGTATTCTCCCCCTAATCGTCACAAGAAAGCTCACAACGAAACTCACCACAGCATGGTGAGATTTTTAAGTGTCATTATTTGAACAGCTGATTATTGAAAACGAAAAAATTACTTTATAAATGTATTGTTTTGGAGAGCGAATGGATCATTTATATCTCTCAGAGTTTATAAATGCCGTCGGCGCTGCAAATTTTTTGATACTATTAGTTTTTTAAAAAAATGTTTGTTTATGTAAAAATGTTACTTTTCATTTTTGTGGGAAAGATCAGCCATTATATTCACTAGAACAAAGTCCACTTCCATTTTTGTGTACTCACAATTATTCACAAATCTAGAAAATTTTCTTACAAAATATACTGAATGTCAGTCCAAGAAACTTAAAAATTTATGAGTTGTGACCTGCTCTGAAGGAGATCACAGTTTCGATTGTTTTTGTGACTCTCACAAGTTGTGACTGAGCGGCAGAATCCGAAAAAGTCACAAAATCAATTTCACCTCTCCTTGTGACTTGTGAGGTATCACTGACTTTGGGGAGAATAGGCCTGTAAAACTAGGAATTAAAAATATTTCTAAGTTTTAATTTCAGTAATCCATGTCTAGGCGCACACATTGCGCACATCGCGCAGGTTGCTTATAGAAAACAGATGAACTATTTGGTTGAATGTCCGGGCAGGTGCATATAATTATATATTACACAAAATAGCGAATTCATTTTAGGCAATCGTTTAGTTTGTGTCAAAACACAATTTTCTTAGTTGCTCGAACCAAGCAGTTGTGCAACTAAAAATTGAATGTGCGCGCCTAGCCTAATGTACAATTTTGGATAAATTTATCAAATACTACGTTTATATGAGGTATTGAAGCTCGCTTCGACCCTTTGTAAACGGGTATTGAGTTGAATTGAGCTTCGTTCGACTCGATCTTACTCGCTCAGCGGTGTCGAGTCGAAATATGAGACGAAAAACCTGGGTCGAGGAGTTGGCTTAACAAAATGTTTCAGAATCGCTCAACACCATTTCAACTCAACTCCAAATCGAGCTCTCAACTCAAATGACGAAAAACCTGGGTCGAAAATCCGACCCTAATTTAACTCAATCATTCGATACTGCATATAAACGTAGTAAAAATCGATCGACTCGATACCACTCGCTTAGCGGGGTCGAGTCGAAATGTGAGCCGATAACAAAATGATTCAGAATCGCTCAACACAATTTCAACTCAACTCCAAATCGAACTCAAATGACGAAAAACCTGGGTCGAAAATCCGACCTTAATTCAACTCGATCTTTCGATACTGCATATAAACATAGTATATGAGTCGGACGATTTCATTTGGATTCGATGCAGGCGTACAAGGTTTGAAGCATAGTTCAAGCTCGATCCAACCCTATGCTTATACAGTGTATACGCGGTCCTCAACATCTCGGTTTTTCCATCTGCATTTTAGTGCTTTCTAGCTAAAAAAAGCGAAAAAAGCATCCACCCAACAATTCGAAGTCCATAATTTTTTTTCCTTCAATAGTAATGACCGAACTTAAATGTTTTATTGTTTATGTTGAGTGAGTGTTAAGAGACATTTTTTTGAGGAAAACACCAAAACTAAGGTCGAACAACAACTTACTACGAAAATTGTGTTTCCATAAAAAAAATCGCGTTTGCTTTTGTTTTCTTGTTTTAAGTGGAAAGAGTTTTCAATGCTTATGCTCCTGCTCCTCCACACCTTTAACTTTGTGTTTAGCCAATGGAGATAAACAGTAATTTTTTTATATTTTTGTCTTCTTTTCCAAAGATCTATTAAATGAAAAATTGCAGTTTGATGAAAAAGTAAAGAATTCAAGTGAATTGGTATCTTGCGGGCGTGATTTACATTTAATTATTCTTTTTTTTTTCTAAATCAAAAGAATATGTGTAGGCAGGCTGGTAAAGCACAGGCACACAAACAATCGCCAGTCTCAATATCAGTGCAATCTCCTCAGAGTAG
The DNA here is from genome assembly GCA_911387755.1 of Chrysotoxum bicinctum. Classification (NCBI taxonomy): domain Eukaryota; kingdom Metazoa; phylum Arthropoda; class Insecta; order Diptera; family Syrphidae; genus Chrysotoxum; species Chrysotoxum bicinctum. Next base: position 10,204,866 of record OU426991.1, on the reverse strand, counting down.
GCAAAACCTATGATTGTCACCCCGGCTGGTGATAGCGACAGAGTCAGAGAGACGCAACAGAAACAGGAGAATTCTTAATAAAATGACTGTAAAGGTGTGTCCACACCAAAGAAACATTTCAGGAAACATTGTTTAAAAAACGTTTCTCAAATGTTTCCCATTTGTTTAAAAAACATTTCAGAAACATGGCAGAAACATTTCAGAAATGTTTCTGATTTGTTTTTTTGGTGTGGACGCTTTGCGAAACATTTCTGAAATGTTTCTTTGTTTCCCATTGTTTCCAGATTGAGTAGTCTGTAATTTTTTTCTCGCCTGTGTTGCACTTTAAGCGCATGAATTTTTTTTTCTACTTCATCTTTATCAAGATTTATATTTTCGCAAATTTCAGATGTATGTAGCATAGGCTTTTTTGATTTAATTTTTAAAATTTTCAGCAAGTGTATTCCACAAAACTTTTTTTGTTTCATACATTTTTATCAATTGGATAACATTCTCGTTGCTCCACACTTTTCTCGACGTTTTATATTTATATTAATAACCACCCGTGCATTTCTACCTATGTAAATGCTTGGGAAACAAATAAAGTTTCCCATTCGGAATGGGAAACAGAAAAACATTTCATAAACAATTCAGAAATGTTTCGCGAGCGTCCAGACCAAAGAAACATTTTTGAAACATTTCAGAAACATTTAAGAAACATTTCAGAAATGTTTCTCTGTTTCTGAAATGTTTTTTAAATGTTTCTGAAATGTTTCTTAAATGTTTTTGAAATGTTTCAAAAATGTTTCTTTGGTCTGGACACACCTTAATAGAATCTCCGTCTGGTCTGTATTCTGTTTTCGTGTTCGGCGGTGTCTGCAGTCTGGATTTCTAGATAAAATTCTATTTTCTATTTTGTTTTATTATGATTAATGAATTACTGTAGCTTTCCTAGAAATAAATATTACCTACGTTTCCACCTCGTTGATATTGAAATGGACAATTTTAATGAAACAAAAATATAAAAATGTTTGTTCCCATGTTGTGCTGAAAATGTTCTTAGTGGCAATGGAACGGGCTAAGTATATTGTGGGAGTGCAAGTGAACGAATTACAAATTAGTTAAATCCAAACGAATCGAGAATAATGTTTTTTGTTCAAACTGCACGGTACAAGAAAAAATATTTTACTTTGTGTGTTGTTGTTTGTGTTACAGATGATGCCGATTCAATAGTCAACCCTGAGCAGGGGCTCCTATATACAACCACAAAATAGTTCTATCCGAGCGACAAATCAATAAAAAAAAATAAGAATTGTTTTTGTATTTTGGAGAAAGAAATCTTGCTGCGAACAAAAAGGAACGACAGGACATCATGGATGACAAAAATTGCCAAGAAACCAAAGTAATATATCATATAGATGACGAGACGACACCGTATCTGGTTAAAATCGCTCTGCCTTCGTCGCAGGTCACGTTAAAAGATTTCAAAATGGTACTAAATAAGCAGAGCAATAACTACAAGTATTTTTTTAAGTCAATGGACGCAGATTTTGGGTAAGTCTCTCAAAATCTTTAGCCTGGTCGGTCGAGTATGTTTTTATATTCAATTCATTGCAGTGTTGTCAAGGAAGAGATCGCAGATGATTCTACTACACTTCCTTGCTTCAATGGACGGGTTGTATCGTGGGTAAGTAGGAAATAATTTACGTTTTAAGTTAAGTTTTAAATGCAAGTAATAGTACTCAACTCCAAACTATTCGAAATCCAAACATATGAATGATTGTGATTTTACTAAAACGCGACCCTACTGGGATGCCGTATACGATAATGGCAAATTAGTTTGGAAATTTCCGGCGGTGCTTTAAGTGGTGTTCCTATATAGAAGCTCATGCATTTTGAATAACAACCAAAATCCTGCAGCGGTGGGGGGTAGTTGCGATCTACACTTTTTCATTTTAAGATGATCGTCTCAGCCTTTGCGAAATCACCAAACAAAATTCGGTACGAGTATATCGGAAAAGAAAATTTATCCAAAAAAAAAAAAAAAAAAAAAAAAAAACTGGATAACAATCCAGTGTCCGTTGAGAAAAAATATAGCAAACATATTTAGTGCAAGCCACTCTACACATTAAATGAAAATTCAATTACTCGAAAAAAAACAAAGTGTCCACGTGCAAACTATTATGAGTCCAATGCTTTAGTAAAATCAGCAGCATTTCTCAGACTAAAAGTATTCGGTCTCAGACAGATGTTTTGGGAACTGGGGGCACTTTATCTTGAAAATAAAAATTAAAACCTTTAAGCAAAGACGCCATTTTTAATTAAGCCATTGCATAAATATTACATTACATTGTATAAATATTACACTTCAAGAAAGATCGCATCTCCCGATTCTGCTAAACTTGAAGCCTGGATTTTGTCTCTTCATAACAAATATACAAAATGGATGCACGATAGTCAAAATTAGGGAGAATTGTTGTATTATATATCATAAGAGCTGCCCGAGAGCAATATGACACCTCGTGTGTTTGAGAGCGCCCCAAACAATACAAAAATACAAAAACTCGTAGAGTTGAAAAAGTATTCAAAGATCTCAACAATCTGATTAGATTGAATTTCATCTTTAGTTGTCAAGAGGTGTTATTTCACGCTGGCTAAACCGCACAGAAACTTCTTAATGATCGACTATACGGTTTTCCTAGCAAAAGGTCTTCTGGTGATCTGATGATTTATCTGACGGAAAGATGGAACCAATCTCAAATCAAAATTATTGGAACGAAGCTCTTTTTTTCGAAAGTGCATTTGGATTCGATGATTCTCTACTGCCATGGATTAAAAGTTATCTTTTGGACAAGTAGTATTGGATGAATTCAAGTCTGAAATCCACAAAATGCTGGTGTGCCACAGGGTTCTGTGTTATCTCCATTTCTTTTTCTTAATTTTCATTATTGATCTTTAAACTTAAACTTATAATTCAATTCACTGCTTTGCTGATGTCAGCAATCTAAGTTTCTCATATTTATTTCCACTTTCATCAATGTCAACATATGATATGCTCACTAAATTCTGACCTTCACCGCAACAAACAACTCTAAGAATAAATACTTCAGAGTAAACATGAAAAGGTTCACATTCTATCACAGTTCTAATATGTAAATCAAAGCAAAGATAAATTTAATTGCCCGTATTACCTGCCCACTATGACCTGAAGATTCATATCTGAATAAACAATGCCCAACGACTGTTTAATTTTACACTTTGTGTCACTCAATATCTAAGTTATACGAGCCAATTTCCAAAATACATTTATTAGACAAAAGCTGAGGAATACATTTTGCAAGTTAACGAAGATAAACTTCCATGAAACTTACAACCGCGATGGTCTTTTATTTTACAAGAAATATAAGACAGTTCAACTTTGTTTCGTTTTAACGTTAATACGTACAATTTGTTGACAATTTATGATCCCTAAATATCAAAAATTAAAAGACATAAAAGCTTAGTTGTTTATTATCATTTGTCGAGTAGTGGTTTTGGTGGAAGTTGAGATAAATTCGCGGGGATAAACCTTGGCCTTGCATAAAATGAAACTGTTTCCTCTTTGTAAATTGAAATTATGTTATAATCCAGAGTTTACATTGCAACAAAGTTCTTTGGCTGTAGACGTCGTGGTTGGGTAATCATACTTCTAATTAGCATATTGAGTTCGTTGGCTATGTTTGATGTTAGTTTTTTTTACCGAAAGCACTAAGTTGATTATGTTTGCTTCTAATTAGAGATAGACATGCCTGTAATTTTTCCGGCGCTATGGGTCGAAGTGAAGTCCGGTACAGATCCTTAGAATTTTCGTTCCGAAAGTGAAAAGAAAAAATGTGTTTTTATTAGTGATGAAGGTAATAATAGTTTTTAGAGTTTATTGATAAGGGAGGGCGTCCGTCTACAGTCAAATCCTTTCTCAACATCAAAAAATTATTCGACGGTGAAACGATGACTGTTTAACGAAATGATGATGACATCTTGAAATTTCAGTAGTGGATGCAGGGTCGAGAGTTTTGCCGAAAGCCAAACTGCATTTCTGGGATGATTGCGTTTTCACTGCAGAACCTCCTATGTATCGCTTCTTCCAATATTTTGGATTTCGAAGACTTGGCTGGAGCATTGTTGTTCATTCGCTTCCTAGACTGCATCTTGAAACAACTCATAGATTTTATTTTATTTTATTTATTTCATCGATTTCACTGAACATCACGATACAATATCTTTTAAGAGTTATAGCTTAAAAGATGTACACATTTAAGAAAAAAAAAAACTAACCACTCAATTCGTTTCGAAGTGAGGATATATTATTTTTCGTACTCAGTGATTTCGTTTTCTATTTGTGTCAATTGACACAATTGTGCATTAATTTTTGAAGAAATTCGTGCCTCAATTTGAAAATGAGTGAATTAATTTCAGAAGTTATGTTATCTTTTAGTGCCATTTTTTTGTCGGCCACATTTCGTTTTTCTGCGCGATTCACAATTTCTTTTCGTTCGATATTTCAGTCTATTTTGCCGCAATTAGGGAATGGTGAGAGTCTACGTTTGTCCCTCGAAATGTATGTACGCCTAAGATTTCGGATACATATCTTGCGTCGATTAGCACATTCTTATAAAATTCCACATCTTCAGCTTCATCGGTGGATTTGACGCGCATTCAAAGCCAGGCGATCACTTATCGACTTGAAGTTGATCATTCTGCTTCTTAGCCGATTTCGCATGAGGAAACTGCATCCTAACATGTGCAATCTTTTATAGCAGCTGTAATAAATGTGGCAATTTTCTCTATTCATAAAACCTGATCCTGTCGGTTGTTTCTCTTGGATTGAGATAATATTTGCTTATATCACATGAGGACAGATTCAATGCGGTATTCTCACGTTCAAGATATATACCCTCAGGTCGTTTAAGCGTCTTATTGACATTATCCGAGGCTTCTCGTTTCTTTTTTATAACCGGGAAGTTTCGAGATAGGGAAGTTAACCCAACGAGACAATACAAATTGCGGAATTCAGGGCGCTGTAGCAACCTTAAGACAACAGATCGGAAAAACCGATCTAGTAACGCACTACTGCGATATGAGAGTACTGCTGATGGGTCATAAGGAGATCCTTACTGATCCCAGTTTTCTTATCAAAACCATTCTATCCTTTAGAAAATAATAAAATAAAACTTGTCTTTTTGCACAGTAATGGACACATCCTGTTCACATAAATTAAAGGCAGAAATCTGTTTTTTTCTGCCCCTATCTTATTTTTTAGTTTTAAGAAGAAATAAATGTCGATCAAATCCAATTTTTGCCCAAATTTAAATTTTACATTATTAGAAAACCCAAAAACTTTTATTTTTAACAGATTTTTCTTAAATTTTTTTTTGGAATTTAGCTTGTTTCAGCAGACGGTTCTAATCAATCAGACAATTGCTCAGAGGTGCCGACAAGCGAAATCGACAGTCGCACTTGCAATAACCCTCGTACTCAAAAAATTATAACCGGTTGTGGTGGAGGAATGGCCGGCGGTGTAAATGTTGGCGTTGGTAGTATGCAGAATACTGTTGGAGGCGGTATGCCTGGTGGTCTAATGGGTGTTGGTGGCATGGGTGGGGTTGGAGGCGGTGTTAATGTAGGGGTACCCAATCAATTAATGCCGCCATTAACCTATCAATCTGCATCAGTACTATCGAGCGATTTGGATTCGACTAGCCTCTTTGGTACAGAAAGTGAACTTACCTTGGATCGTGACATGACAGAATGCAGTAGTATACAGCGATTACAAGTACGAAAGAAACCACAAAGACGTAAAAAACGAGCGCCCAGTATGTCACGGACGTCTAGTTATAGTTCAATAACAGATTCGACAATGTCATTGAATATAATTACGGTTTCTATTAATATGGAAGCTGTCAATTTTCTAGGAATTTCAATTGTTGGACAATCGAATCGTGGAGGAGACGGAGGTTAGAATTGTTTTATTGCCCAAAAACATATTATTTAAAATTGATTTTTTTTTGTTAGGAATTTATGTTGGAAGTATCATGAAAGGTGGTGCAGTTGCATTGGATGGACGCATTGAACCCGGTGATATGATCTTACAGGTACATGTTTTAGAATATACCTAGATCCACATAAATATATTCTACACAGTGCGGTTTGTTTGAAAAGATTTTATATACCTTTGTCGTGCGTAAGTTCTTTTGCTTCTATTTGTGCACATTTAAAGCGCTCAAAGCTAAGCATGTTTGTTTTGCACTTTTGTTGTTGTTTTTTGCTTAGGTGATGTTTTCACATACAGAATGGTAGAGAGTTCTAAGTCACTAGCTTCAGTTTACTTTTTAGTAATTGTTCTTTTTAGTAAGAAATGTCTCTTTAAATCAAATTAAGGATAATCTTAGGTTGATTATAAATGAACTTGAACTCCTTTTTCCTAATTTGCATTTTTCTTATCTTAAAGCAAAAAGTGAATTTAAAATTTTTAAATTTATTGATTTATTTTGTCTGTAAACCAATTTCAAATCTCAATCTCATGGAAGAAAAAAAAACTGAAATTGGATTATGAAATGATGAGTTATAATTTTTGAATAAAAAAACTAATTTAGGGGTGTTACCACCAAGTTTAAGCTGGAAGCTATGTATTGTTATCATTCAAAACCTTCTTTGTTTGGTAGTATAAATATTATCACTTTTATTATGGTAACTTGCTGTCTTGTGCAATTTGTAAAGGGATAGTAATTTCAAAAAGTAAACCGCATTGGACCTATTATTTCTAATACATACATATTTGTAAAAAAATGTGTAATGATTTTTCTAATTTTATATTTGATATAAGGTAAATGATGTAAATTTCGAAAACATGACAAATGACGAAGCTGTGCGAGTTTTGAGAGAAGTTGTTCAAAAGCCCGGCCCAATCAAACTAGTTGTGGCAAAATGCTGGGATCCAAATCCTAAAGGTTCATATAAGCTCAACTTTTTATGATTTTGCATATCCCAACATAATTGTTTATCCATTGTTTAAGGATATTTTACTATCCCTCGTACCGAACCAGTCCGCCCCATTGATCCTGGTGCTTGGGTTGCTCATACACAGGCCTTGGCGTCTCACGATAGTATTATACCCGATATATCAGAGCCAATTAAAGAGCGGCTAGATCAAAATAATTTGGAGGATGTTGTCAAAGCAATGACGAAACCAGACAGTGGTTTAGAAATTCGTGATAGAATGTGGCTAAAAATAACTATTCCAAATGCATTTATAGGTAAAAAAAGATTCAGCAAGAAATATATATCTTGGAAAAATTCAATGTATTTTGTTTGTTGTTATTAAAGGTGCTGATGCTGTTAATTGGGTCTTAGAGAATGTCGAAGATGTGCAAGATAGACGCGAAGCAAGACGAATAGTATCATCGATGTTGCGAAATAACCTGATAAAACATACTGTTAATAAATTAACATTTTCCGAACAATGCTATTACGTGTTAAGTGATGGTAAAAAACAAAACTGTAAGATTAAATCTCTGAGTTGTAGGTTGAATACAATTTTAATTAACCTTTTCTTGTAGGTCGATCAACGGTCAGTCTTGGTGATACCGAAAGCATCACTAGCGACATTGCCCCTCTGCCTAATCCTCCAATATATATGCCATACTCAGGTAAGAAATAGTAATAAATTTTTAATGCATTCAGTTTTTAATGTCTAATTTCATGTATTTTGTCTGATTTAGCCACTTACAATCCAAGTCATGGTTATCAGCCAATTCAATATGGGCTTACAGAACGGCATATTTCGTCAGGTATCGGTATTGATAAACTCGTCTAAAGAAACACATGTGTGTGGTTGTTTATTCGTATTTCTTTAATTTTTTTCAGGATCAAGTAGCTCAGATGTCCTAACGAATAAAGATATCTCCGCTTCACAAAGTGACATTACATCAATAATTCATCAAACAAACCAAAGTGAGTTAATGTAGTTTTCTAAGTGTTGCACATTAGTTTTTTTCTATTTATAATTTATCCTCATCATCATCCGGTTCACAGTACTCATATTAAACAATTTAACGTTTTTTTTTTTTATATGATGTATTATTGATGAACATAACTTTAAACTGAAAACCTAGAAGTACTCGTACTGTGAAAAGCTTTGCTCTGGTAACCAAATTCTGATCGTTTAATTTTATTCATCTCTATATTTTATATATATATGTACATATATAACGCACAGCATAGAGCCTACACCAAACATAAATATTTAACATTATGTATGGAATATGATGTCAGTCAAGAGGGCGCCTCTGAGCGTGTCGCAACTACGAGCTCTTAAACACATTTTGCAGACCTCATTCGCAGACCTCTGTTGCAATTTCAATTTTCATAAGAAGAAATCGAGAGGTGTCAAATCAGGAGATCGATATCACAACTTTTTGACATTATTCGGGCGGGAAAAATTCTCGTAAAATTCGCATTGTAGAACGAGCTGTGTGTGCTGTGGCACCCTCTTGTTGGAACCACAAGTAGGCCTAATTGATTCTATTCGGGTAGAAGAAAGTTTTTCAACATATTCCGATAGCGCACATCAGATACTTTTACAGCATTGCTCATGGCATCAATGGACCAATGACGCCCCCAGCCATAAATAGCGTTACTCTACGAGGGTCTAGTAGTCTTTAAACAAAGCCAGCCAAGTCGCAATGTGCCTTGTCGCTCATAATGATTTACAATAGAACAATTATTTAAGTAAGATGTTTTAATAATTTCAACACTTTTCTGCTGCGTTAGATGTTCCATTATAAATTAATATCGACCACTCTGTACGACTCTCAAATGCCGACTGAAAAGTTTTATTCACACAAATTACAACCAAATAAAATCGATCTGGAACATAAAACGCATTTTTAATAATTCACACGCACTCAAGGGTTTATTGTGAGACCCTTAGAATGTTCAAAAAAAACATAGAACGAGCGATGGTGAGAGAAAGGAGGTGTCAATGAACATTGGTCTTAAATGTTTGCAATACCGTACCAGGTAAATTATTCCATAATCTTGTTGAGCGGCTAGAAATTGAAGCTCTCTATTTGACGGTTTTATGAGATGGGAATGATTCCATGATAGCTCTGTTTCCTATTAATACTTCCATGTCGAATCGTTTCAATTTACACCCGATCTCACCAATGTCTGACGATACATATGAAACTTTGGCTCTAAAGCCTGGTCAGTTTTTTCTTGAGGGGCCTCTGTTAGCCCCCAACCGGATGTGAATGAGATGTCGCTCTCATTGATTAATTGTTGCCAGAAACTTAAATTTCAGATAAGGAAATTTAGTGTCGGATAGAACTTACTTTCCAAGGAGATATGGTAATTTTCTAAGGAAAATCTGAAGATAAATAATTAAGTTGTGCCGAATAATGTGCTAAAAAATAATACAAACATTACATGACCTTCAAGAAGAGGTTGTACGGCTAAGTTGAGTACTTTATAGTACCGTACTATACCCTATCTCCGATTCTACCGATTCTCTACCCTAGAATTCTGAATTTATTGTTCAATAAATAATAAATTTATTTTTTTCAATTGGGACTTGACAACTTTGAACTTTCATTGTGAACTCACACTGAAACCAATGACCAAACTGTCAAAGCCAGAACACCATTTTCATCATGGTGAAATGAAGTCATTAAAATTTAACAAAATTCCGGTACGGCAACTTTTTGGTCGGAATTTGTTTGACTAAACGGCTTCGTCAACGAACTGAATATGCGTCATTGGACAGTTAAAAACCTTCATGTGCTTCAAGAAACACCAGTTCATCCACAAATAGTAAGTGTACGGCGTCGTTTTATGCCTGTGGTGTCATTGGGCTTTTTTTGTTTTCGTTTATAAAAATCACGTTAGTCAATATACAGAGATATATTGCAACGTTTCTTGTTTGGTCAATTGCATGGAATAGACATTAATGATATGTGGTTTCGCCAAGACGGTGCCATAAGCGACAATGCGAGTGTAAAAATCGACTTATTGAAAACTCAATTCGGTGAACGTTTTTATATCGGGAAGTGATTCTGTCCATTGGCCGACATGATCGTGTGATTTAACATTAGGTTGCGTTTACACATTGGTACATACCAACAAGCTGGCGTCGTTAGAAGATCTCAGAGCCAATATTGAACGAGGGACAGCGGTCGTTTCCGTCAAAATGTTTGGCCGAGTCATTCAAAATTGGGTTCAACGAATTGACTGCAGCAACCGTGCCCGTGGTAGAGATATGAACGGCGTCGAATTCCATGCATAAATGTTTCAATTGAACTTCAAAGCAATACATTTTTAAAATATCTCATTAAATGGTTCGTTTTATTTTTAAAAGGTTTTCAACTCCTTATCGAAAATCCTGATAATAAAAATAAACAAGAAAAAAACCATTCTCTGTTAAAATTTTTTTTTATTTTTTTTTTTTAAATGATCTTATTAAACAGACATTTTTCTTTTGTCTATTAAAACATACATTTAAGTTGAGAAAACAGTATGTACGGTATACTTATTGAATAAAGTTAAGGTTCCCATGTATGTAGACGCATGTTTAGATCAGGCCGGTTATATTTTTAAGATAATATAGAGTCTTAACATTGATTAATTTGTATTTTAAACTTTGACTATGAATTATTTATGATAATTTTGAGTTGAAAAAAAAAAACAGTATTTCCGGTTAATTTATTGCATAGTATTAGGGTTGCCATGTACATTATATGGAAGTTTAGAACAGGCAGCCTGTATTTTTAAAATAAAGTAGAACCTAACCATTAGTCCTAAGATATATATTAAACCTTAACTATGAAACATTTATGGTACTATTTGTTGTCAAAAAGAAACTTTCCAAAGTTAACTAAATAATTGTTATATATTAAAAAAATCCTTTATAAAATGTATAACTATTTACATAATTGTTATTTTAATGCATATGTTAATGTATATACGTTTTACTTTTGTCTTCCTTTTTTTATATGCAGCTGCCACTTAATTTCAATTTTAAAACTTGTTCTCCTCGTGGAACATATTGACAAAATTTGTCAAATTCAAATTGACAAGTTCGTGGATCGGGTGGGCTTAGAGATTCTGTAAACGTATTGCCTCATCTGTCGCAACACTCGCCCCAAGTATTAACGCTTGAGCTCCTACTATTTCTTGTTCCTTTAGACGACGCACATCAAGCATTGCGATCTTCGTACATAGCTGGCCTCTTATGCACTCAACTAACAGTTTTTCTATTAAATGAAATGTACTTCTCACTCTACCATCAGAACCATGTTTTGCATCAAAGATCCTTTCCAACAGAACCTTGAATTATCGGGATTTGCAATAAGCACGATGTCATCTAACTGAGCCAGGTATTATAAACCGCAATTTTGTCGAGATTTTTGCCCGAAACTGCTTGTTGACGAGCCAAGTCGGATTCCTGACTTTGCAGGTCAATCTGCTAACACCCTAGACTTGTTTCTTACCCCCGACCCTGGTAAAAATACTATTAGTGTATTATCACCTCTAGGCACATCAGACCATTGTATCATATCTGCAAATTTCTCGTGTCAACAAAACCCAGTTAGAGAATGATGATATTTAACGGTGTCACAAAGATAGTAACATTTTTTGGTCAATTGTAAGAAATGTTCGAAATACTACTTTGTCTTCGGTTTCAACGCTCGGATTCAATGACACTCCGTATGTCAGCTCACAAGAAAAGCCAATTTGCTTTGATAAATTATCAGCTGGAGAAGTATCTTGAACAAAAGCTTCTTAATGAGTGGCAGTATGGCTTCCGTAGCAATAGGTCCACTGGTGATTTGATGGTATATCTCACTGAAAAGTGGCACAAATCTCTGCATTGGTTTGGAGAAAATGAGATCATTGCACATTATATTTCAAAAGCATGCTATAGAGTTTGGCACCAAGCTCTTATGGATTGATATAATTGTTCTTCGTTGGATTAGAAACTACCTTTCGAACCGCTAAATACAAGTTGTGTTGGACAGTTTAAAGTCTGAAGTTCATTAAATAAATGCTGGTGTGCCACAGGGCTTCGTTTTGTCTCCGACTTTCTTTCTGATATTCATCAATGGTCTTTCGGCTGAAATTTCTAATCCATTAAATTGTTTTGCTGACGTCAGTACCGCGTAGTAGTGCTTCAAAAATTCAATGCTGTCTCTTGTTATTAAAGCGGTACGCACTCCTAATGCCGATATCCATGAGTAGCACTTGCATTGAGGAAATAGATCAGCTTTTAGGTCTCGGTATGTGTATCACAGACCAACTTGTGTGGAATGACCACATATTCGCCAAGAACGCTGAAAAGACCTTAGGTTTCCTTCGACGATGCAGGTTTCCTCTCGATAACAGTCACAATGTTTTCTCTTTCATCATAATCACTGTTATTTTTATAAACAGTGTTCTAGCCAGTAGCCAGTTGCATTCCTCCCCTTAAAAAAATCCAATCGTAATACTCGCTCTTCAGGGAATGCCCATCAGTTTCATCAGAGATTCTTTGTTTAGCCGCACTGCACGAATGTGGAACGCTTTACCAGGCTCAACATTTCCCACCCATTTCATTTATTCAGACATTCAAAACCGTTTATCGGTATCTGCTTTTTACCCCTCTCCTTTCCAAAACGCTCGCACTCTCGCACTGTGCTCAAACATTTTAAGGCTAGCCGCGCACTAGCAATTTTTAGTTGCGAAACTGCTTGGTTCGAGCAACTAAAAAGTTTGTGTTTTGACACAAACTAAACGATTGCCTAAAATAAGTTCACCATTTTATTGAACATATAATTATCTGCAAATTCAACCAAACAGTTTATCTGTTTTCTATATGTAACCAAACAGTTTCGCAACTAAAAATTGCTAGTGCGCGGCTAGCCTAAGGGTTGTCAAAATCCCTTAGAGCGCGTAAAATATAAAAAAAAAGTTGCATAACCAACTGCACTAGCGTGCACAGAAACTCTTTGTTGAAGCTGTAGGTTCACAAACAATTCACCAAACCGGAAGCTTTCAAGGTAATACATATATTTTGAATCTTTAATTCTAACTGTTGACTTTCCTAAGGTGCTGTCATCTCCTTGATATGCGACAAGAAAATATCTATTATTAGTTTCAGTCCGTCAAACATCATCCGTTATGTTGATATTATCTGTGACACACAGGTCTTTGGCAACAATAAGCTTTGTTTTTTTTTTATAATCTACCTGCGCTCAAGGGATTAGATTACCCTTTAAATGTTTCAACACAGCGCGGGCGTGAAGTTAGGAAGAGAAAGAAGGATAGGAAAGATGTGTGGCACGATGTTCTGAGACTGAAGGTTGTTGTCTCAGATATTTTATCTCCAGGGATGGCGGCTGAACTAAAGCGGAGAATGCCGTGTCTTATTTCTATGTCGCTTACAATTCACATTATTTTATTCGTGTTCATCCTTGTTGGGCATACTAGTTTAACTCAATTACATGTTGTTAGTGTTATGCCTGAACAACATGTAATGAGTAAACCAGCAACCCATTGATGACAATTTTAGAAGGTTTTTTTAATGGAATTAAAACGACATAGACGACGGCAAGGATCGAACTTGTGATCATGAGGTTCGTTCTTACCCTTCCAAAGCTTGTTGAAGACGAAGTAGATTTTCATGATGGTGAAACGCCAGACAATTGTGTTGTTTGCTCGAATGTGGTCACAAACACGGACCTTTCCTCGGGTCATCATCAAAGTTCTTTTGATAATAAGTCAACCATCCTGCTCAGTATTAAATTTGAACATATCTTCTCTTTCCCAAACCATTAGGTGAGGTTAATGGGTTGACAGTTGATTTTGTTACACCATGCCAATGACATTTGTTGTGAGGATTCCAGGAAGACAATCAGTTCTATTTGCGTGGTCCGTTTGTATAGAAGTTTTAATATGTAAAGAATGTAATTTTTCTGAAATTTGTTGTAGAAGTCTTGATTTGAGGCTTTATTAAACACATAAACTAAAACAGTAAATGGCGGCTAAAGTTGTGTTAAAGTCGTACTCCCTGCACTAGGTACACCTTTCTGCATGATTAGCCATAGTGAGTTTCATCACAATATATTCTTTCACGTTTATCGAATACACCAACTGGGAATAATTCAGAGCTTAAGCACCGTCCTTGAAGTGGAGAATTAGTGACCTGTAACAGATAAAAAGAAAAAAGACTTTCGACAATCACGATCGCTGATAAAAGGACGTGAATCTTTATTTCCATCATCAAAGGAGATCTTCGACGTTCTTTTTGTACCTTATCCGATTTCCCTTTACTTTTCGATGTGTCTGATGCATTCTTTGGTTTGCATGGTGTTTTTTCATATTTTACTTGGTAGCAGACTGAAACAATTTTTACATCACCAACCAAAATTGGCTACTGCAGTAGTTACCCCAACAAGTAGTGATACTATTCATCATTAGGCAACTATACATAACTTCGGTTTAGTTCCAGTATTTTTTTAGGTATTTTGCGGCATTTTTCTTCAAACGAATTTTCAAAAATGGTTGCCATGTACATGAAAGTTTAGAACAGGCAACTTTTATTTTTAAAATAAAATAGAACTTAAGCATTAATCTAGATTATATTTTAAACTTTAAATATGAAATATTTAAGAGCATTTGAGTAGAAGCAGAAGTGTTTATTTATCGCATTAAGTCAGGGCTGCTGTGTATATGAAAGTTTAGAACTGGTAGCATTTATATTTAAGAAAGAGTAGAGTTAACTTAAATTATAATATACATTTGAGTTGAAAAAACACATTATTTTCGGTATGTTTATTAAATTAAGTCAGGGCTGCCATGTACATGCAACTTTGGAACAAGCAGCTTTTATTTTTAAGACAAAATAGAGCCTCAACATTTGTTGGATGTATAAATCTTTAGCATTAACTGTGAAATATTTATTTATTTATCGAGTTTCCTCTTACAGATTGCTTAAAACTAATACATATAAAGTTAATTTACATTTGTATTTTAACCATTTCAAACTATTGTGTTTGCTATAACAAAATACCTTTGTATTGTTACGCACAGAGCTTTATACTCCTACAGCGCCATCTGTTGGAAAATGCATATCTACTTTATGGAAGGAACAAAAAGCTCTTTTCCAATGTCATATGTATTTCCCCTTATTCCAACCATCTAGAACATTCTAAGACGAGAACCTTCTCGATTTATTTTCGAGAACAACGAATTTGAGTATATACGGGAGTGTTCACGGTGAGCGGAACACAGTCTATTTTTGATTATGAAAGTGTGCAAAAGCTTTGCTTATTTGATTGTGTTATTAAACAAGTGTGATTAAATCTGAATAAGTGTTTGCGTTGATTATAAATTGAGATTTATTGTTTTGATTTGGAAAGTGTAAATAAAGAAGTAATAAGTTTTATTTAACGAACCTAGTAAAAATATTACAGTATGAACAAATTTAGATTTCATCAAAAACTACCTCAAGGCCTTTCACTCCTGAGGTCTGTCCACAGTATAGTTTGAAATATCATATTCATATAAAATAACTGTGTTCTACTTAAAAAATATCAGTAAAAACATTTATTACTTTGAACGTAAAGTTCAAAGTTTTTACTATTTGCCCCTTTATTGACCAAGAAACTTAAGATGTCCTCAAGTAAGGTTGAGTGGCACCCAGAATGTTTTTATAAAAGCTGCAATACACGGTAGTCAGTAAATATAGCATATACATCAAAACCTGACTCGAAAAGATCAGAAACAAATAATGAAACAACAGATACAAATAAATTTTCTATGGAATGGAAAGAATGGAAAGCAGAAAATTTAGTATAGCAAAATAATTGTCTACTTTATCTTCCTGACCTGTTTTAAAAATCGGAATTATATATGATAATTTCCAAAAATTTCACTTGAAAAACATACATATATGTATTAAAAATATTTTCAAGCTTCTTAGCTAACGCAAAACATATTTTAATTGAAAAAGGAGTTTATACCATCTGGGAAAGTATTTAAAATTGCACTAAGTTTTTAATCTTACAGATTACTTACAATTCAATATAAGTTTTTCATAAAATTAAATCTAAATTTTATAACTTAAATCTAAAAAAATATATTTTGTAATTTAATTTTAAATTCCAATCTGTTTATTGAGAGATCAGGTTCATTACATATTAAATAGGACGAACTAAGGACATATAAACCGATTTCAAAGCATAAGGGTTGGAGAACTCACTGCAGTTTCGCTTGACAAAACCAAGTATAGAGTTTGCATTTGCAATAACATAGTCGACATGTAATGAAAACGAAATCTTTGGATCAAAAATGACTCGAAGATTACGAATCTCGGATTTTTGATCAAGAATCTTGTTGAATATTTGATAGTCGTATACCATTGGTACTAAAGTTCGATGTGCTGTAGACATTACATTTTTTGGTATTCAAGGGAAGAACATTTCTTTCGCACCAAAGCAGCTAAATTATTTAAATCATTTTGAAGATTATCATTATCAATTCTATTTTTGATACCCAAAAAAATTTTTAAGTCATCAGCATACATCAAACACGAGGCAGTCTTAAGAAGAAATGGCATATCATTTACAAAAACATTAAAAAGAAGTGTTCCAAGGTGACTACTTTGAGGAGCTTTAGACGTAAATTTTATGATATTAGAAACAAAATTCTCAAATTTCACACATTGAATTCTGTCATGGGGATAGTTGGATATCCATAGGGGTTGGCCGTGGCGCGATGGATGTGTGCTCGCCTGTGAACCTCATGATCACAGGTTCGATCCCTGCCGTCGTCTATGTCGTTTTAATTCCATTAAAAACCTTCTAAAATTGTCATCAATGGGTTGCTGGTTTACTCATTACATGTTGTTCAGGCATAACACTAACAACATGTAATTGAGTTAAACTAGTATGCCCAACAAGGATGAACACGAATAAAATAATGTGAATTATAAGCGACATGAAATAAGACACGGCATTCTCCGCTTTAGTTCAGCCGCCATCCCTGGAGATAAAATATCTGAGACAACAACCTTCAGTCTCAGAACATCGTGCCACACATCTTTCCTATCCTTCTTTCTCTTCCGTAACTTCACGCCCGCGCTGTGTTGAAACATTTAAAGGGTAATCATAATCCCTTGAGCACGGTTAGATTATAAAAAAAAAAAAAAGTAATCAATGAATACCAAAAAGCCGAAGTTTAGCTACGAGAATTTTGTGACATATAGTATCAAATGCTTTGACGAAATCCGTGCAAGTAGTATCAACCTGGTATCCCGATTCAAAAGAATCGGTGATATACTCGTATATAGAATAAAGCATGAGATTTGTTGAGGTGGATTTCCCTGCCATAAATCCATGCTGCTCATAACAAATATGTTCTTTTATATTAAAATACAAATGATCTTTCACTATAAGCTCAAATAATTTAGGGAATGCAGATATTTTAGAGATAGCGCGATGATTTACTGCCAAATTTCTTGGGACCTGCCTTGTGAATCGGACTAACATACGAAAACTTCCACTGATTCAAGAAGAGCCCAGTAGAAAAAGATTTATTAAAAATAATTAGAAGCGGTGACGCTAGTGACAAGTGACAAAAGTTAATTTTGATGTTCTGTTTTCCGCATAAAAGGACTTTTGTGATTTGTTCTTTCCGAATGACCAATTGTGAAATGTTGGTATTCTGAATTCCACTCGAAATGATCATTGTGAATTGAGTTTTCAAAGATGAAAATTCGTGCTCTACATTTCGAATACATAGAGTTTTACGAAGAACTCAATTCACTTAGTTTTGTTTGGTGAAACTTTACAGTTGCGTGACAATTGACAAACATGTAAATAAAGTTTTGAAATTTTGCCTTGATTTTATTAAAATAAATTGTTGATTACAAGGGAAAACACAAAAAGCCACGACAAGAAAAAGTTTTGTTGTAATTTATGAAAAAAAGTTTATGTGTTAAGGAAATTGAAGAATTTTGGAAACTACAAACTATTCAAATATGTCTATTTTAATTCCGTCCCCATTTCAACTTACGCTGCTTCTGGAATATATAAAAATTTGTCTTTAAGCTGATTTTGAGAAGTGCTGATTTTTTAAGTGTTCCTTATCACAATACTAGCTACACTCGCCGAAAACCTATTACAATTCTAAAATTGATGTATGCACAGATTTACATATTTATATTCTTAATTGTAGTCCCAAAGTTTTTTAACTTTAAATAATTCGACTTTCATTGCAGTCAGATTTCTTACTTATTTTTGGAATAAATTTCAAACAGTGTACTTTAAATTTAAAAGTTTATGATACATTTGAGTTAAATAAACAGTGTTCTCAGTATAATTATTGCATTAAATAAGGGTTACAATGTACATGAAAGTTTAAAACAGGCAGGCTTTTTCTAAAAGAAAAGTAAAAGTAAATGAACTAGTTTAAAACATTTTCTTTATATTTTTTAATTAAATTACGTTTGCTTTGTATGTATACGAAAATTTAGAACATACAGCCCCTATATTTAAGATAAAGTAGTCTTACCATTAACTTGTTGTATATTTTAAACTTAAATTATAATATTAATTATAACTATATTATTAACTATAATATTATAGTATGTTTACTAAGTTAAGTCAGCGTTGCCATGTACATTCAAGATTGGAACAGGCAACCTTTATTTTTAAGAAAAAGTAGTAGGTTACCCGAGCAAAGTTCAGTGTATTTCTATGTAATTTTTGATTTATTTTCTCATTTTTGAGCAAAACAAATTTTGTAAAGCCAAGTTTAAATTTTTCACTTTTAAATACATGGAACTGAGTCAAAATGGAAAATAATCTACAATAGTGTATGATCAAATATTGAAAAAAAAAAACTAACAAATAAAATAATAATATTTGAGGTATCACATACAGGCAGGTCATGGTGTTTGATGTTATCGGTGTCTTCTTTTGTGTCACATTCTTTGCTATGTTCGTTTTGTTATTGTTGTTTTTGTATTTGGTGTTTCATAAAAACTAATTTGAGTGTAAGATTTGATTTGTATTTTTTTTCTTTATTATGATGATATGTTTTCATCAAATTTGAGATTTTAATATATAAAATTTTTTGAAAAGGGGTTTGAGGGTTTTTTAATCTTAAATATTTTATAATTTTTGTATCAATATTTTGCTGTTTTGTGACTTTTATATTTAAATAAGGAACCTTATACCCTGAAACCAGTCAGTTTTTTCTATTTCTTCTTTTATGGCAGGACTTTTATTTGATTTTGAGACTTTTCTGGTCAGATTGGGTCATTTTTGATCCGTTATTCTTACGTGTTTTGCATGTAAATGTCGTAGAGTTCTACATGTATGATTTTATTATACGAGTACACATACATCAAGGTTATTTCGATAACTTTTTGAGTCGAACAACATCGAGTGATGAAAACTTATCGTCGGGCAATTATCGAAGTCGTGAATAAGTGTGTTAAGAGGATTCTGAACCGCTTTCATATCTAAGCTTTGGATGTAGAGCTCCTTCGAATACCTTTGGTACAATTTACTTGTTGGTTTCATTATTGTGCTTTCATCCGCAAGACCGATCCGAAAATAGTACCAGTATTGCAATTAAACCAAGTCCAACTTGTTATACTATTGGTTGTTTCCTTTTTTTATTCCACCTCAAATCGAGAAAGCAGTCATTAAAACTAAGAACTTTTTTGGTTTCGTGACGTGCCAGCCAGTCGTGGTAAAAAGCACATATAAGTTTACTCCAGTTCGAATCATATGGCTTGAATTGTGACCTTTTTTCTAAAATCCTTGCCCATGTGGTACAGTTGACGAGTATTTACCCGATTTCCATACAGTATTTTCCAAGTAAACCAAAGAAATTTAGTTTGAAATTTTGGGTTGAGACGCATCTTTCTCTTTCACTTCAATCAAGATTTTTCATAACAGCTGTATGGCAGGTACCTTAAGTCTCAGACCATAAACACATTTCAGTTTCTCCTCTAAGGAAATACCCAAGACCCGTAAGTACCAACTTGAAGAAAATCGGTTCAATGGTTTGGGCTGTAGAACGAGATACAGACATATACATGTCAAGTTTGAACAAAAACTCGAGTTCAATTTTTTTCAATATAAAACTTAGCCTAAATGTACCGCAAGTAAAAATATGTAGATGAGGATCGTAAACGACCCGTTCGGTTTATTTGTAGTTTTCGTTTTCATTCCACTTTTAGTATAGTTATAATAGTCTACATTTATCAGTTGCTTTGGCGTTAGTTACTTTGAATTCGGAAGCGATTTCAGCCAAAGCAAGTTCTCTAGAATCTGGAACGATGCCCTTGAAGTCAACACATGCCATCGCTCAAAGTCAGTCGGATCTATGCGGAAGAGTCGTTGAAAACATCTGTTTTGTCATCAGGAGAATTTTGTTCCGATCGATCATAACGAATATTAATACTAGACACATTTAAATATACTAGATTAACGTAGTTTATGGTTGGATTAGATATGATGCAGAAGAAATTTGTTTGCTTTGTCATTAATTGTTGTTTCATAATTTTTTGAAGTGTTTATGAATATGTTGTTAATTTTTCCATTCTCTTTGTTTATTTAAATAAAATGTTTTTTTTTATTGTAAATGTATGTACGTATATTTATTGAGGTCTTAAATAAAAAAAAACTGGTGATCAAAAGACGACCTGTCCAATAATATTTTTTGAACAGAAGTGGTGCAAAATTAACGGACGTGCAATTCTATTTGAAAAGTACTTACATAGGTGGCGTTACAATTAGGGGTGACCTAGACCTGACTAAGCTTACAATACATTACATTGAATTTATTTGACATGGATTTGAAATTTTTGAAGTAAAACTTCTTTTCCAGCGTTGGGGGTAAAAAATGTTCTATGGAATTGTCAGTGACATGTCAAAACGACACGTTATCCGTCGAAGACAGCGACATGGTTTTTACAATTATTGTTCGAACTTTGTTCGAGGTTATTTAAAACACTTTAAAAACACCTTTTATCGCAGAAAAAGAATGATCTTTTAACAAAAAAACCACAACTAACCAACAAAACAATTAAAAAAATATTTTCATTAAAAATACACACGATAAAACCTTTTTTTTTTTTAATGAATTACGTGGCCGAACAATTTCTCGATCGACAAGCACTTCCCTTTGTACAAAAAACACAAACAAATATATATTTTTTATATAGTTTTATTTATTTAAAACATTAAACACTTTATCCTACACAATACTGAATACTTATATACTATTTAAGCTGAAAACTAAGCACTAAGATTTACAAATTAATTAAAGCAAAATTAAAAAAATACACTTATAAATAAACTATCCGCTTTCTGTTGTCAAATATACGAATAAACTAGCATTGCCATATGCGAAGAATTTTAAATTCGGTGTCAAAATTAAATTAGCATTGCCTACAATTATAAAATCATTTGGCTCGAACACAATGAATGCGATAAGAAAAAAGAGTGTTGAGCGTGATGAAACATCCTCGTTATTGTAAAATCAGTTTGAAATTATGAAAGCAGACGAGGATATACATACGTAAATAAGCATTTCTCGTCGTCACGTTTCACAATTTATGATGTGCATCCAGCTTAGTAATCATATGCGTTAAAAAGCGCCATCTGTGTGTCATAAAAAGCGACATCTGTGCGTCAAAAAGAGGTAACAAACAACTTATTGTTTGATTTTCTCAATAAATTCAAGAAATCGCCAAGACCAAGCTGTCATTCCAAAACTAATTGCAACATTTGTATAATTGAAACATTTTTTAGTTTCAATTTAAACTTCCTAACTTATTTTGCAAATCATTTTCAATTCGAAGAAATATTTCAAAAAAAAAATGTTTTTAGAAGTGATTTTTACATCTTGCAATTTACAAGATTATACTAAAATTACTTTTAAATTTATTTTTTTTGTTTCCGAAAAGCACTGAAAGGTAATGTCATAAACACCAACGAAAAGTAGATTTCCGTATCGTCAAAAGGGAAACACCCAAACAGTACTTTACATTTGTCACAAAACTCATTTTTTTTCTAGAGACGATAAGTGAGGAATGAATTGTTTCATTTTTTTAACGATTCGAAAACTAATCGGATATATATAACGAATTTGTAAATTCATTATAATCTTAATCAACGATTAGTTGTTATGTTGGTTTGTACAAAATGTTTGTACGTTTATAGGTTAGAATCTTATAGAGGCTTTCCTTGAGGGAAAAGAAGTTTTACTTCTAGCGTGCGTACGTCAGCACACACACTCTTTTGTTTTATATAATATATATTAACACGTGTTTTTTATACCTGTCGAAAAATAACTGATTTGTTAAGTCTGCAAATTCATACAAAAACCTTTATTTCCAATTTTTACAAACATGTTAATTTCAAGGGTAGTCACAATCCCTTTAGTGTGCGCAAAAAAAAAAAATTTCAAAATTTTGAAAAAATATTATTTTACAAACGATCCATTAATTTTTTTAAGTATTTTTGACTTTTGGAGATAACAAGTCCTACTATACGCCACTTAAACGATTCATAAAATTTTAATTTGTACTACTGTGATTTGTTATATAATAATTTTCATGAATAAAATTTTAAAAGTAAGTTTATATTTAATTTAATAATGTGTTTATTTGAAATAAATTTACATTAAATTAGATTCCGATGCATTTGGACATATTCTCATCCTCAGCGAGTATTTTTTTTTTAACTTATCTCATTATTATTATTATTAAGCATTATGAAAAAGGGAGAAAAGAAAAGAATTTATCACAGCACCTAACCGAACAATGGCAAATGATAAACTTTAGCAATTCATCTTTGCGTTTTCTAGATGTCTGGTTAAATCGAAAAAAGAATCACCATTAATCATGGAACAGAAGGTCGTTCAAGTGGCTGCGTCGGCTGGAGTCAATTATTGGACCTTGTAGGCGAATAATCCGAGATCTTTATGCAGAATTCTCCTCAGGCTAGTGCGTGAAATATTGAGCTTTTGAGATCGATGGCGAGTTGATGTTCGTGAATTGAGTCTCATACTCTCGGCTACAGTAGTCATATTCTCTTCTGTGCGTACCGTACGACGACGGGGACCTGAGTGTTGTCCATAAGCAGAGCAGTCTCGCGAACTTTTTGTACAAACTTGCATACAGCAGGTGCGGTGGGTTCTTCATTCGGACAAAACATCTTTTCAAAAAACGCACTGTTTGGGCTACACAGCACTCACTTTGGAAATAAGTTTTCAATATTTCCTAAAGTTGTTTAAGCGTAAAGCGACTCATTTCGTTTTGCGGAGGTATGATATTGACCTTTTGTCAAGATTTCGAGCGGGAAACAGCTGTCAGTATCAAAATAACCCATGATTTAAAAAGAAACCACTAGATGGCCTGTACATGAACTGCAATAGATACATTCCACTTGTTTTTCTTTCTTCTTCTTCATAATGTTTTATAGTTATAATGAGATTGGTCAAAACATACTCACTTAGGATGACAAAAAGTCGAAATTTTAAATAAAATTGCATTAAATAAATTGCAAAATCATTGAAGTGTTATATAAACTTTTATTTATTAGACTTTTCGGTTAAAAAATTATATAGTTTTTTATATAAGAACATAATAAAATTTTGATAATAATATAACTAATAAATAAATTTAATCCAATCTCCTTGCAGTGACCATAACAAACGGTTCTAACAAATCATCAGGATCTTCCAACCGCGGGAATACTGAGCAAGACGTTTCGGGTACTCAATACTAAATAGAGTCTTCTTTTTCTGTTCTTCTTTTCCGATTTCATTCCTCTTTATTTATTATTTATATTTTTTTTCTTCATTTCATATTCATTTTTCGTTCCTATTTTTTTGCTTTGTTTTTTTTTTTTTAATTTTTTTTTTATTTTTATACCACCACTATTTTTAACATTAATTTTGTTTCATTTTTTTTCAGTATTTAATTACGTGTTGTGAGTTATGAAAAAGAACAAGTCTACATTGGGAAAAAGTATATAATAAATATTTAAAAAAAAAAATCAAAATAATTGAGCAAGATACCTACACATATACATTTTTATATGTTTAATTAATGTTTTCTACTTCAATTTCTACTCTCATTCAACTTAGTTTAGGGGAAAACATATACAAAAGTAGTATTTTTGCAATAAAACAAAAGGTAAATGTATTTTTGTCTTTTTTTGTAATTTAATTTTTGTTATGCTCTTTTTGAAAATCTATTGAAATTTCAAGACTATAATTTTTAAGTATGTATTATTATTAGTTAATATGTTGCTGCAATGATCTTTAGAATATACCAACATTTCTTTAAAAAAAATCATCTGTTTGGATCTATCTTATCATGGTTTTGAGATTCCTATGATAAAACATCTGTTATTAATCTATGTGAACTAAAAGAAAAGGTTTGGTACAGAAGGAACATGGGTATTAATGTACTTATTGAATAGGTTGGGTTAAACATAATCTGTTTTTTTTTTTGTTTATCTTGAAACTGTCAAAAGTTTAATTGGAATTTGTAAGAATATTATTCGAATTATTCAAATTTAAAGCTCACTCAATGCAGTTTCGAATTTCCCATATTAATTAATTAATCCGTTGAAATCATCAAAAAAAAGGGTTATAGCGTTTCATTAAGTTGGAATCCATTGCAATTTTAATGCTTCGTAGAGACATCACCAGTATACAGCAAAGAAGGGAGCCGCATGAATCTATTAATTTTCAGTTGTGAATCAGTCACAAAAACATGAGCCATACACAGTCTGAAGCTTATAGGAATCAATCAACTGGGAATTATGTTTTTTTTTATGAAAACTCATTTTGGGAAATTCACTAAAACTTTATGATTATGTTGTCTACATTCATTAATTAGTGTAATTCTTCTCAATACATTTATATGAATATTGTCAACAGTTCATTTATCTATGTACTTGATACCAGAATCTTTTTCCTTTGCTGATGGGTCGGAATTGGTATTTGCTACCGGGGAGAACCACACCATCTGCAAAGATCTGAACATTTTCACGTTCTTTTTCAAAAAGTTAGATACAATATACCTCAAGTCGTTTTGGTCATTAATTTTTGATGCTTCTTTAAATGTCGTTATCATATATAGTTATGCCCTTTGAGGAATGGTTAGTGCGTTTGATTTTTACACCGGAGGTATGGAAATCGAATCTCGAGCTATGTAACCGAAAAACAAAGAAATGGTTTTCAGGGTACTGACTCAATTCCTGTCGATTTAGAACACACACCTAGATAGGTTACTAAGCTCAAGCCCAAAGTGTCGTGCCGACAGTCGGAAAAAGTTAATGTGTGGAAACTTGGCTAGGAAGCAATAACGACGACATATATGTATGTATGTCGTTGGAAAGAGATTTGTTTTTACTACAATAGTTACTAAGGCGCTGCTATTGTAGTTTTTAAAAATACTATTCCAACAATATCTGTCTTGTCGTTATTGGTCATGTAAACCGTTTTGTTCTACTCATCATTATCTTAAATTATTTATTAAAATGTTTTATAGTGTTTAATTTTGTTTATTTATTTATTTTTGTGTTTTATATTACTAACCACTAACTCATGGATTCATAATGAACCTCAAGATCCGAACAAGAATATCAAAAGGTCCATTTCAATAAATTGCATAAACATTTAAGGAACGTGCCAATTATATTTTATTTTATCTGCATGATCAAGAAAAGTCAACACCAAACAGAAAGTCACAGAAGAGTTAATTAATTAGAAAATAGAAGACGATATGTCTTGAGTAAAATCCAAATCAGAAACAAGAACATCTGGGATGTAAAATTTTATATTCTTCTTTTGACTATAGATATAATGATTTAAAAATTCGGACTTTTGCTTTTCCGAAAAGCTTAAAAAACTCGAAAGATTTTCCGTATTTCTTTTGCACTGTTCGTTGTGCCATTGATTGAAAAGATTTGACAGACAGAAAAGTTGCAACTTTGTTAAGTGTCTTCGAACATTTCACGAGTAATTGATATGTTTATAACCTTCTAACAATCATATATCTGTAACGGGTTCTTCTCGATCTTAAGACTGCTAGTGACCTTCTGATTGACGTGAGCTCATGAACATTATATCATAACCCATTCAAACGAGTTTATGGATATATGGGCGCACTCCAGCGCTAATTGAGTCACTGAGCAAGACCATTTCGGTATTTCGAACTACCAACTCTACGAAATTAAATTTATAAAAAATAATAATATTTTCAAATTACGTATCAGCAATAAAGTAAAAAAAAATCGTTCAATTAAATAATTGTGTTGCATATTTTTTCAGAAAAATGTTCCCGACAAATTGTAAACTCGTTTTACTACATATTATAAAATACTCTTCTGTATTTTGTTGCTTCTAGTCCACTGAAATTTATAATGTTGTTCCCTTTATTGGATTGTTTGGCGCTTGGAGTGAAAGTATAATTTATTTAGGAGGAATACCGTGATGAAAAAAGACTTTGCAAATGTTAAGCGTGTGTTTTATTGGTGGCACTTAAGAAAACCTACTCCCGGTTTTACACTTCTATCACAAAATTTGACAATATTTAATTAACATTACCATTACTATGTCACTAGTTCAAAACGATTACAGAATATATTTGTTGAATGGAAAGTCTCAGAGAATTTCTATTAGGCGAACCGATTCTGTGATAATAAATTATTTATTGGGATTCTGGAAAATAACTCTGAATTCGATCGAATTTGTGATAGTGTTATTCAGCACAATCAATATTAAATTATTATTTATATAATGGAACAAATCTGAAGTACACATGTCGGTACATTTTCAATCACATTTTTGTTCACAAGGTACATACTTATTAGTTATTTGTTTTTTTTTTTTAATGTTTAACCTTTTTTTTTGTTAAAACATAATGTAAATTTTGTATTGGAAACTTTGTTTTTGTTTTTACTTTTTAACGAAAATTAAAAGTCCCAAATGTTTGTTAAATAATAACATTTTGTTTTGAATTTATTTTTTTTTTCAATTATGACAACAATTTTAAGAAGACAAAATAAAAAAAAAACAACAAAAACATAAAAAAAAAAACATTTATACAGGAATCATTAGAATTTAATTATAAATAGAGTATTTATAACAAAATATGATTTAGCTTTTAAAATAATATACATATTTTGTAAGAGAGTATAAAGAACGAAATAAGTTCAATTTTATTATTATTTTTGTTCACATAATAAATGAAAGGCATGTGAATTCAATAAAGTATTAAAAAATGAAAAATGTATTTATTTAAACAACCAACACGCATATGATTATTTTTCTAAGCAATATTTGTAGACTCGAAGGTTTGTCACGGCCAGTTCCAACTTGTTTAGAGCTTGCTTGATAGAGCAAGTGGATGCACGACGGAAATTTCAGCATTATGTGTTTTTTGAATTTGCGTAACCTATTTCGATTTTCATGTCATTCAAGCAACATTTATTTGAATTTCAAACTTTTATATTCGCGATTGTAACTCATTATATTTAATTTACTTAACGGACTTACCACGATTAAAATTTCTTTAAAATTAATTGAAATCTTTGTCGGTGGTAGCTGATTCTTGTTATACTCGTACTCTCTTGCGTAAATTGTACATATTTGTTGACTATGTTAGATCCTACGGTCGTTTTCTATGTAAAAGATTATGGCGCAAAATTAAGATTTGCAACAGCCTACTATTAAGGTATTAGTATGATACTAAATAATTTGCTAACTTTAAAGTAGCATACTAACTAATTTTTTATTTAAACCATTTTCTAACTAGTATCATACTAAAACAATTTTCTTAATTATTTGCTTCTGAACACACCTAAAACAATGACAGTTCGTGCGAAAAAATAAGTAAACAGACATTTTTTGTCGTTTGTAAATGTCAAAGAGTCATATGAAGTTAGCACTATACTAAACAATTAAAATAGGTATTCGATGAATTTATTTTAAATAAAAGGGTAGAGAAAGAATAATGCTCTATATTCAATTAAGATTTGCAAAATCGTCGGTTTAACCTAGTTTCATACTAAAATAGCTACTAATTCGTATTAATTCAACAAAAATTCTGCGCCTATGACTCTAAAATTCTAAGTCTTTTCGAAGAAAGTTCAACATATCCAGAAGTGAATTATAACCCAACTCCAAGAATTCTAAGAAGGTTGGACAAAAAAGAACGGAATATAAATTGACTCTCAATAAAATAGATATTATACCCTCCACCATTGAAATTTTATGACCTTCCGAGGGTTTATGAAGAAAATAGGCTCGACTTTTTTTGTTTTGTTGCACCGGTTATTGCGGACATTCAGATGCAATAAAAATAAATAAATACGATTCCATTATGGATCGTATAGAGCCTAAACCTAATGACTTACAACCTACAATTTTCTGCCGCTTCCGAACGGCTAATGAGCAGCACGTCCCAAGATAAGGGATACTCTAAGAGGATTTGTCAAATCCTCGCAAAAGGCCATAAATACATCTCCGGTTAAACCGATTATTGGGAAGAAATATGTTGATACGTTTTGTATCCTCAACAGAAATGAAGTAGAAACATTTGTTAACCATTTCAACTCAGTACACACTAAAATCCAGTTCACGATGGAAATTGAAAAAAGACAATTCCTTACCATTGGTGGATATAAGACTTATTTAAAAACAAGACGGATTCGGTCGACAGAGCAAATGCGTCTTGTGATAATGATCATTTTTATGAAGAACTGAATCATGTTAAATAATGGTTACATCTCAAAACAACGATGATGGAAACCAAGGCCAAAAGAAACACTAACATCAGTAGAAAGGAACGAATAAAGACCTTCCCTGCCTTACAGAAAAGAAGCTTCTGAAGGGATTGTCAGAATTTTGTCTTAATTGCATTTTTAAGCCAACAGAAAAAATTTCAACATATTCTAGATAAAATTCCCTAAAAGAATCCAGGAGTTTATTCTGTACTGTACTGGAGCTGTTGTTTTTTTTTTATATTGCAGAAACAAAACGAGATATAAGAACTCGATTGAATGTGCATATCAAAGCAAAACGAAATACCAAGTAACAAAGTTTGCAATTCTACTCGTATGTACCAAGATTGGTGCCAAAAGCTATTAAAATAAAATAACATTATAAATTTCAATCTGGACCAATGCTTCAACTAGTGTGGTGCTAGGGATCCGTTGAAACACAAAATTCAAAAAAAAAAAGAAAAGAAAAACAAGTACAACTAAGTATAAAATATCAAATCAATGCAACCCACCTGTATAATTAACGTAAGAGACAATAAGAAGAATCAGCTACCACCCAGCTACGACATCAGTATACAGTAAAGTCTGATTTTCAACTTTGACATCACTTTTTGACGATTTAAAAAAAGGCTAACTTTGGAGTATCCTGACCCACGTTAAGGTCAATTTCTCTGCCAGAACTAATGGTAGTTAGTAGAAATACTAACCTTTAAAACTACATTTAAATTGAGCTGATAGGTTTTTAGGGTTACCAAATATTCAATTTTGAATGGTGTTCAATTATTCTTGGCCGAACAAAATTTTGACTTTGAGGTCAATTTTTTTTCAAAAAATGCGTAATAAACATAAAGTTTTCTTATTTGTACTCATGAACAAAACAATAATAAAAAAAACCCATCTATCTTGAGTTTTTACAAAATAATCTACCAGCCCTATTGGAGGATGTTCCACTGCTTCAACTTGCTTCATAATATTTCCAACAAGATGATGCTCTGGCCCACTATGGTCATGAAGTTAAGGATTGGCTGGATGAAGAATACGGTGATCGGTGGATAGACAGAAATGGACCAATTCACTGGCCTGCAAGATCTACCGATCTCACTGTACTAAATTTTTTTGTATGGGGACGAATGAAAGAAATCGTTTACTCATCTGAAATAACAACTTTAACTGAATTAGAACAACGTATTTCCGAAGGATCACTAAAAGTAAGGCAAGAGTTATCGAGAATAAACATTCAAAATTAAATCCAAAAATGGGTTCTGTAGGGGGGCACTTTCAGCACTTATTATGACTGTATTTGTGTACATAAAATAAAAAAATTACTTAAAACTACACAAATTATTGTTTTATTCAAACCCTTTATACCTCAGGGCAAAAAATCGTTTTTTTTTTAATTTTACCTGCTTTAGATCTTCCCAAGTATCATAAAATGTATGGGTTCTGGGTCCACTTATTAATAAGTTTTTTATTATTGTTTTGTTCATCAGATCAAAATAAGAAAACTTTATGTTTATTACGCATTTAAAAAAAAGTCAAAATTTTGCTCGGGCAAAAAAAAATTGAACACTATTCAAAATTGAATATCTGGCAACCCAGTTCAATTTAAACGTAGTTTTAAAGGTTAGTATTTCTATTAAGTCTAAAATAAGTTCTCTACCATTAGTGCCGACAGAGAAATTGACCTAAACATGGGTCAGGGTACTCCAAAATTAGCCTTTTTTTAAATCGTCAAGAAGTGATGTCAAAGTTAAAAATCAGACTTTACTGTAGGAAATTTTTTTTCTTAAAATATGACCAATAATCACACCCCAAAGTATGGCACACGAATTACCGGACACCCGAGCTTTAAGCTCGCTTCAACACCTTATATAAACGTAGTATATATTGAGACTAGCATCAACCAGCATCTAAAAACGTAACTTTTGACTTCTCTGAACAAATTATCGATAACATATAGATAATTTTATTTTGGCATCACCGTTTTTATCAGGACTTGACTCGAAAATGATGTGCACTTAGCTAAGTCCGTATAGACTTAAGTAGTTGTTGTATTTACATGTAAAGTGCTTAGTCCCGATGTCGTTTTTTCTACAATTCCTTATGGATTTGCAAAAAAACACGCCTATTACTATAGTATAGGTTATATACATACATATACAAAGGGAGTGTTCAAAGTTCATCAGTGTTCGTCCAATTGGTCCCGGCTATCAACTACCAGGCTGATCTTTTGGCGATTAACTTACATCGTATACCCTCCCGAAACCTTGTATCAGCTCGGATCCCACTTA
Source organism: Chrysotoxum bicinctum (assembly GCA_911387755.1). Lineage (NCBI taxonomy): Eukaryota > Metazoa > Arthropoda > Insecta > Diptera > Syrphidae > Chrysotoxum > Chrysotoxum bicinctum. The sequence goes on along the minus strand of OU426991.1, from coordinate 10,173,764 downwards.
TTTCATTTAACATTCCCATGAAGTCCATTGAAAAGTTTTGCCATTGTCAGAATAAATTATTCTGGCGAATATTCTTAACAGAAGCAGGCAGCTTTCGGCTTAGCTCTTCCACCAGATCCAAATGTCCTGCTCTGCTAGGCCAACACTTAAGTAGTAGAATGGACAGCTTTATAGATGATTCATAAGCAATAGTCCTTTTGATGTAAGAATGTCCAGTGTATCTAATCTATGATATTCGCTTCGAATGGCCTTGAGCTAAGCATTGTGTCCTTCTGCTCTTTGCTTAGTTTATCGCGCTTTATCTAAGGCGGTCCACCATACAGTCACCCTGTAGGTGAGTATAGGACTAATGACCGCAGTATATAGCCAGTGAGTGATTTGTGGAGACAAGCCCCATTTGTTTCCCACGGCTTTTTTACAAGAAAAGAGAGCTACTGTGGCTTTTTCTTTCCTGTATACCGATGGTATAATACATAATACTGTACATTGCTTTTCTTCAGCTGGGCATTTTTAAAATAAGGGATATCGATTGTTTTAAAACAAAGTGTATTCGTTTTCTTACTCGCTTATCAACTCATTTTTCTTTGCTGGTCTCCTTTTCGTATAATTGGCCTTATTGAAGTAACCTACGGAGCGGAATTAACTTTATTTGCCTTAACTTGTGTTACCTATTTATAATAGACTTTTTGTCCTTAGGCAGAACGAAAAAACGAGTTCGCACCAATATGAGCGGATTACACCAAAAGGACACCAGAAATTGTAGCTGTGTTTGGGAAGATCTGGCCCAATCAGTTAAATTAATTGAGACAGATGTTTGGATGGAAAAAAGTATGTTCGTGATCTTTTGTTTTGTGTATTGATCCATTTCCATTGTGATTAAAGTACCTATTAGTAAAATAATCGGCCCTAGCGAGGTATCCGTTCGGAGCGGAAAATTGTCCGCAACGCATACTTTGTCGGAGGTTCAAATTGCTTTCGAGGTATCCTATCGGAAAGAATAATAATACACAAATGCGTTGGCGCAATTTGTTCCGCAAAGAATTTGTGTCGGATGAAATCGGAAAAACAATTGCATTAAGCTGTCAGAAATTTCACAAATAAAGCACTTGATCGCACTTCAACGCAGTTCGCCGGGTGCGTTAAAATAATGTCGGAGAAAAATTCCGACCAGCTGTTCGGAAGAATACCTCGAAGCAAAAATCCTCCGAATCGTACAAAATCGGAGAATATTCCGCTCCGAACGGATACCTCGTTAGGGCCGAATAATATAAAATATTGTGTTTCAAAAGTTTTGTTTTTAATTTATTCTTTTTTTGAAAGTTCAAATGGAAACAAAAAACATGTATGGAAATAGGTAGGGGACTTTATTCGATAGTTTTGATTTAAAAATCGGTGCATCTATGTAATTACATTTCTTAAAAACGCTAGCGCATTATAATTGAAAAAAAAAAAATAATTTTTATAAACAATAAATTACACTCTCTCACGGATTTGTCATGGTTTAAAATGCTTATGGTGTTTATTTTATAAAAAATTATCGAAAATAAGTATATCGCATTTTCGATATATCGGTTAATTAGCACATCTCTGTCTGAAATGTATATCCATCGCAATGCGTCGTTGGATTTCTGTAAAATTTCTTGAGATGAAAGCTACTACGAACCGAAATTGAATTTCCGAAAAAGGATGCGTTGCGGAGAAAGTTCCGTTCTGACAGTTACTTCGATAGGACCGAATATATAAAATTAGAACTAGAGTTTACAGAATTAACATTCGACAAATTCTCGTCTCGATCACTCGCCAACGTCTTTTCTCGTTCATTTTCCATTAGTTTCGCTAAAATTCTAGTTTCTTCAAATAAACGACTTGTTTAATTAACTGTAATCTTGCGTTAGGAATGGTCTCGAATTGGCAGTTTTCTGTCAATCATCGGCTATGAATTGCTCAATCGGCTCTTTGATAACGTGAAAAAAGCGATTATATATATAAAACCATTATTTCTGTTTAAGTGGAGTGATTGAATAAAATTCAATTGAAAGTTCAAATGACCTCAACTCTAAAGTGCGTTTCGCCCAGGTGGGCTTTTCAGTTAGATGATGTCGTATCCTTCTAAGACCCAATTATTAGTCAATTCAATTCAATTTCGTTTTATTGGACATATTATTTACAATTTGGCTTACAACTAATACTATATGTATGATAATCTACAATTGTTGGCTCATAGGGGGCCTAAAAATATACGTACATACATACATATATACAGATATGGACATTAAAATAGACACAGACAGTTGCTAAGAGTAAAATCAAATTAAAACAACAACGTGCATGAGAAGTAGTTTTAACCGTTATCAAAAAAAAGCAAAACTATCTTAAATTATTTTAATAATATTACAATTAATTCTAAGGAAAATATGGGTCTCGGTAAGCTTTGTTCCCCAGAAGAGAAAGCTGCCATTTTAGTTCTACGAAAAAGCCAGAATAATGAGCAGATCTCTTAAGTTAATAGTAAACGCAAATAGACCTCCGAGAGCCAACAGCTAGGAAAACCAAGAAAAATAACCCCAAGAGAAGACCGAAAGATCATTTGCGCCTCAAAAAAAGATCCTTACAAGTCTTCAAGGGAAATAAAAAACGAACTACAGCTTCCAATAACTTCCAGAACTGTTCGTAGAAGAATTGTTGAAGCTAACTTGTACGGAAGGATCGCAAGAAGGGTGCCCTTTCTAAGGAAAAAAATAGCATCGCGGTTAAAATTCGCCCACGATCATCTTGATTGGAGTGGGCCAGAAGGAGGCAAAAAGTGGAGGAATGTTTTGTGGACGGACGATACAAAGATAAATTTGTTCGGAAGGGATGGCAGACAAACCGTGAGAAGGCCTCCTTTGAAAGAACTAAATCCCAAATACACCCAGAAAACGGTCAAGCATGGTGGCGGCAGTATCATTATTTGGGGATGTTTTTCTTGGTATGGCGTTGGACCAATACATTTGATTGAGGGTAAAATGGATCAAAATATGTACGTGAATATCATGAAGCATACGATGCTGCCTTATGCGGACGAGAACATGCCTCTCAAATGGGTTCTGCAGCAGGACAACGACCCTAAGCCACACATCCAAATCTGCTCAAAAGTATTTTAAGGACCAAAAAATCAGCGTATTGGAGTGGCCATCCCAATCGCCTGACATAAATCCCATAGAACATTTGTGGGGAGATTTAAAAAGGGCGATTGGGAAACATTTAACAAAAAATAAAGCCGAACTGTGGAGGGTGGTTCAACAGCAGTGGTAAAATATTTCAGTTAACAGATGCCGCCGATTAGTTGACTCAATGTCCAACAGATTGCACGCTGTAATTAAAGCTAAGGGCCAGGCTATCAAATATTAAAATTATTTTCAAATCCAGAATAGCTCTACATTTAATTTCATTTTGTTTTTAAATCTGTGTATCTATTTTAATGTCCTTTTTTTACATTTATGAATTTGAAACATTTTAAGTTATAATTTTACTATAAATACTGCGTAATTTTAGTTTAAAAGCAAAAAATTAAGAAAATGAAGACCAAACTTGAAAATATATTTCGTACTCAATAAAAAATGGAATTTTTAAAACTCTGTTTGGTGTTTCTATTTTAATGTCCATAACATATAGTAACTTAAGTTTAATAATTTTTGAATAAAATTTACATCTAGAAAAAAAATTTAAAGGGTCTGTTGACTTCATTGTCTTCAGGGTGTTCATTCCCAGTTGTCAGTGGTGATTTTGTTGTAGGTTGTGGGCAGAGATGGCGTTTAGCCGCGGTGATAGGCTGATCCATGATTACGTTGTCATCCAGAGCTTCCATCAGAATAAAGTACCTCGGTTCGAGATGTCGTTGTTCAGTGGCCATTCTTCTCAGCAGATTTGGGTGGTCGATGATGTTCCGAATTAAGTTCTTTGTTCAAAGTACTAGATATTATTCCAGTGGGATTAAATTCGCTTCTGTGCAGAGATGCTCGTTCCTGTAGTCTTTATTATTTTATTGTTATTTATTATTAGTCGATGTTTACCGAATCTTATAAAATGTACAGCATTAATAGACTGTGAATTTTATTTTTCTAACGGAATCTGATTAAATTCAGACACCTAGAATAATAATGTCCGTACCTGGGCGAACTTTCAATTGACGAATCAACGAATTTTGAAAATTCATTTCACTCATTTCAGGTATTTTTTTTTTGTTATTTAATCTTTATAGTTTTTATAATGTGAGCTTTCTTTTGGCTTTTTTAATAGTTCTTATGACGTATTTCAAATCTTTTTACTAATAATATGTATGTAATATTTTTGCTTACTATTTCTCGCGGCACTTATCTTTTCTTTATAAGCTTTATATCCACCACAATACTAATATTAACTCACCTTTAATCAAATCCTTCAACCGAATCATTGAGTTAGTTTTTGGTTGTGGTATTTACTAATCTCTTCGAATAATTTCAAGTGATGATTTATGATTTTTAATGCATTAATACATTTATAAAAAGAATGCTTATGATATTCAGATGCCTCCATCCAAAATGTCGAACGCAGATTTAAAGATCCATAATACGAGTATCCAAGAAAAAAGAAAATGCTCTGAAACTAAGTTAAAATGACGATTTTGCTAATTTTCATCCTATATAGCGTCATACTTTCTCTACCCTTTTATTAAAATTAAAACCATCGAATACTTATTTTATTTTTTTTAGTATCATGCTATTTACAAACGCCACAAAACGTCTGTTTACTCAGTTTTTTGCACGAACTGTCAATTTTTTAGGTGTGTTCAGAAGCAATTTATTAAGAAAATTTAGTACGATACTAGTTAGAAAATGTTTAAAATTAAAGTTAGCAAATTGTTAAGTTTTTTTTATAATTAACGCGCACTCAAGTGCGAGTATTTGGGAAACAGTGGGAGGATTGAGTAGGAGAAACCGATGTACACTCGTCTTAAATGTCTGGACATTGAAATGGGCAGGAAAAACAGAGTCGGTTAAGGAATTTCTCATTCGAGCTGTACGGCAAAAGAAAGAAACTCTGAACTTAACTGTACGTCCAAAGTTTGGCTCAAGGGTATATTGATGAGCATTCCCTGCGACACGAGTATTACGGTATCATACTAATACCTTAATAATAGGCTGTTTAAAGTTTTGCTCCATTATCTCTAATGAATTTGGCTTTAAGGAAAACTGATTAGACAAGTTATCGTACTTACAATGAAATACTAGTTTAGTTGATATGTGTGCAGATGTTCTTTTTTTTTAAATTCATTTGGTGCATTTGATCATGGACATTTTCGAGTGTGAAATTGTAGTTGATGTTGAGAAGAAGACTTTATATTTGGCACTATTTGAGGTTATTTCATGAATATCTTCTTCTTCTTCTTCCTTTTCTTCGGCGCTGTTATGATCTCGAAGTCGAGGGGAGGGAGGGGAAGGTTATTTCATGAATATATACATTTTATATTTTTTTCATAATAATTATAAAATAAGGTTTTTTCAAACATTATTTACAAAACGTCTCTTTTATATATGATATTTAGGTACCATATATTTCCATCAAAATTCGAAAAATATAATCGAGAACAAACTACAGTAGTCGGTTAGCCAACAAACCAGTCGAGATACCGAGGACATTCAAGGACAACACGACCGGGAATCCTGGAAAGTTTTTTTTGCTCCCTTTTATAGCTCTTAGAAAATTAAAAGACCACAACCATGGACTATTTCAGCACTACAGAAAGTGGGAGATCAAAATCAACGCCCCAAATAATCTGTTTCAACATTGGTGTCAAAAATAGTATTGGCTATTTCTTATAGGTCAAATCGTATTTCTATTATGTTCAATAAAACAAAACTTGAAAATTAGAACAAATACTATCAACCTCCACAGTTGAACAACACGGAAACAGACCTCGATTTCCTCTGCTCTGGCAAAATTTAGAGCACAATCATTAGGAAGGGCATTCTTTGACGACATTGACGAACTTTCGGAAATGAAGATCAAAGACTTGTTCTTTTTTCTCAACGCGACGAAATGGCTCTAGAACAAACTTCAGTTACTGCTGTCCCATACGCTCCGTTTGACTCTATAGATCCCGATCTAGCGGACTGAGAGCTTTGAAGGAAGTTTACGGTGTGGGGGCCGAATGATCATTCAATAGAATTGGCTACTACGAGTATTTCCGCACCATTCAACAAACAAACTTAGCTTGGCGCAGTGTAGATGGTGTCGGATGAGTGTGGTGGTCCGGTGAGTGATCCAATTTCCGGATGATTGTGCAAATTGTGCAAAAGCAGACACATTATAAGAGACATCAAAACCTACTAGATCCTTTCATATTTTTGAACCTATTTCAAACTGGATGACACCGTGAGAATTTCTACAGTTTCATCCATAGATTCATGCGAGTTATGGTATCAAAATGGCGCACTTAAGCGCCAAATGGGCCACAGGACTAGACTGCCAGTGGTCGCCATTTCTACCTACCAACGCGGACAAAACCAAAACAATATTTACTGTCACATTCAATGCTGATGAAATTCTGAGACTTGTGACGCCCACTTGCTTCTCCGATTTCTACATATTGGTAAACAAATGCATTTTCGAAATTAAACCATCTAGTGCGAAATACATGAACTACAAATATGTATAATCTTCGAAAACCGATATTTTAAAGAGATAAACAAAATTAGTGACATTTCACATATTTGTTTTTAATTTTTTTTTATAAAATCAATTAAAGAAAACATATAATATGTCATGTTCAAAAAGTTATATGGTATTCGTGTTGTAATTAGAAGTTAAAAGTTAGTAGAAAATGAAATAAAATTGTATGTACTTGCTCAAAACGAATTGAAGATCTGTTCGTTAACTTTAACATACTGCTCCAGGGCTTAAAAAGTCTTAAAAAATAAAAGTTAGATTGTGAAACCAAGTAATGACTGTTAAAAGATAAATAATGCCAACTTAAGGGACAATTCATCAACCACCGACGAATGAACGAAAATTCGTCAATTTTGACATTTCGTTCACAGCATTTGATGAATAAAATCATTTAGAATACAAAAACAAAAATGATTTTGAGGTTGGCCGTGCGAACAATTCATTTCAGTATGGATGTGGAAGAATATAGTTTGACAGTTCTAATCAATCAGATTACGATTAGTGATAACCAATTCATTTTATGAAATTTCTCTTTTTTTCAGTTCAAAAAATTTATACAAGAAAATTGCATTTTCAAAAATTGTTATATCCAGGTTCTAAAACTCACTTGAAATTGAAATCGATTTACAATGCAATCTCGTGCTCTTCAATTCAATTTTATTTACATCGATCTAATAAGTTTAAATAGATACAGTTAGTTTCAGGATACATTAATACAATATTTATTAAAGGTTTTATGGAAGCAGAACGATCTGAAAACAAAAAGAATCTGAGGTGCAGCTGATGCTCTGCACCAAATAACGAATGACATCAACACCAATGCTTCACGAGTTTTAAAAAGTTTGGGCCAAAATACCAACCTCCCGAAAAGGTTAAATTTTTTTTATTTCCATTTACAAAAACTTTGGTGAAAGAGCTTGTCGGTAAATGTCAGTCAAAAAGTTACAATTTCGTCTCGTGTCCTTTGGGGGCATTATAACGAGATAATACTCATATCTGCCCTGTCTTAGTCGTTTAACGAGGCCAATAGTGTACTCAACGAATTTCATATAGATCAGGTTAAAAAACCAGACGCCAAAATAGGGACCAAATATTATTAATAAAGTGCGGTTTGAAACATGGAATGAATCAATCCAATTTGATTTGAAAGCTTCGGATCGATGCTAATGGTGTCTATGATGCTAATGGTGTCTATGGTTCCATCTAGGCAAACTTATCACTATTATAAAGAACTTTTGTGCAGAAGAAGAAGAAGATTTCGGAGTTAACTGGCGCCGTTGTGGAAGGACGCGTTGGTGTGTATTTATTTTCTTCCGTCTGCTTTGCTTTGTGTGTGTTTAATTCCTGAAACTTAAGATAATCGTATCACAGATAATTTTTAAGATGCCCGTCGTTTCGGCCCATACCTTCCAAGAATCATTGAAGTATGAATATTTTCGGGTCTTTTTACTTTATCCAAAGTAGTAGTTGCGGATGGAGATATTTGTCGAGCTCTTGTTGGGTGGGAATAATGGGAGCTCTAAGTAAATGACTTAACCTTCATTGACTTTTCCTTTATTTGTCCTACCATTTCTCTAGATTTCAGAGTTAACACCAGGGTTCTTAGTTGTTTTTGGAGCGTTCTGTCGCCAAAGCTCTGCAGATTTTTTTTGTTTCTCTTAATAGGCCTATCGGCTGATGTTGCTTTTGCTGCAACCCTATTTGATGCCCCCGCATCTTTAACTTTAAGCTATAAACACTTAAGAAATTTCTTCGATATACTTTGACTAAAGTGGTCAATAATTTATTTGTATACACTGTGAAACTTGGCACGAGTACGATAACTTGGCCGCCAAGATTTGATGACGGATTTTTGTAGAGGGGTCAAAAATAAGCACTTTTTACTATGGGAGGGGGGGGTCTATCTCCCCCCGTTTAGGAGGTAGGGGCACTTTTAGAAAAAATGGTTTAAATTGAAAAAAAAAATATTAAAAAACAACGGCAATACCTACAATAAAGTGCTATACTGCGTTTGAAAGCCAGAAGATTGTTCTATAATCCTGCATTTAAATTAAATTACTCATATCAATAGTTTTTGAGAAATTCGTATTTAAAGTCCAAATTTTGATAAAATAACGTGAAAAAAAAAGTTTAGACCAATTGTTTTCAAAATTGTGAAATGAAATTGTAAATTAGCTTATATGTGTTTCATGTATCTATCAGTTCTTAATCGAACACAAAAAACGGCATGGTTCTATGTCTTTTGGTTTTTGAGAAAACCTCCGTTTAGGAGGTAGGGGCACTTTTAGAAAAAATGGTTTAAATTGAAAAAAAAAAAATATTAAAAAACAACGGCAATACCTACAATAAAGTGCTATACTGCGTTTGAAAGCCAGAAGATTGTTTTATAATCCTGCATTTAAATTAAATTACTCATATCAATAGTTTTTGAGAAATTCGCATTTAAAGTCCAAATTTTGATAAAATAACGTGAAAAAAAAAGTTTAGACCAATTGTTTTCAAAATTGTGAAATGAAATTGTAAATTAGCTTACATGTGTTTCATGTATCTATCAGTTCTTAATCGAACACAAAAAACCGCATGGTTCTATGTCTTCTGGTTTTTGAGAAAATCGAAAATAACTAAAACTACTTTTCTACAAAATGTTTGATATTTTTTGCTTCCTTACATAAATAAATCAGTGCTAGCTTCCAACATTACAATATATAAACAGTAAAGTATGTATGGGGGGGCATGCTGCCCCCCTGCAACCCCCCTGCTTGGGCACACTCTAGGATTTGGGGTAGGTGCGAGGTTGGGTGCATGCAAAGTTTCTTTTGCATTCACAGAATCTGTATTTAAAAAAATTCAAATTTATTCTATTTATCCAATGTCCACTAAATACATATAAAATACAATAAACGATCTTGAAAACCAAAACAAACTTCTGACCATGTTCACCAATACATGGCACTATTTTTCTATCGAAAATACTGCCTAGAAAGGAAATATAAGGACGACTGGGGTTCGCAAATAATAGAGTTTTTATCAGATGTAAAAAAGTTTACCCTTGTTATACCGATGGTGATATATGTGAGGGTTTACAGTTAAAAGACATCGATCCTCCCACCCTTCAGAGCGAAAATTTAGAAAGTGTTTTACCGCCAAAACATCCTCGGCTTCCCACCATAAAAGAGTAACTCAACGAACTCGACAGTTATAGTACGGACGATGGCTTTATTGACGAGACTTACACACCTTTTTAATACATTTTGACCATTTTTAACTAACTATGACTGACTAACTCCTGACTAACTGACAAAATAAGTGACCCAGATGCAATTCTACCTCCTCATGGTGCATTCTGGGTAACGCTTAATGAATTGCGGTACTGAACTAACAAAGATTCATTATGTTTATTAACATTAACCCTTAAAATGGAATCACAGTCACCACCAAAAATCAAAAAAAGTAGTTTTGGTAATTTTCGATTTTCTCAAAAACTAGAGGACATAGAACCATGCGGTTTTTTGTGTTCGATTAAGAACTGATAGATACATGGATCACATATAAGTTACTTTACAATTTCATTTCAAACTTTTGAATACAATCGGTCTAAACTTTTTTTTCACGTTATTTTATCAAAATTTGGACTTTGAATGCGAATTTCTCAAAAACCATTGACATGAGTAATTTAATTTAAATGCAGGATTATAGAACAATCTTCTGGCTTTCAAACGCAGTATAGCACTTTATTGTAGGTGTTGCCGTTGTTTTTTAATATTTTTTTTTTCAATTTAAACCATTTTTTCTAAAAGTGCCCCTACCTCCTAAACGGGGAGAGATAGACCCCCCCCTCCCATAGTAAAAAGTGCTTGTTTTTGACCCCTCTACAAAAATCCGTCATCAAATCTTGGCGGCCAAGTTATCGTACTCTCCCCTGAAACTTGTAACGTACTAACCAATACACCAAGGGGTACTACTGGGAATCATTAAACATCAAAATAAGAACATGTGTATCGAGGTTGGTGGGGCAACAGAAACAGCTATAATTTCAGATTCGACATCATTACTGGCCACCCATTGGATAAATTCTCCATAAAGACTGCGGCAAGCTGTCTGAAGGCAATAGGTGTCAGTTCCTCATCCTCGTCTTCATACAAACAAGTGTTGTCAAGACAAGCGTAACCAGTGGTGCTCAATGCTATTCTAACTACTTTCTCGCAAGCATCTCAAGACTCTGTGATTCTTTTCGATTACTAATATTTTTCTCTTTCTGAAAAAAATTGTGGATTAGTTTTAACACAAATGAGTTTTTGTTAAGAATCAAAACTAAAAGTTTAGCTTTTAATCAAAAGACCGAGCATTTTACAACAAACAAATAAAGCTAAGCAATTCATCAGATTAATTGTATTTGAAAAATTCCTAAAGTCGTTTCATCTCTTGTTCAAAGGCATCAAAAGCTGGAAGCTATGCTAGCAATATATAAATGAAAGAAAGATGTCTCGTTTGAAAAACCCTTTAGAAGTTTTACAAAATCTATATTCACAGATAAGCGATTTCACACTCGCTCAGGCATCAAGCGATAATTTTTCGATACTTTGCATTAGAGCCTGAGTTGAGATTTGGGACCTTATTCGGAATTCCCCCCCCCCCCCACCAAAATGAACTTTTTTTTTTACGAATCGATAAAAAAGTGTTTGCTGTTGATAAAAAACATCAAATTATGGAGGAGAAACACTTTTTTATGGTAAAAAAGTGAAGTATAAGCGGACCACCCCCAGTACTGTTGGCCCTTATTCGGAATTCCCCCCCCCCCCCCACCAAAATGAACTTTTTTTTTAACGAATCGATAAAAGAGTGTTTGCTGTTGATAAAAAACATCAAATTATGCAGGAGAAACACTTTCTTATGGTAAAAAAGTGAAGTAAAAGCGGACCACCCACAGTACTATAACTAAAACTACTTTTGTATGGGATATTTGCTTTTTTTGCTTGCTTACGCATTATGGCTGCGTTTAAACAGTGATATATGTATGGGGGGGTCATGCTGCCCCCCTGCAACCCCCCTGCTTGGGCACACCATAGGATTTGGGGTAGGTGCGAGGTTGGGTGTATCCAAGGTTTCTTTTGCATTTACAGAATCTGGATTTAAAGAAACTTTGAATTTACCCTATGGCCTATATTAATTTTTTTATACTTCACTTTTTTACCATAAAAAAGTGTTTCTCCTCCATAATTTGATGTTTTTTATCAACAGCACACTTTTTTTTATCGATTCATTAAAAAAAAAAGTGCATTTTGGTGGGAGGGGAATTCCGAATAAGGACCGAGATTTGTTCCATCGAGTCATGTTTTTGTGCAAAAACAAAACGTTTTGAAAAATGTCCGTTAATCGAACACGAACGATATAATTAAGTTAAGAACAACTTTCTGAAGTTTTATTTTTGGAAAAAAAAACTAACAATAAATTCGAGAAAAATTAATTCTACCAATTTTTTTGAACGACACTGTTTGTATGGAAGTACGAGTATCTTACGATTTCAAAGCCAACTCCATCAGCAACACTCGACAGGACCATGACTAAAAACCACACACTTCCAAACGCCAAAAGCAAGAACGGAATGAGAAAGAAAATATGGGAGGGACTCACTGTTTAAAGGGGCGGTCCTTACAAATACCTCTGCCATGCTTCAAACTTTCCACTGTTGATTACGTACAAAAAAAAACTAGACATTCGTGTGCTGTGTTTACCATGAACACACCTGAAATTTGGAGATGACAGAAGAGAGGCTTATTGTCCGGCTGTCCATAGGTATATGTGTGGGATTATATTTTTACACTATAGTTACGATGATGCACTAGCACTACGCCTTAAATCTTCGAATGTATGCATTTTCTAGAGTTCGCTCTCTTAAGTGCTTCTTAATCGGTTTCGTTCTCTGTTAATAAAGACATCTCTAGCATTATAGGCTTGTCAATTGAGACAAACTTAAGTAGCGATGAGGGTGCCCTTTATTGAGATACACAGTTAGGTTTTTTTTTTGTTATACCAGCAATTTTTTTATGATACGAGTTTAAATTGTTTGCCTTTGATTGAGATGTAGAGGTTTAGGAGTTTATTTGTTGCACTCAGACTGAGACCTACTCGCAGCTCAGAACTCAGGTTAAGGAATCACATACTTCACACAAACTGTGTGCAGTGAGATTGCCAACAATAAAAAATGAGAATATTTTCAGTGTATCAGGATTTTTAAGGTACGAGTATGTATTGTAAATACCTAACTATGTAGATACCTACCTTCCTATCCTTTGGATAACATGACACGTTTTCGGTTAAATATCAGTTAGGTAGAAATGAATATCTACATACCTACCTATATCAAAAGGCTTTGTAAATTTTTTTGGGTTTTGGTAATAGTTAACTCTTCCTCAAACTTGAGTTGGAAATAAGCAATGAATTAAGTTAACTTTTACACTACATTTATATACGTACTTAAGGTAGTTTGAACAAAAATATCTTTTTGTGGGCTTGATATCTTTATTAAGTGCATCTTCTTAAAAGTAAGTGTAAATTTAACGCTTATAAGAATCCTAGAAATTGAACAATGTTTGTTTCTTTTAACCAAGTTTTTCTTATATCCTGAAAGCGAATAGGTATCTACCTATAAGAAACAAGTTTTTTGTTCCAAAAAAGAAGATTTATATATGTAAGCTAGGTACCTAACTTATTTCTTTACCATTCCTTAAACCTACCTATGACTTGGATGAAATAAAAAATCTACCCCGAACCATAGAATCCGTTAAAAGAGTTGCGGCAACAAGTCCGTTCTGTAGCGATGGGGAAAAGGGTGGTCTAGGAAGGCGTAGGCACTTTGTTAGTGTTATCAAATTTGAATAAAAATAATTATTAAAATTGGGCGTAAGCGCGATAGATTTTACTATCCATTGTTATCATTTTGTAACTGTTTTGTACCTACATGCTTGGGTCATATTTTGTATGCAAGTATCTAAATACTGTCATTAAGAAAAGACGCTCAACACCAAATTCTTGGATAAAACTACTCCATAGACAACCATATCTCTTAGGTTGTCAATGGTGACAACTCAGAATTCTACTTCTTTGTTTTTATAAGGTTATCCTATCAAGTTGAAAATCTCTCTCTCGAGCGACTAAAGATTCCTTTATAAGAGACTTCTCATATCGTCCCTGATATATGGTGCAGATACATGGCGGATGAGAACGCCTAAGGCTGGTTTTGGTATACCGATTGCATATAGATGGGAGTGCAGTGCAGGAGAATATACAACATGGACATTTAAAAAAACCAAAAAGTAAGATAACCACGGAGGTTATTTAGAGCGAAAGAACACTATTGTTCTGACTCAAGAAATTTTCAAATCCACCCTTCACGGACGTGACGCACCAACATAACGTGATGAACTGATGATAGTTAGCTAGGGATCGGGCCCAGGCCCTGGCCCTAGCCCTAGCCCACATGGGATTGGAGCGCCACCTTAAGTTAGTAGGAATGCATGTTGAAAACCATCAAACTTTTTTCTTTATGCGCCTGAGGATTAACGAAAAATATTAACTCATCCCACGCCTCTTTCCTCTTTAGATAAAGCATTTTTACCGAGTACGATATTAGTAGGGTAAGTAGTTTTGGTTTTCTAGCATAACGTTGTAAGAGTTGATGGTTTTTATTAATTTTGTATTAACCTTACATCAGTATCCATCAGTATCATATGCCAGTAATTCCTTATTAGTAAATATTCAGCTAATTTGAATATAATAAAAATTAGCTTTAAATGTCAGAAGAATGAATTATTTTTATTAATTTTCCGGATCCAAATGATCTTAATAAATGCTTTATGGATAGCAACTTACAGGCATCTAGCTTAACAATTAACAGCCCAGCCATTTATGAACCTCCTTCTAAATTTCAATTTGAAGTCGTTTCTGAGAATGATTGGTCATATACCTACTTTGTCTTCGATCCAACGCAGTGGGTGAAGATGGAGTTCCAATATACGTTTTATTAAAATGATATTACCACAAATACCTTTACTGATATAGTAAATTTTTGTATCATGACCTCTTCTTTTCCAAAATGTTGGAAGCCGCAAAGGTAATTCCTGTGCCTACGAAAAACAATCCTTCAACTGCATCACATTTTCGGCCTATAAGTATACTGCCTTGCCCGTCTAAAATCTTAGAAAAAGTTTTGTCAAATCATATTTCAAACCACATGCGGACTCGTAACTTATTTTCTCTTGAAGAAATTCGAATTCAGTATGACCAAGGCATGTTAACGCTCCTCTGTTTGCTGGATTTTACAAAAGCATTTGACCGAGTTTATCACAGTATTCTGTGCAAGAAACTGAAACTTTATTTCGGCTTTTGTGACAGTTCGGTTCGTCTTTTACAAAACTATTTAAGTCATCGAACTCAAAAGGTTAAAGTTAGCAATAATTCTTCTGATTTAGTCAGCTTACTTGCTGGCGTCCCATAGGATTCCATCTTGGGTCCTATTTTGTTCTGCATGTTTATAAATGACTTACCACATGTTTGCAAAAATGTCATGTCACATCTCTACGCAGATGATGTTCAAATTTATATTTCGGGACTTTTTAACTTACTGGAAGATCTAACTTGCAGAATAAATTAAGATATGGATGAGATTCACAATTGGTCGCTCTGTAATGGTCTTATGCTAAATCCAGCGAAATTCCAAATAATTGATATCTCTAGACTTAAATTTGATACGAGCAATCTACCACCTGTTTTTCTAGCACAGTTTCAAATTGAGTTTTCGAGTACTGTTTTAAGTCTAGGCTTTAAAATAAATCGTTCACTTTCAGCCGTCTTCGGAAATTGAATATGTTCTCTAATCTAACACCGGTTGAGACTAAAGTGAGAATTAGTAAATCGTTGCTTGTGCCACTTATTGACTATGCTTCAGTAGTTTACCCCAAACTAGATTGTCAATCACTGCGTAAATTGCTTGTTGATTTTAATGATATAATTAGGTACATTTTTGGCTTGCGAAGATTTGACCATGTTTCTCAATACCATCAACTTGTCCTAGGATGCACTTAATATTTCAAAGAAGGGCACCATAATATACGTATACTTATACGAAAAAATATGCTTTGCGCAGTCTGATCGAACAATGAATCTTATTTTACCTATATGCACATACCTAAATTCATCAAGGCTATTTTTTGTATATGCCATTAAACTCTGGAACTCCTTACCATTGGCAATAAAGCAGATAATAGGAATATCACAATTTAAAAAGGCAATTCTTAGTCACTTTAATTAAACATTTATAAAACAGTAACTAGAAAGTAGATAATTATGTATCAAATCTTAATTTTATTAACTTAAATTATATATTTTTTTTAATTTATTTATTTAATCTTAGTAATGTTAAAAGAAAGCTCTAATTTTAATAAACATTAGAGTCCAATTCTAGGGTACTATATTACGAGTATATTTATCATGTAAAGCAGAGTTAGGTACCCAGTCGTTAGGGGTAAGTGTGTGCGAACTTTCGACTTTTAAACATAATTCCAAGCGAAATAGAGAAGATATAATACAGAGCTTTATTAAATTATAAATCTGCATGTTTGGCTATTTATTTAAAAGTGTTAAACTATTTGGAGGGCTCACAGCTGTACCAAACCAAAATGGGATTTTTGCCAGAAGATAATTTTTTGGACAAAATCCGGATCTCCGAATAAGGGAAGTCATGGCGTTGTCTATGTTTGTCCGAATAGGATGAAAGGCATTATAACTAAGATAAAGTTTAACTTAGAACGTCCGCATAGGACCAGCAAGTTAGTTGTAAGTTTTTGATAAGAAGTCTAGTTTTTATGAATTCTTGTCTAGCTTAAGTTTGTTATAAAATAATGAATAATTAAAATGAATAAAAAAATGGTTGCCCGGATGAAATGGCAGATTTTATTGAATATTTTGACAGATAAAAGTTATTGGTAACTTTGACAACTGTTGAAACATACAAATTATAAAAACTATTATTTCTCTCTGGTCACGCTTTACATCCTTTGGATTTGGCTAAATGGTTTTCGAGATATAAAAATCAAAACGAATCTAAGTCTCAATATCAAATTCTTAAATCTTCGGAGGGTTCATAAACATAAACATTTTGTTTTTTTTTTTTTTTTATTTTATTGACCAGCCTACTTAAGACAAGGCAGATGGCTTTTTATGATAAGAAAGTGTAAACTGCAGTGCAGCGAAAAAAATATAGAAATAATCAAAAGTTAACAAACATATCTAATGCCAAAATAGGTGTTTTATTTTTAAGGGAAGATCTTTATGGATCATTAGCCATAATAAATCACTGCTTATAGGGTCTTCGCAAACAATATACATTATTTTGTATATGTATGTGAAAAAAAAACCTTATACTCTATATATATTTATATATGCCATCAAAAAACGAAATAAGCTTCATAGTAAATGGAAGCACAGACCTACTGCTGTTAATTGGTCAGTGTTCAAAGTTGCCCGTAATGAAGCCACTATGATAATTCGATCATCTAAAATAAATTACTACTCTTCTAAGCTAAATGCTTCACTATCTCCAAAAAAAACTATGGAAAAATCTCAATATGATTGGTATCTCAAAAAGTAAAGGTCCCCATTGCTCTATCGACCCCGACGAAATGAATGCTTTTTTTCTTGGTGAACCTGCTCTTAATGGTGACCTTGCAATAAGCTCTTCAGCAAACTCGATCAGGGCTGGCCCATACATTTGAAGATTTTGAAGTGGTCAATGAGGATGAGGTTGGTAAATGTGTGATGGCCATAAAGTCTGATTCTGTTGGTGAAGATGGTGTACCTATTCGTTTTGCTAAACTTATACTGCCACTTATTATCAGCCATCTTATTCATACTACACTACATCTACTTTCCCTCAGTCGTGGAAAATTACGAAAGTTTTTCCCGTTGCGAAGAAACGGGATTTTGCATCTCCTGCAGACTTCAGGCCGGTAAGCATCTTGCTTTGCCTTTCCAAAGTCCTTGAGAAGATAATCCAGAAGCAAATTTTAAGGCACTTATCAAGTAACAAATTGCTATACGAAAGACAGTCGGGCTTCAGAGCTTATCATAGCTGCTTCAGTGCTATGACTAATCTTCTCGAAGATATTAGAGTTGATTATGACAAGGGTTATGTCTTATGTGAATCTTCTCTGCCTCTTGGATTTCTCTAAAGCTTTTGACAAGGTCAACCATTCTTTGCTCAGGTGGAAATTGAAAAACTTGTTTGGCTTTAGTGATCGGGCATGCAAACTCATAACAAACTACCTGTCTGGTAGATTGCAAAGAGTTTTTTCTGGTGGGAAATGCTCAGATCCAAGACGTCTTGTACAAAAGGAGTTCCTCAGGGGTCGATTCTAGGCCCAATACTCTTTTGCATGTTCATTAATGACCTCCCCTCATGTTGTTCCTATGCTTCAGTTCACTTATATGCAGACGATGTTCAGCTTCATCTTGCCAGACCATTCGATAGGATTGATGAACTGTGCCTCTTGATAAATAAGGATCTTAAACATATAATATAATATATATAATATGGTCTATAGCCAATAACCTACTCATAAATCCTAACAAATCTCAAGTCATCCCTATATCAAAAAGAAAATTTGATCTAGAAACTCTACAAGACATTTGGCTGAGAGGTAACAAAATAACAGCAGTCGACCACTGCACTA
This sequence comes from Chrysotoxum bicinctum, assembly GCA_911387755.1. Taxonomy (NCBI): domain Eukaryota; kingdom Metazoa; phylum Arthropoda; class Insecta; order Diptera; family Syrphidae; genus Chrysotoxum; species Chrysotoxum bicinctum. The sequence continues at coordinate 10,155,351 of OU426991.1, read as the reverse complement.
GCCTTGGCTTCGTCATTGACCGTCATTTATCTGGCTACAAACATACCAATGTTCTTATTGGTCGCATCTATGGGTGCTTACGAAAACTATGGCCTTCTGCTAACTTTACGCCCTTTGCAACCAGGCGGAAATTGATATTTTCCCTAGTCATGCCCCTGATATCGTATGCTAAGATCGTGTACACCCACCTTAACTCAATATCTCAACGTAAACTTCAAGTTGCATTCAACGATGCTGTTCGCTATATTTATGGGCTACGGAGATTTGACCATATTTCCGATTGCTCCAAGCAATTTTTGGGTTGTACCCTGCAGCAATACATCAATGCAAGAAACTGTATTTTCTTACACAAGTTAATATATCTTAAATATCCGACACATTTATTTAATAAACTCTCGTTCAATCGGTCTACTAGGAATATTAACATTATTCTTCGCCTTAGTAACTACTTAAACTCATCGCGTTTATTTTTCATTCATACTGTTAAACTCTGGAACTCGCTCCCTACTCATATAAAATGCATAACCAGCTTAAACAACTTCAAAAGTGCAATCCGTCAGCACTTTTCGTCCCTTACAACTCTACCTTAACACTCCTCTTTTCCCTCTCGCTCTCCTACACAAAGTATAGCTATTTAGTAACTATTAAAAACAACATGATTTGCTGCCTGTTACTTTCTAAGTACTATAAAAGATATTATCTTACTGTACAACCAATTATTGTTAATAATAAACTTAAACTTAATAAACTTAATATTATTATTATTATTAAAACTTTATTGAAAATATAAATAAATTATGTTAACAATAATTAATTAAATATAGCGCTAGCTACCAGGACTTTTCGCTATATATATATACTTATGTATATTTATTGGCATTACTTATATGAACTAATATTGTTAATATAATAATTTAAATGACTACACTTTCAATGGGTACTGTATCAGTTTTTTGAGGCCAGTCCTTTCATAACATAATTATGGTTTCAAAAAGATTTATTCGTCTCTTAACACAGATCTTGTCGAAAATTTCTAAATGTTTTTTTTTTATTTTACTAAAAACATACACTTGTACTATGTCATCATATGCACAATTGCACATATGTATATATACCTAGGAACATGTTTACCTCTGTATGTTTGTGTACACACCTTTATATGGTCGGCTTCTACTTGGTTCGATTTGTTTTTAATATTTATTTTCTTTCTTACGCTTCATTAAAACGGCCATACAACTCAACTAAGTGCAACGGATCGTAAGGGCTCTAAAATTAAAACGTCCGATGCTGTAAGAACCTATAAAGCTATAACAATACACTGTGACTTTATATATAGTGTTATAGGTTAGGTAGATCGTGGTTCCTCGAGATGGAGATGTTTCTTCTTAATCGATGGGATCAATAGAAGAAAAGCAGGTAGTTCCTACTATTATACCTGTAGCTTTACTTTTTCATGGAAAGAGCATCGATTATTTGTGTTCTTTACTAACACTTTTTCTTATGTGCGTATCGTGTTTTCTTTCCGTTCTGGACTAGTTTAACAGGTTCCCTTATCATTTTCTATTATTATTTTTTTTTTTTTTTTGAATTTGTATAAGGTATTTTGAATTCAAATTTTGTCTAACAACTTTATTTTAACAATCTTGTTCTTGAGAGAAAGTTGAATATATGTATATAGTTAAGATTTTTTTTAATATAGGTACAGACAGACCTTCTATTGTCCTTTGTCTTATAAGAATCCTTTGTATGCGGTGTTGTTGCGTGATCTTTTAGATCATTTCTTCTGTATGGCTTGAAAATTATGAACAACAACATCACCTTTTAACTTCTCTACCCAAAGTCGGTAAAGGCAAATCAAATGGAGTAAAACCATCTTATAGTAACAAAAGGATTACAGTTAAAGTTGAGAGTTGTACTTGTATCCGATTATCAATAGATTTTCAGCAAATAGAATATGTTGGTTACATAGGAACAGAGTCTAAAAGTACATTTTAGGAATTCAATAAAATTAAACTTCACCAACGATTGTTGAAGTGAAACCTCTAAATTGAAGTTAATATAGTACTTAAACTTATGGTTGCGCTATAGTTCATGGTGAATTCGGGCCTCCCTCAATTCACAAGCTCGGTTGAGGTTCACTTACATGTAGTTGTGGCACTTGAATCTGAAAAACTTATTAAAATCGTTCATTATACGCTGTTGTTTCAGTTCCAAAACCGAAAAACAGGGTTTTGAGTCTAATAACGAATATGAAAAGCTGAGGGCCATGTCGTCAGCGAAACAATGAAAGAGATTGAAATTTTCAGACGGAGATAATTTATGAATATAAGGAGACAAAACGGAGCCTTGGGGAGCACCAGCATTTATTTTTCATATCATTTTTATTAAAAGAGTTCCGTGTCAATAGAGCTTGGCTTTACAAATATCAAATGCAGTTACCTACCTTTATATTTCAAAATAATGTATAAATTGGTTCCACTTTTCGGTGAGATATACCATTAGATCTATTGCTACGAAAACCGTACTGCCAGTCATTAAAGAGCTTTCGTTCTTCGAAATATTTCTTAAGATGTTTATTGATTAGCGATTCCCTGATCTTGGAATGAAGGGACGTTAGTGCAATTGGTCTGTAATTTGGAGGGTGAGAATGATTCGAACGAATATATATTTAGAGATCCTTGAGGACTCTTGCGACTGTACAGGATGAGTCAAAACACTATTTGGCAAATTCGAATCTGCAGCAAACTCAGTTGCAAGCAAATTAGCTTTTTCTTGCGATCTGACAAAAGGAATGTTATTGCGAACGGGTGTTGGAACCGATGACTTAGATGAGTTTTAATATATTTTACAAAAGACCAAAAGTTTTTATTATTTTTGGGACGTTGTTGTATCTTTTGACTTAGATTTTGGTCAAGTGAGAACTTTGTACTTCGAATATGAGCATTTTAGGTATAACTTTTGCTATATCCTGCTCTTTTTTTCTGTTTCCATTTCATTGATGATAATACCTGATGTTATTATGTTAGCACTGACATCTATGTACGTCACTATCGAGGAAGCCCAATGACCAGTTAAATTTTTGAAAAAAAACTTCTTGAGACCGTCCCGAATGGCTTTCAAACGGTTTACTTCACAATTTTTTTATTAACTCTCAGATACCCAAAGTGCCTTAAGGTGTTAATACTACAGTAGTGTTTTTATCAGGTTAGATATTAGAAACAGATCAAGCATATTGGACGGAATGATCTTCTGAAACCAGCATTCGAGTTGATTCCCTAGGTGGTTTAAATAAGCAACGAACTCTACAACTTTTATTCGAGTGTCATCTGGCCAGAGTCTCGAAACCAAGAAAATTATGAAAATTGAGATCGAAATGGCTCTACCTTTTCCTCATTTCTTATTTTTACTTGCGATATACATAATATGTATAGGCACTATATATGGCAAGATGCATTCGTACATTTTTTTTATTTTTTTGTAAGACGAAAAACAACAATAACTTCCATACATATCTTTTTCAAAATTTTATAAAATATTTTTTTCTCAAAAACAGACAGATTTAAAAAAAAATTCGTTCAATAAAAGCTAGCTAATAATTAAAAAAATTCGAAAAATGGCTATTAATGGTACCCTGAAAGAACAATTCATTTTACTATTGATTTTCTCAATAACGGCACTATTGATTTTGATCAATTTTTGTATGCCAAAGCTTCTTAAAAAGTTGAATAGTATTTTGTATTGAAATTGTCGAACAAAAATGTGTTAATTTTCGAAAACCACATTACTAATTTTCTTGAGGCTTTACAATTACAGTTTTTTAATACTATCTATGAGAGATGTGGGAAAAATTTTGTATTTTATCTTATAGTCCACCATACAAATGTTAAAAAATGGTTTTCGAATTACGTATTTTGCTCGAAAACGGAACCTAGAATTTTGATAAATCTTTATCTATAATCTGATTCAATTTTTTTTAATTAAAAAATTACTGATATTAACTACCATTTACCGTTTTTTGTATGTAGCCATTCAAAAAATTAATTTTATGGTTGTGAAAATGTTTTTTAATAACATTCATTTTTTAATTCTAAAGTTAAGTACATTAGACTAAGTTCATGTGACCTAGAAGTGAATTTTATTTTAAATAGAATTGTTATGATTTATATTGGTCGTAGAGAAAAAGTGTGTTAACACAAAATATTCAGCTTATAAAATTCAATTTTAGAAAATTTTCTTCACTCACTCTTATCCAAGAGTCAAAGAGGAATTCAAGTTTGCGATCAAATATGATACCATATTTATTTAGAAACGGCGCTTTCACGTGATACCAGTTACAAAACACACCAGCCAAAAACACGAATTAAGATCACGCTACAAATCTTCAAAATCGCGAGTTTTTTAAATATTTTCAAAAACTGTAAGATCGTCCGCAAAAATGAAACAGTTTGAATGACTTATCACAAGCTGTATGTCAGTAATAAATATAACAAAAAGGATTGGGCTTTAAAAACTACCCTATGGTATTCCAGAATTAACTTAAAAAATCTTTGCTTTGCAACCATTGATAAGTACGAGCTATTAAACAAATAAGGTTGAAGTAAGATTCAATGTGAGAGTTTATCAAACGTCTTACTGAAGTCTGTAAGGACACAATCAACTTTTCTTTAATCTTTAAATGATTTGAGACAATTTTATCAGCTAATTCCTTGAAAAATACTACAGCCAGAGGGTCTTTTGTAAAACCATATCAATTAGATCAGAAAATGATTTAACACAAATTTTAGCCTCAAAAAGTGTAGGAATAACAGACAATAATCTAAAAAAGTCTTCATTTTCTTCTTAATTTCGTCGATTTTAACCTTCTTATGAAAGGATTTATATGAAAATGTTTCCACTATTTTTTTGCTTAAAAATGTTGTATATGCAATATTATTTAGACTATTCAGAATGAGACTTGAAAATAAAAAATATGGCAACATTTGTCACCAAAATTACTAGGTTAAAAGTTTCATAGAAATTTGGATTTTGCATAAACTATATATAGCACAAGTACGATTGGAAAAAAAAATTACATAAAATATAAAACCAAAAACTTCAGATCTTTAATTTAAGCATAAGCAACTACTTTTATAGACTTGAAAAATATACGAGCAAGACCATACGACTAGGGAATACATTTTATTCCATTTTATGTTTAAATTACCATTGATTGAGTTATTAAATGGTCTTTGTTTTGATGCCCTGCTGTTTGGCGTCCTCTTTGAAACTGGTCACTACTACCACACTACCACTGGTCGGGTGTCACGTTCAGAATCTCAGCTTAATCTTTTCTGCCTCATGATCTTGATCATCATCCATCACAAATGGGAAATGATCTCTTTTGGATACGAATAATATGAAAAGCAAAGAATGAAAACGTTATGGAGGTCAAAGTAAAAACCTGAAGAATTAAAAATTTATTTTGAAATCAGATTTTCGACTCCTGAACCGAGTGAAAATAGGTGGGCTAACAACGATGCCAAATAAGCATATTAAGATTGTTCCGGATGTAACTGAAACAGCAACATGATAACTGCTTCTCTTCTTCATTAAACCGGGTTTTTCCTCCTTCAGTGATCACTTTATTTCATTTTGTTTCCATTGATGTACGAGTATTAAGAAAGTAGTTTCTGTAAGTATTTTATTCTGTATTTTTAATTTGTCTCAAAAATTAACTTCCTATTTATTTGAATTTGGCTGAATAAAAATAAATTTGAGGCGTAACAGTTCGTGAAGAATCAGGGTCTAGTCAATCTCAACCATTCGTGTTGTGGCAAAATAAAATTAGATGAGGATACCAAAGAACCTTAAATTCTATTCATGGTTCTCAGTTTGAAAGGAATTTCGTAGAAATTGTGATGTTAGCTGGACTTACTCCCTGCGAATGGACTGGCGAGTGAATTTTTACGTTAGATACTTGTTTTTATTGATTGTCTTAAAAGGTGCCACATCATATTGTTTTCGATGCTGTTTCCCATTATTTGTTGAAGAAAAACAATACGTGCCCCTTCCTTAATCGTCCTAACTAAACTTAAAAAAGTCAACTTGGCTAAATTGGAAAAAATTTTTAACAACGTTAACTGGACAAATGTTTTAAATTCCAACGATGTAAATATATTTTTGTGTTAAGAACCTTTAAGCTATTGTTTGTTTATTTGTTGTAGTCCTGTCAAAAATAAATTGTCAGTTTGGTGAATGAATAAATATCTCAAAAAGCGAAACAAAAAATCATTAAATAATTCTTAGTTATTTTGAAAGTTTATAAGCTTAAAAAAACCTTCAACTTTTCCATTAACTGTGCAATATTACAAAACCTTTTCCTGTGATAAAAAAAAAAATAAGAAATATAGGTATTTGCTGAATTTTTCCAACAAAGTTTTCTTTAACGGTTCGCTTTCATCTGGTGTTTTCCTGTGGAAGTCTTCATTTATTACAAATCTGCATAAGTGTGGAAATAAAATTAAGTGATATTGGACCACTACTATTTATACTTTTTATAAATGACACTGGCTGTAAACATTCTGCATTTTGTTTCTTGATCTTCACTTATGTACATATGTGCTTAAGCTTATTTATGGTTTCGGAAATCCAAGCGGATACTTGTTTTAACAGCGTAATGGGCCTTGTGAATTAAAAAAAAGCTAAAGCTAAAACTTAGATTTTTAAGTAAAAGCTTGATTTTTAGTGAATAAAAATAAGCTTAAGCTAGCTAGTTAAAGATGTTTTCTAGTAAAAGCTATTTTAAAATAGCCAAAGCTAAATTCATTTAGTTTTAGCTTGTTTTCCTAGCTTAAGCTTCAATTTGTGTGAATAAAAATAGCTTAAACTAGAATATTATAGTTAAAGCTACAAAAATTTCAAGATTTTTTCGACCTGTCTAGAAAGCTTTGACTAGGTCTTATTTTCAGTATTAACTTGTGCGAGTTGTTAATTAAACATAAGGGAATATCTCAAAAAATGGGACTGTGAACGTATAGACCCAGAAACTGAAATACGAAATGTTAAAAACATTTTTTAGCCGAAAAATACTTGCCCTGTAGAACAGATAACAAATTGAGGCAAAAAAACTTTCCTTTCGGTCATACATGTACCAGTTTTAGCTAAAGCTAACTAGCCGAAACATGTGAATAAAAAAACGAACACCTTAAATTACGAAGCTTAAGCTAGAATTTTCCAGCATAAGCTATTTAGCGTTATCATTTTTTTATTCACATAAAACAAAGCTTAAGCTAGTACTGTCTAGCTTTAGCTGCTAGTAAAAGCTATGACTAGTTGGCTTTAGCTTCCTCCAAAAAAAGCTTTAACTTTTTTTTTATTCACAAGACCCAATATTGAGAGTTTTCGAGAGGTTCCCTTCAAATGGAATGGAGCTAAATACAAAAAAATGCAAACAGTCATTTATCATTCCTCTTGGCTTGCATTGATCGAAAGGTATTGGAAAGAATTTGATGATCCACCTATTCAAGGCTGATGTACTGTTCACTTGTCCGCTGCATCTTGGAGTTTTACAGCTTTGTGTGGTGTCATGCTTATTGTTTTTCTAATATCCAAATTAAAAGCGTTATTCGTCCTCCGTATTCTTCCATCGATCCTAATGAAAATCTTCCTTTGTAGTGATTCCATTGACAAAAATGTGAAGGTCATTTTCATCAACGAAAAAATGACCAACTGACACAATGAGTACGTTACGACGCTATGCGCCATATAGCCCGTGCCATAATAGACATTTTTCCGAACATGGTTATCTGACGCGGAGGAGATGTGAATTGGCGATGAGATCGATCGATTTGACTCCGTTAGACTTCTTCTGGGACTTTCTTTAGTCACAGGGTATGTTGCAGGTTCTTATAAGCCACAAACTACCACTGCCCTGAAAGCCAACGAAATTAATGCCATTGGTCAGGTTAATCCTGATTTATGCGTGTCAAAGATATGAAAATTAGACGTTTGGGATGTCTTCCATACATACACGGGCCTTTCAAATAAATACAAAATTTCAATGATATCTCACTCACAGTTTGTTTTATTCAAATATAAAAATAGAAACCGCTTAATGGAAAACCATTAACTACTGTGGAAGAATTTTGGGAATTTTTTGTTCTTTAATGAAAGAACAGGGATATGCTTATACTTATAACAATTATAAATCAAAACATTTATAAAAACATAATAAACAACGGACCGAAAGAGGAGTACCATCAAAGGAGTTTATAAAATATATATGCAATTATAATCGACTTGATATTAAAGTCAATGACCTCACAGCAGCCCTCAACAAATCTCTGGAAACTGCCTGCCCTCTTATACAAATAAGAGGTAAAAAGAAACCACACTGGTGGTACTCGGCGCTGGATCCACTAAGAAAAGATTGCAGGAAACTCTTTAATAGAGCGAAAACCTCCAGAGAAGCTTCTGATTGGGATTCATATAAAGACTCCCTCAAGTTATATAAAAAAGAACTGAGGAAAACCAAGCGTATGTCCTGGAGAACTTTCTGTAACAATATAGAAGGCAACTCAGAGGCATCAAGGCTAAGAAAAATCCTCTCCAAAAATCCAGTAATGCCAAGTTGCCTAAAAAACAATGACGGTTCCTGGACAAACTGAAGCGAAGAATCGCTCAATCTGCTCCTGGATGTACATTTTCCAGATAGCTCTCCTTGCGTTAATAACACTGATCCTAACAACATATTCAGTAGCATAACTCCTCCACAAGGTCTGATTACAGAGGAAAAATTAAAATGGGCAATAAACAGCTTCAATCCATACAAATCTCCTGGGCCAGATGGAATAATTCCAGCGGAATTACAGGAAAATTCCGATATTCTAATACCCATTCTGGTAAACATCTTAAATGGTTGTATCGCTCTGGCTCACATTCCTTTGTCATGGAGAGAAGTAAATGTTATTTTCATCCCCAAAGCTGGCAAACCTAGCCATGTTAATCCTAAAGATCTAAGACCTATTAGCCTTTCATCATTCCTTCTTAAAACATTTGAACGTCTGATTGAAATCCATTTGAGGGCAAACATTGATAAGTCCTTACTATCCAATGCTCAACATGCTTATAACAAAGGGAAATCTGTAGAAACCGCTCTACATACGCTGGTTCGTACTATCGAACACTCCCTTCATCATAAGGAGTTCACCTTAGTTGCTTTCCTGGATATAGAAGGAGCTTTTAACAATGTCGACACATCCGCAATCACATCTGCGCTGTCATTTCTGAAGGTGGATAAGTCAATCAGTAATTTGATAAATCATATGCTGATAAGCAGGATTATAAATTCAAAACTGGGCGATTTTACTACTCGAAGGACTGTCAATAGGGGTATGCCGCAAGGCGGCGGCGTCCTCTCTCCTCTCCTTTGGAACCTAGTCGTAAATAAACTACTAGTGATTCTTGAAGGGGAGGGGCACAGGGTGATTGCTTATATGCGGACGATGTTGCGATAGCGATATCTGGTAAGCATCCTAACACTCTGAAGGAACTCCTACAAAATGCTCTAAACAAGCTTACTAACTGGGAAGATCAATGTGGACTCGGTGTCAACCCCCACAAAACTGAACTTGTCCTATTTACCAGGAAATATAAAATCCCACCCATAGACCCTCCCCTCATCAAAGGTATACAGCTTAAATTCTCACACAAAGCAAAATATCTGGGTCTTATTTTGGATAAGAAATTAAGCTGGAAGCCCAATATCCAAGAGAGAGTCAACAAAGCCAACATAGCTCTTTTCTCTTGCAAAAAAGCCGTAGGTAACAAATGGGGTCTACAAACTCATATAAGACACTGGCTATACATCTCAGTCATTAGACCGATACTTACATATGGAGTGACAGTATGGTGGACTGCGCTGGAAACAGCAATAAACCGCGATAAGCTTAGCAAAGTCCAACGAACAGCCTGTTTAATCATGGGTGGAGCTCTCCGCTCAACTCCTTCTGCTGCACTTGATGTTCTTTTTCATCTCATACCGCTAGATATCTTTAGCAAACAATCGGCTGCTAACACAGCCATCCGACTTAAAGCCTCCTCGCAGTGGATCAATAATGATATTGGCCACTCTACTATACTCAACTCGTTCAGTATACTCTACCTTGTAACGTCGATTACACCACCCCTCATCCAAAATTTAATAAAAACTTTCAAGTGTCCATCCCTTCCAGGTCTTCTTGGGAAAATGAATCGCTTTTGATAGACGAAGCAATTCATTTTTATACAGATGGATCTAAAACCGATTACGGGGTTGGTGGAGGCGTATACTCCGATAGATTAAATCTCTGTCTATCTTTTCGTCTTCCCAATCACTGTAGCGTGTTCCAGGCAGAGCTTCTAGCAATAAAAGAAGTCCTCTCTTGGCTAAAAGAAAACGTTATATCGACTACTGATATACGTATCTTCTCAGACAGTCAAACTGCCTTAAAGTCACTGGACTCTGTCTCCACTAACTCACAAACAGCCCAAAACTGTCGATCATCTCTGGTGGAGATGTCAAAACAGTTTAACATTCACATTACATGGGTGCCGGGGCATAGAGACATTCCAGGAAACTGTAAAGCTGACGAACTTGCAAAAAACGGAACAATCTTACCTTTGTTGGATAGCAAATCTAACATCCGTATACCCCTAGCTACTTGTAAACTTATGCTAAAGCATGATACCATGAAAAAAGCTAACCTCAGATGGACCAGCACCCCAACTTGCCGGTCTACTAAACTGATTTGGCCATTGTTTGATACTAAACGCTCAAAACAACTAATTTCTATTGGTAGATTGCATATTAGCTCAGTTATAGGTGTCCTTACTGGACACTGCCTAATAGGAAGACATGCTTCTCGTCTTGGAGTTCCTGCAAATGATTTTTGCAGAAGCTGCATGGATGAAGAAGAAGAGGAGTCAGTTCCTCACCTTCTATGTTCTTGTCCTGCCCTAGCGCAAAGACGTAGACTCCCACTTGGGAGACTACTACTATAACGATCCTAGTGATCTAAATAATTCCGACATTCACTGTCTCAAACGCTTCGTTATTAGCTCAAAATGGTTTAGCGAGTAAGGGTGATTTTTGAAATCCTTGTGGTATCACAACGGACCAAATATTGGTCTAAGTGTGTTGACCTTTTTCTGGTCAGCAGCCACTTTAACCTAACCTAACCTAACCTAATTATGATCGAGAAAAATCGCATGCCGTTCGCCAACCAACCGCCTCATAAATTTAAAATCTGGACTGAGTCGATCTTGTAAGCTTACGAGGCTGAAAAAATTTACTACGTTTTAGTAAAAATTATTGGAAAGTTGCAAAAAATAGCTTTTCTTAATGGAACTTTTTATGTTGTTATGTTTTGTTCTTTAAAAATTTTTTAAAATATTGTACTATATATTGTACTAAACCTATAAAATGTTTGAAGACAAAATAAATTCTAGTTTTGATGTTTAAAATTCTACAGTTGATGAAAATTGTAAGAATTTCGAAGACTATATTTTACTCTGAATATCAAAGAATGTAAGGAAGTAAATACAACAGAATATTTGGTAAGAATGCTGTGGTAAAAATGTTTGCTGAAAGCGTTCCAAACTTCCGCAGGTCTAATTCTCTGTGATAAAGCGGCTTCCTCTCCCAATATTAAAAAATTGAATAGTGGGAGTGGAATTATCAATTATACATATTAAGATAATTCCACAGATTTGATGTGATTTTGTGCCTAACATTGTCATACATAATGTTCTTTTATTTTAATTAACAAAGATTATATATATATTATATAAAGATATATGTTCACATCAATCGACAGAAGCGTGAAATATAAGAGTATTTATAATTTGCCTCTCCAGTTTAACTATTAATAGACGAGGAAAAACTTTAAAATGAATTACCTAACTCCTAGTCATAGTTCAATTATTTCAAGCACCGAGCGTAATTCTTCACTAGAATAAGTGGTTAGTTCACACATATTGGCGACCAAAGACAGATCCTCGTATTTAGCCATAAGAATGCTTGTCCAATAACCTGCACTTATCTTTTTTATTATTATTTTTAAGTCGCACATATCGTACCCACAAACCATGAATTAATATTCTAAGCGTTGTCTTATTTCATTTTATCCAAAGATAGGCATACAACTGAATTGCTTTTGAGAAGTTGAAAAGATGTTTTCTTTTTTTGTTGTTCATTTACATACATTCCATTAATTTAAATTTGTTTGAAAGAAGTAAGTGGACATTGGACGCGACAACCCATTGGCATTGCACGGAACTTTAATTTTTTGCAACGGAATGCAAGAATACATATGGTTACCAACTAAGTTTTATTTCGGAAGACTGCTCTTTTGACAGATCTGCCAATTGTCATTGCCAACTTTCTTAAAATTCTAAATTTTAATGATCACACGATTGGCAGATTTTGTCCCAAAGATTTTGTGAGGTGAATGTCTGACCAAGTTGTCTTCTTGAATATTGTCACTTCAAATGATTGGCAGATTTTTGAGTATTCAAAAATTGGTCGATCCATTGACAGGCATTTTCAGACAAATTAAAAGTTTCAATTCTTCTTTTTGCAGGAGGTTATGTTATGACTACCCCTTAAATGTTAAACTTTAACTTAGTGCTAGCGTTAAGGAAGTACATGTAGGTTAGTTTAACAAATAACGGATATGCAAATGTGATTCAACAGTTTTCAAATATCCTGTTTTTCTCGAAATAGACTCCAAGAAATTTGATAAATTTTGTTCTGTATCGATTAATTTGTACGATCTAGGGTTTTGATATAAAAAAAAAACAATCATACATTAATAGGTGTGTTTTTTTCGCAAAGCTATCCGTAGTGAAGTAATATTTTATACGTATTACAAATACAAAGTCTTCACTGCCGATAAAAGTAGAAGTAGGATCCAACTGCGGATAGAATGTTGACGTTTGCTCGAGTCTCGAATACAAATGTTGGTACAATTGAAAACTCTTTTGTATCTCGAAGGCATGTTCGTAGAGTACGAAAAGTAGTTTGTTGTTTAGCATTTTCCATTGAGAGTTTAAGTCTTTTTTTTACAAAACCATTTTTATAAGAAAAACGCTGCATTTTGTATCGTGTTGGTGTCGAACTCTTATAGAAAGCTGTTTAATAACTAACGCGTTTTTGTAGGAGCGAAATGTCGTGGTCAGCTGTTATACTTTAGTTAAATAGCGACATTTAAGAGTTACTAACGCGACAAAGCCTTCTTATGAAAAAAGCTGTTGAGAAATCCAAAACTAACTAAAGTCTGCGAACAGATCCCCTGACTTTTGTGGTGGTGATAATTGTCAACAAAAAAAAAATTTACAAACAAAACTTCTGCTTTATGAAGAATGGCTGGTGAACAGAAAAAGTAAATACAAAATGATTTAAATTGAAATTCATAAATAAAAACCTCCATATATATTTTCAGAAACATGAAAATTACTTGGCAAAAAGTTATTGGTTGTTTTTTTTTTCAATTAAATATTTGACAACTAGTCAGTGGAACCAACTTTAAAGTAGAAAAATCGCACAACTGCGGATACGTTTTTTTGGGAAATCCTACTTCACTACGGATAATTTTCCCAAAAAAACACACCTAATATCGTAGGAGAATTTTTAAGACTTACTCATTTAATGCATAACGGATTTAAATTAATATTTTTAAGAAATTTCGAAAAATGTTCAATTTTTTTTTTCAAGTCGATAGTTCAAAACGGGTGAACGATTTTTAAAAATTAAGTTTCCATTTGCCGTATATTAAAGACGTAAGCCTTGCGCGCCAAAAAATTTGTCTTAAGAAATATTTTAAAAATTTTGTCCAAGCATACAAATTTATTTAAACAAAAAATCGTTTGTCCTCGCCATTCCTGTCAATAACACACACAGAAATAGTTGAGAATTGTGAGCTACTTTAAATTTACTACGAGCCAAAGGCGTCCATTTTTTTAAGAGGTAAGCAAAAAAATTGGTTGAAAGTTTTCATTCAAGATTTTGTGCCATTTGCCGTCCGAAATATGGCTTTTAAGCTTCACTAAAAAAACGGTTCCAAATATGTTGAGGTTCTTGCCATTTTTTCTTAAGGCGAAGAGATACTCGTAACTGTCCTTTATTGACGTTCTTGCCCTTATGAATTGCGAAACCCATTTTCGCGGCTTCTAAAAACTCACCATGCGCCACTGATATCTCGATGTAGTTAGGAATGATCTTGTCTCTGGATTTTCGTATAAGATTTATTAACTCTTCTTAAAGAATTGGCATAACAGAGCGTTTTAACCTATTTGCCAACATTAATGGAACAGCATGCGTTCTTATATTGCCATATCGCATTATTGGTCGAGAATGGCAGAAATGACAAAACTAAACATTGATCTGAATACTCGTACATATAGGGTTTGTTTCTTTATCTATTAGAATTTAGTATTTCGCGACTTCCCGTTTCTCCACTAAATATTTCGGAAAAATCATTTTTATGTTTTTTTTTTATTTATTCATAAGATTTGAAATGCATTCTTTGTATTTCATCTTAACTTTGGAATAATAGGATTGGTGCCTTTAGTGTAATTTACGAATCTGTTCTTATTTCTGGCAGATTAGTCTTGATGTTATTTATTTGAAAACAGCCAAAACTATGAAACTGACGCCCCATATCACATCCAATGTACCTATTATGCTGTTTTTGTTCTAGTTTTTTTTGTCTTTTCTATCTTTTACATTTCTATTGTCGAATGAATAAAGAAACACACTCACATAGCTCGTCTTTATACTCGTAAAACGAAAAACAGTGTGATTCTGGTATCCAATTGTTGACGAACGTCTTCAGGCATGCATGCAAGTTAGTGAAATCGATCTTAAAGTCGATGATAGTAAAACGGATGTTTCAATAGTTGGTGCAGTTCTTAGGGTTTCCTTTTTTAAGGATCTTGCAAACAATGGCGAGGTTCTATAAATCGGTCACTTTCGACCTTCTATTTTATATAAGGATGTATTTTCTATTGTTCGTTGGCTAAGAAAGAATTTCTTTGACATGTACGCCCAGTCTATTTAATACAGGCCAGCTGTTTTGGCACTAGCTGAAACAAGGGTTGGTGCGAATACTAATCTTTTAGAATTTCGTCTGCCTGGCTATAACTTAATGACAATACTCTTTAGCTATTATGGCCTCATAATTTATGTTAGATATGATGTTTTTTGCCAGAACCTTCCTCAATATGGACATTGTTCTAATACGAACTTCAACTTCATGTGTCTCAAATTTACTGTCCGCAAGCTTATCATTCATTATTGTTTCACTTAAAGGAGTGCAAATATTGACAGCATCCAGTTAAAGAAAAGTATCCCACTAGGACCGTTTGGAATCCTGCTAAGTCTCCCAAAGGCAGTAGAAATTTCTGGTCATTTGTCAAGAATGTACAAAATTCAACTTCATCTTCAATTCCAATGCTCATCTACAATGACAACCCGATAACTAGCTCTTCAGACAAGGAAAATTTACTCGCAGCTCGCTACTACCTATACGTTCCCTGACATTTACATTGCCCCTCCTGTTTTACTTTTGAACGTATATCATTCGTACAGTTACAAGAGCCCTTAGAGATCTTGATATAAACAAATCAGCTGGTCCTGATGGTATGCCTCCTGCTCCTACTCTTCTCAAAAGGTGTTCTTCGTCGCTGGCAATACCATTACGTAAGCTTTTCCATCGCTCCTATTGTTTTGGAATCGTCCCTATAAAATGGAAAACAGCATTTGTCCAACCTGTTCCTTAAAAAGGCGTTCCATTCTCTCCCTCCTCCTATCGACCACTTGAATTTACGTCCTTTCCAAGCTCACAGAATCGCTGATAAATCATCAGCTTAAGAAATATCTCGAAGATTGAAAGCTATTTAATGACCGAAAATATGGCTTTCGCAGCAATGCGAATTAGGATTTACCTTCTGGATCATTCAATATTGGACGGTTTTATGCCTGATCTTCACAAAATGAATGTTCCGTCGGGCCCTGTTTAGTCTCCGACTCTCTTCCTCATTTTTATAAATGATCTCTTGTCTGAAACTTTCATTGTACTTACTCGTATTATAGAAAAAAGCATAACTTTACATCCATAATTTGCTAGTATGAAATATGAGCAAGTTCATGCGATCCGGTCTTGCATTTAATCTAATTCGAACATAAAATTTTATAATCAATGGAAAAAAAATATTGATAACTTTATACATTTTTTGTTGCGATTCAGAGGAAGAAACTAAAACTTCGAGTGTTTAATATTTACTGTCAAGAAGTTTTATATTTCTTCCGTTTAAAGGAGAGTTATCATTTTGATGGCGCATTAAGTATTTACTGTTGACCAACCATATACATAAGGGTGGAACTTATTTTTGAAACTGAAACAAAATTATTTTATATATTTGTCGCATTAATAATAGCAAGTTAAAAAAAAAACGCCTATTTATTGGTAGGTATATTAAATGTGGTAAATATTGATTAAGAAAATTCAAAAATATTTTTGTTATATGTAAATATAAGCTCCCAGTTGGAAAATTCCATCAACTTTTACTTAAATTTTGAGTAATTTGTATCTTGTAGGTACTTAACGGAATACAAAGTAAATCCAAACATTTTAAAAATAAGCGCCACCCTTATATGGATACATGTACTGTCTACAGTTTGAGATACCATAGTATAACTGTTGCTTAGCTAAGCGTTTGATCACGTTTCGTCGCCATCCCACGCTTTCTTTCCACGTCAAATCACTTATGACTCGTGTAGTATATATGTACATACACAGCATATCTGTAAATAAAAGATCCAGCTGCCAGAACCGCTATTATACAGTGCTGTACAAAAATGTTATTTAAATTCACTAAATGTTTTCAGAAACAAAATCTGAATTTATTACACTTTAACTTACGGCTATTTTTTTTCTGAAAAGAATTTGTTCTCGTTTATAAATTCAAGCTAAGATTTAACATATGTATATGTACATTGATTTCACTTGCTCTCATACTTAAAAAAAAGCGAACGATAGACGAGAGCAATACAGTATTACGTTAAATAAGCAAGTGACAGTCTTTTTTTATATAATTCACATGCGCTCAAAGGTATGTTAAGAGACTCTTATAATGTTAAACACAGCACGGGCGATGGGAAATAAAGGGGGGAGGGGGGGAGGAGGTATCGATGAACATTGGTTTTGAATGTTTGCAAATTGAAATGACAAGGGAAAACTGTGGCGGGTAAGTTATTCCATTATTGAGGGTGAACTGATGAGCATTCCTAGCGAAGCGGGTTTCAAGGGTGAACTGATATCCATAATGGACGTTCGTCGTAAGCAAATGAGCCCAGTTCATTTTTAAATCTCATAAATGCACCATACCTAACCAAATATTAAAATTCAAGTTCTGGAAAAGGTGTCTAAGTCTAATATTGCTGTATTCCTAAATAAAAATAACTCCCGAAAATTCAAGCAGTGAGACAATGAGAAATCTTCTATTTACCCACTATTTCAATATATACTGTGGAAACAAGGAAAACCAGCTGAAGTCGACTTATGTCCAAAATGAGTTTTTGATACCATCCAATGCGCAATTAGCCATTCGTCTGTCATAATTTTCTCGTATTTTTATCTCAAACGGTTAAGGAATTACAGACAAAAGAAAAACAAGTCTTGTACCTGATTTGTATTGCAAACTAAGCATTCGAATCGCTCTCCTGAAAAGCAGCAAAAACTGACTTAATACGTTTTTCCTTGTTGCCACAGTAAATGAAATGCACGGCTGTGTCGCACGAACTTGCTTTTACGCTTTAGGGCTTGGAATTATAAAAATCGATTTTATTTGTGAAACATTTTCAGAAGCATAAAACTAAGTCAGAGCTAAATATAGAATACTGAGTGATTTCTTAGACAAATATGATTTTATGCTAGAACAAAAATTCTGAATCACTATAGTTGTTTTTTTTTAACGGAAAGGAAGGCACCACTAATAAACATTTTTTGTGTTTTTTTCAACTAGCTTTCACTATAATGTTTTTTAAGCATGTGGAAAAGTTTTCGAGGAAAAAATATTTTCTAAAATTTCGGAAAATAGAACGTATGGCAGGTACCGTTATTTCGGATCAGAATTGGGAGACCCCTTTTCTCATCTTCCCCATCATTGTAATGCCAAGTCTGAACAAAATGTGGAGTTCGATTTTTTCACGAAAAAATAACTTGCAAGGTTTATGAAGTACAACATTTTGGTTACTAAAATTCATACATAAAATACGATCAGGTGTTGAAAATTACCATTTTCCATGGTTAATTATTAAGATAATAAAACGACGATTATTTTGATATACGTCAAACGTTATTGTACTGTAAGTGTTAATTTGACACTCACGAAATTATGCACCTAATGATGGAACTACGAGTACTGCACGAGTTTTTAAATTGTAATTAAGTACAAAATTCTTCTTTTTACTTTTAACAACTTTTCTCATATGATCAGATCGTGAGGTCTATGGTCTTTAAATTGCAGATGTGAACCTCTATAATTGGATAAAAGTTATTGCAAGTTTAATACTAATTATATTTCGAGACTCGAACTGTTTTAAATGCTGTTTTAAAAGTTGATGAAATACTTGAGTATTTTGAAAAAAAAAAAAAAAAACTCCTCTACAAAACTTTCAGTTGTCAAAAAGTAGTTGATCTAACTAGAAAAGGCAGTAGGAAAAGTCTAATGGAATTCAACAAAACCTATTATAATGATTACCGAAATTAACAAACTATTAGAACACCTGATAACAGCTGATACAAGAACAACTTAAGGTAATTTAAAAAATGTTTCGAATTTTTGTTAAAACTTTTATATATCTTTCTTCTGTTTTAATGAGAAATATGATTTTCATTGTGAATAAGATAAGTACACTGGACTAGGGTGGCGCTTATTTTTGAAATGTTATATTTTCAAGGTATTTCAATTCAATTTCAAGGTATCTAAAATAAAAAAATCCTCTGTAAAATGTTATTGATATTGGTTCACCGATAACTTTAAATTTATCCCACAAAATATAGGTGAAGGTTTTCATAGTATTTTAATCAGAATTCCTTTATATAATATGTGCGAAGTTTTAAGCTTTTCCATCAACCATTACACTTTACCGAAGCTTTGAGTAAAAGACTATATGTAATTTGTAATGGAAATTTCAAGTGCTCAGTGAGTCGGTTTTAATAAAATTCTAAACAGATCTTTTTTATGTAGCTACTGTAATCACTTTGAGGGGTAGTAAATGAAATTGTAACATTTCAAAAATAACCGCCACCCTAATTAACAGGCACAACTTCCCTTTGGTTTCAGATACCTACACATATTATAATTATAATTGTTGCTTTGCTAAACGATTGATCGAGTTTCGTTGCCATCCTACGCTCTTATTCGACGGAAAATATATATTAGTCATAATGCTGCTATATGAAGTTTAGACTGTAAATAAAACATCAATTTCTCAGAAACGGCTATTAAATACTTCTGTATAAGAATCTAGCGTTAGGAAATGTTGTCTCAAACACAATTTTTTTTAAAGAAAAATATGTATATCTCATAAAAAAAATTTCTTTTAAATAAAACAACAAAATTTTCAGATTATGGGTGTTTCCTTATTTCCTACTATGGGGTATAATCTTGAGCATATTCTAAGATAAAAATCATTTACAGTAACAGTCAATTTTCCCGGTGATGACGTTCAAGGCAATTTGAAGCGAAGGTCTCTCTATACGGCCGACAATATATGTACATCACATTAATGGTTGTGAGTAATAAGTTACTGGGTTTAGTTTCCCTAGTAGCTTGTTCTTTTATTAATGATACACTTGTCTTATAAATACCTTAATAATTTCCGCGGGCTCTGATAGTTTTCCAGCAGATCTGAAATAGCGGATGTTTTGATGTAGGTCGCAGGAATCCGATGTTCATAAGGTGGGAGGCTTGGATCATTGTAAGATTCTCAACGTGAAACGAATAAAGTACCTCACTCTTTCTTTGTTTAAAAATTTAAACATGAAATATAGTACGGCTATTGTCAGAAACTTCGAAGTAGTTAAGAAGTGCATCTACCTTTATTCCCCGAACGACACTATAGTGGCGATCTGAAAAAGAAGAAGCTCGCCAATATTTTTATTCGGTACGTAATACAAATCGTAACACAAACTGTTTGAGAAAACCTCACACGTAAGACGAAGATTCTTAATTAAAAAGCATAAAAAAATTGGGGCAAAATTGTAACCTATTGTTAAGGGCTTAGCATGCTACTAGTGAGCAATTTGCTTATTATTTAGTAATTTACTAGCTCTTCAAATATTTTAGTCCTATTTTTTTTGTTCTACCAACTTGTAAATACTTATTCCCTTTACTAAAACCGGTGCATCTAAACACGTTTAAGCAATGAGAGTTTGAAAAATAAAATAAAGTAAAAAAACCCATATCCGGGGAATGAACTTAATAATCTGAAATGTCAGAAACTCAGAAGTCAATTTATTTTGTTATTTGTTTATTTATGACTGGACTGGACCATTCAATGCACTGCTCCTATAAGATTAATTATTTCACATAGGTACATATATCCTTTGTGTTCCATTATGCAGTTAACTTATACCAACATCAGCATGATGGATTTTTCTCTCAAACCTTTACATGAAGTGAAATTCTCCATCACCCAGCACTTCAAAAGGATTTCAAACATTGCACTTTTCTGCACAAAGCTTAGTCTTCAAACATATCGAAATCTTCGTCTTCCGAAAACATTTTATTATATTATAGCAATTAATCGATGAATCATAGAAAAACACAATTTAACTCTTTCAAATAAAATTTCCAAGAGGAAAATGCACATGTCATATGTATTTAGTAAGTTAGTAAAAGTGAAAGTACCCATTTTGTGATTTTAAATTTAGTAAAACTTTAAGAGATATTAAGATATTAGGACCTCTCCTCTTTATTCTTACTATAAACAATATTGAAATGGTCATAAAACATTGCCATATTTCACTCTACGCTGACGATACAAAGTTTTTCAAGACCATTTCTTCCACACATGATGCCACTCTTCTACAACTTGATCTCAACAGTTTCTCTGTCTATTGCTTGAAAAATTGCTTAGAACTAAATATTTCCAAATGTCAATCAATAACTTTTTCACGAAAACGCATCCGATCTACTCCCCGTCAATATCTTCTACACTAGCATATCCACCACTCGCTGTTTTATTTTGGTGTTTTATGTAATAGAGAACTCACCTTTTTCACACATATTGATGAGGTTATACTAAAAGCAAACTCTACACTAGGCTTTGTGAAACGTTGGTCCAAAGAATTCTCTGACCCCTACATCACCCGTTTCTTATACATAACCTTTGTTCGCCCGCTTCTTGAATACGCCTGTAAAGTATGGTCCCCTTATCAACAAACTCACATATCCAGAATCGATAGCGTTCAACGTCGTTTCCTACGTTTCGCACTTCGCGGTCTGTCTTGGAATAACCTGCTTCGGAGGATTAATTGTAACATTAATTGTTTCGACTTTAACCTCAATTCACCCTGCCTGAAACTCCGTCTTAATCATCCTTCCAATTCAATCCAACTCTAGATTTTTAAGTTAGATTAAGAATTAGCTTGTATTAAGCCTAATAAATGGGGGTATTACCCCCACCAAAATTAAAATTAAATTAAATTCAAATAAGCAAAATCTTCATTCTAGCTTAGTATTTTTCTAAAATGGACTTAGCATTTTACTAAACTATTTAAAATTTTGAGCAGTTGTATGTTAATGTTTCCTCCATTTATTCAGGAGGAACAATCTTTAACATAAGAAAAACAATTTTTTTACAATTTATATACTTTAATTTCAATTTAGATTTTTAAATCAAAACCCTACTTTTCTAAGCTTTGTTGAATTTTTATTAAAAAATCAAAAGAAAGAGTCGTTACTTTTTTATTGAAACAATAATTATCAACACCAGAAATATATACGGAGAGCAATAAAATAATATGACAAACAAAAATTATTACAGTTACATTGCAAAGTGGCTTAAAATGGTAAAGTTCCTTTAAGACGGCACATAGACCTTTTCTTCATGTATGACTTGAAAGTCTTATTGAGGGTAAAACAATCCTCTTTTTTCTTATTTCCTTTACTTTATGTCCTCATTATCGTTTCCACTTTTAAATTTTAGGCTATTTTAGTGCTCCTACGCACGCTGTTGCAGACCTAAAAAAATGTTTATAGAAATACAATAATGTTTGTATAAACAATATGCCTAAACGTCTATCATCTGATGTTTCCAATTATCCAGTGAAATCCAATAAAATTCTATTATTGGTTTACATGCCGTAGTTTTTGTAGCGTTTATTTGTTGGGAGTGTTGATGTTTTAAGTGTTATTATAAAGGGTTTTCCAATAAGAGGTGTTATTTTGATATTCAAAGAAAAATGGCATTTTTGGAGATAAATGATCGGATGTTTATTTCATTATAAAGAGGAAGGTACGCCGTTAATAATGGAACACAACATCAGCCAAATGGCCGCCAAGACCACGCTTACAGGACCATATCCTTTTCATGAAATTTTCCATAACCAAATCGCAAAGTGGCTGCCCTATGTCCTCGATAGCCTCACGAATTTCATCTTTGAGGTCTTGAATCGACGCTGGGCTGTTGGCGTAGACCTTATCTTTCACGTGGCCCCAAAGGAAGAAGTCGCAAGGTGTTAAATCACAAGATCTCGGTGGCCAATTGTGATCACCTCTTCGAGAGATAACACGGTCCGGAAACTTTTCCCGTAAAAGATCGATGGTTTCATTGCTTGTGTGGCACGTAGCGCCGTCTTGTTGAAAGTAAACGTTGTCCAGATCAATACCATCCAATTCAGGCCATTAAAAATCATTAATCATCTCTCGATAGCGCAATCCATTGACCGTAACTGTTGCTCCAGCCTCATTTTCGAAAAAGTAAGGTCCAATGACCCCGCGGGACCATAAACCGCACCAAACAGTCACGCGTTGAGGATGGAGAGGCTTTTCAACAATAACTCTTGGGTTTTCCGAGCCCCAGATGCGACAGTTTTGCTTGTTGACGTAGCCTCCGAGGTGGAAATGGGCCTCATCAGTCAAGATGATTTTTCGATGAAATTCCGGTTTATTTTCATGCATTTCAAGGACCCAATTTTAATAATTTCAATGCGTTGTTGAAGCGTGTGTCGTTCCATTTTTATTAATAGCGTAGTTTCTACTTGTCAAATGTCAAAAAATGACAGCTTCAAAAGTGACAGCTACCGAAATAGCGGGCTATTCAAAATAACACCTCTTATTGGAAAACCCTTTACAAAGGGTTTGGTTCCCTTGACAGAACAAGAAAATTGAGTAAATTGATTTTGGGAGTTGAAGAAAGCAGTTAAGTATAGAAGTGTTAAGGTATGATACTGGTTAAAAATTCTCAATTTTAAACATTTTCTAACTAGTATTGTGATTAGACAATGTTTCTGAGCACACCTAAAACAATGACAATTAAAAAAAAAAACTAAGTAGACACAATTTTTTGTCATTTTGAAATTTCAAAGAGTCATATGAAGTAGGCAAGGTACGAAAAAGATAAAATAGGCATTCGATGATTGGAACTTTAATATAATGTCAGAGAAGATATGACGGTAGATGCTAAATCCTCTTTTTAACCTAGTATAGTTGGTATACTAAAACAGTTTTAACATCGTGCTTATTTCTTAGATTGATTTCCCCCAATGAACGCTCGAGATATAAAAAAACAAATAGAATGGACCTTTACAAATGTGAAATGTTGATAAACTTTTGCAACCATTAAAAATTCTGTGTATCCCTAATCCCTAATCAATATTTTATTTATTTAATTCAACAACATTTTTACTAGAATATATTTCATGAATTTAAAAAAAAATAATAAAAGCAATATTTTGGTTACATACGTTTCTTTCGAGATTACGTTCGTCACATTTTTTTATGGGGTTTACTTCCGAAAACTTATGTGCTTTCAAAAAGTTTTTCCTGACGTTATTTTTCTTAAACATTTCTTTATTTTTTGCCCGCTATTAATTAGTGGTGAAGCCAAAGTGAATTAGTAATGAGTCTTATTTGGACGTAACTTCATTGAAATTTTGCGCTCTTTATATTTTTCCGCAATGGAGTAATTTGTATTTGACATTTCTAGAAAATTCGAGAGATCGGCTTTATAGAAGAAAAAGTGAAACTCCCGATTGATTTAGCTCTGCTTTTTCTGCCTCTGCCTAACTTGATCTTTGACATGTTCAACACCGGGTTAAAATTATCTTCGCTTATATATAATCGTCCAAAGGACAAGACACCCGTAATGCACTTAAGTATACTTTTTTAGTTGGCGCTTCGATAAATGTCAGTTTCGCAAAAGTAACAGTGAGCGAAACTATACGAAAAGTGACAATCCGCTACGGTTCAGTCTTCTACAAATTTTTGCAGTCTAACCGACGACGTAGAGATTGAAGACAGCTTAAATAGGATTGTCGTCAAAATACTCCTATTAAGTTAGAAAAACATACAATACTATACTCAATTATGACTTCGGCGTCAATCCTTGTCAGTCTGCCCAGGAATGGTGAAAATATTGGTTGAAGAACCTTGTATTGTAAAATCCATGGTAAGGGGACCCAGGGATCCTGGATACTTAACAGTATATGAGTTTTATAAAGGTTAACCTAGATTTATACATACGTGCGATATACGATAAAGTTTTAGGTGGAGGATTTTAGTCCAACAAACCTGTATTTTTTATCTCTGAAACTACAAATAATGACCTTCTATATAACAACGTCATTTAAAACACTGTCGGAAATGTCGAAGATTTGGTGCTCACTTAGCCACATTTAAGGAATAAAACCATATTTGCTCTTATGACTGAAACTAATTTAGCTTTATGACAAAAATAAGCAGTGCTGTAACTGGATATTATCCACTAATCTATTGTCGACATTTTTAAAGTCAATTTTTTTCAAAACCGACCTTTCAAGAATCGGAATTTTGATCGACAAATCTTATAAAAAAATCTTCATCAAAAGTCTGCAAATTTGTTAATGTTGAAATGGGTTACAGATGATGGTAAAGGGCGTAATAATTTAGGCTTCGACCAACCCTGCTTTTGAATAAGTAGCGACATATTACTATCTATCAATTTGTAATGGGGAAACCTACTGTGTAATTTTTAAGGTCTCCAGTAAGTATTAAATTTGTTGTTCTACTTCTCATTTTGAGTGCACACAGTCCTCACACTTGCTTCCACTGCTTAACCGCAAACTAAAGGATTGGATTGTCTTTCATATTTTGTTGTTGTTATTATTTTTGGCTTCTTCCTCAATATTAAATTGGTCTGTATGTCTGAGTTCACTCAACTGCATTTTTAAAAAAGATTGACCTGTTGCGTGACTGTGGTTAGAGTTAAACGTTTCTTGAATCCTATATGTGAATACCTCTTCAACACGTGTTTTAACATTCAATTTAGTTATGCATGAATGCCCATTAATTGGGTTTTGGTTTCGGTTTCTTGAGTATTTTTTTAATAATTTAATTTTAAAATGGTCGCTAGTTTATAAAACAAAATAAAAATCCATTTTAAATTCATTTGTTCACTTATATTTTTTTTAAATCATGGATTAGATTGAAATACTAACAAAGAATACGGCAATCGATATCCCAGATTATCATCCCAGTCGTGAGTCGTCGAAAGTTGTAAGTTGATGGTTTGACTTCCATACCAAAAGTTACTAATTTAGCTCCAGTGATAAAAATCGCGCGTAGGTTGGATTTCTACACACAAAAAAAAAACATATGGAAGAGAGCGTCTGTTCCTCCCAGTTAAGCCGGGAGGGGTTATTTTCTAAAAACAAATATCTTTAAGCATGACAAAATTATGAAAAACTACAGTAACAATGCCATGCGATACCTTTTTCTGAAGCCAGAATTCTCTTCTTTAATGATCTTTTTAAATAAAGTTGTTTTAGTTAACTAGGTGTCACATTATTCAAGGCTGTGAATTTACAATCTAACTTGAATTTAATATCCAAATGATACAAAAAAGAACTATCTTGATTTTTGTATACAAAATCTTATAAACCTATTGGGCCTTACTAATAATCAAATTTAAAATTTAGTGTTAAGGTTAAAAGAAAATCTCCAGATTTAAGAAAATCCCCATACCAATAACTAATTTAATCTCCAGTTTAGTCGTTAGTTATATGTCAAAATTTAATACATGGAAATCCATGATTAAAGTCGAACACTAAAAAAAAGTGTTGTCTTAGTGCTGTTTTATGGTACATAAATTTGTATTTAACACTTAAATATACTCCCATGTTATCAGGTCGATTTTTCAGATTTTTGTTTAAAGTGAAAAGGAAGTTCTTTATTTGTTTCTTTTTATGTTTATGTGCGACAGGAATAGATTTTACTTAAAATACGTGGTTAATTTGTTGATTCCATGTTATGTATTTACATAATTACGTATATCTAAAAAAGTATTAAAAAAAAAAGAATTGTTATTTTGATGCCGCTGGTTAAATAGTGTTAATCAATTAACTGAAATTAACTGATTAGCTAAATCCATGATAAAAAACTAAACTCAAACTTTGAATTTTTTGTTACGAGTTGAAATAATCATGGATTTAGGATGACACACTGTGAAAAAACTGAAACTGAAAAAATAATATAAAATAAACAAAGAAATATGTTTCCTTGTTAAAAAATATGCGGTGTTCTAAATTAAAGAACAATTGAAAATTTGCTCCGACATCAATCAATTGACGTACTATAAGTACTTAAATGCTTTCTGTTAAAAAAGAGTACGGCAATACTTAACTTTGAAGGGCAAATTATGACAGCTCCTAAGCTTTGACAGACCTTGGTGAAAATTCTGACAGTTCATTACATTTTTTTTTCTCATTTGTTGTAGATTTTGTATTAGATTTAATAGAAAGTCTGGAGATTAGTTAGTGAAAGCATAAAATCGTTTATTGGTAGCATTTTGTTAAAGCTCAGCACTTTGTTTTAACCTTCGAGTAAACTAATAGTCGACATTAGCGTTTGATTTATTAGTAAGGCCCATTGACTTTACGTAAAAGATTGATGAAAGGCGTAAGCATTCAAAAGGATTTAGGTATGATTTAAGTTAGTAAATTCGACTTCAATAGTCACTGTGATTATATTATATGTATCTAAAGCTTATGGTTTATTGAGTTTGCTAAATAGGAACTCCAACGAATTCTCAGATCTTTACACTTTAGACCTATGTTTCCATCATAAGATCTGTACTTGCTGCGTTTTGGTGTCCTGAACTAAGGCTGTGCAAAAACTCAATTGGGGTGATGGTATAATGCCCACCTATGAAGTATGTTTCGTTTAATTTACTTGATCCCACTATGTGCGAGACTTAAATGTTACTAAGTGATGTTTGCTAGGGATGTGATTTATAACCAAATTGAACTTTCTCCTTTACTTACTTTATTTTCCATACATGGTCCTGTTCGAGTTCTTAGTGAAATTAACTTCCTTAATGTTCCATATCATAAAACTAAATGGTAAGTACATATGAACAAATATCTAATTCCATTCAGATTTTAAGTTCATATATATAAATACTATCAAGTTGATTTGGAATTGAATAGCTAGATGTTTGTTTAAACAATTAATTTTGGAGCTATTTAATTTTATCGTTTGATTTTATTTTTACTGTAATACTTTATTTTTCAATAAATACGGGATGCGCTATAGTTTATGTTAATTGCACTGACTACGGAAACAAATGCAAATCAAAAACCAAAACTCTGAGCACGGTAGAAATACTACGATGTTATCCCACTGTCCCATGCTTAACAAAATTTGGCACCAAACAACGAATGGTGTTTTTAGACGGTGCTTGTTGAGTTGACACACCTGAACTGAACTGAATTGATATTTCAAAAACGTGCCTACTCCGTTAAAAACTTTATTCAATGTTTACCTACCGACATAAAAGATAATTACACCCGTTACACTATGATAGCCTTAAAAAGTTATTGTACTTTAAGGTGGAATAAATTAATAAATTAAAAAAAAGACAACTAAAACAGCAAAAAGCAGGTGCTTTGCTAAAGTTGACAGCCGTACCATTGCTGTAGGAGAAGACTTTGTCAAGATGACATGGCTTCACAACACCAACAACAAATAACAGAAAACGTCAATAAGATGTTCGTCTCACGATTTGTTAAATTGTGAACTGAAGTTTTCTTCTATTCTATTCTAATAGCAGATCTGTTATGTGAAGAGTGCATCTTTGGAAATGTAGTATTAAGGGTTTTAATGTTTTAATATATTTGGGTTCCTATTTGTCAAAATTCAAATATAAGTGGGTTAAATTGTCTTTTGCCCAGTGTGCTCAAACTGGGTTACTTTAGATCTGGGTTTCGACTCGTCGGAACTTGCTTGAAATATTTAAAATTGTAAATAAGGTACTGGAAAACTAATTAAAAACTTTTACTTCACGTGTGGGGTAAAGAATATCATTTAAAAAAATTGATAAATAATTAAAATTATTCCCAAGCAATCATGTGCTAAGCAATTACTTTTGGACGCATTGAAGGTCAGGAATTTGTAAAAATAAACGTTTGTAAAAAAAAGATAGCCTTGTTTTATTTTATTTTATTTTTTCGTGATTGCTAAGCAAACTGTAAGATATAAGATCTTATAAGATAGTAGTAAGCTTATTTTACAATAATGAGCCAAAAAGGTTACTTCAATTAATAAAATTGGAAGCATTTAAAAATAAAAGAGATACAAAAAATTAAATTAATATAACTTCAAGTTTAAATTCAAATTGAAAAATGAAATTTTAGCACTTTTTTTTATGCTTGTTGCATTTTGGTTTTCTTTTATATTAATGGTAATGAGTTCCAAAGACGGACAGAATTTACAAAAATTGTTGCTCTGATGTTAGGAATGAGCAGCGAGGGACAATCAGCTGATGAGATCTGTACGATAAACCACTACTAATTTTTCTAAACAGTATTGTGGCTGGCGTGTAAGATGACCTTCTTTCTTGCTTGCGTTGCCCAGACCTCCTATAATGCTTCTAATGCACTTTCAGTCAAAAACGATACACCTTGTGAAACTTCTGGAAATTCAATATAAGACAGTTGGAGCTGAGAAAGGATAAAGTCCAAAATTGTTAACTATTTTAAAAAGTCCAATTATATTCAATAAAAAATATTGTAAAGTTACAAACAACAGTTTGCCTTACAACCGTTATTTGTAGAAATTCAATATATACTACTTTTAACCCTAAACAGCAAATCATTAGTTAGTATATGCGGTATATGCATATCATTTTTTGTTACAAAACTAAGCGTTTGTAACTAAAAACTAAGCGTTGGTTTATTGGCACCAACTTCACGATGGATATTTTCTTCTAGGACCTGAAATGTCTGGGGATTTTTGCTGTAAAGCTTCGTTTGAAATAACTTTAATAAAATAACAAAAATATTTTGTAAATATGACCGTTTTTTATAGAATTTACAACAAATTTTTTTGTTAATGTTACAATTTTTTTTCATTATCGGATTAACGAAATTCTTTTGTCAAATCAACAAAATATTTTGTCAATTTAATAAATTTCTTTTGTTGAATCCACAAAATTTATTTGTCAGCTAAATAAAAGTGGTTATTTTCAATTTGAGAATGTTTCTTGTTTTAAAATAGGTAGCTTTTTTTTACTTTTAAGTCCACAAAAATTGGCGTTTCGTCCGGTGATCTCACATGGACTCATTTACGAGGGCGTATTGACAGTACGAAATTTTTGTTAAATTCAGTTCATCTTACATCGCTTTTTTAACAAAAACCAAATACGAACTAAGTATATCAAACCAAGATTACACAAAAGATTTGTCACGATCAAAAAAATAATTTTATTTTATCAATAGGTATAACAAAATAACTCAACACCCAAAAAAAAAATTCTTGTCATTTTAACAAAAATGTTTTCATTTTCTGTTAAATTGACAAAAAAAATTATTAAAAACTATGTGACATTGACAAACATTTCCAAAATAAATTTTTTGTATACAACAAGCATTTTGTTTACATCACAAGAAAATTTTTAGATTTTATTTTGTTTTATTAACAAAACTTGGTTTGTTAAGCTAACAATATTATTTGTAGTGCATATTTTGTTAAACTGACAAAAAATCGTGCAAATTATAAAAAAATTGTGAAATCAACAAAATCGTTCTTTCTTATTGATACAATTTAATCAAAACGATAAAATTGTTTTGTTGACGGTCAACAAAAACGTTTTTATCAATATTAGGTATACCTAGGAATTTATTTTCAGTGTACGCATTTCGAAAACTGCATGCCCCGTTTTGAAATACTCAAAAAAATAAAATATATCTAATTGTTCTTATATCAAAAAATAGCAGCTCTTATTTAACAAATGTTGATAGACTGTTTTCGAAAACGGCTTCTCAATATCGACGTAACGGATTTTAATTAAATTTTTTTTATAGAAAGCTTCTTAAAAAATGGTTAAAAGCACGGGTTTATCGAGATTATAAAAAAAAAACTACCATTAATACAAAATCGTTATGATATTCTTTTTTTTTTATAATTAGGACACACAAAGGTTTTTCGTATATCTACCCTTAATATGCCAGAGACACAGTGTGAGCATTAGGAAAAAAGGGAGGGGTTAGAAAGGAGGTGTCGGTGTACATTGGTTTTGAACTCTTGAACATTGCAATGACTGGGAAAGACAGAGCGTGGTAAAGAATTCCACATTCGCGTAGTACGGCTAAAAAACGAATCTCTGTACTTCACAGTACGACCGAAGTTGGACTCGAGGGTAAACTAATGGGCATTCCTATAGAAGTGCGAGTATTACGGTTGAATTGTTTATTATTTTATATGAAAAATTTATTGGAGTCTGAGAGGTTCACCAGTTTTAGTTGGCATTGTTATTTATGGGACACCCTGTTTAACAGATATAATTGGACAATACATTATAAATAATTTGAAAGGGAGAAACATAACTAGGCTTGGATCCCATTTGTTGGAAAATCGATGGAAAAATCGAAAATTATGAAAAGTATTGTAGACCAAAATTGTGAGTCCACATTTGTAGCTCTGTAAAACAAAAAGCACAGAAACAGATATTGTTACATATTTTCCATTGCTAATCTCTTAAGCAACTAAGATTGTTCCTTATCCGTCACTGAATTCAACCTACGGGTTATCAAGGATTGTTCCAGGATGAATAAGATGGTAATATATACTACCTTTAATAGTCGTTTCTCTTCAAAAAATAGTTACGTGCATAACAAACAAAAAAGTAATTACCTACCTATAATTACTTTTTCAGTTACTGTTTGTTTAAATCCTCTTCAACTTTCCTAAAACACTCGCACTGTGCTCAGAGATCTTAAAGGTAGTTATAATTCTTTTAGTGCACGCGAAATTGTAAAAGCAAAAACAATTTTCAAATACCTAAGTAGATACTCTTTTATAAGTAGATACTCGGTAAGTGTTCACTTTTGAATAAAACGCGTCTATAAATTTGTTAAAAGGCGTTGATTACATTTGATCGCGCTCAGCAGACTTTAGATTGGTTTATTCTCAATTATTTCGCATTAAAAAGTATCTGAAGAATTCGTAAGCGGTGGAAAATGTTCAAGCGAAATAGTTCTAACAAACATAACCTCAAACAAATTGAAGAATTTAAAATTTGGTGAAATTCTTTCTTTTGGTAGGTAGATATAGGTATCTACTATTTTAAGCTGATGAATAATTCAGGTATTGAAGCTGTCAGATACAAAAGCAATTTAAAAAAAATAGATCATCTTTTATAGGTAGTAGATAAACAGCAAAAGAAGGTGCTAATTATTCCTTCCTCAGTCACATTTTGTTTAAAATCGTTTAAGACTTCTCTGTGAGTTAAACCTAATAGCTCGAAAACCAAGAAGAAGTCTAAAAAAGCAGAAGAAGGTAGGAAGAAATACTAAAGCTACTTTTTGTACTACGTCAGATACAGCTTCATATTGTGGCCGTTTTTTCTTTGACAGCTCTGCGTAATTCATCTCCACCATTATGCTTGGACTCGGGTGAGTCCAGATTTAGACGTTGAATATACGAATTAATTCATCTAACCTCCTATCCACCTCTTTACTCCGTGCTATTTGTATATGAAGTCTATCGAACAATCCTATATACGAACAAATTAGTCGTTCAACATCAAACTCCTCCCCTAAAAAATCAAATTATCTCTATTGATTGCCATGCGACTCCTATTGATCACAAAACAACACACACGATCGCCAAGTTGGTCCAACAAATCACATCGTGTATGGGGCGCTTTAGAAAACGAAACCAAACCAAAAGCAAGCGTAGCGTAGGTATTATTAGTGAGCCTGATATTATTTTGTAAAGCTTATATTTTTCTTTTACTTAAGACATCAACCGATCCGATCGAACGAATAAAAAAAAATTAAAATGGGTGTCAACATGTGGCCAGAAAACAAGTGAACTGCTGAACAAACATGTACACGCTACTACAGCTACAGGCAGGCACACAACTGTGCAACAAATAACGACGACGACGACGATGCGATATCAGCGATGATCACGTTCTGAAAATAAGAACAACAGTAGCTGCAGAAAATAAAAACCCTTCGTACAATAAGGCAACAATACAAAAATAAAAATATAATAAACTCTGCGATGCGATGCTGCGAACAACACCGATCAGCTCACTACTCCCGCACACAACTCAGTGAACAAAATAATTTTTCTGTAGATGTGTCCGTCGGTCAGTCTATGCTTTGTATGTGTGTTCTGGATCTATGCCTTCCTCTCTGTATCTTTCATGCTTTGTGAATCAAGCAAGCCCAAGAGGTAGCTACGAAGCAACTCAGGTCCATATACATCGAAAATATGCTAGTGTCGGTGGAGGTGGAGATGGTGACGGCAACAGGGCAGCAGCACACCGATATACAAATTTAGGGCATAAACTGTGTTTGTTTTGTTTTTTTGTTATTTCTTTTTTTTTTTGAGAGCCAATTTTATGCTAGAGTATTGGTGATCAAAATGCATTCTGAAGCCCTAGAAAGAGAGTGTTGAAAATGAGTGTCGCTAGTGACTGCTGCTCTGACTGGCGAGATCGCTGTTTTAGCTCCGATGGTGGATTCTGTGTTAGTATTGTGTCGAAGTCGAACCTGTTAATGGGCATTATATTTTATCTCTGTGTGTCTGTGATTGTTAAAAACATTTTGTATCTTCCTTCTGTTGCTCAGCTTACACGACAGCGGTGATCCTTATTTCCATGTAGACCGAAAATAACAAATCCGTAAATTTGTGTATTACTCCGAACAATAATAATAAATTTACTGCTAAATAAAAAGTCTGCAAACAACAACAAAAAAAAATATCCAATTTTTTTTAAATATATTTTTAACAAAAATAGTTCGAATATTTATAGTTTTATCTACGTATGTACCTACCAGGTTTGATTCTAATTCGGTTTTAAAGTGATAAACATAACGAAGAAAAAATAATTAAAAAAAGCAATGTCAAAGTTCGGTATTATTGTTGATTATTTTTTTTTTTTTTTTTAATTTAAATTTATAAATAAAAAGCAAAAATATCACTCCTCTTTCAAATGTTTCAGAAAAAATGTAAAATAAAAAATTCCCAGCATTTATG
Organism: Chrysotoxum bicinctum; assembly: GCA_911387755.1. Taxonomy (NCBI): domain Eukaryota; kingdom Metazoa; phylum Arthropoda; class Insecta; order Diptera; family Syrphidae; genus Chrysotoxum; species Chrysotoxum bicinctum. The sequence continues at coordinate 10,121,577 of OU426991.1, read as the reverse complement.
TTCTGTTCAAGAAAAAAGGGTTTCAAAACGAAAATAATAATAATAATAATAATTGTGTGTTGAAAAGTTAGATATACAAAAATATTAAATTTGCCGCCGGTAAAAGTGAATGCAAAATATATTACATGTTTGTTTGGCTTCGTGTGATGAAGAAATCATAAAGGATTAACCAAAAACCCATCACTATAATTTGGATTTATAAAACAATACACAAAAATAATAATGATGAAAACAAAATTCTTTAAAAAAAAATAAAAAAAAAAAAAAAACAAAAACAAAAAACTGATCAAGAAGGAATTACTTTATTATATTACATCTATACATATAATAATAAGAATGGATGCATATACTTTACCAACGTACTTTCCATTAGCGTGAGTACCTTATTTATTTATTTGTTTCTTAAGTTATTTTTAAACTTTTAAAAATTATTTTAAGATACAGTCAACTTCGCTTTTTTGACCTACGCCTTACCGACAAAATAACTTACATCAAACACGGTGTAGGTATATTTTCACATTTCTCATACACTTTTTAACTGTTAAAGTAATTTCGAAAAAATAAGTGAATACCTATATATTTATTGATCAATATCCACTGAAATCCTAGCTCATAAATGAAAACTGAATTTGTCCCGCACTATTTAGTGTTGCATGAAAAGATGCTAAGTTTTCCCTAGTCAAACATAAGTCTTCTTCGCACTTATACAAATTACCGAAGTGGCGCAAACATTCCAAATAGACTCACACATGACGTTTTACTGCAAGAAAAAACGTATGTATTGAAATTTGTCTGTTATCGTTAAAATAACGAACTTGTCACTGTTTTTTAGTGACAAATATTTTCAGGTCGTCTCATTCACACCGCGCAAAATTAAACGCTTTTCTTGTATATAGCTTAGAAACCATTTTCTAACAAATTAAAATACATCGTGTGAACATTCCCCGATGTTTATACGGTAAGAACAGAATACTGTCAAAAATAACCTGTTGTTAAAAATAATTTGAACAAGGCCTACTAACATTACAGTGATGAAGAAGTGGTTTTTGTCACATCTATAGCTCGTCTATGCTTAGCGAAGCAGTTTGTAGGTCCATCAATCTACGAGTACATTCCAAATACTTGCACCGAGTTGCCTTAAATGTATAGAGAGTAGGTACCTATTTTATATTACAATTAACATGAAAAAAAGGATTTCTTATTTTAGTTTGAGATCAACTAAAAAGGTTTTGTTTTTAATTTTTTCGAAAACGTCTGAGACAATTTTTAATGAACTGCGTTAATACCCACACAGTCTTATTAGATTCACTGATTGATATTATTTAATCTTAAAACACTGCTTCAGGTAACATATAGTTTGAACCTTTTTTTTTTGTTGGAAAATGGGTTCACTTACTTTGTTCATGTTTTTATCTTGAATTGTACTTTACCGATTTTGTTTAAATTTGATAAATGGAACAATACATTGCACACCAACGTTTTCTATAACTGTTTTTATAAACAAAGCTCAAAATAGGTTAAGTTTCCTTAGTACGAACTGTCACTTTATTAATCATTATTTATGTATGCTATATTGTTAAATACGTTCAGTAGACTTAAAACTTCTTTGTCTGAAATGTGACTTTTGACAGCAAAATATTATGCGTGTTGCATCACTAAAATTACCAGATTTAAGTGAGGATGCAAATTGCGCATATGTGAGAAGTTGAACTACGAAAAAAATCCTAATTTAGCAAAGAACCATAAAAAAATGATAAATTTAATGATATTCGATTTCACATTTTTCTACAATTCAATTAAGTGGTATATTTAAGTTCTCAAGTTTTATACAATTTATATTCACTTTACGTTCACTCTGATTGCTGACCTAAATTGCATTCAGTTTTAGTTTTACTATTGGATGCATGTTAAAATTTGCTGACCTGCATATTCACTTTTTCAAAAAAAAAAACACGGATGTAATTAAAATTCTATTTTAATTTTAAATTATAATAATTATTTATTTATGTTTGTCATAAAAGTTGTAGATATGAACCTTAATGTAAAAAGAATTACATTCTGTTAATACAAAAAGTTTTATTTGAGTTTTACTCAGCTATAATTATATTTAATGAAAACGTTGATTTAAAATAGGTATATCCTAGTATTGTGTGAAATTAAGCGGGCTTGACTGTATCATTAGTTTTTAACTTTTGTTTTTTGGTAGGACCACAGTGGCGTTTTTAGCTCGCTTTTTGTATTCTTTAAAAAAGGCACGACCGCATTATAGCGTTTTCTGCTGGCAGGAAAATGAAATGCAAAATTTTGACAAGCGGGAAAATCTTTGTTTTCGTTTTTTTGAGAGTAGAAATGTGCCCATTTTTCTTGATTTGAAAGGAGAAATTAATTTAAATTTAAAAATGTGACATTAAATGTGGAATGTCCATTAAATGAGCGCGAAAAATGCAAACAAAATTAATTTCTAAACTGAATTAAAAACTTCACTGTGTGGTCTTAGATTTTGTTTTCTTTCGTAGGTATATTTTCTTACTAGTTAAGTTTTCAACGTAAATTAGTAGATAGTTCTGTTTGGTTTACATTTGCTCAAGCAAATCCTAAATAAGTAGATACCTATATTAAAGTTCCACAAGAACTGGTTTTGTTTTATTAAAAAAAAAAAGCTCCAAATATACCTTTATGATGAGCGGAATGCTTTTCTATTGAACTTTATAAAAAAATAAATCAAGATTCTGACAATTTTTTTCATTTTTCAATTATAAGATAAAGATATTCTCGAATTCTATAGGTAGTTATAGGCTATAGTCTATAGAACATAGGAATCCTGAGGTTGCATTCATATCTCAAAATGGTAAAAGTTCAATACCAAAACTTCTAGATATAGAAATAAAATGTCAATACTAACTATTTGTTTAAGAAAAATACGTGCCCTTAGACTAAGAGTCTACAGCAATTTTTGGGTGTGATTGATAACAAAAAATAATTAGCATAGATAATTAGATAGGCCTTTAGTAGTAAGGTATTTACAAATGTGAACGTCTTGCATGCTCTAGTGGGAGCAATAGTGCATAAGAGTGCATCAGATATGCAGTTCTTTCCAAAGTCTAAAAAATTGTGTAATAAATTCGCCATAACTTTAAAATGAAGAGCTAAGTGCCCTGATTGGAAATATCGAGGTCAAAGACGTTTTGAAGGCGGTCTTCTTCGTGCAAGAAGTACGCTATTCTTATCGCGTCTTGCAGGAAGAAGGCTGTCTGCAAAACGTCTTAGACCTCAATACTTTCAATCAGGGGGCTTAACTCTACACTTTGGCAAAGTTGTTATCACAATTATTTAGACTTGGAAAGAACTGCATATATGATGCACTTTTATTACTAAAGCTCCCACAAGAGCATGTGTTTTTTTAAATAAAGAACCCAGCCAAAAAGGTGTTCATGATTACAAGGAAATAAATGTCTATTTCATTTGGTCCTTTAAGAGCTTTAAGAGCACATAGTCCAATTTCGTTCTTTATAATCATCCCACCAGACAGGCTGTGCATTATTTGAATGTTACTGTGCCGCTAGGACAAAATTCAGTACGATATGACCCATTCATTGAAACCGGAAATAGGTATATCACACTCCAATAATGTGATGAATTTTACGTAAAGATCTTAACCGAACACCCTTGCAAGATCAAATTAATTCCAGAACTGATCTATCTTTATCTTTATCTTCTATAGACATGACAAATGTAAAAAAACGGATCGTCCCTGCTTAGCCTACATAGGTCGTTGATGATTAAACAAGTACGACCACTTATTTTTAGGCATTCTTACGAATTTCGACTTGCTATACCAAAATAACGCCTTCGTTACGGAAATGATAAAATTACATATAGAAATGATGTTTGATAAAGAAATGACTTTATTTACTAAAATTAAGGGAAAAAAGTTAAAAAATTGGTGTATGGAACATATAATTACTATACATATATTTTCTATATGTTCGTTTTCGGGTGAATCAGACTTCAATTATTCCTTGATGGTGATCTATTTATGTCAAACTTTTCCTTCATGTTGTAAACAGGGTAACATTTTTTTCTAGCTCAGTGACTATATCTTATGCCCGTGACAGACATCTAATATAGACACCATAGTATGTTAGGTGACACTGACACACTACAGAACATAGTATAGTTTGACAGCCAGTCATATTTTGGCAAACAAAAATTTTCAATCTTTCAAATGTAGATATTTAAAATTTGTGATGGATCTTCTCTGCCAGCTCAGCACGTATTTTTTTATAAATATGGGAATTTTTTTTAAGTCCCCCTTATATTTCCCTCCAAATATTACAAAATCTTGACGCTTTGGTCGCTGCCAAAAACTTTCCTTTTTTAAATTCGTTGCCATTTTGAAATCACAAATTTAAAAATATTAAAATAACATAAAAAAAAAACATCAAAATGACAATGATTTTAAGTAAAGCTATTAATCACTTTAGAAAAATTGAGCTGTTTTCGCTAAGGAGAAGACTCTACGCAAAAAACCCTAGTATCGATACTATACGCTCATACTATTTTGCTCAGCTGGTATTACCGTAGTATACCCTGACAGACACGTGGTTCATTCGTATACTATGGTGTCTATACTAGATGTGTGTCACAGGCATTACTATAGAGTCTTCGAAATGTTTTGTTTAGTTACTTTTTTGTATGTCTAACTTTGTTTTTATACCAAATTATTTTTCTGTTACCAAAGTCAACTTGTTATGCATGTACATAATGTAAGCGTTTTCTTAATATTTTTGATATAAAGATTTTCTTAAATATTTTTACGATTAAAGGAGTTTTAAATAAAGCTAAATGCTATGTTAACTGGTGTTTTAAAACTTCGCCAAACTGTAACCTTCTATATGCATTTCCGAACTCTTTGAGGAAGTATTCTAGTCCAATTTGATGAAGTCTTCCTTTACGTGTTGGTATTTTCTTTTTGATGTCAATCTTCTTATTGTTTTTGGCATGCTTTGAATTTTCGACTTCATATTTAATTACCTAGTTTTCTTGATAATTTTGTTGCTTGCGTTAGTGCCGATTCTAGTTTTTAAGTTGTTTAATTTTTTTGTACGCTGTCTGGAACGAGATGCGGCTGTTTCTTTTTCTGGATTCGGATGTGAATGTGGCTATGGATGTGTCTTTGGATTTCGTTGTGGACCTGGGTCCAAATTACCGCATTAGTGAACGAGTGAGTGAGTCCCATCAGTGATCGAATGAAAACGTCAAATTAGAGTAATCGATTGCTAGTTGACGTAAGCGGTAATGCCAAAGTCACATAATTCAGTCACGTATTACTCGATAACTGATGCGGTAATTTGGCCCCTGGTTGTAGATCTTCTTTTGGACTAACAGATCCTCTACATCTGATGCGGGTTGTGGTTTGTGAGAAAAATCGTTGATCGTTCGTTTTAAAAAGTGTTCGTCGCTCTTTTAATCCATTAAGTGCATTCTCAAATTTCTTCCTTAAACCCGTTGAGATACATATATATGTAGATACATTTTAACGCTCCGTTTTCCTTATTGCGCAAATATCTAAAACTTTTCTTTTCTTTGTTCTCCCTTTTAACAGGATATCCTCTTATTCTTGCTCGAAACTCACGGGCTTGTTGTGCACAAGTTTGTTAGATTTTTGCTTCAACACCAATTTTTGTTCTACCCCCTGTCATTGTTACTTAAAAACTTTCATTGAATGCCAAAAAAGTTCAAGATTTTTGAAATAATCAATGACGTCCGTAACCATGACGTTATTACCGTAACTTAATGACAGAGCACGGAAATGACGAAAATCGATGTTTTTTAACTTTTTAGATACGAAAAATAGAATGTATTTTTTTTATATTTGGTATGAATAATTGTGCAATATCACAAAAGTGTTATAAAATATTTTTGTTTAACTACAATTAACAAAATTATAGGTACTCACTTACGGAAATGACGCAATTGGCGAAGTACGTGACAAATGCAACCACTAATTTTAAAATTACACACGAAACTGAATTCTTATCGATTTTTTTTTTTTTTTTTTTTTTTTTTGAATACATTTCAAAGAAAACTTTATTGATTTTCTTGAATACTTAATTATAGACCATAATTTGAATTTGAAGAATTCGATTTATGTATTTTTACGAAAATGATGCAAATAACTGTATTCAAAGAATTCTACGCTCATTATTAAAAATAAATAAGTTTTAATTTTAGGAAAATTGTAATGTATAGATACTACAGTTTTTCAAATTATATATTTTTATTTAAAAGAAATGAAAAACATTTTTTATGTGCCAAAGCAAACATTATGTTATTTTTATTTATTAAATACTTGAAAATACCAAACATTGAAAAGTGGACCAGTGAGGATCATTTTCATTGTTTTTTTTTCAAGTATTTTCGGTATAGGGGACTCGAAAAGAAGCTTTTATTGGAGAATCACCCACATGAATGAAATGAATGAATTATGTATTGGGGGTATTGCACTGCGACCTGGAGATCTTTTGTACCCTCACCTTAATATGCATGAGCTTGCTCACCTTATAGTTCTTCCTCCAAATTTATTGATCTTAAGAATCTTGGTATTTGGGGCACCTTGAGAGAGGATAGGTCGCTCTCTTTCACCTGGTATTGTCCCACATGGTTTTTCCTTTGGTGTATGAGTGGACAACATCTTTCAAGCATGTGGTCCGGTGTTTTCTTATGCATGTTGCAGAATCTACATGTGGCACATCTTACCATACCAAGTTAACTTAGGTGTCTTCTAAGTTTGCATTGTCCAGCTAGGATAACTTAAGTTATTTCTACTTAAGTTAATGCAGCTTTCGAAACGTTGCCCATCAGTAGTAGTTCCGCCTGCCTCAGCTTTGGGAGTTCTTTCAAATTCCTGGATTTGTTTGCCTCCTGTTCTTGTTTACATATAAACTTTGGTATTATTTGCGACTGAAATCTTCTAAAACAGTAACTTTTTTAATCCATTTTCTTTAGAAATTTTTAACACCAATTTATGGCTTCCTTTACGCTCTGCCATGGATCATCGTTTAAAAATGTGGTCAATTTTGATTGAAATAATTACACTTGTCCCGCGCACCAAAAGGGGCTCGTTTTATAATAAGACCCTGGCCCAAAGAAAAAATATCATATGGAAACTTGATAATCTCTTTTTTTAATGTAAAACCAAATCTTTGCGGTCGTGTTTACTTTAACCAATTTTCATTTTGTTACGATAAATACAAAGTGGTTTTTATTTGAATGGTTTTAGTTTTTTTTTTTGAAATTAAATCATTTAATTGAAAAAATAAAACTAAAATTATAAATTATCGTAAGTAATCACATTAAAATGATTTTCACCAAAAAGCAGCTCTTCCAACATACGAGTATTTGATTGTATTTCTTACACATGTGCATACTCCTTAACATTTAAGGTGCATAGTTCTGCCAAAATGAAAATGACAAGTTTCAATATAATTCATTATTTTTCTTTGAATGAAATTTTCCAGCCAAAATATAAATAGAGAAATTGTGAAGCGATAGATTGCATCCAGCCCTAGAGTGAATCTGCTGCATGCATAAAACTGCACATCTGTTGAGCTTATTGTGGCACCAATATTTCATGTTCTGTTTAATAACATAAGCATCGATATGAAAATTCGATTCATTAATAAACAATACAATAAGTTGCCAACTAGTTTGAAAAGGATGCTCTAGACCAATGATTCATTGTTACCCAACATAAGGTGTGTTTTATTCATTGCTGCATAGCCAGCGCAGCATTCAAGTGCGAATAAAATGATCAAACTCACCATAATGTCAATTTCAATTTATATTTCAATGTTGGCTATTCCATTACTATAGAAAATATCACAAAATCTGATGTCAAAACACGTATGTACATAATGTTTAATTCTAAAATTTAATGCATAGCGCCATTTTCATTTCAATAATTTAAAGTTCTATCACCAGCACAACTGATATTTTTTTTAATTGGATTCTTTTTCGCCAGCAATCAAATTGTTGTTGTTTGTCGAGGGAAATTTTGCTGCGCTGGCTATGCAGTAGTGAATAAAACACACCTATAGTTTGTTTACGAGCTGTTAAAACTTAAAGTTGAAAATTTCCTTCTGTAGATACATATACAATTTATGTAACGCTTTGTCGCTCAGTTAAGGACAATTCACATGAGAGCGACCAACGACCGACGAATAAAAGATCAAATGGGACTAAAAACATTTTATAAACCAAAATTCTTTACAAAAACTAGGCAAAATGGTAGAAGAGTTACTAAAAGTAAAGTTAAGATATTAAATTCTTCGGTCGTTGGTCGCCCTCATATGAATTCTCCTTTAGAGAGCTGAAAAGTTCTGTTTGGACTTTGACTAGGATATGTAAAATAAAATGAAAGTTGGAAAAGGATATTTTTAGAGCTCCAAAAGTACAAAAGGCAAAACTTGCCCTCAAGTGAAGGGCTAAAACGAATTTTTCAAAAGGATTGCTGAAGCGCAACGTAAAACACGCTATGCCGGTTTTGTGAATATTCGAGTGTACAACTTCCAATTCAAAAATTTCATGGAAAATTTTATTCGCCTCTCCACAATATTGGACTAATTTAACCATGTTAGCCAAGTGGTTGAAATATCGCATTCGATTTTGGTAGAGCAATTAGGAACAGTGCTAAATAATAACCCAGTTTTTTTTTATCCAATAGGCTCTATCTTGACTATGCATTTTGAACTGAAGCAATAATTACCTACACATTTTATTTTTCTTATTTCTCTTCAACTCTTCGGTCTGTATTTGATGTTGTTCAAAGATGAAAAGATATATATTTTTTACTTCATACCTACCTATCAATGTGTTCTTAAACAATTTATAATAGCTATGTATCGTTTTATTGAACTTTATTTGAAACATCTTTATCAAGTGTTAAAAGCAAAAAAAAAAAAAAAAAAAAAAACATACAAAGAGAAAGAGAAGAAATTCGGACTAACAACGAAACAATAAGGCATTTTGTTCTTTCAATGGTATAGGTACAGATTTCAACAGACGACACGTAGAGGTATTAATATAAGTTTGCAATGTGTGTATTTCTGGACACTTTTTGTATGCCTCCCTCAATTATTATTGTCTTTTGTGGATGTTTTTTCCAAGAAGGACGTTTTTTTTTCTTCTATATCTCTGAGCACAAAAACCTTAAACAGGTTACAATTCCGAAAAATTTTGACCTGCTTTCCCCGAAATCAATCCCTAAATTTGACAACAAAAAGGTTCCAAGGTCAACATTTATCAATTTACTTTACTTAGGTACTTGTACCTCTACTCGTTTTCTCTATTTTGTTTATTATGTATCCACTATACCAACCAAGGAATGCATTACAAATAAATGGAAAGCGATTTTTTGTAATTTTGTAGTGTTACTTCAGGGAGAGCTCTTCGTTTAACTTATGTGAGGCTTTAATAATGTTGAAATTTCTTAATTAATAAGGCATAATAATAAAGAGTAGTTCTTCAATTTTATTTTCACAAATTGAGTTAGGGGTGTCACTTACATATAAATACGAGTATATAAAATAAAACATGCCGCATTCCTTTTTCATGGACCAAAAAAGACTTACAAATGGCATTCTTTCTGAACTGAGTGAAAGTGTTATCTTCCTCCCAAAACAATGAATATATAATGATACAGAAACTCGCGTCTGAACAGCGCTACATTAAAGTCATTCTAGAAAAATTAAAATGATTCTAGAAAATTATTCTGATTTGAGATTGAGATGTCTGAGGTCAGGCATGATTACTCGTAATCGTAACTTATGTCCAATATTCCGATTTAATAACTCTTCAAGAAGATTTTCATTTACTGATAAACCGATTGCTATTCAAATAAACATATTGATGAACTGCTTGCTAAAACAATAATATGACCAATCACTTCTTTATATTATTTTCATTTGTGTCTCGTTCGGAAGAAAAACGACAAGACGATAATGTGTTGATTATCGAATTATCAATAAATTCGTGAGACTTGCGTTGTTTTTTTTTATCTTGATGGCAAAAACAAAGCTTCAAAAACGATTCCGAAAGATTTTAGAACTATTTGCATAATAGCAAGCAACGACCGACGACGGATAGAAGAACAAATGGAATTTAAAACATTTATAATAATAAATTCTTCACAAAAGTTACACAAATTGGTAGAAAACTTAAACAAATCAATGTTAAGATTAACTTAAACTTGCTTGCTTATTTGATAAAATAAGAGGAATTTAAGAAAATAAATTGGTCTTCACAAATTGCAAGCTGATTGTTACTTCCAAGCTCTATTCACGTTCCATATACCATCCACACTGCAACGAATGAATTGTTCGCACGCGACTTAGATACCTCAAAATCATTTTTGTTTTTGTTTTCTAGGTGATTGGTCTTCAAATGCTATGTGAACGAAATGTCAAAATGAACCAACGGTCCATCATTCGTTGGTTCTTAGTCGATGAAGCAAGATAACAATCGATTAGAAAACCCAATAAATGCTTATTTTGTTTGTCTGAGATTAAACCAATTTATTAATCTTCATATCGAAGTACTTCGTCTAAGCAAAGTGTCTTTACTAATGCAATTTGATCAGAAGATATTATTTATTACTTACACAAATTCCACACTTAAATGGATGCTATAGATACCAATTGGAATTCCCTTACGGAAAGCTTGGAACATACTTTATGCAAACACTATTTAAATTGTACAATAATTATAAAAGAATTACTCGTAATAATAAAATGAACGTCGCGCCGCACAGTGGTCGAAAATCCAAAAATGCTGGCGACAAGCAAATATGTTTCTAGAGGAATTTGAAGATGCAAATGTTTCTTGTAAGACCTCTTTATTTTTTTGCGCTGATAAAAATAGAAGTTAGAAAAAAATCCTATGGAGTCCCACTCGGTTTGAATATGTTTACGTAAGTTACAGTTGCCTGTAGTTGCCCGTTCGACCTTAAGACTTAATTCTCAATTAAATGTACATATATACAGTGGTGCTAGAAACATTCCGGATTTTTTTGGTCAAGTTTATTAATTCTTGTTTTGCTACCCAAAAATGTACAAACAATTTCTTTTATATTTTCTATATTTTCTATAAAGGCATTAGATTATACAAAAATTAAAGCAACTTAAAATAATCCATACAATAAATAATATTAAAACAAAAATTAAATAAATTCAGAAATTCGTCTGCTAAAAACTAACCGGATTTTTTTATTAAACCGTAAAAATTAATATTTTGTCCAGTAACCGTTATTTTTAATAACTTCTTGGCATCGACGAGGCTTTGACATGATTAAATTGTCTGTAATAGAGGCTGGAATATTCTCCCACTCATTCTTCAAAGCTGCAAAAAGAGAGCTTGTTGAAGTGTTCGTTCTCTTTCCAACCCGCGTTTTTAAAATCGCCACAAGTTCTCGATGGGGTTTAAATCGGGAGATTGGGACGGCTCGCCACCGTGCTTAACCGTAGGGAGTACATTTGCAGGCTTTAAACCTCAGATAATTTTTTGCAAATTCAACCCTGATTAAATATTTTAATTAAGAAATTGAAAGTCTTTCCGAAACATCTATTATATTTAAACTTTTTCTACGATGTTTTGCAGTAAGTAGTGGCTTTTTTGCTGGTCGAAACGCGTTAAGACCACATTCCCTTAAACGACACCTTACCATAGACGGCGCTATAGGCAAATTTAGATCCTCACAAATGTTTTTCGAGGACGCAAAAGGGTCTTTAAGGCACAAAATTCTTTATGCGCCTATCAGTTTTGGCTGTTGTTTTGCGAGGGCGTCCACCACGATGTTCTGCTTCTACTGACTTTCCGCTTTTAAACTTTTTGATGATGTCATAAACCGTTGACGTTGGAATTTTCAGCATTTCAGCGATTAGATCTAGAACTTTGTGACGAATTGCTTTGGTGTGACGTGTTTTAGTTTCAATTTGCACAGCTCACAACCTGCTTAGTCTTTTTAATCAATTATGCGATCCAAGAGACAAGAAAAACCGTTACCTAAACATCAAGACTCGAAGTTTTTATAAAATCTGGTTAGTTTTGAGCAGATGTGTTATGGGGTAGATTTATATATATTTTATTTTATTTTATTTTTTGTTTACCATCAGATCATTATTTTTTAAGGGTAATTATAAAGTATACCAATTTTTTTTCAAATTAATAAAGAAATTTTATCCAATTTAATTTGTTCTCCTTGATATTAAGGAAGACATTATACAAAGAAAAAATCCGGAATGTTTCTAGCACCACTGTAAATGCTCACAGAAACATTCATAATAGAGTGTACCTTGTAATATGGTAGCTTTAGGTATCTGTATCTGAACTGTTAGTTCTCCGATTTCTCGTCAACAATACACATTTAAATAAGTATATTAATATATCACAAAATCAATTAAGTAGGACAACAATTTCTTCCACACATACAGAAAAGAAAATTTCATTTACCCGTTCAAACTGTTTAAATTCATCAGAACGAAGATTTCGTACTGTTTTTTAAGCTGTTTCCATATTATTGGACAAAACCCCGAAAGACTCAGCGTTTCTGAAGAGGCTCGGAAAATTAATTTCACATTTAAAAAAAAATAATTAAAGAATGTTCAAAGGACCGAACAACTTTTTTGAAAAAAAAAAAAAAGTAATCACTGTTTGAAGTATGTAGTTATTCTGGACAGTGGGATTGATGATGAGGAAGGAGGGAAACACTGGTCGCACCGTTTCTTGATCTTCATTCCAAGAATTCAGTGTCCAACCCAAGCGGAGAAGATCTGAAGATATTCGTCAACAGAAAACGTATAAATGAAGTGAAATTAGCCAAAGATGTCACAACAGGAAGACCATCATCGGTGTTAAGGTGCACAAAATATCTTAAACTCTTATACCTTATAGTAATAAATAAGAAATACAGGCTCGGAATTTCTGAAACTAATTACTAATTATTTTTTTTTTTCAATAACATTTTTTTTTTGAGAATTATATCTTTTAAAATTTTCGTGAAATAAACATCGAATTCGTAATATGTGACACCAAACTCACCGAATATTTAATTTTTTTTTATAAAAGGACATTAAATCTGATAAGCACTTCCGCCATTTTGAATAGTCAGGGCTTTTTTGTGCACACCATAGATATATTTATCTTTTCGAAAAACTACTTTTAAATTTGTGATCCTGGCGAATAACCCCCGAATATTAAATTCCTGTTATAAGATAGGTATACATTTAAATTAATAAACAAACCTTCCATTTTGTATTCATCAGCCATTATTAGAAAAATTTATGAAGGGAACGTCAATTTAGAGTGTGAACATCAAAAAATAAAAATGTTCACATCCCAAACTGATCTTCACTTCACATCTGTTTTTTAAAACTACTAAAACATTTTTAGACGTAGCAAATGTTTTATTTAAAAATAAATACAATTCAATCGATACACAGATGTGAACAATATTAGGAATATTTTACAGGTAGGACAAACTACAAAATCTTATCTTATTTTATGAACTCACCATTATTTGTAAATTTATTCTTTTTACAGTAATCTAAGAGTCCTACACTTAGACACTATTAATTTCCTTACAAAAATAACATTAGGGATATCGGGTGCAACTAGTCTTGTTTTTATTGTAAAAGTGTAAAAGTGGAACAAATCAGTATATTTTGTTGTACACTCTTACAAAAATACAAGACCTGTTACACCGCATAGTGAATATCTCTATTTTTTCTGTATATGTAATCAGTGAAGAACAAATTTGACAGCCAATAAATACTTATAATTTGTTTGTTCGGTGTGAATTCGTGTGTGTGATTCTTGGGAAAAATGTATGTTTTAAAACGAGAATATTTTTAAATTGATCTACATATATTGCCTTATCTATTTGTTTTGTAATTACATAAATTAAACATCCAAAAATCAAACAAAAGCGAGAGTTCTGTGAGTTTAAGGTAAGTATTGAAAAAAAAACAACGATTTGTGAATTTGCTTCATTTTGATTTTTTTAATTTTGTAGACTCTACAATAGCACTTTTTAATATTCGAATTCTAAAATGCATTCTACTTCGTCATCACAACCCAAATCGTTTGCCGACTCAAGGAGTTTTTTTGGTGCCCTCAGGATAAATAACCAAGTCTTCGCCATTGAAGGACTTGAACATTTTGTCCAAAGTCATCAAGTCATCTATCATTGTGGCTTCACTTAGGTGGTCTACCCAACTTTATGACACCATTGGAGACTCTACTTCAATTGGGATTTTATTTCTTAGTTTGTGGCATACTCGTATATGTATGTATATATTCAGCCATATTCTCCCCACTATCGTTATTGAAAGTGGGCAACTCTTCTTCGGCTTTGTTGATGTCAATGTTTGCCTCGGCTTCGGACTCCCAAGCAATGCTTTGAAATGTTGTAGCTAGTAAGCTATTTTCTCCTAAGAAGTTAGTATTAATAAGGAATGTTTGAAAACCTGTCAATGACGCTTCCAAATCTGGAGTACCATCAGAGTTAATCGGCCCTAGCAAGGTATCCGTTCGGAGCGGAAATTTCTCCGATTTTGTACGATTCGGACGATTTTTGCTTCGAGGTATTCTTCCGAACAGCTGTTCGGAATTTTTCTCCAACATTATTTTAACACACTTGGCGAACTGCGTTGAAGTGCAATCAAGTGCTTTATTTGTGAAATCCGACACAAATTCTTCGCGGAACAAATTGCGCCAACGCATTTGTGTATTATTATTCTTTCCGATAGGATACCTCGAAAACAATTTGAACCTCCGACGAAGTATGCGTTGCGGACAATTTTCCGCTCCGAACGGATACTCGCTAGGGCCGAATATTAGTCGCGTCCGAAAGAACACCATCATTGTTTGCTTAATTGTGGGACCTTAATCTAAGCCGGAGTTCTTCTCGGTCTGGATTATCGTGGAGTCCTACCAAAAGTATTTTCCTGGGTTAATCTATATGACCGTACACATACATATTTAATGCTCTCATGCTCGACATCTGGGGCCGAATTACCGCTTCAGTGACGAGTGAGTGAGTCCCATCAGTGATCGAATGAAAATGTCAAATTGGAGTAATTTATTGCTCGATAACGTAAGCGGTAATGCCAAACTCACATAATTCAGTCACGTATTACTCGATAACTGATGCGGTAATTTGGCCCCAGTTTTCGACATTTTGTTAAGAATATTGTTTTGTTCGTTCAGAGCAAGTCAATATGCATGAATCCTTTCTCGGGAATCTGATGAAGGCGTTCGTATGATTATAAAATCAAACTAGTCATTTGTCTGTAGCCAAAAAACATTTTTTAAATATAGGCTACATTCTGTTGATGATTAAGTTTTTTACGAGTTTTTATAGTTTGTAGCAGTATTCCCAATTTAAGTCCGTAAGCAGCCCCTAGCTTCCAACTCTGCTTAAAGCTTTTGCAATTGTAAGCGAGAAAAGTTTTGCAGCGAGTTTCTCCTTTTGACGCTCGACCCCAGAGAAAAGTTTTGCAGCGAGTTTCTCCTTTTGACACTCAACCCCAGAAATAACTGAATAACTTCTATTTATTTTTTGCGAGTGATGATTGAATCCGTTGACGAACATAAAAAGAGCTCTACAGTTATATGCTTTTTAATTTCCTTTTTTTTTTATAATCTACACACGCTCAAGGTGGTTGTCTCAGATTTTTTATCTCAAGGGATGGCGGCTGAACTAAAGCGGAGAATTGCCGTGTCTTATTTCTATGTCCCTTATCATTCGCATTATTTTATTCGTTTTTCATCCTTGTTGGGCATACTAGTTTAACTCAATCACATGTTGTCAGTGTTATGCCTAAACAACATGTAATGAGTAAAGCAGCAACCCATTGATGACAATTTTTAGAAGGTTTTAATGGAATTTAAAGACGACATAGACGACGGCAGGGATCGAACCTGTGATATTGAGGTTGACAGGCGAGCCCACAATCATTGCGCCACGGCCACCCCCTTTTCTTTGATTTAGAATTCAAACCCAAACTATGAAATAATTTCTTAAGAGTTTTGAATGATGAGGAAGATGAATGAAAACAAATAAAGCTAGAGAAACTAAGTTAACTTATTTGTAGTTAAAAATTGAAAATAAAGATGGAAAGGGTTGTAAGATCCCAGGCGACAAATCGCGTTTTTTGACCCCAGCGCTGAAAAGTTCGAACAGATGGCATAAGAAAATCTTTCTTCCTCAGAAGCTTATATATGCTCTTATATTAGTTGAGTACAAAGTTATTGACCTAGCCATGTCAACTTCTGACCAACATTGTTTTTTCTTATCCGCACACCACACTGAACCAAAAAGGTACATGATTCCAAGGAAAAACTGCATGTTCTTAAAGAAAAACTTCATTAAAAATAATCGAGTTCATTAAAAAAAAGAAACCTTAAACATGCGTCTTATGAATTGTTCATATTTCAAATGTAAAGTTTCCTACTTGGAATTCGCAACAAAAAAATGTTTATGAATTTGGTTTCATGCTTTTAATAATATTTTGCATGTAAAAAATGTATAGTTTCAAGAATTTAAAGTAATTTTTCATAAAATGTCACTTGCTCATGTTGATGAATGTGGTTTCATATAAATCAGTCACTTTGTTCCTACAATAAAAGAACAGTTTCAAGCATTTTAAAAAAAAATTCATAAAACTTTACAATAAAATTTGCATGAACTGTTCATACTTTAAATTTAAAATATCATAATCTGATTTTCCCACAACAATTCTATTACTTTGGATTTTATGAATGGTTTTTCATGAAAATCATGACTTGGTCATAAAACAAAAATTAATTTTTATGAATTCTTACATTATTCATATGAATATTTCTTAAAAATTAATGATTTTGGCTGAATGATCGCCATTCATAAAAAGAATGTACAAACATTTTTTCAGTGCATAGCTTTCGTATTTGTTCATCTTTAAAAGTAGTATCTCGTTTTTTCTCCGCAGCTTATTTTCATCCACCTCTAACTCCAGAGGCGTTATTTCATTTGTTAGTTCAATTTCACAAGAATTAAATTGTATCATTTTTCTTCCATTGTTTTTCTAATTTTAAATTCAAAAATTGATCAAGTTTATATTCTAAAGTACCCATATTTAAGAAAAAACCTTAGAACCCAAGGCAAAAGGCATCCATTTGTGTCTTTAAAGAAACACATTTTACGCAACCACGAAACCATCAATCTTCTGAAACAGTGGTCTCAAGGCCCACTTCTTTAGTGTCCAGTATATAAGGTCTTTCGATTGATAAGCTTTGAATTGCTTTTATATCTATTGTTTTTCCTACCCGAAACTCTTATTGACCGGCCAGGTAAATCACCGCTCACTGTTGTCTTGTGCACCGTTGGTGCAGCCTATGAAGATAGAAATGTTTTATTATTTTTCCTTATTTATTTTATGACCAACATACCTAATTCAAATTGGAGGTTCCTTTCTATGACAAGTGGTTACTACAGATCCTTCCTGTTGTTATCCATCTTTCGAACAGGTCAGGATCTTTCGGGAAACTAAAATAATTTTTATTAAATTTTTGAAAGTTTAGCAACCACAAACAGCACACAACATTTGAATTTAAATAAATTTCAAAAACTTAAACTTTTAAAACGAATTGAAGTAACAGTAAACTTATTCACGCCTTTATCTCATACAAAATTATTCTTCTTCTCTTGACGAAATACGTCACAAAGGGCTTTTAAAACTACAACAACAAATTAAAAAAAGGAAGTGGTGAAATTTTGTATTCTTTCATTCATGGCATCCAACTAACTTCTTATGTCATTTGAGTTTATGGGAAGTTCACAACTTATTTTGCTGAGATTAAAGAAAATGTACAGCGGTTTAGTTTTAGAATGATTTTATTATAAAGGTGTGTCCACACCAAAGAAACATTTCAGGAAACATTGCTTAAAAAATGTTTCTGAAATGTTTCCCATTTGTTTAAAAAACATTTCAGAAATATTTCTGATTTGTTTTTTTGGTGTGGACTCTTTGAGAAACATTTCTGAAATGTTTCTTTGTTTCCCATTGTTTCCAGATTTAGTTGTCTGTAAATTTTTTTCTCGCCTGTGTTGTACTTTAAGCGCATACATTTTTTTTCTACTTCATCTTTATCACAATTTATACTTTCGTAAATTTCAGATATATCATTGGCTTTTTTGATTTGATTTTTAAAATTTTCGTCAAGAGTGGATCCGAGCGTCCAGACCAAAGAAAACATTTCAGAAATGTTTCTCTGTTTCTGAAATGTTTTTTAAATGTTTCTTAAATGTTTCTGAAATGTTTAAAAAATGTTTCTTTGGTCTGGACACACCTTAACAATTTGTGAATAAGGATTTATTTTTTGTGGATCTAACGCAATTGCATCAAAGTTGCCCCTCTGATAATTTCTTGATTCCGATCGGCTTGTGTATGTTCAGCACACTCTTCATCTGAACGATTACAATTCGATAAACACCTAGGATTTATGGGTGCATGCTTGTATTTTATACCTAGCCCCGAATGGATGGTAGACACAAAACATGTCGGACTTTTATTTATCCTAAGTCTTACCGGTAAATTCTAGTTATTTACCAATTTATAGAATTTTCAAAAATCTAATCATTAAAACATTAGATCAAGTACCCTACCCTTTTGTAAATTTTGTTCTACGAATTCTAAGCTTTTTTGAGTTGTTGAACAGTTAAAACAACGAATTTCCGCTTTATAAAAGTGTATCGATATGGACGCTTGTTTTTTAAATGAAAACAAAAAAAAAACTTGTTTTATTTGAAAGAACATTTTATATTTAGATATAAATAGATAGATTAGATTTTATATTTCGCTTTAAATTCATTTTACATAGAAATACAAAAAGAATAAAAAAATTTTTTTATTAAGTATGGAATACAGTGTCGTTAAAATGTCACGTAATCGGGAGGCCCAACTTTTGATGACTTTGTCGTCTAAATTCTCTGATTTATAGTAGGTATGGCGTTGGTTATGTTAGCTTCAGTTAAGCTACAAGAAATTGCTTATTATCTATCTGTAGAATTCACCGTGAACAGTTATGTCAATGCAATACCATCAGTTCCATTTTGGAGCAAGTATAATGATTCAATTAAAATTTTTATCAAACAGCGGCTTTAACGACATGAATTTAGTACTGGCGTATTGTTTTTGGATTGGTAGGTATCGTCCCAAATTCCACAATTCTGCTTTCCCATTCATCAATTCATCCAATGGTGTGTCTAGATGATTTTTATTGTTTTGGCGTAATGCGCAGTGTTCTTCGAACTGAACACTGATTTTGAAAATAAAATTTTATGTTTTTGAGATGTTGCTATACTTTAATAAACAATTCACATAGCTGCTACCTGCTATATGAACAAATATTTTTGTGAATAGAACGTTATGTAAAACTTTTTTACTGTATAGGGTAAAGTCGGGTGATACGCTATCACGGGAGATATGTCAATCTTTCAATATCTCCCGCTTGATTACCTTTATTCGGAACAAAGAGAGCAACAAAACAGTCAGTCGTACGTAAGTAAGCTCTCAACTAAGGTAGGTCAAACCCCCGTAGCTCGTGCCAATTTTAAATAAGAACCGGAAAAAAAGTGAGTGTATTTATATGAAGCAAAAAGTTTTGTTCCGTATTAGTGAAGTATGTGCATAAAAACAAAGTATTTGTTGCCAGGTGTTCATTTTGCCAAACAAACAGAAGTGTTTGGATTTGCTTACTTAGTTAGCTGAACAAATTTGTTTGGTCATGTTATTTGGAATTACAGAGGAAATGTCAAAAAGGGGATATGGCACCACATAAAGTGAGGGTATATCGTATATGGCACTAGTGCCATCATCAGCTGGAGGTACCAAAGTAATTTGTATCTAAAATATTAAACAAATTTTCTTTATTTCAACTTTTAACAGCAAGTGGTTCCGGCAACGCCAAGAGCCGATACAAGTGGAATTATTTTCCAGGAAATCGCCAAAAAGACACAAATTAAAGTGAAAAAGGTGCAAGAACAAGCTAAAAGAACACTGAATTCAGTTCATTAGAAGACGAGCACATTTCTTTGCATGCTGAGTCCCATGGGTCAGGGAATTTTCAGGAAAATATTTGTGTAGGATGTGGTGAAGACTATGACTTAACAACAAAACGGGGTGAGTGGGTTAGATGCATAATATGTCACCTTTTCTATTTTTGTTAAAAAATAGTAAGACTGTGAATTTTGGTTATGCTTGTTATTTTTGGTTAGATATGTACCAATTTAAAAAAAAAATATTTTTGATTCAATTAAAACTCTTTTTTATTTAAAAAGTTTTCAAAGAAAACAAAATTGGGGTGCCATATCTCCCGACTTCACCCTTTATCCTTGTTTATCAATGTACAACTCTAACTGTAAGACGAAAACTCTTAATAAAGTTAACAAATTTTGTTTAACTTGCACTCTATCTTTTTGCTTAAGAAAATATTGGCACTAGACTTATAGAAATTAACTTATAAAAATTAACATTTATCGAGTAGGTATAATATTGCTGATAGCTCGAGTTAATTTTCAAGCCTAACGGTCTTAGAACTCGTGATTCAGAGCTGTTCTTAAGTTCTTCTTTTTCAGATGAATAGGGAGAATCAAGTTTCACTATTAGAACAATTCCCATGATTGCTGACTATTTGCCGTCCCCTTATTAGATTATAGGCGCGTTTTATTGGTAATCTATATCTAGCGCAGTAATACAAGCACCAAAAAAACGCTTTATTCACTCTTCCTTCCACTTGTTGAATTAACTTACACGGATGTGTTCGAAAGATCTGTATCTCGTTTGTAAGCTGGAGTTGAAATATTCATGAAAATGCAGATTGACTTGAAATATTCATGAAAATGTAGATCGAGTTGATTTAGAGTTTATCTCACTGTTAAATTTGATTTAAAACTTACAAAAGTGCGAAAATATATCGCATATACTTATATACTGAGTATTGGAGAAAAAAAAAAACATAGTACTCAATAAAATGACATTGGCGCAAAATTTTAAACAGCCTCTTATTAAGGTAGTATTTAGTATTATACTTCATATATATTTCCTAACTTTAAAGTAGTTTTCAACTTTAAACATTTTTTAACTAATATTGTCCTAAGGCTAGGAGCGCACACATTCAATTTTTAGTTGCACAACTGTTTGGATACTTATAGAAAACAGATGAACTATTTGGTTAAATGTCCGCGCAGGTGCATATAATTATATGTTACACAAAATAGCGAACTCACTTTAGGCAATCGTTTAGTTTGTGTCAAAACACAAACTTTTTAGTTTCTTGAACCAAACAGTTGCGAAACCGCCTAGCCAAAAGCAATTTATTTTAATAAATTGATTCTGAGCAACCTTAAAACAATAGTAGTTTGTGCAAAAAAACAAGGTAAACAGACCTAATTTGACGTTTTTAAATGTTAAAGAGTCATGTGAACTTAGAACGATACTAAAAAAATAAAAAAGGTATTCTGAGAGTTTAACTTCAATAAAAGTGTAGAGAAAGTATGATGCTGTGTCCGATTAAAATTTTACAGAATCGTTGTCTTAACCTAGTTTTATACTAAAACAGCTTTAACATCGTATTAATTCAACTAAAATGTGCAATTTTTTCAGTTGTTATATAAATTCAGCATAATGCCGCAGTTACACGACATTTTTGAACAAATGCCAGTGAACTGATAAAACATATCAATCGAAACCAATCGCCTTCGCGTAAATTAATTCAATATTTTATGAAAAAATTAATGGCAGTAGTGTAAAGCGGAATTATGTTATGAATTAAAATTTCGCATTTGAAAAAATATTTGTTCTATAAATTTCGGAGCGATCACACTTTGGATTAGTAAAGGCAAAGTATAATAAAATAAATACCAACGAACACACCCTCAAGTATGCCACATATACTTTTTTTGACACCACCCAAACACCTCCTACATTTCAACATCCGAAACTCCATCTTCATTAAATTATCCATTTCAATTACTAGCTTATTTTTATTAACTAATCGTTTGTTGTTGTTTTCCATGTTAAATTTTGCGATGTAGTGTATTCACTAACCAATAAAACACGGCTTATATCAATATGTATAAGCCTTGTAATTTTAACAAGATGACTGCGCAACATGCCACTAATTCTACACCATACGCAACTAATTAAAGGAAACATTCCATTAGCGCATAATTTCACGTAAGAGAACAATTATTATGGGCCTCCAAGATTGTGTTATTAAATTAATGCCTACCTTTGGATTATTTTATAAACGACATATTCTTGAGCTGGTGTTCCGGATCGCACTTCTTCTAATGTGCCCTGATTCTTACCTGTTTTCAAGTTTTAGGTTCGAAGTACCTCACCCATTAGCTTAATTCATTTTATACTTACTAAATAATTCATCTGAATCTAAGGAAAAGTAATGGTGCATTTTTCCACGAGGAGAGATATGATACGCTAAAATCCTGCATTAAATTTAGGTAGGTATTTCATACCATTTTTAAAAGTGAAGCGACAATTTTAAGTAAAGTCCATAAATTAATTGACTATATAGAAAAATAATGTTATCTACAGCTTTGCTATGTCATCTCGATGGTGATAAATTTATTTGAATTTCTTTTTTTAAGAGCTAAAAATTTTTAAATTTTTTAGGAACGCAAAATAAACGAAATTTTGAAAATGTGTAACGTCTTTCGAAGTAACTTCTGGCTAGACAATTCAACCTCTTCTTAAGTGAAATAAAGATGAATTGCGATAATCTCACTTTGACGCGATTATATGTAGGTACTCGCAATATTTCACGGCCTGGCTATAGCTAATCTTATATCCGAAAATTGTAGGCAATTATGTAAAAACTCAGAATAAAATTTTCAGTTCCGAAATCCCGGAATTGAAAATATATATCTACTTATACATATGTACATATATCTACATACATAGATACTTATAGATACCTATGTAATTATAATAGAGTTTGCATATGCATAGAAAGGTACGATCTAAATCATGTCCTTTTGTATCCTGTTTACATAATTGATCCCCAAATATCGATCGTCACATTTATAGGTATTTAAAAAATGAAACGACAAGAAAAATCCCAAAGCATAATTATTATATTACTGAACTGATTCAAAGTTTAAAAGATAATAAATTCTCCATTTCTACACATCAGACATCACTTTACATTCCAAGTTTCATCGCAGGGTATAGGAATCTGGTGTACCTAAGCCCCATCATATGTAAGTATGTAGATACGTAGCTACAGTCAGCTATAAGTCTGAGCCTCGACTCAACTCAATTCAACTTATTTATGTACATTTTTGTGTTGGAAATATTCACCATGCATTTCATTTAAATACAAATGTGTTTGTATGTTTTTATGTATGTATGTTTCCATACGTAAGTATGGATGTATCTATGGATGTATTAATACATGGGTGAATGTATGCATACAAGTAAAAAGAAAAAGACACAAAAATAAAATAAAAAATCCGGTAGCCTTAGAAAACAGATTGAAGCAAAACAAAGAGAAGGTACAAGACTTTAATGGCTTAATTTCGCCAAGCATATTATAAACTGGTACCGCTTTCCGCACCGCGTTTCCAAGTCGTTTTGTGAGTATTTTTTTGTTTTTATTTTTTTTTTGTAGATACCTACATACATTATGTGTAGAGGGATCCGAATAAGATAATCCAGATTCCAGATTCAGAGCCAGACCCAAACTCAAACCCTTTTCATGATACACAAGCCGATCTCTCAAAACAGCGAGCGTGAACTTTAGAAACAGCTTAAATCAGGCAACACAGAATCGTAAAATAATTAGAATTTCATTTAAGTGAGAGTGACTTGTTTATTTTCGTTGAAACTTGTGTACAATACAGTTTTATATTTTTATTATGTAAAGGTATTTTGTATTTCTTACCTTGATCTCACCCTCGCTCTGGGCACTGGGCACTCGGTGGTTGTGGAACTTCAGGCCTGTTCAGATTATTGACCTCCTGCAAGTCTCTGAAAGACTTCATTAGTATAAATAGGAATTCTTGTGACTATTATAATGTTCTCACTTGAATTGGTATTGTGCATTCGATGTTTCAATCAAACCTAACATTCTGGTTTTTGGTCATATTTTTCCTGCGTTATCGTTCATTGCACAGTGGTCACAGACATGAAAATAGCTGGACAAAATAATTTTTGATTTAAATTTTTGTTTTGTTTTTATTTTCGTCAATCTGTTTTATATTTTTAAATAAAATGATTATTTGATTGACAAAAATAATTTAAAGGTAGTACCAGGTAAAGTTATATTAAACTAATTTCAATTTAATCAGTCTTCGTTTTAAAAAAAATTTATTGTAATTCTTTTTCTCACGTTTTCATAATTTTAAATATTTTAACAGAGCTTTTATAATAAATGTGGGTTTTTTCACGTCATACTCAAATTTTACCACTCAAAGAGATTGGAACACAAAAATACCTTACAAAAGTATTCTTCCTTTAGTCGCACTAAACAAAACGAAAAAATAAAAATGTGATTTTTTAAGCAAATATTAATTTAAGCAAGATCGAAAATTTTAAATCTTTGTAGCGACTTAAAATTAAAAACAAAATAAGTTTTTAAATTAGGTACAATTACGCAAAAATTACGTTTTTACTTTATTGCAAATGAAAACTAAATAATCAAATTTAAATTATTTTAAAAACGAAATCAAAATTCTGAGAACCGTTTTCGAGAAAAATAAGATTTTCGAAAACGGTTTTTTACATTGGTATGATAATACCGTCATTTATGGATACAAACAAATTTTTTTGTACATTTTTATGAAAGTATTGAAAAACTGTTTGTTGTTAAATTTCAAAAAATCAAACATGTTGTATCCGAAATATGCCTATTGAGTTTCGAAAAAATCCAGAAGTGTTCGGAATTTTTAATACACAATAAACCATGTCATGAACCATTATAAGAGAGTTTCTTTTGCATTATTCTTGATTGTTCGATGTAGATAAATTTTGTGGCAAAATATTTGTATAAAATTTTTAAATTTGCATTAAATTTACAACTAAAAATAAAAATATCTTGTCCATTTTGTCACAGCTTTGTCCAATTTTTAACTTCTATGTGTATTTTGAAATAGAAAATAAAAAAATCAGGCGGCATGAAATGATGTTAAAATAAAGACATGAATTTCGAATCCTACAAGAAGCTTGGAGCGTAATATTAAAAAAATGAAAACCACCATATTATAGGTATATACGTAGATATAGTATGTAAGTTAGTGTGATACGAAGTTCTTTCACCCTGATCTTAAGTTAATAAAGTTAACTAATAGATTAATATATCAATACCTCCCTCAAATCTTCAATAGGTACTGTATCTACCGCAAAAGAAGGTACGTGCGCCAGTTTTGCATTTATTTTGTATTGTATTATATAATTCCCTTTTCTAATTATTATGTTTCATTTCACAAAACCAATTCATCTTTAAATATTCTTGTTCGTATTTTCGAATGTAATATTCTTATTCTTTTCAACGACACGGAGGGGAATTCTTAAGACCTCGCAATCAATCTGAACTGGCCTATTGTAAACCAGGTTCTGTACCTTTTTAAAAAAAAAAAGAAATAAAAGTAATAGGCACACCATTATCGCCAGACAAAGAGATTCATTCCCCTAGAGAATAAACGCGTCGTGATGACCAATTTCTGAGAAATTGTGATATCTTCTTGGATATCTTTTTTAGTTTTTTTTTTTTTTTGAATACCTACTTATGTGTTTTTTTCTGTGTCCAGCTTCTCCTTCTTCATCTTTATCATGATATCATACACAGTCTTCGTATTTAACAAAGTCATCGTGTATATTTTTCCTTCCTTGATTACACCTTCTCCTTCATTCACTGTCATCGTCAGTTGAATCTTGTGAAGTAATCATAAATATATTGAAGGAGGCATCGGGCATTCAAGAGCCTATTGATAATTAAGACCACAGTGTTGCCACTTTTAGAATATCTTGATTCATATAATTGTAAAATAACGATGGCTTAGGTTATTTTTTTTAGTTATTAGGTATAGGTCTTAAAAAGAAATGTAACAAATTTAAGACCCCACAGCTAAATTTGTTACTCTTCTGGGTTAAAAAAAAATCGTGAAGATTTTGCCATAAGAATTGAAGTTATAAACTTTTCTAACTGGAATCATATCGAGAAAAAAAGAGAATTTATTTAATTCTTTATCATCAAAAACACAGACGAAAGTACTCGTAGGGTGATGGCACCAGTAGTCGGCCACTTAACTTTTTTTTTATCTTTGATTAGCGTTTAAAAATCACTTATTTAAGTTTTTGATAGAGTTATCAGTTTTAATGATTAATTGAAATGTGTAGTTCGGGAAATTCTAGACGAATTAAGTATATTTACTACATGAAACAAATTATTTAACTTTATGGAGATGAAAGTGTGATTCTTGAGTAGTCGGCCCTTTCAGTTTCAGTAGTCGGCCGCATAGGTATCTAGTAGTCGGCCTCTATTCGACAATTCATATTTTCATACTATTTGCAATAGTAAAAAGTATCTAAGAAGCATTTTAGCATTTAATAACTATCAAAACACAATTTTAATAGAACAGGAACATGTTCGGCAACAATGACCAGCACTCTTTAGTGATTGTTTCACAACACAAACCCACCTTTCCCAGAACACCCTCAACGCTGGAATTCTTCCTGGCTTCCTCGAACCTAGTACACACTGTTCATGAATTATATGTGTACATTATTGCACAGTGACACGGATCATGAAGCTGTTCAACTGTCGATCAATCTCAACCAACCCGTAAACTTTACAACAGAAGTTCCTGAGAATTTCAGACGGATGGATATTGATAGACTTCACAGGGACATCGAAGACATCTTAACTCTTATACCTTCAGACAGGAATCTTCTGGCTACCCAAATCGATGCAGCGATTGTCAATTTTACCATGCCTTATCTAATGCCTTGGCAAAGCAAAAACAGTCTAGAACGTCAAAGGATAGGTACCAGCACCTTCCCGAGTACTTTCAGAGTCTCTATGCTCACTGCCAGCTTCTAAGAAAACGAATCAATTAAAAAATCAAGTGACCACAACTCCAAGGCGAAACGCACCTTAAATTCAATCACTCCACTTAAACCGAAATAATTTTCATATCTTCATTGGTATAAGAAAACATCTCTAGCGGATCCATCAAAGTGAACTGAATACAACCAACAGAAACTTACAGATAGTTTGTAATGAGCTACCGCAAGCCAACATCATGTTCCGGAACTCTATTCAATACCACAATAATATCCAATACCAGAAAAGATTGCAAATCAGGACGTGATGCTTTTAAAACATCAATAGGATCCATAGGAGAACAGCCATAAATACAGGAAACCATCATCAGCAGTGATACTGAAGCTACCTCTCCCCCAAACAAGGTGGAAGCGTTAGCCGACTACTTTGAAGGAAACTTCACTCCGTATCCACCTACTGACTCAACTTTATTACACGAAGTTGAGGCAACAGTTCAACAAACACTTCGAACGATCAATTTTAATATCATCAATCCAGCAAATGATTCCACCGATGTTTCAAATTTATCCAATCTAGAGAAGATGTCGAAATCATCGGTAATTCTAGGCCAAAAAAGTCTAATGGGCCAGATGGTGTCTCCTACTACATCCTGAAAAGGTTGCTCATGCAGTAATCGTAATGACTTTCCTCACAAACAGTTTAAACAGCTGCTTGAATTACTGTTATTTCTCCCAGAAGAGAAAAAAAGCGAAGATTGTTCAAATTCCGAAGGAAGGTGCTTCCAACCTAGTTTCCAAGTACAGGCTGATATCAATTCTCGAAAACATCAGCAATTTACTGTAAGAAGTAGTCTTCCGAAGACTGAAGAAATTCTGCTGTGAAAATTCCATCATCCCTGATATGCAAATCGGCTTTCGAGAAAAACACTCAACCTCGCAACAATTTGCAGAAATCTGGTCCTGAGACTCCCTGAGGGATCTACTACTAGCGGCAGGAAATATACTGTTAATAACTTAAACTATTAATTCAAGTTTTTTGTCAAGAATTTAATAACACTAGTAAGTTATTTAAGTAAATCTTACATGTGTAATCCTATAGCCTTACATACAAATCGTAATAGGCCGACCTAAGAATACTGGTTGTCTATAGTCGGCCACCCCTTCTCCCTTTACGTTAACAGGCGGCCGACTAATGAAACCATGCAATATTTGTTCAAAGTGTTTGTGGGAATTAAAAGAGAATACAATTTCCCTTCACTTTGCATACTCAGTTGAAAAAAAACTAAATATGAGTAGTTTTCAGTAGTCGGCCGGGGGGGGCCGAGCTAAGAAGAATCGAAAAAAAAATGTCTTCTGAGGCCGGCCCCCCTTGTAGTTAATAACAAAAAAATATTTTTTAAGTTTTTTAGCGAAAATACTCAAATATAAACTATAAACAAATAAAAAATGAACACATAGTGCACCTACCTTCAATATCTTGCCAAATAAACCTGTTTTAAAAACTTACTTCCACTAATTTTTTTTGTTCGAAAAAGCATAAAAACACAACGAACGAAATCTCGACGCAAACTTTTATTTTCTACAAGAAAACCAGCAGCTGCAATTGAAAGAAATTTTGCACCCAGGAAGAAAAACAGTTAGCCTATTAGAAAATATTTTTTGCCTGGAAGTTGAACGAAGGCCTTTACTATTACGCTGTACTTTACGACGAAGTGGCCGACTACTGGAGGTGGCCGACCTTAGGTGCCATCACCCTATACCTATACAAAGAATTTATGTTGCAATCTGTTGAGTGAAGCTTATGGATGAATTAATAAATATTAATTTGACTATGAAATCTCTAGAACTTTGGGAATCTATAATTTGGTCATCATCTCAAAATAAAAAAAATAGTTAGGTACAAACACTTATAAAACTTTCAAAATTATTTTTGTTTTATCTTTATTTTGGTTTCTGATATGTTCTTTATCTGACGCCTAAAAATCATTAAAATCCACTGTCCAACATA
Organism: Chrysotoxum bicinctum; assembly: GCA_911387755.1. NCBI lineage: Eukaryota > Metazoa > Arthropoda > Insecta > Diptera > Syrphidae > Chrysotoxum > Chrysotoxum bicinctum. Next base: position 10,092,453 of record OU426991.1, on the reverse strand, counting down.
TCGTTAAAAAAAAACAGTTTTAACCTAAATCTAAACTACAACTTTTAACCCCTATTATTTCAACTACAGACAATAACTTCAAAAGTGGGTGAAATAAAAACTTATTAAAATATTTTGGTTTACAAATATTTTAAAATTAAGGCAAAAATAATGTATGTATCTTTGCACACCTACAAATAAACATAATGTCATAGTAAAGAATAAAATAAGTTTTATACATTATGTTGGATTTATTGAAATCAATTAAACAATTAAATTTATGAAAGTTCCGACTAATAGTATTAGGAGGATCATTTAAACCATAATTGACTATGGAGCCAGAACATAATGTAGGGGGACACTCAGTGGCGTAGCGTACCATCTCGGCGCCCGGGGCGGGAGACCCATTTTTCCGCCCCCATTCAATACTAAATTAAAATTAAATTTCGAGACATCATTTCACAGGCAATGAAGTATCTTTTATTGAAAGTAAAATAGAATTAGCGGTTTCATAAACGGATTTTACGAGCCTTACGAATGAGGCTCGTGAGACAAAGCTGCATCTGCGGATTCATCTCCATGCATGCGTTTTTTCCTGCGAATTGTACTCGTTTTGAGATTGATTCCGAGTTTTTTCCAAAAAGTCTTAGAAAAGTCGATTGCGGCTTGGACGAAACGGTCTCTGCTCTCCACCAGGAGAGCTTTTAAAACGCAGAGTTTCTGAGCACACTTATCCACACTCAGTCCACATTGCTGCAGGTAAATCTGTGCGTCATCTTCTTCATGTAGCTCTGCAGCTCAAAAGCTAAGAAAAGTGAGGAAGTTGAATGACTGCATGACTGTCAGAAGAAGACTGGCTACCGATCCGTCAATTCTTCCAATACCTCAAGAACTTCCACAAACTTATTTTTAAGCGTCTTTACAGCTTCACGAGGTTCACTTGAGATACTTCTGGTGAGTCGACTTCGTCTTCACCCTGCTCTGTGGTGGGACCAGAACGACTTCCAACTTCGACGGCAGGCACGTCTTCTTCTTCTGTCCGTAAAATAAGTTATGCATTCCCATGAATATTGGCCGGAGGACAATTCTAGGCCACTCACGATTGTAGATGGAGGAATCTTACTTACATTGGAATCACTTCCGCTGCTGCTGGATGCCGCCGAAGACGTTAAAGTAGCTTTTGAACCAGAACTAGAACTGAAATATTTCGCTTCTTCGCGTCTGCTTCTTTCTTAGCCTTTTTCTTGCGGTATTCCGCGCCGCTTCCTTTAACTCTTTTCATTTTCAAAAACTAGTTCAAAGGTCGAGTAAAGTACTAAGTGCTTAGTTTTAGAAGATTCAACATATTTAAACTATTAACAACACAATCGAAATAACTTTCTGTGATGCGGGAGGGAGCAAAAACATTGAGCTGGCTGAGACTAGAATAACGTTTCCGTCGAATCCTAGTTATCTTATCATATCTCGCATATGCATATCATATGTTTCGGAACACTCCCTTTCAGTTTCGCGAGAGTTTCGGAACGTTTTGTTTTAGTTTCGCGATCAGCGCGACAATACGAAATGCAGTCTTACGGCCCTACTCACCGTCTACGAATTCACGAAAGCGGTCAACGACGAACCACAGATAGAGTGGCAAATTTCAAATTTACCTCATTGTTGTTTGTTGACTTGTCAAACGATCTGTCATGAAACATATGATTTCTACTCTACCCGCATTACCGGCGACATTTTGCCGCCCCCCAAGGCCTGCCGCCCGGGGCGGACCGCCCCCCCCCCCCCCGCCCCTCCCTACGCTACGCCACTGGGGACACTCATCTTTAGTTCAATTTTTAATTTCTGCGTTAAGTGGACAAAATATTGCATAATTTCTTATTTGAAATTTGCCTGCAAAGTATACAACACAACTCTACAATTCATACATATTGAAAATTGAATAAAAACACATGAAACTCACTTTCTGAGCTTTTAACTCATCCCCTCAACCTGCATGTAAAGGCGAAAACCAGCACAAATGACAATTGAACTGACACTAGACGTCAAATTATTTCATCATTTAGTCCCACAGAGATGGGATACAAATTCTGAATACGATTTCGTAAAATAATTTATTTCATGAAATACCACGAGAAATTTTCATTGCATACCCGATTTTCATATATAAATTAAAGGAGATGTGAGGTTTAGAAGAATTATTATCGATTTTCATTTTGGCCTAAGTGGTGCTTTGCACTTTGCATCTCTTTTGAAGACGTCGAAAAGCTTATAACAGAAAATACGAGTATTTTATAAGTCTTTAAAGTCTCTTTATGTCATTGTCATTATTGGGATAACAAACACAGGTACAATATTCCAGCACTCCACGAATAAGTGCACAATCAAGTTTACAAGGATCATTAAACTTCTTTCAAAATCTCATTCATTATTAATCCGAAAGATCCCTTATTTTGCTGATTATTGTACCGATATAAGCATTAAATAAAAGTTTACCATCAAATATACATAACTCCTAATTCGTTCAACATTTGCAGTCTATTTAATAATCAATGACATAAAGGGACTTAATTACAGTTTGTTTCTGATAATAGGTCATTAGATAGGTGTTTAGATCAATTTCATTTTGTGAATATACTATTCATACACTTATGATGTAGAGATACCTAGACCAATTAGAGCTTGTAAAACTATAAACTAGATTGAAACCAGGAAACAAATCACCGTGTGCATATAAAATTGAAGAATATTATAAGAACTAGTCTGACAGATAACAGATAATTGTTTTTGAGATAAGGTTTTCCAATTTCACGTGATGGGTCTTGTTTTCTAAGTAGGAATCTATCCAAGTCATAGCATACTTTAGATACTTTTATTACTTATTTTCAACATGAATAGACTCACGCCGCCGCCGGACCAACGATTGCAAATTGTTCAAATTTATTGGTTCATGGTTCAATTCGAGAAACACATCGGCCGTAACGTGCGTTATATGGTGCCGATAATCGTCCGTCAGACCGATTAATTTGAGAAACTATGGATCGTTTTCGCAATAGGTTTACTCTGAACGATAATACGCATCCCGTAAGACGTCGTACAGTGCGCACAGAACAAGCGATTGCTGATGTGCAGCGTAGTGTTGATGATGATCGAAATGTCTCAATTCGTCATCGTGTTCAACAGTTAAACTTGTGCCCATAAAGTCTGATATACTGTGAAGAGTGTATGAAAATTGGATGTCCAGATAACGCCAAGTACGCGCCAGTTGGGCGGCACATACCAGAAACATACAAACATTAATGACAAAAAATTAACTTTCAAATAAAGCCAATTTCATGGATATTAAAAACCATTGTCTGTGTTTTATTTAAAATAAAAGTTCGTCGCCTAAAAAAAACAACCTTTATTATAAGTCACCATAGAATGCATCGGTTTAATGTCCGTCAGTAAAATTCTTGTTTTTGTGACTGTTAAATTCTAGAAAATTGTTTGCAAAAAACCATGCATAAGAGCATGTCCAGTTACCGACTCCTTTGCAGTCAAACTATTATATGTTTGGAGACAATGGCGCAAAATTTTAATTGAATAAGTACGGTGCTAAAGCTGTTTTAGTATTATACTAGGTTAAAACAACGAATTTGCAAATTTTAATCGAATATAGCATCATACTTTCTCTACCCTTTTATTAAAGTTAAAATCATCGAATACCTACTTTATTTTTTTAGTATCGTGCTAGCTTCATAATGACTCTTTGACATTTGCAAACATCAAAAAAGGTTCGTGTACTTACTTTTTACACGAAACGTCATTGTTTTAGGTGTGTTCAGAAGCAATTTATTAAGAAAATTCTTTAAGTACGATACTAGTAAGAAAATGTTTAAAATTAAGAATGAGTTAGTGAACTACTATAAAGTTAACAAATTTTTAAGTAGTATCATACTAATTCCTTAATAATAGGCTGTTTAAAATTTTGCGCCAATACTTGTATGTACATGAAATAAAATAAATTTGTTTTGTCACATTTGTGAAAAGAAACACCAGCAAAAAAAAAACACCATTTGATAGGGAACAGTTATATACCTATGGGTACATAACTATAATCGTGAAAGAAATTTGGGACTTAAGGGTTATTGACATAAAAGTAATCAACGTCTTCAATCGTTGAACGCACATTCGTCTATTTTGACATTTCGTTAAGAAAACAAAAGCAAGACTGATTTTTCGTTTAGTTTTCAAAATAGGTAGATATAGTTTTGTTTAGAATTTAGGCTTATAAATATTTTGTATTCGTCGGCCGTTGGTCGCTCTCATGTCAGTAGTTCTTTAACAGGTATTAGATATGAAAATATAGACTAAATATTGTAACCTTTAAAATCCTATCCAACTTTCCTAAACACTCGCACATCGCACTGTGTTTAAACATTGTTAGGGTACTCTCAATCTTTTTAGATAAATTCGATTAAAAATTTCGTTTTTAAAAAAAGGTATGAAAAAATCACTCTTGTGTGAAATTTCGAAGATCAATTCTATAACAGTTACGAGTAAGAACGAACAATTGAGCGAACATATGTATATGTATGTACAAAGAAGTGAATGTAAGACCCTTAAAATATTATAGCTCTATTGCCTACTATACAAATTTTAATATTAAAATGCATAAGGCACCCACCTGGAAGTCCATAACGACGATGAACTCAAGAAGCAACTTAAAAATAAACAAATTATCGAAGATATAGTTTTTGATTGGTTGCACAGGTTGTGCAACAACCATGAGGCATAGAAAGAAAAACAACCAGGAACACACCTGTCTCTTTTTGCTTTTTATTGTTGCCTCCGATATATTGTGTACCTTTTTGTTTTGTTTATGTTTGTTCAGGTCTGTATCGAAGACGGAGTTTGGATCTGGAGCTCGCAGCAGCAGCACGGAGACCTTGTTGTGTTAGTATAGTAAACTATTTAACTTCCTTTTTGCCATTAGTCCCACAATTACAACGATCTCAAAGCTATAGCAACTCTGATTGGCTCAGTGGGGCGATGACGACCGACGCGGGATGATAAGTGTATGGTTAGGTTGCAAAACAAAGCTTAAATTCAACTAAGATGGAAGGCGTGTGGAAGAGTTGGGAGTGTTTGATATCATCATCAGAGCATGAGTTTTTTGCTCTATAGGTTGAGCAAATAATATCATAAAGGGTGTTTGTTTATTTATTTATCTAACTAACCATTACCATAATAATAAGTGTACGTTGCAGAGTTAGTTCTAATTTAAATATTTTGGTGAAATTTTTAATAAGGGAGGTCTCCCCCTTCTCAAACAATGCCTCACACCTAAACTAATTTCTTTTTTCGAAATAATTTTTGGGACAGTTCTTTTCAGCGCACTTTGACCAGGAAATGAGCACCGATATTGTTTTTTTATGAATACCTATATTTATACCATCGCGGTGCAGTTTATAGAAAATAGGAAATCTTTAAACTATTGGTATGTCAAAGAAGTGCCGAAAATAATATATTAGGGGTTTTTAATAGAATATATGTAGGTATCTCATAACGGCTCTAAGTCACGAATGCAAATTACAAGCGATTTGTTTGGGAACGGGTTGTTATTTTGTATTCCAAGACTCAGTTTGACCAAAATTTTGTTAATCAATCAAGCATAGAATTGTCGTCTTCCAGATTGACAAATATAAATATATAAAATAAATATATAACTGTAGTTAAATTGTACCCAGTTAATAACGAAAAATTAACAACGAAAATTTGAATTTTAACGACTATTTTATAACAAAAAAATATCCTGAGTGGATTAAAAAGTTGTATTTACGAGTACTATCCTATCGCGAAAAGGGGGTTCACATTCTCAAATATGTTTGACAAATGCGGTTTGATTGACTCGAATTTGAAAATGTGAACGCTTCATCAAACGGTTTGTCAAACATTCTTGATGATATCAAAATATTTTGATATTTTGCTGGTTTGACAAGCATATTTGAGAATGTGAACGCATGCTTGTCAAGCCACAAACAAATTTCATTTTCAATGAAGTTCTCGAGCTGTGTATGTCGTAAGAAAATATTTCAAAATGAGTCATATATGCAATAGCGGTAATTCAGGTGGATTTTATTAGATTAATATAAGTTTTCTACAGACTTCCAAATATAAAAATGGTAGTAAATTTGCTCAAGTAATGTTTCATCTATGCTTTGAGTTGGTCCGCCATGGTAAGAATTCTAATGAGAAGTGATGTTTGACAGCATGTTTGACGAATGTGAACGCAAATGGTTTCAATCCGTCAAATATTCATCAAACCATATTTGTCAAACATATTCGAGAATGTGAACCCCCTAAACGCTAGTGCAACCTTGCAGAAATTGAAGAGCTTCATCCTTCGTTAAAATTTTATCTTCCTTGAAAATGAAGCATATCTTCTCTTTCTCTCAGATTACAGAGATTGCATACTAATGGAGATTGGGACTAGTCTCATTTCTAGCATCACGATGTAGTTGGGGGTATTAGAAGGAAGAAGAAAAATTCTTTTAACATAATACCTTAGAAGTTTTTGCACCGTTTCGTAATACTTTTTAACCCATACTTGGGATCCTTAGAGCATTATTGACTCTGAAACTTCAAATTTCTCACTTAATTTACTACTGTGGAAAATGTATTTGTTGGGGAAATATTTTTTCAATGTAGCACCAATTCCTTGGCCAAATGATTGTCCATTCTTAGATCTTAGTTAAGCAGAACGCGATATAAGTATGTCCAACGTTTCGAAATACTCAGACTTAAATGGCTGAGCGTTTTGATGTTCTATTGTCTATTGTCTCGCAGAAGAACAGTAAGGGCCATATACCAAGTAGTAGGCATCCAACCGATTTGATTTTTTGATTTGTCTCTTTTGGGTATGAGTCTTATTTTCAGTATCGCCGCTTGTCATAGACTTTGCTTCTTCCAAAATTTGATGATACAGTTCTGATCTAAGTTTCCTTATTTTATTTTGTGTGGGCTTAATGATTGTTATGGCGTCTTTCAATCCTGCGCTTCGGGATTGTAAAGCTGCGTCTGCGGGCTGGAGCATGGATAATATTTTTTTGGCCACAATCAAGGCCATTCGGAATTCCATATTGAGCATCACTTTTTTAATGTCCACACTCTTGGCGACGTCATTACCCTTAAATCTGTAATTTCTAACTTCATCCAGTCATCAAAATCAATGAACAATTATCGTGTACAACTTTTGTTTCGGCCAAGCGTCCTGACCAACTCTGTTCTAGGAGCCGGAAAACCCTTTTTCCACCATACAATACAGCTATTTTTCCATGCTGAAAAAATTCAACATGATGCATTGATCAAAAAATGAACGAATGAAGGTCATTTCCGAGATAACTCTAATGACTACCAAATGCAAGCGATGGTTAAAGCAGTGGACATAAGTGATTTTTCGGCCCAACTTATTTTCTATTCTGGTTATGTTGTATAACGTTAATTCCGTAAAATTGGCTGCATCAATATTTTCTGTAGCAGTAACTGTCAGGAACGACTCATTGACAATTCCATCTTTAACGTAGCGTATCCCTATTGCAATATTTTCGCGTTTATTTTTATCTCTCGTACCATCTTCCATTATAGTAAACCAGTTTAGGTACGATAATTAATATCTTTAACAATGGAACTTCGTACTGCTATAATCATTGCTTGAATTATTTGATTTTGAATTTCAGGTGAACGATATGTTGCAATTTGTGTATATGAGTTAAGAGAATCTTTTAAATTTGGATCTTTGATGCAGAAATTCTGAAATAGTCCTTGTTCTTTTTCTTCTTCCAAAATATAATTTCCACATCGCCATAGCCATAGTAATGGGAAATGGATTTGTCGTGTTTTGGAAAACCAGTTTTTGAATCAGTGGTATTACGATACGATAGTTGATTTTTAAGGTAGGACATTGGAGGTTTTAAGGTAGGGCATTGCCCCCTAATGCCCTCCCCTAGCTACGGCCATGGCTATCCCCCGCTCGGGAATACTATTTGTCGTGTCTGATTCCTCAACTAAAACCCATTTTTTTAATATCAAAATCGAAAAGAGATAACCCTTTTCAAAATAAACGATTCAATTAATATTGCATGTCTCTAAGCATTTAAAAAACAATTTTGTTTGGATTTTTGGTGACAAATGTATTGTGGATGTTGACGTTGTGTTTATAAGTTTCGAATGCTATATGGGTAAGATGAAACTGTCCGCAACAAATTAAGGGAAAGCGTTTGGTGATTGTGTACTATTATCTAAAAAGTCCTAAGAAATATTCTTTTTTTATTTTGATTTTCACGATTATCTTTCTTAAAGATTCATAATTTTATGAAGGGTACGTAATACGTTTCGGCTTTGAAAAATAAAAAAAAATGGAACAAATAAAACATCAAGTTACATTAGTATTGAATTACTGAACAGAATACTAAATAACGACAACGCGTCGATCGACGATATAAACGTGTCAAGTGGTGTGTACGCAAGTTATACCCAAAATTATAATCAGAATCTATGATATAACCTCGTCATTTTTTGTTTTTCTTTTTGATGTATTTAAACTCAGAGCAGCGCTCTTCAAGCTGCCTAAAATCACTTCAAAACAATTAATTTTACGTGACATGAATACAATTGAGCGGATGTTGGACATTAGACTTTTCTGTTTTTTTTTTTTATGAAAATATATTATGGAGTCTCGCAATGGACGTGATTATTTTAACGTCGTTGTTTTGAATCTACACCATGGCCGTAGATATTCGTTCACCCAGGGTGAGCTTAGCTCACCCAAAAAAGTTCGGCAACATTAATTGGTCAAGCTGCGCTAATAATTTCAGCAGGCTATACTAATGTAAAATACATGCGAGCTGATGAATTAGTTTACCAATTTTTGAATACATCAAACGATAAACAGAATGCCGTTGAATATATTCCTATCCCAATACTTTGGAGAATCGGTGTTTGATCTTTCCGGCTATTGTTTTGTCTTTACTTGGAGAAAGTGATTTTGACGATAAATATTATCTTCATTAAAAAAAATCCAGAAATTAATGACAATATTTTAGTGGACAATATCATATTAAATTTGTTTAAATTTTTAAGTGATAATTCATGATTGAGCAACAACAAACTGATATTGTCATCACATGAAGAAAGTTTCTGTGGAAAATGATTTGATTTATGGCAAATCGTATACACATTCATTTAACAGGACCGTTTTACTCCTTTTAATGATTTGATGATTTGATTTTATTTGATTAAATAACTTTAATTATGATCCAAGACTCGAAAAACTTCATATTACCGATTCTTATTGGCAGTTTTGGGATATGCCTGACTGAACTGAATTAAAATGTCAATACAGACATGATAGGATGTTTTATTCTATGCTTAATTTTAATAGCTTGCATACACCTTTCTATCTTCAAAGCTCTCCCAGAGCTGCCATGACAAGCATGACAAATTACAACAATTCGGTCAGCAATACATACGTTTATATTGATTAAAAATATAAACTTACATTTAAAGCTCACATTTTTAGTGGAAACGCTGCATAGGAAGGCCTAACTGATTTTAGACAATAAAAACATTAAAATATAATTTTATTCGTAAATAATTAAGCTTACACTGCATATAAGGTGACCAGATATTAACAATAGGAAAAGAAACTTAAATAAAAAAAACATCATGCCATTATGTATGGAATTGGAATAGCACTTCATTCAAATGGTCACCTGAGCTTCGCTGCCAGTGCTTCAATTCAAACAGTGTCTGTCCAACTATCGATTCGATGACTTGTGGCGTTATTGTGGCAATAGCGTCTCCAATGTTTGTCTCGAGCTCGTCAAAAACTAGTTGAAATTTGAGATAGAGGAGGCACGAAAAAATAGTTATTTGGATCTGCTTTTTAAGTAATTTATTTCTTTTTTAATATATTTAAAATATTATATGAAATATATGTTGTTTTAAAATTAACAGCAATAAAAATAATGTGACAAGAAGGGAATACGATAGGTTACGATATTTGCATTATTTCACCACACTCTGCATTTTTTGTTTTTGATTTTTTGATGACTTTTATAATTTTAAAAAGCAAAACATTAGTTTTTTAAACGATAAGTATTTTTGTATTTAAACAAAAAATACAAACTTTTTTAATCATTGAATACTCTGACAAAAAAGTTTACTGATCGACGAAATTGTTTTATGGTTACATTGGATTGATGACTACACTTATTCTTTATTCATTCTGCCTTTGATTTTGTGGCAGGCTGGTTGTAATGAGATTTATTAAATTTTGATGAAAATTTGAAAACAAATTCCCTGGTAATTCAAAGCCTCAAAACAAGCGAATACAATGTTTGTGAATTGTTACTTTTCGTTCACTTTAAGATTTCCAGCCCGATTTTGCCCAACCACACTAATTCCTCACAAGTCACAAGAAGAGGTGAAATTGATTTTGTGACTTTTTCGTATTCTGTCACAACTTGTGAGAGTCACAAAAGCAATCGAAATTGTGATCTCCATCAGAGCAAGTCACAACTAATATATTAGTTGGGTTTTGACATTCGATATTATCTTGTGAATAAAATTTGCAATTGATTTTTATAGATTTGTGAGTGTAGACAAAAATGGAAGTGGATTTAATTCTAGTGCATCTTATTGCAGAACTTTCATCCGTAAATGAAAAGTAACGTTTATAGCACTGATTTTGTTTTAATAAACTATTTATATTATAATATTCATAAAATGCATTTAATGATGCCGCCAGTTGAGCCCACAAATTGTTAACCCTTTCGGGATTGTTTTTGTTCGCGAGGAGCTCCGAATGGTCAATTAAATAACTAACGAAGTACTCCAATTGCTCCACTGTAGTTCTCTTTTAGTCCCGACTCGGTTCTGCTGAAAATATATAAACTTATGGGGAGAGTACGATAACTTGGCCGCCAAGATTTGATAACGGGTTTTTGTAGGGGGTTCAAAAACAAGCACTTTTTACTATGGGAGGGGGGGGTCTATCTCCCCCCGCTTAGGAGGTAGGGGCACTTTTAGAAAAAATGGTTTAAATTGAAACAAAAAATATTAAAAAACAACGGCAACACCTACAATAAAGTGCTATACTGCGTTTGAAAGCCAGAAGATTGTTCTATAATCCTGCATTTAAATTTTATTACTTATATCAATAGTTTTTGAGAAATTCGCATTTAAAGTCCAAATTTTGATAAAAAAACGTGACAAAAAAATGTTTAGACCGGTTGTTTTCAAAATTGTGAAATGAAATTGTAAATTAGCTTATATGTGTTTTATGTATCTATCAGTTCTTAATCGAACACAAAAAACCGCATGGTTCTATGTCTTCTGGTTTTTGAGAAAACCTCCGTTTAAGAGGTAGGGGCACTTTTAGAAAAAAATGGTTTAAATTGAAAAAAAAAATATTAAAAAACAACGGCAACACCTACAATAAAGTGCTATACTGCGTTTGAAAGCCAGAAGATTGTTCTATAATCCTGCATTTAAATTAAATTACTCATGTCAATGGTTTTTGAGAAATTCGCATTTAAAGTCCAAATTTTTATAAAATAACGTGAAAAAAAAAGTTTAGACCGATTGTTTTCAAAATTTTGAAATGAAATTGTAAATTAACTTATATGTGATCCATGTATCTATCAGTTCTTAATCGAACACAAAAAACCGCATGGTTCTATGTCTTCTAGTTTTTGAGAAAATCGAAAATTACCAAAACTACTTTTTTTGATTTTTGGTGGTGACGGTGATTCCATTTTAAGGATTAATGTTAATAAACATAATGAATCTTTGTTAGTTCAGTACCGCAATTCATTTAGCGTTACCCAGAATGCACCATGAGGAGATAGAATTGCATCTGGGTCAGTTATTTTGTCAGTTAGTCAGAAGTTAGTCAGTCATAGTTAGTTAAAAATGGTCAAAATGTATTAAAAAGGTGTGTAAGTCTCGTCAATAAAGCCATCGTCCGTACTATAACTGTCGAGTTCGTTGAGTTACTCTTTTATGGTGGGAAGCCGAGGATGTTTTGGCGGTAAAACACTTTCTAAATTTTCGCTCTGAAGGGTGGGAGGATCGACGTCTTGTAACTGTAAACCCTCACATATATCACCATCGGTATAACAAGGGTAAACTTTTTTTACATCTGATAAAAACTCTATTATTTGCGAACCCCAGTCGTCCTTATATTTCCTTTCTAGGCAGTATTTTCGATAGAAAAATAGTGCCATGTATTGGTGAACATGGTCAGAAGTTTGTTTTGGTTTTCAAGATCGTTTATTGTATTTATTATATGTATTTAGTGGACATTGGATAAATAGAATAAATTTGAATTTTCTTAAATACAGATTCTGTGAATGCAAAAGAAACTTTGCATGCACTCAACCTCGCACCTACCCCAAATCCTATAGTGTGCCCAAGCAGGGGGGTTGCAGGGGGGCAGCATGCCCCCCCATACATACTTTACTGTTTATATATTGTAATGTTGGAAGCTAGCACTGATTTATTTATGTAAGGAAGCAAAAAATATCAAACATTTTGTAGAAAAGTAGTTTTAGTTATTTTCGATTTTCTCAAAAACCAGAAGACATAGAACCATGCGATTTTTTGTGTTCGATTAAGAATTGATAGATACATGAAACACATGTAAGCTAATTTACAATTTCATTTCACAATTTTGAAAACAATTGGTCTAAACTTTTTTTTTTCACGTTATTTTGTCAAAATTTGGACTTTAAATGCGAATTTCTCAAAAACAATTGACATGAGTAATTTAATTTAAATGCAGGATTATAGAAAAGTCTTCTGGCTTTCAAAGGCAGTATAGCACTTTATTGTAAGTATTGCCGTTGTTTTTCAATTTAAACCATTTTTTCTAAAAGTGCCCCTACCTCCTAAACGGAGGTTTTCTCAAAAACCAGAAGACATAGAACCATGCCGTTTTTTGTGTTCGATTAAGAACTGATAGATACATAAAACACATATAAGCTAATTTACAATTTCATTTCACAATTTTGAAAACAACCGGTCTAAACTTTTTTTTTCACGTTTTTTTATCAAAATTTGGACTTTAAATGCGAATTTCTCAAAAACTGTTGATATGAGTAATTTAATTTAAATGCAGGATTATAGAACAATCTTCTGGCTTTCAAACGCAGTATAGCACTTTATTGTAGGTGTTGCCGTTGTTTTTTAATATTTTTTTTTTCAATTTAAACCATTTTTTTCTAAAAGTGCCCCTACCTCCTAAACGGAGGGAGATAGACCCCCCCCTCCCATAGTAAAAAGTGCTTATTTTTGACCCCTCTACAAAAATCCGTCATCAAATCTTGGCGGCCAAGTTATCGTACTCGTGCCAAACTTATGTATTCATTTTTTTTGCTAACAAATATTTATGTTACCTTGCATTTTGAAATTTTAAATAAATGTGAACGGTCAAAGATGAAATATTTTTTGTTTTGAATAATCAGCTGATCCATTGATGACACTACAAGTCTCACCATGCTGTGGTGAATTTCGTTGTGAGTTTTCTTGTGAGGACTATCCAAGAATTCCAATAATGTTATCGAGTCGCAACTATCCTCACAAGGAATCAAGTCACAAAGCTTGTGATTTGTGACTCCTCACAACGGCAGAATCGGGCTGTTCATTTCATTTCTGTTATGACATCTGAAAAGCCGGCGGCGCGGCGATCTCTTCCATCGAAGCCGCCCGTTGTAAGATGCTCACATAGGGTCGAGTGGGGTAATTGTGAACGGGGGTAATTGTAGACACGCTTTTTTCTCTTAAAACCGTTTATATTTCGAAGCATGCCATGAAAATATTTGAAAACGCATTATATTTAAAATATGTGGACGCGTGGATGGCGTTATCTGTCAAAGAGTTATTTGTGTTTCGTTCGTTGGCGTCAGTCATTAATTTTTCTGTGTTTTTAAGTTTTTTGGTGCTTACAAAAATTGTTACAAAACAAATAAAAGTGATCAAAGTAAGTTAAATTTTCTTTTTAAATAAGTAGAATATAAGTGTTGATACATGCTATATGTTTTAATTGTTTCACATAACAAACTTTTAAAGTTATTGGCTGTTTACAATTGCCCCATTTTTTTCGTATCATGGGTAAATGTAAACATCGAAATGGGGTAAAAGTGAACATTTTGGGGTAATTGTAAACATCCATTTTTGAATAGCTTTGGTATTGATCTAACATTTTTTTTATCAAAAAAGATGCCACGTTCATATCAACGAAAAACGTCAGCTCCGTCATACACGTCAGAAGATATTGTTCGTGCAGTAAATGACGTTGCTAACAAAAACAAAACCTATCGACAGGCCACAGAAGCTTACGGTGTTCCAATTTCGGTTATTTATAATCGGATCGGTGGCAGGAAAAATCCTACTGCCGTTATATCTCGAGGCAGAAAACCTGCACTGTCCTTAAGCGTGGAAGACACCATAGCAAAATGCCTTATTTCAAGGTCACGTGCTGGTTACCCTTGCGATAAGGAGGACCTCCTTAATTTAGTGGGTACCTACATAAGAACCATAAACTTGGTTACTCCTTTCCAAAATGGGAGGCCCGGAGGCGAATGGTACCGGGGCTTCATGTCACGACATCCAAACCTGTCCTTAAAAAAGCCAGAACACTTACAAAAAGCACGCCAAGACGCTCGTAAAGCTGATATCATATTTGACTTTTATACAAAATTAAATAAATTGTACGATGAGTTCGAATTTCTTAGTTCTGATAAGGCAGCTTTTGTTCTGAACGCGGATGAAAGTGGTTTTGGCAGTGATCCAAGCCGTCTCAAAGCCATAGGAGAAAAGGGTGTCCCCTTAAACCGGGTTTCTGGTGGTTCTGGCCGAGAGTCTACAACGGTGTTAGCTTGTGTATCTGCTAGTGGAGATAAGCTACCTCCACTAATTATTTTCAAAGGCGGCGCAGTTCAAGCACGATGGACCTCAATTGATTGTTTTCCAGGAACTCTTTATGCTGCTTCAAAGGAAGGCTGGATGGAAGAGCCTCAGTTTTTCCATTGGTTTTCAAATGGACTCATTCCTCACGTGCAAAAAGTTCGAAGCGAAAAAGGTCAATTAGATCAAACTGCCCTTCTTCTCTACGATGGTCATTCTAGCCATATCAGCTTTCGGATCGTTGAAGAGGCTCTCAAAAATAACATCCAATTAGTTCGTTTCCCGAGCCATTTAACGGATAAACTACAACCGCTTGACAAATGTGTTTTCGGTCCAGTTAAAACGGCTTGGGACAAAGCTCTCGTTAACTATGGTAAAAAGATGATGGGTCACGGAAGTTGCCGGCTTCCAAAAGGCGACTTTTCTGCACTACTGAAACCAATTTGGGAAAATAATTTAACGTCTTCAAACATTATATCAGGATTTGAATCCACTGGAATTTTCCCATTTGATCCGACTAAATTTAAGGCATTTAACGCAAAAGAAGAAGCTATTTACAATGAACTATGTAAAGCCTTTTCAACTGCTTCGCCAACACAAGCAGCGTTATCTAATGCAGTGCCGCAACAAAAACCAATATCTTCATTTCCACTTGACTTTGTTGAAGCTATGAGACAATCAGTACATATTCCACAAATGTGTGTCAGCACTTCCGTTCTATCATGTGCAGCCCAGATTGAGATGCCATCCACATCAAATGGTAAAAAATTTCCAGCCGATTAATTTGCTCTTTTCATTAGGAACCAATTTCTACTTTTACATCTAGGTAGTTGTCAAACTCTCGAGAACAACAGAGACTTAAGCCTTGATCAGACTGAATCACTATTATCTCCACAAACTATGATACCTCGTCCTGAAGGTAAGTTAATACTCTTGCATTTATCTCTTGAGTTTAGTTTGACTTTTTTAATTTCTTTTTTCCATTTTTAAAGAACTCTTGGAAAATATTTTCGGTCTACAAAAAGCATCCTCGTCAACTTTCACTAAGCCTGAAGAACAAAAGAAGGTAGTATCACGATTAAAGCAAATGAAATACGGAGAAGTTCTAACCACAAATGATGTTCTTAGCCGTTTAAAACAAGCTGATGAGCTCAAAGCTGAAAAGCTATCAAAAAAGCGACCTAAGAAAGAAAAACAAGAGAAAGTAAAAATCTTAAAACCCAAAAAACTTAAGATCAAGAAGATACAAAATTTAGGCTCATCATCAGATGAAGACGATGTTTCTATTCCAAGCATTGAATCCTTGTGGAATGAAGGTGAAGAAGAAGTGGAGGAAATTGAATGCGTGGACATTGATGGTATCAACAAATTGAAACAAGGAATGCTTGTCGTTGTCAACTTTAAGGGTGGAAAACGGTTTGCTACTACGTATAAGTACGTTTGTGTGGTTTCCAAAGTTGTAGAGGACGAAGAGGAAATAGAAGTGGTCGGTACTAAAAGTATGGATTCATCCAAAACAATATTTCAAGTTGTCGAAAGCGACAAGAGTTTTGTTTCTATAAACCAAATCTGTGGATTGTTGCCAGAACCAAAAACTACTGTTATCGAAGGTATTACAACTGTGGAGTTTAGTGTAAAAGTACCAGTTTTTGAAATGTAATTTTTGAATTTAGCATTTTCTAAGGACATTGTTTCTTATCTTTTGTTTTAAAATAAAGAGCACTGAAATTTTGGTCCTGTAATAGATTCATTTGGGGTAATTGTAAACATCATCGTTTTGCTTACATCTGTTCATCATACATTTTGGTTTCCATTTTGTTCACTTTTGTACCAGAAGTTTTTATCCTACCTGCTCTAGATACTGAGTTCTTTGTTTTCATTTACCCCATTTTTCTGGTTTTGCTAAAAAAAGACGGGGTAAATGTAAATACCAAATTTTATGAAAACAAGTAAACAAACGCGTTGAAAATAATTAATTTTCAATAGGTGATAGAATCCAAACGAATACTACATCAAAAAAAAATCTCAATATCATATAGTTAAGCTGTTATAAACAATTCAAGTTAGAGAAAAACAGAAATTGGAAAATCCATTACAATTACCCCACTCGACCCTACTCGTATTTTAAACTATGTTAGGACTTCTCGCCTAATTCTTCCTCCAGCTGCTTTTGTTATCGATAACAGTATTCTTGGATGGCGGTTGTAGTTTTTTGTTTTGTACTTCATAAAGACATAAACGCGGTACGAAATAAAAGCTTATATTATAGAAATTATGCCTTATTTCAAAATATTTTCCAACAAAAGAAAATATTGTTCATAAAACTTGAACAAAACCATCGCAAATGTAACTGTTCCTGAGCCTCTTGACAAGAAATAACTCTCATTTACTCAACTAAAGTTATATAATTATATTCCCAACATACAAAGTCAAAGCACAAAGTTAAAATTAAATTAAAAATGAGGAAAAAAAAAACAGAAAAACCAAACCTAATGATAATGACAGTACCTAATGATAGAATGACAGTACCTAACTGAGAGAGAGATCACATCCAGAATGTAATTAAGAATCCCTGCTGCATCCTTCAGCTAAACAAACACACTACAACACTACACCTACTCGTATATCTGAGGCCCAATCACTATGTTGGTTTGGTATACAATCACGTCTGAAAGCCTATATAAGAAAGCAAACATAAAAACATAATAAAAAGCGTTGAAAATGCCTTTTTGCCTCAAGGGTAGCACACTGAAAAGGCTTAAATTGATAAACCATTAAATGACTTCATTTAATCATTCATTCTGTAAGCCCCAATCTTAAATTGTCTTTTGCCCTGATGGTGGTGTTGCCCTGCTCCTTCTTCTCGTGTTGCTTGTTGTTTGGGCATTTGCTTCGTTGTCGGCTTCGTATTTTACCCGTCTTTGTCCTCTCCTTAAAAAAAAAAACTCAAAACGGATTGAGATTGAATATAGTCGAGATGTGTATAAACCAGTCAATGCCTCACGAGCAATCCTTGTTCGGTCTTTCTGCGTACCAAAATTGCTGTTGAAATGAAGCAGTTGATATGAAGATATTTTGAAGTCATGAAGGAAGAGCTAAACAAGCCTGACAACCGATGGTATTTTTTTTCAATGTATAAAGGTAATCATGAATTTTTTTGTCTTCCAATCTCCAAAATTTCCAACTCTCAACATCTCATCTTAATTTGAAGCAACTCACAGAAAAAGGTATAGATGGTGTAGTCATGAGTTTGTATTAAAACAATGTGCTTCTCATTTTGGGATCGGGAATCCGGGATTGGCCTTCGGGAGATGATGTCTTTGTTGAATTGTGTATTCTCTATTTTTTGCTTTTCATTCTTATACCAACCCAACCACACGGCTCAAATTCTGTTTTATGCATGTTTATTTTTTTTTTTAGTCGAAAAAGAAAATACCTTACTGATTTTTCAATTTTATTTTAGTTTTAAACTGTCGGACTTATGAAAAAAAATCAATACCACCTTGTGGAAATACATCAGACTTTAAATGCAAAAGTTGGTAAAGAATTTCAATGCGATAGGTTACTTTAATGATTTTTTCATAAAAAAAGGAATTTTGATTGAGAGCACCCGCAATGGTTCCATTCATAAATGTGTGACTAATGGATGACGAACCTTATAATGCTTTTCCTTGGAAATTCGCCCTTTTACTGAAATTATGTATTTTAGACATCAGTTCATAATATTTTCTATCATTTGTAATTATAATAAAAAATGAATAATATTATCAAAATCAAAAATTTCATACATTTTAAATAACATAGTTTTAAAATATTTCTATACTCAATATTTGGATTGCAAACAACAGGAGTGATTTTTAGAAAATACACATATACTCGTAATACTCGTATATAAATGTTAAAAATAGGAACACAACATTTATTTATTAGCACTTGGAATACTTTTGCACTAACTATTTTATGACAGAGGTTCAAAACTTCTTTTTTTTGCCATTATAGTATCAACTGATAAACACTGGTCTACGAAATATTTCAATGTTTCTTTGTTACAGGAAACATAATATGTACTAACTACACTACTACTACTAAGTATATATACTTTTTGATACCACGAATCAAAATCCATCAATTTTTTTCTTCGAGAAAAATTTAGCGCCAAAAATTATAGAATTTAAAATGTGTATTTTTTGCATTTATCAGATTTCACAATATCATGATTTTAATTCAATGTAAATAATTTTAATTCATATTGTTGGGGTACCTATAGTTTTACAATGTTGTTCTGACCAAATGTTCTTTGGTTCCAATTTGTATGAATGATAAACTTTGGTTGAAAAATGTTTGGTTTGATAAAAAGTTGTCTCCCTAGTGGTCGAGATTCAGGATGACGTGTGCCGGTTAACACCTAACAGTTGATGCACTGTCTGCACTTTGTAAGGGAACCTCTTTAAGTCTTTCACCTAAATTACCTGTAATGAACATAGATTGAGGCCCAATTGCGTGACACGTGCGTCGTCTTGTCTATTAGCTGCGATATATTCAGCAGAACGAATAGTTCCACAAAAAATCGAAACAAAAATATTCCGCATTCATAAGGAGTATAATGTATTTTGTAGCTGTTAACCTTACAAATGGCAAAGTAGAATTTATATTTGCCCCATTTTGCACAAAATTAAAGCATCTTCGAGTGACAACTTTTGCGCCACCTTTTACAGTGGAATCTCTCTTAAGTGGACAGACAAGGGAGCGGAGTTTTTTGTCCACATAAGAGAGTGTCCGTTTAAGAGGAAAACTAAAAATAAAAACACTTATTTTAAAAAATAACACACAATCATTAAATTTAATTCACTTGCTTTTTTTGTACGTATAAAATTACATACATTTGCATAAACATAATTTATTAACACATTTAATCCATCGACCGCTGGAAAAAATTTGTGGAAACAATTGAATGATATCGGAGTAGGGAAACAAAAAAGTACAGGCCTTTTCCCCGCCAACTGTGATGAACTTAATTCCATTTTTTCTTCAGTATCTAGATTAAATAACCAAACTGCTGAGCCAATTAGTTTCGAAGTAGATAACAACAGTCAGCCTGGAAATCTTCTATTCCGACGTTTTTCCGAAGCCGACATTGTTGAAGCACTATTGGCAATAAAATCCAATGCTACAGGTCTTGATGGAGTAAACCCGAAGTTCATTAAAATATGTTTACCATACATATTGCCTTACATCACCCACATTTTCAATTCTATTTTAAAAACTTCGTGTTTTCCTTCCGAATGGAAGAAGGCCAAGGTTATTCCCATCCCCAAGAAGAAAAATTGCAGTGCTAACGATTATCGACCCATATCAATCTTACCTTATCTTTCAAAAGTTTTCGAAAAAGCCATTCTAAAACAAATACAGAAGCACTTAACCGTTAATAAGCTTTTAAATATTGAACAATCTGGTTTTCGACCCAATCGTAGTTGTAAATCGGCTTTATTGTACGTTATTGAAGAAATAAGAACAAATCTGGATAGGAAAGAATTAACCTTCTTGACTCTTCTCGATTTTTCAAAGGCATTTGATACCGTAAATCACTCGATGATGTGTAATAAACTAATAAATTATTTCAAGTTTTCGTGTAAATCGGTGAAATTAATCCATTCGTATCTAACCGGCAGACAACAATCAGTTGTAATTGGGAATTTAAAATCCAGTTTTTTGCAGACTACCAGTGGAGTCCCACAGGGATCTATACTCGGCCCAATCCTGTTTACCATTTACATAAATGATTTAGTAGAAGTTATCAGACATTGTTCAGTACACATGCTGATGACGTACAACTGTTCATCAGTTCAAGTCCAAATTCGACACATAACAGTATAGCTTTGATAAACGAAGATCTTCTTAGCATCCTTGACTGGGCTATCGAAAATCATCTGTGCCTAAATCCCGAAAAATCTCAGGCCATTGTTATATACCGCGAACTCATTGACCTAACCACAATACCTCGTGTAAAACTTGGTAATTCAGAAATTGAATACGTAAATACCGTGAGAAATCTCGGTATAATTTTCAATCGTCTGCTGACCTGGGATGATCATATTAACATAGCGGTTGGTAAGGTGTATGGAACGCTTCGTATTCTTTGGGCTTCACAATCTTTTTTACCAACATCAACAAAGCTTATAATCGCGAAAACTCTTATTTTACCAATATTGTTGTACTGTTGTGAAATCTTTTGCAATGTCAGTAGTTTATAACCTCAATAGACGGGATCACATCTCTTCTTTATCCAAATCGATTTTCGGATGTTCATTCGATAATTTACTAAAAAATTTATGCCCTTCGTTGTATATATGCTATTATAGAATCTCGAGAGCCAGAATATCTTTATGAAAAACTTGTATTTCCGACATCTCAAAGATCATGTGTACTCATACAACCCAGATTCTCTTGCTTGACCTCAGAGCGTCAATTTTTTGTTCAGGCCTCTCGCTATTGGAACTCCCTTCCAATTGAACTAAGGCGATCTAGGAGCGCAAGTCATTTTAAAGTCAATCTTCTGTTATATTTGGCCAGTGATCATAGTTGATTATTATATTACTATAAATTTAATTTCTTTTAACTATACATTTACAGTAAAATTATCTTCTTTTCTTATTTCTTTTTAAATTTCTTGTATCTAAAAATTCTAGTTCAAATTTCTTTATTAGTCACAAAATTATATAACATTTGTAATCCCACCTAATGTAATATTGCATTAACTTATAAGATATTTTATCTTAAAATGTAATAAGATCTCATAGTAAACAATAAACAATAAACAATAAACAATAAACAATGTGCTTAAATTTACATAATATACATACATATATCAATTCCTATAAAAAAAAAATCTTCAATCCAACTTTGGCGGAAAACAGATGTCAGTTGCATTGCCTTTTCGTCTCCAGCTTTCTTATACTTTGTTTGTATGGTTTGATTGTGTAGAAAGCTAGATTTCTTAAATCAGTTTGTTTTGCCAATTAATGGCATCTAGTACATTAACTGCAGAAGAAAGCCCTCCTACATGAGGAACGTTATCAATTTTAGCAATAATTTGATTTAAAATTTGGTCACGCTAAAGAACTTTGAAATTTTTGGTGATGCCCTGGCCCTGGCTGACAAACTGACGCTTATTAGAAAACCACGACACTGCAGTGAACTAATATCTCCAAGCACGCAAGCACGTTTTGTAACACTTGCTGCTCTCACTCAAAACGAGGAGTAACGAAAAGAAAAAATCTTATTCGTCCATTTAGGGGAATGTTTCTACCAAAATAAATGTGAAAATACTGTGCATGTCCGCTTAATAGAATCGTCCACTTAAAAGGAAAACAAACTTAACCAAAATCATACTAGCCAGTACATCTTGTCCGCTTAACGGAATTGTCCACTTCATAGGAAGTTCACTGTATATTATTTGAATGAAATCCATTTTGAATCTATTCAATATTTTTATTTCATTTCGAGAAAACCCTTAGGTAAAACTTTAATATGGTTTGATCTGGGTGATTTGCGTACAAATGAAGAAAAAAATCGTTTAGTTGCATAATTTTAAAGATGTTTTAAATTGTTCACCTGTTCTAGAAATTCTATTTATTAAATATACATATATTAAATGAGAGACTGTGCTTTAAGATTTTAAATTTCAACTTATCTGTTTAATCAACAAACATTTCGATATATCTATTACCAAAAACTGATTTCTGCGATGGTCTAGAGGTTTTGTTCTGCATTTCACTGTTCGTAAAAGAGGAAAACATGCCCGAGTGTCATGTTTCATTTGGAAAAATGAATCCAAACATATGTACATATTTTCTCTCTGAAATCTCAAAAAAAAAAAAAAAAAAAAAACCATCCTTCGACTTCCTGAACGCTCCGAGACCTCTCTTCATGGGACTCACCTAATATAGGTACCATATTTATTCTTTGACTCTTCAAGAAAACCCTTCATCCTTACGAAATATTTTTTCTATTACTAGAGCTCTTAACGTTAATTTTTCCACCATTTTTGCATTTTATTTTATTGAACAATATACCTATAGAAGAACAAATATGAGTTTGATTTTTGCAATAAGTTCTCCAAACGCAATAATCCTTTATAATATTTTCAAACAAACCCTTCTCTGGATGAAACGTATCGTTATTATGTCAAGAAAAAACGAACTAATGTTCAATACCTACTTCATAACATATGGACTAACAAAAGACTAAAGATTAAATTTGATATTCATATCATAAAATAATCAAACCTATTGAAAGTTGGACAGTTGAATAATTAAGAGGCCACAAGGCCACAGAATCAACAACAACATCAACATCGACTGCACCTCCCCAAACCACTTGAACTATCTCGACCCGCTTGATTGTGTTCCTTCATTACTTGCGATATGTGTTTATATACTATGAGTCATGTTTTGGATTCATGAAAAAATCGAACTTAATTTAAAGCACTGTAACCGATTTTGTAAGAAGGATTTCAAAGCAGAGCAAGTTAGGAGTATTACCTTGTCCAGTGTGCCCTGGAATTAGGCACATTATGCTTTATGTAGTAAAAAAAACTTTATTTTAATAATTATATTAAACTTTATTAGATTAACGTCATATTTAGAAAGATGAATTAAATTAGCAAAATCCGGAAGTAACATAAGCATTGGTGGCGCGAAGAAGAACTAAACTTGGTTGTACCAGGAGAATACAATTATATTAAAACTGACAATAGCCAGGTGTCAAACGAATAGCAGTCAAAAACTAAAAATTGAATAAGAAGTAATTTATGTTCATTGACCGTACCACAACCTGTCGCTTCGTAGGACTCTAAGTGGGTGTTTGGCTCTGAGCCTGTTCAGGATTCACAATCATATACACCTTTACCTGAATTTATTATTTTTATTAGACAAAACCTAACATCCTAAGTGCTTATTTAGTTTTCGCCTGGATCTTAAAAATAAGAGCAAGAACGTGCGACCACGTCGTGTAGTTTCAATCCTCTTTTAAATCGTTTATGGAACAGATCGAATTTCATAAGACTCGAGAGCACGGTTCGTTGTTCGCTTATATAGTCTACCCCGTTATTCTCGGATAATGATGTGTTCTTGAACATGAAGTCTAAACAGTTCGTAAAATGGTATCGAGGATGGGGAGAATATAAATACACAATACCTACATATTTTGTCGAAAAAAAATTTAAATACTTCTTTTAGTTTTTTTTTTTGACATGACATCGTCTTACTCTGCATATGCCAGCATGCTTGTCTTAAGAAAAATACTTATGCTGGATCTTAACGACTCGATTGTCAAATGGCCTAAGACAAAGGAAGTGCATCAAACTCTATTGTATTGTATGTTGTAGAGGAAAACATTTCTTTTCTTAAAACTACACACATACTTATATTGCACAGTTTACACAGATTTGGTATAACTCTGTTTTATTTCTGTAAAAAATATCATTTTTATCAATTATCACAGTTCAATATAATGAAAAATCAAAAAACAAGTTATCCTAGATTGGATAGAATAGGAGGGTAAAAATTACCGAAAAAAGGTAATAAGCCTTAAGTAAATAAATTTTTTTGGTTATTCTTAATGAATCTATTTCGATGTTAGACAATACGTTGAGATCTTCCGTAGAATAGTGCCATGGTAGATTTTTAGCATAATTTTAACAACTTTAGTTTAGGTTCTTTGCTATAACACTTAGGGCTTTGTAATGGAGATACCAGTTCAGATACGAGAGTTGTTTAATGAAGACACAAAAGATTTCAATCAGCTGATACAAGAAACCGAACTGAAAACTGAACACCTATTCTAGCTGCGGCTCCAGCTGGATCATTCCATTGTGTTTAGCCAGTGAAAAAGCATCTCGAAAATATTACAACAAAGATGACGTTGCAGTCATAATAACCAATATAAGGCTTCTACGGACCCAAATAGCCCAACCGTCAGAAGGCAGATCATTTGTTGAACATCTGAGAGGTAACTTCAACAAAAAATTTGAGTTTCTATTTGAAATGTCGTTAAATTAATTTTTCAAGTATCTATGAGTGTATAGAGAAGTTTGATGTGTTTTTGCTTATTTAAGCATAGGTTGTGGGAGATGATTATGGTTAGATATTACAAGAAGTAAAGGAAGAGCAAATATGGACTGTTTATTGAGTTTTCAAGTGTGTGATAATCTAGTCCTAGAGAATTATGATTCTAAAAGTATAAAGCAAGCCTAGGATCGATTATAAAGTTGAAGTTTAACTAACCTTAAAATCATAACTTACCATTGGCAACCGAAGGCCAGAACAGGCTTGGACCAATGTTGAACTGAACACTTGTCATCTATCTCATTGAAATAAATTAATTTAAAGGAACTTAAGGGACAACTTTTTTAGTTAAAATGCGAGGAACAAGAGTTTTTTCAAACTACGAGTAGCGATGTAGTTGTAAATGACAGAAGCAGAAGTGATATAAATGGAGAAAAAAACTATTTTAGCTATACACGACTTGGTGTGGTATTAATGTAACAGTTGCCCAACTCAATATGCAACATTACAGTTTTAATTGTAAAAACTAAGACTTTGACAGGCAGTCAAGAGCCGAGTTCTTAATAAATAACATGTATAAGTTCTTGAAAAGCTATAAGAACAAATTCTGGCAGTATACTGGATGTGCAGTTATATTCTTACTACAAATTAGCTGATGTCAGTGAGTGATTTGGTTGAAAATAGCATTTTCGACTATTTAGAGCAATTGCAAAGCCTTATTTCATTCCTTGATTTGGTTCCTCTTCGGCTATTTTGGTCACTTGATGTGCAATGAAACTAGTTTGATTTCATTTACTTCTCCCGACGTTTCGACAGGGGTTGCTGTCTTCTTCAGGTGATCCTATATTATAACAATAAATCATAAACACAGTTTAACAAATTTGTTTACAAAGAAGAAACAAAATGATTGAAATTTAAAAAAAACTTGCATATAGAATAAAATAAAATAAATTATTTGTCTAGTTTTACATTAAAAGCATTAAAAACAATAAGAAGTAATAAAATTAATTAATTTTAAAATTGGAAATTTAAAATGTTGCACTTCCAATACGAAGATCAGTCTTGTTTTATTCTTAAATCAAAATTTAAAATTTCTTGGCCGTCACAAGAGAGCAGTAGACTGCGGAGATGTTTTGAGTATCTGGTTTTCTCTTCATATCATTGTTGTTTTTAAGGAGTTTCTAGAGTGCACCATTTGGCAAAATGTCTCTCCATTTGCAGAATTTTTACCTCCTCAAAATCTGGCTGATGGTTGGTTTGGACACAATGGTTCACCAGTGCTGTCTTAGTGGAGCTTTTACTATTAATGTCCGATTTATGGCCAGCCATTTTCTGTCCCAGAAACAGCTTTTTTGTACCTACATAGCAAAGGTTGTAATTTCCATCATCGTTGCCCTTGCAGTTGATTTTGTACACAACGTCGGTTTTGTTTTCTTTCTTCGTTTTAGACTTTAGTTTTGTGTACAGTCTTGCAAGTGTGCAATGTGATGTGACATGTGAAAGCTAATTTCAACGGTCGGCGACAACTTGTTTGAAATTTGCAGCTAGTGTTGGAACATAAACTATGCTTTTATAAACGCTATCTGTTATTTTGTGTTTATATCTCAAGAAGGCGCTCTTGTTTGAGTGCATAAAGATTACTTTGGAGAAGACAGCAAATTGTACGAAAGTATTTATATTGTTATCATCTTTTCCATATTTATGAACTGAATCAATTTGGAACAATAACTTAAATTTGTTCGAACGTTTCACTACTGTGGCACTAGAAAACGTGTCGGTAAAATCTTGCCATTTTTACACGGTAAAACTGATGCACAAGGATAATCTGGGGAAGTATTACAGCTTATATAACAAAAAAAAATTAGATATACATATGTATGTATATAATGTTTTTTCCAACTATTCAATTTGTTGATAATCACCAATATACTACTAAAGTAATGTTACAAACACTCTGGGGAACAGTTGTTCAATTTGTAACAGCTGTATGGATTAAACGACTGATCATCGTTTTGGAACACAATCCGGGATGCGTGCAAGTATCCAGTTTTTGATGATTGATATGTTTTGGATTGTAAAATTTTATCGATTGCTAAGAAAACAACTTTCCATCACTTCCCATTTGAAAAATATTTGTTTCATCTACTTATGTAGGTATGTCTGTATTTACATCAGTGATCAGTGCAGACAATGTAATCTTTAATATCTTATGATATCTTACATAATAAATGTAGATATGAGATTGAATCTTCGTTAATATCTTATGATATCTTACATAATAAATGTAGGTATATGTACTATGAACGATTATAAAACTCTGAAGTCAAAGAGTCCGAAAACACAAACAATAAAACACTAAAGCAAGCTAACAGAGCAAAAAATAAATAAACAAAAATGTAATATTAATACTGTATAGGTATAAATATAAAAAAAAAATAAACAAAAAAAAAATGTAATAAAACCATCAACCATCAGCAAAAACCAAAGCAAAAGTAAAAAAACCATTGTCGCTTTATCTCGTTTTATCACGCGTTGGTCGGTTTCGTCGTTGCACCACGCCGCACAGTGGGGCGACTTGTATGGGAGAGCGGAAAAAAGTCCATAAAAACCGAACCACTTAACCAATTTGGATGAAATTTTCAGAAATGAAAGTAGTTTTGGAAAGAAAGCTCCACAAAAAATTGCCACCCACTGCCACGCCCACTAAAAAAAAAACTCAAAATTGATAAAAATCTAGGTTTTGTTTGAAGTAAAGATGGTGCTCTTTTTCAAGTAAGTTGGCCATTAAAATTTTCCACACCCTCTTTTTGGCGTTTTTTACTATTTTTTTTACTTTTTTTGTAGTATTTACTTGTTTTGTATGAAGGCGGTCTTTTTTAGTGCGATAAAATCGGAACCACGTAACTGATTTAAATAAAGTTTTCAAATTTTGTAAAGGTTAGCCTGAGAAATGAAAACAAAATGTTTCCACGCCCACACAAAATTTTATCTAAATTCCAAAGTTAAAAAGTTAAATTTTAAGTAATTTGAAAAATATATTTTCGCGAAAAAAGCAAATAAAATGCTTGATTCATGGAATCATTATGTATGTATGTGTCGGCTTATACGTTAATTTTTTTTTAGAAAGATAATGGAAAGAAGCGATGTTATACTTATTATCGGATAAAAATTATGAAAATTCAGGGTTTCGTGTTTATTATAGCGAAATTGAGTGTATCCAAAGAAGTAAATTTTTATGTTGTGGTAAATCATAAAAATAATGTAACCATTAAAAGCTGACAAGTGTTAATTTACAAACGCATAGTCAATGAATGCATTAAACCAGCAACACGTTATATGTTAAGTGTTTACTACTGAAACTTGCATAACATAATGGGCAAACTTCAAAGCAGAACCAAAAAACAACGCGCAACATTTTTAAGACATTTTTCTCAATTTTGAAAAAGAGGTTTTTGGAAAGAAGTATACGTTACGAAATAGAAACATAAGTATGTATGTGAAAAAAAAGAAAACAAAGAGTTAAATTTATATTAATTCTAAGTCATTAAAAATGTATATAAATTCGCCCATTTTACACCTAGGTAATTCTTATTGATGTAATATTTAACTCTGGTTTTTGCTTTTTAAATAAAAAAAATCACTAATTTATTCAATATTGTTATCATATATTGCCAGCTGTAAGTTATTATTGTTATATTTTATATATTGTTTTCCTAATTATTGAATAAAGGCTATACAGATACAATACAAATATTCCTTTTAAGGAAACAGAAGTGAAAAAAAAAAATGATTTTTTTGTAAGATTTCGTAAATTTAAACCTGCTCACTGTGCGGATTTGCAGGTATTTGCAGCTAAATTTTGTTTGAATGTAAACTTGGACATGTCTACATCGAGAAAATAGCTATCTCAGAGCAGAGGAACGAGGAGCTTTTTTTATATGACTAAAACTTTCCATTACTGTGGACTGAGTCTTATTTTGTGCTGCCGTAATTCACTCAATTTTTTTTTGCCGAGTTTGACCACTGTATTGTATTACTAGACATCCCAAATAAGCAAACAAAAAACAATCCCATTTTTAGTTCATCCCGAATAGACTCAACACCCTAGGAAAGTCAAATCAAATTCTCACACTATTTCAAATATTTCGACTTTGAGCGTCTTTTTAGGTGTTAAGACTTCAGTTTTGGCCCAAATACTTAGTGTTCACAAATTCTCTGGCTAATTTACTGTGAGAAACATGAATCAGCTAATCGAAATCAGCACTTTTGCAAAATCGAGTTTTGTCCGCCTTGGCCCCACTGTGCGCCGCCGCCGCCGGTCGCTTTCGCTTCGGCAAAAAAAATGGTGCGGACTGAGCGCCGAACCTTTTGATTTATTATAGCTTCATTAGACATCTTCAAAATGAAACTTAATTCTTATCTACATATGTGTGTACATACATTCTGCGATGCTACTACAGGCTGCTATAATTATGACCAAGAAACCCAGAGCCAGTGCAGTTTGGTTCAGAGAATTCTTTGTCCGAAACTGCGCGATGAAGCAATTGTTAAGCCTATACGTTCTTTTGTTTTTCGAGAGAGGTACAGCAAGATGTTTTTTCTTATTTTTTTTTTTAATTGATATCTTAGGGATACCTATATATTTATTATTTATACATATATTTCGCTAGTATTTTTGCAATCGAAAGATGATCAAAGGATCACAGAAAGAGCTTTTTACGACTATAAATGTGAATATACCTACAGTCACTGTCGAAAGAAAGCTTACATCCACATTAAATCATTATAATCGTTATCATCATCATCATCATCATCAACATCCTCATCAGTATCAATTAAATATCCGGCTGGGTAAAGCATTCCACATTCGTGTAGTGTGGCTAAGCGAAGAACCTCTGAATTTAACAGTATGTCCGGAGTTGGACTCAAGTGTAAACTGATGAGCATTCCTAGAACTACGAGTACTACGGTTGAATTGTTTGAGGAGAAGAATGCAACTGGTTATTTCACTGACTAGAGCACTGTTTATAAAAATAACGATAAAATAATGAAAAACAAGACACATTGCCGCGGTGCTCGAGAGATTCGAATGTTTCTGCATTACGTCTATCACTATGATTTTTAAAGATTTTTGTTGGATTATATCCAATAGCCTCAAGTGTGTTACTGGAGCACTTGCCTAATAAGGAAATTGTACTCGAACTTTGAACGAATATAGGCCTTATAGATTAAGCCAGATCAGAAGGCGTGAAACATTTTTGGCAGCGTACCGAGAATTGAAAACTGTTCGGTTTCCTCAATGCAAGTAACGCTTATGGATAGCGAAACTGGGGGTGAATTGCTTCTTAACGGCAGGAAATTGTATTGAGTTTTTGAAGCCTTAAATTCCACGCGGTTTTTGGTTCCCATTTGACAATTCTATCGTCGTTCAAGATTCACATCCGAAGAACAAGGACGTGAATATATGTATATGTATACATGGATACGAATATGAGAAGCTGAGAATACTGTCGTTAGCAAAACAATATAATGACAAAAGATCATTGATGAATATGAAAAAGCAAACCAGCATTTATTTTATGAATATCAGACGATATACGAGTATATTGAGCAGTTCAAATTTAGTTTCCATTCCAACGAATAAGAGATTGATCAATCCCAAATGCACCCATTTTCGATAAGACAGCTTGATATTAAACTCTATCAAATGCTTTTGAAATAATATTACTTTCTCCAAAAAGATGTAAAGATTTACGCCACTGTGCGGCGAAACATACCATCAGATCACCACTGGACCTATTGCTAAGAAAGCCATACTGTCAGTCATTGAGAAGATTTTGTTCTTCAAGATAATTTGTGAGCTGATTATTTATCATCATCATCATCATCATCATCATCACGAACCCTTTATGAAATCATTGAGAAAACCACATCTTGCGGTTGCATCAATTTAAGCTCATGATAGCGGAAGTTTGGTTTAAAGGGTAGTTAATTATGCAGAAAGGCTATATTTTGTTCTACATATCAATAGTTTTTATCTCAGAATAAACATTGAAAAAAGAAATACAACCTCAACGATAGTGGATGAGAATGAGTGATTTTTACTCGCTCTATTGGCGGGGTTCCTATTGCCCATCCACACAGTATTTCGTGGAGAAGTACTATACAGTCGACTCCACTAAATTAGGACACCAAAATTGCAGATTTTTTTTTTCATTTAAGCGGAGTTCTCAGTTAAGTGAACTTCGGATTACTAAAACAAGTATCACTTAGGCGGAATTTGTCAACAAAAATATATTTATCCTGAAAATCAAATAAAAAATGGTTGATGTTTTTATTTTTCAAAATATATTTTTATGTAGGTATGTAAAAATTTAGAGCAGGTACATAAATAAATATCTCTTGCTTGAGCTTGATGCCTGCAATATTATAAAATTCATTTCTTTTCCAAAACTTTTTTTAAGCATAAGGAAAAGGTATGTTCAATTCAAAATCTGATGGCAGCGTTCAAAGGGAGTTTCAATTCAGCGAAGTTGAATTAATATATAATAGCCGTGTTTTTTTGGAAAAGTTATCCGTAGTACAGTAGGATTTTATATGAAAAACAAATACAACATCCGAAGTAGGATCACTGCCGATACTCGAATAAACGTCAAATCTCTATCTGCAGCAGGATTTCACTTCTCTTTTTATCGGCAGTGATCCTACTGCGGATGTTATCGGCAGTGATCCTACTGCGGATGTTGTTATTCATATAAAATCCTACTGTACTACGGATAAGTTTTCCAAAAAAACACGGCTAATTTTAGTTGAAAATATTTGTTTCAACTATAAGGAGTTCCCTTATGCGAAGTAGTTTGTGTGACAAAGGCTCAAAAATGTGTCGCGATAATTTTTTCGTTGCAGTTAACCGAATTTTTCAAAAGAACGATAGAAAAAGAAATTTAAATGAAACAATAACTGTGCGAGGTATTGATTTCTGGATACATGTCAATATGTTATTCCGGATGGCTCGAGGTTTTAATTCGGCGATGTAAGCTCGTCCAAAGTAATTGGCTTGTCAGCGTAGACTAGGCTAGGACCGCACTTGCGATTTTTCGTCGAGGCGATTAAAAAGTCGTAGTCGCTACAAATAAATTGTCATGCACGCACTTGTGATTTTTATGCGCGCAATTATTTAATCGCAAAAAATAAAACACACCACTTTTTATGTGAGTGCACGCATTTGCTATTAATAAGTAGCGACAGAAAAATCGCTTGAAAAAAATGGAACTTGTTTCATTTTTATAATCGCTACGATTTTTAAGTCGCATGTGCGTGCATTCACATTTAACGCCATGTGTCTTATTCTTTGCGGCTAAGAAATCGTGGATTAAAAATCACAAGTGCGTGCATAACAATTTTTTGTTGCGACTACGATTTTTAAGTCGTATTAATTTAAATCGCAAGTGTGAGTATATCCATTTGAGTGCATTTGTTTCATTTTAACTTACGACAATCGCATCGCGTGAAAAATTAAATAAATTGAAACCATTAAATCGTCACGATTTGTTGGTATCAAGTGCGTTCATTCTCATTTAAACTCATGTGTTCTATGTTTGCGTCTAAAAAACCGCGCGATTGAAATCGCAAGTGCGTTCCTAGCCTAAGGTCTTCACGTAGCCTCAGAGTAGTGTCAAGTCGCAAGATCGCGGTGACCTATTGATGATCTCAACTTCGTGTTGCGTCTCTTCTATGGCATGTAACGCCATCCTATTGGCACCAGAGCTGGGATATCGATGTGGTGTTGCTCCGACATCTAACATCCGATGATGCCGCCGTTCCATAAACCGCACCAAAAAGTCAATCTTTGTTGATGCATTGATGCTCGGTCGAACACTTGTGGAATGTGTTTGCTCTAATAACGGCAATTTTTGCCTATCGACATAGCCACTGAACTCGGGCTTCGTCCGAGAAGACCGGATATATGATTGTCATCCGCACGGAATTGCAAACCTTACTGAATAATTTGACAGCTGGATGTCATTGGTAAATTTAACAGCTGCCGAAACATACCTACCAATTGGAGAAACTATCATTGGTGTCTGGTCTACCGTATAATAACAAAGATTAAGGTGTAATGCCAAAGAAAATCAAAAAAATTTGCAAGTAATCGACGGAAAACTTTTTTTTTCGAGAATAATAAATTCCTTGTTTTTGCATATTTTTATTGAATATGTATATTTTTGTTTATTTGATCTACATATGTATGTATCTATGTATGTATATAAAATATTTTTCAAATGATTTTTTGAATGGTTTCCATAATATGATTAGGCATTATGAATTATTTTTGGGATTTGTTCGAAGTTTAAATTAAAGACGAATCGTCGCATATTTTACACAGAAATTTACCTACTTACCTACATATGTACATACTATGTAGTACCTAGTAGTTCTTTGTTGGTAGGTACAGCTCGTTTCCTATCCCCATCACTTGCCATTCTATGTACTGTACATTACATGAGATTTTACAAATATAATTTTTGTTGCTCAGCTTTGCATGGTCCGTCATATTCTATTGTTTTTCGATTACTTTTGCATCCAATCCTCATTCTAGTCACATTGCATCAGGCTCACACCCTTTGCCAGGTTAACTCTCTTGTCCTATGTCCCGGTCTCCGTGTCGTTCGCTTATTCTTTTTTGTTTTTAAGATTAATGAAGCTGAAACTGAAGTCCAAAGTAGATATGGATAGAGAGGTACTGAAATAACATGCCGACAGTTGCAATAAACAATTCGGTCGCTTTTGAGACTGTAAGCAAAATAACCTTCTTTTTGTTCTTCCTCGTGCAAGAATACGATTACCTACCAGAGCCAGAAGACGTGAGAGTATAAAAATTCACATATGTATGCACAACAAAAAAGAAGAAAAAATGATTAAAGTGCACTATTGAGGGCGTGTAAACTTGCTCATAATTCATTGTTTTTGAATGGAGATCTTTCCTATACGAGTATATTTGTTCCAAATTCAAACAGGACTGTTTAAGCAAAATTGTTCGTCTTGAAAATTCTTAATCCTGGATGTTCATGGCTGACAATGACTAATTGCTCTATTCTCTGCCATTTTTACAAATATGTATGTAATTGTTATCATTTAATACGATTTTGACAGTAAATTTCGAAGATTTGGCAGGATATTTTCTGGATCGTTCAGATACGTTGGTTTCACTTGGCTTGGCGAAAAAATGTGGAAGAATAAAAAACTTTTTTATCTCAAGCCCAAAAGTTATTCACGTTTTTTTGTTCTGTAATGATTTGGTTAATTGAGTCCATTTGTGTTTTTTTGTCAGATTTGGGCAATGCTTACTCAAAGTAGCCAGTTTTATTCTACTTCTTAATCAGTTCACCCGTGATAGTCGTTTCGCTAGGAATGCTCGTAAGTTCACCCTCGAGCCTAATTTTGGTCGTACCGTCAAATATAGAGATTCGCTTTTTAGTCGCAAGACACGATTATGGAATTTACCCGGCACGGTTTTCCATTGCCATTTCAATTTGCAAACATTCAAGACCAATGTTCATCGACACCGCACTTAGGGTATCCCAATAAACCCTTGAGCCCGTGTGGCTTTGACATGCTATGGTTATGCTCCTTAAAAGGTTTTAAAAATATTTTACTCAGTCTTAATGTAGGTACTAAGAATAAGAACGTTTTTCCACTTCTATACAAATTTTGAATTAAATTTTGTGAACCCTTTAATTTCCCTTAAGCATAAAAGTATAAAACAAAATGATAATAAAAAAAATCCTTTCGAAGAATTGAGCTGTTCACGATGAGTCGTCTTCTTTGGGAACCTAAGGAGATGGCCGATGGGATGTAAATGAAGATGATGTTAAATGTGTTCTCTAGAAAGGCACATGTTACCATAAATTGCCGTATATTTTTAGTGACAACATCGTCGTCGTTTTGATTGTCTCGTCATGGTTATTTCGGCCTTGTATGAGTGTGAGTATGTTGTTATGAACTCTAAAGTTGAAAAGTCGTAAAGGATAGTTCAAAAGAAAACGTAGGTACTAGGTATGGTCGAGTTCATAAATGGGACATTCTTTGGCAAAACGGTCAACAAAAAGAGCCACCAATGGCAATTAAGCTAATATAAAGATAAATTTTTTGTTTGAATTTTCTCAAAATAACAAGAACATTTAGGTATTTGGATTTTTTTAACATTATTTTCAAAACAATAGCATATCTATTAATTTTAGGGAATTGTTGACTTAAAAATAAAAGCTCAGTATATTTATTATCAGTAATCACTATCTAGTAAGATCAGACTAAAGAAAGTAGGTAGGTACATAAACCTATTAAAAATTAATTTCAAGGTCATCAAAAGGTTATATTATGTTTATACGTCTATGTCAGTTTACCAGTTTGTCTGCATGGCGGTAAGTCTGTATGGCTGTGTCAGCCTGTCAGTATGTCTGTACCTCTATCTATAGCGTAAAGAAGTAAAACGATTTTCTTCAACCTGCTACAAAAATAACGATGCCAGCTGCCTTCCATATAGGGTAAGCTTACCGGTAACCGGCCACCTAACGTTTTTTCTTACTTTTAGGTTGGATAACAAATTCGTGTGATCAAATAGTATTTCAAATTATCGGTATCTAATTTTTACCAGTAGGTTGTCCGGGCACTAAAATTCAGTATATAGCCACTTTGTCGCAGTACCCGGCCAATTAAATTTTAAATCATAAATAATGGAAACTAATCATATTATATTAAAACTAGCTTGTTATATATTAATCATCAATAATGATGATATTTAAAAAATATCGGGCTTTGGTACGTTACCAAAAGTTGAAGCTATGAACAATTTTGTGTTGTTCATTTTTTTTTTAAACTAAATGGTGGGCCAAATACATATTTTTTTTAATGCAATAAAATGTATTATGGCTTTATTAGCAAGAGGAAACATTCCAATTAATCATGAAATACAACGTTTTTGAAGTGGCTGCCTTCGCGCCTTCTCCTTGTAAGCAAGTAATCCCCAATCTTTGTGCAAAATTCTCTTGAGGCAAGTGAGTGAAATGTTGAGCTAATGAGATCGATGGCGAGTTGATGCTCTTGAATTGAGTCTCACACTCTCGGCTACAGCAGCCATACTCTCGCCTGTGCGCACCGTTCCACGACGTGGACCGTGAGTGTTGTCCACTAGCATACCAGTCTCTCGAACTTTTTGCACTAATTGCGTACAACGCAGTGACTGCTTCATTTCGGCCAAAACTTCACTGTTTGGCCTACACAGCCCTAACTTTGAAAATAAGTTTTCAATATTTACCAACATTGTTCAAGCGTAAAGCGACTCATTTCCTTCCGCGGAGGTATGATACTGACTTTCTGTCAAGATTTCGAGCGGGAAACAGCTGCCAGTGTAAAAATAACCTATAATTTAAGAAGAAACAACTAAATTCTGTATATAGTATACAAATACTAAAATATAACCATATAGTTCTTGTGGCCGAATATACAAACTCCGTGCTTCAATAACCGGCCACAGAATTCATAAACGGTTCTTAAGAAACTAATTACACGAATTAGTGGCCGGTTTCTGAAACCAAGTATAATTGTTATATTGCACTCACTCTTCACTAAATATAAAGTTCTTTAACACAGTCAAAGGACAAATGTGGGGACATTTTATCCGTCACTTGGCCGGTTACTAACTCATATGCTTTTATTTTGATTCCAGTAACCGGCCATCATTCAAAATATTAATATTTCAAATAAATTTTTTAAATTTTATTTACTTTTATTTATTTTTTTAGGCAGGCATAAA
Organism: Chrysotoxum bicinctum; assembly: GCA_911387755.1. Taxonomy (NCBI): domain Eukaryota; kingdom Metazoa; phylum Arthropoda; class Insecta; order Diptera; family Syrphidae; genus Chrysotoxum; species Chrysotoxum bicinctum. The sequence continues at coordinate 10,055,652 of OU426991.1, read as the reverse complement.
ACTAATGTCTTTAGTTCACTACTTCCAATCACAATCCAAAACTCTAAATCGCACTTTTTACTGTGCATAGAAACTCCACATTTAAAATTGTCAAATTTTCACAAAATGTGGAACAGGCCTGAAATAATTAAATTCTTATATTTAGATATGCAAAAGTGTTGAAAATTCTTATTAACGCACATTCTTGTCGAACTGGACGGATCCTGGTGACTGGACCGGATACTGGTGCACCTACCCTAATCGTCATGAAAAAAACTTATTTAACTATCTGGAAAACGACTTTCATAGACCTGTTTCTTTTTTCTATTTTATCATTGACGTATTCATCGAATTTTGATCAGAATTGATTGTATACAAACTCCATTAAGTACACAAGAAATAATATTACGTATGGAAATTTGTTAACAAATACATATTTTTGACATCTTATTTTCCAATAAAAATACCTACTGAACAGGAATAGGAATGAATAGGATGTGCACAACTAAGTAAAATAGATAAGGAGGCACGTTGACATTAAATTACGGCATTTTTTATACTTTACCTCTACATTTTATTTAATTTGTTTTAAATCATCTAATATCGAAAAAATGGTCTAAGATTTGAAAGAAGCTTCAAAGAGGGTAGTTCTGATGCATCTAATAATATCTATAGACTTCTTCGGGCAAGTGTGTATTACTTTAAATACCTGAACTTCATTTTGCTTAAAAATGTTGTACTTGCTTCTTACTTGAATGTTCAGTGTACTTCCCTTTTAGCAAGCACTTCGGGTGTAAATTGTGCTCACTTTTTGAACTCGATTTTAAATTGTGCAATTGTTGAAATCTCATTTCAAAACCTCTATATGAGACAGGTTGATTTTTGCCTATCAATGATGACATAGAGAATGATGGCATAAGCTCGATTTTATAAATAATTTAGCATGGTATTTCTTTAATTAAGTTTATTATGATGATAGTGGAAATGCATTTTTAAATACATTTTGGATAGCATTATGTATTTATCAATTGTTCTAATTATAACAGATGTATATCAAAACCTCGATGCACCTTACAAAATATATTCATTGAATATTTTTTTACTGCAAACTGAAGTAAATTCTCCGTTTGCATCGCATGTAGGTACTTACTTTTATCTTGGAATTCATAATATTCTTAGAAAAATGGATCTAATTTGAAATAAATAAAAATAGAATGTCGTTTGAAGTCTTGAACAAAAATAAATTAAAAATTAAAATTAAGTTAATTTTTCTTGTTAGCACATCCATATTAAATCTAAGTGGTGACAAGACTGGTATGTTTCTTAAGCATTTCCTTTGAGTGATATATCAGTTTTAAATATTGGAGAGCGGTGCTAAAAGTTACACTAAAATTGGCTGCGTTCAGAATTCACTTGATAGGCTATCTATGTTAAGTAAGTATCCATTAGTTTTCTGAGGGGTAGCTTTGGTGTTAAAAGTCGGCACATATAGAAAACAAAATTGATTGATTCAATCATTCTTCATAGCTTTTTTCCTCAAAAACAACTACACGCAACCAGCAAACAAAAATTAGATTTGTTTTCGAAGTTTCTCACGGGAAAGCTTTTTGTTTAAATTTAGATTTATTTATTTGCATACTTGCATTATAAGAAACATTATTTTATGGACTAATATAAGTTTTTATATATGATAATTTATGTGACTTAGCTAATTTTAATTGAATACTTAGCTTTAATAATAATAAAACAAACCATCCAGTTAGTTTTAAAACGTTTTTGTAAATCGAAACCGAGCAGAGTCCTTAGGTTTAGTGTAAAAACATACGTAATTTTTTTTGAAAAGTATTAAAACTATCTTAGAGATGGTGTTGTTTTAAATCAAGTTATCTATGATACATTATAGTTAATTCAATATTAATTACAGTTATTCAGAATTACAATATCTGGCATCGAGACGTGCCGCGGCTGTAGCAGCAGCGACCACAGCTTTACCTCCACCACCACCTTCACAGCCAACTTCCGCAGGTGCTGGGCAGACTGGACTTAGCCAGCCCCCGCAACCACATGATTTTCATCCAGCTTACAGGATTCCCGGTTATATGGATCATCTGTATTCCCTTCAAAGAGCGAGTCCAACGCCATCTTTTCACGGTAAGTTCATTTTCTTCTACCAGGATTCGAGAAATCATCATCAATTCTATAAGTACATATATATATTATTTTCTCTTTAGATAATTATCTTCCTAATTTTGCGCCATCATTCCATTTAACAGGGCTCGGTCTGAACTCAGATTACTTGGGGTCACGTGGTCCTTTAGGTGATATTCACCCGGCCAGTTCGCTGGCCAGTTCAGACTTTCATTTCAGCATAGATGGCTCGAGACACAACAGCCCTCGGCCGGGAAGTATCCGGGCAAGTATTAGTCGAAAGAGAGCTTTGTCGTCTTCGCCATATTCGGACTCATTCGATATCAACTCGATGATACGATTCTCACCAAATTCGCTGGCGACCATTGTAAATGGATCAAGAAACAGCAGTACCAGTGGATCGTATGGGCATTTGTCAGCTGGAGCTATAAGTCCTAGTTTGGGAATACACAGTAGTATGACGCCGCACCTACAACAGCTGCAAGCACATCTGCTACGAGCTGGAGCTGGGCTCCTACATCCAATCCCCTCTCATCATACTTCCGCCGGTGCTGGAATGTTCTCTATTGGCCATCATTCCCTCCAGGGAACCGGAAATACGCTATCAAAGTCCATTGTAAGTAAACAAATAAAGCTATGAATCCGAATTTTGTATACTAAAATATTGTCTTTATTTCGAACAGCACTTTGAGGAAATGTCTTCAAAGAACATTGAACAGCCATCATCAACCTCCGGTGGAGTTCTACAGGTTGAAGCTGATAGTGCTTCAAATGCCTTGGCAGCCTCGGCGGCATCACGACGTTATCGTTGTAAGCGTGAATCGATTCTGACCTCACATCACAACGAGAACGATGCTCCGATAGTTGACACAACAGACATAAAAGATGAGCCTGGGGATTTCATCGAGACCAATTGCCATTGGCGCGACTGTGGTATCGAATTTTCCACCCGGGAAGAGCTCGTGAAGCACATCAACAATGACCACATTCAAGTCAACAAGAAGTCATTCGTGTGTCGTTGGGAAGATTGTTCTCGAGATGAGAAACCATTCAAAGCTCAGTATATGCTTGTGGTACATATGCGCCGGCATACTGGAGAAAAACCGCACAAGTGTACGGTAAGAATAATGTTGTTATGGAGCAGTCTAATTTTAGTATAATTAATCGATTTTTTTTTTTAAGTTTGAAGGATGCTGCAAAGCATATTCTCGTTTGGAAAATCTCAAAACTCATCTCCGGTCGCACACTGGAGAGAAACCATATACCTGCGAGTATCCTGGGTGCAGTAAAGCCTTCAGCAATGCTTCAGACCGAGCCAAACACCAAAATCGAACACACAGCAATGAGGTAAGTTATTTTGATAAACTTCTTTGATTCCTTATTAAACGAATTGTCATCTTTCCGAATTGAATTAATTTTTAGAAGCCATATATATGCAAAGCTCCTGGATGTACTAAAAGATACACTGATCCAAGTTCGCTCAGAAAACACGTCAAAACTGTTCACGGGGCTGAGTTCTATGCCAACAAAAAACACAAAGGCTCATCCAGTGAAGGTGGTAATGACGATGGATCGAGAATTGGTACAAGTCATCATCAAATCGATTCGAGCCCACGTAGTGATGACATGCAGTCTGGAAAAACAACAAGTCTATCTAGTCCTAGTATCAAGTCCGAGTCGGAAGCGAATTCGCCTGGACATCCGCCCATAAACAGTCCCATGAGCGTTTCCCATCACGTGATCAAGAGTAATACGGACGAATACGAATGTATGAATCTAAATACCCCAGCTAGTGGGGATATCATGGAAATGGAAGATCACAATGCATGGCCCTATGAAGAGGAAGACTTCGAAGTAGCGGAGTTACCACTGGTTCTAAGGGCCATGGTTGGTATTGGCAACGGAACTGTTGGTGGCGGTGGAGGAGGGGGTATCTCAACAGTCAGTTCACGTCATCGTTTCCGCAGTCGCCTCCAGTCAAAAGGAATGAACCCAACACTATCCAATATACCAGAATTGAATCGTTGCAATATTGGTATTGGAGAACTTAACCAGAGAATCACGGACTTAAAAATGGAACCTGGAACACCTACCAGCACTATTATTCCCAAGCTTCCATCGCCTCAAAATCCACATACGACTGAACTAAAAACTCGCCTGCAAAGTTCCCAGTACGTACCGAATCCTCTATCGCGTCGAGATAGTAGCAATTCGAATGCGAGTACATATTACTGCAGCATGCGTTCAATCGACGCCAGCCGGCGTAGCAGTCAAATATCTCAGCTATCATCTATATCAACGATGCGTCCCTCCTATAATACTGGGTCATTTTACGATCCGATATCGCCGGGATGTTCCCGTCGTTCTAGTCAAACTTCAGTTGCAATTACAAATGGACACAGCCTGCCACCGCAACCCTCTTCGCATTTAATATCATCGCATCTACAACGCTTACAAAGCAATAGTTTCTGTAATTTTCCTACAACAAATGATCACCACGGTCGTTTTTCAATACCAAATCTTCCAACACAAAATTTCAACAATGCCGATTCGGCACAGACCTCCATGGATCTTCGAAGACAATCAGAGCCAACAATTAATAAAAGCACCGAAAGAATGATACTCTCGCCGTCACAATCGTTGATTATGAAATCTATAACGCCCAAAGGTGTTTCTAAATCGAAACATGCAGGATCTTCGAGGGATCATCATCCCAATGAAGAAGTTAATCTGGATGAAGTTGAAGAAGATGAGATGGTTGAAAACAAACTCGTTATTCCAGACGAAATGCTGCAGTATTTGAATCAGGTAGCTGACAAGCCCGGCGATCCGATGTATTCACCCAACGCAGAACAAAGAACCCGAACTGTCACTCCCTCTATTCCAAGTCAGCCGCAAGAGCCACAATCTGTCAACGTCAACCACTGGCCGGTGAATTCGGCAGCAGCACCTCAATCAGAAACCGAGGTGCCACAACGTTCCTCGATATTTCATCCACGCAGTTTGTCAACTTTCGTTTCTTCAATCCCAAGACCTCAATCACACGAAATGCCAGCAGTTGGAAGAACTCATGTGCCACAACAAGAATCTCAATCAAACGCAACTATGCGAATGTGCAACCACATGGGAGGTTTGGATTGTACATCGCAAGTGTTATGCAGTCACTATCAACACCACCAGGAGCCACAACATCTACGTCAGCCAATAACGCATCTTCCGAGCCATCAACACAACTGCCAGCAGTTTCCTCCAAACGTTTCATTTTGCAATCAACAACCGTTGCAACACCCGTCACAGACGTTACAACACCAACGCATACTTCCGTGCAGATACGTTCCTGGTTATTTCCACAACACGGACAATAGTGCTTCTGGGTGCTGTTCCTCTCACGTAAACAGTCGTCTTACTGACTTTACATCTAATGTAAACCCAAACAGTTGTTGCAATTCATCGATGAAGAGCCTTTCAGATACAAAGAACAAGTGCAACTATTACCACGAACAGCAGCACAGACACCCAACTGCGGCGCTGTCTTATCATAACCGAATGTACGGCATTCATTTCCAGACGCCACCAGCATCAGTAGTGCAATTGCCATTGCCTTTGTCGCAACCAAAGGAAATCCAGTGCGGTGATATAAGCCAGTCTCAGATGTCACCAGCGATCGCCCCATCAATCCCTACTCCGTGTAACGATGTCAACATTGTAAATCCTTCCGTTGGCAATCTTACAGCAACACCCTCTAATATGTCGGCCATCAAAGCACCAACGTCTGTGCACGAACTCCCAAATATGTCTGAACAGCTCCCAACTGAGGCAAATAGTAATGGAATGCGCCAAGATACCTATCAGCGTACTCTTGAATACGTACAAAACTGCCAAAACTGGCTCGAAAATACCACACAAATTGTATCCAGCTCGACACATCCTAGTTCAAATATGATCATCAACGATATGACAACGTCGCTAAGTTCGCTTTTAGAAGAGAATCGTTTCTTGCAAATGATACAGTAAATACCCGGAAAAAAAGTTTAAAAAATACTTCCAGCTATAATTACTTAAGAATCCGGTTAACTACTTTTTCGTACATAAATACATATATGTATATATATATATATATATATATATGTTTATCAAGTTGGTGCTTATTTTTGTAATGTATTCTTTTGTGAACCAATTTTGATAAAATTTTAAACAGAATGTATTCAAATACATTGATCACTTTCAGTTTAGCGTTCTTCACAAAAAAAGTTCAAACATTTCAAAAACAAGTTCCACTTAATACTGGGTGCCATAGTAACTGTCGTGACTCAGACGAAAATCATATGTCCCTGAGGTAATTTTAAGCCGAAAAAGTTTAGATATATGTTCTCGTTTTTGTTAATTTTTGGAGTTACGTATAAATGATCCTGAAATGTTTTTTTTTATGAGCGTCCCAAAATTTATTATCAAACATTCTTTTCTGTAGTTGCTTTTTATTCATTTGTTTAAAAAAAGTATTATGGTACTTTTTTTAAATATCCTTTTTGTGAAGCAATGCTAGCCATTTTAATTGTTTTTTTTTTTGTGGTAATATTTATCCGTTCTAAATTCTGCTTCTTAATTTCTTTTTGTTTATAGACTTTTCTATTAAAACACCTTCTCTTCATCTCTAATTCCACTTTTTTTTTTATAGATTTTAACATTTCTTAGATTCTCTATAAATTTGAACCAATTTTCGTTTCTTTATATCTTCAAAAATTGCGTCCAGCCATTGCACAGTTAAGTTAAATAAATGGGAAAAACAAACAAAATATAATAATACGCACACATCAATAAGCAACTGTGATCTGTATTCTTCAAATCGTCGGTCCAGGTCTACCTATTTTGAATTTGATCCAACGCTCAAACCTGGGTCCAAATTACCGCATCAGTTTTCGAGTAATACGTGACTGAATTATGCGAGTTTGGCATTACCGCTTACGTAATCGAGCAATCGATTACTCTAATTTGACATTTTCATTCGATCACTGATGGTACTCACTCACTCACTGAAGCGGTAATTTGGCCCCTGAATCGGATGAGTAATATTACTTTTTCACCAAAAGATGATCCGAGGTTTGAGACAAGATTTATTTGGTGTTTCCATTGCACTCAAAGATTCAAAAGAAAATTAAATTTGACAGCACCTATCAAAATGCTGTTTTATTTTTTCTTAAAAACCGGAAGTGACAGATAGAAAGTTTCATTTGTCCCAAACGATGAATAATCATCCATTAAGAACGTCATGGAAATAGGCCAGTTCGAATTATAAAACAATTGATACAGTGAAGATTTAACAAGATTAATTTCTAATTGTACTAGATTACCTAAATACATTTTTATAGTAATCTTCTAAATTTGAAGAAGAATTATGGTAAATCCACTTAAAACCAGGATTATCTCAATTCAAATTCAATTCTCTTTTTGTATACAGTTGTAGGCCAGATTTGAACAATAAAGAATTTTTTTGAATACAAAAAGTTAGAACCATGGTTGAAGAAACGAGACCCAAAATAAAAAAAAACAGTTAAAACTCCAAGACGAAGCATTAACGAGAAAAATACTTCCTAAGTTTTTCGAATTAAAATAACCACATTATTTTGATCAGGGATGGAAACTGTGAGGCACCCCGTTTATTAAATATACAGTGTGTGTTATATGTTCCAGGTCAATGTTTTTTTCCAATAACTTGTAAATGATATAGAATTTTATAATTCTAAAATAATTTTTATAATTTTTAATGTCTATCAAGACGGCGTCTTTGGCCATGCCGTCAATTTGAGCAATTAGTTAAATAGAATGTTATAATAATTTAAACACGTTGTTGCTGCGTTAGATGCTATATTATAAATTGTTATCGACCACTCTCTACGACTGTCAAATGCGATCTAACAAATTTCATTGACAGATAAATGCAGCCAAATAAAATCGACCTGAAACAATAAACGCACCCTGTACTATGTATACTATATATATACATATGTATATTTATATAAAAAGGTTGTTCGAAAAACGATCTCAACTTTCCCTACGCCCCTACAATCAATCTTTATTTCTATTTTTATTTCTGAGTAGGAAAATTGTTTCATAAATCAACACCTATTTTATATGTATGAAACAAATAAAATTCCTCGGCTAGAATTCCAACTTCAACTGCATGTTAATGTGAAAACCATTAGAAATGTCAATCGAACTGACATTCGACGACGTCAAAATTATTACTATATTTGTTGCCACAGAGATGGTAAGAAAAAAAGCTGAACTCGGTCTTATGCCGGATATACATTGTTCAAATGCATGACAAGCATATGCAAGTGTATTTGTAATTTGGGGTTGAAGTTGCATATACACATATCAAGCATGGGTCTTCAATCTTTTGTTTTTACATCGACCGACGGTGTGGTGAGAGGACGTTGCGCTTTGTAAGTTTTTTTTCGGCAAAATTGTGATTTTACGAATTTCTTTGGGATTTTTTCAATTCTATGCGAGTAATTTGTTTTATTTTGTCTGTCCATTTTATCATACAATTTTTTTTTACTGTTTTAATATTTAAATCTGTGCTTATGTTATGCTGTGTTCTCATCTCTTCAACGTACTATACGCAAATGAACCAATAAATGCATAATCAATCATCAATCTTGTATATACACTACTTCAATGCAGGACGCTAGATTGAAAGAAAATCAAAAGATTTTGATTTTGCTTCAATCCAACATCCAATCTATACGTGTGACTTTTTCACTAATACAATTGCACATGCTTGTCATGCATTTGACCAGAGTATATCCGGCATTATGAAATCAGTTATCAAATTGGAAATTTCCATTGCATGTCTGATTTTCTAAATTATGATTTATTGCTTATGGAGGCGTTGGGTTATGAAGTAAAGAAAGTGGAGTTTTATTTTTCTGTTATATTGAATTGTTTTCATTTATAAATGCTTGATTTAAAGTCACGGAGAATGAATGTCGTAATATAAGAAGAGCTCCAGAGAATCGATATGATACATGCGCCTGAAGTTATTTAGTGAAAGAAGGGTACAACGAAATAGTTCAAAGTGGTTCAAAATCCTAAAGAAGCCAATGCGAATTCGAAGGAGAGAGATGATGAGACAAAGAGCAGTTTTCCAACTAAGATTCATACAATTCAACATTATCAAACAGTTCTTATGACGGTGGAAGAAATGTGAATGACATTCTCAAGTGGTGGACAAAACTGAGATATCCATGGGTTATAGGTGTAAACATCCTAAACAGAGAGCTAATGTGAAATAGTTCTCCATACTTTAGGGGTAAAGCTTGCATTTTATTCCCTTGCGTTCAAAACGCTTGCAGCTCGCATTATTATTATATTAGTGATCATTTTAGTAGTACAAAAAAGTTTTTTTTAAATTACTAACTAAATAATATACAAAGCTGGTTGCTAGGGGAGTTTTACGAAACCAACAGGATCGTGATCTTGTTCCCTCATAAATTCAAAAATAAATAAATAAACTACAAATAAAAGAACAAATTGGATATAAAACATTTATGAGCATAAATTCTTTACAACAACTAATCAAAACGGTAGAAAACCTATTGAAATTTGAAATGTTAAGATGCAAAAGTCTACCTTTTAATTGCTTAACTAAGAGAAATTTGATAAAATAAGTTGGCTGCCACTAATTGAAATCTGAATATTATGAACTATCATACTCTATTCGCGTTCAAAAAATAAAATTAATGTTTTGTTTCGTTCAAAAACCAAACAATACTTTTTCAAAGGTACACAAATATTCTGAATTTCCGAAAGAAGTTTTTTTCTTTTTTTTTAAGATGCTATTTAAGTCTGTTCAATATCTCTTTTCTTCTCCAAGAAAGTTAACTTATTGTGTTTGGCAAACAAATTTTAGTTTTATTTGCCTTGAAAAAATGTATTCATTATTAAAAAAATATAGTATACCATTCGAACAATTTATTTAACCAAACATTAAATCAATTTAACCCAATCACAAACTGTGAGCTTCCCAGGAATTGTTGCTTAAGAATTAACAACCCTAGCACAGCAAAAAAATATTTTATATCTCAAAAACTATAGATAGCTTTTTGATGCATTCACTGTTTTACGAGGGATAAAGCAGTTGTTTTATGTGTTCTCGTTGATTCGGAAAATAAAGAACAGAACTCAACAAATTTCATTATGAATTGAATTTCTAGTAAAAACTTCCAAATATTGAATGGGAGTAAGTAACAATGATGACATCGCGGAAGCTAATTGAAATAAGCTATTGGAACACAAACTCTATACGTGAAGATAACATCATATAAGCCAATGTCATAAGCCAACGAAAATTCCGAATAATTTAAAGAAGAAGAAATACATACGGCAGATAAATGAAAAGAATTATCTTACTCATTTTTATATTCATATTTCACCAAATGTCATTTAAGTGGGGTGCCTAACGAAGCATTTTTGAACAATTACGTATAAACTCTTTTTATTATTATACGCTAAGCAACTGATATGATGTTATAAGCATATAATCTACACCATCAACATTTTTGGTCAAATTTTAATTTCTTAAAATAATTTAAAATTTTTGGCAGTAAAGCAGTAAAGTCAACCAAGATATAAATTTAAATTTTTTAATTCTGTCCGGAAACAATAATTTAAACATTTGTAATAGATTTTTAATGTCAATAGAGTTGAATCCAACAAAATGAATGAAATCAAACAAAAAAAAAAAACAAGTAAGTAACATAAGATAATCTGAAAAAAATTTTATAAATTTGAAGTGCCTTGCAAGAAATATCTTTTATTTTATGTTAAAATGTTTCCAGAAAAAACTGTATCAGATTTCTTTCAATTTCAAAAATTAACGAGAATTTGCATTTCAACATAGAATTACTCTTTTTTAACGACTACATATATAAGTATAAGTACATTATATATAAAGATTTTTCTATTACATTAAGCTTTAAATATAACCTTCGTATTGAAGTGCATTTTAGGAATAAAATAAAGAAATATATCTTGATTGATGTAGAATTAAGAGATTATAGAATTAAAAAAAGTACTGTCATAATATAATGTTGTCTTCCCTTATGATTAATTTTATATTGAAAACAAATATAAAAAAGTTTTATCAACTTTGCAGAATACCAACAATTAAATATAATATTATATTTATAAAATAAAAAAAAATGTCTTTCATTTAAAGGAAGAGCGCTAAGTGTAAGCTGTACGAGTAAATTGGATCCTGCAACCTGAGGTCCATCTTAAGTAGCAGTCATCGGGATAGGTACAACTGAAAGATTATCTTGGAGACATGACAAAAAATGAACATTCCTTTTTATTCCATATAATACATACATATTTTCCCATTCCGGGCTTTTACAATACGTCCACGGGTACACGTTAGGTTTTTTGTTTTTTACAGTTGAATATAATCGTATAGCCGAATGGAGTGTGCGGCAAACACGCGTTATTCGTACAAATCTAAGAACATGAATCAATTTGGCAAAATAGCAGTTTTCAAAATTCTAGAAGTTGTTTCCGAGAAAAATAAGATATTTGAAAACAGTTTCTTAACATTTGTATGGAAGGTACAGTTATTTTTGAATAATATACAAATTTTTTTTCAATTCCTTTACATATTGCTAAAAACTGTTGGATGCCAAATTTTAATAAGAAATCGAGCATGTGGTTTTGGAAATAATGGCGCAAAATTTTAAACAGTTCTCGTTTAAGGAATAAATTCGGCTCTACTTAATGCAGTGGTTTAGCTTGGAGACTTTGTCTAACTTTTTCCTAATTTTAAACACGTTAAACAACTCTTCTAACTAATGTGGGTTTTACAACAGAACCTAAGCGAATTTACGTTGAACAACCCTTAATTTGACAGATACATAACTTAAACACAACTACACAAACAAACAAAAAAAATAATTTTTCGCCGAAAAAAAGTAGGTACATTTTATATACTAGGTACCTCGGTACAGATTTTGATTGCTTACAAGTTATTTAAATTATTTTAGATAGAAATGAAGTAATTCACAGCATAAAAACTCGATTTTGTTGTTACAAGGTGCAAATTCATTTGGCTAAACTTTATATATATTTGGCACCACTGTAAACCAAAATCGAAAAAAAATGTATACTCACCACGATTTTTTTTTATGCAAAACAATAATTGCATCCCATTGTTTTGGCGGAAAAAAACTTACAATTGTCATCTGTGTTTCAGTCAGTCAGAAACCTAGTAGTGCTTTCTCTCGAAGAAATAAATTTGTGAGCGTGAATTAAAGAAAATATAAAGAATTATGGAAAATGTCCTCCAGCATTTGGACAAATAGTGAAGTCAGTGATATTTCAGAAAATGCAATTATTTCGTCCTCGTCTGAATCCAAATTAAGAGGCGTAGTAGTAGTAGAACTTTGACAGCTAATTTTTTTTCCACCACGGAAATTATTTCATGAAAAAAATTTTTTTTTTCACCACCCATTTTTTTCTTCAAAAAGAACTGTATACTAATATAGTAAATGTCAAACAGCTGACAATGAAAATGAATCTTTTTTGAAGTTCATTTTATGCTATCTTTCGCAAATGAATGTTATTCGTTCGAATCTCAAAATTAAGAAAGTTCATTCGAAGGAATAGAATCATTCTAACGAATAGACTATTCATGAGAATGTCAAAATAAGCATGATTATTGCTGACCTTTCCCACGAAAATGAAAAGTAAAATTTTTACATAAGCAAATTTTTTTTTTAAGAAAATAATCGTATCAAGAAGTTTGCAGCGCCGACGGCTTTTAAAAACTTTGAGAGATACAAATGATCCATTCGCTCTCCAAAACAATACATTTATAGGTGCTTATTTTGACATTCTCTTTCGTTCGAAAGTGAGTCGAATTCGTTGAAACTTAATTTTGAGACTCGGCGATTAGAATGTTAATCGAACAAATCGAAAGTTCACCCAATCCATGGAAAGTTCATTCATTTGCGAAAGCTAATTCAATTTTGACATTCGAAAGAATAGAATTAAATGTCATTTTTGTGTCGTTTGAATTTTTCTGTCGAGTAAGCAACAAAACATGTAAGTTTTTAATTATTTCATGGAAAATAAATTACTTTTATTAATTTTTTTGTTGTTTTATGTTTAAAGGTCGCATTCCAACTGGACAAACCGTGAACAAAAGGAAAAATTTATCAAAATAGTGGAATAAAACCCGGAGGTAGCAAAGGGTTTTTTTTAACACGCGTTGATACGGAAAGCATCCACTATTCTTCTCCTCTGCACTTCTTCAACACCCTCTTCATTTATAAAGAACAAAAATACCATATTTTTATTTTTTATTTATTATTTTATGTTTTTATCAAAGAAATTTAAATTATTAAACAATAAACAAAACAATTACAACTAAACAAAGATTTCACTTTTTGGTTTTGACTTTTGACATTTCACAAACACTTCTCTTTTGTTTTTGATATTTTAGTGTGACCAAGTGTATACGAAAAAAAATAAAAATTTAGAAAGCGTCATGAACAACTTTTTTTTTAAGAATAATTTTAAAACAGCTAAATTGACACAAAAAATGGGCACGAGTACGATAACTTGGCCGCCAAGATTTGATGACGGATTTTTGTAGAGGGGTCAAAAATAAGCACTTTTTACTATGGGAGGGAGGGGTCTATCTCCCCCCGTTTAGGAGGTAGGGGCACTTTTAGAAAAAATGGTTTAAACTGAAAAAAAATATATTAAAAAACAACGGCAATACCTACAATAAAGTGCTATACTGCGTTTGAAAGCCAGAAGATTGTTCTATAATCCTGCATTTAAATTAAATTACTAATATCAATAGTTTTTGAGAAATTCGCATTTAAAGTCCAAATTTTGATAAAAAAACATGAAAAAAAATGTTTAGACCGGTTGTTTTCAAAATTGTGAAATGAAATTGTAAATTAGCTTATATGTGTTTCATGTATCTATCAGTTCTTAATCGAACACAAAAAACCGCATGGTTCTATGTCTTCCGGTTTTTGAGAAAACCTCCGTTTAAGAGGTAGGGGCACTTTAAGAAAAAAATGGTTTAAATTGAAAAAAAAAATATTAAAAAACAACGGCAACACTTACAATAAAGTGCTATACTGCGTTTGAAAGCCAGAAGATTGTTCTATAATCCTGCATTTTAATTAAATTACTCATGTCAATGGTTTTTGAGAAATTCGCATTTAAAGTCCAAATTTTGATAAAATAACGTGAAAAAAAAAGTTTAGACCGATTTTTTTCAAAATTGTGAAATGAAATTGTAAATTAGCTTACATGTGTTTCATGTATCTATCAGTTCTTAATCGAACACAAAAAACCGCATGGTTCTATGTCTTCTGGTTTTTGAGAAAATCGAAAATGACTAAAACTACTTTTCTACAAAATGTTTGATATTTTTTGCTTCCTTACATAAATAAATCAGTGCTAGCTTCCAACATTACAATATATAAACAGTAAAGTATGTATGCAACCCCCCTGCTTGGGCACACTATAGGATTTGGGGTAGGTGCGAGGTTGGGTGCATGCAAAGTTTCTTTTGCATTCACAGAATCTGTATTTAAAAAAATTCAAATTTATTCTATTTATCCAATGTCCACTAAATACATATAAAATACAATAAACGATCTTGAAAACCAAAACAAACTTCTGACCATGTTCACCAATACATGGCACTATTTTTCTATCGAAAATACTGCCTAGAAAGGAAATATAAGGACGACTGGGGTTCGCAAATAATAGAGTTTTTATCAGATGTAAAAAAAGTTTACCCTTGTTATACCGATGGTGATATATTTGAGGGTTTACAGTTAAAAGACATCGATCCTCCCACCCTTCAGAGCGAAAATTTAGAAAGTGTTTACCGCCAAAACATCCTCGGCTTCCCACCATAAAAGAGTAACTCAACGAACTCGACAGTTATAGTACAGACGATGGCTTTATTGACGAGACTCACACACCTTTTTAATACATTTTGACCATTTTTAACTAACTATGACTAACTCCTGACTAACTGACAAAATAACTGACCCAGATGCAATTCTACCTCCTCATGGTGCATTCTGGGTAACGCTAAATGAATTGCGGTACTAAACTAACAAAGATTCATTATGTTTATTAACATTAATCCTTAAAATGGAATCACCGTCACCACCAAAAATCAAAAAAAGTAGTTTTGGTAATTTTCGATTTTCTCAAAAACTAGAAGACATAGAACCATGCGGTTTTTTGAGTTCGATTAAGAACTGATAGATACATGGATCACATATAAGTTAATTTACAATTTCATTTCAAAATTTTGAAAACAATCGGTCTAAACTTTTTTTTTCACGTTATTTTATCAAAATTTGGACTTTAAATGCGAATTTCTCAAAAACCATTGACATGAGTAATTTAATTTAAATGCAGAATTATAGAACAATCTTCTGGCTTTCAAACGCAGTATAGCACTTTATTGTAAGTGTTGCCGTTGTTTTTTAATATATTTTTTTTTTCAATTTAAACCATTTTTTTCTAAAAGTGCCCCTACCTCTTAAACGGAGGTTTTCTCAAAAACCGGAAGACATAGAACCATGCGGTTTTTTGTGTTCGATTAAGAACTGATAGATACATGAAACACATATAAGCTAATTTACAATTTCATTTCACAATTTTGAAAACAACCGGTCTAAACATTTTTTTTCACGTTTTTTTATCAAAATTTGGACTTTAAATGCGAATTTATCAAAAACTATTGATATGAGTAATAAAATTTAAATGCAGGATTATAGAACAATCTTCTGGCTTTCAAACGCAGTATAGCACTTTATTGTAGGTGTTGCCGTTGTTTTTTAATATTTTTTGTTTCAATTTAAACCATTTTTTTTAAAAGTGCCCCTACCTCCTAAACGGGGGGAGATAGACCCCCCCCTCCCATAGTAAAAAGTGCTTATTTTTGACCCCTCTACAAAAATCCGTCATCAAATCTTGGCGGCCAAGTTATCGTACTCTCCCCAAAAAATGTAATGAATATGTAGTTCTTTATGGTTAAACTTTACTTTTTAATGAAAAAGTGTATTATTTATTTTGTTTCTTGATTATTTATCCAACATCTATAAAATGTTTAGAAACAAAAAAAATGTAAAACGGTCATTCTAATTCAAATAGAAATATAGTAAATGTCAAAGAGCTGATAATGAAAATGAATCTTTTTTGAAGTTCATTTTATGCTATCTTTCGCAAATGAATGTTATTCGTTCGAATCTCAAAATTAAGAAAGTTCATTCGAAGGAATAGAATCATTAAAACGAATAGACTATTCATGAGAATGTCAAAATAAGCATGATAAAGTAATTTCTTAGTTTTGAATAATCAGCTATTCAAATAATGGTGCTTATTTTGACATTCTCTTTCGTTCGAAAGTGAGTCGAATTCGTTGAAACTTGATTTTGACACTCGGCGATTAGAATGTTAATCGAACAAATCGAAAGTTCACCCAATCCATAGAAAGTTCATTCATTTTGACATTCGAAAGAATAGAATTAAATATCATTTTTGTGTCGTTTGAATTTTTCTGTCGAGTAAACAACAAAACATGTAAGTTTTTAATTATTTCATGGAAAATAAATTACTTTTATTAATTTTTTTGTTGTTTAATGTTTATAAGTCGCATTCCAACTGGACAAACCGCGAACAAAAGCAAAACTTAATCAAAATAATGGAAGAAAACCCGGAGGTAGCAAAGGGTTTTTTTACTACCGGCGTTGATACGGAAAGATTTTGGAAGGAAACCGCGGAGAAATTAAATAAATACCATCCTCATTTATAAGCAACATAAATGCCATATTTTTATTTTTGTATTTATTATTTTATGTTTTTATCAAAGAAAATTAAATTATTAAACAATAAACAAAACAATTACAAATAAACAAAGATTTCACTTTTTGGTTTTGACTTTTGACATTTCACAAACACTTCTCTTTTGTTTTTGATATTTTAGTGTGACCAAGTGTATACGAAAAAAATAAAAATTTAAAACGCGTCATGAACAACTTATTTTTTTTTAAGAATAGTTTCAAAACAGCTGAGTTGACACAAAAAATGTAATGAATATGTAGTTTTTTATGGTTAAACTTTACTTTATAATGAAAAAGTGTATTATTTATTTTGTTTCTTGATTATTTATCCAACATCTATAAAATGTTTAGAAGCAAAAAAATGTAAAACGGTCATACTAATTCAAACAGAAATATAGTAAATGTCAAACAGCTGATAATGAAAATGAATCTTTTTTGAAGTTCATTTTATGCTATCTTTCGCAAATGAATGTTATTCGTTCGAATCTCAAAATTAAGAAAGTTCATTCGAAGGAAAAGAATCATTCTAACGAATAGACTATTCATGAGAATGTCAAAATAAGCATAATTGACACTAAAGAATCTCACCATGCTGTGGTGAGTTTCGTTGTGAGTTTTCTTGTGACGATTAGGGGGAGAATACCAAAATGTTATCGAATCACAACAATCCTCACAAGGAATAGTCACAAAAGCTTGTGACGTGTGACTCCTCACAAGGGGGAGAATCGCTCTGTTAATCTTTGTTTTCCTTTTGGTTTATTCCGACCGCTGTGTTTTAAGGAACCCATTTAGTTCCTTAAAACACAGCGATTTTTGATGAAAGTGAATTTCACTCAACACATATCTGACCATCGGGCTTAAAAATTGCATGAGACATTGCATCATTTTAAAGCAGTCAAAGCAATCTGTTATGGGCAGTATTTCTACTAAATATTTTGTACATAGGTATGTATGTACATGTATTTGTAATTCGTGTAAGACCCTAATATACTACGCAGAGCTTTCCTAAAAAACACGGTTTATATTTATAGCTTTAAAATTTCGGGAGAACAAACAATTTTGAGGTGAAATATTTGACGGGTGAAACTCACAATATGGCATGCATATCTACATGCATGGTTAATTATAGAGTCTTTTACATAATGGTCCATTTCACTGACAAATTTATAGTAGTAGTAGGTAATAAAATAAATTCGTAGTTATATTACTTTTATGTAATTATGCAATTATAAACTCTCACAGGCACTAAATATTAAGTTATTTTCTTCAGTCCTTAAAGATCAAAACTCAAAGCTTCTATTTTGTTTTATTCTCTTATAACTTTATTGTGACTTTTGTCCACTCTATTTTTTTTTAGTTTAACTACAATTTCCTATAAAGTCTAGCAATTTTATAAATTTTCATTCCATATTTTTTAATTTACCTTCTAATTGCATTTTTAAATTTATAGGTACATACATACATACATCTTGCTTTGAAGTTTTAAATTTCGGTTTAATTTGTTGTTTTCTATAGCAAATGACATAAATGTAACACGGTAAATATGCGACAAAAAACACCATTGTACAGGTTTTTTGTTTATTTTTTTGTTTATGTTTTTGTTTAATGAATGCTAAATTTTTCACTATTAGTTCGCTAAAAATATTTTACCTAAATCTGTTTGCTAGATATTAACTACGTTCATTCCTTTCAATTTATTTCTGTATACCAATATGTAATAAATATTAATTTTAAGATTTAAAATATACTCGTCATTACATTTGGAATAAGCTTCCCCGGGGTTTATGTTACCATAATTGAAATATTATAGGCTTGGATTTTTTTTTTAATTTTTTATAGATTACATTTACAATTTTGTATTATCATCCGTAAAGTTTAAGGAATTGAATAATTCTACATACGTATCTGTAATTCATATAGGTATTGTTGTTTGTATTCCTTTAAAGTATGGCAGCTTCTTATTAATGTATTTTTTTTTTGTTTTTCTTATTCTATAATAAAAAATTTATTTACTTTTAAAAATTTGCTTCTGTTTTAGAATATCAGTGATGTTTTGAATCACAATCATCAAAAATACTACCTAGTTTAGAATATCTTTTTAATAAAATTATTTTCTCATTATTATATGCAGACAATACATATATACTTTATTTTTTCTTATACACAAAAATAGGGGCACTAGTACTATAAACTATAAAGTATAACTTAGGAGCCACAAAATAGTAAGAGCTTTTCTCACTATGCGAGGTCAAGTCTATATTAAAGCGCTTAGGCGGAGGGAAATGAAAAAAAAAATGATAAAAAAAGGAAAAAATTACTATACCTGTTTTAAAAGCTAGTTTTTCGTTGGTATTATTTTTAGGATATTTCTATCAATAGTTTTCGAAAAAATTACTTTTAAAAATATATGAAAACAAACATTTTACTATTCTCTTTTTTTAATTAAAGTACTAAATTAGCTGTTTTTGTAATTACTGCCCCTATATACATATATTCTTGATCGAAAACTGAAACCAGATGTTCTTAGGTCTTCTAGTTTTTCGTTTTTTTTTATATTAACGTTTAATCATACTTTGAGATTATAAATTAATGACTATAGAATAATCCTTAAAAGAATGAACTCAGAGAAGACACAATAACAAATTTTTCTATAAATGAAACAATAATAATGGAGAAAGTAGTAAACAAATGTGAGGGATGCAAAGGCCATCATAAAATGTATCACAGGTAATATTATGGGTCTTAATACAAACAAAAACTGTCAAAATAACATTTTATTTAAAAATACTTTTCAAGGAATGAAAATCATAATAACATAAATACGTTACATGTTTTGCATTTAATGAAATTCATCTGATTGCAACTGCTCATTCCACACATTGAAGTGTTTGTTTAGTTGGTCTTCACATAAACTGGAAGTTTCTCATCTTTTAGCCTTTTGATCACGTGAGGAATGGATTATATTAATCTACCCTGCCTAATAGAAAACCTTTGTGAAAGAACTTTCATGAGGGCTCGGTACTATCACCATTTCGCTTAATCGTGCTCTATTGCGTGTGGAATTTGAATAAATGAAATGAACTGTTGTTTGAGGTCCGTGAGTAGATTACTTAGCCAAGTTCATTTTGTATTGTTATCCTCTGTGCATTTCCATCACATTGCAGGATATTGGTACCATATTCTACACATTCAGCAGTAACAGCAAAATCGAATATTTTCCAATTATTATATCTATTCATACCTATGAATAGATACCGCTGACCGTTCGTACTCCAGCGCCGAGATATTCCTAGGTGGAACAGCACTCTCTGTGACGCGACACGGATTGGCTTGCTGTCGAACCACTTAAAAACAGTTAATTTCTCGTCCGGCTCTAAATTTCCTCTTCCAGAAAGTTGTCTCTTTTCAGTATTTTTTTTTGTTAATAGTTCAACTGTACCCTGGTCCTGGTACACAGTTTTTCATCAGGATTTCAGTTTCATTGAAATTCCTCGATAACAGACTTTCTAAAAGGGGAATGGAAGTAAAATTACGATCGAAATAGGTTAATGTTTTTGGCGGCAATGTATCAGCAAGTTTGAGGACAACGCGACCCTTTAGGTCAATTTTTGCTGGCATCGGATTTAAAGCAGAATTCATTGATGTCCCCTTTCCTTGGTTTAGATATTAATCAAGGGCAAGGACTTTTCGATTTGCCATCAAAAAAATCATAATACCTTCGCATCAATACTCGTAGCTACTTTTTTTTTTTTGGTTGATGAGTTACTCTAGAACGTCGAAAATAATTCGATAAAACCAAGGTGAAGGCATTTTGAATAGCTTTTGTACTGGAGAATAATTTTCTGATGGGAGGTCTGCATCGGAACTTTTGTTGAAATTATCTGACCGATTCCAACTTCGACGACTTCGTATTTCAGAAGCATTATCAAAGCTGGAAAGAGGCTCCTGAATCTTCCCATTCGCTTTCGAGGTTATTTGGTACCACACCTTCGATTATATGTTCTTGGAACACCCGTAGATCTACTTCAAGTCCATCGTTGTATCCATCCTCACAATCGGTGATATCCAGATTCACCAGTGATTGAAAGCTAGGTTTCTAACTCCGCACTTAGTAAACACAAATCTTATAGTTGACGAAGAGAGACCGGGGGTCTCAGGAGGATAATAGTATAGTTTTCGAGATTTTACGATCGATCATTTAGACAGTCAGATCTAAATGTTCAATCTTCAATGATAAGAATATTATTTTTTCATTCATTGCTCCGTTCCGTTGTCCGGCAGGCGCCTTTGCCAATAGTTTCTTTGGTCACCCGTATCTTGGATGGTAATCGTTCTTGGCATCTACATCACTTGACTTGATGAAAACTTAAAAAAAAAACGAGCAAAACGAGTACAAAAAAAGAGGAATACAAAAATTTGAAGCGAACACCAACAAACCATTCTCGTTTTTAGTGTTCGATTAAAAATCAATATGACTAAATAAAATAGGTCAATTTACTAGTTTTCTTCTGATTTTCAAAGCAGGTACTATATTTTATGGTAAGTGTTGCTGTTTTAAGAATTTTTAATGCCCCTCTCGAATGAACGGGGCAGATAAGCCCCCCATCTCATAGTGAACAATGATTACACTTTTCACCTCTATAAGGATCTGTCATTATTTTGCGCTCCTAAACTATCGTACTCGTACATCATACTCTACCCTCGATTAGAGGTGGAGAAATAAAAAAAAAATTAAAAAAAATGTTGATAAGTAACGCTATCAGTAGATACACGCTGCTTAATGCAAGCAATTGTTACATAAACAAAACATACATTTTAGAGGGAAGATTATTAAAAACGCACATATAGAGTTGTACTTGTACTCGAGTATAAACTCATAACTATATTCATGTCGAAATCATCATGGTTTTGAATTGCTTTATGTTTCATGTAGCAGGTACTTGAATATTCCAAGGAATATGCTAGGAAAAAACCAAGCATTCAGTTGGTGTTGGTGTTATTAACAATAAAGTGTAAGAAGTTCTATAAGGTATCGTATATGCATACAGAAGATATTGAACTTTTATAGTGTCAAGCTTGAAAAAGAAAGGCCGACCTACATATGTTGAAAACATATGATGAATGTGACTGCACGTCATATAGCATAAGATGAGTTCATCAACCAATATTGGAAAAGTTACGCGTTTGACAAAAATGAGCTTCATTGGAAACAGGCCGGTTAATGTTTATGCAACGTTTTTGGAGAAAAATAAAAATTGTTCTATAGTCATTATTCTAAGGCTAAGGTGTTATTTTAGAGATAATGGATAGACCAGATATTACTATACAAATTATTGGAAGATGTCAAATAACTTTTATACTTAATACGATTTTTGTATTCTAAATTTAAATATTGATAGAAAATTTCAGTACTTTGAAGAAGAAAGTTTTGGCTTAAACTTTCATCTACCATAATACTCGTATTAGCAGATATACACCAAGCAGATTCAACAAGAAAGCGAGTATTGGTACTTTTATGGAATTTTGGTAAAAAATCAAGATTTTATTTAAAAAAACATTTTTATAACTCTGTTTCAACACTCATTAATCAAAGGCTTGTTGTGAGCTTATTCGTAAGATCCTGAATGATTATACACTCACAAATCAAGCGTCTTATTTCAATCAGGGGCGATATGGAATGGCCCGCACGCTTCTCCTTTTTGACCCCTTGCAAGTTTTTGTGTGTTTCCTACATACAAAACTCCTACAAAACTTGAAGGCCAACAAACCTACAGGGAAAGACCATGCAATGACATAGATCGTCTTATTCAGTGTATTGGTGATTTGGAACGTCACCTACCTGCGTTTTGTTATGTTGCTGCATCCAGTATAAGGCAAGGTGAGTAGGTACACCAATCGTTAGAATATGTTTTGAACATACCCTTTGAAACTAATGAGACTTTAAAAATAACAGTTTTAACTTTGCTTATAGGTATTTCAATTAATGACGCAGTTACGACTTTTTACGCTGAAATTTTCAGCTATTTCACGCATTCTGTTCCTTTAATGCCACGTAAAAATTTTTGTTTTTCTCCAGCTCGGTATAACAAAAAACTTCGATCTCTTCGTAACCCAAGAAATAACTTGTGGCAAAAATACTTGAAATCGAAATCTCCTTACGACCATCAAGCTTTCTCAGAAGCTTCTACAGAATTCCTCTCCTTTGCATACGTCTGTATGCAATCCTCGATCAAATTGAATCCTTAATGTTTTTCTGAATTCATTAATATTAAAAGAAAATCCGATGGCTGCCAATTCTCCCTTACGTATAATGGGAATTCTTCGTCTGATCCAACCGAGATAACCAATTTCTTTGCACTGGCAACTGTGATCGAAATCAAATAGTTTAATCACCAGTTGAAAGAGAACCGCGCACTGGCAACTCTTTACTCACGCTCACACTCTTTTCTCTCTTCCGCTTATAGAAAACAGCTTAGGCAATCGTTTAGTTTGTGTCAAAACATAAACTTTTTAGTTGCTCGAATCGAGTTGCTCTAAGTGCGCGCTCTCCCATATAAGCACATATGTTTCATTTTAGCAACTAAACAGTTGCGAAACTAAAAATTGAATGTGCGCGCCTGGCTTTACTGATTGCGACATTCAACCAGATACCCAATATTTCTGCTACAAATACTGGAAATCATCATAAAAAAATTCAAATTATTCAGGCTTTGACTAACTTATTTACACTGTCCATTTTGCAAAGCACCTTTCCTCAATCATGGAAAGTTTCTTACATAGTTACTATCCACAAAAAGGGAACAATAATTAATATAGATCAACAACAAGTGGAATTTGCTTATGCACAATGGTCGATGGGGATGAAGTCGATGTGATTGCTACTGACTTTAGCAAGGCTTTCGACAAAATATCACATAATATCATCATTTTTAAATTAAATTCCATGGGCTTCCCTACACTCTTTATCTTGTGGTTGAATTCATATTTGACTGATAGAAAATATGTTGCCCGTTAGATCATCTCTTTTCCTTCCTTTTAATGCACCTTCAGGAGTATCACAAGGCAGCTATATTTGCCAACTGCTATTCATCTTAGCTGTAAACGATATTGCTCAAGTTCTCGACAGTGGCTTATCAATAAAGACATGAAAATCTTTAAACGCATTTCTACTGTTGTTCCTTACTTTATACTATTATATAAATTGTGATCTTGTACCCGTAGTCAATTCCTGTCATGATTTAGGAGTAATCTGTGATAAAGAGCTTAACTTTCGATGCCACATTGACAACATTATTGATAAAGCTAATTCGACACTTGGCTTTATTAAACGCTATTCAAAAGAATTCTCTGACACGTACATTGCCAAATCTCTTTTCATTTCATTTGTCCGACCCATCCTAGAATATGCGTCTCAGGTTTGGTCCCCATATTAAATTACCCAAATTAAAAGGATCGAAGCTGTCCAGTGTAGGTTTATTCGTTTTGCCCTGCGCAATCTTCCGTGGGATGATACGAGTAACTATCGAGTGCCTCCATATTCGAATCGCTTTCTGCTAATTGACCTTCAGTCGCTTGAAAAACGGCGTTAAACCGCAGATGTGGTTTTTATTCACGACATACTAACTAATCTAATAAGTCTGGTTTCCATTTGATACCAACCGGCGAAATGTTAGGTCAGTACCCCATTTACGCATTCCTTTTCACCGTACTAATTATAGATTCAAAATACTACTAAAATCTTATGTCTCGTATGCTGCGTAATTCCAACAACTCCTCAAATATTTTTGATTTTAATATATCCAAATCAGTCCTCCGATGAGAAAACCGTGCCGGGTTAGTGTTATGCAACTAAAACAAGAATTTTTTCGTTCTTTGGCGCACCTCTTCCATCGACTCACAGAAAATCGGCCTGAAAACTCTTAAGCAACACAAACATTAACATACACCGCATCCGTTTGAAAAATCGGCCAACCTTCTAAACAAAAGAATTACCTGTGTATCCCCGACATGTAAAAGCTTATTGATGAAGAAGTAAATGAGTTATTAAAAAACGGGAAAATTGAACCGTCTTAAAATCCGCACCAGAAGTGCGTGTAGAGTACCATTTTATACAAATTTCTCATTTCCATTTTAAATCAATGATTTTTAAAAAAATAATATAAAATAAAAATATGTACATTATATTTTCAATGAAATCATAATAAATAAATTACATGAATTGAAAAAATACCTGGGTCTTAATTGAAGAGTCTGATTTGGGGAACTTATATGTAAAATAGCTTTGTGATAGAATACTTCTAAGAATGCTTCCAAGCCTCTACCGGTCCAAATACCTCAGCAGATCTTCTGTGTACATTTTCACGATGTTTTGAAGTCTAAAAGTCTCTCTAAATAATAAATTAAATATTACTCTACAACAAATGCAGCATCTCCTGAAGTACTCAATTTGATTTTCTTCCTTTTTAAATACATAATGAACAAAAATCCATCAAAGAAACTAATATGATTTTGAAGTGGTGGGCCTATCTTTCGCAATAACCCTATACTTGAAGCTAAACTCCTGTCTATTGTCTTGGTTTAAGCAGAGTCAAGTTGTTGTTGTTGCATTCAAATCTTCGAAAAAAATCTGTTTCAATTTTGTTTGCATAAATAAAAAATATTTTTAATGAAAAACAATAAAAAAAAGAACTTAACAAAATATCACTGGATATAATTTCAGTGATAGAGTTTAAATACTTAACTTGTGTTTTTTTTTTTATAAATATTTAGCTTCTTCGTTTTATAATATTTTTAAAATTTCGTTTTTCAAGTATTATAATTTAGGTGTGTTCCTCACATACTTGTAGATATGTTTTCTTAAAAATGTATAACATTGAGTATTGGTATTTCCAAGTATTTTTCAAAATTACATCTTAAACATCAACAATAAAAATATATAACAAAAAAATTAACTGTATTAAAATTATAATATTCAAATTTCAAATATTTCTTACTACTTTTATACAATATTTAAATATAGTGTTTCAAGTTCTTATTTATGTATTTTTGACTCAGGAATTTGGCTGGTCATAATGTTAAAATTTTGAAACTACATAAAATTAATACAATTTTAATATTTTTATTATTAATAGAAACATTCATTTTTTAACTATTTTTTTTTGTAATTTTTTTTAAGTGAAACTTCTATACCGATTGTGGTTGGGTTAACGTAATGTAACGAAAATGTGTCGGTCGGTAATAAAATGATCGGGTGAAGAATATTATTATTTTAACTCGAGTTTTGATATGAATATCCGAAAGTTCTGAAACTTCATATCAAAAAATGTAAAGATAAAAACGATAAAGTTGATGAGAAATTTCATAATACAATGTGATACAAAATTATTGGCACAAGGCTCCTGGATAATATCTTCACCGGTACTGTATCGGTAAACGGAAGACGGGAGGCGCTTTCTTAAATATGTTGAAATGAATTCAAATTTTGATTTAATTTTGATCCTTATTTATTTGTCGACATTTTCATATATGTACATAACACATCTTCTCCATTATTGTAAAGAACTGGATTTAGAATTAGTCCAATTAAATGAATAAATTTTTAATCCAGTAAAGATATTCTCCTAAGAAGAGAAAATCAAACACTCGGAAAGGTTACATTCATAAATTTAAAGTGATCTAAAAAATACTTGATACATTTTAAAACGTTGTCAATTTAATAAGCGTTATCATGTGGAATATAATGCACCATCATACTCAATCACCCACATTACTGGGGAAGTAGCTGAAGGCCATATTGAAAAAAATCGTCAATACAAAATTTAGAAAGCTGACAAAATTGATGTTGCATGAAACGCCGGTTTTATTTAACATATCCTGGATTTTTTTTCGATAGGAAAGACAATCGTCAAACACTGCAATTTGCCAATTTAGGTTATTTTGTTTATAAAATGCGCGCATCATGGGTAATAACTACTCTTAAAATGCTTATCACAGTGATCGAGCGATAAGAAAACAGGGAACGTTAAATTTTAATTTTTAAATATTAAAATGGTAAAGGTAAGAAAGTTTTTTTTTTCAGGGATGTACTGTCTCTTGCGAGGAATTAACAAATTTTCCAAGAGTATCTGTTTTCATGGAAAGGGCAGCTCACTAGCCGTTCGGAATCGGCAGAAAATTGTAGGTCCCCTCCGTTCCTGTTAACACGTTTTTAAATACTCCCTTTTAAAATGTTTTATCATCGAAATGCTATTTGTGTGTTCCTTCAACTGCCATGTATAAATCCATTTCCGGTTTTGAAACACGTGTATTATAGTTTAAGAGATAGCAACATTTTTGATACAGCTGATTTCTTGATACATTAGGCGTGTTTTTTTTCAAGTCCATATTGAATTGTAGAAAAAAACCACATCGGGATTAAGCGCTTTACATGCAAATGCAACAACTACTTAAATCTATACAGAGTTAGCTAAGACCAGATAATTTTCGAGAGTTAATCTAAGACCCGATAAAAATGGTGATGCCAAAATAGTATTATCTATATGTTATCGATAATTTGCTCAGAGACGTCAAAAGTGACGTTTTTGGATGCTGGTTGATGCTAGTAGTCAATATGGCTGACAAATGTCATAGCGTACACAGTGCTTCCAGCTATTTGAAAAAAAAGCTCCTAAATCCCGATGTCGTTTTTTTTTTACAATTCTATATGGACTTGCAAAAAAAACACACCTATTGTAGTCTCAAGCCCTTGATTTACATGGGGGCAGTCTAGCGGCCAGACATTTCTGTCGGTGGGTGACAGACCCGAGCCAGACACTTTTTGTAAATACGAAAAAATATATTTTTATTGAATTTAATTTTTTTAATGTACAAAGAAGGAACAGCAGGCAAGCCATCTAAGTACCATCGAAATAGCCCGGAGGGAGGTTCCCCATCTTTAATTAAATTAAATTAAATTTATGTATAAACCGGAAATTATATAAGACAACACTTATTGAGCATATTATTAGCACGTGTCAGCAGGCAATAACCACCCCTTCACCTTTAAACCAAATCTCCAAGAATCCTGTTGGAGATACGAACTATTAAAATAGATTAGATTAGATGCGCACGCGCATTATAAAATAAGGTTTTATTTACTATAAGTTATTAACTATCTAATCTAATCTAAAAAAATCAAATCTAACTATATTTGTATAGTTATAATCTCCCAGAGAATTTTTGCTTAAGATAATAAATTAAAGAAATATCTATGCGAAGCTGACGGTTTTTACGGGAGTTTGGTTAAGGAGTAGACGGTGGCTATTACCTGCGGACATCTGTTGATAATAAGTTCATTAAGTTTTGTTTTATGATATTTCAGGTTCAAACAAAAGTTAAATGATCATATTTATCCCTTGAATTCATAAAATTAAAGATGGCAATTCCACTTTCCCCCATCAACGGAATGTTTCGATGGCACTTAGATGACTTGTCTCCTGTACTTTTTTATATCTTAGAAAAAATATAGACTTCAATTTAACGGAAACTAGGTTTTTTCCTGATTTTGTAAGAATTCAATAAAAATATTTTTTCCGGGTCTTGCAACGGCAAAAATATCAGGTTTTCTGGTTGTATATAGCTGGAAAATTATAAAACGCAATGCAAAAAAATAAGCCTTGCAAAAAATAATTTTAAAAATCTTTCATATCGTTATTAAGGCAATGCAATTCAAATCAAGTGATTGAGCTTAGAACTTTTGGTAATCGAATTTCCAAAATAAGTACCCGCAACACAATACTTAAGAAAAAAATATTTTTTTCAAAAATTGATTTTTATGCGTTCTACTGTAGAACTCGTCCTTCATATTGGTAAGAAAAATTGTGAAATTATTATTATCGATGTCTTCCATTTTTTTTGGCTTCACCGATAAAAACGTATATAAGTATAAGTTTAAGGAAGGCCCTTAAGAAAAACTGGTGAATGATTTTTTTAAATTTGCCTCTTAAGTGTTTATTTTAAAATTCTTTAGATCAGTTTTGTTTTCTCAAAGAAATTATGTATAATTTTATTAATTTAAAGTTTAAATTCCTTATAGTTGGAAGTTTTTTTTCCAATGACAATCCTGTCATCTTCACTTCTAGTTTTCGAGATATTTTAGCCTTAAGGTCCAATAACTAAGTTTTTTCGGCTATTGGAGGGTTTTTTATGTGGTTCTCGTCACTGAATCTGAAAGTATTAGGTACGAGTAATCTTCTCCTCCAAAAATTATTTTAAACCTTTACAAGTTAGTGTTCTCTTTACACTATTAAATTATCGAATAAAACTATGTTGAAAATCTCTAACTAAGGAAAATGATTTCTGAAGTGATGATTTTGCAAATGACATTTTCAGATTGGTTTATAATTACTTCATACATGGCGAAAGTAAGTTAGGGTGCCTTTCTTCACATAAACATATACAAGTTAAAAAATGCCGCGGCTTTATCCCATAGAATAAGGGGAAGTTTCACTTTTGTTTCGCGACTAACATAGTATTTTTTTACAAGAGACACATTTTCAAATCTTTTTGTTAATTTTAATTCTGCAGTCAAGTATATATATGTATGTTATTTTCTAAAGTTCATAATTTTAATATTATCACAATTTAAAATTAACTGTTGTGTTTCCATTTTTACTTGCAATATTTTAAACTTCCATTTTTTTTATTTTTTTTTTATATTTAACGTAATATTATAATATTAGTTTTGGAATATGATTGTTTCTTATAAGTTAGATCTAACTAATTACACGAGAATGAATGCTTTAATATATAGATTCGTAGACTTTTTTCTGTTTGTTTTAATTTAAATAATTTGAAATAATTTAACCATTTAGATGATTTTATTTATTTAATTCATTAAAACGATGCTTCCACTAAATATGTCCCATCCATAGGCTGGTTATTTTGATTACTTTGAGCATTACCTGAAGCTGGCATATATTTTCCGCAGGCCTGTAGTGATATCGGCAAGAATATAACAGAAAAGAAATAATAATTTGTTATATATTAAAAAGCAATGAAATTGTTTCAATAAAAATATTCTTTTTCTATATAATTGGAGAGAGGAAATAATTAAACAAATCTAAATAAAATATGTCTTATAAGAATATTTAAGATTAAATAAACTGCACCTAATCAGCCAAAATATCATTCAATTCGACCAATAACTATACTTGGTTTGTAATATAAATTCTATAAACTTTTTGTTTTTGTTCAAGTGTGAAGCGTGCTGAAATAGAAAAACAATCGTTTGAGAGTGCAGTAAGATCTAAAATAAATTTCGATTTTATTTCACACTTAAAATTGCAATAAAGTCCAAGCCGCTTAGATCAGTAAAAATATGAAATATTGAACGCATCTTAACCATATCTCGAGAGCATCTCCTCGTAAAACAAATTGTTCTAACTATTATATTATCTTTCGTTTGGCATACATTTTTGTTTAGTAATTCAACCTATCAGAAGCAAGTAAGGCAGGATGTGTGATGGAGTAAGATCCTTTTGGCTATCACAGAAACTCACCATTGAACATTTTAGTTTTTAATTTTGTGATCCTTAAAAGCAAAATTATAGGTTATTATTATTTGTTGTCCGAATCAAGTTGACGACGTAAATTATTATCGAAGTCACTCTCACGATTCTCAAAATTTTAACTATCGTTGGTAAAGAAGTTGAAGTGGTTCATTCAATTCATTTAAAATACTGAATGCATTCACAATTTTTATTTTATCCCGACCCGATCTGAACCGGTAACCTTTTTGATCTGGATTTTCGATCGGAAATTTGGAATTCGTTCGGAGGACCAAAAAATGTTCTTGTTGTTGTGGTGAAAGTGAATGTTTGGTTTTTGCTGGCTATGGCGGTGACTTAATGCATTGGTTGTAATTGTAAAGATTGATCGTGGTTGCTGGAGATTGAGACGTAGTGAATTCATCGTTCGATCGTGGATGCCAGTTGAAATTCACTGGCGTTGCGGGAGTCACCGATGGCTGTTGGAGTTTGGGTTCTCTTTGCATAGTGCAATGCTGAATGCTGTGTAATTATGAAATTGTAAGTTCGAAGGGTTTCTGTGGAACAGAATGTGCTCGTTGTAGGTTGCACCACTTATTTTTCGTTGATCATTCACATAATAAAAGTAATTTTATGTCGAAATGGATCTCAGTTTTGTGGCATAAGAATAATAATCATTGATTTTTTCTGCTAAACGTCTAAAAATTAAAAATTAATTTTTTTCCAGTTATGCATTTCAATGATATCAACATGAAAAAACCATCTGAGGCGGAAGTATCCTATGTCCAAAGTGACGTCACACTTAAAAATCAAAGTAGAATTCAAAATATCGATCAAAATCGAAATAAAACTGCTTGGTAATCGTTTTCAGTGAAAAAGTCAATATGACTTCGTATCACTAGAGTTCGGAAATTTCGTCGGATTTTTAGAGTAAACATGTCAAAATCGAAAAAAGAACTTGTCTACATTTTGAAAAATTTATAAAGTATATTAGTAAATTTATATAGTGTATTAGTAAAGGTTTTTCAACTTTAAAAAAATTTAAGACGATTTAAAAAAATGAAGATGGAAAAGTTCGTATAAATAACTTGGCAAGTAAAATTCTTTAAATACGAGTATATAAGGAGGATTAAAAAATAGTCACGCTAAAAACTGTATTGCTTTAAGGATTGTATTTATTCCTTGCATATTTGACTTAACAAGGACTACAAAAAAAGAAGAAAAAGATTTGTTAATCAACGAAGAGAGAATAAAACAAAGTACTTTCATTCTTATATCTCTTATTTCTTAATTGCCAAAATTTTAACTTCGTATACTTTGTAGCGGCAAGTTCCTACAACCACAAAAAGAATGCACTAAAAAGCAACATCGCGAACGCGACCATCACCATTACCTTTGCAGCTGTCTTCGCGATATTGGTACAAATTT
Organism: Chrysotoxum bicinctum; assembly: GCA_911387755.1. Classification (NCBI taxonomy): domain Eukaryota; kingdom Metazoa; phylum Arthropoda; class Insecta; order Diptera; family Syrphidae; genus Chrysotoxum; species Chrysotoxum bicinctum. The sequence goes on along the minus strand of OU426991.1, from coordinate 10,023,689 downwards.
CTCTTTTATACAACAAGTCCTCGTGGATTCAGGTTGCAGTGGGTGCCTGCCAAATCAATTATATATCTTTTTTAATTAGTTTGTAAAAATAAAATTAAGTTTAGTTTTATATTAAATAAAACGTTTACATTAAATCTTTATTATTTTATTTAGCATCAGCTACATTGATTCTTCCATTATTTTATTTGCACACAAAAGTGTAAGCAGTATGGTAATCAAATATGCAAAACTGACAGCAGAAAAACCAAAAGCTTTCTTAAGTTTTAAGGTCGATAAAATAAGGCTATATTTAAGAAAGACTGGTAATTAAAATTCTTCATAATTTGTTTGTACGCTGATTCGCTCTCGAGATATAAAATAAAAACCTAACCTCACTTCATTTTCCTAAAACTCATGAACGACCAACCTATAACAATTTGAAATATATTTTGTTCAGTAAGAATATTTCTATATCTGCGGACTAACTTGTAGTTTTTGGACTTTAAAGAAATTTTGAAAAGTGAAATAAGGTATGTAGATATAGACAATTTGATTATGAACCTTTATTTAAAACATTATCGTTAAATATATCATACCCAGAAGCATGCAGAAAAAGGGAAGAATTAAATTATCAAAATTGCAAATATCTGCTTTTTATGGGGTTTTCCATTGGCCACATATATGAATTTATTTCTTATTTGGATATTTTTGAAAATCCAATTTTGTGTTTGCATCTTTTTTGAATGTCTATATACATTTTGCAGCTGATTTACTTATCCCTATACAAACACCAAATTGTGAAAATTGCATCCAATACATGAAGTATATCGTCGTCGTTCTATGAAAACTCCCTAAGTCCATTTTTTGTGTTTTGAGATATTTGCATTTAAAGTTGGAAATTAATATGAAAAAATCCAAAAATTATCAGAATAGCACAATTCTGGGCTTCAATTGTAAAATGGGTTTGGCGTATCCATTGTGCAATAAAATTTTTTGCAAATGGTTTATCCTGAATGAATTAAATAAAAATTCCATCACATTTTTTTTTAAAATGGACTTAGGGAGTTTTCATAGAACGACGACGATATTATGTACAGTAAAAAATAGACCCAGTTTAAAATGAATCGGCAAATTCTTTAGTCTCATAAGAAAAACAATATTTCGATTGAAATCTGAAGTAACCAATTGAAAACTCCCAAGGTTAAATATACACATCCAAGCATCTACAAATATAATAATTAAAAACAACAAACAAAATCTAAAATACACACATTTATGCAGATTTATAGCAGTCGAGAGTACACAACACACACACACACTTGGTGGAAAAGTTCAAAACTCTTCTTTTACTTTAATGAACATTTAGAAGCTTTGTGACCATCTAAAACTGCATATTTTAGTCGAGACACGAACTTTGTTCAACTTTGAAAATAAATTAAAAACAAAAAAATATAAATAAAATATAAACAAACAAAAAACTATTTGTACACCTGTGATAAAAAATAACTTACCTGGTAACGCTGTGAACAACAACGCCCACAGCAGGATTGCATCAAACCTACAGCACTATTCGTGGAATGTGCTGGGCTTGCCATAGGCGATGGCGAACCGGGACGTTTCGGTTGACCATTGTATGGTGTATCAAGCTCAACAAACTCACGATCCTTTATTAATAATAACGTATGTAATTGAAAGATTGAGAGAAGATAGGGAAAAAACAGAATGAATATGAATTTACATTTATATATATATACAGGTAGAGGCAGTTACACGCATATAGTGTATGAGTATGAGTATGAGCATGAGTATGAGTATAAGTATGAGTATGAGTATGAGTATCAGTATGAGTATGAGTATGAATATGAGTATGAGTATGAGTATGAGTATGAGTATGAGTATGAGTATGAGTATGATTTTGGTTTTTGGCTTTTTATTTAAAGTGCTAACGAACAATTATAAGTTCAGTTTTGTGGTATATTATTATACAAAAAAAATGTATACATAAGCAAAAACAAAAACAACAATATAATTAAAGTGAAGTTTATGATTTAAGACATGAAAAAAATGCGAACATCCTCTTCTTACCCAAGGAGTTAAGTTGCCTAATGGATGGCAGCCAGCGGGTATGCTGGCTAAATTATAATGGTGCCTCTATAAAAATAGTCAAAGAGTAACTATTACCTAAACATATCATGCAGAGCTATGATATGGGCAATCTTTCTCTAGATGTTAGTGGGATGAATGAATGAATGTCCCTAGGGAATTTACGGAACCAAGTAGAAAATAGAGGAAACTCATAAAATAGTCAAAGGAGAAAACCTCCCGGACAAGTGAAAGATGAACGTAAGGCCGAAGAACACATTGATTGGAAAATACCTCAATCTAGTGGCACTTCAAAGCCATGAAAATCACCGCAAAATCGCAAATGAAGACTATTTACTCTGGGTGAACCAAAAGTTCTGTATGACCCATGCAGAAAAGTGCTAAGTGAAGCGGGTACAAATTCCTACTTCTGGCTGCTTGCTAAGGGAATTGCCCTAAGAACAGGATAGGAGAAAAAATTAAAGGGTGTTCGCATTGCAGTCCTTCCAAAGGAACACCCTCAGGCCACTTTAAGTGCGGAAAATCTTTTTTACTAGAGGAGGCCATTATCGAGAAAGTATCCAAAGGTAGAGAAACTTAGCCCAACTTTAATGGGCTCCACTTCAGAACCGGTCTGGATGTGATTGACTGTGCTGGTCAAAAAACGGCGGATTGACTTAAGGAGACGACATCAAAACTGAGCACTTGGAAAGGTAACGAATTGGTGGCATGCTTGGGAGATGACATTCAACAAAATTTTAAGAAGTAGAATTGAAGCAGTCTTCAATCCCCATTGACAAAAATGATTTAAATAAAAATCTTTAAGTTTTTAGAGAGATGAAACTGGGTGAAACTGGATTTTTGTAAAAATCTATCTTTGAATCTATAAATGTTTGTAATTCTAGACAAAATACAATAACTTGACACGTTTTTTTTAACATTAGTAGGTAAGATTAGCTATAAATATGCTTAAGAACAACAAAGCCATAGCATACGATGACTTACCTGGAGAGCTCTTGAAATACAGTAGTAATGTTTGGTAGGGTGTATGCATCAAATCATCAAAAAATATGGGTTGAAGAAAGGATGCCCTGCTAAAAGTCGCATATGAAATTTTAACCAGTGTGCTGTATTAGCGTCTTAAGCCGTTCTTTAATACTTTGGTTGGCGAAGATCTGTGTGGCTTCCGGCTCAACAGATCGACTATTGACTAACTCCTCACACTGAGGCAAATTCCGGAAAAAAACAATTTGAAACTTTTGATCGACATTTAAGCCTATGATAGAATGAAGATAGCGAGGAAACTGATACAACTGTATCGCGTGATGTTGCAAAATACACGGTGTGGACTAGGGAATACCTCTTCGGTAGTTTTCTTAATATGCATAGGGTTTCGTTTGGAGAAGGAAATGCATGCGAATTCATGGTGCGCAGGGAAGGCCCTTACACTGAAAACACTATATTCAACAAAACTTTCAAAACATTAGGGTATATGAAGGATATCGAGATCATCCATTGGCCGTTCTCAACGTTCTTTAACAAAGTCCTGTAAGGCGATTGAAAATCAGGTGCGACATTTTGGTCTCTAGTTAAAGAGGATAAGACCAAGTACATGCTTTCAACAAACAAACATATGTCTTTCCGAATATTGAGATAAAACGCCACTCTTGATAGGAACAACTTCCAAGTAGTTCAGAATGTCATCTACATCGGGGCTTATATTAAATTTACGAATGACAACTAAGTGGAGGTCCGACGAAGAATTCCCGCTGATACTCGTACCTCGTTTTGCCGAATCAAATGAGTTCAAAACTTCTCACTTGTAAGACGAAGTTTACGCTCTACTAAACTTGTATGCCACCAGTCTTGTGGGGTTGGACTATTGTTAGAAAGGGAAAGCTGATACTGGAATCTTTCTAAAGAAAAATTCTTCGACCGATATAAGGAGCTGTGTGATAAGATGGCGAATGAGGAAAGGATATAACCGCGAACTCTATGAACTGCACTAAAATGTGGATGCATCCCAGCATCCAGGCTCAAAGACCAAGCTTTTATGGATGCCAGAGTGGTTGGACTAGAAGCAGCGTGCTTGGGATTGTAGAGGTCTAGGTTCCCTTTTCATGACCGGGAACCGGATAGAAATAGTGTAATCAATTTATTAATGGATCAGTAAAATTAATCTTTCACTCTAAAAATGTATATTTTGGTTTAAAGCTTTATATACAGCTTAAGCATTTCTTCAAAAGTTTGAGAACATTTTTCTCAAAGTAGGAAATTTGGAAAATATATTATCTTACTATTAAGATTACTTGTTAATTTTTGATCGTTATTAAAAAAAAAAATGTCAATGCATGCTTGTGTTACATCATCTACTAGTAATGCACAAATTTTTGTGAAATAATCATTCGATATAATTTACAGTTTAAGAAGTTTATGCAAAAAAAACTACTTTTTCGTCATTTGACGTTTTTTTTGAATATTAATATCTTCTGAACGATCAGTTATTTTGTAGAAGATGATCTACTCCACAAGTTTTGTATCTACTACTTTACGACACCTTTTAAACGTGTTTGATACTTGACACACGAATGGACTTTTAAACAGTATTGCTATTGGCTTTTTGCCTGGGTTCTACGCTCGTTAAGCAGAATTATAAAATTAATAAAGGTAGTGGGCGGCATTTAAAACAAAAAATTAATTTCGCTTTTATTCTGGTTGTAATAAAGTAAATAAATTAAAACTAGTACAAAAGGTCTTATAGTTATTTTTTTTTTTATAATTAAAAAGAGAAAACAAAATCACGAACCAACCTCTATAAATGGGTATAATTTCGAGTTGACAAAAGAAAATAAAAATATTTTAACCAACAAAATAAAAAGTTTAAAAAAATAATTTAATTTAGAAAAAAATTTTCATAAAATTGGTATACTACAAAATAATTCTTATATCATACATATATGTAATTTGAATATAAAACTTGTTTAGTTTCTTATTAATTAAATGGATAAATAGATACAAATCGATAATTTAAAAGTTTGTATGTTTGTATAATAATATCTACAGATCTACAAAATTTACTTGTTTTTAGAGCCAAAACCAGACTTTACTTTTCAGAATATTTCTAATACACAGAATTCGAATATGACCTAAGCAAATTCTTAACTATGTAAGGGTTTCTGGAAAATATTGTTGCATCACGAAATAATTGTTCTCCAAACATCAAAGAAAGAGCACTAATTTCTACCTTTAAGAAATATTTTCAATCTTTCCAATATGTTCTTTCCTTACTAGATATTTTCTGACTATTTGAATCTCAAATAATCTAATTTTATTCAAAACTCCTTTTTATAGTGCCCCCTCGCTAAAGGGGTTCGCAATATCCTTCAGAAGATTTACACAGTGAGAAGTTCAAAAAAAAAGTTTAGGATTTAATAGGTTAATTTAATCCATCCAAATTTGTTTTGAAGTTCTGAAGCATTGTTTTGTGATGTCATTTCTCCTAAAAGATATGCCACCTCTGGGATACCTCAAGATAACCATCTTGACCCCCTCTTATTTATATTTATATCATTGCACCAATATATTAACACGCTATAAGTTGAATGAAAAATGAGATTTGGGAAATGTAGTATTGTTTAGTTTTTAAAGAAAAGAATTGCAATAGATTATAAATGCTACAAACAATCTGCTACTACAAATAAAAGTAATTTAAAAAAAAAACATAAATGATTATTCACAATAAACTAGCTTTTAAACACCATATCGACAAAATACACTCTAAAAACAAGTGTACGCTAGAGTTCATAAAATTTAGAGAAAGGGATTTAAACGATCCTTGTATCATATAACTTTGAAGGTTCTTGCGTTTGTTAGAACTTACATCACTTAAGCGATTGATTTGTGTTTGATAGAGTAATGGTAATGTTAACAAACAAATTTCTGTTCGCATTTAAAGTCTTGCGCGGAGTTTCAACTGTTTCGTATCGTTTAAAACTTATTAATATGAAAAGTCTTCTTAATAGTAGTGTTTTAGCTGATGCTCTTTTTTTGCATTTGACCTGTTCAAAGGTAATATTGATTTTTCTTTTATATGTATACTAAAATATCTCTTAGCCCAAAAGTTAAGTTCAATATCCGAAGATTAAGGAAGTGAATCTAATATGAAACTGAAAAAACAATGAATGAAACGGAGCCTTGAGGCTCCCGATTGAAGTTAAATTTTTAGATCAATTTAAATGGAAAAACCGTACCAAGGTTTTTGGAAACAAATTTTATTCTTGATGTAACATAAATTCGAAAAAAACCAAACAAAAGTTTCTTTTTGCTTATTTTATTCCGAAAAACATATACATATGTACATAGTGGTCATATTCGAATTAGGACCACAAAAAACTTTACAAAATTAAAATTTGGTTTCGACAAATATGTAAAAATATGCAGATACGTGTGTATCATTGGTGCATAATGCGATTGAATTGAAGATTTATATTATGTTATATTTATAGGTATTTAAAATATCACTTCAATTTAATCGCAATGGTTATTTAAAAAAATACCTACAAACTATTCCTTTTTAATGAAAATCATATTAAGGAACTGATTCATTATTCTTTGTATAAAAATCATAGCTCATGATTGCTTTCCTCTTCTTTCAAACTTAACATTTGTTTTTCCATGCTATTATTCTTGCCTACACACAATGTAAATTTAATAACAAAAGTAACAAAAGAGCTTCTTACGTCTTACCCCTTAATGTAACAAATTAAGAAAAATTTATAATAGGATACGAAAATAATGTTAATGTTACGAGATGCTCGTTATAAATTTTCTGTTTAACTCGTTATAATATAATTTGTATTTTTTGCATTGAATTTTTAATCATACCGTTGTTTTTTCTAAGCATCTTAGTAAATGATGATGTTGCAATTCAAAAATATCCTCATCACGATAACTATCGTCCAATTCGATGCCAGATTCTTGGGCAGCCCAACGGGCCTCAGCGGCTTTCTTTTTATTAACAAATGCAGCACCAGATGATGCCTTGGCAATGCGGATTCGAGCCAATCGTGCTTTCTTAAAATAAAGATATTAAAAATCAGAGATATGTAATAAAAATGTAGATGTGATATGTGATATGTCTTACTCGCTGGGCTTTGCGCTTGTCTGCTCGTTGATTTTGATGATAGATTCGACTGAAGTTTGATACAATAACAGGAACTGGAAGAGCAATGACCAACACTCCACTAAGTGAACAAACGCCTCCAACTATTTTGCCAGCTATTGTCTCTGGAACCATATCGCCGTAGCTGTAATTAATATTTTGAATAAATATTTTGGGTTATCACAAAAAGAATAATTGAATAATTTATTTGAATTCTAAATAAATCGTACTCCTGTGTATATTTTTCTATTTTTTTTTTTAGAAATAAGGGGCACTGGAAAACGGATAGTTTTTAAGCTGTGATTGAGCTGTGATTGAGCTGTGATTAATTTAAAATCAATCTTGGTTCTTCAATTATATTAACATGGGATATTCTTTTTGTTTTTAGCAATCAACTCTTGGTCCAAAAGCACATTTTTTATCTTTTTTGTTCTTTCTGTTAACAATTAACTGAATTGAAAAACGGAATAATTTAAATGCTTCTACGGTGTTTGTTATTCTGCAATATCGAACAACGCTCACGAAATTAAGAACGAAAGTCTAAATGCAACTTTAGACGAAAAAACGGATGCAATCACTTTAGTCTACTCAGCTTATCCCAACAAGCAGTTCATAATTGATAAATGTTCTAATTTTTATATTTTCAGGATAGCTACAGACAGCAATCGTTTCCCACGAAATACATGAAATTGAAGTTTCGAAATCAAATAGACAACGATCGGCAGATAATTTTTGCTTTACATAAACGTCTAATTTTCTTATTTATTTTTGCGACATTCACACGTTTTGATAAAACCCCAACAATGCTTATATATTATATAAGTCATTATACAATCATTTGCATCTTCAAATACTCAAATGATTTGTTACCTGCGATAAATAGGAACTACTTATTTGGAAAGTTATACATTTGTAAAAAAAAAATAATATGCACGACTCTGTCGCACGAACTTGCAATGGACTAGGAATTTTAAAAACGAATTTTATTAAAGAGATAAAAACAGAATGCTATGCAAATATGAATTTATGCAAGGACAAAAACTATAAGTTGTTGTAGTGGTTCCTTAAAAAATGAGCTTTTATGTACAAATTTTTTAAAACATTCTTAAGAAAAAATTTTGGTACGCCAACTTTAATTTTTATTATTGTACGAGTGAGAATTAAATATTAAGCCATTTTTTGAGATATAGAATTTTCCAAAAAAATGAAATTTTTTTCCATTGAAAAAATATTTGTTTTTGAAGTTTTAAAATGCAATGTTTTTTAAACTTTTTAGGAGCTTCTTTATAAAAAATTTCATTAAAATCCGTTATGCCGATATACAGATCGTAAGAATTAATCAAATGAAAACAAATTTTAGCGAAATTCTCGGAACCGTTTTCGAGAAAAATACGATTTTCGAAAACCATTTTAACATTTGTATGGGGGATGCCGTTATTTTTAGGTAAAATAATTTCTTTTTTCTTATATCTTGTAGATTATATTAAAAAAAATTTATTTACCAAGTCTTAAAAAAATCGAGCATCGGGTTTACGAAATATTGAGTTTAAAAAAAAAAATTGAAATTTTTCTTAAAAATCCAAAAAAAAATTTATTTTGAAAATTTTAATACACAATAATATTGAAACTTCTAGGGAGCCTTTACATAAAAAAATTATCAAAATCGTAAGTACTGTTTTTGAAAAAATCAAAAACAAAAAAATTGTTCCAAGGGGGGTACCAAAAATAACCATTTTTTGGAAAATTTTTTTCAACCATTACCAGCTTTAAGTAAATGAAATTTTTTGAATTTTTTTTTAAATCTGTGGGACAGTTTTTAAGAGAAAAAAAAATTTATAAAATTTCGAAAAAAAATTCGTATGGCAGGTACCGTTATTTTTGGTCTTTAAAAAAAAAAAAAAGTGTGGGGGAAAAATTAAAATGATTTAAAGAAAATCGTCCGAGCCGTCATTTAGTTAAAGCTAGATAATTGTTAAAAACAATTTTCGAAAAATGGTTATGTAGGGTATACCCCCCATGGAACTATTTTATTTTTGTTTTTGATTTTATCAAAAACAGTACAACCGATTTTGATCAGTTTTTTTTTTTGCTATAGCTCCCCAAAAACATAAATAGAATTGTGTACTCAAATTTTCAAAAAACAAAATTTTTGGATTTTTAAAAAAATCTTCAAAATTTTTTTTTCGAAACTCAATATTTCGAAAACTCCACGCTAGATTTTTTTAAACTTGATAAATAAAAGTTTCTCAATATAATCTCCTACAAGATGTGAGAAAAAAAAATTATTTTACCTAAAAACAAAGGTACCTGTAATACAAATGCTAAAAAAATAAAAAAAAAATGGTTTTCAAAAATCGTATTTTTCTCGAAAACGGCGCCTAGAATTTTGATAAAATTTTTTTTCTTCAAATTAATTTTTACGATCTAAATAAAAAAAATAAAAAAAATTTTGAAATTAAGATATTACAGCTTGTATACCTACCATAGAACCATTTTTTTGAATATTGAATTTCTCATTATCCACATAACGAATCTTAATGAAATATTTTTATAGAGAAGCTTCTTAAAAGTCTAAAATACATTGCATAAATATTTTTTGAATTTTTGAAAAAAAAATATTTTTTTCTTTTTTTGAAAATTCAATATCTCAGAAACGGCTCAATATTTTTTTTTTGTAAATTTAATTTTTATTCGAACAATAATAAAAACTTTAAATTCGCGTACCAACATTTTTTCTTAAAAGCTTTTTTTTAGGAAACCACTAAAACACTAATAATTTTTGTTCTTGCATAAATTCATATTAGCATAGCATTCTGTTTTTGTCTCTTACTACTAAAAGAATTTAAAAAATTAATTTTATCCTTATGAACAGTTTTGTCTAATAAAACATTCGTTTTTTAAATTCCTAGTCTATTAAATAGGAGCAAGTTCGTGCGACCCAGCCGTGCATTTTATTTTTCATTCAATTACTTGTTCGAATTTTATTTTACAATAAAATGATCTAGCAAAAACTTCTATAGAATGAATTATCTAAAAAAAAGTTAGCTATTAAGGAGTTCTGTATATTGATTCATTTTAAGTTATAGGAGGCTACATATATGTATGTCACTATCGCTACCGCTAGTTCGCCTATTTATTGGTTTTCGGAATTCTTTAGTTTATCTGGCATCACTGACATAAGCGAAACATTAGCAGCTTCAAGCTATTGTTTGAAATTTTACAGGTCAACCTGTCTCTAGCCATCTACAAAAGTAGAAAACTTATAAAAAAATTCAATTTTGGAGAAAACAGTACATGCATGTTAGTATTAAGTATTTCTTTATAATTTAATAAAATTAGTTGGTCTATAACTATTTCAGTGTGTTCGGAATTAAAACTTAAATAAAAGAACCCTAAATAGAAAAAAGGGCCTACTAAGCACTCGCCTAAAATTGCGCAGTGTGCCATTTTATACTTACCCTTACATTTTAATTTTCTTTATAATGAAAACGGTTTGGAAAATATAAACGATGTACAGAGAGGCAGTCCTGGACTGATAATGCATTAACAAATGACCTAAATGCCGTCCAAAAAAAGTACATTTGTGATATTTGCAATAATTGAGTATTATTATAATTTCTATTTTTCCTTATTTTGTTTTAAGTGAAGTTGTTTTAAATAAATTGTTGTTTTTATTTTTTTTTGTTGAGTATTGTTTATGTTTATTTTACTTTGAACTATGATTTGTTTAAAATAAAGTTTAAATTAAATTGAAAATGGTTTTCGGTTTACTTGCCTAGTTGGTTTACTTGCAACCAGTATGCCATTTTACCCGGACAATTTTGATCGTTGGAATTTGAAGAGGTTTTGAAAATTAAATACTTTAAATACTTTTTGAAACTTTTAAGACTCGTAAGGCAAAAAAATGTAAGCGTTTTTGATTTAGCTTTTAAAAGAATAAGTTTAAATGTCACATTTTTGCTAGATATGACACATTTTCCTTAGGGGGTTCCATTTTAGGCCACCTTCCCCTACAATGAGATCTCCATAGTGATAATGTACCATTGGATTGAACATTGAATTATTGAATCGGAATTAGCAATGATTTTTTGGATAGTCCTCCGAAACTTTTTTTTTTAATTTTCTTTGTATCCAAAACAAAGATACCTATACCAGTCCTAGAAACTCTTTCGAAATTAAAGAAAATCAAATTTTTTTTTCAAAAACTTATCCACAGATTCAATAAATTACTATACATATAATCGTCACTGTACAATAGAATTATTATAACGAAATGATTCGCTTATAGCTCTGTGTAGATTCTGTTTATATTTTGGCAGAATCTTAAAAAATAATGTGTTGTAAGCGATGCTTATGTGTATTTTACCCAAAAACCCAAATCGAAACATCGATGTTTGGTCTTTCATTTTATTTTATGAGTAATAGAACAACAAGGTTCTAACCGACAATTTTGAAAAAAATGAGTTTTATATCAAATCTGGGTAAATTTAGGGTGCTCTTTCGATTCCCGCAATCCATTTTGCTTTATCTCTTTCCATTTCCATGATAGACAGGGCTACAGAGTTCTATCTGCATATTTTCCATTTGAGATTTAATCAATAAGGTTCTAACTGCCACTTAGAACCTTGTTTCACAAAATATCCAGAGCTACAGAGTTCTATCTGTATATTTTCGATTTGAGATTTATTTAAAAAGATTCTAACTTCCACTTAGAACTTTGTTTCACTAAATTCAAAAAAAGAAACCAAGTTCACAAGGTTCTATGTGAAAAGAAATATGAAAATATAAGTTAACAAGGTTCTAAGTGCTACATAGAACCTTATTGTTCTAGAATATAGTGTGCATCGTTGAGCAGCAAAGTCCTATAATGATTTTTAAAGTCAAATTTAAGGGTTAAAAATCTGGTTTTATTAGGTTTTAAAGTAAAAATTTTATAGATTGTGTGCATATTCATCGGGTTATAAAAAAAAAATTTAATTTTTTTAAGCAGTATCCCAATAAAAGACTTCAAATATTCAGATGCGTTTTTCTCAAAACACACTTTGGTGTACTTAGAACCTTGTTGTTCTAGGGTCGCGATATCTAATGGAGTTAACCGAAAAAGTCTTTATTTTTCAAAAAGACGAATTCATTTAAAATTGGTTTGACAAAATCTAATCACGCTTTCGTCTCGTTGAGTTGTGAACAATTCTTGAAGTTCATCAGGAGAAACACAAAAAGTTTAATAACTTTGACAGCACTTTTCGAAATAAAATAGATACATCGCACAAATATGTTTAATTGTCTTAGTCGAAATGAACGAATTATGTTGTGGTTAGTCTGAATTTATTTTTACCAGCGCTATTCGCCCAATAAACATAATTTGCTAAATTTCACAACAATCTGGCAGAGAAAACTCATTTTTGAAAACTATCGAAAACCTTAGAAGTTGAAACGAAGAAAATCACACGAATTTTGCTTACGCGTGAATTAAAAAAAAAAATAAAATAAAACAAAAAAACTAATTTATGTACAAAAATTTGACATACCCCAATGTTGTCATCGTAACAATTGTATACCAAAAGGCAGCCGGTATCGATGTAAAATTTGTTCCGTTGACATTTTTCTCAGCATAGAACATAACTGTAGCGAAAATAATTATAGCCATGGCCAGTGAAAACACAAGAAAGCCCAGCTCGGAAGCACACGATTTCAGCGTATAACCAAGAATACGTAAACCTTGCGAATGTCGCGAAAATTTAAAAATACGAAATACCCGGAATACACGTAGCGTCACAAACGCCCCCGACACATCATCATTGTCGGTTATACCTAGGCCAATATAATATGGCAAAATGGCCACCACATCGATAATACTCATCACACTGCGCACAAATTTACAACGATCCGGTGCGGCAAACAGTCTTAATAAATATTCGGCGGTGAATATCATTACGCAAGCGGTGTCCAAACAAAAGAAAACGATTTTATAACGTTCGCCGCATGGCAACGTTCCAGCACGACCCGGTCGATGGCCGCAAGGAACAGTTTCTACGACATTCGCCATCACTGATACCGCAATAAAGAATCCGGTAACATAATAGAAAACCAATGCGGCCGTTGATGTATGAGGGTTTTCAAAGGCTCTCCACATTTTTTGACGTATGTTCGTCAGTTGCTGCAGATTCTGATCGCCATTTTCCGATAGTTTATCATCCATTAAGCGTTCGGCGTTTTCACGTTTTCGATCGCGATAGTCTTCGTAGCAACAATCGCCAATCACATCTGGCATAATCCCGAAAAAGGCCAATTCCTCGTCATAACTAGTCAGGCATTCATGTTTCGGATAATGAAGTTTTCCAGTGCGATAGTAGTTAAGTATATGTCGAAAAATATCCGGATCTCGATCGAAAAAGTATTCCTTGCAATCTTCATCGTAAAAGAACTCACGCTCGTTTGAACCGAGCAAAGTGTCTGGGTATTTTTCGAGGGTATTGCGCCAAGTTTCAAAACGGCGGCCAGAAACGTTTATCAGAAGTTTTTCGTCGTCAGTTTTTCGGCGATCTTTTGGTATAGGCGGTGGTGGGAGCGGATGCGTTGCAATCGGTACCCAACCGATGGCCGCCGCCCGTGCAAATGGCAGCCAAGCGGCGACCGAGGCCATACTGTGTGGTGGAATGTTTCAAACCGAACAGAGTTTATAAAAACGCCGCCGTTCTGTTAGAATTGTTTAAAACAACTTTTCCTTGTACTATTTCTGATATATCAAAAAGAGTTCTTCTATAAATGTCTTTTTTACTTTAATGAAGGTTCATAGTTCCCACATTTTATTTCTTGACTCCGTTAATTGAAAATACCTCCCCAGGCGTATTAGGTAATAATAATACTTTTCAAGTGATTTTTCGATATACTCTTATGAAAAGACTTATGAACTTAAAATTTACTATTTAAGTGTCAAAATGCGATACTGTTCCGATTTTTATTAATTTATTATGTCAGGTTGGAGCTTTGTTTATATTTTTATTGCATACTTATTTAATCTTACATTTTTTGTTTGTTACCCTGAATTCTTGAAACGCGGGTTTTGTGCTATTTTCAAATATTCTTCATTTTGAAATAAATAATTTATAACGTCGCTGTTTCTTAATACAAATGAAGTGCCGTTTAATTATGGGTATGGCATTTTCGATTTCATTCAGCTTCACTTGATATGGTATTTCCAAAATTATTTTCTGAAAGTAAAAATATATTTTACTTTAAAAGAAATATTTTTTTTAAGAATTTTAGAATTGGATATTTGTGCATTAAACGTACATTAAAGATTAATATAAAAATTCACGATAATTTAGAATAAGATCTTATACTCAGCTTAACACAATTATTTGTATGTCATTCGCAAATAATGTTAAAAATCTGTTTATTTTTTTTTTTAATTCTTAAATTACTTACCAGTTTTTGTCAGTTATAATATGGACCTAGTTTGTATTAAGGGGATATTCAAAATAAGCAAATTGTTTTCTAAGAATCAATTGTGACTCATTGTCTTACCTACATATCAATTCTGTTTAGTAAACAAATGGAATCTTATGTTAAACGGTTCAATCTATTGGCAATCGAAATGCACAAAACATATTCTTACTACGATCACATGCAATCTTCGTCTTAGGCTAAGTTCCACCTATTTGCATTTCTAGTCTGATATCCGATTTTTTTGCAACCGTTTCTCACAACCAGAAAAGGGCAATTTTGGAGAAGTCCAAGGCAGTGACCCAACTGAAGCAGACGAGGAAAAAAAAATTCAATTTAGTCAGAAATTTCTCGATTCGATGAAAAATTAAAATGCACTTATATTCTTCCGTAGAGTTTTTTAAAAATTTACCGCAAAAAACTTCGTTGAAAAATACAAATCACACATATTTCAAGCGAAGAGTTGGAAGACGAACTAATCTATGTATGTAAAACATATTATTATTATTTTTACTTTTTTATTAAATGTATTATTATTATTGCACTCTACATCTCGTGGGATAAAATTCATCTGCCTTAAATGTCTAGGCTCTAATAGGCTTTTTGCATATCATATATATATATATATGCTGGGGCATTCCACGTGAAGCTGACAACGAAGATCGGGTAATCGAAAAGCTTTCAATGCATTAGAAAAAAAATAACGGAAAATTCGACAGGTAAGGAAACGGCGATACAAAACATCCTACAATACTCCAACAAGTCACCAACAAGTCACCAACAAGTCACCAACACATTATTTTCTATCTCTCTTATACAGGTGTCAAAAGTCAACTGTTCCAACTTAATCCATCTTACCCAAAATATTTAGTGGCAAAGAAAATGTGATCGACTCGAAGAAGGTACGAGTATATACATTATACTTTTGGTATCAGAGGAGGTTTTAGATAGCGATGCTGTTGCTTCGGATTTGATACCTTATTGCAAATAGGGCTGCGGCGGTACTTCTGAGCATTCAAAGTTTAAGGCAACGACGCGATGAGTGGAAGAAAATGTGCTTCAGATAAATGATGATGAAGAGCAAGCGAATGAAAACTTTGATTAACAACAATTAAATAGCCAAGAGGATTGAGAGAAAGATCATAGTTGTCCACCCGATTCTACTCTTTATTTCATTTGTAAAACAAATGTTGAAATTTGCACCATTTTGACATAACGTTGTCGCAGAAAGTTACAAGTCACGGATTAATTTTATACAATCTAAGAGTTTCTGTCAACCAGCTTTGTGGGGTCATATCAAAAGCCTTTTTTAATTCATTTTTATTTTTCATTAACTTATAACTATTTTAAAGTTAGACGAATTAATTAATGCGATGACGTTAAAAATTCAGTTTTAATTATTAAAGAAAGTAAAATATGAAACTTGAGTTCTTTATTCAGCATTCAGATTCCAAGGTTTTTAATGTACAAATTCTATTGGAGAATTGAAGTAATTGGGTGAAAGCAAATAAGTTCAAGAATTAGGTTAAAATTTCGCGACCAGCATAGGGTTTTTTTCTAAATGTTCAAGTACACACATTGCGAAAAGTTCAATTAATCCCAAAGGCCAACTAGCATACATCTGAACATGGTGTGTATACTCAACTGCAGATAGAGCAGTGTTGTATGTATATATTAAGAAAGTGCGTTTGGGACGTGACTGATAATGTAGTGCCAACGAATTTCTTATTGAGCAAGTTAATATTAAACATTCCCATATTTTTTTTTTATTTTCCAGATATGCTTTCTACCAAAACTTGAATTGAAGTTATTAAAATATAGTTGAGATTAACCCTAGACCCTTGTACTATAAAATTTCTACTTATTGTGCACTTGGGGACTGTGTGCCAAGTGTAATTTTCATACAAAATGTTAGGCAGGTATTCTGAAAAAGACGATTTTAATTTACATAAAATGCACGACTGAATCGCACGAACTTGCTCTTATGTAAAAGTACTTTGGAATTTAATTATTATTAAATACATTTTTTATATAAAAAATTTCTTTAAAATTTTTCAAGAAAAAAATGGGATGCGAATTTTAAGTATTTAATAATATTGATTTTAGGAAATAATTTCAAAAAAATAATCGTTCATAGGTTTTGAAGATATTGATTAAAAAAAAAAAAAATAAAAAAAAAACCAACAAATATTTTTTCGAATATTTTCATACCTATACAATATTATTTTAAACTTAAGGAGACTCCTGCTGAAAATTTTTGGTTAAAATCCTTAGAGCCGTTAATGAGGAAGTCGAAAATCAAAAAAACGGTTCTATGACAGGTACCGTTGATAACATTTTGCCCCAAATTTTTTTTTTACCAAAATATAGCTCATGTCCATAATATCACACCTAATTTTTATCAAAATCGTTAGAGCCGTTTTCGAGATAAATGAAATTTTGCACTACGAGTGTTTGGGGGGTACCGTTAGTTTTGGAGCTAAAAAAAATTACAATTGTTCCTCTAGGGAATCACCGAAGACCCTTAACTACCGAGTTGGAAGCAAATAGCTCCAGTGGCTTAGGCTGTAGATCGAGGTACAGACATACAGACAGACAGACGGTAGCATCGTAATGTCAATTTTGATCAAAATCTCGAGTTCGATTTTTTTTCCAAATGCAGAACTTGTCCTATAGTACCTACATATATATCGCAAGTAAAAAGAACAAATTAATTGATAAAGTTTATTGAAAAATGAATTTAAATATATAATACAAATGGAATGAATAATAAATAAGCGTGATAATTAATATTTTACAAATTGTTTTGATAAATTTTATTGAAAAATGTGATAAATATATTTTACAAATGAACAGAATAATTATAATGTATGTATGTAATTGAAATCTGTATAATTAAGTTGGACTGTGTGTTCTTCGCCGTTTTGCTGATGGTCCCGCAGAGGTCGAAGATAGAAAAGTGTCACCATCTTTATCTTCGTCACCATGACCATCTTTAGCCACATAGCATTTTTCGCACACTCTTACGTAGTGCTTTGTGCAGCTGTATAGCATAAATCGCAAACTGTTGTAGTCTTGTTATCTTTTTTTATAGCTTTACAAGCTTCGCAGCGTTGTTTTAGGGTATTTGATCTGGTTGTAGGTAACATAGTAACATATACGAGATTTAAACAGTACTATGAGTTTCATGGCTGTTTTCACTTTTGTTTGAAGCGTTTTGGTTTGGCCATACGATTTTGTATAAATGCTTGTCCGCAAGCTCTAAGGCTTTCAAAAACCTTTTTCTCTTATCGGACCTTTTCTTGCTTACATACCATGTGGGTTGACATTATGTCAAACAACCTGTAAGCAGCAATACCAGCACAGTCCATCAGATTCTAGAATACCGTTACCTTACCGGTTAACGGTTAGTTTTTCGCTTACAGGTGTATACGGTCACCATTCGGTCCAAGGTATCAACCCCGCCCTTTGTTGAGTTGTAATCTATGATGACTTCTGGGGGCAGATTCTGTAATAAACGAAACGATAGCTATTGTTCGTTTTTCAAAAACGAAAGAAAATGTGCGAAAGCGATAATTGGCATTCTGTATCGCATTTCGTTTTTGATTCTGTGTTCGTTTATGCTTCAAACCCAAACAAATTTTATTGCATACTTCTATGATGCTGACAGCTTTCAGATACTTGGAAGGATGGAACATTAATTTAAATCGATACATAAAACTCAAGAAAATCGATGTCATGTACACGATTTAAGAAATGAAATGAGGCAAAATTAAGAAAAAGAAGGTACGTAGTTTATTTTCTTGAGGTTTTAATATCAATTAAATAAAATAATTTGCAACAAATAATTAAAATACATCTTTGATCTGACAAAGTAAATTTGTCAGAAAAATCTCTTAATTTCTTTTTGTACTCGGCAGGTTCAATAACTCCGAATCCTCATGTTCTTCTTCACTGTCGTTCAAAAATGCAATATATTCGCGTATCATCTTCTTTTTTAATTTATTAAAAACTTTTTTTCAAAACAAAACTGAAACTGAAATATTTGAGAAGAGAAACGTCAAAGAATAAGCTGTCGTTTATTTTGTTTCGCATGTGCGAACGAAAACTTTCGTTTTTTATGTTACATGAAGCAAATTGTTCGCACGCGCGAAAACGTTTGTTCGCGTGTGCGATACAGAATGTCACCCCTGGTTTTTGTGTTGCTTCATCTATTTTGTTCTCATGAGGATTTGTAGAAAGCATAAGTACATTTTTTTTTTGTGTTGCTTGCATAGCTACATAATTAATGCACTGGGATTAACAAAAAATAGAAGAAAATTTGTCCCGGGTCCTTTTGAAATCCTTATAAGCTAGTGTAAAGATCTTAGGTAGTTGCGGCTTATTTTTTTTTTATTGTGCCGACTGTTGTTGGTTTTCTTGTCATCAAGTTCAAGGCTGATGGTAGAGAGGTGAAATAATTGTCCGTCGTTATGTTATAACCCTTGTCCAGACACTTGTCGGCTAGTCGCATCACGAGTTGATGAGATATACCCTCAGATCGATTTTTACCGGGTTGTTGGTTAACATATATTACTCCTTGAAGAGGGTAGTTGGTTTTAGCTTCCACAATCCAAAATATTTGTAAGTACTCCATATTTCCCAGGCTTTTTGGGCATTTACATTTTGAATGGGCATTTTCCCCTTGTGCCAACGAGTTGTTCATCAATGGTGTAAGCTCTTTCGAAGGTTGATAAAAACTAATGAGGTTGCTTTAAAACAAGTTCCACACATGTCTAAATGCAGCTAGCTTATCACTTTGGAGTCGAAGAGCTCGGGTTCTTCCATCATCGAATCGAATGAATCCGCTTATTTCCTCAAACCTCTCTAATGACATAACTGCACGGTAAAAGACCATATTACTCTGATGGAAAAGATCTTTTGCCTCTACACCGTAAAATTTTTCAGCTCTAGCGTACAGCAGTATGGCAGTGTAGGCAAAGATCTCATTTTCAGTTGTTTCGTTTGATAATCGATTTTCTCCACATCGACGGTTAACTATGAATATCTCCTATGTCGCATTTTATAAACTTTACAGGGGACACACAAAAATGTATGTTAGGAGGTATTCATAGTTAACCGTCGATATACTCTTTTTGCTTTTCTATTTGTTTCCAAGACTATGTTTTCCACAATACCTGGAATCACCAATGACTTGAAACTAGAAGAAAATGTCTTCGAACATGTAGCACCCTCATGACTCAAGCGTTCATTGCGATCTCGATTTCCTCTTCTTTTTTCTATTTCATCTGGTATTGACCACCAAATGTCATTGAATTTCATATTTCGGGCCGTATATCGCATTCCTCGTTTGGGGGCAGCAGGCTCACTTTCAACCTCCTCCTCACGGCGACTTGTTGTCGTTGCAGTTCCACTTCAGCTTCTTTCTCTATATCAAACCCAGTCTGCTGGACGCGTAAGTCAAACAATGCTTGTTTGGCTCGTAGTTCGGATCACCAACTTCTGAGAAATCTGCACCATCATCACTGTCGTCGTCTTCAGAGTTATTTTCATGAACTCTTTCTCCTTCATCAACTTCTACATCCATAACTCGACCATAATTTTCGTCAAAAAATTCCTGCTCTGCATCTGTCAAATCCCGACTAAAAAAAACACTTCATTATGAAAAACAGACGAAAAACAATTTTTTTGTCGATTTATTACTAAAGCACTTACTAACTGACTGATCTATTTGCAGCATACTATAATAACCAATAAAAATCACACCAAACTTGATGAAAATACCGCTGTCAAAACATAAAAAATCGTTGAAAAAGAATAATTCTTATATAATCTAATATAAAAATGCACTCCAAACTCATATGGGCACTGAGTGCCCACATACACGATATCGGCTTTTTTACTTTGCGACCAAGACCTGCCCCAAATACCAACAAAATTAATTCAAATAGTTCATTTTCGTGTACTTGGCTTGGACACTGTATGCTTGTAGGAAAAATCTCTTTAAGCATGTAACAGAGGAGCTTATAGGTTTTTTTTATTTGCAAATTTTAATGGGCACTCATATTTTTATAAAATTAAATCTGATTGATATCTACCTGTCTAAACAATTATTATCAGAATGACCTTATTTTATTTTGCTCAAAAAAATATTCAAAGTGTCTGATTCTCAGTGCCCTGACGTGTCCTTTTTGCGTTTTCGCAAAGAAAAATTATTACCATTCTTTCATTTCCGATCTCATACTAAGATGAATCCCACCGAAGTTACGCCAAATAATATATCTTTGCTACGTAATACATAAATATTTTTTAGTAATTGATTTTATTACAAAAAAAAACTTAATTAAAATTTGTCCACGCATTTCTTATCACTCCCCTGGAATATTGAAACAGTCGAAAAAATCAATAACTAGGATATCGATCGAATTTTCAGCACTAGAAATTTGAAGTACCAAGTCTCCTTACAATAAAATAGTGGTGCAACTCGATTCTGATTCTTACCATATGATAGTTTTGTGAAAAAGACATTTGTGCAAGAGGCGGCGGATTGTCCGTTCAGTTTATCAGTCCTCTGGTGAGTTTTTACAAAACAAATTTGTATGTTGGTAGAAATATTTGTTAGCATTATTATAGGTTTAATAAAACTGTAATATTATATATTTTTTTTTGTTTTTTTTTTTCTTTGAGTTAAACCTAAAAATCTTTTTTGCGCAAGAACCATGAAAAAATTCAGTCCCCTGGCCTCAGTCCCCTTGCTAATAAATGAACAAATGATATTCTATTCAGAAGCCTGAGAAATTTTTAGTCATGTTGAACTTCGAACTTTATTGCGAATATTTTTAAAAAAGAATATAATTTATTTTAAATTGATTCTAAATAGAAAAATTCTTTTAATAAAATGCTTAGTTATACGAGTACGTATTACGTTGGAATACAGAAATGAATTGAACTCGCAGTTGTATCATCGAGAATTGCATCAACGCTATTGGGCTGTCGGCGGATGGACAGTGTATTCAGACTTAGGCTTCCATTG
Organism: Chrysotoxum bicinctum; assembly: GCA_911387755.1. Taxonomy (NCBI): domain Eukaryota; kingdom Metazoa; phylum Arthropoda; class Insecta; order Diptera; family Syrphidae; genus Chrysotoxum; species Chrysotoxum bicinctum. The sequence continues at coordinate 10,001,988 of OU426991.1, read as the reverse complement.
AATTTGAACCAATAAGAATCGCCAACTAGCAAAATCAGCAAAAACAACTCAACCGTGGTCAGAATCCTTAAAACGTTCAAAATTATCATTTGGGACGAAAGCACAATAGCCCATTAGAATTTTCTCGAGGTACTTGCTCAGACTCTGGGTGATCTTCCAATGTGATCATCAACCCGTGACTCACACTCTTATTCGTCTTGGTGAGAATCTCTGCCAATCTTTGAATGCTTTTCTGCATTAAAGCCCGTAGATGATGTGAAAACATCCTTGACATCTTTGGAGTAGATTTGAGAAAATCACGCTATCCACGAACCTGCGTGAACATTGGAAAGTTCCAATGGATCACCCAGGAATAATATTTTGTTCCCACCGAAATTCTGTCAAATTCAACTAAATATTCAAGCACTTGTTCCCAACTACAAAAATCCTGATTGGCCAAAAATGATCATTTTGACAAGCTTTATATACAAATCCAGTTGAAACTGCTCGGCGAAGAAAGCAAATACACATTTATTGATATGGGAACAACCCGGAATGACGCCGCACGTATTAACAAGTGTGCCCAAGTGTATGCGGCCTACTCCCGAGTTTACCACTGCAAATTTATAAATTACAAACATCTGTCAACCGTGTGAACTGACAGCTTTCCAATCGACAACGTTCTTAAAAAAGTCAGGCCAACCACCTCACAAATAAATTCTCTCAATCTTCCAACCGTGTGAACTAACAATAGGAATGTAAGATATTGTGAGCTCATTGACAGGTCATTATCAGACATTGTACGAGTAACATTTATGATTTGAATAAACTTCGATGCAAAATCTAAATAAAGATTTTTAGATAAATGGTTTGAATTTTAAGTTTAAACTTCGACTATCGGCAGAATTTTTAATAGTCTATTGTCAAGAATTAGCATGGTATTACTTGGCAATTTACTAATTTTGAAAGAAGTTTAATAACTAGAAATCTAGAGAAATTAAAATGTTAAAATATCAATACCAAAACACATAAAACTTAAAGAACCAGATACTACTAAAATTGTTGATTTCCAGTTTATTTTTGTAGGAATTTTCGTTGTTGTTTACAGTGAAGAGAGATTTGATTAATTTACATTCGAATATCTCGAAAACCAGAGTCATCAGAATTCAATCATTTCAATATCGTTAGTTTACTTGCAAAAAAAAAAATTTGAAGCAATACCCAGGAAACAAGAAATGTCCAAAATAAAAATTGTATTTAAAAGTTCACGAGGTACACAAGATTCCCCTTCAATTGATATCTATCTATATTGTATACTACATGAAACAATGATGATGCTTAATTTTTGTTTGGCAAATGGTCGCGTGTAAAGTAGTTAGTAATTATTTTGTTTTAATAATCTAACTAATAAATTTAACTAATAAATTTAGGTTTATTATTTTAATACTCTTGCCGGAGGATGGAAAGCCCAGCGTTACGAATCATCATCAGTATTTTAGTTTAAACAATTACCTACATATATACTTACGTATATTAAATTCATATATGGTATACAAAATAATAATTATTATTATTTTTAAGACACACCCTCTCCAAGGGTTTCAATTTTATAAAATTATCTTAGGTAAACAGTTCTGGAAGTTGCACTTAAAGTTATTATTATCTCTTTTGATTTTGAAGTCGAAAATAATAATACAAAAACATAAATTAAGGTATATGTAAATTTAATTTGCGATTTCATTTACTTTGACAACATCCTGAAGACGGCACTTTTTAATAACAATTTGGAAACAACAACATCTACGACCACTGACACTGCATTTTAGTTATCATTTTTTTAAGGAATTTCAAGGAAAAACTCAGCTCTCCCATTACTTTCGGGTTAGATATCATGATTTATTTTTCATTTTAGATATCGAGATGGGGAACAGAGTGTGAACATTCTCTGAGCTCAAGAGCCATCAACGACTAAAAATCTTCATATTTCGGTTTCCCACAAAAAATATCAAATCTACGATAAGAGAGCTTAATTATTATTCACTTCAGTACAAGCACTTCGAATTCGAAACAAAAACAGAAAAATACACAAATATTTTAAAAACTTTAACGTGTATCTTTATATGGTTTATTTATTTTTCTTAAACTTAAGTTGTTGAATGAGTTAAATATTGTACGTACTTTATTTATTTTCTGTGCTACGTTTGTTCATTTGTTAATGTATTTTCTAGGAGGAGACAGAGAGAAACAGCTATTTCAATAGGAAATATGTATTTTGAAAATTTTCAATAAGTACAACAAAAGGGAAAACCTGCGCATTAAACAAAAAGTCACATAAAATCGAATTTTCAATGAATTTATATGTATATCATTGCTTGCGCTGAAAAAGAGGAAAATCTCAGCCCTCTCCTCTAAATCGCAATTCTTTTGAACTTGTTTATAGTTTTGTTTTGTTTTGTTTTTTTTTTTTTTTTTTTTTTTTTTTGTGGAAAACTCTCAAAAAACTTGCGTATAATTTTGGAAAATAAAAAAATTGAATAAAATTGCTTTAATTTCTTTTTTTAAAATAGTTTTAGCATTGGGAAATTATTCAAAAAGGGTGTTTATTCTCTTGATTGATTTCTTATTAGGATCATATTGGGTTTTTGTTTTGTTAAAGTAGAACCTAAAAATGGTTCCTGATTGCACAAATGGACAAATCACCTATAAAGATCTAAATGGCTTTTGAATTAGTTAACTTTGCTTCAGAAATCGGCGATAAGATGGCTTACATTTTTCCAGTAAGTTAAAGTTTCACCATGTTATCAGCCGGCATACACAAGTTTTTATCACAGTCTTGCGATAGAACCTTAGAAATGGCTTTGGCCAATAAAACAATTTTTTTTTTTGTTTAAAATGCTTCCGCTGAAAATTCCGTGCTAAGTTGAAACTACATTGTGTGACTTTTGCTGCTTGTGCGTGTAGTTAGTAAATTATGGACCGTCTCATTTGACAAATATATGTATCATCATAGTCAATAGTTAGAATTTCGTTTAAATCAAGAAATAATTGGATTTTAGTGTGCCAAGCACCTATAAGGGAACTTCATCTCATTGATCCGAAGCACGCTAGATTAATTACAGGGGATGAAAGGTCATGAAGATAGGGGTTTTGAAAATATCTCGAAAACGGCTTGTCGTTTAAATATATTTCTGAGAAATTTAGATACAGGAGTTATGCTTGAAATATTTATCGTAGCATTTAAAATTAAAAAGTTATAGCATTTCAAAGGATAGCTGGTGTCAATAAATTCACAAAGTTATGAACTTCTTCCACACCACCTTAACGCTAGGTTCGTTTAATTATCATGTGATAACCCCATTCACGGTCCAAATTATTGATCAATGTCTGAAAGATCATATGATATGATATCCTTGATCAGGTCTAATTGTTTATTTTTGTTTTTAAATTTGCACCGAGTTTATACAATGTGCCATAAAAGTTCTTTGTTTATCACCCTATTACAGAATTCGGCGAATGAGCTAAAGTGACAGTTTCAATTAATTTCCAAACTTTTGCTATTACTGACCGACGAATGAAAGTTGAACGAATGTCGGTAACAATCCATGCACCACCGAAATTTTGTTCAACTTATATGGTATTACTGAATTCGCAATCCATTCGCATTCCATACAATTTCTATCATTTTACATTCGCACCAATTCCGAGACGAATCTGAAGTGAATTTTTGATTAAACGAAAAATAAAAACAAAAATAAACAATGGAAAGCACAAAAATGTAAGTCAAAAGCTTATCATACTGAATTATTATATGTTTGTTTAAAAAATTTTTATAGAAAACGCACAACTAACAACGCAACCGGAAATCCAAAAAAAAAAAAAAAAAGAAAGCACACGGTTGGTATTTAACGGTAAACCATCCAAGTACTAACCACGCCTAACGATGTTTGATTTCGTTCATCGATAGCGATGCTATTATCAAAGCCTAGGCCGTTAACTAAATGTCTGTATCTGACAGCGTCGATACGAAAGTTCATAAATGATAAGGTAATTTTAGAAATCGACAATGTAGTTCATCCGGCGAATTTCATAATTTAGTTTTACAGCGGAAGCGAAAGGTCAACGGATCAATTCAACTCACGGGAGTAATATTCTGCGAATTCTGTAATAGACATGTATATTTTTTTATCAATGAAAAACTTTGGTTCGAAACAATTATTTCACGTTCTTTAAGAGTTAACGTCTTGTTAACGTGTATTTTGTATCTGCATATTTCTAAAATGTCAAATCGGAATTGACATTTGCTGCCATTTGCGAAAAATATAGCAACTTCGGATAGGGTGACAACTTTTATGTCACCTTGTGCATCTCCGCTGAAAACTTTCACCACAAACTATAAAACAATATAGGGTTGCTTTTGTTCAAGAACGATTAAAACCCTAACCTTTATCAATCGCTTTTCAAATGGCAAAAACAACTTCTTTAGTAGTTGCATTTAAGAACAGAATAAAAGGGTAATCTCTCAAGCAAATATAAATTTATGCAATAATTATTTTAATATGATTTTTTTTTTTTCAAATAACTTTGTATGTATAATAATTTAAGTATGTATTACTGTACAAATATAAATTAAATTTCAATTTACAAGTTTTTTCGAATGTTCAAAAAAAAAATTCTCAAACATTTTAAAAATTTTTGTATGAATTATCAAAATTCAATTTTTTTTAAATTTGCATAAAATTAACATCTTAATTGTCAAGACTCAAAAAGCAGCTCTTAAAATTTTGATAAACATTGCATATCAATTTTATCATGAATATATTTTTGGGTTTTTAAAAAAAATTTTAAATTCGATATCTCAAATACGAAATTTATGAAATTCAATTTTTATTTATAAAAAAATAAAAATTTAAAGTTGGCGTACCAAAATATGTTTCTAAATTTTTTTTTAAGCCGCTATAACGATTTATAATAATCGTATTTTATTACAACAACAAAGAAATGCTGAGTATAAATTATCCGGTAATAAGAGTGCAGATAATAGTGCTGATAAAGTAAAGCGTCTGGACTAGAATGACGCTCAAATTGGTTGCAGAAAATGTTTTTTTGCGTGAGGTTGGCAGGTTTTTATTATTCGAGAATGTGTTCGGTGATATTTATTCATTTTATGGTTTGTTTTCCCTAGAGCCAAAATTATGAGGTTTGAAATATTAATCTACGATAAGACGGTAAACGTTAATAGTCAATGGTCAAAATGTTGTCTCTTAATGCGTTTGCATGTTCCATATTTCTCACGTGAGAGTATGAAATTCATCAAAGAATGCCCGTGATGCCAATAGATTAAAAAGCATATGAAAAGTTATAAAAATGACATTATATTTTTCGTCCTGGAAAAAACAATTCCAATGCTTCGCGATGACAACTATGCAACAAAATCAAAAATCCACGATTTCGATGTCTTATTTCCATTAACAGAAAATATAAAAAGATTTCCATATAAATAACCGAAGTGTAGGAAAAAAAGATATATTTTCGTACTTTTGTAAGCATAAAAGTGTGTACAATTCCAAAGTGTTAATACACATTTAATAGTGAGAAAAACTCTAAATCAACTCGATCTGCATTTTCATGAGTATGTCAACTTCAGCTTAAAAAAACGAGATACAAATCTTTTGAACACATCCGTGTAAGTTAATTCAAAAAGTAAGAAGGTTTCGAACTTTGAGTATATATAATATATTAAGCGTGTTTTTTTTGCAGGTCCATATAGAATTGTAAAAAAAAAACGACATCGGGACTAAGTGCCTTACATGCAAATGCAACAACTACTTAAATCTATACAGAGTTAGCTAAGACCAGATAATTTTCGAGAGTTAATCTAAGACCCGATAAAAATGGTGATGCCAAAATGGTATTATCTATATGTTATCGATAATTTGCTCAGAGACGTCAAAAGTGACGTTTTTGGATTGGTTGATGCTAGTCGTCAATAAGCTGATAAATGTCATAGCGTACACAGTGCTTCCAGCTCTGTGGAAAAAAAGCTCCTAAATCCCGATGTCGTTTTTTTTACAATTCTATATGGACTTGCGAAAAAAACACACCTATTATATATACTCAAAGGTTTCGACACATAATACACTGATACCAACTTTGGGACTTTATTAAGAGTGAGTTAAAGAGTGAATAAAGCGTTTTTTGGTGCTTGCATATCACTGCGCTAGCTATAGATTACCAATAAAACACGACTTATATAAAGAAAAGGTCACGAAGAAAGGAAACATGTAAAAATATTTTATAAACGAAACTGATAAAATATTACATTGGGGTCAGAAGTGAGATAATTCTTTTTTTATCTGTGCATTCAATAATAGACAATAATTACGAAAATTAACTGACGACTGCGAAAAATGAACAATAATTAGAAAAAACAATTTTTGAAACTCTGAACAATATATATTTAGTCGAACTTAAGGCAGAAATAAGTATTCGCGGTCTTTCTACTGCTAGAACAAAGTATGAAACTACATCGAACATAACCAAAATGATATAGGTATCAGTTGCTAGCCCGATTCGACAAACAAAGGAAAGAACATAACGCATTGAACAAAAGAATTTTCTCAAGCAATTCTATTATCAAAGCCAAGAACAAACGAGCAACCTACAGGAATTACGAACGAACATTCTAGAAGAACAACAAACTCTCCTAGAAGGTAAGCTCAATATATTCGAAAACAAATTTGTTGCCCTTGACGAGAGCCTTGAAGGTGTCAAAAAGCAATTTGTGGGAAAAGACGTGAAATTCGAGTTGGTCGATGATAATTTCGAATGCATTGCAAAGGAATTGAACAAAGTGAGAAAAATAAAAGTTGGATACAGTTCTTGCGACTTTACAAAGGGAATGGATTTATATCTACCAATCTTCAATGTATAAAAGATTTCGGTCGAACAACAGCGAACGGTTGGCGTATCTGGCATTCAGCTGCAGGGGATGAAATCATCAACGAATTCACAACAGAAGCCTTTGTCATTTCTACCTGATATTAACCTTCAGCGAGCAATTTGCAATTGCTAGGCATCCAGATCTAGCAGACTAAGCGAAACAACAAAAGTCTGTCTGTGGAGGCAATGTTTGAGGTTTGTTGGAAGCCTCGATTATTTTTACCAAAAAGATAGATAAAAGTACTCAATTCTTAGTAAACTATCGGAGGCTCAACGATGAGTAAAAGAAACACAGCTACCCTCAGCCAAGAATCAGATATACGTTGTATGCAATGGATTTCAACACTGGACTTAAACAGCCTTATTTATTATTTTTCACTAATACTGGGCTCAACCTAGGAATAGTTAAAATGAGCCGAAGCACTTACTTCGGGCTTACGCCACGTCAAACAAATCCTTATTTAAAATTATTTTCTTAGCCGTTTTAGCTACGCCTTCCTTATGTCAAATATACTGGGAAAAAAAGTGACAAATCTAAAACTCTGGTTATTATACACCTAAATCAAACCCCAGCTGATTTCCATTATTATACATTTTATTATCATTGTATGCATATTGGAAATTGGATACATTCAAAATTGGATTGTATAAAGTTCAAATCCAATAAATAAATGTACCAACCAAATTGCGTTCCCAATACCGTACAACTGTTAGAGCATTTGGAAAAATATATAATTTATTATTGCAAAATATCTATCCTTTTTGTCTTAATAAAGAAACAAAAAAAAAATTGCTCACACTCCTTTTTGTAAATTTCACAAGATGTCATCTCAAAATGACATTTAGATACTAAAACGGCCTTAAACCTCTTATGAACCAGTTTTAGCTTATTCCACCGCTATTCCTCGTGCATTTTCATTATAAATAAGGTTTTCAGGAGCCGTTGTAAAGTAGAAGTAACTTTACTCCATCGCTAAAACGAGTTAGTAAATAAGGCTGAAAGAGTGGCCAATGGTAGGTATGAATCCATTCAGAAGATCGAGAGAAAACGGCTTTCTCTACATGAAATGGTCTGTAGCAATTGAAAGTAATCCCTTTCGGACTATTCAATGCTTACATTTGAGCATTTGATGGAGTGCGTTTTACAAGGACTTGCAAATCTTTGCAAGGCGTATTCCATAGGCTTCGAGAAGGAATCTTAAAACTGAATCCAAATTTAATCCAAATTGAACAAAAGTGTGCACTTTTTAACTCTAAAGTTAAATACTTGAGACATATCATCTCTTCCCAAGGAGTAAAGGTGGATCAAAAGATTGCAAACATACGGCTCCAGATTAACATCGAAAAGGAAAGTTGCAATCAAACACAAATGCATAATCTCAGAGAACATGCAAAACAGACTGCAACCTTTTCACGCGTCAGGAAGAAAAGGAGGTAGCTGTCATCCAGCAATTAAGCGCTGCTCCCATTTACTGCTGGAGTAACGTAGAACTTAGGACTGCCCAACAAGAAGACTTAAATATTTAACCCATTCTATGTTGTGTAGAGTTGGTATAGTTCCTCAAAGGAGTAATGTTTAAAAGCTTGCCCCAATATCTACCTCGCAAGAGGTACGACACCCCTGAAAAATTTTGTTGTAGCGGCTGAGAATCGAACTCAAGACCCTCTGCATGACAGTCCAACGCACTAACCATTATGCCAAGGGGTACTACAGTTTCTTATTGCAGCTTAAAAGTGTCGCAATTTTTCATTTTCAGTTTTTCCTGTATTGCGATGAAATATGTCTTATACCGCTCAAGCATGAAGCCTTTGGTAGCATCTTAGGTGTACGGTCGCTATACCATAACATTCTGGATCTTACCACTGTCATTATTCGAACCTTGCAACATCCAAATGACCCAAGAGGTCAATGTTAATGACTATAGACCGCAGCGAGAGATTTGATAGTAGGGTTATCTCACGTCGAGGTGACATGAAATGGCCGCTACGATAATGCACTTTGACCCTACAGGTGCATATCAATAAGCCGCAGTCGACCGACATCTGCAAATTCAATATAACCTAGTTCATCGCTCAAATTCAGCCGAATCTATACGGCATAGTAATGTAAATTGGACCTCTCATATCTTTGGCTCATTCGATTCCATATAGTATATACATATTATATTTTTTGTTAAGCTTATAAATCTAAAAAGCTTTTTACAATTTGTGTTTTATATATAAAATCCTTAAAATGTTGAGCCAATTAAAGTTCAAGAGCAAGTTTGTGCGCCCCAGTCATGCATTTTATTTGACATGTGATTATACCTTTAGCGACAGTGTTGCAGGACTCATATTAGGTATTGTTTTTTGTCGTCGAAACCTTCTATTGATTTTTCTACGCCATACGTGAGGTTTATTTTGATGTGAGAAGAAAAGGGTTATTACTGTTCCAGACAAAAAAAAAAACAAAAAGAGTTTTAAAATCGATTTTCCTTCAAACAAACGTCAAATGTAGAAATAAAATATGTACATAGATAAGTTGTTTTACCCAATTCTTATGACAAATAAGAATTAATATTCGTACAAGCAAGAAATCTAACAAAAATGGGTGGAGTGGAATCATCGATTATTAACCAACCAATTTCTTCGAAAAAAAACCAAGAATCCGTCTCCGAAATGAATCGCATAAAAGTGGGGTTAATTAAATTTAATATTTTATTTACATTATTTTTTAATTAATTTATATTGAATTTGTGTGTAGATGGAGCGATGGATACAGATGCACTATCAAATAAAAGAACGTGAGTTAGCTATAAGTTTAGCAAGGAATCGTGAACTTTTCTTTTGGATCACCGGATTTTGGATAACATCAGCTGTAGCTTGTACCTCGTACTATCAACGTGTTAAACGAGTTACAGTCTTAGCACCTATTCTACCATTGACGTTTTTGACAGCTTATTTTGCAGATCTGGCATACGGCAGCAAGTTGCATCGGATTCGAGGTAAAATTTGACAGAAATAATTGCATTATGTTTTGTTGAATTTTTAAATTTCCCTAAATGAAAAATTTCAATATGATTTTCATTGTTTTTATATATTTTTGCTACATTCAATGCCTTATTATTTTTTTAAATCAGTGAGAGAACAAATAAATAACTTAACTTATTACGTGATCCATTAAAATAGCAATTATTACTAATGACAAATTTGTATAACAATTTAAATTTACATGTATTTTCGCAGTTATATCACATATCACAGTGAGCTAAAAATATATATCACAGAGAACTATTTGATTGGCATCCCTTGAAAAGTTTGCAAATATAATTCCTTGATGTTGTATTGTACCTCTATGCAAGTTTTCAGTTATTGCTGTATTATTCTTCATATTCGAGACTTACAGCTATTCTATTGTATTTTAGAAATGTTTAGTTTCTGTTAAATCTTGTACATGCCATACTCTGATGGCCTTTTTGAGTGGCACTCCAGAAGTATTCGAAATACGTGTAAGCTCTTATGAAAGTTTTCTATGGCATTCAGAATTGCAGTTCCTCTTTCGAAAATCAGAGAAATCGTGAATTTAATTTCAGAATTTAAACCATAATTATTGACATACATTATGTACATACTTGCACACAAAGTAGTCAAAGTTATAATATCCTTTAATTTTGCAAATGAGTGTTAATAATTACAAATTTATTGAAAAAAGTTTAAAGCCGGGATTAAATACAAATATCTACTGATACTAACAATTTAATGGTTTTAACCCTTTCTTATTTCTCGAAAGCATTCGACACCGTTAATCACGATACTATATGCAAAAAAAAATACGTTACAAGTTCAATTTTACTAGTGTCTTGTTTGTTACGTGGTTGAACTACATTTTCTTAAGATATCCGCAGAAAAATATAGCAAATAATTTTGCTGTTAGTTAAATTAAATTAAATAAGTTTTGGCCAAATATAAAAATTCCTATTTTTATTGTTTAAATTTCCCAAACCATTGCAGACTTTTCACTAAATTCTTCCGGAAGTTTGCTTATTCCTGTCTGATTATTTCATCACCGGTCAAAGTAGACATTGTAATAATTCATTTTTCTAAGCCTTTGCTTGCGTATTAAATGAATATTTATAATGGAGGTTGGAGAACTTGACTATATTAATTGATTAATGTTCTTCTCCCTTGACTTATTGATTTATGTTTACAAATTCTTGAGAATGTAATATCCGAAACCCACATCAGTTAAGCTAAGTGTACACAATTGGTAGATCTTACAATATTGTCAGACCTAACAATTATCTACCAATGAGCTGACAATTAAACTGTGTGGTTACACGGTTGGAAGAAAATCTACCAATCTCTTACAATTTACTGTCAGATATTGGCGGACAGTTTATTTTCAGATAGATCGGTAGATTTTCTACCAACTGTGTACACACACAACTAATTGTCAGTTTTTGTTGGTTATCGAAACTGCCTCATTTGCACCATGGCCCGACTTTTTTTCCGACATTTTTCCAGATTGGAATTAAATGTCGTGCGCAGATTCCCCCATTTACCCTTGCATTCAGCTATGGTCATATCTATAGCATCTGCAACTTCTTGCCATAAAATTTCCTTTGGAAACTTATAGTCGGAGCATCCAGCATCCCATATACTGCGTCGCACCTCCATGTCTTGGATTAATTTCAAGGTTATGTCGTTTTTCACTTTCAACCTTTTTTGTTATTTTGTTTTTTAGAATTTGATGGCAAAATAGGCCGAGATGTTGCATCGATTGCTAGTATTATTTCCACTTCCGGTCTTTCCATATTTCTATTAAATAAATACAATAAAAACAATAAATTGTTAAATAAAATTTTAAAGAATTAACCTAACGTGTTTAAAATTAGGAAATTGTTTTTTTTTTTTTAATTTTGCGTAAATCCAGTGTATTTTAAACGTTTTTAAAACAGCATTATTTATTAAAGGTTCTACTTAGATGGGCTTCTTTTACAATTAAAATACTAATTCTAAAGATACCTATGTAATTTTAATCGCGGTAAAAATAGCATTTTTGTGACCGTAGGAAAGCCCGCTTTCTCATGATTTGGAAAAAAATTTTCAAATTTTTCAAAAACTTTAAAATCAAATATCTCCTAAGCTAATAAGGCACTTAGAAAGCTAAAAATAGCAGTTTTGTGACCGTAGTAAACCCTGGTTTCCCATGGTTTTAAAAAAAATTTAGAGTGTTTCAGTATCTTTAAAGTGAAATATCTCTTAAACTAAGGCACTTAGAGAGCTTAAAATAGCATTTTTGTGACCGTGATGTGGAAACAATTTTCGAGTTTTTCAAGAACTTTAAAGTCAAATATCTCCTAAACTAAGACACTTGTACACTTGCTGACGCATTAAATGTATTTTTGAATTGACAACGTAGATGATAAAAATAAGATTCTGTTTAAGTGGAAGGGTGCGACAGCATCTAACTGATGAGTCCACTGTCGTACCTGTCAAATTACCTTAAGATAATTGCAAGTTTTAACGTTAATATTTAACTTGAATTATTGCAGCTGAAGCTGATATGATAATGCAACGCGAAGAAGACCATTTGCAATGGCCAGGAGGTTTACCAACAGTTTCCAGCATAGATGAAGCTCGCGTCGAAGTCGAAATGGAAAAAAAAATGCATCCGCATCATTCATAAAACTCCATTTAATTTATTTCGACTGTGATGTTATACAAAAAATTTTATAGCTTTTGTTCAAATATTTAGCACAAGCAATAAAAATGTTCTCGAAGAATTATATGAATATGACTTACATAATTATAACTTTAGCTAAGTGTCCATATAATTTTAAGCAATAAATACATTAGATACTATAATGGCCAGTTTATCAGACCTTTGTTAAATCTGAGTTTTATCAAAGTTATTTAATCTTGCAAAATAATTAAACTCGAAAACTATTAAAATCGAAATGTGGTGACACGGAAATCGCCCATCACTATGAAAATCGAGGTGGAGACACTGCTATGCAAATTGTCTGGACCTTACAAAAACTTAAAAGCTCAATTTAAAGTTTAAAAAAGGACATTTTCTCTTAAGATAATCTTGTTGTTAATGTAATTTATTTACTTGAATTTTTTTCAATTCTATCTTTTCTCTAAAATCTCCATTTTTAAATTATATAAAAAATATATTAAAATACATTGAAAAAAAATCGTGAAAAAATGTGTTTCAAAAGTTCAAATTAAAATTTTCTATCCTACAACATAGAGAAGTTGTTAATTTAATTACGAACTCGAAGAAGAGCATAGAGTAAGTATATTACCTACCTGAGAATGATGATGTCGTGACGAAAGCTTCTCTTTTCTCAACGCGACGAAATAGCTCTAGGCCGAACTTCGGTTATCTCTGTGCCGTCCCGTTCGTTTGATTCTTTATATCTCAAGCTATAGCGGACAGAGTTTTGATTGAAGTTTAGGGTGCGGGGGCCAGGTGACCACTCAATCGGATTGGCTACTTTTCCAGAACCAGTCAACAAGCTGCCTAGCTTGGCACAGTGTAGAATGTAGATGATGTCGGATGAGTGTGGTAGTTTAGTTGAGTGGGTGACCCAAATTCTGGATGGTTGTGCAAAAGCAAACACACAAACGGAGATATCAAAACATACTAGATCCTTTCTTCTTTTTGAACTCAATCAAAACTGGATGACTCCGTGAGAATGTCAACAATTCGCCATATTAATTCCATCCACAGGTTCATACAAGTTATGGTATCAAAATGGCGCTCATTGAATCACAGGATCAGACTGGCATTCCTGCCTATCTAAGTAAGTATATTACTCTTTTCTTATTCAGTAAGGGTATTCATGTATACGCGGAAAACCAGGATAAACCTCAGAAACGAGATAATTTTATTTGCATGGGGAAAACTTTTTGCAAAGCTGATAAAATTATCTCACGAATTTGATGCGGAAAGGGAAAAAAAACTTGATAAAGTAAGAAATTTTCACAATTTTAAGAATTGGTTTAAAATTATTTTTACTTACTTGTAAGAAAACAGAATCATTTTTTAAGTTAAATTATTTATTTGTGTGCATTTTTTATAACAACAAATTTGTATGAATTGACTGTTTTTTTAATGAACAGCTGATTATTTCCCACATTTACGCAAGCATTTCTTAAGGGATGTTAATGCAAATATGGGGCTTAAGGTTATATCTTTTTGCAAAACGAAAAATTTTCTCGTTGCATGAATATCTACCCTTAATGATCTTCGAGGTTTTCATTTCCAGCAACTTTGGCGACCAGTGTATTCTCAATGTTGGTACAATTTGATGAAGTGTTTCCGTGCTTCCTATATACCCCTAACACACGCCACATCGATCAACCTAATCGACAAAGTACTTCGCTTTTGTATGGGCATTTACACGCCAATACGCCGATGTCGAAGTATATGCCGAAATCAGCTGTTAAATGGTAGGGTTGTGAAATTTTAAAAGAAAAGTGAAAATTATCGAAAAATATTTGAATTTTAATGCTCCAGAACCACTTTTTTGTGTTGATCAGAGCTTTATTGAATTGTTGCTTAAGGAGATTAAATTTTATTCTTACTTTATCAGACGATTTGTAAATTTTAACAACTAAAATCGAATAACATCATAAAAAACTGTGTCGACGAACTAGTTCGGTCCTTTTTACACGCCATGTCGGCATACTACTTCGATTCCCAGAGTTCGCACTGCTATGTCGACACATATTCATTTCACACGACCCAAAAACCTTATCGACAATATGCTTCGATGAAGTAGTTCGTGGCGTGTGATAGGGGTAATAGACGTTTTCGGGTATTTTTAATTTCAGAGCAGAACCTCAGTTGTCAAAAATAAAGTTGTGTTCCTTCAGAATTCTGTTTATTTTTCTGTTCTGAACTTATTCCGAGCTCGCTTTGTGAGTTCCGAATCCATAAATCAAGGAACAAGGAAAACTCTGCTTTATTCTTTCATATTCTGCTCATACTATACAAGAAGCTAAAAGAAAAATGGCTAATAATGAAACTGAAAAGATATAAGATATGAAAATACGAAATAAAACTATATTTATCAAAAAGACAATTTTTCGAAATATAGACGCAAAGAGTGTATACTTTAACGTTATTCTGGTTTGCAAATAAAACATGTTTATCCGGTTTTAAAAGAGAAAATCTTGAAATACATTTTGTCTTTTATAACTTTGTATCTTTAAGTTGCCTTTTCAGTATTTTATAGACATTTCTATAAGGAAACAAGAATTTTGTCCTCTCTAATCGATATGAGTTCAAGAGTGAGATCGCTGGTGTAAAACGTCAATTTGTAGGGACCAATGGCAATTTAAATTTCCTGAAGAAATGCAGACGTCAGATGTTATTTTTTCGACGAATTGGGCGACGTCTCTGTCCGGTCACTAAAAAGCATCCTAAAATTCTTCCAGAATTCAGGATAATTTAGGTTGGTATCCAAGACTTATGCTCGCCTCAATGCACTTCTTAACCTTCTTCCTCGTCCTGCCACCTACTTAAGCTAAATCCTGAAGTGTAATGGATCCATTGACATCCGAGTGAGATGAGAAACGAATTGCTCATCATAACTTTAACATTTGCACAAATGCCTTTGCATTGACCTTTTCCACAAGAAAATAGCATTTTGGAACACTTTGCTTAACATTAAGCATTTTTGAAATGTTTGCTTAGGATAAATTGCGCAGGATATGCTTTAAGATATTTGGCCTTTTCCTCTATTACAATTCACTGCGAAAAATTCATGAACGGGGTATCGGAAAGATCGAAAAGAAGAACAGCAAGTAGTAAAAAACAAGAAATAAATCTAATATTTTTTTCTATTTTCCGGTTATTGTTCTATTTTGTTAAACATCTAAGCCCAAATAAATAAACGTGGAATAGCGAAAGGTTAGACCTTATTTTAGGAACTAAGTAAAAAGTGTTATTAATAAAACAACATTTCTACAAAATGACATTTACTAAGCGAATCCACCAAAGAAGGTGGTTTGGCGAAGGAATAGAAACCAGATGTGTCAAAATTATTCTGAAATTAAAAAAAAAATATAAATACGATAAAGTCTATTACATTTATCGAGTTCTTAAGCCATTTGCAATCAGCCATCAATGGCAAGAAAAAGAAAAATATATAAAACCAGATATCCAAGTGCTTAGAGAGGAGGATTTCAGGAAGAAATACTGGTTTTCCAAGGAAAATATTTGGAAACTCATAGAATTTATAGAAAGATGACCTAAATGGGGATACATGAAGTGGATAAATTCTTGTGGATTAGATTGTAGTAGATTTTATTAAGTAATGTAAACGTCACTTTACTATTCCACGAACATATTCAGACGAATCTACATATGTATGTATAAGATTTTCTTAAACTGTACTTAGAAGTTATTTAGTTAAGCATACTTAAATATTTAATTTGCCTTTAAATTATGAAACTTCAATTTGTATCTTTAATAGATTTTGCATCGGTTCTCAAGTACACGATGGTTGTCACGTAACTTAAGAGAATCTACAAGTCAATTACAACAAAAAAAATGCTACTACATTGTATACAACACGGATGTAACATTAAAATGTATAGCTAAATTGTGAAGAACAGCTAAAGCAATAATTATTGTCATCTTTGTATTTTCAAGAGAGCATAGAAAGTCTGTAAGTAAGATTCTGAAATGTCCTTCCAGATCCCAAATCACCTTTCTATGTCATTGCGCGTTGCTATTTGTGAAATGTTATACTCCTCCTTAGAATGGGTTCGAATGTTGGAGCAGGCAACCTATATTTACATCGAAAAGATGTATCTTCCAGATCCATTAGATCGAATCGAGGTTTATAAATTTGAAATCAAATTATATATAATATTATATATATATGTATATATACTTCTGAAATATCACAACACAAATTCACAATTTGAAACTTTAAAAGTTAAAAGCTTGATATGTCAAAACAAATTTTGAAATGACTTGAAGAGAACTTTAAACGTGGTAGATGGGATGGCGTTTAAGTTAAGCAACGTTACTTAAATGTGAAAATCAATTATAAATACCGATTTTATACGTCAGAGCAGCTTGGAGGAATCTTAAAGTAAAGCACCTATAAAAATAAAAAAAAAAAATTTAAATTTAAATTTGTAAGCATTAGCATTTTTTGTGAAATTTTAAATTTATCTTTTCGCGGACGTTATTCATGTTAAACAGATAAAGTTTTCCGGAGCTTACCGCGTTTACTTTCTTAAGGAATAATTAATTATACGGCCCTATCGAAGTAACCGTCGGAGCGGAACTTTCTCTGCAACGGTTCGTAGTGGCTTTCATCGGAAGAAATTTTACAGAAATCTAACGACGCATTGCGATGGATATAAATTTCAGACAGAGATGTGCTAATTAACCGATATATCGAAAATGCGATATATTTTTTTATTTTTTTCCAATTATAATGCGCTAACATTTTTAAGAAATGTAATAAGATGCACCGATTTTTAAATCAAAACTATCGAATAAAGTCCCCTACCTATTTCCATATATGTTTTTTGTTTCCATTTGAAGTTTAAAAAAAAAGAATAAATTGAAAAAAAAATTTTGAAACACAATATTTTATATTTATTTGACTAATAGGTACTTTAATCACAATGGAAATGGATCAATACACAAAACAAAAGACCACGAACATTACTTTTTTTCCATCCAAACATTCATTTGTCTTGGGACCAAGACAATTTAACTTAACTGATTGGACCAGATCTTCTCAAATACAGCTACACGGCTCTATTGAGGTAACTGTCGGAGCGGAACTTTCTCCGCAACGCATCCTTCGTCGGAGATTCAATTTCAGTTCGAATTAGCTTTCATCGGAAGAAATTTTACAGAAATCCAGCGACGCATTGCGATGGATATACATTTCAGACAGAGATGTGCTAATTAACCGATAAATCGAAAATGCGATATATTTTCGATAGTTTTTTATAAAATAAACACCATAAGCCTTTTAAACCATTTGAAACCGGTGAGAGAGTGTAGTTTATTGTTTATAAAAAGTATTTTTTTCAATTATAATGCGCTAGCGTTTTTAAAAAATGTAATTAGATGCACCGATTTTTAAATCAAAACTATCGAATAAAGTCCCCTCCCTATTTCCAAACGTATGTTTTTTGTTTCCATTTGAAGTGTCAAAAAAAGAATAAATTGAAAAAAAAAACTTGAAAAACAATATTTTGTATTTATTTGCCTAATAGGTACTTTAATCACAATGGAAATATATCAATGTACAAAACAAAAGATCACGAAACTTTTTTCCATTCAAACATCCATTTGTCTTGGTCCCAATTAATTTAACTGATTGGGCCACATCTTTACAAACACAGCTACAATTTCTGGTGTCGTTTTGGTGTTATCCGCTCATATTGGTGCGAACTCGTTTTTTCGTTCTGCCTAAGGACAAAAAGTCTATTATGAATAGGTAACACAAGTTAACGCAAATAAAGTTAATTTCTTTATTACTTACATTCTGATTAACTCTCTCTAAAAAGAAAACACTTTCCGCAACAACAACTTGTCGGAGGATTTCGGAGAAAATTTTGTTTGTATGTGTCATAAATAAGACCATTAGGAGTGCTTCATCGCACACAAATGGCATGCGTTGAATTTCGTCGGACAGAATTTCCGATCAGCTGATCGGATTCGTAGGAAATCGGAGAGAATTCCGCAATAACGGCTACCTCGATAGGGCCGATAATTTCTTTCACCCGACGCACGTTTCGAATAAGTCTTATCCCGTGCCCACGAATAATGAAACTTATTCGAAACGTCGGGTGAAAGAAATTATAATTATTTATTTCTTAAGAAAGTAAACGCGGTAAGTTCCGAAAAACTTTATATCTATTTAACATTAGCAGTTTTAGCAATACAGTCCTGCATTTAATTTTATTTTAAATAAAATACCACGAAATTTTTGATATTCTCTTTATTTTCTGCACACAATAATTGTTATACATTTATTTTAAGATTTTGTTTCTTATTCCAATTTATTTTCCTATTTTTTATATATGTAGGTATTATATTATTATAAAATTTAATAAATTTCATAATGACATACAGTTCTTTAAAGACTTTTTGCTTTTTCTTTTTGAAATAATTTAAATTTATATTTATGAAAATAAAAATTAAATAATTCTTATTGAACAAAGTTTTATCACTTGTATTTAATAATGAAAACGCAAACAAAAATTATTTTGCACACCGAACAAAAATAGTATATATTCGTTGCTTAAGTTTAAAATAATAATATTCTTGCCAGTAAATTATTTTTAAACTATAATCTTAGATATATTTATACAAAAACAATATTTCCTATCACAATGTTACACTAATTCATATTTTTTTCTGTTTTGTATTTTGGTTTTTATTTATGTAATTTTTTTATTATTAATCAAAGTTTGAAAATATATACTTATATTTAAGGTGTTTAATTTTTTTTACATATACATGTGTCTGTGTTTGCAAATGAAATCAAAAGAAAAAAGTATGGATTTAATTTATATATTTTGACTTCAAAAAGCGATTCTTCTCTCGGAAATAAAATGAAATATTTCTTCATATTGGTAATGAATAAATACTGCGCATACATGATTTTTTTATTTTTATTTGAGAAGTTGGCAAAGAAGAGAGGACTTGTCAATAAACTTTTGATATTAGGAGACGTCGACTACGATATCGATTTATGCTTGGTTGAAAAGTAATTTTTCATATTTATTTTGCATACCTTAGAACCGGCCGCTAATTGAAAATTCTTCAGTTTTATTTAGATTTAAAGTCAATAGCCCCGTAAAGCGAACAAAGATCAATATGAACAAGTCCTCATTTTGTTATTTTATTAAAATAACTTCTTGATCTTTTTTGGTATCACATAGTAAAAATAATTTAATGATTTCATTTTAAATTTGTAAATTAAATACTTTAAAAGAAATCAACAATTCTCTTCTTTGAAAGAAGAAGCCTCTTAAAATGGCAGCCTTTAATATTAACATTTAATATTAACTTTATGGAATTTAAAGCCGCCTGTGGCAGCATCATTAAGACGGGCTTCCTAGGGCCATGGCTTGTTGATGAATTCCTTCCAAACTCGTTCCCCTGTACAGAATGACAATGGAAAATATATTAGATTTTTGTTCATCCTCCTATACATAGTCATATGTACATATGTATGTGTATATGTCTATATTTATATAATTTTTTCCTAAGAGTAATGGTTCAGAAACTATCCAAAGTGCAAACATAGCTTTAAAAAAGCATATTCTATGCCACATAACTAAAATACAAACTAAACTAAAACTAATTTTATTTCTTCAAACATTTTCGATTTCCTCAATTAATTAATAACTATGTAAAAGATGATAATATGTCAAATGCATAAATATATTATTTAATTGATTTTTTTTTCATACATTGTATTTATCAGCCAAATTTATATAAAGGAAATTAAATTTTCAATACGATTCCGTTAACCCCAGACGAAAGACATTAACAGTAAACTACGATCACGCATTCTTTAACGAAGGGCGAGGTATCGAATTTCGTCAAGGATAACGCGTCTTCGTTCGTGAGTCAAAAAGAGTGAGTCAAAGTAAACAAAATGCTTAATAACTATTACACAAAAGGGCTCTAAACAGGGTTTCCTCATGCAAATTTTAAGAGCAAAACTTGGCAAAATCTTTGGAAATTTTTAATCGGTAACCGATAAACCTGGAAGACATATAAAAGTTAGAGTTTAGAAGATAACATAATTTCTTTAGATATCACTATCCTAATCTCTTTTTTTTTAGTTTAATGTTATTCACGTAATTTTAATGTAGTTTTTTTTTAAATATTTATTAACTAAAAACGTAAACAAAAAACAAGCAACAAATATCATGTGGTATAAGTTTTCCCAAATTTTAAGTAGACGTAAAATATGTTTAAGTAAGTCAGTAGGTGTAAAATATGCTCTTATCATGCTTTTATATCTTTAAAAAATATTTAAGGCAATACAATTTTTTTCTTAGAAAAATGTTTTGTATTTTTTTGATTTTAAGTTTTAAATTTTCTCAATAACCATAGGAAATTAGCGCATCTGGTTTTGTACGGCCGAATACAAGTTGATAAGAACATCGATTATTTTACTGTAGCTTTTAATTTTTCAAAAGGTTTTCTGCTCCAAACGTTGAGAGAGTCCTTAAACTTTAAGTTTTTTTTGTGGTATCAAGAATTTCGAGACAAATTCATTAATTTTACCCACCCTTTTGCTCGACTCTCGATTATCTTACATTGGAATGAATTTCGGGACGATTATCATCAGCCGGGTTAGTCGGGAGTCGACTATGAATATGATATTCATTACAATGGTGAATATCTCGATTCTTTTTAATAGATTTCCAGCACCAGATTATTAGAAATAAGGTAATAAAAACATATGCAACCAAAAAGCACTATCCGATGACACACAGAGGGCGTAATCTGTCAAGTTGAAGAATGTGAAGTACAGAGATTCATTCTTTAGCCGTACTACGCGAATGTGGAATACTTTACCACGCTCTGTCTTTCCCTGTCATTGCAATGTTCAAGAATTCAAAACCAATGTACACCGACACCTCCTTTCTAACCCCTCCATTTTTTCTTAATGCTCACACTGTGTCTCTGGCATATTAAGGGTATTAAAAAACCTATGAGTGTGCGCAAATTATAAAAAAAAATCGTATAAATGGTATCATTATTTTTTCGTCCCTCATTATTAATAACAAATCGAACTTAAAGCCTTGAAAATTCAATGGATTTGTATTATGAATAGCAAGTCGCCAAATGTCAAAACTGTAGCGATTTTAACTATCACTGGATTATAAATAACGAATATTCGCTTAAATTGTGATATCCATTCGAATCAAATTATTTAGTTATAACGTTAGCAATTGTAAATGTTTATTTTGGAAATATAAATAGAAACGTAGTTGCAAATGAATTGTTATTTTAAGAAACAAAAATAATCACCCTTATTCCGATAGTCGTTTTACTAAAACGCCAGTAAAACGACAAGGCTCTGGAAACGAAAATTGGAATTTTACTGAAACGACTATCGTTATAATGCTTAGAAAAGTGAAGAACGTAGAGAATGCTACCCTTTTCGTATTATTTAAACCCAAAATGTGGTCTCTGAAGCCTTCTCGTTTTAAAGGCCGTTTATTAAAACGACTATCGGAATAAGGCTGAATAATTTAATATTTCAAGAACGAATCCAAATCAATTTGCGAAGCTTGCGGAATTAAAGGAAGAATCCTGATATAGCTATAGGGCGGCGTTTGAGTCTACAAGAAATCCAAAAAGATTATTGGCAACAATTTGTTACTATGTATCAAAGTTTTTTTTTGATACGTTTGATTGGTCTGCAAGTTAAAACTAAAGAAAATACATGTAACAGCTACTGGTGGAGGACCATACTGCCAGAAAAATTCCAGTCCTATTATGGCTACCAAATATCAATTATTTGATAAATTTGAAAGATATATTCTCAGACCCTTTTACTCTGATCTTTATATTTTTGTTATGTAAGATCAATTTAAGAATACCGTTTTTCCATCTGGAATCCTATGTATGCTGTTCATTCAATGAGAATTGAAAGAATACAGAAACCCTTCACTAGAGCTGCAATTCGGATCATATAATACAAGGTGTTTGTTATTAGGCCATTTAATCCTTGGAATTACGCCGTACATATTTCGTTGTCATGTTTGCAATTTAAAAACATAGGCTTAGTACGATACCGGTTAGAAAATGTTTAAAATTAAGAAAGTCAGTAAACACTTTAAAGTAAGCAAATTGTTACCTTAACACTATGCTGGTTAAAATTTTGCGCCCATCTTATTTTATGGTATTTATGATTTCAAGTTATTTTAGATATTTGTTAAAGAAAATGAGATCTGCAGATTTGTTCGTAGGGCTATCAAGTTTTAAAGGTGAAGTCCTTATTTTGGTTCGATGTTCCCATGCAATTACATCAATTCAATGCGCAATTGATATTAAAAAAAAATTAATGAGGTGGCGAAATTATTAAAAACATGGCTTTTTGTTTCAAAAGTTCAAATTTTAGCTCTTATTTCTGTCGAAACCAAAGTGTATATCCAAAACCATCAGAAGATTTAAGTGTTGCTCATTTTAAATATCAGCCTTTCTCTAAAAAAAAGTTATGATGGTGGCCTAAATTAATTAATTGTTCAGCATCCACTTTATCTATGAAGAACCAGTCCTTATTACAAAGAATAAAGATATGCTTGAACTTCTATCATAAATTCCACCAGTTATTACCATACCTACAAACATCAACCCGTTCAAGCACATCTAACGTAGATGAACGTTCGTCTGATGACGAAATCACGTAGGATGAAACATGAATAATTACTACAACAGATAGGTAACTGCAAACAAAAATAAGTAACCTAATTTATTTTATAATTTTTGCTTTTATTTTCTAATTTATAACGATTTATTATAATCTTTAATCTTAAAGCAAAATAAAAAAAATAAAAAATAAAAAAAAATAATAAAATTACTTAAAATGAGGCTTTCGAATTATAATCGCATGGATATAATTCACTATTACAACGCACGACACATATGCATATGTATATGTATATTATGTATATATATATATATATATATATGTAGTTTTATGTATGTACACTTATGTCTTTTTATAAATAATGGAATGGGTATTTGGATTATGGTTTATAGAATACCCAATTGTTCAAAATCTTAAGTAAGCTATGTAATAATTATTTTTTCTCTATCGAACTTAACATTATTTCTTTTAAACCATTTAAAATAAAAAAGTTAAAAATAAAAATATCGTATATACATTAAAATAAAAAAATAATTTACATTATTTAGTAACTAAATAAAAACAATTTAAACATTTTTACAAATTTAGGTTAAGAAAAAAACCGTTTCGTGATTTATGAAAATAATGTAAAAAAAATTAACTTTCATAAAAAACAAATATTTTTATAAAAAATTGAATCTCTATTATAATTAAAATCTTTAAAGCCGAAACGTGCAAGTTTTATTTCATGTTGTTTTTTCCTTCCATGCTTTCTTTCGACTTTTCTAATATTTAAGAAAGAGTGTTGAATTCCGGCCTTAATTTATGAGGCTTTGCTGTACCAATTTTCTAAAAACAAACAACAATAATGAAAATTAATTAAGTGTATTATGCAAATTAATAGAATAAAAAACATGCATAATTAAATACTGCGTGGAAAATATTTTTTCATCTGCAGTTTTTATCACAGTAGTTTTAACTTAGTTTATTATTATTAGTATATTTTTATTGTTATTAGTTTAGTTTTTTATTTCTGCTTCATAAGAGTATGTACTTCATGTAAAAATGCGAAAATTGTTTTTGCCAACGAAAAACATATTCCCCACACAATATTAAAAACAATCAAATTTGTGAATAAATTCATATCTCTATGCTCATGGCTGTTCAAACTCTTAATTAAATTGTATCAAAATGATTCTGAAGCATATGTTATGATTGCTTCTTTATGTGGGAAGATTAAATTAAAAAAATACATAAAACATTTAAATTTAAATAATTTCAGACAACGGCAAAAACTTACAATATTATGCTGTAGAATTTTTTGAAACGAAAATCCTTTTATTTAAGTTTCTTTTTAAAGCAAGTTATTTCGTTGAAAAGTTTTGGAAAAAAAGTATTATAGTAATAATATTAATATTAATATTAAATTAAGTTTTTCATAATTCGAATGCTAAAATTATGGATTGAGAGCTTTTTAAAATTTTAAATAAATTTAAACTAAAAAAATTCGGTTTTTGTCTACACTATATAAGAAATGAATCAGAATTTTATTTTCCAAAAAAACATGTTATGGGGTGGCCAGACGCCAATGATTTTCCCAATTGATATGTGTCAGCAGCTGTTAAAGTTACCAATGACAACCAGCTGTCAAAATATACACTAGGGTTCGCCATTTGATTCGAACGACCATAACACCATGAGTTCGATAATTTGGCTCAGGAAAAATTGGTCGGAGATCCGGATTTTTACCGAAAAATCTTCTTTTGGGACGAGACCTCAGCGGCTTTGTCAAAAAAAAAAATCCGTTATTGGAGCAAACACAATCCTAAAATGTGCGAACAAGCATCAATGCACCCTAGAGGGCGGTATCCGGTTGGTAGTGCGCTTGCATCTCTAACACTACTTTATTCGTCCCTCTACCTTGAAGTCGAATTGGAAGGTCGGTGCTCATGATGGCTTTTTGAAACAATAAGATTGCCTTGTGCTAACTATTATTGCTAAAACAGTATATTAAATAAATAAATACAAATATTTTACAACCTAAAGAATAGATGAATAAAATAGAGTCCAAAATCATTTTGGACTTAAGCGTATTTAACGTATTTGACGTGTGAACAAACAGTGTAGACGCTTATTAATTTTGATTGATTATTTTGCATTCGTCATCAGGACCTCTATATAGCGATGGCCGCACTCGGGACGCCGGGAAAACTGAAATATGTCGCGTGACATTGGAAAATACGCGATGCAATGTGCAACTAGGGAATAGCTCTATCGGATTTCTCTAAGCGCGCGTAGGGTTTCGGAAATGAGATGCACTATCATGTGACTTCTTCAATATCGTTTTGGAACAGATAGTGCACAGGGCAGACGTTAACAGCGGGGCCAATCTGTCCAAATATTGGGGTATGTGGCCTGTAATAGTCCAAAGGAAAGCCTTTAAATGCCACCAGAAGTGTTCATTTAATGTAGGCACAGATATCTTAGGTTCACTACAGAATATGTGGTAAGCAGTCAACAAAGGCATATGTTTCAGTTTTCGTAGGCTTCTCAACAAAGGTGGTGCATCTAGAACTAGTTACAGAAATGATTCGTAGCAAGACGGAGCTATCCTGCTAAAATCCTTTACGCCAACGCTAAAGTGTGTACTCTTCATACTGAAGTTCAACCAAAAAAAATAACCGAGGATCTAGCAACAGCGCGCGGAGCAAATGAACGAATCATCTGAAGTTCCTGGTAAACAAGTTTATACTACAATTCAACTGACAAAACGTTTTGAGGCTAATGATCGATCTTCGTCTGTGAGAAACAAAAGTAAGGTTAAACACATACTTAGGGGGGCGGGGGGTCACTTACTTCCCATTACCCGATCGGATGAACTTTTAGTAGTAGAAAGCATTGAGATGGCCCACCATAATGAAAAGCATTTTATGAATTCAGCAAAAATCAAACGTTAATAATTGAATCAACAACAAACATGCTCAATAAATCATTGAATACAATTCTTACGAGGATACCAAGCTCATTAACACTCCCTGGATAGGATCAAAATATGCCAGTTTCTTCGAGTTAAAACAAGAGTAACATCATGAGCATTTGTATTTCTTGTAAAAATGCCTTTCAAGCTGTTCAAACTTATACCATTACCAGTTGAATACAAGTCATCATTCATCTTCATACAACCATCAACAGCATTTCTAGCCGTAACTCCATTTCAGGGGTCAGCTTTTCGCGCTGAACAGCATGGTTGTATACACATCGATGACAAAAAAATATCTATGTTAATAGCGATATCTAATCTTTAATATACACTTTAATAATAAACAAAAACCAATGCGAGATCCACATGCTAAATCATATCAAGAAGATAATCAACATATCGCGAACTAAAATCTACAAATGTTGACAGGTTGTGGGTTCAACTTCAAAATCCTAATCAATGGATTTTTATCTTTCATTCCGAAGAAGGACGTAGGACTTATGAAACTGTCAAACGAATGTGTCGTTAAACAACCAAGCATGACAATTAATGCTCATAATTTTCATACGTCAAAGTCAAGGTACCCTTTTTGCCGAGGTATTAGAACCACTTCAAAACAAAATTGTCAAGAAAAAAGAGATTATCATTCCAGGAAGAAAATAGCATGGCAAAAGATGATGATGTTGACGTGGTTCGCAAACAAGTAGACGTGTGAAAGAGCAAGGATGTGTTGCACGCAGACACGTTAGGTTGGAAACTAAATCTGTTCTTATTAACATTCATTTTCACGAAATCTTATTGTAAATGTGTAGAAAATGGCAGACAATATCTAATGTAAATTTGTATAATCAAATCATAGATAATTTTGTCTAGAAGTATACTTTTTATATAAAAGGCTTTTTAACATGCACTTTGTTGATCATGATCGCATTAGGAGTAAAGTGAACTCCTTTAGTGAACACTCATTATAAAAAAATGTAAATATTTATTTTTCGTCACTAAGTGCAATTAAGTTGATATGATTTGAAAAACATGACTTTTTTTCAATTTTGAGTTGAATGATTCCGCTTCCGAAAAAATCACGCCTCAGGCCTGATGTACATTAATCCAATTATAAAGTGGACAACTATTACAAAGCCAATAAATCTTACTGCTACATGCGGAATTCAAACTTCATGAAGAATTTATCTTACCTAAGTTTTGATAACCGCCATAACTGTTGCCACCATTTAAAACTGAAGTTGGTGATGACGATGCCGATGCTCCTGAACTGGTAGTTGTAATGGTTATACTGCTACGTCCAATGTCTATACGATTTCTGGCTGAATCTAAAAGCTCAGCTATTATTTCAGTACTAAGATTTATAGTCCGTGGTGTCAATGTTGTACCGGGCTGTGATGAACTTCCATTGCCCATTATCAGTGATCTTTTATGTAATTTTATGCGGTCGTTCGGGTTATTGTTATTATTATTATTGTTATTATTAAAATTATTACTGTTATTTATTATATTGTTGTTATTACTATTATTATTATTATAATTATTATTATTATTATAATTGTTATTAGTATTATTACTATTATTATTATCATTATTATAATTATTAATAATACTATTGCTATTATTGTTATTACCATTATTGTTATTATTATTAATAGCACTATTACTATTAACACTATTATTTTTATTATTGTTGCTATTATTATTGTTATTATTAGTGTTGTTATTAGCACTATTATTATTAGTAATACTATTACTATTATTATTATTCGTTACATTTATGTTATTATTATTTGTTGTATTCACTCCTACGCCGCCAATAATTGACTTGTAGTAAAGATTGGCAGATGTGACATTATTTGAAGCAGTGCGAACCATTCCGGATACTCCTACATTGTTAATTCCTGTTATATTGACTGCTGGTGCTATCGTCGTTGTTGGTGTAATAGTTACACCTCCTGCGGTACTACCAATTGCAATTTGACGACATTTCGGCGATGTAGTTGAATTGTTTGGTGTATTCAACGAAACTATACGTCTTGGTTGTGGTTTTGTAAATCCTCCATTAACGGAACCAGCAGCAGTGGTATTAATTGCACGGATCGTTGCACGACTACAAATATTATTACTATTTGTTTTAATATAATTTCCAGTGATAGATTGATTAGCTTGAGTTTTCCCAATTTCAAATTTATAGCCGAGTGGTGTCAATGATGATGATGCTCCACCAACAATAGAAGATGCATCACCATTTTCAGGAACAACACTGTGACGATTAAGTGTATTTATAGAAGTTAACGGACTAATACTAACACGACCATCAGCCAAACAACTCCCATTTGCTGGTGGAACTGAATTATTGATTTTTCTTGTGCAGAGAATATCCTTGCGGAATTCAGTGGAATCATACGATGTTCTCAGCATTCCAAATGAATTCATAGTTACTGGTCTTGGTATAGTTGAATATGAATGATTGCATACCGGGGGAAATGTCGTCGGCATTGAAACAGGTCTATGGACAACTGCATCATCGTTTTCCTTTTCTAACGATTCCGTTTGGGCTTTTTCAATGTATTCTCCTTGTGAGTCATCTTCCATATTGTCCAGATCGAATACTAGTGATTGTTTGCACTTGTTGGTGGTGTCGAAAAATGTGATATCACCTTTGATTATCATTACAACATCAGAATTTGATTTTTGTCCATTGGAAATTTCTTTGATTTGGTCGGAAATAATGTTGTCATTATTGATTTGTATTTCTGCTGATGAATCGGTAAAGTGTTGTTTCTTAAACGGCGACTCAGTTTCCATGTTTGCGGCTCCCAAGTCTCCGGGAGAAATGGCCGAATTGAGACTATCGAGTACTCTCATATCGCAGTTATTTGTTCCACTTAGCATCTCTATATCACTAAAACTGATGTTGACGTTGTCATCACTAAGCAACGTTCGGGGATATTGGACAGCAAATATGTCTTGTTGTTGAAGTACATTACCACCACTGGCTGCTTGGAACAAATCGAAGAGTCCACTTGTTGAAGTGTCATTGGTAGTATTAGCTATCTCATAGATAATTTGTTGATGATGTTGGTTCATTCCTCTGGTATCCACTATACCACTGGCTGTTACGTTGGTGTTGTTTGTGTTGTTGTTGTCTCCACTAGGTAGCACAATTACATTTTGTTGGGTATACTGCTCATTTTCACCACCTAAAGCTGGGAGATTGTAGATTTGATAACCGTTTCCTAACAAATCGTCCAAATTTTGTTGTTGTTGCTCTGGATGTTGCTGTTGATGCTGATATATGATTTGTTGAAATTGTGTTGCATTCAAATTTGGAAAATTTCCCATTTCATTGGAGCTAACATCCACTTGAGAAGATGTACCCATAATATTTGAACCTACCATTTCTTGTGAAGTCTCACAGCTTACAACCGGAATGGCATTGTTAAATATTTCGGTTGGCATCATAGTCAACGGTTGGGATCTTGAGTTTTCAGAATTCCCTGTTGCTGCACCCAACAAAGAACTTATGTCACTTAACATCGAACTGCCCTGCAAACTCTCCAAGGATTGTTGTGCTGAGGGTGGCACTTGCAAAGTCGGTATAATCTGAGAGGAAGAAGATGAAGACGAAGATGAACTGGACGTTGATGACGAAGACGACGAAGATGATGATGATGAAGTCGAATCACCAACGCCAACAGCCACACCTTGCAAATGCTGCATTGACATATTCTGATGACACACAGAATCTACTTCGAACGTCGCTGCCAAACTACTAAAATCTTCCAACCGTTGTTTCTTAGCTGAAGGTTGTCCATTATTACTGACCGCATTGTCACTAACTTCAGTATCTGTTGTGTTAAGGATCTCATTGAGTAATTTAGTATCATTCAAAAAGTCTAACTGGGCAAATTGATCAAAGTAGCCATCGACTAGCGTGAGAATGGAATTGGGATCGACAGTTGTTGCAGCTGTAGTATTTATTTGTTGCTGCTGATAGTTAACACTTCTATCAAACTGCATATCTGCAGATGGTTGTTGTTGTTGGAATGACCGTGAATTCATATCAATCAAATTCGTAGTTGATAAGTGCATTAGACGTTGTTGTTGCTGGGAGTTAATTATCTGATTGTTACCCATACCAGCCATAAGCAAAGGACTGGCTACTGATGATGATGTATTGGAATCCATGATGGCCGTTATTTGTGGCTGACTTGGTTGTTGTAGTGGTGGTGATGGTAGTTGTTGTTCTTGTTGGTGTTGTTGTTTTTGTTGGTGTTGTGTTTGTTGTTGTTGCTCTTGTTGTTGGTGTTGTTGTTGTGATTGCTGTTGTGGTTGTTGCAGTTGTTGTGGTTTTTGAGATTGTTGTATTTGATGTTGTGCTTGTTGTTGATGTTGTGTTTGTTGTTGCTGCGATTGAGGTTGTTGAAGTTGTTGTTGTTGATGTTGCTGTTGTTGTGTTTGTTGTTGTTGTTGTGTTTGTTGTTGTTGTTGTGTTTGTTGTTGTTGTTGTTGTTGTTGTTGATGTTGATGCTGTTGTTGATGATGTTGTTGGTGTTGATATTGTTGGTGCTGCTGTAATGGTAATGGCTGTTGTTGTTGCTTGTGCTGCTGTGATGGTTGCTGTTGTTGTTGAAGGTGCTGTTGTAATGCTTGCTGTTGTTGGTGGGTTTGTTGTTGTTTTTGCTGGTGCTGCTGCGATGGCTGTTGTTGTTGCTCTTGTTGGGGTTGTTGTTGGTGTTGTATTTGTTGTTGTTGATGTTGATGTTGTTTTTGTTGGTGTTGTTTTTGTTGTTTTGGCTGCTGTTGTTGGGATTGAGATTGTGGTGTTTGTTGCTGTTGTTGTTGTTGGTGTTGTTGTTGTTGGTGTTTTTGTTGTTGTTGCTGTTGCTGTTGCTGTTGTTGATGCTGATGTTGTTGTGTTTGTTGTTTTTGTTGTGTTTGCTGTTGTTGGTGTTGCTGTTGTTGTTGCTGTTGTTGTTGCTGTTGTTGTTGCTGTTGTTGTTGTTGCTGCTGTTGTTGCTGCTGTTGTTGATGCTGCTGTTGTTGTTGGTGCTGTTGTTGCTGCTGTTGTTGCTGCTGTTGTTGTTGTTGTTGTTGTTGTTGCTGATGTTGTTGTTGCTGTTGCTGTTGTTGTAGTTGCAACTGTTGTTGTTGTTGCTGCTGCTGTTGTTGTTGATGCTGCTGTGATGGCTGGTGGGGAAGCGAGCCCAAATGAATAAGACTTATATTTGGCAATAAATTAGCAGCAGCAACATTGGGGTTTGGTGAAGATGTAACCGGAGATATAACCATGCCACTGTTGTTTCCTATTAAACATGTTTTCGTTGAAGATCCTAGCGTTCCATCACTGTTTGAACCGCAGGAGGAAGCAGCCAACAGAGATAATGTTGATTTTAAAAGATTCGGTTCAGCTGAAGCGGCCTGCATATTGTTGTTGTAGCCTTTTAATGAAGGTTGATTGCTGTTAGTTGTACGTCTATCGGAATCAATACTACATGCTGAATTAGAAGAATCAAAGTCGGGTACAGCCTGAAAAAAAAAAACAATAGAAAATTAAAAAAAAAATTAATTGAAAACAAAGTTTTTCGTTTTCGATTGGATTCGAGCATTATATGAAACCCAACGAAAACCTTTATATTTTTGAGTATGCGTTTCGTTTTTAAAGGCTAAAACAAATTGCCATGTGATTGCTTAAGCAAATATAAATTTATGCACAAACAAAAATTATAAATTTTGTAAACATTTTTAAGAAAAAAATTTAGTACGCCAACTTTAAATAAAATTTAAATTTCAAAATAGTTTAAGTTTTGATGTGCAACATCAAACTTTTTCTATATATAAAAAAATCATTAAATTCTGTTATGCCAATAAGGAAAAAGTCAAAATTCGAAAAAATGTTTCATTGCAAAGCATGCATTGAGTAAAGTCTTAATTCCAATTTTTTATATCAAATTATAGATCATAAGCATTATGAAAAAAAATGTATTAAGATTCTAGGTGCCGCTTTCGCAAAAATACGATTTTCCAAAACAATTTTTTAACATTCGTACGGTGGGTACTGTTATTTCTATATATTTTGTTTTGAAAAAGATATTTTGAAAATTTGAATACACAGTATAATTCAAACTTTTAAGAACTCAAATCACCTAGAGGTCATAAAAAGCTTTCAATTAATTTATTAAATATAGTCCACAAAAACAAAACCCGAAACTATACATTTTTTTATATTTTTCGTTTTTACTTCTTCTTTTTTAAGAATTTGAACATACAACAATTTGTCCAAATCAGTTTTTGAGAAAATTGGAAAAAAAATCGTTCTAAAGGGTACGATTAATAACCATTTTTCGAAATTTTTGTTCTTAACTATTAACTAGGTTTTACTGAATGTGATATTTTCTAATTTTTTTTTTCAAATCTATGGAACAGTTTTTGAGAAAAACAATATTTTCTACAGTTTCATCGCACGAACTTGCTCTTATGTAAAAGTACTTTGGAATTTGCAATACATTTTATAAATATAAAACATTGATTTAATGAGATAAAAATGTTCAAATGCATGAAATTGCCGTCTGATTTGTAGTAGTCTGAATTTATGCAAAGAAAGTTTAAAATTCGTTTTATTATTAAATACATTTTTACTTGCGATATACATAGGTACTATAGGGCGACTTCTGCATTCGGAAAAAGAATCGAACTCGAGATTTTGATCAAAGTCTCAGAACATCGTGCCACACATCTTTCCTATCCTTCTTTCTCTTTCGTAACTTCACGCCCGCGCTGTGTTGAAACATTTAAAGGGTAATCATAATCCCTTGAGCGCAGGTAGATTATAAAAAAAAAAAAAAAATTACGATGATAGGGAAGACGAAAAAAGTGGGCCCGGCAATTCCGTCTGTCTGTCTGTATGTCTGTACCTCGATCTACAGCCTAAGCTATTTTTTCGAAAATTTGTATGTAGTACCATATATTTTCATGAATAAGAAATGCAGATCCTGCAAAAAATAAAAAAAAAACGTTCTATGACAGGTACCCTTGATAACATTTTCCCCAAACATTTTTTTTGCCAAAAAGTAGTCCATGCCCGTAATAGCACACTTAATTTTTTTTATCAAAATCGTTACAGCCGTTTTCGAGATAAATAAGATTTTGAATTATGGGTGTATGGGGGTACCGTTAGTTTTGGAGATTAAAAAATAAATTTCAATTTCCACTCTAGGGAAGACCTTAAAGTACGGAGTTTGAAGAAAATAGCTCCATTGGTTTAGGCTGTAGATCGAGGTACAGACATACAGACACACAGACATACGGACATACAGACAGACAGACGGAATTGTCGGGCCCACTTTATTCGTCTTCGATATCATAGTAATGTCAACTTTGATCAAAATCTAGAGTTTGAGTTCCAAATGCAGAACTTGCCCTATAGTACCTATATCGAAAGTATAAACTAGAGACGACAGAATTAATACACCAGTTACTAGAAACCAAATAGCATTTTCGTAAGGAATTTCAGGAAATCGTGTGAATTTTTTTTTGAGGAGAATTAGACAAATTTTCTGTTACATTTTCAAATTCGACAAAAACTCTATTTTTCGGAGTTTTTTGTTCGAAATATTTTTGATTCTTTAAATCTTCTTTGTTTTGTTCATGTTTTAAACTTTGACAAACAAAACAAAATATGCCGGGTATCATAAAGCAATGAAGGAAATAGTGATGTCAAAGAAAACAACTTTCTTTGTTTTAATTGTTTACTTAAAATTCTAACTTAATTTGATTGTATCTTAAATTTTGGAAAAATCGCGTCGTTATTAGATACAATGATCACTCAGCAATACGTTTTTCCCACTTTTAATATTTTCAAACCGTTTTCACAAATTCACAGAACGATCACAAGCAAATTTATTGAAATTCGGACTTAATATATGGTATATAAATTATATGAAAAAAATTGTCACATTCCAAAACTAATATTGTACTTCTTGGCTAGCATTGATAATTGCAAAAAATTACTCACAGCTATGTATGGAGTTACCTCTAGGAAGCACCCCCAGTTGTAGTACCAAACACTAATCATTAAGTCTGTAGCAGCTCTTTGTCTCCGGTTTAAAAAATAACTGCCAATAGGCAATGCAAACGTTTTTGATAGCGTTTCTTAAGATTTTTGAGGCATCAGTATCTTGAGTTCTATTCGAAAACGTCGTGATGTTCGAAAACGTTACAGCACTTTTCCTGCTAACGTTTTTCGTAAAAATAGTAATGTTTATTGAAACTACTAATTTGAATTTTGTATAGATGAAACTTCAGTTTTTTTTTCAAAATAGCGGCCACCAATGATTTTATTAACAACCGCAATCTTTCTAATCTATTTGCGTCCTAGAGGATTTATCGTTTGCCGTTGTCTTTTCTTGCCTTATCTTCTGATAAGTTGCGTACTCGGTTGATCACTGAGACTTCAAATTTTAATGTGGGTACAGGACGAGCGTTCTGCACGAACTAACGAATGACGGCATCAATTGCACATTGTGGTTGATAAATCCGCAAATCATCTGCGTCGAACGAAACATCTCTCAATTGAATCACCCCTTAGTTTACGACCAATAAAATTTTAAACTTAAAAATTTCACGCTGGGCGCCCTTTAAAAAACACACGTGTTCAGACACGATACAGGTATACCCGTGCAACAGTGGGCTCTGGCATGTTTAGGATACCAACATCCTTAAGCTGCGGCGAGATAGTTGATGTGAGGACGACGAAAACAAACATTATTATTATGACGTGTGTAGCGGCGTGGTAACAAGTTTGTTTTTATTGCTCTTTTACATGTATGTATGTAAGTTTCGTGAAGAAAATTATAAAAGAATTAACGTCATATTTTAACGGAAATTAAGGTATGTCTTAATGACAAAGGTTAGAGCTTTGGACTGTGATGAAGAGGGTTCAATTCTAAATATTTTTCAGGGGTGTACTACTTCTTGCGAGGAAGTGACAACTCTACCAAAAAATATTTTCTGTCTTGAACAGTACTGCACATCTTAGCTGTTCCGACGATAATCATTACATTCACCAGGAAAAGACTTCTGCCACATATGAAACCTATCCAGTTAGCTTCTGAAGAAATTGAAACGCAGAGGAAAGTAAGATATCTAGGAATTACACCCGATAGTAAGCTCCTCTGGAACAAACACTTGGCAGCTATAGTCGGGAAAGCCACAAAAGTCCTGATGATCTGCAAGAGACTTGCAAGCAAGTCATCGGGATGCAAACCTAACATCCTCAGGTAGATGTAAGCTTTGATGGTAGGACCCATCATTACCTATGATGCGGTTGCATGACACAAGAGAACCGATTTATCAAACCCTAGAAAAAGTCCAAAGGCTCACGTGTATCTGTATTACGGGAGCAATGAGAACCTGGTCTCAGGGTAAGACTTAATCAGCAGATCCACAGTAACACGCCTTCTTGACATCCCAAGAGATGGTATGATCAAAAAAATAATTTGGACAAAAACTTTTATACAGAGCTAAGCAAAAAAAGATTGGGTAGGAAAAAAACAAACTACACCCTCGAAGGAAATGCCATCAAGTAGTACACTGATGGATCCATAACAAGCGAAAGGACTGATGCAGGAATCTTTGGGCCTAGAACCAAACTTTCCATACCAATGGGGCAGTCCACCAGCATCTTCCAAAAGGAATTAAACGCCATAGGGAAATGCGTGGATCGAAATCTCGAAAAGAACTATCGTACTAAGAACTTTGACACTCAAGGCACTAAGCCGATATACCATCAGCTCTAAATTGGAGTGGGAGTGCATAAGCAGGCTAAATGAACTTGGCAAACAGAACAGGGTCACACTTCACTGGGTTCGTAGTCACGTGGGTGTTTTTAGAAACGAAGAGAGGCAGACTCCTTAGCAAAAATAGGCACATGCTCACCTTTAACAGGGCCTGAGCCCTATTGCGGAATAGCAGAAAGTTTCATCAATGTTGTCCACTCACTCACTAAAGGAAAAACCATCTGGAACAATACCATGGGGAAGAGAGCAACCTCTCTGAAGGTCCCCAAATACTAAGATTCCTAAGAGCAATAGATTTTTTAATTCCGGATATAATAAATTTCTAGGTCGCAGTGCAATACCTCGAACACCGGCATACACCGATGCTGCAAAAGGTTTCAAAGCGGAAACATCTAACCATGAGTGCCATTTTATCAAGTATTAAAATTTTGCACTCCTCATAGCACAAAGATTCGGCTTCAACTGAATAGTAAATGTGCGCGCACATTCCCATACACATCACACCAATCGAAACACCGAAAATCGGTGTGCGCGCCAGACCACACACAGCACACATTTCGGTGTTCACACAAATGTCGTGTGTATTGGCCACTTTAGCAGCTTTTTTTACACACAACGTGTTCTGTGATGTGATGATAGGGTGGGTTTCACTTAAACGAAAGGAGACGAAATCACGTTTTTGAAACATGCATTTCTAATATAATAATTTAATTGTTTGGCAATAAATTATGACGTTGCTTTACTATTTGAGAAACCAAATATATCATCATGTTCTTTGAGAAGCGTTGGCGTTAATATAGCTGCTTTGATGAGAAACTCGATAATACGATTGTCTCGTATTTAGGTTAAGTGAGATCTCTTGCTTTTTTTTAAATTTATATTGCAAATCTGCTCCAATAAGGTCAAGAACGGGAACTTAGAACCAAGTCCAAGTAAAATAACGATTTTTTCGGAAACATCAACTCCATTTAAAATGTTGGTCATCATAGTTTTTGTCATCTAATGTTTCTCGATGGTTTTTTAAAGCATAACATTTCCATACAATTTTTAGTTGTTGACTTTGAGAGAGAAGACTTTGATAGTTATCGTCTTCAAGAATTTGACATCATAGATAAATGAGTGTATGGAGCTAGTAAAAGAAAGTTTACGTTCATTTTTACTTGTGACGTATATAGGTACTGTAGGGCAAAGTTTTGTATTTGGAAAAAAATTGGAACTCGAGATTTTAATCAAACTTGCAATTACGTAGGTGAAGAACACGTATAACTGGGTCCCTCATAGTATTGCTGACTTAAGCCCCTGTCAAGGTAGCGGCATTCCAAATTTTATGAATAGGCAACTAGGCTTAATTTTCACAACAATTTTGACAACCGAACTGTAAATAAATAATGCAATAGTAATATTTTATAGATATATTTAATTCTTATTCTCTTCATGAACCCTTTTCTTGGAGTTAAACTTTGTTTTCTTCCCAACCTTGGTATAATCACAGGCTACGATCGTTTCGTAACAAGACGAATAAGTTTTGGTCCATTTTCCTTCGTTCTCGATCTCGAACTGACTACTCTAATTATCTTTTCACTTATTTCACTTTACCGGACTTAACAACTCCCTATATCAACGCTATTAAATCCTAACAATCTAAATCCTTCTTCCAACTTGTCAACTTTCAGAGATAGCAAAACAAGTCTCGATTGATTGCATGATAATGTCTGGTGTTGATGGTATGTAATTTTAATTTCACTTATATAGAATCAGTCTGTTATTTATTTTCTAGTGGTCTGGACTTCCACATCTATGCTGTGATTTTAATAAGATTGGGTAAAGATTGGTAAAGTTCAAATGGTGGACACGTGCACCCAAGAGGACACAAGCGTCCACAGGTTTCTTTCAAAACCCACCTCTGTCCACTCCTACTCTCACTTCCCCGTGGTGAACATCGGGTACCTAGTACCTCAACTGGAGATTGGGTCTCAACCCCAGTGGAAAGTTGTTGGGGGTAGCAAACGAGAGAGGGGGGGGGGAGAGGTGTTCCCACTAAGGCACCTCTCCTTTTACCCAGACGGCAGCGGAAGAATTCCCCAGATGGAATCAACGGTGGCGTCTACAGTTCCAGTTAGGATGAACTACTTGGTGAACACCTTATATGGGCTACTACGACATATTCGTAGCTCAGGCCTATAAGGAGCGTAGTAGCCCGGCTCCCTACCCTTGAAGTTATAATAAGGGTCTGGTCCTCCAGGTCGAGGGTTGTGCGTCGGGGTAACTTCTCTACCACATAAAAACTAACCGGTTCCGAAATAACAACAAGCCTCGGATATGGATGATTTTAATGTTGACGACCCCAGCAAACGAAACAAGGACAACGATTTTGCACGTGGAATGTCCGGACCCTAAACAGGCCACGTGCAGCCGGGAGCTCTACCTGCAAAGACGAAGGGAGGAACGCCGACTTCTAAGGAGGAAAAAGAGAGAGCATGCGAAGCGGGCGGTCGAGTCTATTGAGGACTGTACCAGCAGAGGGGATGTTCGAAAATTTTACCAAAGGGTGAGGCAATCCACCCAGGGCTACAAAGCTAGAACGGACGCCTGTCGGGACGAGAGTGGGAATATGGTAGTGGACACGCAGTCCGTGCTGAGGATCTGGAAACAACACTTTTCCAGACTGCTGAACGGCGAGGAAGGCCAAAATTCCGCAGCTGGGTGGTCGTGGCACGATGGTTGTGTGCTCGCCTGTTAACCTCATGATCACAGGTTCGATACCTGCCGTCGTCTATGTCGTTTTAATTCCACTAAAACCTTCTAAAAATTGTCATCAATGGGTTGCTGGTTTACTCATTACATGTTGTTCAGGCATAACACTAACAACATGTAATTGTGTTAAACTAGTATCTTTCCTATCCTTCTTTCTCTTCATTAACTTCACGCCCGCGCTGTGTTGAAACATTTAAAGGGTAATCATAATCCCTTGAGCGCGGGTAGATTATATAAAAAAAAAAAAAAAAAAAAAAAGCTAGGCGCAACATTCCATTCAACCTGGACGATGATGGTCAAAATCTCCTTCCACCCAAACTAAATGAAGTGCGGTCAGCGAGATAGCCAAGCTGAAAGCGTACAAAGCTGCTGGCGGGGATGGCTTGCCAGCTGAGCTATTTAAAGCAGGTGGGGATGACTTCGTAGGGAGCATGCACCAACTCATCTCAAAAATTTGGTCGGATGAAAGTATGCCCAATGAATGGAACCTCGGCATAGTGAGCCCCATCCACAAGAAAGGAGATGCCCTGACGTGTGCCAATTACAGAGCTTTAAGTCTCCTTAACGTCGCATACAAAATCCTGTCGTCTGTACTGTGTGAACGCCTAAAACCGTTTGTCAACGAGCTGATCGGCCCCTATCAGTGTGGTTTTAGGCCCGGCAAATCTACCCTGGATCAGAAGTTCACACTTCGACAGATTTTGGAAAAAACCCAGGAGTTCCAAATCGATACACACCACCTTGATGTCGAGAAAGGTCTGAGGCAAGGCGACGCGCTATCATGCAACCTATTTAACATCGCTCTCTAACTGAAATTTGGCAAAGCTGATATGTAAAAATGAACATAAGCAATGTAATCTATTAAAACTAGATGAAATACTTTTAACAAAAATTAATAACTACTTACTCTTTGATTGGCTGGATTGATGGCTGCTTTAAAGCTACTGCTTGGCGATGGCGTATTTAGGGGTTGTATTGATCCTTTGCTTGCTGCGCCAGAGATTGCATTGATTTGATTTTTTGTTATATTTGGAGGAACAATAATTGCATTACAGGTATTGGTTGATTCCGTAGTTGATGGATTGCTAAATGCTACTGGCGATGAAACAACCGTTGGTGATGGAGATGAAGCTACGACGACAGTTGTAGATAGTAAACTCATTGAGGTAGATGAGTGAGAAGAAGCCGAAGCTCCCGAAGAACACGACGACGATGATGACGACGAAGAAGAAGATGATGACGACGAAGAGAACGACGAAGGCGATGATGAAGATGATGATAGCGATAAATGTGAAGACAATGTGATTGGTGTTGGGCAATTACTATGAATTGGGATGGCAGTTGGCGAAGTTTGGACACCCGTTGAAGTGACATCCAATATAATAGTTGTATTAGAGCTACCAGATGGACTTAGCGTAATTGACGATCCGGCAGGGGGCGAAGCCGATAAGGAACACACTGACAATGGCGATGGAAATGTCGAAGATATCATCGACGAAGAGGAACTTGAGCCTTGACTGTTTACTAAATTAGGGCTGTTATTGCTAGAATTAGCAGAAATTGCTGCAATTTCGCTTGGTGATGTTGATGTTGATGTTGTAGTTGCAGCAGGTGATACTAATTCTACTATTGGAGCTGTCGGCGGCGCAGGTGAT
Source organism: Chrysotoxum bicinctum (assembly GCA_911387755.1). Lineage (NCBI taxonomy): Eukaryota > Metazoa > Arthropoda > Insecta > Diptera > Syrphidae > Chrysotoxum > Chrysotoxum bicinctum. The sequence continues at coordinate 9,961,523 of OU426991.1, read as the reverse complement.
ACCGTTGAGAGTGCGGATGTTTTTCTTTTGACGCCTTTCCCACTTTTCGAACGCGAACGTCCAACCCCTCGCCCTTTTGCACGGAGAGTTGGAGTAGCGATAACAGGAGATGGTGTAGTAGCAACCATAACTGGAGATCGATTAGCTGCTGGTGATCGTGCAACTGCACCTGGTGACCGGTTTGCTGTTGCTGGTGGTTTTGGGGATACTGGTGTTGCCGCCGCCGAACGACCAGAAGATGATGTTGCAAAAGTTCGAGGAGAAGGTGATGGAGATATTTTAGAAGAAGTACTTTGAAAACTTGATCCTGAAGAATTAACCTGATTGACTATTGAAGAAGTACCAGATACTGTCGATGATTTTGCTCCCTCACGTTCAGTTGTAGAATTCTGTAACACCGATGAAGCATTTATTGATGATGTTGCAGTCAAAGCATCACGTATGCTTGATAGATGTTGAGCTTTCATATGTCGTTCGAGTCCAGGGCCCTTAAGAATTGCATTACAAATATTACATATTGATACAACTACCGCTTCTGTTTTTGGAGCAATGCCATAATGGTGCATATCAGTTCCAGGCAATTTTAAAACTTCACCTTTATAGCTTGTATTGAAGTTTGAATTCGCCAAAGAATTAGTCGTTGATGACGAATTTGAACCACCAGTCGTGTTTAAGGAATTGGTCAGACTTTCATGTTGTCGATTCACATTCAAAAGCAAACTTTCAAATTCACAATGTTCGCTCCATTTTTTGCCTTGCATAACGGCAAATGGATTGGGAGGCTTTCCATCAGAATTAGATGCTATTAGTTGAGTTGTAACATCATCATTGATTTCACTTGCTGCCGCTGATTCTACAGTTGCTCCTGAAGAACCAGTTTCCACGGCAGCTGTTGAAAGATTCGAAAATTGAAATGAATCATTTGTACCAGAGTTTGTTTGGCAGCAGTTGCTTTTGTTGCTGCCACCACCATCCCCCGACGACATCATGAAGCTTGCCATTTTGCCTTTAAATATTATATTAAAAAAACAGTAAAACGATCATGTTTGAAATTTTAATTTATTGGAAAATGTTAACTATAATTTTATTTTGTTTACTACTCCTCACCTCGTGGTAGCCGCGTTTTGAAATTTTTTCGAGTTGCTTGTTTTTTACCTATTTTGATAGAATTGTATTCACTCTGGATGTGTATGAATTTCAGTTTATTTGTCTATCAACGGCTACGTAGGTATTTCAAAACCGGATGATATCCTAGAGAGCAAATGTTTTAACCTTCTGTAAGTATTGTATTGATGACGCTTAGCATAGTAAAGGTCTGTTTCTCACGTTATCTTCTCAAGATATCTGAAAAATGAAAAGTAGAAAATCAATGTTTTAATAACTTAGTGTATGGTTATAATCATTGATTATCGCCTAAAAATATAAATTTAAAACACAAAAATCAAACAATTGAATGAAATAAAGTACTTAGGTATCAAATTGGACAATACAATTCAATACACAAATGGACAAATTTCGAAAAAATCGGGTTTCTTAAGAGAATTAGGAAAAATATAACAACATTGTGTGCTGTTAATATTTATAGTACACTTATCGACTAGATTGGTACGCACAAGTACCTTGAAATTAAAAAAAAAAAGTATATACAGGGTACCCAGTTAATAATGGGTAACCATGGAAGCGTTTTTTTTTTTTTTTTTTGAATATATTTATAAAAAGTTCAACTTTACTCAGGTATATGAATACTAACATCATTTTTTATCATCATCTAGAGTAACTGTACTAAGAGATACTTGTAAGTAGTAAAATCACACAAGTTAGTGCATTTGTTTATATCTTTTTTTAAATTAATGTTTCAGTACAAAAACGATGAAATATTAATTTTCACCAAATTGTGACCATATCTAAATAAAATGCACGACTGGATTGCTCGAACTTGTTCCTATGTTTCAGAGACTTAGAATTTTGAAAATGGATCTTATTAGTGAAAATGTTCAAAGGCTAAAACAACAATTTTTTTTTTTCAGCTTGAAGAAAATTTCCAAGGCTATAAATTTGGTGAATTTTAAGATAAAATATTCACAGGGTGTTTCAGAATTTTCTGCTGAAATACGACTTTAGGAAATGGACTTAATATTTTACCTTAAAAAATGTCAATAGTAAATAACTGAAGTAAAAACAGGGTATCAACTTAACAAATTATTTCAATAATATATTTCAAGTTTAACAGTGGTTCTGGCATGTAATGGAAATATTCCATATTCGTAATTAGGCTCGTCATTTTTAGACTGGTCTTCATTGTTGAAGTTTTTTTGCGTTCTTTTGCAAATGGGACATGACCGTCTCGACTTTGTTTCAGTGATTTCATTTAACACTTTTCCGTCAATCATCGTTAAAAATAGTTCGTGGTTTACAACAATAACTACTTCATCACTAACCTTAAATTCAAAAGTTGAAGATCAGCGATTTGGCTTTTGATGTCATTCACTGTGCTCCTTGTAAGATCTGCAGTTTCCTTTGCATACTGGAACATTATTGATCGGCAGAAATGAACTGATGATGGCCGAGGTTTTTTCCAATATTCACTATTTGAACACTTAAGTCTTACCTTTTTCATGATCCCTATTAGACTTTATAACTAAGGCTGTTGAAAGATTTTCAGTGGTGATGTCTTCAGTAACATTCATCAATTACTGTTTCTTGGTAAATGACGAGCACTCCGTTATAGATTTCCCTGGCCTTCCTATAGAATTATTTTATGTTCTTGGTAAATTATCCGTTTTATCTGTCCTTTCAAAATCAATGCAAAGAACATTTAAGAACCAACAATAATTTTTCTTTACAAATACGAGTTTTGTTCTATTGGCTGCATTCCATTTTGACTTAGCGTTTAGATAAAATGATGACAACTTTTTATCGAATTTAGCTATTCCTTGAAGTGACCAATTGTCAGCTAAAAGGTTATATTTATTTTTTACACCTGTGATGAATTCTTCTTCTGTATGCTTTTTATCGAACAAAATTTTAACTAGATCATTGTAGAAAATTTCCATTTTTAAGTTCTTTTAAACTAATTTGTTTGTTAAAATACAAGTAGTGTCTATGACTTATTAATTACATGTTTGCTTTATAACTAATCATTTAAACTATTTTTCACGAAAACTACCTGATTTATCATAAAAAGATATTACCTAGCCATACCCATGTCCTAATTCTTTATAATTTGAGGTATTCAAAAAATGAACAGAGGACCAGAAAATATATATTATATGCAGTTAGGAATACATTTTTACATGTTAAAATAATGTTTTTATGACCACTTGCATTTTTAAGGATATAACAAAAAAAAAGCCATAAATGAGTAAAAATAACCTTCTTCAATAAAAATCTCACAAATAGGCAAAAACTTGCAGCTGGTTTTCTTAGTAAATGTTGCAGAAATAGTCAAAGATTAAATTTCCATTGAGTTTAGACCAAAGACTCTTAAAGGATTTTTTATAACTCAACTCAGCCAAAAACAGCTTTTCGAAAATCTTAAAATTAAAAAAAAAAAAATTTAAAAAAAATTGGATCATATTTGTAATACAAATGGTCATTTTTACAAGATCAAATAAAAAAAAATAATTTTTAAACAAGGTTTTTAGATTTTAACACCAAAACTCTGAAACTTTTCATAAAACAAATATTTTTTCTTTGATTTTAAAAATAAAGAAATTTTGACTACCTGTATTTAAAATGTTTTAAAATGTCTTGCTGCTTTTGAAGCTTCCAACATTTTTTAATCCAGTAAATAAATTAGTTTTAGATTTTAAGCACACACGAAAATTGAATTTTGCAAGACTATGGAAAGATTTTCGGTTTCTTTTATGCAAGTGCCATTCATGGATAATGGCATGGGTGGTATATTTCGCTTGGTCGATAGAAGACAGCTTTGTGTTTTCGAAGCATTAAATTCCACGCGGTTGTTAGTACCATATTTTATAATGTCAAGATCGGAATCAAATGAGCTTAGTATACGGTGCCGTTTCATTTCCACAGCCGAAGAACCGAGTTGTGAGTCTGGAAACGAATATAAAAAGCTGAGGGTGCTGTCGTCAGCAAAACAATGAAATGGATTAGAAGTATCGGATAAAAGATCATTTATGAAGATAAGGAAGAGGAGACAAAACGGAGCCTTAGCGCACACCTGCATTTATTTTATGAACATCAGATTTGAAACCGTCCAATAAAACTTGTGTTGAGCAGCCCGAATGGTTATTTCTAATCAATTTATGTAAAAAAGCTTCGTACCAAACTGAGCGATCTTAACATCCTTCTTTTTTTAGACTAAAAATCATAATACTATGCGCATCAGAGACGTTGAATTTCAGCAGAACGGCGCACAGTGCTGCTTTTTCGGAAATAAATGCAAAAAATGAAATTTGGAATATGGATTTGTTTCATTTATTTTTTCATAGATATACAGGGTGTCCGGTAATTCGTGTGCCATACTTTGGGATGTGATTCTTGGTCGTATTCTAAGAAAAAAATTGTTCTTTTTTAGTAGAAAAACTAATCTTTAAAACTGCGTTTAAATTGAGCTGATATATTTTTAGGGTTGCCAGATATTCAATTTTAAATGTTTTTTTTTTTTCTAAGCAAAATTTTGACGTGGAATGGCAATGGACTCAGGAGCGAGCAGATGCATTTGAATCCTTGAAACATGCCCTTTCAAATACACCCGTTTTAAAATTCTATGATCCGAATAAAGATGTAACATTGTAAGTAGATGCCTGTTCGCACAGTTTAGGTGCTGCTCTTGTGCAAGATGATTTGCCAGTGCCGTATGCTTCAAAAGCTATGAACGAAATGCAACAGATAAATCCATAGATAGAAAGAAGCATTGGCAATGCAGTTTGCATACCCCAAGTTCAGAAAATACATCTACAGTAAGCCTCGTCATCGAAACCGATTATAAGCCCTTGGTGGAATTGCAAAGAAACCATTACACTCGTCGCCTCATCGACTTCAGAAAATCCTATTCGAAGTTATGCAATACTCCTCTTATATAAAGTACCGTAAGGAAAAAGAAATAGGAATTGCGAATGCATTAAGTCGTGATTCTAAAAACAATCCCGAGCCTGAGACTTCGGTGAGCTCGAAGTTTGCTCCTTGCCATAAATAACGGCCGAATCAAAAGAAGACTTTATAAAAGAGACAAACAAAGATAAAGAGCTTCAACAACTTAAAGAATGTGTGCTAAACGGTTGGTCAAAAACGATACAAGAAGTAAATGAAACTTTAAGAGGATTCTAGACTTTTAGCGATGAAAAATGTACGGACAACGAATTACTATTCAGATGAAACAAACTTATTGTTCTTAAAAGCGTCCGATCTAGTATGTTCAAGAAGTTATACTACGGACATTTTGGTATACAGCGTACTCTCAATCGAGCCAGAGAGCAGTTGTTTTGGTTTAACATGAACGACATTACGCAAATTATTGAACTTTGCCCTATTTGCCAAAAAGTAAAACCATCCAAAGTAAAAGCGCCTCTTTTCCTCAAGCAGGTTTCATCATTGCCATGGTAAATCCCAGCATGTGACATATTTCATATGTTTAAAATTGATTATTTTTTAATTGAATCGGTCATTTCAAAAACCTCATAAGTCATTCAATTAGAATTTTTCAGGAATCAATAAAAACTGTTTCATGCTCAAACAAATGAGTTTTAAACCAATTTTTTATGCTTAACTAAGTATTTTAGTGGTAAAAAAATTAAAAATCGAAAAAAATTCACAGTTTATTAATAAAAATAATGAAAAAAACCTAAAAAACTGTTCTTGACTTAAGTGGTTTTAGCAAGGACTGGGGTAAGTGGTATATAATTTAACCAAAAAAATGGTAGTAATTATATTTTGTATTGCTTATTATTGAAAATTACACTTAAGAATAACTTTTTGTCATGTTTTAATATCTTTAGGGTACATAGATTGATCATCTTCAACATTTTCTTATTGATGGGCACTTTTAAAACATAAGCCTTTGCTGATAGAAGTGAAACCGAAGTTGCAACTTTATTTATTACTAATAATGAATGTTTAATCAATCCATCAATATATTCCTATGATAGTACCTTTTCTATGTGAAGCATACTTAAAGCTCATATATGTATGTCGAAGGTGCTTTTTTCTATTTTTGTGGCATTTTTTTCTATAACATTCAGTGTTGAAAAACATGTTTTTTTGTACAAATTTGGCCACAATTTCATAAATTCCAAAACATCTTCAGTTTTTAGCTCTATGACTATATTTTCTAAATTTCGAATGAGATGAACGTTAATTTAACAGACGCGACGGATGAATATGAAGTGGAAATCATCAGATCATTCAGTTTCAGAGATCATTCATAAAAATGAGTAAGAGAGTCTAAGACTAAACGGAGACCTTGGGGTCCCCAGCATTTATTTTGTGAAGATCCGATTTGAAACCTTCCAAAAAAAAGTATTAAACAATCCAGTAGAAAATTTCTAATCCAACGAATAAGGGTTTCATTGATACCAAACTCACGTATTTTCGATATAATAGCTTGATGCCAAAATCCATCAAATGCCTTAGAAATATCAAGCTCAATGATCTTACTTCGACATATGATTCTACTCTTCTGCAACTTGATATCAACAGTTCCTAGGTTCTTCAAATCTCTTAGATAAATTAGTTTATGTCTTGTCTATTGTCTTTCAATTTTATAATTTCATTTCATTAAGGTATTACACGTTCTCTTCTTTTTCGGCGCACCATCACTCTCTGTTTCACTTGAAGACATTTTTAAAGCTAAAATTACTTTTCGCAGAAAATAGTTGTATGAAAAACGCAAATTTGACATTGATGACGGTTGTTATCAAATTGAAGATTTGAATATTGTTGAACCAATCAGAGCAAAGCAAATTTAAAATATCAAACTACTTCCGCCATTTTGGTAGTGCATGCAAAAACCTCTTAAGTCACTGACTTATGTTGTTTATGCAATGAACGTCTTTCCTACGGTATTATTTGAAGAGGAAGGAGTGTACAGACTTACGTGGTTCTTACCCAGAATACGCATCTCCCTTTAAGGAACCATTTTCAGCAAAAAAAGCATTTTGGAAAAAAATGTGACTTAAGAGGTTTTTGAAATGACCGATTCAATTGTAGATAGCTACTCTGGGTTTTTCGACTTCGTGGAACTCAAAAAGTCATTTTCAGCTGAAGTTATTCAGAAGCTTAAAGTTTGGTTTTCCACTTACGGCATCCTCCTAATTTTTGAGTCTGATAACAGACCACAATTCTCAGCAAATGAGTTTAAGTTATTTGCCAGTACCTGGGGATTCAAATATCAAACATCAAGTCTTTATTACCCTCGCTCTAACGGACTAGCGGAAAGATATGTAGAAACGGCTAAACAGCTAATCAGGAAGTGTCAGTTGGACGACTCACACATTTACTTGGCGCTTTTAAACTTTCGGAATACATCAAGATCACACGAACTGAAATCTCCAAGCCAGCTCCCATTCAGCAGATAGACTAGATGTCACTTACCTGTAGCGAAATGTGAACTAGCACCAAGAGTAATGAAAAATGTACATGAATAAATGATCCAGATACAAAACGACCAAAAACTATATGCCAATAAATCTATTAAACTTTCTTTTCAGTTTCAGCCAGACGATAAAGTGCGAGTTCAGGAAGGGCACCAAAGATGGTTATTGGTCACAATTCAAGAAAAATCTTCCCGACCGAGATCATATTTAGTAAAAACAGCTGATGGAGAAATAAAACTTCGCAACAAAATTCATCTCCAACGCACGAAAGCAGACATAATTCCTGGCCATTGTAACACAAGATAACAACAATACGTATTCCAAATGCAAGGAGGAACTACCTACAACCTCAAATCCCAAACCACAACAAGAAATTACACCAACAACTAACATCACACGAATCACTCGCTCAAGAACCAAAGCACAACAAAACCTATCTGAGAAACAACCACCAACTCAACAGCTTATACCAACAATAGTATTACGCTCTGGCAAGACATTAAAACCTCTAAGGAAGAATATCGTCTATGAATTTTTAAATTAAATTTTGAATTGATTAAAATGTCTATAATTATCAACATTAATTCTATTTTCTATATTCTACTTTTATTTCTATCATTTTTTTCTCAATTTGTTCACATTTAAAATCAAATTTGAATTTATTTATGCATATTATCACTTATGTAAATTATAAACATGCATATACTCTTAATAAACATTCAGTCATCAACTTACACTCGTCTTTACATGACAATGACCTGGCCTATCATCATATCCAATTTAGACCATTCTTAATGAGACACCTTGTATATACATACAACAGGCAGCACAGGCTGCCTCAGGCGATTTGGACATGTTTTTTGGTAACACGATTTTTTGTTTTCATTATTCGAAATATTTTTTGTTTGATATGCATAGAAAATTGTCGCCTCTTTGAAATATTGAACAGTTTCTTTATGTACACTCTTTAATTTTCAAATTAGGGACTCAAAGATGCAGTATTTTTAAAACCAAAAAAAAAAAAATGGAATTTTAACCCTTTTTTGTAATTTGTTTTTCTCTGACCCTTTTTATGTTTTCTTTTCGAAATAAACTTTGTAATCATGCAATTGGTTCATTTAAGCTTAACAATTAAAAAAATCTTTGAAACAAAATTGTTTTAGCCTTAAAAAAAAAACTGTTTTTATGAGTATTTTTAAAAAAATATAATTTCAGGTTTAAAGATGATTTAAAAAAAAAATACTCAAAAATGCTCGATTTTTGGGTAGTCTTAAATGAATTGTGCACTTATTTGGAGTCATATTTAAAAAAAATTGGATCCGACCCCGCTTCCTGGAGGGTTTTTAAAAATCTCCCCTAGAGCTGAGAACTATTAAATAAAATAAGTTTGTTAACTGGAGAAGGGCGTAGGGGCATCTTTGCATTATAAATAATAATAACTAACATTAAGAAATCTAAAACTATGAAACATTGCATACATTGACATGAAAGAAAGAGGGAGGGGGTGGGGATTCTCCTTTTATCAATTAAATCTTATTTGCTCTGGTTAAAAAGATTTTGTCTTTAGGTTATCATTATTTGTTATAGACTTAATGGCAAAACAAAGTATGGCTGTCATGCTAACGGTTATTTTTTCTTTTAAAAAAAATGTAATCATGTGATTTTATAATAATGAATGTCATTTTTGTTTAGTTTTTTTTTTAACGAAGCGATCGTCTAGAACACAAATAATTTTGAAGCCTTTCACTAAGTTAAAATGGTTGTGTTTACTTACGAAGACCTTGTCAACGTTTTAAAGGCTAACGGGCGTGACTTAACTGACTATAAATATTGTTATCCAAACAGCGAAAGTAAAATCTCGGGAAAAAATTGGACTTGTTTCAATTTTTTCGCAAGTTTTGTTTGAAGCTGGAAAATGGATTTGTAGAATGCAGTAACAATAAAATGCGAAAAAACGGTTTAAAACGTGGCTTGAAACAGAATTTAACAAATTAACCTTTATAAAACCACCCCTATCAACCACTAACAATACTAATGAACAGTTTGATAAATTCAGTGAGCGACAAAAACAGGCATAAGACCGAAGCTTTACTTCAAAGTACATGCAACACTATGCTTCTTTTAGCCGAAAAAATGAAGCTGAAAGGTGAAGTTAAGCTTAATGCTTCAAAAGTAGTAGATTTTTTAATAAAATACCATGAAAAGGCAAAAGAAATTTTGTATAAACATATATTAACTAGAACAATATTCAATATAAATAACATTCAAATTAAAATGTGAACGATGTCTCGAAATACATATTTAAAAAAAAAGTGCAAAAATGCACATCAAAATTTTAATATGAATTAAGAGCAGTACATATTAATTGTTCTTCCTCCATAAAATTAATTTTATTTGCCTAAAGCTAAAATTTGAAAAGTTTCAGGGGTTATGTTAAATTTTTTTTTTTGGAAAATTGATCATTTTTTCAGAATTTTTGAAATATAGTATGAAACTATAATTTTTCAAGTACAAAATAGTGAAAACCGTTTCAAAATCCATCTATTATTTCAAAAGTTAGAGCCCGATGACCACTTTTTCATGTTTTCGTTCCACTGTGAGGCGCCTCACAAAATTTCAATTTTCTAGCATAAGCGGTTCCTGAGATATAAGGCCTCAAAAATCAAAAACCGTAACTGACTGCCTCACTGACTGACTGACTGAAAGATCATCAAAATTATGGAGCACTTTCCGACATCGTAGAATCTTGTAATTTTGCACAACGGTAGGTCTTGTCGTTCAAGCAGAGAAAAAATAGAAAATTTGAGGTTTTCCATTCAGGGGGCGTGGTATCCGCCCACTTCCTCAGAACTGATGTAAATTATATATGGCACACTTCCGATTGCAGTAGAGCAATGAAATTTGGTAGAACGGTAGGGCTCAAATTGCATATAAAGGCCCAAAAATAAAAATTGAGGTTTTCCATTCAGGGGGCGTGGTATCCAAACACTTTCTGAGAAAACGATGAAATTTGGTAGAGCGGTATAGCTTAATGTACATTCAAAGAGAAAAATAGAAAATCTAAGATTTTTCATTCGAAGTGTCTTTTTATTGTCATTTTGAAACTATAAATGCATCTTGAAAATTCATGACTTTTCTTGGAACTAGAGTGCTCGATTTGGTAATCTATGTTATGTTAACATGAATGAAAAAAGAAAACATTTGCATACCTAAAAAAATTTTGAGTTTACATACTCTTAACTGTGATGTGAACTATAATCAAACCACTAATTAGGCTATTAATTGGTGCTACCTTCATTTAAAAAAAAAAAGGAGTTAAAATTGACACAAAAACATCATCGCATCCTCAACAAGTATTGCTTTTTTATGACAATTGACAATTGAAGCGCAAATCAAAACAACCATTAACAAAAAGAAAATATACCAAAAGAAATAGGAAGCTATGAACTATCTATCTTTCCGTATCTTTCGAGATTTTGACATGGCAAAATATTAAAATCTTTGCAAAAAGGGGTGAGATCAGAGCAAAAACATAAATGTTGAAAAAAGAGCCAAGTTCTTCTATACAAAAACCTTTGTGTAACAAGTCAGCCGTGAAAAGTACTGAGATCTAAAAGTACGCCAAGTTCTTACTTCATGAAGGTTTAATACCGAATATTTAAAGTAGAATAATATTGAAACAGCTACAATGTAATAGAGAAAATTTATTATTTAATGATGACTGACTAAAATTTGATGGGCTTACTTGGCAAGTTTGTTTGTATGCCCCAAACCCATGAAATTTTAGTCAGTAATCATTAAATAATAAAATTTCTCTATTACATTGTAGCTGTTTCAATATTATTCTACTTTAAATATTCGGTATTAAACCTTCATGAAGTAAGAACTTGGCGTACTTTTAGATCTCAGTACTTTTCACGGCTGACTTGTTACACAAAGGTTTTTGTATAGAAGAACTTGGCTCTTTTTCAACATTTATGTTTTTGGTCTGATTTATATTTACTCAAAATTCTTGAAAAATACTTCATTTTTATAAAAATAGCCATTTTTCCTGACTACTAAACGAATAATTTTTTGTAAAGTCCCGTTTCAAATTAATTGATATAAAATTTTGGATTTCCGAAATTCATAGGAAATTGTTCATTGTGATTGATTTTTTTGGGATCAAGAATTAGGTACGTACTCTGTTAAATGTTGTTTAGAATCGTTTGAATGAGCAATCACTCTTTCGTCCAAAAAAATGATATTCAACTTTTAAACTGTCTAATATAATATATTAACGAGCTGATTGTGTAATAAGCCAACATTCCTTTTTCTTTAAAGAAAACAGATTTCAAATAAACATTATCCTCTTCCATACTTGTTGTAACACAAAGCTAGAAGTCATAGGGAACAAGTAAGTCAAGTTTTTACATCGATTAACTTGACTTAATTGTTAAATAAGAACTATTCTTGAAAAATAGTTATAATTAAATGTTGCAAACTTCTTATAGTACAGCGTTAGTGTATTGATGGTCCAAATCATGGTATCATAACAAAGCAGAATAAATGGTGTGGTTGTGAAACAATGACAACTTTAATGCCAAAACTGTTTTCGTAAGAAAATACAATATATTCAATGTTATTCTATTTATCTAACCATACTAAAGGATAGTTTTATTTAGCATGGATAACAAATAATTACCTAAAAAAAATACCGGGTGAACTCATTTCATCCATTCTTTTTGCTAATCATTCCAAATCGAATCTGTCGTTCTCTTAATCTGTAAGTAAAAAAAAAAAAACCAAATCAAGTTTATGAAAATTGCAAAACGGACCAACTCACCGAAAGAAAATACGAAAGACACCATCCAATTTCTCTTCCAATAGAAATTTTATTAAAAAAAAATTTCACAATCTCACGTTTTTTTTTCAATAATTTTTTGTTCAATAATTATTGTTGATGAAACATATTTCCAGCTTAATTATATGTTGCCCAAGAGAAGACAAAATATTGACATTCTATTTAATTTTGCTCATATTTGTTCAATTTTTTAGAAATAATTCTGACAGCTTATTCTCTCGTATCAAAACACACACGTCCGTTTTTGTTTTTTTTCTTTCAAATCAAAATAAAAGTGATCAGCTGAACCGCTGGCCTCATGAAGTGAAAATAAAGCAGGACGACAATAGACAACAATTCTCTTGTATTTACAATAACTCTTTCTTCGCTCAATCATATATGAATGGCTGGATTGGTTTCAGATACAGACAGTCGTTTCGATTTCGTTCGATTAATGGCAACGCTTCTGTCGAGGTAAAATTATGTTTGGAAGTTGTCCTAATGAGACAAATAAAACTAAAAACTGTTGTCTGCAGCTAAATAATGAAAAATATTTGATGTTATTTGTGATGGACGACAAATTTTAATTTGCCCTTTGAATGGGATGAAGTAGATTATTTGGTTCCCAACCCCATTGCGTCTAGCTAGGTGGTGAATAATTTTTTTTTCGATTTAATTTCTCAAGAAAATAAAATTGTGACACCCTCCTAGATAATCCGGACGAAAAAATGCTTCTAAAAACACAATCCACCCGACGACGGTATAAGTAAAACTAAACCAAATAGATGCCAACTTATAAAAATAATTTTGAGTGATATCCTGGGTGTTGCCAGGAATATGCAATAAAGAATTGATATGTAGACGAAGCAATTCTACAACACAGCTTTTACGCCAACAAAATCAAAATGCACTGTCAGAAATTATTATACGGCAGTCAGTATGTAGATTATGTACATTTGGAATTGAATACAATGCACGAAATCGATCACGCCATTTTTGAATCCATATACTGCTTTTACACCAAAGACGGCTTTTAAACGAAGCAATATTACCTTGCGATTTTTAAGCCCGTTGGAGAGAGACGTGTGTGGTGGCGGGGTTACATAAGGCGGAAGATGATTCCAAAAGAGAAACTAAGATTAAAAATCGCTTTCGTGTAAAAGGAAAGCAGTCATAGGACACATACCCCACATACATTTTTATATATATAAATAGTATAATCAGTGACGAGCGACTATAGCGCCTCTAGGTGATTCCACGACTGTTTATTGTGGTGGGTGTGGTGACTTGGGTTGTGAGCTTATACTGCTTTTACACGAAAGCGATTTTTAATCTTAGTTTCTCTTTTGGAGTCATCTTCCGCCTTGTGTAACTCCGCCACCACACAATTCTCTCTCCTACGGGCTTAAAAATCGAAAGGTAATATTGCTTCGTTGAAAAGCAGCCTTAGGAATTTTCATAAAAAAAACAGATTTTTAACAAAAGCTAACTTTATTCAAGTGAAAAAGAGTCATCTCTCGGCACCTATTATTTCGCTTAGACTACATTTAAATGATGCAACATTGCCGGTTATAAGAGACGTATGGGGGACGGGGATACAAAAAAATTGCTGGAGTTCGAAAAATTGGAGAGCTATTCTTCATTCTTCTTTGTGACGAAGGCTGTTTTCGAAAACGTCAATTTGATCGTCAAATGATCGTCATTTTTTGCCGAAAATATTGCTGTCGTCAAATATGCAATCGTCCTGCTTGCACAAAATCTATTTGATCAACGTCAGTGAATTTTCTTGCAAATGCACTTGACGTTTACGAACACGGTCAACAAAATTAAAAATGGATGCTAAATTTTTTTCAAAAATAGTTGTTGAAAATTGTTCGAAAAATTTAAATACGTGCTACTATAGCAAAAAAAATATTTTTAAACCAAAAAAGAAGGCGATTTGGTTTAAACTCCGAAGTTCGAGCAGTAAAATTCCAAAGGTGCGTATGCGTAATTACATCAAAACAATCGAAAATTTTTCAGAATGTCAAAGCAATTATTTCTTGTATTTACAAACAAATGAAACGTTTCAATTCATAAAAAGTAGCATTCTTAGACCTAATTCTAGGGATTGAAGGAAGAACTAAGCCCTTTATGGAAAAAGGCAAAAACAGGCATTTAGGCATATACATTACTCTTTGAGTCGGAAATACGGTGGCTGTCGAAATTTGTTCCGCAAAATAATACTTGTATCATGCTTTTTCCTGGCAAAATTTAGTTGAGACATTTTGTACAGCAACGCACAAAAGTATGAATTTTGCGACTGCGTACTGCTCGGAAAAATATCCAAGACAAAATTTGTCCCAGGAAAAAAAATGTATGGAAGACAAAATTTTTCCCGATCTGCGTACTAAATTTTGCCAGGAAAAAAAATGGTACAAGCATTATTTTGCGGGACAAATTTTGACAGCCACCGTATTTCCGAAAGTGATTTTTGTCAATTCCGATTTTATGCAAAAGGTGCTGATGCTTGTCTTGAGATCATCAAGAGTAGATTCCAAAAAGGTATGAACGACTTTTGTAAGACAACCCGTTCCAGAGATACACAAAAAAAAAAAACACATTAAATTAGATTTCATCTCTCCAACTTCAAATTTTTTCGCGGGATTTGGAAAAGATTTGTAGAGATTAAAATTGTAGAGATAAATTTTGTCTTGTCTCAATCTGCGTACTAGGCTTAAGCTGTTAAAAATTGTGCGCCATTTTCTTTAGGATTTTTGGTTATTTTGCTTAGAGTGGTGAATTAAATTAATATCAAAAAAATTGGTAGATTTGTCACCTTTGTGTTATAGTGATGCTGTTTTCAGGCTCCTATCCTTATAATTGATAATTTGTAATCGGTGCTAAAGATACTCCATTGAAGAGTGCGATCTTAAGCAGAAGAAGCTCAAAAGCTTTTGCAATAAAATCGCCATCCTTACCACTACTCCAAAGACTGCTTAAATACGAAACTGATTTTTATAGCCCAATTCTCCCAAAAGTCAGTGAAGCCTCACAGGTGACAAGAAGAGGTGAAATTGATTTTGTGACTTTTTCCAATTCTGCCGGTCAGTCACAACTTGTGAGAGTCACAAAAACAATCAAAACTGTAATCTCCTTCAGAACAAGCCACAACTCATACACCCATATTAATAAAAAACGCTTATTCCTTCTATAGTCCACTGTCTTACTAAACCATAGAATAGGAGTTTAGTCCTGGATTAAATATTTACATTAATAAAAACAAAATGTTCCCGGAATAGTAAAATAACGTTTATCAAAAATCCTTTTAAGAAAATCTTCTACAAAAGTAAGCAATCTCTTTTTTATATTCTGTGGCTACCTAAATTGATTGTCAATTGCTTTTGTTGTGTCTGATTGTGGATATTGCTTGTTGTTGTTGCTTGTTTTTTCTTATAAATTCTATCAAAAAATCCATCATGAACAATATTACCAAAAAAAGAAAAAGGAGTAGGCTGACTAAAGCCGTGGATATCAGCACAATCGTCTTGAACCTTTTTTAAATGAGTAATGTTATTTAAGATTATGTTTATATACATCGAGTCAATCATTATACCTCATTACGACCCCAGTATCTAATAGAAGCCATTACTATAGAAAAATTAGGATTATCCAGCAAATCCAAACGGTTCAAGAAATCGTTAAAACTTTGTGCCATTTTTATTATTACTATTTATTTTCAAAATTAATTTAGAAACTTCTCACTTTTTTTAATTTTTTGATTAAAAAAAAACAAATTTGACATTTTTATTTCTTATTCCTTCGCTAAACCACCTACTTCGGTGGTTTAACTTAATCATACTTAGTAAACGTCACTTAACAGAAAATTTGTTTTATTAATGAAAATTCGCACTTAGTCCAGGGCTTAACGATAAACCTTCACTAAACCATATTTATTAATATGGGTGATACATTTTTAAAGTTTCTTGGATTGACATTCAGTATATTTTGTAAGAAAATTTTCTAGATTTGTGAATAATTGTGAGTACACAAAAATGGAAGTGGACTTTGTTCTAGTGAATATTAGTTGCGTTTTATTATTCACAAATCTATCTGGATCCGGATCTGGATTAAGTTTTAACATGTATTACAAAAACAATTTGGGATCCTGTTTTCTATCGGGATCTATATCAAAGATCCAAAAATTAGTTATTTAACTGGCGAGTAGATGGCTTTTATGATAAGGTAGTGTAAGCTATAGTCTTTGGGCCTTACCAATAATCAAATTTAGAGATGACTTTAATATTTGAGTGAAATGAACCAATATGTAATGAGCTCTATATAGTTAGCCATACATGTTGTGAACTAATATTTAATTGGACTCTAAATTATGAACCATTTATTGTACGGAGCTTAAAAAATAAAATGTAACATGTATGGTCAGTAAAATAGAGTCCATTAAATAATGGTTAATTTTGCTCAGATATTAAAGTCGTCTCAAAATTTGTTTATTGGTAAGGCCCTTTGAGTATATATAATATGGAGGGCTCGTTCCTATCCCTAATGCATTGTAGTACTTGAAGTTGTGATAGGGGTCGCTGTCTCACTTTCTGTAAGTTAAGGATACAGCCCACTGATCTCTATAATACACATATACAGATCATATAGAGATCAGTGATACAGCCGTATCCTCCGATTTGTGCTTACCTTCTCCTCGCATATAGTTCTCCGTCACATGTGATATGAAGCACTCGGCAATAACTTTTGGCTAAATCACAACCTCGCGTTCAGTCGGTCCGGCGTTAATGGGCGTTTGGTCGTATTTACGATTTTATGTTTCAAAAAGCGCGACCGTAGCATTTGTAAAACGAAATTTAGCTTTAAACCTCGAGCGTTGACTGCCATTTCCATGACATCTTTGATAAGTACCTACTTGATTGTTATATTCCAATGAATTTTGTTACTGTTTATTAATTTACAAGGTATATAATATTGCGTATTTTAAATTTTGGGCATTTAAAATAGTTAATTTGTAAAGCTATTTTTTTAAACAAGAGATGGATATGGCCGATATGGATGATCTTGATGACCTCCTTGACTTTTCCTTGTTCGGTGTTGTGAGCTATGCTGGGTATGAGGCGTTTAAAAACGACGAAAAAAGAGTAGAAAGGCAGCGATGGGTTCGGGAGCTCAATTTAAGCAGAGACACTGATGGATTCTTTGCTCTTAATTATGATGCAATGCAAAAGCATGATCCAGAACATTTTTTTAAAATAACCCGAATGAAACCGGCGACATTCGATTTGTTGAGAACTTTTATCTAGGTAGGTGTAGACTTTTTTGTATTATAAATACAATCGTTATCCCGAATCATGTTTATTAATTTGTCTTCGAAAGAGCTCATACGAGTATTTTTTAATTAATTTCTTTTCTTTTTTTAATCAAAACAAAAACAATGAACTGTCAAACGCCCGACCGAATAGAAAATAGATCTACTTTTGCTTTGGCCTGGCGTTGGTCTGACGTTTACGATATTACGATATAAAGCGGTCGCAACGCCGGAGGTAACATTTCAGATTGCCTCATAATGGCCAAATCACAATCTCGCGTTCGTCGGTCCGGCGTTAAGTGGGCGTTTGATCGTATATACGATTTTGTGTGTCAAAAAGCGCGACCGTAGCATTTGTAAAACGAAATTTAGCTTCAAACCTCGAGCGTTGACTGACATTTCCATGACATCTTTGATAAGTACCTACTTAATTGTTATATTCCAATGAATTTTGTTACTGTTTATTAATTTACAAGGTATATAATATTGCGTATTTTAAATTTTGGGCATTTAAAATAGTTAATTTGTGAAGCTATTTTCTTAAACAAGAGATGGATATGGCCGATATGGATGATCTTGATGACCTCCTTGACTTTTCCTTGTTCGGTGTTCTGAGCTATGCTGGGTATGAGGCATTTAAAAACGACGAAAAAAGAGTAGAAAGGCAGCGATGGGTTCGGGAGCTCAATTTAAGCAGAGACACTGATGGATTCTTTGCTCTTAATTATGATGCAATACAAAAGCGTGATCCAGAACATTTTTTAAAATAACCCGAATGAAACCGGCGACATTCGATTTAATTATTTATAAAAAAAAAAAGAACTTCAATTACTTACTTCTTATTTCACTTCAATTTTAAACTTTCAAAACAAATACAAAATACGGCCGACAATGAACTGTCAAACGCCCGACCGAATAGAAAATAGATCTACTTTTGCTTTGGCCTGGCGTTGGTCTGACGTTTACGATATTACGATATAAAGCGGTCGCAACGCCGGAGGTAACATTTCAGATTGCCTCATAAGAGTCTATTGTTTTTATTCAAAATGTCAACGCCCGACCGACCAAACGCGAGATTGTGGTTTGGCTATAAGAGTCTATTGTTTTTATTCAAAATGTCAAAGCCCGACCGACCAAACGCGAGATTGTGGTTTGGCTATTTGTCTTACACAAATTTGAGTAGCGCCCCTTATGATAGTCACGCATTTGGAATAGAAACGAGCCCTCCATACTATATATACTCAAAGGCTAGAGTGTAAAGAAAAAAGACAAGAAATAATTAAAAATTTACAAACTTAAAGCCTAGTACGCAGATCGGGAAAAATTTTGTCTCCCATATATTTTTTTTCCTGGCACAAATTTTGTCTCGGATATTTTTCCGAGCAGTACGCAGTTCGCGCGTAAAATTCATACTATTGTGAATTGCTGTACAAAATGTCTCCACTAAATTTTTCCAGGAAAAAGAATGATACAAGCATTATTTTGCGGAACAAATTTTGACATCCACCGTTTTTCCAAAAGTGATTTTTGTCAAAACTGGTTTTATGTAAAATGTGCTGATGATTGTCTTGAGAGCATCAAGAGGAGATTCCAAAAAGGTATGAACGACTTTTGTAAGACAACACATTCCAGAGATACACTAAAAAACACATTAAATTAGAATTCATCTCTCCAACTTCAGACTTTTGCGCTTTGAGTATATATAATATAGAGGGGTCGTTCCTATCCCTAATGCATTGTAGTACTTGCAGTTGTGATAGGGGTCACTGTCTCACTTTCTGTAAGTTAAGGATACAGCTGTATGCTGTCAATTTGTGTTTACCTTCTCCTCGCACATCGTTCTCCGTCACATGTGATATGAAGCACTCGGTATATTTTTAGTCTTGTTTGCAAAATGCCGAAAAAACCGCATATCAATAAGCTTTGTGACTTTTTTAATTCTTTACAAACTATACGTAAAAATAAGATCAAACTTTAAAGTGACTGTTAATTGCTAGTTTTGTAATCAAAATATTAAAGTTCCCTACTTTGATGCGAATAGCTTCCCCACAATGTGACCAATACAATGGATGTACCAAGGATGGCGACTACAATCGGGAGATCTTTCAACAGCTGGACTGCAGTAATTCAGCCTCGATTAAGAGAGATAAACAGCAGAATGATTTTTCCGACATGAGCGATCCATTCCCTGCAAGTGGTTTGTGTCACCTTTGTAATGAGGTAAAGATTAAGAAACTGGCACAATTCCAACCGAAAAACGAGTCCAAATTCGAAGACGAACTCTAGGTGTAATGAGTTTTAGTTGGATTTAAAAAAATTAATTTTGTAGAAATATTTAGCTTGAAAAAGTTTTAGTGTTTATTTGGTTGTTTAATGATACAAAAATATTGAATAATAAAATGTTTTTTTTTGTTTGTTAATTTGTATGCTATTCTTTTGTTCTAACTTAGTATCTTCCCGCAAGGCAATCAATCCTGCCAAAAACTTTTTTTTGGTTGCCGCTGTCAAAAAAACTGTCTTACACAAAATTGAGCAGCGCCCCCTATGATAGTCACGCATTTGGAATAGAAACGAGCCCTCCATATTATATATACTCAAAGCTGCGGATAGAGATTTGACATTAGGCGTGTTTTTTTGGAAAAGTTATCCGTAGTACAGTAGGATTTTATATGAAAAACAAATACAACATCCGCAGTAAGATCACTGCCGTTACTCAAATAAACGTCAAATCTCTATCCGCAGCAGGATTTCACTTCTCTTTTTATCGGCAGTGAACCTACTGCTGTTGTTATCGGCAGTGATCCTACTGCGGTTGTTGTTATTCATATAAAATCCTACTGTACTACGGATAACTTTTCCAAAAAAACACGGCTATTTATTCGAGTATCGGCAGTGATGCTATTGCGGATGTTGTATTTGTTTTTCATATAAAATCATACTGTACTACGGATAACTTTACCAAAAAAACACGGCTATTATCTAGATGTTATCGATAATTTGTTCAGAGAAATCAAAAGTGACGTTTTTGGATGCTGGTTGATGCTAGTCGTCAATACAGCTGACAAATGCCATAGCGTACACAGCGCTCCCAGCTTTTTGGAAAGAACTTCCTGAATTCCGATGTCGTTTTTTTCTACAATTTTATATGGACTTGCAAAAAAACACAGCTATTACGTATTGTCCCCGAATTCAGAGACACCAACCGGCATGGGAAGACACCAAATACTAATGTCGATTTCCTTTTACACTAGGGATTTTAGGGATTGCGATCCCTTGTCAAATTTTGACTTTTACCACAACAAAAAAAATCGATTCTTTTTTGACAGAGATCAAATCCTTCGAATCCGTATTTGGAGAGGGATTTACATGTATACGAAATACCCACACTAAAAAGACAAAATTTGACAAGGAATCGCAATCCCTAAAATCCCTAGTGTAAAAGGAAATCGACATAAGATAAAAAATACCATTCACAAAAAACAACCTTCTGTCAGTTTCTATGTCCAAATATAATACCAGAGGGAGATCGCTATAATCCAATCAGAAAATGAAACAACACTACATTGGATGTCATGTCAAGATGAGCATTTGAGTGGAATTATCTTTTGTTGAGTCGGGGTGTTAGGGAATAAGGTAAAACAATTTATTTTACTCTCAATTATTCCATTTAATAGTTAATCTTTAAATAAGCTAAAACAATATTTAATTTGGTTCTACATATTAAAACCGAAAACAAAACTCTTCAAATACACTTTTGTCCTGAGCGCAAATTATAATTGTGTCATTTCTAAAATTCTCTTATTTTGTATGCGTATACATACATGTTTGTTTCCCTAAGAATACAGGGGATAGATAAATTACTTGCAAAGTTAATAGATATAAAAAAAAGCAAAAGAAAACAAAGCTTATATACGTTCGAGAACGAGACAACGAGTAAAAACTACTTGTTTTTCATTTTGTTTCTTTTTTTCATTTGAATTTACATTTTCTTTGGATTCAATCAGTGCCGAAGATACCAATTATAATTGAGTATCTCTGCTCATTTGCTCAGTACCTTACCCTTTTTTCTTACACAAAATATATTTTTTTAACTCTCGCAACAACGTCAGGATTTTGATTGTTTTTATCAAATTTCCCGATTATTTTTAATTTATTTTTGAACTTAGTTTATGTAAACAGACTTGTGCATCGAGTGTTCAGAAAAAAAAAAACGAAGTCTAACTTGAGATTCAATAAACCCGAGGCGAATTCAAATTTTTTTTTTTGGTTTGGTGGACGAACAAAACGAGAATCCTATTGTTTGTGGTGTGGTGGTAAACTTGTGTGTGCAATCTCGGGTATCGTCGGCAAGAAGGAAGGATTCCTCTTCTCGTTAATAGAAAAGACAAATCAAAGGACTTTTTTTTTTTGTTTTAAATTAGTGTGTATAGTTTTGTTTTTTTTTTTTTTTTATATAAAATAAAACTGAAATTTAAATACAAAAATAAAATAAAACAGTTCAAATATCCGTGGTTGATGGCGGAGAGTTCACGAAAACCATTCTCTCTCAATTTGCTCTGTGTTTTTTGCCTTTGGAGCTTCTGCAATTGGTAAGATAATACAAGAAACAAGAAACTTTGAAACTTATGTAGGTATAATAGCTAATACCTTTTTTGTTTTTTTTTTTCGAAATAGCTTACAAACAATTGTGTCTCATTAATAAAACCTCTAGGATATGTTTTAAGAAAACTTGGAAACAGTGCAGCATACTTTATGATAAATTAAATACTTACTTTTCTTAGTTTTGTTCGTATGTGTTGTCTTTTATTTATCATGTATTCGTTTAAAAAACATTCAAGGATTGATATTGCATACGGGAACGTCTTGGCTTTCTTCCTGCTAGTCATGTGTATGATGTTATGATCTCAAGTGAGGCGGCCATATAACAATAACAATCCCTAATTTATAATACTTCAAAACTTGTGGACAGACCTTTTTGATTGCTCCTTGTTTGTTACCAACTGCTTGTTAGTTTTGTTGCATTTGCATATGTTGGTATATATTAACATATGCGTACCTCTGGTTCTCCAGTTGTGTAAAGGAATGTTTTTGGTTTTTTGCACATAAAGCAGAATCTATTCCGACTAGAAAAACTATCCCAGAATCCCTTCTTGAAATAGGGAATACCCAAATATATTGCAGTGTCTTAAGTACTAAAACCCAAAATCTTCGGAATCCAATATTAAGTTTACTATGAACATCTTAAATCTTTTTGGATGTAGTATACACCAATCTTAACCTTTATGTTGTTTAAACATGTTGTTTGTGCATTAACAATATTTTAAAAGTTTTTTAAAAACTTCATAGCTTAAAAAAAAATGTTGGGGGAGAGTACGATAACTTGGCCGCCAAGATTTGATAACGGGTTTTTGTAGGGGGGTCAAAAACAAGCACTTTTTACTATGGGAAGGGGGGGGGGGTCTATCTACCCCCGTTTAGGAGGTAGGGGCACTTTTAGAAAAAATGGTTTAAATTGAAAAAAAATATATTAAAAAACAACGGCCACACCTACAATAAAGTGCTATACTGCGTTTGAAAGCCAGAAGATTGTTCTATAATCCTGCATTTAAATTAAATTACTCATGTCAATGGTTTTTGAGAAATTCGCATTTAAAGTCCAAATTTTGATAAAGTAACGTGAAAAAAAAAGTTTAGACCGATTGTTTTCAAAATTTTGAAATGAAATTGTAAATTAACTTATATGTGATCCATGTATCTATCAGTTCTTAATCGAACACAAAAAACCGCATGGTTCTATGTCTTCTAGTTTTTGAGAAAATCGAAAATTACCAAAACTGCTTTTTTTTTATTTTTGGTGGTGACGGTGATTCCATTTTAAGGATTAATGTTAAATAAACATAATGAATCTTTGTTAGTTCAGTACCGCAATTCATTTAGCGTTACCCAGAATGCACCATGAGGAGGTAGAATTGCATCTGGGTCAGTTATTTTGTCAGTTAGTCAGGAGTTAGTCAGTCATAGTTAGTTAAAAATAGTCAAAATGTATTAAAAAGGTGTGTAAGTCTCGTCAATAAAGCCATCGTCCGTACTATAACTGTCGAGTTCGTTGAGTTACTCTTTTATGGTGGGAAGCCGAGGATGTTTTGGCGGTAAAACACTTTCTAAATTTTCGCTCTGAAGGGTGGGAGGATCGATGTCTTTTAACTGTAAACCCTCACATATATCACCATATCGGTATAACAAGGGTAAACTTTTTTTACATCTGATAAAAACTCTATTATTTGCGAACCCCAGTCGTCCTTATATTTCCTTTGTAGGCAGTATTTTCGATAGAAAAATAGTGCCATGTATTGGTGAACATGGTCGGAAGTTTGTTTTGGTTTTCAAGATTGTTTATTGTATTTTATATGTATTTAGTGGACATTGGATAAATAGAATAAATTTGAATTTTTTTAAATAAAGATTCTGTGAATGCAAAAGAAACTTTGCATGCACCCAACCTCGCACCTACCTCAAATCCTATAGTGTGCCCAAGCAGGGGGGTTGCAGCATGCCCCCCCATACATACTTTACTGTTTATATATTGTAATGTTGGAAGCTAGCACTGATTTATTTATGTAAGGAAGCAAAAAATATCAAACATTTTGTAGGAAAGTATTTTTAGTTATTTATGATTTTCTCAAATACCAGAAGACATAGAACCATGCGGTTTTTTGTGTTCGATTAAGAACTGATAGATACATGGAACTCATATAAGCTAACTTACAATTTCATTTCACAATTTTGAAAACAATCGGTGTAAACTTTTTTTTTCACGTTATTTTATCAAAATTTGGACTTTAAATGCGAATTTCTCAAAAACCATTGACATGAGTAATTTAATTTAAATGCAGGATTATAGAACAATCTTCTGGCTTTCAAACGCAGTATAGCACTTTATTGTAAGTATTGCCGTTGTTTTTTAATATTTTTTTTTTTCAATTTAAACCATTTTTTCTAAAAGTGC
Source organism: Chrysotoxum bicinctum (assembly GCA_911387755.1). Lineage (NCBI taxonomy): Eukaryota > Metazoa > Arthropoda > Insecta > Diptera > Syrphidae > Chrysotoxum > Chrysotoxum bicinctum. The sequence goes on along the minus strand of OU426991.1, from coordinate 9,936,828 downwards.
CCCTACCTCTTAAACGGAGGTTTTCTCAAAAACCAGAAGACATAGAACCATGCGGTTTTTGTGTTCGATTAAGAACTGATAGATACATGAAACACATGTAAGCTAATTTACAATTTCATTTCACAATTTTGAAGACAATTGGTCTAAACTTTTTTTTTTCACGTTATTTTATCAAAATTTGGACTTTAAATGCAAATTTCTCAAAACAGAACAGAACAATCTTCTGGCTTTCAAACGCAGTATAGCGCTTTATTGTAGGTGTTGCCGTTGTTTTTTTATATTTTTTTTTTTCAATTTAAACCATTTTTTCTAAAAGTGCCAATACCTCCTAAACGGGGGGAGATAGACCCCCCCTCCCGTAGTAAAAAGTGCTTATTTTTCTACAAAAATCCGTCATCAAATCTTGGCGGCCAAGTTATCGTACTCGTGCCAAATGTTGTGTAGGCACAATATTACTGAGGATAGTGACAGGTTGTTTGCTTACTTCAGTCTGGGTTGGACCAGGGGATCAACCAATAAGCTTCTCCAGCCAAATCGGTTCCAAGCCAATAGTCTACATTTTCGAACACTTGAGTTTCTTTTAACTAAAAAAATAAAACTGTGCAAAGACATAGCGGCATATTATCAAGATGATAAACAACACATCAAAAATTACGACTGCGCCACTTTTTTCTAACTCAGTGTATTTGTTGGATCGAATAGTTCTTCCTTAATCCAGCTTATACATAATTCAACCATATATTAAAATCAGCGCACCGACTTGAATGATTCTTAAAGAGCTCAGCTGGTACTCGGTCGTCTCCGAGAGATTTTCCGCATTTAGTTTTATCATTTACATTTTGTACTTCAAAAACATCTACATCTACAAAATCATGGAACAAAAATGGATTTGCATAGTGAAGAATGAAGCAGTGAAAATTTGAGAAAATTGAGAGAAGTGAAGCAGATTTTTCAAATGGTCTCGCAAGTTCAGCGGCTAGCAAGAATATTGAAATCTTATTAGTTTTCCTGATAATGGCCTAGCCAGCCTTTCAGAATTCAGTTGCAGATCTTGACGTATTAAAAACGGCCACAGTTTTTTGCTCAAGTTTAATGAACGGATTTCTTTCTAACTTTGGTTTAAATAAATCCTAACTATTTCTCCTGGTGCCATTACTTGGGCAAGTGCTGTATGTCTACATCAACCTTGGCAGTAGTTCCAAATGCTTTGTGTTTTCTGTTTCCTGTGTCCCTGACACCCACTATACATTGAATCTCCAAAGGTATGTGGTCTAAAAAGTTTGCTCAGTTATTTCATAGTTACTCAGAATTTTCCCGGGTACTAAGTAATAGTCAATAACTGAGCATGCAGTTCCTAGAATGAAAGTAAATTCTCCATTGGCATCTCCTTTGCAGATTCCATTTAAAATACCTGCGTCTAAGATCGCCAACAAGAAGTTAATCCATTGACCCCAATCATAATATTACGTCACAAAGTTTTTCCTAATCCCTTTCCCAGTGGTTACAGTTTAAGTAAATAGGTATGTATTATGAAAACCTCAGATTCTCTCCACCGCCTCTCCAAATACATATATTTGGTTTTACCGGAACCCAATTAAATTCATATTTTTTAAATATTCCTTTAAGTTTATCCTTTTCATTTTCTTAAACATTGGTGTTTGAAAAAGTAGAAATATTTGAAAGCTTTTTAAATAATGGGGCCTATCGTGAATAAAATTTCCCTGGGAATTGTTCCCAACTTTCAAAATTGTCATCTCGAATAATGTCGAAAGTTTCTCTTGGAATTAAGTTTCATAGTGACTTTGGCTCTTATTTAAAAATGCCAGTCGCCAGCCTACAATGAACAGTGCAGAAGTATTGACCTTTCCAATTTTCGAAGATGGGGAAAATTCCGAGGGAAATTTTGTTCACGATAGCCCCCAATGAAAACAATTCATGTCACACAATTATTGTTAAGCCCTGCGGCATTTATGTTCCCTAATAATTGGATTTTTAAAATAGTTATTTCCAAATTTAATTGTTTAATTTAGGTTTTGCGATTTATTTATCATTATCATTGAATTCGAAAATAATCTTATACATAAGTTTTATATATAAGTTTGTGCAAAAATAAAAATAAAGGGAATTTAGTTAGCAAATTTTTATGAAATTTTTCAGTTTAAATACTTAATGTTTTTTTTTCAGTAAATTCAATACAATCACAAATTTCTTTTGATTCAATTCTAAATTTACTCCGATTTTTACTTACGACTTATAGGTACTATAAGGCAAGTTATGCATTCGTGTTGAAATTACGATGATAGTGAAGACTCAGAAAGTGGGTCTCGCAATTCTGTCTGTCTGTCTGTTCGACTACAGCCTAAACGGCTCGGCCGATTTTCTTTAAACTTGGTAGATATCATTTTTAATTCCCCCCCCCCACACGTTTTTTTCTTTTTTTCTTAAGGCCAAAAATATAGGTACCTGCCATACGAATTTTTTTCGAAATTTTGTAAATATTTTTTTGCTCAAAAACTGTTCGACAGATTCAAAAAATAAAAATACAAAAAAATTTTATTTAGTTAAAGCTAGGTTTTTTTGGTACCCCCCATGGAACCATTTTTTTAGTTTTTGATTTTCTCGTAAACGGTAATACCGATTTTGATAATTTGTTTGCTAAAGCTCTCCAAAAACTTGAATAGAATAGTGTATTCAAATTTTCAATTGTTTTTTTTTGGATTTTTAAAATAAAACTCAAAATTTTTTTTTTCAAAACTCAATGTTTCGAAAACCACATGCTAGATTTTTTTTTAAATTTGATAAATTAAAGTTTCTCAATATAATCTAAAAGATGTGAGAAGAAAAAAATTATTTTACCTAAAAATAAAGGTACCCACCATACAAATGTTAAAAAATGGTTTACAAAAATCGTATTTTTCTCGAAAACGGCGCCTAGAATAAAAAAAAAAAACTTTTTTTTTGGGAAAATTTGATATCCCAAAAATAGCAAGCGTTAAACAAAGAATTTTGATGAATGTTTTACTTTTTGTCTTTAAAATAAAAATAATCTTGTGCCTGCATATCTGTCTCGTTTATTAAACTATGTTGGAGATGTTCAACCATTTATATTAAGAAACAATCAGAACTTTCGCATTCCAATGGCACGTACAAGTGCTGGCCAAAATTGCCTATTCTACAAGGGACTTCGATTTTTCAACACATTGTCAAACGATTTAAAGATTGAAAACAACTTAAGAAGATTCAAACTTCAAATTGTAAATTTTGTTGACGTACCAAATTTTTTTCTTAAAAATGTTTTAAAAATGTTGTATATAAAACCTTATTTTATTAAGAAACCAGTACAACGACTTATAATTTTTGTTCTTTCATAAATTCATATTTGCATTGCATTCTGTTTTTGTCTCTTACTACTAAAAAATTAAAAAAATTATGATAATTTTATTCTTATGAACAGTTTTCTCTAATAACATTCGTTTTTAAAATTCCTAGTCTATTACATAGGAGCAAGTTCGTGCTACCCAGTCGTGCATTTTATTTCTTAACCAATTTCGGTTGACAGATGAACCATATTTCTAACTTTGATAGTTCTTAAATGAAAAGTTACTCAAGGTAACTATTTTAACCATGGCATTCCAACTTCTTTTTTTGACACATTAACCATACCTATACTCTGTTCAATTTATATTTGCAGTACATGAAAGATAGGATATTTGCCTCTCAGTCTGACCATTATGGATTTCAATAAGCTATCCTTAATTTAAAGCTCTTACAGGGTTGCCGTAGTAAGCATTAAAAAGTGCCGCAAATCTCACAAAAATATCTATAGAGTTACCAACTACAGTGAAAGCTCTACTTGCGGACAGCTCCAATAAGCGGACAGTTCCCTTAAACGGACACATTTTCGGGAACGAACTTATTTTTCGAAAATCTCATACAAATAGCTTTCCTATAAACGGACACTCTCATAAACGGACGCGGACACGTTTTCTAGCCCATTTTAGATAGAAAACCTCCCATACGCGGACACATAATTTTATTTAGGGATTATTTTTTCTCAAAAATGTACGTCCGAAGTTGGAAAAGAACAGCAGATCTGTTCTAAGTACAGTTTATGTTTAATACGTAAGTAAATCTATAGAAAATCTCCGATAACCGGACGCGAAGCTCTAATAACTGGACAGTGCGATGTTATGTTGAAAGGTTATTAGGGGATTTCCCGAGTTAGTTACTGGGGGTAGTTGGCGTAATTTTGAGAGGGTATGGTTCCCTTTTTTCATCGCGTTTTATTTTTACACATGTCATTTCCTTTCCTTCAGCTACTCATTCATCACACTCAAAAGTTTTTTGCATACCCTTAATATGTCAGAGACACAGTGTGAGCAATAGGAAAAAAGGGAGGGGTCAGAAAGGAGGTGTTGGTATACATTGGTTTTAAATTTTTGAACATTGCAATGACTGGGAAAGACAGCGTGGTAAGGAATTCCACATTAGCGTAGTACGGCTGAAGAACGAATCTCTGTACTTCGCAGTACGTCCGAAGTTGGGATCAAGGGTAAACTGGTGGGCATTCCTAGAAGTGCGAATATTACGGTTGAATTGTTTAAGGGGAGAAATGCAGCTGGCTATTTCACTAGAGCATAGTCCGTTAAAATAACGGTAAAAAAGGGTGAGGCAAGAAAAGTTATAAATTGCCAATGCATTGGGCAACAAAAACTTATTGGTTCGCGCTTTGGCAAAAAGGTTGTTTTTTTTTTCAGCCACGACATGAAATATTTTATCTATGCAAAGTTTTTTAGATTTAATATTCGAAAAACACAAGCTGCAGAGATTTCAAGAAATAAAGAAGATGTTCGTGGAAAATGGCCAGGTAGATCGTAGATCCAATATCTATCAGAATTAATATGAAGTTAAAAAAAAAAGTTTTTTTTTATTGCTTTCCCTTAACCGGACAGTTCTCATAACCGGACAAAAATTGGGGGACCATGAGTGTCCGCTTATTAGAGCTTTCACTGTATTTATGAATACACGCACATGTTATAATGAAAAACAATGATGACCTTAATAAATTGAACGTATCTTTTTTCACACCACCAAGAGGTAAGATAGTATTTGCATTTTTTAAGAGTATCATCAGTAGGCCTACTCCCTTTCTAGATAAAAAATAAATGACAGAAAAAACTTGATTAAGTAAAAACAAATCACGTCATTACTCCGATGCCGGTGAGTAGTTGCAGATACTGCTTTCTCCATTCAAGCTTATTATCAAACTTTTCATTGCACCTTCAATAAAAACATCCATTTCCCACATCTTTGGCTCAATCATTTTATCAACGTCTTCGACACAACGATGCCATTTTTCAATATCAACCATCATAAGTCATAGTAAAAACTCTCTCTAAAAAATAATAGACAACAATTGTATAACTGCATTTTAAATTTTAACTGTTTTTCCATACATAAAAGAAAAACCTATAATATTGTTACGAACACTACCGACACAGAGCTTTATACTCCTACAGCGCCATCTGTTGGAAGATTGCATATCTACTTTATGGAAGGAACAAAAAGCTCTTTTCCAATGTCATATGTATTTTCCCTTATTCCAACCATCTAGAACATTCTAAGACGAGAACCTTCGCGAATTGGTTTCGAGAACAACCAACTTGAGTATATAAGGGAGCACAGCACAGGACAGTCTATTTTTGATTATGAAGTGTGCAAAAGCTTTGTGTGTGTGATTAAATCTGAATAAAAGTGTTTAAGTTGATTATAAATTGATATTTATTGTTTTGATTTGAAAAGTGTAAATAAAGAAGAAATAATAAAAAGAGTAATAAGTTTTATTTAACGAACCTAGTAAAAATACTACAATATGAAAACAGAAAAATACCAAGCGTCAACACCTTTTTCTCTAAAGTAGAAATATTTGCTATCAAAAACTCTAAAAAGCTCAAATCCTAAAAGTTACATACCAAAAACCAAAGGAAATGCAATATAAATTTCCATCAAGTGGAGAATGGCAACTCTGATTCAAAGCGTTTTTTTTAATGACAAGGGTTGGTTGCAAATTGGCGATCAGTCTCCTTTCACCCAGGGAGCAGATAGGTTATGGTGGGATGTACGTGAGCTCAAAGAAGATTACACAAACAATTTAAATGTAACTCAGTGATTCTCTTTCTTATTTCAGTGGTAATGTCTTAAGTTAAGGTGCCGTGCAAACAGCAGCAGGTACCAGTGTTTCTGAAAAAGCTCTCCCATAAGGCCTGTTCTGCAAATATAAATTGAACAGAGTATAGTTAACTATTGATTCATAACTAATATTCATAGTTAAATATTGATTCATAATGAACTAAATAGTGCTATGTCTTCTACTTATTTCTTTCAATAGTATATAGAATTTGTATTATCGAAAAAACCATAGTTAACAATAGTAACGAAAAAGAACATACCACATATAAATAATCAACTGCACGATCCCTTCGGACTCTGCTTGTGTGGGCTCGATGATTTAATTAGGTAAAACGCTAACTTGTTGAACTTCATTCACTCATAACACACCGGCTCCGCTAGAAATATTTTTCTCATAATACTTATCCTGTTATGAAATGTCTAATGGAGTCGCGTTGTTTCATGTTGTGTTGACATGTTAGCAAACGCTCTCTTCGATTTTTCTTTGACAATACAAAATGCCAAACAAACAAATGTCTTATTAAAAGCCTAAATTTTGTGGGATGAATTTTCTATAGTTTGACGTTTATCAGAGATACGTTACCTTCTTGCTTAAATGAAATTTCAAGACATGACCTGCTTATCAAAAAAAAAGAAAGTGCTCCGATTTTATATCAGACATTTCGTTGGCAATGTAGATATCAAATGTTCGTATGTATATGTATATCAAGTGAATTCTTTTGGCCACATTTCAAATCATCAGTAAGTCCCATATAAAGGGAATTTTTTCAAACGTAAATTTTAATTGTGTTTTAACTTGAGAGAACATTTGTATTTAGAAAAAGCTTTGCGATTTAAGCAGATTGATTTTTCTACGCCGTGTTATAACGGTGATTTTTTATATGCCTTTTAGTAGATTTCTATACTCTGTTCAACAAAAATTGTCAGTACAGGCCTTATGGGAGAGCTTTTCCCAAAGCAGTGGCGCCTGATGCACTTATCACTACACTACGTTGGGAAAAATGCCACTTAAAAAAACAGCAAGCCACTGACTTTCCTTAAAGAATTGTTGTTGTAATTCTTCGCAAGTTGTACACCCCAACGCGACCGTTGAATCCCACTGCTGAAGGGATACTGTCAAGTATCCTTGCTTGCTATATACATCAGAACAGAGTTACCATTGTCATTCTAAATTACAAGCAAGGAGCTTATTCAGTGGATTTTATTAAGGAGCTTTTGGGATTTGAAGCTTTTGAGAACAAGTTTTATGAAGTTGAGAATGTTGAGTGTTGGCGGTTTATAATGCAAACTAGGGAAAACCTTTGAGAGCTTTAAAAGGCGACACACATGCAAGCCAATGAAACCAGAGTGAGAGGCAAACGTCATATCTTCCCTGTACTGACAACTTTTGTTGAACAGAGTATAAATATAGTATGTATATAATCACGAAGTTGGAAATCCTACAGTAGACCTGAAATTTAATACAATTACCTTCTAGATCGTTCAATACATCTTGTATTAGACGGTTTCAAGTCTTATCTTCACAAAATAAATGCTGGTGATCCCCAGGGTTCTGTTTTGTCTCCGTCTGATCTCTTGTCTGAAACTTCTAATCCACTTCATTGTTTTGCCGACGACTCTACTCTCAGCTTCTCATACTCGTTCGAAAATTCAAGTCCATTTGCTTCGGAATTGCAACGGTATCGTATGATTACCACATTAAACTCCGATCTTTGCAGCATTGTTGATTGGGGAATCGTGTAGAGTTTAATGCTTCGAAAACTCAATGCTTTCTATTGTCGTTGAAGAAATGTTTCACCCCTTTGAAGTGGCTACTATTTATAAGGCGTTTATTCGTCCAAAACTCGAGTATAACTTACATCTTTTGACAGGTGCAGCAGAAACTTCTCTCCACTTACTGGATTCATTCCCATCTCTTGAACACCGTCAGAATGTTTCATGTATTTCTTTGTATTATCGCTTGTTTTAAAAGCTATTTTCACTCGAAATAGCCAGTTCCTCCCCTTAATCAGTTCACCTGTCATATTCGTTTCGCTAGGAATGATCATCCGTTCGCCCTCGAGTCTAATTTTGATCGTACCGTCAAATATAGAGATTCGTTTTTTAGTCGCACAACATGATTATAGAATAATTTATCCGCCACGGTTTTCCCTTGCCATTTCCGTTTGCAAACATTCAAGGCCAATGTTCATGGACACCTCCTTTCTCTCCCCCTAATTGCCCCATCGTCTACGCTGCGTTAAACATTATAAGGGTCTCATAATAAATCCTTGAGCGCGTGTGAATTATTAAAAAAAAATAGGTACATAAACCATTTTCCAATAAGAACAACGAGCAAGCGTGATGAGCAAGACCTAGAACTAGACCTTATTTTGTAAACTATTTTCTCTTCTGTTAATTTTATGTCTCATGTTATTAAATATAAATTAGATTTTATTTTAAAATTTTGTTTTCAGATAAAATTTTAATTGAAAGTGCAAAAACTAGACAAACAAGCAGTTAAAAACAAAGAAAAAAGAATCAAATAGAAAACTAAAACACAAATGGACATAATTGGAGTATTAAATGTGGTCAACTAGACTGTGGTAAACGTTTTACTGCCTCGGAATTGAAAAATCGCTGAAAATAATAAACACAAAACAAAAAAGACAAAATAAAATAGCAGAAATGAAAAAGAAATCTAACACCATGTCCAAAACCGTCCTTAGGCAGCTTTTGCAAACGCATGTGATGGCTTGTTTGTTGCTAAGTACATCAACAGTTAGTACAATAAGCGTTCAACAAAAGTCTAGTAGCAGTAGTAGTAGTAATGTTAGTAATGGTCGCAGTAAGATAATTGGATCTCTCTCCTGCATAAATGACACAACACATGTTCAGAGCGATATTGTTGCGCAATTTTGTTTGCCATCGTCATTATCTGCCCAATCATCAGCAGGTAGCACACTGACGTCAACTGCGGCAACACTATCTAATACTAGCACCCCATTGTCATATACAAACTATTTTACTCACTTATCTTATGATAAGAAAAGAAATGTCTTCTATGCGGGAGCTACAAATAAGATTCTACAATTAAATGAGAATCTAAGAGTACTTACTCAAGCTGTAACCGGTCCCAAGCACGATAGTCCACAATGTCATGCTGGCGGCTGTCCTGAAGAAGTCGAAACCCAACAAATGAACAATCACAATAAGATTCTAATAGTCAACTATGTGGATGATATTCTGATAGCCTGCGGCAGCATACGACAAGGTGCATGTGAAATCTATCACCTGTCGAAATTTCCTCAATCATCACAATTCATAGCGATTCCATTGGCCGCAAATGATGAGACCTCATCAACTTACGCATTCATTGGTCCATCGCAATATCAATCGTGGAAAAAAGAAGATATTCTATATGTTGGTACGACATTCACAAATGTCGGCGATTATCGCCATGATGTTCCTGCCATAAGTTCGCGCAAGCTCGAAGACTTAAACTACGCCGAATTCTCAATTCAACAATCGATTATAAATATCGATGTTAAGTATCGTGATCATTTTCTCGTCGATTATGTTTATGGATTTAATTCATCGGAATATGCATATTTCGCTTTAGTACAAAAGAAATCCCATTTGGCCGAAGAGGCTGGCTATGTTACTAGATTGGCACGAATTTGCATAACGGATTCCAATTATGACAGCTATACGGAAATAACTATCCAATGTCAAGCAACACATGATAACATCGATTACAATATATTAAGGGATGCTAAAATTACAGAGGCCGGGCAGAAACTAGCCCAACAACTAGGTATTAAAAAGGATGATCATGTATTGGTTACGGTCTTCTCACCATCTAAGGAAATCACAAAACAACCAGAATCTAAATCAGCGATGTGCATTTATAGTTTGAAGGAAATCGAAGAGGTTTTTATCGAAAATATTCACATGTGCTTCAATGGTACTATAAAGGATCGTAATCTGGGATATATATCTGGGACTATAAATGATGGGCGCTGTCCGATGGTTGGGGTAAGTGTGAACTTTAAAATAAAATTCAATTAAACTATAATTTCAAGGCTGCTTAACTTCCTTAGGTACATACTAATTTTCTTTCAGTTATATCTTTTATTTATAATCACCGCTAATCCTAAATCTGAAAAATGTCACAATACTATTTTAAAATTATCAAAATTTGACAGAAAAAAATAAATAAATAAATATACATGCATACAAGAACAACTAGATACTAGTAAAAATTACATATGGTAAATTACATATGGTACAAAAAAAAAACATGCATATGGTGGTGTTAAGAACGTCCATAGAACTTGTTTATAAAACAAGGATTTGAATAATTTACGTCAAAAAGATCATGGTTTCTATTCGTTTCATGTTTAATACCATTCAGTGGCTAATTGATGTCATAATTAATCCGATGATAGTCAAGGTGCAAAATGCCAGAGCTATGAGAACTTGTGGCTTTTACCAATTCGCCTAAAGGAATCAAGGTAGCTTAACACATAACACCGATAACATTCCGACGTTTTCCCAGACAAGTCATGTTAAAATGAAGAATTTGACCGAATTTTTCTTTCAAAAGTGACCAGTTTCAGCTCTCCCTGTCTACTTATAGTAAAACACTCGGCTTGTAAATTAGGATTTGTAATAAAAGAGTTTTATAGAGAGTACACTTTGTCTTACGCGTGAGGAGATTTAAATCCATTTGTTTCGCCAAACTGAAGTAACAGCGGTTTTCTAAGTTAATTCTACATCAGATTTTTACTAAGCTAGCTAATTTAATTTTATAATGGCTGTGTTCATGGAACATGACATCTATTTTGCTATTATCTGGACAGTTTATATTTCCAAGATTTTAGAGAGACCCTTATTCCTATAAATATCAAAAAGTGATATTTATCCTGCAAAAATGATCACGTTAAATGTATTCTTTCTAATTAAATACATATTATATACCCTAAGCCAGCGCCAGCAAACAAAACAAATTTTGTAGATTGAATTAGCATCAACAACACTGTCAGTATTGTATCTTGGGGGATTCCTACATATACTTTTATTGGTGATAATATTTTGCCATTAACGGACATGCGGTGTGTTCTTCCTTGGACAAATGATTTAAAATATTTAAATTCCATAGATTTTATCCCATAGCTCTTTAACTTTCTTAATAAAATTTTATGATTTATTGTTTCGAAAGCCCGTTCCAGACCAAACCTTGCTCCTTTGATTAGAAATTACCTTTCGAATCGCTCAATTCAAGTTATATAAGTTGGTTTTAAATCTGTTATTCATAAAATAATTGCTGGTGTGCCGAGGACACATATATGGCATAGATTTAATTTTCGTAATCTAAATATGATAAGCATGCATATCAATGCTCACACTGTGTCTCTGGCATATTAAGGGTATACAAAAAACCCCTTGAGTGTGCGCCGATTATAAAAAAAAAATACATATGTATATCATTTATCATTTATTTATATAATTTATCATTTAAATCTATTCATTCGCAGTCTTTGGGAAACATATATAGTTTCTGTACGGTGGGTTTGAAAATAAGTGGAGTCTCTCCAATCACAGCCCATGCATTATTTCATTTCGATAATGTTTCAATAACATCAGTAACAGCAACAACAACAGGTCCTCACTCATTGGCATTTCTTGGAACTGAAACAGGTTCAATTAAAAAAGTTTTGATATCGGGTCAACAGTTAGGTGAATATGAAGAAGTTGTTGTTGATCCAGGAAATCGAATATTACAAGATACAATGATGTCGCCAAAGAAAGATTTTCTTTATGTACTTTCAAAGAAAAAGGTTTGTATCATCTTAACTGCAAACTGATATTGGTTATTTAATCTTTCATTTAAATATACTTTACTCCATCGTAGATTTCTAAGCTCCGAGTTGAACATTGCTCCATCTATACTAATTGTTCATCTTGTTTGGAATCGCGAGATCCATTTTGTGGATGGTGTTCGCTGGAAAAAAGATGTACAGTAAGAAGTACATGTCAAAAGGATACCAGCGCCGCTCGTTGGCTCTCACTTGGCAGTGGTCAACAATGTATTGATTTTGAGTCTATAGTTCCCGATAAAATTCCAATTAAAGAACTAAGTCATGTTCAGTTGATAATAAGAACTCTTCCGGAACCATTAAATGCAAAGTACCGTTGTGTTTTTGGTAATTCAACGCCAATCGATGCAGAAGTGCTTGAAAATGGTTTGGCATGCATGACACCACCAATAGATCAGAGACCCATAATTGAACCCAACGAAGATCATGTCTTAGTGCCATTATCAGTGAGAAGCTCTGAAACAAATAAAGATTTTGTATCGCGATCGTTTGCTTTTTTCGATTGTTCGAAGCACAATACATGCCAAAAGTGTGTGAAGAGCCAATGGGGTTGTAATTGGTGTATTTTTGATAATAAATGTGTTCATCGCACGGAGCAATGTCGAAATATGGAAAATGTCATAAGCACTGCCGATGTAAGTTATCTTTTTTTTTATGTGTATACTCCCTAATTTTATATTAAATCATTTTATGTGTATGCAGTTATGTCCTCATCTTAAACGGCAACGTAATCCAACATTGCTGCCAGTTCGTGTGCCAAAAGAAATCCGACTGGAAATTGAAAATCTGCCTAAGCCGAAAAGTGCTCATTCTGGATTTTTATGCACAGTGCATATTGAAGAGGCTCACATGCTGCTCCCTGCAAGAATTGAGGCGAATAAAATAGTTGTTTGTGAGAAAACACCGGTAAGACTGAATGTACTTTTTGTATTTCTTCAACATCTAAAATCTAAATTTTTCCGTTGCCGCAGTACTTTTATGAAACCAATGCTCATGAGTATGAAGCAAAAGTTGACATAACTTGGAATCGACAACATTACATTGACACTGCTACTGTTATTTTATACAAATGTGATGTATTAGGATCGCATCGCGAGCATGCCGATTGCAGCTTGTGTGTGACAAGAAATGCAAAATATCAGTGTGCATGGTGTGGTGATTCGTGTGTATACAACGAAACGTGCAATATCCAACGCACCAACGAGTGTCCAAGGCCACGAATCGATATGATTAGGCCGATGAGTGGCCCCATTGAAGGGGGCACTTTGATAACCATCGAAGGCAGCAACTTGGGAATACGAGAAGAGGATGTAAGGGGAAAAGTTAGTATTGGTAATATACCATGTGAGTTGGTAAACTACGAAATATCAGTTAAAATTGAGTGTCGAACTGGCCCAGTTGGTTATGAGCTAATTGCACCAGTTAAAGTAGCAAACGAAGCAGGGATCGCCGAGTCAATTGTTCAGTTTCAGTACAAGGACATTCAGTTAGAGGGTCTACATCCAACTATGGGTCCTCGTAGTGGCGGAACACACGTTACCCTAATTGGCAGATACCTTAATATTGGATCACACATTCGGGCGTTCCTGGATGAATACGAGTGCCATATAAATATTACTCAAGCTTCTAGTAATAGGCTGATGTGCATCACATCCGAAGCTACCCAACCAGAACCCATTCGCCGTTTAAGACTCATTGTAGACGGAGCAAATCGAACGTATGAACGATGCAGCACATACGATCAACGAGGAAACTATGCATATCGTGCAAATGGCCATTGTTCTATCTACAATTACACTCAAGACCCAGGAATCATGCAAATCAAGCCACTAAGAAGTTTTGCAAGTGGTGGACGTATGTTGACTGTGCATGGCACAAATTTACATTCAATTCAGAGACCAGAGCTCGAGGTATTTTTCGATGATGGGCGAGTAAATAAAACTGCTTGCATTGTAATAAATCCTAATCAAATGGAATGTCCTTCGCCCTCGGTGAGTGCAAAATTCAATGCATACAAACTCTCAATAGAGCGGATTCAAGGTCATTCATCGTACCAAGGTCCGCCATATCATAGTTTCCATAATCTTCGGCGTCGACGCAGCATTCAAGACAATTCATATTTCACCACAACCAGCTATGGTGGCAGCGCTAGTGATATGGCCGCTTTAAAAATTCACGAGACCCAGTTGAGCTTGCAGGTTGGTTTTATAATGGACAACGTTCAAATCGTTAGGGATCTCAGCAAGTATTTCCAAAACATACGTAGCACAATTGTTTATGTCGGCGATCCGAATTATTTTTCATTTCCCAATGGAAAGAAGTTATACAAAGGTGATACACTTGTCATCGAAGGCGAGTTGTTAAATATAGCTTCTGATGAATATGATGTTAATGTGACAATCGGAACTGTCCAATGTAATATAACAAGCTTAGCTTTAACACAACTTGTATGCATACCACCTGAACAACAACCAACTGCCACCGATGAAAATGGAGTCGAAACGTATACTGATTTACCGTTGGTTGTGGTAAAAGTCGGCCGCAACTTGCGCTTTCAAATTGGTTATTTGAAATATGATTTGCTTAAACCTTATTCCTTCTCGCATGCTATGTTTGGCATTGCTTTTGCTATTATTGTTGTTGTGATATTTTTCGTCGTGATCATTACTTATCGTAGGAAGAGCACACAGGCAGAACGCGAGTATAAAAGAATCCAAATTCAAATGATTACATTGGAAAGCAACGTGCGTCTCGAGTGCAAACAGGCTTTCGCTGAACTCCAAACGGATATGACAGATTTAACAGCGGACTTGGAGAGTTCTGGTATACCGACATTGGATCACGTCAATTATATAATGAAAGTTTTCTTCCCTGGTGTATCGGATCATCCTGTACTGAATTCCCCCAAGGTAAGTGACTTTACTTCAATTATAAATAAATTAATCTTCCATATTTATTATATATTCCTTGCCCGAACCTTTCTCTTGGTAATTCCACAATCCAATTGTGTTCCGTATATAATTAAATACTTAAAATTGGCATACCAATTTGTTTTTAATTTTAAAGAAATTTCATATATAAAAAAAATATTTCACTAATAATACTACCATAATGATTTTTACTTGCGACTATAGGGCAAGTTCTGCATTTGGAAAAAAAATCGAACTCGAGATTTTGATCAAAGTTGACATTACGATGATAGCGAAGACGAAAAAAGTGGGTCCGGCAATTCCGTCTGTCTGTCTGTATGTCTGTATGTCTGTACCTCGATCTAGAGCCTAAGCTACTGGACCTATTTTCTCCAAACTCGATAGTTATGGGTCTTCGGTGATTCCCTAGAGGGGAAATTGAAATTTTTTTTTTAGCTCTAAAACTAACGGTACCCCTCATACACCCGTAATGTAAAATCTTATTTATCTTGAAAACGGCTCTAACGATTTTGATAACAAAAATTAGGTGTGATATTATGGACATGGACTACGTTTTGGTAAAAAAAAAATTTGGGGCAAAATGTTATTAACGGTACCTGTCATAGAACTGTTTTTTTGATTTTCGACTTTCTCATTAACGGCTCTAACGATTTTAACCAAAAATTTTCAGCAGGAGTCCCCTAAGGTTTTAAATAATATTGTATATAAAAATATTCGAAAAATTATTTGTTGGGTTTCTTTGAAAAAAATTTTTTTTTCAAAAATCAATATCTTCAAAACCTATGAACGATTATTTTTTGAAATTATTTCCTAAAATCAATATTATTAAATACTTAAAATTCGCATCCCACATTTTTTTCTTGAAAAATTTTAAAGATATTTCTTATATAAAAATTTATTTATTTAATAATAAAACGATTTTTTCAACTTTGTTTGCATAAATTCATACTTTTCTAGAAATCAGACGGCAATTTCATTTTAAATTCATGTTTTATATTTATAAAATGTATCTTAAATTCCAAAGTACTTTTACATAAGAGCAAGTTCGTGCGATCCAGTCGTGCATTTTATTTATATTTTGTTTGCATAATCGCTGGTACCGAAGAACATTGGTTTTGAATGGCTAAATATCGCAAAGGGAGGGAAAAATTTAGACTGCAAAATCATTCCAGACTCGTGAAGTACGATTTATTCCTAAGTTGGGCTCAAGAGTAAATTATGGACATTCACTGAAGAGCGAGTATTGCTGTTGCGAGTTCACTAGAACACTGTTTATGAAAATAGCGATAAAATAATGAAAGACATGAAACAATGTGGTGGTTTTATACCTGTTTTCTGAAGTATATCTAAAGGACTTGAGGAACTCCTTAAATATGAGAATTTTTAAATGAATAAAGACTTTTTATATTATAACCAGATTAGGAAAATTAGAAGTGAAAATAATTTTACCTCATCGAAGAAGCCTTTTAGGAAACTTCTAAAATGTGTTCTGTGTTAAAATTTGGCGTTTCTAATATAGCTGTCTCTATCATATCTATAAGGAAAAATTGATAGGACGATGGTCAAAACGACAATCAAATAATTAAGCGATGGCATTAGCTTTCACTTAAACTGAGACCTAATTAACGGTTGATTTATCAGATTTCCATGCCTCTTTGTGAATGTTCTCTTGAATGCATTCTTTTGTTTATAAGAAAATACTCGTAAAATGCACTTAGAATTTTGAGCTTACAAAAATGCAAATTTTAAAATACACAACTCGTATGTATATAATTATAGAAATATTCAATAGTGAATATGTTGACTCAAATTTATTGACTATAGTCTGCAGAGCATGTCTGGTGTGTGGGATGTTTATTACGACCAAAAATTCGAACAAACGGTTCCATGTTTGTTTTCTCGAAAATTTTAAAAAGTATAGCGCAACACCTATATTTGTGTGAAGAAGAAACCAACTTCTCAATATCGGATACAAGTAAAAGCACAACTCGCTTAAGCTATTTTTTTCTTTCTTGCCATTTGGGTCTCCTTTGCAGCTTTCACTTAAATTCCTTGCGCTCTAAGTATCATCAATTTAGCGCAGTTAATCTTCTCTCGTTTGTCTTATTTTAATTGTATTACTCAAAATGCTTCCTGATGAGAACGATTAATCAATTTTATATCAGAGTTCGGTGATAAGGATTTCCCACTTTCTCTCCTAAATATACAATTCAATTCTTTAAATGCCTCATTATCATCTTTTATAAATGTATAAATTTAAACTAAACATAATAATTACCATTTTTGTTAGCAGCTCCGAATGAATACACCTCATACGAATTACGATACGGCAATGTTGCAGTTTGAACAACTGATTAGTAATAAATATTTTGTTTTGGCATTTATTGAGACCCTCGAAGCTCAAAAGTCTTTTAATATTCGTGATAAGTAAGTGTTTTTGTATGACATAACTAAAAATTAAAAAAAAAAATAATGATAATTTTGTCTTACTTCTTAAAGAGTAAATGTTGCATCTTTATTGATGATAGTATTAATGAATAAAATGGAATACGCTACAGAAATACTGAAATGTCTTCTTTTGCGCCTTATTGACAAATCTGTGATGAGCAAACATCCACAATTGATGCTCCGCCGAACGGAGAGCGTTGTTGAAAAGATGCTTACAAATTACATGGCCATATGCATGTATGATTACTTGAAAGAATATGCAGGCTCAAGTTTATTTTTGCTGTTCAAAGCAATAAAACATCAAATTGAGAAAGGTCTAATTGATGCAGTAACACATGCGGCCCGGTATTCGCTGTCTGAAGAGCATTTGTTGCACGAACAAATCGATCATTCGGTTGTTATGTTACACATTCTGCAAGACGATCTCGACGAGAAGGTACAGTGTAAAGTACTAGATTGGGATACGATTTCACAAGTGAAATCAAAGATATTGGATGCACTCTTTAAGAATACGCCATTTTCGATGCGTCCATCGATTCATGAAGTCGACTTGGAGTGGCGACATGGCCGCGGTGGTCATTTAACTCTGCAAGACGAAGATCTAACTACAAAAACAAAGGTTGGTTGGAAACGCCTTAACACACTCGCTCATTATGGCGTGAAGGAGTCAGCAGTCATGTCGCTGATAGCACGACAAAATGATGGATATAATATAAATTATAGCAAACAACAACAACAACCTTTCCATAATTGTAAATAATTTGTTTGCCCTGTTTTTAATTAATAGTAAATAATTTGTATTTTATTTCTTTCAGTTTACTACATTAACAATTCTCAATCGCATATTATAATCAATAGTGACTTAGAATCAGGTCTGCAACAGCCGCGTTTTTATCATCTGGTGAAACCAGTTATTCCAGATCATTATATGAATATGAAGAACTCGGCCATCTCAGGTGGTGTGGGGTGTAGCGGTGGCGGTGGTAGTGGCGCTGGCGCAAATGAGCGTGCTCATAAAACAATTCCCGAAGTCTATCTAACAAGACTGTTAGCCACCAAAGGAACAATACAAAAATTTGTCGACGATTTCTTTGCAACCATTTTAACAGTCAATGAAGAACTGCCACCAGCTGTTAAATGGCTATTTGATTTGCTTGACGAAGCTGCCCGACGTCATGATATAAGTGATCAGGAAATTGTTCATGCTTGGAAGTCAAACAGTTTGCCATTACGGTTTTGGGTGAATTTCATAAAGAATCCTGATTTTATATTCGATGTAAATAAAACGACAACAGTCGATTCCTGCCTTAGTGTTATTGCGCATACATTTATTGATGCCTGTTCGACAACAGAGCATCGTTTGGGTAAAGATTCTCCATCAAACAAGTTATTATTTGCAAAGGTTTGTTTGTTTTTTTCTTTTTAAATTGTTTCTTAAATAAAAATATCTCATATCTTTAATTTTTCATATAGGACATTCCACAGTATCGTAAAATGGTTAAGCAATTTTATCGTGAAGTTGCCAGATTGCCACAGATAAGTGATCAAGAAATGAACACAGCTATGCAACAATTATCTGTGCAACAAAGTGAGGAATTTGATACGATAGCAGCGTTAAAGGAACTCTATATATATGTTACTAAGTATAGGGACCAAGTATGTCCACCGACCTATTTTAGCTTTTTTCTCAAAATGATCTTGAAATTTTTTTTTAAAGATTATGCATACGTTGGAAGTAGATGTGAATTGTAAGAAAATGCACTTAGCTCATAAACTTGAAAATGTGGCATGTACGTTAGACGGAGAAGAGACATCAGCTTGCTGACATCAAACTTATAATTCGGGTGAGATTTTTCTTCACATGTTTTTTTTTTTTGTGAAAGAAAGAAGAAACTATTATCCTCCTATATCGCCACGGAATACATCGTTATTTGAAATAAAAATAAAACCTAGAACCACAGATACTATTGTTCCAAAGATGTCGGACGTTTAAGAAAAAAGTGTTCACTTTTCAATATACTTGTGCGTCCCTGTTCGAAATTCAACTGCAAGTACTTAATATATTTCCAACGGAC
This sequence comes from Chrysotoxum bicinctum, assembly GCA_911387755.1. Classification (NCBI taxonomy): domain Eukaryota; kingdom Metazoa; phylum Arthropoda; class Insecta; order Diptera; family Syrphidae; genus Chrysotoxum; species Chrysotoxum bicinctum. Next base: position 9,917,325 of record OU426991.1, on the reverse strand, counting down.
TTCTTCCTAAAACCAATACTACACAAATAATATACAGCTGCGTACAACACTTTGGGTTCTACTGAAACATGGCCCCAATTAATTATGAATTATTTGGGGATTTATATTATATTATTTATATGGCTTAATATTCTTAATCTTAAAAATCTGAAAAAATAGCGCTTTTTTACTTGCGATATAGGTACTATAGGGCAAGTTCTGCATTTGGAAAAAAAATCGAACTCGAGATTTTGATCAAAGTTGACATTACGATGATAGCGAAGACTAATAAAGTGGGTCCGGCAATTCCGTCTGTCTGTCTGTCTGTCTGTCTGTCTGTCTGTCTGTATGTCTGTACCTCGATCTAGAGCCTAAGCCACTGGACCTATTTTCTTCAAGCTCGGTAGTTATGGGTCTTCGGTGATTCCCTAGAGGGGAAATTGAAATTTTTTTTTTAGCTCTAAAACTAACGGTACCCCTCATACACCCGTAATACATAATCTTATTTATCTTGAAAACGGCTCTAACGATTTTGATAAAAAAAATTAGGTGTAATATTATGGACATGGACTACGTTTTGGTAAAAAAAAAAAATTTGGGGCAAAATGTTTTTAACGGTACCTGTCATAGAACCGTTTTTTTGATTTTCGACTTTCTCATTAACGGCTCTAACGATTTTAACCAAAAATTTTCAGCAGGAGTCCCCCTCAGTTTAAAATAATATTGTGTATACAAATATTCGAAAAATTATTTGTTGGGTTTTTTTGAAAAAAAATTTTTTATTGAAAAATCAATATCTTCAAAATCTATGAATGATTATTTTTTGAAATTATTTCCAAAAATCAATATTATTAAATACTTAAAATTCGCATCCCACATTTTTTTCTTGAAAAATTTTAAAGAAATTTCTTATATAAAAAATTTATTTATTTAATAATAAAACGATTATTTAAACTTTGTTTTAAATTCATGTTTTATATTTATAAAATGTATCTTAAATTCCGAAGTACTTTTACATAAGAGCAAGTTCGTGCGATCCAGTCGTGCATTTTATTGTCTTATGCAAAATGACCCCAATTTGAAAATGGAAATAACGCCCATATAAATGAAAAAAGCTCAACAATGCATACACAAAACAACAACAACCGAGTTGTTGAGCACGAAATTTAACCCAAATAAGACAAAACACCAAAAGTAGATTTTTGTATAATAGCAAATATATATTTTTAAAATGTAGTTAAGCATACAATTTTTCTTTATATTATACGCGAACTCAAGGGGTTATGAATACCTTTTAATATTATTGATCCATATAAGTATTGGTCCGCTAAGCGGGTTCCATGGATTTTAAATCCCATTTTAGGTGCTCTGTACCATTGCGCCGCTGAGGGATGTTCAATCTCCAGACAAGTGACCATGTAAACTTGCTTCTTGGGCAAGAGTACCTTGGGAACTGTAGATGCAGTCCAGAACGGCCATAATTATTCGCTGCCGCCGAGGAGGAAACTTTTTCTTCTGACAATTAATATCCGGCTATATTGTATTTTTTTTTATGGAATTTATGGGAGTAATTTGAATATTGGTATTCCTTTTCAGGTGTTTTCAAAATTCTAATGTTGATCATCACTTTCGTAATCTTTATTAATAATATATGTATATTTACTTCTTTTTGTTTATTCATAGAGTAGCCTGAATTAGGATAAGTTCACAAAAGTAAAATATTTGTGCATCGATTCGTCATCACTGTTTTTTTTTTCTGCAATGCTGATTCGTTCACAGCTCTTACCGATGCGATGATGATCATGTATTTGTTTGACGTTTAGAGATATGTACTGTATTATTTTTAAGGGTGGACGTAAAAGATTTTTGCGCATCGTTCATAAGCAATAATGAACGGTGGAAGTTTAAAGTGATACAAATGTTTGCGTTTGTGTACATTTGACGTAAACAGTCGCGCATCATTCCTGCAGTGATGCGTTTATGAATTTACTCTTAGTTTCTAGTTTGTCTTTCCGTATTACTCATGTTAGGTTTATTAACACGAAGATCATCGTAAATACCATTAGAATCTGAAAAGAATTTGTAATTTCTCATAATTCTACTGGTTTCCGTAAAGTCTAACAATTTCAGAATATTCCACTTAAATCTTATTTTTACTGCTAATTTATCAATTTTTTAAATTTTATTTTTGATTATTTATTTGAAAATATTCGTGTGCAATTCTGAATTGTTTGAATTTTTCTGGATAATTTCTGGATAAATCGCTTTAAATAATCGATTGGAAACGTTGGCATTTTAGTTTGTTATGGATAATATCTAAATATCTATGTAACTTTATTATCTGTGCTTCATTATATTTTCCAATTTAAATTCCTATGAATCCCGTGGTAGGTTGAGCACAATTTTTAATACCCATTGTTTTCTTCTTTTTAACTATTCCCCCCGAACAGGTGATAAATTAGATTTAAATCTCATATACCATAATAACAGCAACTTGATTGAGATCACGCCCTTAATGTCAGCTACAAATAACATATACAATACATCATCAAATTCTGGAGTTGCCGTTGCCATAAAGGATCAATTAAAAACCTCTGCCGATTTTAAATGTTTAGTTTTAAAATTCTAATTGAAGTATCTCTGATTTCTTTTTATATTTTCATTAATTTATAATATAATTCACCATATAATTTAAATTAAAACATTAAATCATACAAATTTAAAATAAAACTAAACATAGAATTGCTTTTCATCAAAAGCAACACACACAACAAAATAGAAGAAAAGAAGCAATATTTTTTTGTTTTCATACACATATTATCCTATTTTTACACAAATATTTTTTTTGTAATATTGTGTTTTATTGAATTGTGATATTTTTGTAAAAGAAATATATTTTACTTTACGAAATCTCTTAACATATACAAATTTCCCTGAACAAAAAAAAAGACAAAAAAAAACATGCAAAACAAACAATATTTTCAATCTGAATAATAATAATTTTGCTCTCGAAGCTTTGATTTTTGACAACATTATTTTTAAAAACAAAATGAAGAATGTTTTCAAACTTTTGCCTTAGCATTTAAAATTCTCCTCGAACAATTTATAAAATATATTTAAATATTTTGAATTAAGACATTTATCTCTTTTTTTTTATTATTTTCTTGTATAATCTTCCTGATTATTTTTTATATATTTTAGTTTAAAAAGAAATATCGCCTACTGTATTCGTCCTTTTTGCTTAACGAAGAAAACTTAAACACAAAATAAGAATTACAAATTGTTTTATTTTAATAACATTGTACATACAAGTTTGATATATTAAAAATATGTAGATGAAAAACAAAGAAGGCATTTTGAACGATAAATGAACAACTTTAGACTGGTTTTAAAAATCTATAAAATAAATGTGAGTATGATATGCATACGATTCGTATTATATTTATGTGTTTTACAAAAAAAAAATCTTCAAATTTTAAACTAAACCATGGTAGACTTAATACAAGGATATGTATTTTAATAAAAACAAGCATACAAACAAACAAAAAGAAAACAAATATTAAATACAAAAATATTTTAAATAAATTATAATAAATGACAGACAAGCAGAAAAGAATAACTAAAAAAATAATACCATATTCTTAGTAGGCCATACATACATATATACATATATATATATGAATAAATATATCTCTATTTATACATTAATTTAATTAATTATAGTGCAGTAATATTAGCAATAAAAACGATCAAATATATGTAAAAAAAAAAAGCTGAAGTCGAGATTTTTTTATTCTCGTCCATGGAGAGCACATATTTTTTAAACCAAAATGCACGTGCTGGTTTTTCTAATTCAAGTTGCTTGGATTTTTTAAGATTAACAGCTTGTTTTCACAATGTCAAACTAAAGTTCTGATTAGTGATCTAACGTTTCCAAATATTAACTACCAATTAAATTCTCCCAAAGACACTGTCTGACCTTCAAGTTTGCGGCTTCATTATTTTAAATTGCCGCAACTTAGCGGTACATTCAATTCATATTCCATTTTTTTCATTTCCTACAATTGAACTTAAATGTGTACTTTAATAACTTTCATAAACTACAAATTAAGGACGTAAACCCAAACTTTACACCTCGCAGTGAACCCATATCGCTTCAACCGTTCCCACGCAAAAATTCTTCTTCATATTTTAATAAATCTGACTATCTCAGCGTCTGTACAAAGAGTATGGCTCCTAATTAGCAAACAGTCAAAATCAAATCATTGCTAACACAAAAATCACCGCTTCTATTTCTCTATCCTCCCCTGGTACAAAATTTTTCAATTCATGACTTCATTGATGGGTTTAACATCCCTATTCTAAATACATGCGACTTAATTTCATAGAGCCTTTTTAGGGTTCCGAGAAAACACAAAAACGCCGAAGAGTAGTTGAACATTTTTTCGCTAAGTGTACACAATTGCAAGATCTTACAATTACCCTTATTCCGATAGTCGTTTTACTAAAACGCTAGTAAAACGACAGGGCTCTAGAAACAAAAATTGGAATTTTATTGAAACGATTATCGTTATAATGCTTAGAAAAGTGAAGAACATAGAGAGCGCTGCACTTTTCAAAATGTGGTCTCTGGAGCCTGCTCGTTTTAAAGGCGTTTTATTAAAACGACTACCGGAATAAGGGTGAATATTGTCAGACCTGCCAATAGCTGACAATTAAGTTTGTGTGTACACGGTTGGTAGAAAATCTAACAATCTCTTACAATTTATTGTCAGAAGTTGGCTACAATTTACTTTCAGATAGCTGGCTAAATACATACGAATTAATTGTAAGAGATTGGTAGATCATAAAATTTCTTCATTGTCAGAAACGTCAGACAACGATACAAATTGGCAGGCTTGACAAATTGTGTCTGCACATGATTTTCAAATACCTTATGCGAGAAATAGATTGACATAGCAACTTCAACAGCAACTTTAACAGTAACGAAAACTTCGATATCAAAAGTCTTGTGAAATAGATTTACAACGTGAACAGCACTTTTGACAGCATATACCTAATCAAAATATTTTCAAATGCGAAATGATTTTGTCATACATATAGGTTCGTTCGTTCAACTTTACCCAGGGTTGACCCACGTTTTGCTGACAACCCTCAGAGTTGTCAACAAAAACTGGGATTTTCGGTTTTCAAAAAACACCCAAGGGCTGTAAACTGTAAGACAAAATAATTCTGTGTTCTGATAAAACTTTAAATTTGTTATAAATGAGTTTTAAAAATTAACGAAAACAATTTTGCATTGTTGCTGAATGTTTAATCTGATGATTACAACAAAAATTCAATTGCAAACACAAGCAATGGTCGCGTTCGGTAACGTATCCAAAGGTATCTGGATTTGTTGGTGTTGTTGTAATCCCATAGGAAAAAACAACTGATTAACGAAACAGCTGATGTCAAGTAGAAATCTAAAGCTATCCAAAAATTTTTGGTATACTTAACTATCCAAGGGGAATTTTGAAGAACAGCTGACATTTCAGCTGATCTATTTTCTTTTGTGTCGAGTACAGGGTTGGCCGAACTGTAACTTTTTAACATTTGGTACGTCTAGTACTAATTTACTAATTGAGAAAAGTAAAGTTTGTTGCATTAAATATCTCATTCGGATCCTACTGCAAAGCTTTTATTCTTTGAACTTCAGATTGTTTCTTGATATATGTAGGAGGTATTAAACTCAAATTCTTTTAGGGTTTTTATAGAAATATGAAATGATCTTAACTCTTAAACATGATTTGTTATGGGATTATAAGGACATATTATTTAGAACTGAGTTTTCAGAAAAGGATTCTTTTAAGACTATAAGCTTATATAATCTTATTGCAAGAAGAGAAAATAGTTTAGCTATAAGATTTAAGTAGTTGTAAGCTGCAAAAGTGTTTACCTCTTAAAATAAAAATGTTATGAAACCCAGTTCAGTTTCATAACAAGATATTAATACTTAGGTATAACAATGGGATATAAGAGAGTTGTATGGGAGTTTTTTTTGTCAGATTTCAAGAGTTTAGCTCTGGATAGTATGTTAGTTGGACTTATTCATAAACAAAATAAACAGTTTCAAGTTTAAATTTAATTGCCAGTTATTGGTTTTCATTATTTTTAAAAAGTTTTTTGGTAATATTTATTTGTACGTACCTTGAAACGACAGCACCAGCGTCTGCTCACCAAACGCGAACAAGCACTAAAAGAATTCGTAGCTTAACTCTGTCGGCTTAAAGCTCAACGCTAATTAAAATAACAAAAAAAAAGCTTGTTGGCGTCAGATAATTTGTGGTTAAAAAATCTGCCCTTTTCAATTTACCTTTCCTCATTGCAGGATTAAATTATCAAAAAATTGAACTAAAAACTTAATAGACATTGTAAGTTGTATATATATACCATATTATATTTTAAAAAAAAATTCATAGGATTTGTAATCCAGTATAATGTATAATATTATTTGTTTGCTTTGCGGATTAGCAAATGGTCTCTTGCTGCAACTAACTCGTCGCAACATACCTTGGACAATAAATTCAACATTAAAAAATATCTTTAAATCATGTATTCATAATCCAAATCCTTCAATTATGCCAAAGAAAATTGTTTGTCTCCAAAAATAAACTTCCCATCTATCATGTATAATTCCTACAATCTCTCATCCTTATGGTAAATAAAACATTTTCAGTTTTTGTACAAACCTTCATAAGATTAAGATCATAAATGTGCAAAATTGTTTGGTTTCCATTATTCTATTTTTTTATGAATTAACTACGTATGTAGCAGACGTAACAAATTGTAGTAAATTAGGCATGTAGTTGATTCGGCCAACCCTGGTCGATTCACGTCGTTTTTTGACTTTGACAGTAAATGGTACCTATCCGGTTTTGGTCGTTCGCCAACGTATCGGATACTAAAGTATCTTAGATACCCTATCGGACTACGAGGTGAACGCGACCAATAACATGCAACATGCGAGCCGCCAAACGACAACAAAAGAAATACATATGAAATCTCATATGACTTTTTGACAGTTTTATCGTTACCTGAACTCACCCCAGCAAAATACCTAGATCTACTTCAGGGCGAGTTCAGGGTGACCCCAGGTCTAAAAAAACACAGAATTTACTCGCCAGGGTGACTTCAGGTTTTTCAAAAAACGATTTGGGTCGACCCCAGGGTGACTTCAGGGCTCAACGAACAAACCTAATATGATAAAAATTAACGTGAATTGCGTCAATGTATACGACTTGCGCAATTTGTCGTACTAAAATTTATTAGTTTTTAGTGATTCTTCCATTGTCAAAACCAAAATAAATAGACGAAACAAAAAGATGGTTGTCAAATTTTCATTTGAGTGTTGATAACACTGACAAATTTCGCCTTAAAGTTGGTAGCATTTGCACAGTGACATCGGTTTAGGTCTAACGTTAATGCCGATGTCGAAGTTGCTGTGCTAATGTAATCAAAGCCATTTAAAACCAGTGGCTCTAAAAAGAGTGACGTGGTTGTCAAAGTTGCTGTTGAAGTTGTGTAAGCATGTTTTTCACTGACAGAACTGACAATATTGTAAGATCTACCAATTGTGTGCACTTAGCTTTAGCCATTCTAAGCCACGGACGAAATACACGTTTTTCCACCCAATATACGTCAACACACGTTGACCTTTTCTTCATTTGAGCTTCTCTCTAAATTTACCTGGGATCCTATTATGTAAAACGATTATCGTTGAAGTTCTATCGTTATGTGTAAAAGCTATTATGTGTTTTAGTTTAACGATAATTGTTTTTTCTTACGTCGTAAATCTCTTGATTTGTTTTTGCAGCCGATATTTTTTTACAGTTTCGTTTGACAACATTTTTCTTGTTTTACATAATCGCTTTTTTTCGTGACTATCTTATCTTATACGTCAGTATCGTTTACTTGTTCGTTTAGTACGTAATATGCTCCCGGGAATATTTTCATTAACTTAATAATTAGGTCTAATGAGATTCTTCACATTTTCTTGTACGCCAAAGTGTCTTTTACATTTGAGACTTCCAGGTCTTCTGATCGCTGGTGTTATTCAACGTTAGCCACCGTGCAAATTCCATTCAGTTTTTAAACTACCTTTTATTGTTTTGTATTGCTTAAAGAGCTGATGTCTGGAAGGCGGTTATTTGGCAAATTAGTTTCTGTTATAATGTCGACTTTTAGTTTCATTGTTTTGATGAACAGTGGGTTATACCCATTTCAAGCATAATACATATTATAAAACAGAGTCCGAGGAGGAATTCATTTCACACTTGAGACTCAAAAAAAAAATCGTTCGAACACTTTAGGGCCCTATTACTTGCGATTGGAACTTAAGTCGAACGATTTGTCGAATTACCTTTGTCGTGTTATTGTGAATAGGAAACTATGACGTTCGCCTTTGAGCAAAATTCTACCAACGTTAAAAAGTGAATATGTTATGTCATTCATTGAATGTCATTACGAAGTGAAATTTCAAATCCAATCGAAAATATTTGTATTTCAATTGTAACAAAATATAATAAAATATGATTAGCAGAGTTGATTTATTTTTTGAAGATGAGGATTCAAATCAGGAGTAGTGTAAACATTGATGATGTGTAGACTGAGGAGAAGTTTAGGAGATAGCACCAACCTACTTAGAGTTCCTGATAATTTGTAAGAACAAAACTATTAATTATTATTCAGTTTAACTCATTGATCTTTGTATTTAGATTTATTTTATATTTCCATCATTTGATTCGTTTTTAAACAAAAGAGTTAAGGCTTTAAAATTACTCAAAGTTTTGCAATTTTACTAACCCTGCGGTTTCCCGGTTGTGAAAGTTATGAAAATTGTGTGGGAAATGAATGAGCTTTTTCTTTCGTAATCTTTTTCCCTTCACTGTGCAGAGGTCCTAAGGATTTGAGGTCAATATTCTGTTACGTCTTTTTACTTGCGACTTATAGGTACTATAAGGCAAGTTATGCATTCGTAAAAAAAATCGAACTCGAGATTTTGATCAAAGTTGACATTACGATGATAGCGAAGACTAAAAAAGTGGGTCTCGCAATTCTGTCTGTCTGTCTGTCTGTCTGTCTGTCTGTCTGTCTGTTCGACTACAGGCTAAACGACTCGGCCGATTTTCTTTAAACTTGGTACGTATTATTTTTAATTTTTCCCCCCCACAGGTTTTTTTCTTTTTTTTTTTAAGACCAAAAATAACGGTACCCCCCATACGAATTTTTTTCGAAATTTTATAAACATTTTTTTTTCTCAAAAACTGTTCAACAGATTTTAAAAATAAAGATACAGAAAAATTTCATTTAATTAAATCTAGGTATTGGTTGAAAAAAATTTTCCGAAAAATGGTTATTGAGGTACCCCCCATGGAACCATTTTTTTTGTTTTTGATTTTCTCAAAAACGGTTCAACCGATTTTGATCATTTTTTTTTTGCTAAAGCTTCCCAAAAACATAAATAGAATTGTGTACTCAAATTTTCAAAAATTTTTTTTTTTGGATTTTTAAAAAAAACTTCAAAATTTTTTTTTCAAAACTCAATATTTTGAAAACCCCATGCTAGATTTTGTTTAAACTTGATAAATAAAAGTTTCTCAATATGATCTACAAAATGTGAAACATATTTTTTTATTTTACCTAAAAATAAAGGTACCTACCATACAAATGCTAAAAAATTAAAAAAAATGGTTTTCAAAAATCGTATTTTTCTCGAAAACGGTGCCTAGAATTTTGATAAAATTTTTTTTCCTTCAATTAATTTTTACGATCTTTAATTTAATAAAAAAAATTTTGAAATTAAGATATTACAGCTTGTACCTACCATAGAACCATTTTTTCGAATTTTGAATTTCTCATTATCCACTTAACGGATCTTAATGAAAATTTTCATAGAGAAGCTTCTAAAAAGTCTAGAACACATTGCGTTTCAAAACTTTAAAATAAATATTTTTTGAATTTTTGAAAAAAAAAAATCTATTTTTTTTTTTTTGAAAATTCGATATCTCCGAAACGGGTCAATATTTCTTTTCGTAAATTTAATTTTTATTCGAACAATAATAAAAACTTTAAATTAGCGTACCAAAATTTTTTCTTAAAAAGCTTTTAAAAAGTTTGTATATAAAAGCTTCTTTTAAAGAAACCACTACAAGGACTTATAATTTTTGTTCTTGCATAAATTCATATTTGCATAGCATTCTGTTACTACTAAAAGAATTTAAAAATTAATTTTATCCTTATGAACAGTTTTCTCTAATAACATTCGTTTTTAAAATTCCCAGTCGATTACATAGGAGCAAGTTCGTGCGACCCAGTCGTGCATTTTATTTTTAGATCCAAAAGATCACACACTTGACAATGTCGGGGTTCACTTCTTTAGACTCAACAATATTTGAAAATTTACTGTTATTCATTATTTATATTATATTATTTATATTATATATGTCTACAAAACTCATAAAAAATTCGTTTATGATAATAAATAAACTATTTACATCTTTACAAACCAAAAATATACATTTAAGGATTAATTGTTTTTAAATAGACTTACCACAAGTAAAAAATTCCCTCTAAGTCTTTCAAGAGTTCTTTTGATTGTATAATTGCACCAGCTGTTCCTCAAATGTTCTGATGTAAAAAAAGTGTAGTAGCAAAAACAGAACAATTGTAGTAGGTTGGCAACGCTGATCTCCATCCGCATCCGATGAATTTTTAAGATTTGGGTCAATTTTCAGTAAAGTGCTGAACATCTCTTTGATGCCAAAGTCATAAGTTATAATAAGGACCGTGAAAAGACAAACGGTTGGTGGTGTCATCAAGGTAGTTTCTGCTGCAAGTCCGATTTGAGTCAAAGAAAGCATTCCTACTTCAAAACGAGCTTTAAAAATGATAGGTAATAGAGCTATAACAGAAATATTTGAATCTCTCGAGCACCGACGCAATGTGTATTGTCTTTATATGAAATATCGTTATTTTTATAAACAGTGTTCTAGTGAAAAAGCCAGTTACATTCCTCCCCACGTTCTGTTAAATGCCGAGATTCCTTCTTTATAGCCGCACTACACGAATGTATAAGAATGCTTTACCCGGCTCAATATTCCCCTCCCATTCCGATATTCAGACATTCAATGTCGGTATTTCTTTTTAAATCCCACCAACTTTATTAAACGCTCGCACTGTGTTCAAACATTTTAAGGGTAGTCATAATCCCTTTAGTGCGCTCAATATATTAAAAAAAAAGTATCACATAAAATATACTATGGAGAATGCATTAGCTTTGTCTAAGGATTTGGGTCTGTTAAAAGAAAAATCCAAAATCTTAAGAACTTCGTTGAGAAATCAAGAGATATTCTGCCCTCCTTAAATACCTACAATAACAGTTGCGAATAAAGAAGAACGATGCTATACGAGTAAGTCAACCAGCAATGTGTATATATAAATTTAATAAAGAAATAAATATATTTCACGAGTCCATTTAAACAACTTTTAATGGAAAGGTTTTAAACGAATAAGCAAAAACAAAATTTACACCATCATTTATTAGGTGCGTTTTATTATTCACAAATCTATCTTTATAAAAGCAACTAGGGAAGTGGTTAAGTCCAAGTGGAAATCTCATTGGTTTTTCCCAGCCCAATTCGCTTCCAAACCCCTTACCAACATCATCTGAACCTGCATTAACACAATCTCAGGCAAATGCAGGCACTTCACTTCAGTATTTAGAAGTTTGTTGTTGAAGAATTTCTAGGAAAAACATTTTGAAAAAATCGATTGGAAATTCTTAGGAGGAAAATTAGATAAAATTGGGAAATTGAAAAAAAAAATGTGTTGTATGACGAAGAAATTAAAATCAAAATGGATTCTTCCTAGAAATAGGAAGCTATTTGTAAGGAATAGTTATTTGTTATTTCAGAAATCAAAGATAAAGGGTGGGCCAAATACAAAATGCAATAAAATGAACAAAATAAAATGTTTCCCATGTATTATGGCTTTATTAGCAAAAGAAACATAAAGAGAAATTCAAAATTTGAAAAAAATGGTTCTATGGTAGGTACAATCAGCAATATCGTAATTTCAATTTTTTTTATTAAAATAGATGGTAAGAATGTATTGAAAGAAGAAAAATTTTATCAAAATTCTAGGCGCTGTTTTCCAGAAAAATTGGATTTTTAAAAACCATTTTTTAAAATTTGTATGGTGGGTACCGTTATTTTTAGGTAAAATAATAAATCCAAAAAAAATTTTGAATAAACAACACTATTAAACTTTTTGAGGAGCCAAAGCATAAAAAAATAATCAAAATCAGTCTTACCGTTTTTGAGAAAATCGAAAAAAAAAATGGTCCCATGGGCGGTACCTTTAATAACCACTTTTCGGAACATTTGTTTCAACCATTACACTTATCTTTAGTCAAATGATATTTTTAAAATTTTCTCGAACAAAATCTGCCAAACAGTTTTTGAAAAAAAAAAAAAAAAAAATATTTAAGAAATTTCGAAAGAAATTCCTATGGCAGGTACCGTTATTTTTGGTCCTAAGAAAAAAAAAAATGTTTGCTAGAAAAAAATAAAAATGATATCTACCAAGTTTAAATAAAATCGGCCGAGCCGCTTAGGCTGTAGTACGAATGCATAACTTGCCTTATATGTAGTACCTATAAATCGCAAGTAAAAAATGAAGTCTTCGTGCGACCACATAGATACATTGATCACGAATACATTCTCTAGGGGACTTGCGTATATATTATTCTATAAAGAATAGAAGTTATGGAGGAAAAATTCTCTCCAGGACTTGAGGAATATTCTAGCTAGAATCAAAGCCAGTGTTTGGCCAAAGCACGTACATACATAGATGCGTGGACCAACAACATATTTATATTCAAAAAGGAAAATTGTTTGTAAATTTGTCTCTTAATAACTTGAGACTACCTCTAGGAAGCATGAAGAGAGCGCTTAGATGCCTTGACCATAACGCATTATTATTTTAAAGAATTTTTATAAGATTTTATCAGGACACGAAGATCTGGGAAAGGGACTGTACGACTGTATGACACACTGGGCCAGAAGCTAATAAAAGAGTGGTAGAAAGATCATCGGAAGCGCAAGAATTAGAGATGACGTGAACACTTGAACAGTTGAAAATACTAATACTAATACAGGATTAGCAAGGATATAGTAGATCGTTTATAGCAGTGAACTTTTATAGTTAACTCGTGTAGGGGTAAATTTGAAACCAGATATAAAAGGAGTGCACTGAGGCATGCGGTAAGGTTTTCTATTCTCTATACCATTGCTGGATACTTGCATTAAGTCTCAAGGCACGAAAGAATTTTGTGTAAAGAAAAAATATGTTGTAATTGTCTAAGGAAAGGACACAAGAAGGAAGTTGAGAAGATCCGTCACACAATACCTGGTCAAGCAAGGTATCAAAAGCATCCTAATATTGCGAGCAGAAGCCGTCAAGGAACAATAACAATAATGAGAAATAAAGCGTTCAAAATCTATAAGAGAAATCTAAGATTTAGGGGTGCTAACCTGTGTCAACTACCAGGAGATGATGGTCATTAATAGAGAACCGTTTAAGATTATAAAATAAATACGGATGAAAGCATTTCCATTTTATGTAGAAATGGAAGCACAGATGTGCATGGAGGCACAAGAGTACATGGTGACACATGTAGACACAGGAAGCCATGGAGAAATATTTTAGTTTTTACCAAAGGATAGCAGATTTAAATCCTATGATGGTTTATAATCTAACCGGCATATACTGTGTGGACCTAGAGTATTGGAAACGCTTTTAGAAGTTATTGATTTCGGAACAAAAACAGAAATGGTAGACGAATTGACAGGGCAGTCGATCTCATCTATACAATATAAGGAAGGTGGTATGCAAATTAAATATTGCAGGAGTATTGGATTACTGTAGTCACATTGGTGCTTATTTTGACATTCTCTTTCGTTAGAAAGTGAGTCGAATTCGTTGAAACTTAATTTTGAGACTCGGCGATTAGAATGTTAATCGAACAAATCGAAAGTTCACCCAATCCATAGAAAGTTCATTCATTTGCGAAAGCTAATTCAATTTTGACATTTGAAAAAATAGAATTAAATGTCATTTTTGTGTCGTTTGAATTTTTCTGTCGAGTAAACAACAAAACATGTAAGTTTTTAATTATTTCATGGAAAATAAATTATTTTTATTATTTTTGTTGTTGTTTTATGTTAAAAGGTCGCATTCCAACTGGAAAAACCGCGAACAAAAGGAAAAGTTAATTAAAATAATGGAAGAAAACCCAGAGGTAGCAAAGGGTTTTTTTTTTACCACCCACGTTGATACGGAAAGAAAGAAAGCATCCACTATGCACTATCCTTCTCCTCTGCACTTCTTCAACACCATCTTAATTTATAAACAACACAAATGGCATATTTTTATTTATTATTTTATGTTTTTATCCAAGAAATTTAAATTATTAAACAATAAACAAAACAATTACAAATAAACAAAGATTTCACCTTTTGGTTTTGACATTTCACAAACACATCTCTTTTGTTTTTGATATTTTAGTGTGACCAAGTGTATACGAAAAAAATAAAAATTTATAACGCGTCATGAACAACTTATTCTTTTTTAAGAATAGTTTCAAAACAGCTGAGTTGACACACAAAATGTAATAAATATGTAGTTCTTTATGGTTAAACTTTACTTTATAATGAAAAAGTGTATTATTTATTTTGTTTCTTGATTATTTATCCAACATCTATAAAATGTTTAGAAACAAAAAAAAATGTAAAACGGTCATACTAATTCAAATAGAAATGTAGTAAATGTCAAGCAGCTGACAATGAAAATGAATCTTTTTTGAAGTTCATTTTATGCTATCTTTCGCAAATGAATGTTATTCGTTCGAATCTCAAAATTAAGAAAGTTCATTCGAAGGAATAGAATCATTCTAACGAATAGACTATTCATGAGAATGTCAAAATAAGCATGATTAAGATTGACAGAATTTCCAATTGACATATGTACGATTGTGCCATTGGATCTCACTCCGCGAAATGAGCTATCAAATTATAAAACCCTTCAGTTTTGAGAGGAGTTTAATTTGAATTCAAATTTCAAGGTAATGGTTTCAGTCTATGGATTTCAAATCTGAAAAAGCACTGTTGAAGGGGGAAGATACAACCAGCATAGGAAATGATTGATAAAGGACAAATTTAGCTTTGTATTTGATTACCATAAGTTCAATGGAAACATAAAAAGAGGAAAATTGTACATAAGACTTGAAGCGAACTTTTATGATCCAAAATGGTCACACATCACTAATAGTAGTAATTTTCGGAAAAAATTAATTCAGGAGTTATTTAAAATAATAATACAAGTGCTGGAAAATTGTTGAATGATTAATAATTGCGACTGTGTCACGGTAAGGAGAATTGGTAATTATATATGAAACGGAACATGGAGGCATCTAAGTAATGATGAGATTTATTAGGAAAAGGTTTAATACTCGGATGAAGAGTCAGAGAGAGTGGGAAAATTAAATTACCAAGAGTTCAGGTTGGGAAATCATTTTTAGCCACAGGAGTGGATTTTGCTGGATCTTTGAAAATAAAGGAGGCCCTTACGTTAGGAGAAAATTTCGAAAATATATTAAGCAATTACGGAACAATTTTCGTTAACGTGTCTCAAGAACTAAATGAAACTTTGAAAATGTTTTCAGGTAAAAACATGCAGGAGCTTCTACATCATAAATGTACTCTATGACTCCAGGAGTAAGTTTTGGTAAAGACGGATCTTAGCGAAGTATATTGTCCCATGATGAGTTCGGAACGTGCCCACCCAAGTAGATACTGCTATCAATTTGAGACTTCATCATTTGAGTGACAATAATATGGATATTCTTATGAACATCTTTTAGTAATTGTGTCTCTTTCTTTCAGATTACACGATTACAAGTCCAGAGATAGCAGGAGCTTAACTATGGAGACAGAGAACGTTAACAAATGGAAAAACTTTCTGTTTATGATGGCAGTCAGAATACATCTGACCACTTTGCAGGAGCGGACAAAATGGAGAAAGGAGAATCTTAATGTTGGACAATAAGCGGTCCTGAGGAGTCAGAACTTTCTACCAACCAGTTGCACGATGACCAGGGTTTGCAAATTACTGACCATCAAAAATGGACTTGCCAGAGTATTAAAAGAACCTCGTCTTTAAACATTTATAGTATTAATTGTTAAATGACATGTATTCAGTCTTTATCGGTCTCAGACCGAGAGCATGTGTCTTAAAGCAAGGAAACTTGTTTTAAGAGCAGGTTCTGTTGCTTATTGAGTGCACGACAACTACGTAGTCCTGCCATAAGTTCTGTCCCTAACAAAAACACGTTTTATTTAAACAATAAAAAAGCAATCAAAATTCTTTTTACGTCATTTATTAAGTATTAAATTTACAATATAAATATACAAGAAATTATTCAAAATGCCCCCCCTTAGCCTTCAAACACTCTCTTAAACGATCCGGTCACTCGTCTATGTCGCACGCACGACTTCCAGAGGAAAAGAAGCTACTGTCTTCAACAAATCAGCTTTGAGAGACTCAATATTTCGGTGAGGCTTACAGCAAGCCTGGTCGCCCTGAACTCGCTCTGAAGTAGATCTAGGTATTTTGCTGTGGCGAGTTCAGGTAACGAGCAAACTTTCATATCTATTTATTTTGTTGACGTTTGTCGTTTCGCATGTTGCATTGTATTTCTTGGTTTGCAATTAAATGTTTATAATACTCATCAAATGAAATAATCAGCAGTTCACTCTTGAGCCCAACTTCGTACTGTGAAGTACAGAGATTCATTCTTCAGCCGTACTACGCGAATGTAGAATTCCTTACCACTCTCTGTCTTTCCCAGTCATTGCAATGTTCAAGAATTAAAAACCAATGTACACCGACACCTCCTTTCTAACCCTTCCCTTTTTTCTTAATGCTCACACTGTGTCTCTGGGCATATTAACGGAATACAAAAAACCCCTTGAGTGTGCGCCGATTATAAAAACGAAAAAGTATTTTTGTTCATTTTTAAAACTAATTTATAACAAATTCAAAGTTTTATCAGAGCACACATTTATTTGTTTTTTTTTTTGCTTTTAGTTGTCAACAAAACATATTGTAGCCCTTGGGTGTTTTTTGAAAACCGAAAACTCCAGTTTTTTTTGACAACTCTGAGGGTTGACCAGAAAACCTGGGTCAACCCTGGGTAAAGTTGATCGAACGATCCTACATAGAACATAGAACAGAAGCACAATACTTTCAATAACTTTATTACAAAAATAACTAATAATAAAAAATAACTTAAAATTACTTTACTTAACGTAAAATAAAAAAAAAATAAAATAAAATTATTCTTGTATAAAAGAAATCACAGCATTTGTTTTGATTTCATGAAAATAAAGTATTCTTGAATAATTTTAGCATCAAGTTGGCTTTAGAAATTTCAAGTTCAAGTAAGTATCCTTGCCTTGATAACAAGTTTGCGCAATGCATTTGAGGGATCACAAACCTTCTTGGATTTTCTTCAACAATTTTTTCTACTGGGCAGACATTTTGAAAGATCTATTAACTGTTTTGAGATGAATCGCTGAATTCTGCAAGGTTTCTCTTGTGTCCTTCAAGATATTTGTTGTGTCGTGCAAAGCTGTTGTAATTTCCTTTTAAGATTATGTTGCTGAATTGCTGCAAACCATACAAGCATGTTGAGGGCATTGACAAACGCCACATGCAAGAAGTCTTTCTTTTCGTTAAAACGACATACAAACACAAATCCAAATAGCTGAGGAATCGCTTTTCGAGAATTGTACTTCTTGTGCTTATTAGGCTCGTCTTTCATTCGCTTATACTGATTCAGAAGATTCTCTCGCATTTTGAGCTTGTAAGCGAATTATCCGAGATCTTTGTGCAGAATTATTCCTAGGCTAGGTAGCTCTTGATATTCATGGCGAGTTGGTGTTTCTGAATTGAGTCTCACACTCTCGGCTATACAGCCACGTTCTTGTCTGAGCGCACCGTACGACGACGGTGACCATTGGTGTTGTCCAATAGAATACTAGTCACACGAACTTTACGTACATATATGAATAGCTCAAAAAAAACGATTTTTTTAATTACCAAAGTCAAAAATTGTTGAAGTGGCTGTGAGGGATGTGTTGAAGCAAATTGCCATGGATTCAAAACCAGAAATCGTCGGCTAAGGATGCAAACCTAGTAAATCCAAAATGAGATTTTTGAAAATATACCATATTGGCAACAATGGTCTGGATTGAAAGAAAACATTTGATACGTAGTTGAATATTAGAAATCATTGTCCTACACAATTTACAAAAATGGATTTACGAGGTTTGCATCCTTAGCCGACGAAATATGTTCAGTAAGTATGGAGCTCAAGATTATCATCGAAAAGCCTTCAATCTCGATCCAGATACTGGTGTAGTTTTTGGCAATATACAGACTTCCCGACGTATTGTCGATACAGTTTTGAAAGCATTGGAATGCATCACCAACGTAACCACTTATGAGAAGAATGGAGAATGGAGCGGTTTCATACGCTGCCGGAGTAGGAAGCAAGTAATTACATCGTGATATATGAACCAATTTCAAGATTATTTTTTTTTAATTTTGAGAAATTTCTTTAAATAGGTACATACTCGTACATAGGTACCAAGCTGTTACTTTTAACAAACCTGCTTTATTTGGATAATTGGAAGGTTTCTGAGTTCCAATTTAAGTCTCCTAAACTATTCTTAGAAAGAACTATTTTTAGTTTTTTTTTTTCAGTTTCAGTTTGTTAAAGCTTAATAAGAATAGTACATTAAGAAATTGTTCTTTTATAGTACAAGCATTTTAAATTTTAACATCTTATATGAAAAAAGAAAAAGAAAAAGTATTTAAATTAGTTAATACAAAAATAATAAAAATTATTGCTGCGTAGAGAAGTAGTTCATGATGGTTTTTTCAAAATTTGAAGCATTAATAAGTCTTTTTATAGAGACGGGTAAAGTGTACCATACCCGTATAGCATGAATACAAAATAAACAGGACGAGATTAAGCAATTAAATTTAGGCAAAAGATGGTTATGAGATCGTTGCGATTGCTAAATAATTAAATTATTACATAGGTGCAAAAGCGATCTGGTTTGAATTAAGGAATACGATTTCTAGCCCTTAAATAATTTTCCAACAAACATCCTGTGATGTCTCGGAAGAAAGCTAATATGTTATCATATCTTCTAATTCCATACTCTCATATATATAGCGTGCTGCACCGTTATAAGCTACCTGTAGCTTATGACGTGATAACGAGTCAAGATTACTATAGATAACTTCGGAATTATGTTATTACAGTAGTCCCTCTATAATGTGAATTACCGATAATGTGAATTTCTCTAAAATATGAACCGCCAAAACTTTACATTGTCATCTCTATAATGTGAACTTGCGAAATTTTGGCAAATGCTCTAAAATGTGAATTCCTTTTTGTAAAAGTTTTTATATTTTCCTTTTTTCTCTTATCATAATTATGTATGTTTGTGATTTTGTCTCCATGTTATATACATATTTATTATTAAATTTAAGTAAAAGAAATAGGTTTTCCGTTTTGTTAAAACAATTTTAAATATTTTAGGTATTTTCAAATTTTAACAACATTTATTCAATAAACAGAGAAAGCGACGCGTTTCGGAAGTTCACTCCATCATCGGACTTCTGATAATTTTTTTGATTAGTTTTAATAAAACTAAAAAGTTATTTCTTTTACTTAAATTTAATAAATTCTCTTGTTAGTTTTGTGTGTGATATAAGGGACTAATTTACTGTTATTTATCTAGACATATTTAAATGTTTTGAATGCAGCTTCAAGAGAGAGTGTCTCCTGCAAGTTGTTTTGCTCTTTGTTATGATGTTTTTTTTTATCAGTTTGTGTAATGGCACCTTAGAAAAAAGTGCATCGATTTTTATCGATAAAGAGGAACTGAAAAAAAGTCCAAGTAATGTGAATCCCTCTAAAATCCGAAATAGCCTTGTTTAGTTAGTTCACATTATCGAGGGACTACTGTATTGGTAAAATTAAAGTCATGAGTTATTACTAGTCGTGTACGAGTTTCCACAGGAGTGCAACTTGCAGATATTCATAGCTTTCTATATATTTTCCAATAACGGAATTTATATGATTGCTACAAGACAGTTTTTCATTAATTCGTGCACGCAGGCTAGTTACATAATCAGACAGAGAAAGTTTGTAGTTGAATATCTTCTAAAATGTTGTTATCAAAACGCTTGTGGGAAATTGCAAGGGCTTGTGATTTATTTGCACTTAAGAGAAGGCCGTTCCTAACCGACCGCGACCATTCAAATATTCAAAAGGGAAGTTAGCTTAGAGGCAGATGCAAAAGGTCGTGCAATATGAAGTTGTACGTCATCCGTATACATATGAACTGAAGCAAATTGACATTCAGCTGGAAGTTTATTAATAAAAACACAATATAAGATTGGGCATAAAATTGACCCCTGGGGTACCCCTTGAGAGAGACATTTTTGCGACGATGATTTTTCTTTAAAAACGATTCTTTGAGACCTTTTTATACAAATAACTCTCTGTCAACTTTGCTGCATTATTTCTGAAATTGAAGTTATTCTTAAGTTTCCAACAAAAAATCTTGTGGTTAACTTTATTAAATGCTTTAGAAAAGTCAAGTATGCAGAGAAGTGATGATAGTTATGTCAAATTTCTTCAAAAACATTTAACATGGCAGTAGAGCATCTTTATCTAGGTCAAAAGCCTGATTGTTTACACGGAGGAATGCTTATAGGTCTATAGTCTCCTGCTGAACTAGGGTTGAAGATTTCGGGGACGGGTATTACCTTAGCAATTTTCCAATCATTAGGGAAAATTGATGCAATTATGCAAAAATAAATTATCGGCCCTACCAAGGTAACCGTCGGAGCGGAACTTTCTCCGCAACGCATTCTCCTTCGGAGGTTCAATTTCGTTTCAAAGTAGCTTTCATCGGAAGAAATTTTACAGAAATCCAACAACGCATTGCGATGGATATAAATTTCAGACAGAGATGTGCTAATTAACCGATATATCGAAAATGCGATATATTTTCGATAGTTTTTTACAAAATAAACACCATAAGCGTTTTAAACCATGAAAAACCGGTCAGAGAGTGTAGTTTATTGTTTATAAAAAATATTTTTTTCAATTATAATGCGCTAGCGTTTTTAAAAAATGTAATTAGATGCACCGATTTTTAAATCAAAACTATCGAATAAAGTCCCTTCCCTATTTCGAGACGTATGTTTTTTGTTTCCATTTGAAGTGTCAAACAAATAATAAATTGAAAAAAAAAACTTTGGAAACACAATATTTATATTTATTTGACTAATAGGTACTTTAATCACAATGGAAATGGATCAAAACACAAAACAAAAGATCACGAACATAGTTTTTTTCCATCCAAACATCGGTCCCAATTAATTTAACTGATTGGGGCCAGATCTTCCCAAACACAGCTACAATTTCTGGTGTCCTTTTGGTGTTATCCGCTCATAGCTCATATTGTTGCGAACTTGTTTTTTCGTTCTGCCTAAGAACAAAAAGTCTATTATAATTACATATGTAACACAAGTTAACGCAAATAAAGTTAATTTCTTTATTACTTACATTTTAATTAACTATTTCTCTAAAAAGAAAACACTTTCCGCAACAAGAACTTGTCGGAGGATTTCGGAGAAAATTTTGTTTGTATGTGTCAGAAATAAGACTATTAGAAGTGCTTTATCGCAAACAAATGGCATGCGTTGAATTTCGTCGGACAGAATCTCCGATCAGCTGATCGGAGAAATACCTTGAAGCAAAATGTCTCCGATTCGGAGGAAATCGGAGAGAATTCCGCTCCGACGGTTACCTCGATAAGGCCGTATATCTGTCAAGGGAGATATTATAAATGGAACAATCAGTTTAATAAATCTTAGAGACAGTCCATCCTCAACTGCGTTTGATTTCAAAGCAGCTAAGCTTTGCAAAGTTCAAACAACAGTTTTAAAAAATTTGTATTTAATTTAATTTTGTTTTATTTGATATTAGCTATTTTATTTTTTATTTAATGAAAAGTTCTTTGTTTTTTAATCAAAAATAAAATTGGACCTGAAGCCATTAAAAACATTTGCGCAAAGTATAAGTCCAAAGAGTACTACGTTAAAACTATGATACTAGGTTAAAAGGAATTTTAATCGAATTTAGCATCATACTAATGCTAAAAAATCTATAAAATTAGCTTATAAGTTAGCAAATTGTTAAATAGTATGAAACCAACAGTTTAAAACGAGGTAGGTATAAATGGCGATCATCGACAGTGTAGCCCTGTGGCCCAATTAGCGCTGAAGTTCGGCATTTTGATACCGAAACTCGTATAAGCCTTTGGATGGAATTGGTATGGGAAATTGTGATAATTCTCACGGAGTCATCCAGTTTGGATTAAGTTAAAAAATATGGATCCAGAATGTTTTGATGTCTCTTATTGTGTGTTTGCTTTTGCAAAATCATACGAAAATTAGATCACTCATTCAGCCAGACTACTTAACTCATCCTACACCATCTACACTGTGCCAAGCTAGGCATCTTGTTGACTGGTACTGAAAAAGTAGCCAATCGGATTCAGTAATTATCCGGCGCCCCACAAGGCCTCTGTCAAAGCCCACAGCCCGCTAGCTCGGGATCTAAGGAGTTAGTCCAACGAAGGGCACTACACAGAAATAACCGAAGTTCGTTCTAGAGCCAATTCATCGCGTTGAGAAAAGAGATCAAGTCTTTGATCTTCATTTCCGAAAGTTCGTCAATCTCGTCAAAAAATGCCCTTACTAATGATTGTGCTCTAAATTTGGCCAGAGCAGGGCTTTTGCAGAGAAAATAGAGGACTGTTTCCTTTTATCGCTGATCTCCACAGATATGACAGTGAGTATTGTGAGGAATGCCAAGCCTTTTTGAATGCTCTCCTATTGGCCAGTATCCGTTACAGGTAGCTATCCTGGCTATGTCTTGCTTTTGTCTGCATATTTGATCAAGGGTTCTGGATTTATTATAGGTGGGTCAAATCTTTCTAGATAGAATACAGTTAGTTTAACTACTCCATCTACGGTATAAGTCGTTAAAAAAAATTGATAACATTTTGCCCTTCATAGCTCCGAGCGGAATGTTGACTGTTTCCGCAATTGAGTTATGAAGGGCTGATCCTTGCATGGCCAGCTCGTCCACCCGTTCATTCCCATCGATGCCACAATGATTTGGAACGCAGATAATAGTGATATTGTGATTAATATTGAGGCTAGCAAGTTCATCCCGGCATTGCTGTACCAATTTTGAGTATGATGTAATAGAATTAATGGCTTTAACAGTTGATAAACTGTCAGTGATAATAGCTGTATTTCGGTTCTGGCTTAGATTTTGTTTGAGTACCTTGTATGCTTACTTGATAGCCATGATAGCCAGTAATTCAGCTTGAAAATCACTACAAAAGTTGAGTAGCCTAAACGACCTAGATATATCCAAAGTCACAGAGAAGATTCCTGAACCAACACCACACTCCATCTTTGAACCATCAGTAAAGATAGTTCTGTCGAAGTCTTTCGTCACGACGTCATTAGCCCAGTCCTTCTTTATGGGAACATAAACTTAAAATCTTTACTGATGCCCATTTTAGATGTACAGTAGTCAGTGGGAGTCGACAAGATCTCTATTGGAATCAACTCCTTAATATTGCTGTGGACATGAGGTTTGGCAATCCAAGAGTTCGATTCCTTTAGGCTTAATGCATTGCAAGTTATAAGATACTGAATGTGTAAATCAAGTGGTAAGAGGTACAGAAAAATACTTAGAGCCCCTGTGATGCCAAGGCAAGTAGTTCTTTGTACCTTCTTCAGTTCAGTTTATCGATGTTATATGCTTTGGTTAGAGTGGACCACCATACAATCGAACCATACGTAAGGATGGGTCGCACCACGGCTGTATATGTCCACAAATTCATCTTAGATTGAAGACCGCAATTTTCACCAAAGGTTTTACTACAGGCGTAGAAAGCTATGCATGCTTTCTTAACCCTTTCTTCAATATTCAGTTTCCAGTTCAACTTCTAGGGTCTAGAATAACACCTAGATATTTTGCACTGGAAGAGAGCAAAGGTGTTTGTCCGAAGGCTCGGAATAGGGAGTAGATAAAATCAGTTCAGTTTTGTGTTAGTTAACACCTAGTGCAGAACTCGTGGCTCAGTTACAAACTTTCTTTAAAGCCATTTCTGTGATTTTAATTTAACACAGGAGTGAACTTTCCTGACATTAGTAGTACCAAATCATCTGCATACGCAACCGCCTTCAATCCACATCTTTCTAACTTAACGAGAATTTCATTCATGACAAGAAGCCATAGAAGTGGGGACAGAACTCCGCCCTGGGGTGCTCCTCTACTAACGTACTTTGCGAAGTTTACGTACCTAGAAACCTTTCTGTCCCTGAGCAAGGATATGATCCACTCCCTGGATGTATTCTTCTAAACCAAACTGGATGAGTGATTCCAGAACGTTGTTGAAAGCCTCTTTGACATCTAAGAAGCTTATACACTAATCTGTTTTAAATGTTGACCTGTAGCTTCTAATGGTTTCCATACAGAACCATTTTGTTTGATTTTCGATTTTCTCGGAAATGGTTCAAATAGTTCTAGCATTTAAAAAAAAAATATTTGCTTGGCCTATTTCTGCGAAACTTGACACCTAGCTGTTGTTTAAAAATTCCTAAGGGATCTAGGGACCCACGAGTATTATAGAAATGTTAAATAATGCTTAAGGAATGTGTCAATTTTGTTGAAAATGGTTGATTTTTTTTTACAAAATTATTTGAGAAATTGTATAAATATAAATTAGTTTAACAATACAATCGGTGAACAGATTTTTTTATTATATTTATAATAACTACAATTTTTGGAAATCCAATCTCCTCGAACCTAAGAGCGAGCGAGTATTGATGATTCGGTCGTAAGTTTCATTTCGAAGAACATCGATGTTCTTCCCATCTTTCAAAGTATACATATTTTGAATTTTGAATAACTTTTTGTTGTGTCTGATATGCCTTGCTATTAGCTTATAGGCCTTAAATATGGAAAATGCCTTCTTTGAAAAAATCATCATATTTATTCATATCCGTACATATCGAGTTTTTTTTCTGTACTAAAAGAATCCGATGCATTTACTTTAGGTCAATTCTATTTATGAAGTTCTTTCAGCCATTCAACATGTCTTATAGATTTAAACTTAAAAATTCCAAAGCCACTTGAACTAAAACAGCAAGTACGTGCGGTCAGTTGTATTCTTTGTATGTCAACATTAGAATCAATTAATCCCAATGCACGGCTGCGCAAAAGCGACGAGCAGTGGATGGCCGTAGCGATGGCGCGAAGCG
This sequence comes from Chrysotoxum bicinctum, assembly GCA_911387755.1. Taxonomy (NCBI): domain Eukaryota; kingdom Metazoa; phylum Arthropoda; class Insecta; order Diptera; family Syrphidae; genus Chrysotoxum; species Chrysotoxum bicinctum. The sequence continues at coordinate 9,891,810 of OU426991.1, read as the reverse complement.
ACGTTTCCATGGTCTTTCCTTTTTCTGAATTCAAAAGCTTGATCTCCCCTCTCTTTAAATTTTCTTATACCTGTATGACCGCTTTAAAGAACCGCTCACAGTTTGGTCTGCAGAGTTAACAATATTTTGTTGAAATCAGTTGTTCGTAAATCACTCGAAATGAACATTCGTCTTTTTCGTGACACAGAGCGTGTTGTTTAAGGTGGAAACCCACCTCGTCGAACTACAAATTTTGTGTTTTCTTTTTGTTTTGTTTTGTGGTAAGAACGTTACCTCAATCTCGGCGAATAACAAATATCTCAGTTTTGTGTGATTTTTTTTTTTAATTTTTTGTTGTTAAAATAAAAATAATTGGATCAAGAAATTCCTTATTTAGATTATGAAAGTATCTAAGATATTCTGCGCGTGAATTTAGTATTCATACTTGATGTGTAATAATATATTTATGGTAATTAAAATGTCATAACAAGTTGGTACAGATATATAACACCGCAAGAAAGTGTGTCATCTTGCAAAAAGAAAAAAAAAACATTTGATAATTCAAATTCATTTTGTTTACACAAAAAATAGAAAATTAAAACGATACTCAATAAAAAAAATTAGAGAAAATAAAAGTGCCAACATCATCAAGATGATACCAGGACGTGTTACAGGTCTAAGGATTACGCAACAGCTTCAAATTTTAGCAATTTTTACCCTGTTGGTTCTTCCATTTGGACTAACACAACAAACAGGTAAGTTAACTATATATAAAAATGAAAACAAGAAAGAATGGTAACATAGATTTTGAATTTTTTTTGTGTATTACTTTAATTTAGTTGCAATTAGTAGCAGAACCGTGATCGCATTGCTTCACTTCTATAATTGAAAATGAAATAGTTGTGTTTATTTCAAAAATCATTTTACATAAATCAATTTCAAAAAATATTACGACAGATTATGAAGATTTTTGAATATTTTGTAAGTCAAAGATTTGAGAAATACTTTGAATTATTTCAAAAATAAAAATAACCGACTAGAAATACTTCAGAGCCATTTTAAAATAAAATGCACGATTGAGTCCCAAGTACTTGCTCGTATAAATTAAGTAACTTATATTTTAAAAAGATTACAAAAACAAGAATGTATAAATTAAAGAAGAGAACCACTTTGCTAAGCATATGAGCTGTTTGTTCCTAGAATAGTTTTGAGCTCAAGACCTTTAAAAAAAAAAATGTATGGAAACTAAAAGTTAGATATCGTTAGATATTTTTTATATGAAACCTTGAAGTATTTATCGATGAACATGATACAAGAAGTCAATCTAGATTCCATGTCGTAGTGAGTTTAGAGCAAACTGCATTTGAAATCAGAGATTCATATTGAGGGCATGAGTAGTAGTTAGCCGCATAAAGTACTTAAATTAACAAATCAACAAAGATAAACAATATAAAAATTAAATAAATGCATAATGCGGCTTAAAAAGTAGACTGTTTTACCACACCAATTTTGATATCATTTATTATAGTATATAATAAATTTTGATCAAAAACTCCGTTCCATATTTATGCAAGAAAATGAGGAGATTTGTTACTGTTGATTTATTCTACAGATATTTTTTTATGTGACAAAAAATCTCACAATTTGTTTTTGTATTGAGGCAAAATATTTTTCGATAAATTTCTCAGTGATTGGTACATATTTTTTAAGTAAGTAAAGCAAGTAAGATTTTGCACACTTATCCCGTACTAAGGGTAAAAGTGCTCAAGTAAATGGCAAAGAGCTGTCAACAGTATCTACTTATTTTTTTTAACAGTTTATATAATCCTAAACGTTCGAATCATTGTCACTTCGGTAGCGTCATGGAAGCTTCACAGAAAATGTGGAGCAGACATCCACTCTGCTGCTTAATACGCACTTTGCAGAGAGTCTTCAATTAGTAACAAAAACTCGTTAGCGAGAACACTTGTTAAATCAAGAAGAGTAGTCTGGAATAAAGCTGCAACTATCTGCTCAAATAAATAATTGATATATTCAGCGATGAGTACCTACACCTACGAACCTTTAAAATGTCACATAAATGCATATTTTCAGCTCTGTTGCTAAAGTGAAAAGAAGATCTTATGACTATTCAAAGAAAATATGACTTGCTACAATCCTAGACACAGGGGGCATATTTGACAAATCTCTTTTAAGAATGTATTTATCTAATCTATCACCATAAGCTAATAGAAAGGTGAGGTGCTAGGGATTAAAATAACAGGACAGAACAGGACCAAATGTTAAAAAGGTAGTATCAATAACGGGTTCTTCACACGGAGGGGTACTATTACCCTTGCTGTGCAGTCTTTAAGTAGATGAAATTATAAAAAATTTTACGTCCCATGGGACATGAAGAAATCGCTTCGCTGATGATATCGTTTTTATCGTTAGGGAAGTGCAAAGAAATGCTCTGTTATATAATCCAAAGAAGACTATCATTTAAAAGGAAAGAGTAGGAAGGAAGGTATATCCATGCCATTTATCAAAAAAGACTTCTGTCATGCATAAAAGCTATCCATTCAGCAGGCGCAGTAATTGACACAAATAGTCTGTAGAATATCTAATAATTGCAATTCGTAATCGTAATAATTTGGAACAAACAAGTAGAAATAACCGTCTGGTAGGCCCTTATGATTATGTAAGTGACTTGAAGTAAATCATGGGGTTCCAAGCCAAACATTCTCAGGTAAAAACCCATCACTACCTATGCCGAAGAACCGAATTATCAATAACAATGAAAGCCATAGAAAAAGTTTAAAAACTTCTATGTATACTTATTTCTATTTATTTATTTATCAAAAAAGACTTCTGTCACGCATAAAAGCTATCCATATAGCAGTCGCAGTAATTGACACAAATAGTCTGTAGAATAGCTAATAATTGCAATTCGTAATCGTAATCATTTGGAACAAACAAGTAGAAATAACCGTCTGGTAGGCCCTTATGATACTCGTATGTAAGTAACTTGAAGTAAATCATGGGGTTCCAAGCCAAACATTCTCAGGTAAAAACCCATCACTACCTATGGCGAAGAACCGAATTATCAATAACAATGAAAGCCATAGAAAAAGTTTAATTAATTCGGTGTATAAATTTAGTAAATTATTTTCAAATATTTGAAAAATGTGCTCTTTCAGTGAAACATTATAAAACTTATTTATTTATGTATTTATTTTGTACATATAATTTGTATAAAAAAGTTACAGATTTGTATGAAAACTGAATTTTTGGCACCACGGAGACAAAAACCCAAAACCTCAAAACCAGCATTGAAATTTCAAACACGTTGTCGAATTTCTCCGAAGCAAATGCAAATGGGATAAAACTATACAATGAACACATTTTTTTTTATAGAACACATCTTGACATTGTTCTACGCATAGGGTCTATTAATATGCAGTTTAGAAGGTTAACCGAATTCCAAAGCAGTCTTCAAAGAAGCCAATCGAATTATTCAATCCTCGTACGGATAGCATAATAAGATTTCGCGATAATCTCTTTCTGTAGTAGAACAAATGTAAACGTTAAGTAGACAATTTCCTTTCAAGTTTACAATAAAACAACATTTTTTCTGACTCTGTCAATACTGATGATAAAACTTTCTCTAATTCAACAAAACGCAAAAAACACAATATAGGTAATTTGTGACTAATTGGGTGCTCTATTCGAAGAGTGCCAGTTAATAGTTCTAACTCAAAGTTATTCAAACTTAAATTCAAATTTCAATATACAATGTAGGTAGGTTAGATATACAGTTAAACTGGCCAACACAAATTTATTCGTTAAACTGGAAAAGTTTCATATATAAGATACTCGTAGGTACAACCTGTTTCTTTGACTTCTTCTACATTCAAGAAAGCAAGATTGGCCAGTTTCGCAGTCAGTCAGTTATTCAATCAAATACATAATATAAATACTTTGTGTTAATTTATGTGTATACAAAAAAGAAAGAAATGTGCGATTGGAAAGCGTCAAGCCCAAGCTTCGAGATTAAGATGTTTATACTCGTAGAAGGGACACACATTTATGATATTAATAATTGGTGAAGTTTGCACAGATGCGGGTAGATATGAGTTTTTTTTTTGGGTTGAGATATTTACAACTTTTTTTTTCCATACATAAAATATACGTAGGTATATCTACTTAAAGGCCAGTTTTGCATTCGCAGACAAAATCTAACTTGTGATTTTGATCAAATGTGTTATCGTCTTAATGTCTGTTGTCTGTAGTAAAGCAAAAGTATCCTTTCCTCATCGGCTCTGCAAATTGGGGAAGGTTTTTGCCTTTTTTGTAGATTCTCCACGGTGGAGTTTGCTTCATCTAATCTAATTAATCGTCTTTCAGGAATCAGGAATCAAATTAATTCTTTTTGTATTGTGATGCAAATATATTAATTTTGCATTCACTTTAAGCTAAAAATATAAATTATGAAATTGAATTTAAATAAAAACACAAATTGTTTTGAAATTATATATTTGTCAATGACAACTATTTACATATGTGCAATGCTTGTTGATTCATAACGTAACGTAATACGGGGTCTTAGAATTGACTCGACTGAAAAGTGCAGAGTGTCGTTTAAGGAAAATGCCTATTGTAATAAGGGTAATTAAATTAATTTTCTTTTTCCGTTGCTTCTAAATATACTTTTAAATCTTAAAAGTATCCTCCATTTTTTTGTCGAAAAAGATTCAGTTATTTTCATCAGTTCGAGAGAAATGTTCTTATTTGATGCTCTCTCCGTCCGTGTTACCTGGTAATGCCTTCATAAAGATTATCTTCAATTTTGAAATTTTAACTTTTAATTATTTCAATTCAATTATAGTTTGTCAGATACTCGTACTTCGTACATACAATGCATACATTATTTATTTACAACCGATTGAGAATAAAGTGGTTATTCATATGAAAACCCATAGATGGCAACAATTTGAAGTTGGGGTGAGCAATGAAAGTTACAAAGAGAACGGCTTCTACTCACAACTATTATGGGAGTTTTAATTTTTAAGTTCAGATTTCAGTATAAAAATAAATGGCGCAAAATTTTAAACAGCCTTTTATTAAGGTATTAGTATGATACTACTTAACAATTTGCTAACTTTATTCTTAATTTTAAACATTTTCTAACTAGTTTATTTAGTCTTTTATAGTTTACTAACTCATTCTTAATTTTAAACATTTTCTAACTAGTATCGTGCTAAAAGAATTTTCTTAATAAATTGCTTCTTAACACACCTAAAACAATGACATTTCGTTTAAAAAAGTAAGTACACGAACCTTTTTTGATGTTTGCAAATGTCAAAGAGACATAATGAAGCTAGCACGATACTAAAAAAAAATAAAGTATGTATTCGATGATTTTAACTTTAATAAAAGGGTAGAGAAAGTATGATGCTATATTCGATTAATATTTGCAAATTCGTTGTTTTAACCTAGTATCATACTAAAACAGCTTTAGCATCGTACTAATTCAATTAAAATTTTGCGCCAATGTGTTTAGTGGAATATATGAATGCAAGCTTAAAAAAAAAACTGGCAGTTGATACAGCAAGGAGTGCATGTATTGAAAACTTATACAGTGGAAATTCCATTCCATAAGTGGAACCCTCAAGGAAATTAATTTCGAGTTATAGAAACTTCGATTTTAAGAAATGAGAAAAATTTTTTGTTTAATTGCTTTATTTCTTAAAATGCAATAGTAAAAAACACGATCGTTGATTAACTGAAACTTAAAAAAAAAAACAGTAATCATTCGTTGGCGTTTGTTTTCATTGCATTTTTGATTTAGATATACAAAAATTCACTGTCGTAAATTACATTAAAAAATCCAACTGTCTGGCGTGTTGTTTTCAGTAAGAAGTGCATTATGTATTGTTTCAAAGGCTTCATGGACCTTAGCATGTTTCGGCTGCACAATTAAGCCTTCAACGCGATCTGCATCAGCATCAACTTCATCGTCACTAATGGTTTCCACTTCATCAGATGCTACCGAAAGCAAAATACTTGCATCAGACTGCAGATGATAAACAATCATTCCATAATCAAGTTAATATATTCTGAAAAAGTACGTTATCAAACAAAACTTTCATATCTGGGGCTCCGAAATTTAAGAGTTATACTGAATCAACACCTCTTCTTCCACAACAATTGACAGTTTGGAGCAGTTCTTAGACTAGCGGTGATCCAGTTGCGAGCGTGTCCCTAAATCATGTCTTGTGTATTTTGTATACGAGAAAAATCCTCTAACATTTCTCTAAACTCATTTATGAGCACACCAAATTCTGCGTGTTTTTCTCTTAGCTCTGACAAACTAAAATCATTTTCTTCATCCCAAGGATATTGTTTGTCAAATGCAATTTTAATAAAAGAATTTCGTGGAGCTCTTTACATCGCAGTTGCATGACATTGAAACTTATTTTATGCACTGGACGAACTAAGAAGGGAATCTTCTAGCTAAACAAGGATTTTGCTGATGATTCTTTTTCTGTTGACAAACTTAAAATTCTGTTTCACATAAAATAAAATAAAAATAAGTTTGTTGGTAATTTGGGAGCACTGCAATTTTTATCCCATTCTTTGACCTAATCTTTTAAAAAGTAAGTTACCAGCAGTGACTTTTTGTTTCCTCTATACTTTACAGGCAGAGACTTTACTCCTTGTAAACAAAGGGGCTTACTGCTTTTGCCAATCAAAAGAATTTCAAGTTCTCTTCAATTCATATTTGCTCCAATCATTTATGTATGTTATTCGCTCCTTATTATGTTTGCAACCGTGACATTGCTCGCCTTTGAAAGCTAAGATTTAGTTTGCAAGACACTCATGAAAAAGGCCAGTTTTGTCTGCATTGCCTGCTACAGTGAGTGAAGGTGGTATATAGTAATATGCCATCTTTACTCACTGTAGCCTACAATTTGTTTTGCTAGAAGATTTTGTTTCCAATGCTCGCAGTCTTCTTGATTAACTTATGTACTTTTTCCAGAAAGTATTTTTTGAACAATGACATTTGTTGTCACGTTGAACTTACCCATTTTTGAATTTATGAAGCCAACCTGTAGTCGCAGCAAAGTTAAAGTCTCCCATTCAAATTGCAAAGCGCTTTTAACTTTCTCCTTCATAACTATCCCTAAAATTGGGAGGCTTTCATTCCTGACTTCCGTGAGTCATTTGAAGAAAGCTTTTCCAACACTTCCATATTTTAAAAAATCTTTTTTCGTTGAGGTTTTTTCGTTCCGTGAAGTTTGAGAATTTGTTTCAATACTTTCTCTATTCTTCGGTTCTGTCCTTTTTTACCCGTTCAAAGTCGGAATTCAAAACTGAAGTTCGAATGAAAAACATATAAACTCTGAACACAGAAAGTCGTACTCACAAAAAGTTCTGCAAAATGCAAACGTTTATATTGTTTTTCCAAAGCCTGACATTGAAATGTCGAAATTTGGAAAGAACACTGAAAGTCATTAAAAAAAAACACTAGATTACCATTTTATTTACAAATTAATTTAAACGGTAATAAAAAGTTTATTCGCAAATCCAAGTTTTTCAGCCTTATTTTTTCAGTGCGAGATCGTCCTAGTATCGTTTTTAAGTTTGTATTAACACCTCAAACTTTCATTGTAGCCAATTTAGAACCAAAATAATCTCTTGGATTAACTGAACACTTATTTCTGACAGATACATTTCAAATCTATCTATCGAAATCGAAGAAAGGCTGTTTTGGTAGCAGCATCTCCATTTGAATAGTGAAGAGGCGATTTCCATGTTGTCAAAATGCAGCTGAAACCTAAAGTTAATACATCACTGAAAAACTACTGAGTAAACTCATGTTCAATTTATTTGCAGCATTGAGTACCTCTGATTTAATACAGAGTTAACTTAGTACTGACTTCAAAACTTCATTTTACTAATATAAGTAAAACTATCGTCAAATGAATGTTAAGTACAATATTTAGTCATATTTTCATTCTCATTTAAAGTCCGTTTTTCAATAGACCCGTCATACAAACAATTTTAATAGATCAAACTAAAATCCTTTTCAAAGATTCATTCCGATTGTTCTTTCAAAAACGAAGAAAACTTGTCCCGGTGCCCGGCAAAGCTGTTCAAATTCTTTTATGCTTATAAAATATTGTCTGCTTAAATCTTCTTGTGTTTACTAAAAGCCAGACTTGCAATGTAAAAGATACTTGTTAAGATAACTTTGTGAACTTATAACGGATATTCGTACCTGTTTCTCAAATGAATTAATTCGATTATTATGCTCACAGTCAAGACACCGTCATCTGATGTTTATTTTTTTTTATTAATAAAAGGTATGAAGGTATTTTAGCTCCGATGGATGGATGATGTGATCATATGTGCTGTGTGGTTTAATAGTGAAAGTATTTTGGAATGGTTTTCTCTTCGGTTTTTTTATTTTCTTTGTTTTTGCATTTTCTTTTTTTTTTCAGCAAATACAAAATATAGTTAGTAAAGCTAGTTGAAATTATTTATTATAAACAGAAATACAATATGATATGTATACCGACGTTGTATTTATTATAATATTTCGATAGCGTATTACAAGTAAGCTACCTATGGTTGTTTTATATTTTAATCGTAACAAACAAGTTCAGAGAAAAAAAATATTTGATTTATGTACTTTTCCATACATAATGGAATGAATGTAGCTTTAAAATAAAGCTTATATCAATTTCATATTTCACAACGTTGTTGTTTTATTTAAATATATTTTGCTATCGTTCTTACCTTATTTTCCCGACATTTGGCATTGACGAAATTGTTTTCCTCAATAGGTATGGATTCACAGGGACTTTTTGTAGTAGTGCATACCAACATTGATATTATACATAATGTATGTACAGGCAAAATTATGCGACCCGCCGTTAACTTGTTCTCTATACTTGCAATGCCAAAATTCTGAGTTCGAATATTTTTACAAGAGCACCGCGTAAAATATTGCTCTAAGAAATAACGCCACTTTCATAATGTGGAAATAAATGAAAGAAAACATGTGGAAAGCATCAACAGTTATTTCATTAATAGGAAATTTTATTCCATTAACAATATATCATTTGAACATTAGTTGATTGTTAAAAAGTGTAGAATTATTTGCAGAGTTCTGCAAGTACCTACAATTAAATAAAAAAATTGTTAAAAAAGTATTTTTTCTGAAATCTGTTTTTTTCAAAATTTAGTTTTTGATAATGCGGCTTGGAAAATTTTGCAATACTCAAAAATTCGCGTGATGTTTTTTTCATTAAGTGCATAGCTTTCTCAGTTACATTTTCGAAAACATTATTTTGAAACCTGAATTTCTTAAAAAGCATTAAAAATGATTTTCAAATGTATAAAATTAATGCTCTGAATATTGTTAAGATAACTCTTTAAATAATTTGAGCTTACTAAGAAGAATGACGTCTAATTACTAATTACTTTAATTAATCTATTTAGCTTGAAGTTCGTAGACAACATACAAAAATAAAATAAATAAATATCCCTCCGCTGTGATGAAGTTTCGATCTGAAAATATTAATCCGAAGCTCATAATCAGAATCAAACCATAAACTCTTTCAGCTGTTTAAGAACGTGGTTTTTAACTGACGAAAGTGTCTTGAATGGAGAAGCACATAACAAGCGACTAAACCAAGACATTTTGACCTTTCTAAATAGTTCACTTACTCACTTACATTGAGCAGTTTTTCGGGAAAATTTCACAGCTACCGCACTTGTTTTTCTTTTCAACAATGCAACCATTGTGGGAATGAAAACAACGGTAACTTCCCTTGTTTTTTTTTTTCTTACCACATCACATTTACGCCACAAAAAGCATTTTCATATTGCAAATATAAATGCAATTAGCATTGTTAATATTTTTTTGTTGTTTGCCTGAGAACTGCGAACGATATCTTAACCGAAGTAAATTACCCAAGTTATCTGTCCAAATCTTTTGCTTTTTTACTTGTTCTAAAGGGAATGTTTTGGTTTCGTGTATAAAAATAAATTTCGGGGTTTAATTAAAAGTTAACATCAAAATGAAGAAAATGTGTATATTTTTGTGCATACGTTAAAACATAAGCGAGTGAATGAATTGCTTGCTCAAATTTGATCAAGATAGTTTGTACAAGTATGTCGTTCCCAAGAGGAATTTTTCGTTTACCTAATTTAGAGCGAAAACGACTTTAACGATTTTGATTACCCAAATTGTAATTCAATATTTGAATTTCAAGTACTTGAATTGATTCTTAAAATAGGCTACACGGAGATAGAGCTTACCTGGTGAAATTCAAGCCCTTTCATTTCTAAATCGGAAGTTTTTCAGGATGCTCAATTAATGCCCATTTTTTATACAAGCTAATAATGATGCAACCTTAATAATAGTAATAAGGAACCAAAATTTAGGTTTTGATATACAATGTTTTAAAAACTTTTTTTGAATCTTCCGTTATGCCAATAGTGAGAAATGAGAATATCAAAACCAAAAAAATGCTTCTATCGAAGCATTGCAATGACTTGTATGTTAAACAACATCTTTGCTTTAAGGTATCTAATAATTTTTATTTTCAAAATAAAATACAACCGATTCCCGAAATATCTCTCCAAATACCAAAAAATATTATATGCATGAAGTGCAATCTTTTAATCTGAGATTAATAAGAACCAAACAATATTTCCGCTTGCTAAATTTCTCATTTGTAATAATTTTTGTGCAAATTGTAAAAAAAATTAGAAGTTATTTTATTACTAATAAATTTCGGAATTTTTTTGTTTTTGATTTTTTAAAAAGTTTTTGAGAAAAAACATTTTTCTGAAATTTCGAAAAAATGTATATGTATTGTTGGTTAAACAAAATGAAAAAAAAATTAAAAATGCTATCAATTTTAAAGAAAATCGACGGAGGCATTAATGCTATAGTTGAGAAGACATACAGAATTGCGCGACCCTCTTTTTTTATCTTAGCTCATCGTAATGTCAAGTCTGATCAAAATCTCCAGATCGATTTTTAACGGATGCATAACTTGCCATATATGTACGCGTAGTACCTAACCTACATACCGTAAGTAAAAATGGTCAGTGGTGATGAATTTTGGCGCAGGTTATTAGATATTATTAAATAATTAAAATTTCTAGACCATAATTTGTTTTAGAAAAATGTTAGTAAAATTTATCAAATTTACAAAAGCAATTAATTAATTATGTATAATGATAAAATATAATAAAATCGAACAATAGTGAAATTAAAAATAAATAGTACAACTCATTTTTCAATTAATTGTTTGGAGAATTTCAGATCCATTCATTTCATTGAACGTAAACTGAGCCGTGAATTGGTTTGTTCTTTTCGAAATCGAGTGAATGAATTATGTATTGGGGGTATCACTGCGACCTGGAGATCTATTGTGTCCCCAACTGAATATGGATGAGCTTTCACATCTTATAGTTCTTCTTACAAATTTCTCGCTCGTGTGAATCTTAGTATTTCGGGCACCGATCCAGAGGATAGATCGCTCTCTTTCAACTGGTGTTGTCCCAGATGGGTTTTCCCATCCGGTCCGGTGTTTCCTCTTGCATGTTGCAGAATCCACATGTGGCACTGGTTATCATACCAAGTAAGCTCAGGTGCTTCTAAGTTTGCAACGTCCAGTTAGGATGCCTGTTATTATTATCAGATTGTTCCTACTTAAGTTAATGCAGTTTTTGAAACGTTGCTGCTTGTAATTGTCCAGCAGTAGTTTCGCTTGCATCAGCTTTGGGAGTTCTTTCCAATTCTTGGATCTACTTGTCTCCTCTTCTTATTTTATTTGATTTTTGATGACATTTTCTCTTATTCCGCAATGGGACTTAAAGGATTTGATGCACTTTTTTTTGCTAAGGAGCCTAAGGAGTCTGCCATTTTGTTTTCAGGTACCCAGTGAAGTGTTACCCTGTTCTGTTTGCTAAGTTTGTTAAGCCTGTGTATTCACTTCCACACTAATTTAGAGCTGATGGTATATGCTTGTTCTCGATCCACCAGAGTACCATTTGATGGTATTTGTTTCGAAGTTTCTTCTTCTACCCAATCTTTTTTGTTGCTTACCTCTGTAAATAAGTTTTTCTCGAAATTATAGTTTTTTTTCGCTTGGGATGTCAAGAACGTTTGTTACTGTAAGTCTCTTTCCCTGAGAACAATAATTTTGCCTGTCCTAATTTCTTCCTTTGAGAATATCATGATATACTTCCAATGACCTCGTGTAGAGGGGATAGCTGGAGGACCACCTTCATAGCTGTGATAGGACAGATTCTCATTGCTCCCGTGATACAAATACAGGCGAGCCCTTGCACTTTTCCTAGGGTTTTCCTAGTTGTTAATAATTCGGTTCTCTGCTGCAATGCGATTAGCACCATAGGTAATGATTGGTCTTACCATCATAGTGTACATCCACCTGAGGATACTCGGTTTGCATCCTCATGACTTGCCTGCAAGTCTCTTGCAAATTATTAGCGCTTTTATGGCTTTCCCCAACTATAGCTTCTAGGTGTTTGTTCTAGAGAAGTTTAATATCCAATGTAATTCCTAGATATCTAACCTCCCCCTGCGTGTCAACTACTTCACCAGCTAACTGGTTAGGTTTCATATGTGGCCGAAGTCTTTTCCTGGTAAATGGTATATGATTGTCGTCTTAGAGGGGTTTATTGATAGTCCTATAGATAGACACCATTTCCGTGTAATTGTTAGTCCTCTTTGGCAAAGGATTGATATTTTGCTAAAAATGTTTAAATACGAGAGCACGAGGTGTGGGGCACATTACTCATTAATGTATGAAAAGTATGAATATGAAATGTGAGGAAATAATTGAAATGGTTTAAATATTCCACATTTGTTGAATACAACTTAAGAAAATATCTCTGTACCTAATTGTTACGCAAAGGTCTTATCAATGATTTTATGATTTTAATAGTTCTCGTTTTCGCTTAAACGTTATGAATTATTAAAAAAATAAAGAAAATGTGTGCCAGTGTGCACAGTGCACACTTACATCGTAAGCTTAAATTCAAATCTAAGAAGAAAATATTTACTCATCATCAAAGTTCGAAAGTATTGAATTGGCAAATTGGTCAGAAGTCAAAAACAAAACAAATACATACCTACGTTCTACGTACATATTGTATCTTCTATTTTCTTCGAAGCGGAGGTGTTTCGAGATCCAGAGTTGTGAAGCTGTGTACGTATTGGATGTTTCGTTTACTATTTGTTTTCTTCATCTCAATCTCAAAGCTTCTATGGTATGTTAATATTGTATACAGAAGACTCATGCGATCACTGGTTTTCCATTTTGATATACATACATATGTATGTATGTAACTAATTACATATACAAATGTATGGTTACAATCAATCAATTGGATTGGTTACTGTTTCAGCAACAGTCAACAAGCTGCCTAGCTTGACACAGTGTAGATGGTGTCGGATGAGTGTGATGGTCCGGTTGAGTGAGTGATCAAATTTCCGGATGATTGTGCAAAAGCAAAGAAACAATAAGAGACATCAGAACCTCGAAGATCCTTTCATATTTTTGAACTTAATCGAAACTGGATAACTCCGTGAGAATGGCCACAATTTCGCATATCAATTCCATCACAGGTTCAAAATGGCACACTTCAGCGCTAATTGGGCCACAGGGCTAGACTGCCAGTGGTTGTCATTTCTACCTAACTACATTTATAAAATTTCTCATTTATTTTCCTCGTAAATTCGTAAAATTATTATTAATAGAAATGTGTATGGTACATTATATGTATTATCCTTATATTTAAATATTATTTTTCTATTTCAAATATTTATTTATAACTCATAACATACATTTATATTTCTTTGATAAAATGTAGTTCTCTCAAGCTCATAATTTTCTTTGGGTGTCTGTATTTGCATTCCTCGCGGAATCCGGGGATTTACTTGTTTGGAAAGAGGCCAGTCATAATAGAAGGTCGATAACTTATATCAAACCCTTCGATTTCCCGAAAATGATGGCCCCTTTATTTTTCTCCGCATAAAAGTTAAACTGGCTGCTTGTCGAAGTTGCAAACAAGCAAATTTCTCCTTGAGAGATATGTGACTGCCCTATAACTGGGTAGTAAAAGTTCGATTAAAGTTCCATCTCCAGAAACTGATATATTTTTAATTTTCTTTCTCTTAAAGCTTCTATTGTATTACATACTTCTGGGTAAAGTAAGACGACATTTGATTTCACATAAAACCTTTGCCATCGGGAGAGGCTCCTAAGAAATTGAAGTCTTTATCTATGTAATGTCCACAATTGAAATTTTCTCTGTTAAGCTGTCTTTTCAAGTGAAATCTTGTGGTGTATTCGTTTATTTTTCTATCTATGCTACAGTTAAAAAAGCCTTGAGTCAGTCTCTTGACATGATTTTATAATTGTATGGCCTTGGATATCATATTAAACACAGATGCTATTAATATATTCTTCCAAAATTTAAAACTTAGGGTTTGTTAGACTAAGTACATTTTCATATTAATAAAGTGCTCAGTCTTGCACTGGCAGCCAACCTAACAACAGTCTTTATCTTACACAAACATGGTGTCAGGTGTGGGGTCTCAGTTTTAAGTCGTACGGTAAATAAGTACAGTAATTTGAAAGAGCAAAATTCAAGTCATTTAATCTTAGTCAGAGTCGGTCCGGTCTAATATCAGTCAATTAAAAAAAAAAAAAAAAAAAAAAAAAAATGACAAATAATACTAAAGAAGTCAAATTGCCTAGTGAAGAAGTGCATATAGTCCAAAGGCAAACAACCATGGACAGTGGACTTAGACCATTAAATTTAAAAGCTACTAATTTATCCTTCGCGTGGAAAATGTGGTACAAACAATTTAAAATTTATCTTTCTGCTTGTCAACTAAACGATGCCACCGAAGCTCGAAAAAATGCACTTTTATTGCACCATATGGGTGCCGATTGTTTCGAAATTTTTGATTCATTTGGTATCGATGAAGAAAAGTGCAGTCATCAAACTTTGTTAAACAAATTTGAAAGTTACTTTGTGCCAAAAGTTAACATTATTATGGAACGGTACAATTTTTTTTCAAGAAAGCAATGTGAGAACGAAAACATTGATGAATTTGTGACAATTTTAAAAAACTTAAGCAGGTCATGTGAATTTGAAAACCTAAAGGATGACCTTATACGTGATTTATTCATATGTGGCTTAAATAAAAAACATAGTTACATACGTGAACGACTCTTAAATGAATCGAATAAAAAATTAGACAGCATCATAGAAATAGCCAAAATGATGGAAGCTGTAAAAGTTCAATCAAAAATAATTGACGGTGGTGGTATGAGTGATGCTAGTGGTGGTGTGAGTACCGTTGATGAGGTAGTCATCAGTGGTATTAGAGCTAGAGAAGGACGACATCAGCAACAATATTTTTCGAAGACCAGAAACATTGCAGGGCAACATGAATTCACAAAACGACAAGGCTTTCAACATGAATATATTGGAAGTCATAATAGTCAACAAAACATGTGGAAGTCAAAAGGAAACTGTTATAAATGTGGCCAACAACATATAACTAAATGTCCAGCATATGGAGTAACCTGCCATCGTTGTAACCGAAAAAATCATTTTGCCAAAATGTGTACTTACACCCACGAAAATATCAACAGGAGGAGAGTTAACAACATTGAAGTCGAAAAGTCGTCTGCAGAATCTGATTCTGAAGATTTTGATCAGTTGTTTATTAAAATGATTAAAACAAGTTCTACTAAAGCATGGAATGTCAACTTAGTTATAAATAATTTTGTTCTTAAATCACAAGTTGATACGGGTGCAGAAGCTAACATCATGTCAATTGAACAGTTCGAGTCATTGAATTTAAATAAGGATTTAATAAAACCATCTAAAACCAACATTCTTACATTCTCAGGAGAAAATTTAAATGTGCAAGGAAAATGTAAAATAAATTGTATTTATGAGAAAAAAATGTTTCAATTAGATTTTTATATTATAAATATGAAGTGTACACCAATTCTTGGCTTAGAATCTTTAGTAGAAATGAATATTGTGAATGGAAAAAACGTCAAATCAATAAAACAAAGTGAAATTATTGCATATAATGAAAAATCAAAAAATTACAGTTTAACTAATATCTTAGAAGAATTTAAAGAAGTATTTACTGGTTTAGGTTGCCTTAAAAATAAATGCCATTTGATGCTTAAAGACAATGTTAAGCCAATTGTAGAGCCACCAAGAAAGATTCCAATTAATTTGCGGAAGGAACTTAAAGATGAGCTTATGCGTATGCAGAAATTAAAGGTCATTGTTGAAGTTACTGAACCAACATCCTGGGTAAGTTCTTTTGTTATGGTTAGAAAATCTAATGGTACCTTGCGTCTGTGTCTTGATCCGAGAAATTTGAACAAAGCGATAATGCGTCCGCATTTTCAATTTCCAGATGTAGAGGATATAAAAGCTAGTTTAGCGGGAGCAAAAATTTTTACTGCTTTAGATGCGAACTCTGGTTTTTGGATGATACCTTTAGATGAGGCTTCATCATTTTTGTGTACGTTTATAACCATGTACGGTAGGTTTCGTTTCCTACGCTTGCCATATGGTGTAAATGCGGGACCGGAAACTTTTCACTCAGAAATGGTACGTCTTTTTGATGGTATCAATAACGTCATAATATTTATTGATGATTTTCTGATATTCGCAAAAAATAAAGAGGAACATGACAAATATTTGAAAATGGTTCTAATAAGGGCTTTGGAAGTTGGTCTTAGGTTTAATAAATCGAAATCACAGTTTTGTGTCAATGAAATCAGATTTCTTGGACATATTTTCAATGAACAAGGCGTTCGACCCGATGACAGTAAAATAGAAGCTATATGTAAAATGCCAACCCCTAGTAACGTCAAGGAAGTGCAACGATTCTTAGGAATGGTGAATTACCTTGCTTCTTTTATTAAAGGTCATTCAGTAGAAACGTGCAATTTACGACAACTTCTTAAAAAAGGTGTTGAATGGCACTGGAGTCCCAACCATCAAGTCGAATTTAATAGACTAAAACAATTGATTTCAAAAGCTCCTGTATTGGCTTATTTCGACAGCAATTTACCTATAAAATTGTCAGTAGATGCGTCCAAAGCAGCTGTTGGGGCAGTGATACAACATCACAATCATCCAATTGCTTATGCTTCAGCATGTTTAACTTCAAGCCAGCAAAACTATGCACAAATAGAGAAAGAATTGTTTGCTATTCTATTCGGATGCACCCGTTTCCATAAATTTGTTTATGGAAAAGAAATATTAGTCGAAACTGATCATAAACCCTTAATTCCCCTTTTTGAAAAACCTTTATATAAAGTGCCATCACGTTTGCAGAGATTCATGCTGAGCCTTCAAGCTTACACTTTGAAGATTATTTTTAAACCGGGTAAGGAGATGCATGTGGCAGATACATTATCAAGGGCGGCACTTCCAGATAAAACACTCACCGATTTTGATGAAGAAATTGATATTCATTGTAACATGATTATTTCAAGTTTGCCTATCAGCGAATCTAAGTTAGAACAAATACGATCAGAAACTGTTAATGACTTGGTTCTAACCAAGGTTAGGGAGTACAATAAAAATGGGTGGCCAGAAGGAAAACAAAAAATTGATAAATTAGTTATGCCATACTATAAAGTCAGAAACGAGATTCACGATATCGATGGAATACTTTTTATGTCAAATAGAGTGGTAATTCCTAATAAATTGCGTTATGAAATTTTAAAGTTGATTCACGAAGGTCACCTAGGGTCAGCCAAGTGTATTAATTTAGCTAGATCTTTAGTATATTGGCCAAATATAAATTCGCATATAATAAACATTGTAGATAATTGCGAAATATGTATTCGACATAGAAACTCCAACACCAAAGAACCATTATTACCTCATGATATTGTCGAATTACCATGGTATAAAATAGGAATTGATTTTTTTGATTTTAATGGAAAAAAGTATTTGATTTTAATTGATTACTTTTCGAAATATATTGAAATTGCTTTGTTAAGTCATGGATATTCTGCAAATAAAGTGATTTTTGAGCTTAAATCTTTATTTTCACGACATGGCATCCCAAAGATTATAGTTAGTGACAATGGTCCACCATTCTCTTCTGTAGAGTTCAAGTTATTTTGTAAAAATTGGGGTATCGACAATTTGACATCAAGTCCTTATTTATCAAGGTCGAATGGAATGGTGGAAAGAGCCGTACAAACTATAAAAAAGATGTTAAAAAAATGTCTTGAGGATAATTCTGACCCATTCATTGCGTTGCTACACTATCGCACGACCCCAAACGAGAGTTCCTACTCACCATCTGAACTTCTCATGTCCAGAAAACTCCGTACAAAAATACCAACACATATTGAAAACCTAAAATATTCTGTTGTAGATCCCAAGAAAGTTAAAAAGTATATTGAGACTAGTCAACAGAAAATGAGTTTGTATTATAACAAGTCAGCTAAAAAGTTGAATGATTTAAATGAAGGCCAAGCTGTTTACTACCAAAAAACTCCAAAATCTATTTGGTATCCGGGTTCGGTAGTAGAAAAATGTTCAGAACCAAGATCATATTTGATAAAGGATGAAAATAATGATATTTACCGCCGTAATCGGCAACACATTATACCTTCACCAAAAAGTTCCACGGATCAGCACACAGACGTAGATATTCCATTTATTGATCAGGAAGATAATAATGTAAATTCTGACGAAGTGCCTTTAAGTTCCGGATGTAAGGAAAATGGAAATAAAGTAACGAGATTTGGAAGAGAAATAAAAGCTCCAAAAAGATGGAACTATGATAATTAAAAAAAAAAAAAAAAAAAAATTATGAATTAAATGAATGTAAATGTAAGTTAGTTTGTAAGTTTAGATTTAAGAAATACACTGAATTTATTATTTTTTTTTATTTTGATATTTCTGAAGTTAATGTTAATGTTAAAGCAAAATAATGTGAATTAAATAAGAAATTAAATTGAAAAGGGAGATGTTAGACTAAGTACATTTTCATATTAATAAAGTGCTCAGTCTTGCACTGGCAGCCAACCTAACAACAGTCTTTATCTTACACAAACAGGGTTTAGCTTAGAATTTTTATTGTTAGATTGGTCTTAAGTCTGTTGCTCGATAAGAAGGCACTGTTTTTCTTCAAGTTTTTTTTTTCAGAATATTTTCCTTTTCTAATGCTTACAAAACTCTGTATTTTCCCTGTTTGAGTTGAAATGCACAACTACTGCTTCCCTCCACAAAGATCAAATCATAATGTTTTGCTATGTTGCTTCTGTATCCAAGGTGCAGACTACAGACATTTAACATAAGTCTTTTAGTAGGATTCATAATAGATTCACATCCATCAGCGTTCAGAATAATTGGAATCTCATTTTCTTCCGTGGCGTGAAATTTTCATGAACGTATTCAGGGCAAGCTTCATGTTTCTAAAACATTTTTTTCTTGTCATCAACCTTTAAGTTCAGATTTACGCCCTTTAAATACTCGTATGGTTTCAAGCTTATTGAAGTAATTCAAGCATTTCATTTAAGTGATTTTTCGTCCGTTATAAGAGTCGTTTTTAGTAATTTTTTGATATAAACCACTATCTCCATTGAAAAGCATTGTCAAATAGCGAAGGACATTATGTGTTACACTTTATTCAAATACAAACAGTTAATAAATGGTGACAATCGAATACATCTAGAGTTCGGAAGCCAGTCCCAAAAAATAAAACGTCCAGCTCAACTCGACACACCAAAGACTTCCAAGGACATCACGACCGGGAAACCTTCCGAGGTCCCAGCTAAGCTGCCAATATTCTGCTTTTCGAGGGCTCAAAGTCAGGGCCTTCTTCGTGTAAGACGACGATAGTTTGACGACGTCGCGGTCGTTCGAACGACTGAATTGCTTCGTGTAACACATACAAACTTGAATCGTCTGGACGATGTCGTTAAGACGATTCAACTTAAGCTTCATGTAACTTGTTGAACTGTCAAATATGGTCGACTGAATGATTGCTATTTTGTAATCGTCTCATACTTTTTGTGGATTTTTTGAAAGTTTTTTTTTTATTTTAAATTAATTAAAAAAATTTTACGACATTACAATTTGGTATTTTTCGATAATAATGAAAGCAAATTAACTATCGCATTAATGCGAATGCGAAGGAAACTAATGTCGATTTCCTTTATTTACACTAGGGATTTCCATCCCGGATACATTTTTCTTTCTTTTGGTGTGCGTATTTCGTATACATGTAAATCCCTCTTCAAATAAGGATTCGAAGATTTTGATCTTTGTCAAAAAAAAAATCGATTTCTTTGGTGTGAAGGAACATAAAATCTGTCGAGAGATCGAAATCTTCACACAGAAATTGATTTCTCATGTGTAAAGGAAATCGACATAAGGAATACATCGGATCCTCTCTCACTTCCAACGAAAACTTTAGTTTGATTACAACCAGACAGCCAAAATGAAATTTGTTGCTTCTTGATGTTCCCAAACTGTGGACAATGGACGACACGACAGAACGATGCGATTGAAACTTTACACGAAGCTAAGTTTTGACGACGTCGTGTTCGACAAATAAAATAAAAATAAAAATACTACAGGAAAGAACTTCTATACTCAGAAACAAATATCTACTACTCGATTGCTTTAAAAGCTAATATAGGAAACTCAGCCAATCACCTAAACCAGCTAATAAGAAAGGTAACAAACCAACAGCGACTTCCCAGCCCAGGTATCTCAGCACAATGTGTATACATACTGCATGACAGCATAATCTCAATTGAGACATTTTATGAATTTTCAAGGCTGGATTGTTCAAAAATTTAAAATACAAATTTAAAAATCTAAAAATCGAGTGAATTGAACAGATCGTTATTTTTATTTTTAAAACAACATAAATAGAAAATCTAATTTCATCAATATTCTGGTTCACGTTCTAATTGAATCCCCACAGCAGTTTTGAGTAACTTAACGAAAGTTAAAAAAAAATAAACTAAGCATCAAAAGCCGCCTCGAGCGATCCAGAGCCAAAATGCCATTCTTGAATACACAATTTAAATGTTGGTTGTTGCATTAACTACGGACTTCATATTACTTTGTAGTCGTTTGTGCAATTTCTCGTTCTTTTAAAAGTTATGAGGTGAGGCCTCTTAAGAGGTAGATCGAAAGTCAATGTAAGCTTCTGCACTTTTGTTTTTATACAAAACACCATGAAAAGTTTGGAATGCGCTTAGGGTCTTTTCTTCATTGATTTGTTTATTTTGCTGAAAAACATCTAAGTGTGTATCATTGTCAATATGTGCTAAACAAATCTCAAGCAGTTTCATATACACTGACGGTCATCTGAATAGATCCACCATTTTTTTTTTTAAGTTTGAGTTGAGTTTTCTTTGAACAAAGTCGTGTAAAATATTTTATCATTCTTAAGACATTCAATTCAATCATTCTTAAGACATTCAATTCAATTTAGATTGTATAATAAATAAACCTTCATCTACGTACCACTGTTGAGTAAAACTTTTTTATACTTACATATAAATTTTTTAAAATTTGATTTAACAGCATACAACTAACTATAAAACTTTATAAGCATAGACATAAAACACAGAAAAATTTGAAGATTCAATTTATTATGATTGTTAAGCACGATGACAAATTGTTACATTTCAATTATCATCAACATTACATTGCGCATCAAAAATCATTTTTTCTGTGCGTACTGTACGACCTCTTACGGGATGTGCATTATTGTTTAGAGTTAACGTATTGCGAAAACGATTCACATTGTCTCGAATTAATGGCTCTTATAGGCGATTATGAGCATCATAAGAGGCAGGCATCACCCGATGTGTTTCTTAAATTAAACCATGTTTTTCAAAATAAATTTGCGCATTTTGCAAACACTGCTCCGGTGTGAGTTAATTCATTATGAATTGCCAAAGTCAAACTAACCTCGAGATAACTGAGAACTTTCAAGTCAGCTGTCACAGAAAACATCATTATAATGCTAAATTAATTAAAAAATCAATAGTGAGTTTGTACCAGGCTTCTTAGGTATGAGTTCTAAATTATATTCGGTACAGAACCTCATTAAGTTTGCCCTAATAAAACATGGAAATGTCTTTCCAAACCTTCTTAATGCAATGAATTAGCTTGTTTTCTTTGAATTGTTTTCCTGACTCATGCACTATTTGTGCTGGCAAATCCAAAATATTTCGAGTATGAAGGCCATAAAAGCAATGATACGTTTTGATCTTGGATCCACTAATTCAGTTCCCAAGGTGTATGTGTAGTGGCATTATCGTGTTAATAAGAGGATGGAATGGAATTTCTTGAAAAATAACACAAACATATGGATACGGTTTTTCAAGCACACATACTACGAACTGACATTCATTTTCGAAGGAGGCGCCATGCTTACGAGTAGAAATCGCTCTTCATACCATCGCTTCAGCCTGGCATCTATAGAATTGTGAAGCGGTTCTGATAATGGTTTTTCGATGAATAACTTAATGGGTTTCATGTTTTTACCTAGTCAGACTCCTTACACAAATAAAAAATATACCTACTAAATGAGAGACTTTTGCCAGTTTTTTTTAACAATATACAATAATTTTTTCATTCTGATGTCATTTTTAACTAGGATTGATTTAAAACGTTCACACATATAACTTCTAATACTTCTTCAACAACAAACCTTCTTTTTATAATGATAAGAAACATTATAAACATAATATGGCGCAAAATTTTAATTGAATCAGTGCGATGCTAAAGCTGTTTTAGTATGATACTAGGTTAAAACAACGAATTTGCAAATTTTAATCGAATATAGCATCATACTTTCTATACCCTTTAAATCATCGAGTACCTACTTTATTTTTTTAGTATCGTGCTAGCTTCATATGACTCTTTGACATTTGCAAACATCAAAAAAGGTTCGTGTACTTACTTTCTTACACGAAATGTCATTGTTTTAGGTGTGTTCAGAAGCAATTTATTAAGAAAATTCTTTTAGTGCGATACTAATTAGAAAATGTTTAAAATTAAGAATAAGTTAGTAAACTACTTTAAAGTTAGCAAATTGTTAATTAGTATCATACGAATGCGTTAATAAACGGCTCACAGTGGTTTCATTTGTATGGGAAGGGCGGTCAAAACTCAAAATGCCATTTTAATTGGTAGAAAATAAAACAAATAGTTAAAAAAGTGATTTATTTTAAATATTATTTAATTTTATTAAGAATTAAAGCAATAAATTCAAAATATCTTTAGACAATGTCGATTTTTGTGTTTTTTTCAAATTTCTTTCGTTAGAAAGCAAAGGGTCTGATGTTAGAAGTAATCTATTAAATAAATCGGTGTTCGTTGACAGCCTAGATATTTTTCGGGTGTTGTGTGATCGGAAAAATTTAACATCTTTGTTTTTTGCCTCTGCTACCTCTTCAGTAAATTGGCCTATAGGCAATATGGCGTGTTTCACAATTTGTCCTCCGTGAATAAGAATTTTATGTACTGAAGCTGGCAATGGGTACCAAGGGTATTCTGCAACAATTTCCCGAGCTGTATCTTGCGCATATGTCTGAAAAGATTCTGCATTAATTGCAAAACAACTGGCCAAAGTTTTTAAAATTACAGCACATCTTTCAATAATGGATTTTTTAACGCCAGTTATCTGAGAAGACACAGAAGGGTTTGTGAAAAATCTAAGAGCAGTATTCCCATCGTTTGAATTTCCACCACCTTGTTTTGGTTTGTCAATTATCAATCCGATGTTCTTGAATTCTGCTTGTATGCGTTTTTTCTGTACTTCGGCCGATGAATCGGAAATTTGTATTTTTCATTCTTGTTTGGCTTTAAGAACCTTGGCATAGCTTGGAAAAATATCAGCTTCAGTCTTTTGGTTTACCAAGTTCCTGATAACTTGGTACTGATGTTTTGACAATTTTGCTTCAACCAAAAGTTTCAAAGCATCATTTGAATCAAGTTGTTTAACTTGGAGATTGTCTATAGACTGACAATGCCTCAAAACAGAAGCAATATCTTCATCGACTTCAACGATCTCAGCATTACAGCTCCTCTTAGTTCGAGACGAGCTTTCTAAAAATGATTTTTTTGGTCTCCCTTGACTATTTGTGGACTTTTGTTCTTCTGTCTGTTCTTGCGCAGAACTGAAGTCTTCGATAAATCAAGCCAATCAGTATTTGTAGATAAAAATACGTTTTTTTTACGTGAACAAGCCTCCCACATTCTGTGAAAGGATTTACATAGCGTATTTATCTTCTTCTTTGCCTCTAAACTTTCAATTTGGTAAGTTTCCTTAAAAATTGTCCAGGTTTTATTAATTTTAGCAACACTGTGACCTTTCCTCAACGTATGCCAAATATTAAAAATGTCAATCCGCTTTATCATATTGCTAAAATCTAAAAAAAAGTTAAGAAAAGCGTTTTAATTCGGGTCAAAATTTTACAATTTGCGCAAATTTGCGCAAAAAAATTCGTATATGTTCTTAAAGAAGAAAGATAACCCTAAATTATTCTGTTTTAATTATTGTGGGATTTTATGGGAATTTGATGTTTCGGCTCTTCAGAAAAACACGAAATATGAAAAAAACACAAAATATGCACCATTTTCGAAAGAGGTCAAAATAAAAAATATATATATTTTTTTAAAGAAAATTATTTAAAAGCAATTGGTATACATTATTTTTTTACTCACATCAACTTTTTTTCAAAATTAACCTTACACAACAGAAAAAAAATGGTTAAACCGCAAAATGTCGAATTTCAGACTAACGTTTTTTATAAAATTGCGAAAAACACTCAACTTCGTCACGCGACTGACTGCCAACAACTAATTTTAGAAGAGAAACCTAACTGTCAATTTATTGTCCCGTTATCATAGATAATTATTGCATTAAAAAAAAATAAATTGTTTAACTTTGATATTTTGACTTTTGGCCTATGGGACAATCCACTGTGCGGCTGTTTAAAATTTTGCGTCAATGTTTATAAACCAAGATGAACAAGAGCGGTTCTACTGCCGACGCGCGACGTTTTATTAGGAAGATGTATTAGGATGTATTAGGAAGAAAAATTGTACGATCTATTCAGAGGAGCCTCAGTGTTCATATGGATTAGATGTTTTAAAATGTCATCCCACTCGTCACACAAATACCTTATTCTTGTTTTTACTGTCTTTCTCTCAGGTTGCTCTTTATTATATTTGCAACATCCCATCCTTCCCAGTATTATTACATGAATTGCTCTTAAAATGTCTCGAGAGACCGCGAAACCAAGTCAAAAAGAAGTAGTATCCATTCTCAAATGGAAAAGTGTTGGGGCTGCTGCGCTGCGGCATACAGAATGAGAAGTAAATGGAAAGAACAAACAACATTTAAGTAATTCCATCCACGTCGTAGTTGGAAAATATTGGACAGCAGAATAGCGTTGTTTAGTTTTTTTTTTTTTTTAATTCTATAAAATGTGTTTCTTTTAAGTTAAGGAATTCTCGTTATTGTACCGTAACACCGGTTAAGAATTATTTAGTTTTTTTTTTATTTTGCTTCGTGATCCAGTTCATTGGGTCGAGTTTATAGCTTATTTGGCTTAGAATGTATAAGAACTATGGTTTGTTATGAGATTTAGATCTTATAATGATGATATAAGGTGTCTTTTAGATTTTAACTAATAAAGATCATTTAAGATTTT
The DNA here is from genome assembly GCA_911387755.1 of Chrysotoxum bicinctum. Taxonomy (NCBI): domain Eukaryota; kingdom Metazoa; phylum Arthropoda; class Insecta; order Diptera; family Syrphidae; genus Chrysotoxum; species Chrysotoxum bicinctum. The sequence continues at coordinate 9,866,041 of OU426991.1, read as the reverse complement.
TGTTGTAAACAAATCTGGAAAAATGTCCATATAGTACATTTGGCTTTTTATTTTTTCAATAAAAAAAAGATGTTTTTATTTGATTTAATATTCAAATTGAAAAAAAAAAATTATGTTTATATTTATTTGCACTAAGCCACCGATCAAATCAGTCACACAAGGTTTGAACTGATCTAGTTTTTATCAATGGTAAATGAACTGATTTTTGATATTTGACAGTTACCGATGAAAATTTATGTTTCACGAAAAAATTAATTCAGCCTGGTCTTTTTTGATTGGGCTCATATCACCTATAAGGGTCTTCTTTTTTAGTTTAGAGCAGAGACTGAGTTGTCAAAAATAAATTGTTTCTTTTTTAGGTCAGAGTGTTCGGAGCTTCGAATAGGTGTTATTAGAAGTTTGTTTGACCAATTCGTTATAATTTGAAAAAGTTTTTTTAAGATTTCTCTTATTCGGCTTATTTGGTCTCAATAATTTATTAATGAAAGACTTTCATTAGTTTTCCCGACGTTTCGACTGAGGTTTCAGTCTTCTTCAGGGGCACTTTATTAAGCATGAAAAATATAAAATAAAGTAGAAAAACATATACAAACAAAGTTTTTACATTTTTTGGGATTGAACTTACAGTTTATAAGAAAATTAATAAAATTTAATATTGAAAAATATAAAAAAAAAAAAATATTATTTGAATTTGTTACTTTTTTGAGCACTTCTTTATTAGAAGTTATGTCAACTAATGAAAGAAAATACATATATGTTAAGGAAAGAAAGAAGCATATGAAAGAAAAGGATAGAATTATTTAAGTAGAGACTAAGGAACAATACACTGACGATATGCTTTGTGTATCCTGCTTCCTGTTCATGTTATTTTTGTTGTTCAAAATGTGTAGCGTTTCCAAAGTGTATCTCTTAGATGTGTGTTTCTCGACTTGAAGTATCTCCGTGTTTTTGAAATCCGGAACATGTTGGTTTTCTATGCTGTGACTGGCAAGCTACATCGGCACAACGAAAACAACTCTTAAAACAACGAATCTCCAATCACAAGTCGGATATTAAAACAAAAAGTTCTCAAAAAACAGCGCTTGCCAGTCACAGCATAGAAAACCAACATGTTCCGGATTTCAAAAATCCTCAGTCGAAACGTCGGGAAAACTAATGAAAGTCTTTCATTAATAAATTATTGAGACCAAATAAGCCGAATAAGAGAAATCTTAAAAAACTTCTTCGAATAGGTGTTTCCTTTTTCGTTCTGAACATGTTCGTAGCATGCGCTCTATGAACTCAGAATAAAATAACCGAGCAGACAGAGTTAAATGCTTAACGCAACCATTTGTCAGGTGGAAATATAAAAATAAATGGTGACAGATAAGTGTTCAGGGGCCTATTGCACCAACTACAAATTACAAGTACAAATTTGTGATTATAAAAAATTACATATAAAAAAAACTCGATTTTTACAAATTTGTTAAAAAAAATGCTTGTAATCACAATTTTGTAAGATGGTGCAATAGGCCCCCAGATGTGCTTCAAAAACAATTCAGAGCCTTCAGAGCAAGCTTGCTTTAGACGAACGTTCAGAACATGATCGCATTCTGTTAAGAGTTCTATTCTGAACTAAAAAAGAAAATCGCCTTATCATTGAACCGTTGTGTATTCCATAATAATAAAATGAGCTACTTGAACTTGCACGAATATCTTCTTTAATCGTGAAAACTTAAAATATAAAAGTCTTGAATTATTAAAATATTTGAAATTAATGGGCTTTCTTATTGGTCAAATAATTCAATTTATTTTTTATTTGGATCTGTCATGATGTCAATTTTGGCAATGCTGGCATTCCATTGGGGATACCAAAATAAATCTTAGTAATTATCTGCTTGCAAAGGTGGTTTTAGGTTTGTTTAATTTATTCCAATTATGAAAATTATCTCGAAAACACGAACAAAAAGATTTCTAATAAAAAAATGGAAGCAGCTTAAAATGATTGAGCACCAAGAGCAGATATACATATGTACATAATTAGTTAAATGATGAAGTTTTTTGAAATTATGACACATATTGAAATTACATACATAAATACAATGACAAAAAAAAATCAATTTGATATAACATTTCATTCGCCGCAAATAATAAAACCATTTAAAAAAAAAATAAAAATAGTGGTAGAACATTAAAATTGTTATTGTTTCATTCAAAAATCAACCCCTCGCCCCAAAAATGTCCGGAAGCATAATGCACACAACACTTAGATACATGCCTAATGCAGACAAATGATTACATTGCATCAGATGCAATGCTTTTTTTTATTATGATTCAAGAAAAATCATCGATGACGTGATTTATCGCAACTCACAAATACTTACTTACATACCATACATATATCAACTCATCTAGTTTGACAGAAGCAGTCTGAAGCAAAATAGGAACAATGCAAAAAAAAAAAAATGCGCCAATATCTTATTAAATTTATGACTTTATTTGAAATTGCTTTTCTATAACTTGATTTGAATTATTGCATGGAATGCAAAAAGAAATCAGCATAAGCACCCGAACTATTAAATAAAACTACTCGTATGTTTGCCTTGGATATTGTCCATAGATATACATAATTTCAATTCCCAAAGTTGAGTGCATCATATAAGCCTTATACAATAATTAGTTTATATCATGCATAAAATATTCTGATTTCTTTCAAATAAAAAGAAAAAAAAAACTAAAAAACAAAACCTGTTGAAAAATAAATAAAATACCTAACCACAAGCTATCGATGTCGTGATGGTGATCGTGGAAGAAGTGAAAGCGTCCGCTCAGTTCGAATGGAATTCGTCTTTCGAAAGCAGCAGCAAGGTTATGTTATACCTACACGTTTATAGCGTTGAGTGTTGGTAGTTGAAATTGCATGTTGTATTCATTTGTTATCATTTTAAATTCATTTGGATTTTTATATTTGTTTTAATTAACAAGTTAAGCTAGACAAAAGTTCATGAAAAACCAGCAATTATCATTAACTTACTTACAAAAATGTCATGGAGAATTTCAGACATATTTGTACTCCCGTGCATAAATGGCGAAAGGAATTTCCTGTTTAATAATTTTAGAGCTTAGAGTTCTAAAAGAGTTTTTTTTTTTGATCGAATCTTTAATAGGGTAAACAGGAGTAAATGTGAAGTAAAATGGAAAATGTTTATACCTAACGAGAAGTGAATAGAGTGACTTTTCTTGTTTTTTTTTTGTATAGTAAGCGCGCCCTCAAGGGGCTATTACCACCCTTTAAATGATTATCACAGTATGAGCGTTAGGAAAACTAGGAGGGGTTAAAAAGGAGGAACCGATGCACATTAGTTTTAAATTTCTGAATATAACAATGGTAAGGAAAACTAGAGCTAGGTAGAGCATTCCACATTCGTGTTGTCAGACTGAAGAAAGAATTTCTGTGTTTCACAGTACGTCCGAAATTTGACTCAAGGGTAAACTGATGAGCATTCCTAAAAGAGCGAGTATTACGGTTAAGTTGTTGAAGAAGTTGAATGCAACTGGCTATTTCGCTAGAACACTGTTTATTGAAACAAGAAACATTCCGGTGGTGCTCGAGGGATGCAAATGTTTCCTGTATATTTCTATCATCTTTTATTTTTAAAGCTCTTTTTGAATCCAATCCAGTGGGTTATGAGAGCACCTTCCCAAATATGGGAATTGTATACTCAAGCTTTGGACGAATATAGGCGTCATAGATTACAAACTACTTGCATCGTCGTCAAAGAAAACCTAAGAACTTAGCAGCATTTTTGACGACGTTGAATATGTGACCATTCCACACAAGGAAATCGATAGATAACCATATTGGTAATCGATAAAGTTTTTAGATGTATGAGATGATAATGTTGGACAAAAATCTATAAAGCCTATAATCAAATCGTGGTTTGACAAAATATAATTAAACAAGATGGTGTTTGACAGGAGTGAATTTAGTATATTTTCGAAAAAAAATGATAACACTGTGGGCAGAAACATTAAAAGTCCAATTTTTATTTATGTAAGTGGGTGAGCCTAAACAATTTAAACTGAATATTAATGTAGACGAATTGTGATTCTGATTCTTAAGCAAATATAGCTGCTGTTTAGGTCTTTTAAATGTAATCTAAAAAATTTTCTTGCTGTTGAGATTCACTTGAAGCTGAAGAAATACTGCCCAGAGCGGGATTCGGTGGAATACACCTCTTAGTTAGTAAACCAAATCATTGTAATCCACAATTTATGTCATAAAACTGTAAAAAATTAACAAAAATACGTGAACATTTATCTGATTAATTAAAAACGGTAAGAAAAAATAAAATTATTCAAGTGATTTGTCATTCATGTAAAACCAGCATAATTCAGTTTCATAAATCATGATTATAACAAGATTATAGCAATTTATTGAAACATTTTGGCTTGTTTGATTCAAATGTTGAGTTACATTTTCTTACGAATACATTACTTGTATATTTTACTGAAAATTAAATTACCAATAATGTCAAAGTAATGCCCGAATGAGATATCTAATAAAAAAACCATTAACTTTATTCATCAAAAACTTTTACTTTTGCATTACAACAAACACATCTGAAATTATTAATAAATTATTGATGATAATTTGTATATGGAATGACTACTTTGATGACATCCTTCTGGTTGCAAGTTGTCAGCAACAACCGGGAGCAACAATCTCTGACACACTCTACGTGTGCGTAGCGTATGTAACAACATATTGAAGTCATATATAGAAATCCCATAGATTGTGCACTTTTCTTATAGACACAGTACTGTTGAAGTTTTTTTTTCCAAAACTTTTTCAAACTGCTTTTAGATTCAAGAACATATTAAAGTGTTTTCAACTGCAGAGAAATGTTTTACTGGAACTAGAGCTGCAACTGGAATAGCTGCCAAACGGCATCATATGTGACATTTCTTACGTCCACAAAATGCTGTCACTTTTTTAAAGTCAGCTGATAGAAATTTTATAAACCAAAGTCATTATATTAGGAATTGATTTATGTGAAAAAAGAAACATAATTTTCTTGTAAAAATAAAGTAGATACTAGACTCGACTAAGTTGGAAAAGCAATTAGGAAAGATTTCTGAAGTAAAGCAGCCAACATGGTTTTTGCAAATCTCTTGTATTCACTTCCCCGAAAAGGCGGCTAAGGCTCTCGTTGCTGCCGGTCCTGCTCCAACCGACATGGTCTAATCCACAAATACGGTCTGACCATCTGCCGTCAGTGCTTCAGGGAGCTCGATTAGTCATTCCCTAGGAATTTGGGGACTCTGCATCCAAGCATCTCTCACCTGACAGATTAAATAAGAACACTTTAATGTGCTTTGGTTATCCATAAAGATATTCTGTGATTATTTTTACACTGAAAAAACATCTAAATCTTATTTAAACTCTCAGGCAAATAAACAAAATAATAACAAGATTTAAATGCAAAATTGTAGAAGATGAATATTATTTTGCACAGCACTCTAAAATCATCATCAATAAAATTTCCTATTTGCAAAAGAATATCATCATCGAAAATAGTCGCAACCGGTTAAAAACAAAGGCAAAAAAACTGTATACATTTCCTGATGATAACTAACAACATGTTTTTTTTTATGGAAATTACAAGTTTACCACACTCTATGTCGTGTGTTTTCAAAGTTGTACCTGACTGCATGCCTTTCTTGGCAGAATTTATACCTAAATGTAGGAATATGTCTTGATATGTTTTGATATTTTTAATTTTGGTGTATCCGCCTTCATGATGTACATATATACGACAATAGGAGATCTGACACACAGGTTAATTTTTAATGTTTTCGAGTTTAACATCGAACTTGTTGATGTCAATAATTTAGCATATTTTTGACATAATTCAGACACGAGTATCCTGACGATAATAAAAGTACCGTTCTCGCGAAATGTTGTAATGCTAAATGCATTGGAATGTCACAGCGGGCCAGAGGTCTTAAATCTATTCTCAGCTGTTTCTTTTTAAAAACGAAAAAATGATATTAAAGTGGTGCTTTGTGTGGGAGACAGACCGAATCCCCCAAGAGTATCTCAAAAGTGCCGATTGTCGATAGCATGCCCACATGAAGGTTGGGCTTATAAGTTATTATGTTCTAGTTCTCTACGAGCCACCAAATTTATTTATTTATTATAGCTATGAAATGCCGAAAATTGCTGTCATACCGATAGTACAGTCAAACCTGCTTGTTTGTATGCCGTATAGCTAAAAATCCGCTTTTAAAATTGTTATTTACAGAATAACTACAAATGTACAATATTTCAAAATTATTTATCTTATTTTCATTACATATAGGCATATGAAAACCAGTTTTCTTACAATTTATTTTGAAAAAAAAAAAAAAAAAACAAAGACTATTAATTTTTGAAACTAAACTCTGAAATTTGTGAAAGATGTATATCTTTTTTTATTAAATTTTTATTATTATTATTTTATTAAATTATTAAAGTGATGCGCCTGGGGAGATTTTTTCATTTGTAATTTATTTGTTAAACACAAATTTGTACTTGTGAATTACAAGTCACAAATTTGTTGACAAATAGAATTTTTCGTTGCACAAAAAAAAGTTGTAATTGTTAATTACAAGCTAAAATTTGTGAAAATCGTTCTTTTTTTGTGGGTTTCTGTTGCACCATAATAAAGCGATTACAAATTTGTTTCAGTTTGTGAAAAAAATTCTACAGGTGAAAGACCGTGTGTAAATATTTCTACAAATTTGTTAACACACTTATTTGAACATGGTGCAACAAAAAATCGTATACAGAATTTGTATTTGTAGATTACTATAACAAATTTGTGGTTATAAATTGTAAACTGGTGCAATAGGCCCCTGCTCGTAAAAAAAACCAAAAGCTAGTTGCTTAAGACTCTCAACCATTCTTGTATGCGAGTTAGCAGAACTGTGGTCTATTTCACCAACTTACAAATTGTAAATTACAAGTGTTTTTTTTTTTTTTAAATTGTAGAAAAATTGATTAATTATGTTTCACGAGATAATTGTTTTACAAAATTGTAGTTGTAGATTACAAAGGGAAATTTGTAGAAATTTCATTATTTTCGTTTCACCAAAACAATTTTTTTTTGTAGTTTACAAATACAAATTTGTAAAATATAAGTTTTTTTTTTGTAAGTTTGTGTTTCACCAAATCAAATAATTTTACAATTTTGTTCAGTTTATGAAAATTTCTTACAATAGAAAGATGATGTGTAGATTTGATTACAATTTGTAATTTTCAATAAGAATCTCGTTTAAGAATGTCGTTACGTCGGCGTCGTCGTAGGCATAGTAGCACCATAGTAGTGACCATTTCGTTCTAAATAGACGAAGAAAAATTTATCGACCGCGTATAATATAATTTCTGATACTTTTACATTCAACGAAAAGTTTCGATTGAAACGGGTTAAGGCAGGGGAAATAATAGGACAAATTGGACCACGGATTGAAAATGAAAAAAAAAAATAAAATGCACGACTGGGTCGCACGAACTTGCTCTTATGTAACAGACTAGGAATTTTAAAATCGAATGTCATTAGAGAAAACTGTTCATAAGGATCAAATTATTTTTTAAATTCTTTTAGTAGTAAGAGACAAAAACAAAATGCTATCCAAATATGAATTTATGTAAGAACAAAAATTATAAGTCGTAGTCGTTTCTTAAAAAAAGCTTTTATGTACAAACTTTTTAAAAGCTTTTGAAGAAAAAATTTTGGTACGCCAATTTAAAGTTTTAATTATTGTTCGAATAAAAATAAAATTTACAAAAAAAAATATTGAGCCGTTCCTGAGATATCGAATTTTCAAAAAAAAATAAAAAATAGATTTTTTTTTCAAAAATTCAAAAAATATTAATTTTAAAGTTTTGAAATGCAATGTGTTTTAGACTTTTTAGAAGCTTCGCTTTGAAAAATTTCATTAGGATCCGTTATGTGGATAATGAGAAATTCAAAATTCGAAAAAATGGTTCTATGGTAGGTACAAGCTGTAATGTCTTAATTTCAAATTTTTTTTTATTAAATTAAAGATCGTAAAAATTAATTGAAAGAAAAAAAATTTTAGCAAAATTCTCGGAACCGTTTTCGAGAAAAATACGATTTTTGAAAAGCATTTTTTTTAATTTTTTAGCATTTGTATGGTAGGTACCTTTATTTTTAGGTAAAATAAAATTTTTTTTATCACATCTTGTAGATTATATTGAAAAACTTTTATTTAGCAAGTTTGAAAAAAAATCTAGCATGGGGTTTTCGAAATATTGAGTTTTGAAAAACAAATTTTTAAGTTTTTTTTAAAAATCCAAAAAAAAATTTTTTGAAAATTTGAGTATACAATTCTATTTAGGTTTTTGGGGAGCCTTAGCAAAAAAAAAATGATCAAAATCGGCTGTACCGTTTTTGAAAAAATCAAAAACAAAAAAAATGGTTCCATGGGGGGTACCCTCAATAACCATTTTTCAGAAATTTTTTTTCAACAAATACCTAGCTTTAATTAAATGAAATTTTTTTGTGTTTTTATTTTTAAAATCTGTCGAACAGTTTTTGAGAAAAAAAAATGTTTACAAAATTTCGAAACAAATTCGTATGGGGGGTACCGTTATTTTTGGTCTTAAAAAATCAAATCAAAAAACATCCGGGGGGAAAAAATTAAAACCCATATCTACCAAGTTTGAAGAAAATCGGCCGAGCCGTTTAGCTGCAATCTAACGGACAGACAGACAGACAGACAGACAGACAGACAGACAGACAGACAGACAGACAGACAGAATTGCGAGACCCACTTTTTTAGTCTTCGCTATCATCGTAATGTCAACTTTGATCAAAATCTCGAGTTCGATTTTTTTTACGAATGCATAACTTGCCTTATAGTACCTATAAGTCGCAAGTAAAAATTCATTGGGCCGTACCAACAATTAAATAAGAGACGACTTTAATGATTGAGTGAAATGGACAATTACGTAAAGAGCTCTATAAAGTTAGCCATACATGTTATGAACTTAATATTTATGGGAACTATTTATTGTAAAAAATAAAATGTAGCATAAATGGTCAGTTATATAGAGTCCATTAAATAATGCTCCATTTCACTCAAACATTAAAGTCGTCTCTTAATTTGATTGTTGGTACGGCCCATTGACTCCAATGCAGCAATTTCTTAAAGCTTTACACTGGCTTGGAAATGGAGGACAGTATCATGGGATCGCAGACATGCACGGTACAGCGTTACCCTTATGCGACTTTAGTCGCATTTTTGCGACCTTTTTTGTGCTGTGCGACTATGCGACGACCTTTTTAAAATTGTTTAAAATTGCGACTTTTTCTTCGCTTAAACATTTACCATCAAACTTTTCTGAGAATGTGTGAGTATGATTGTCTTTGCTTTGTTCTTTGTTTTCTGTTCGCATTCTCGTTTTCGAAAGTAGTTTTTGTTTTCCCATTCCCACCATGGGGGCGCTTTTAGATTGTTTTTTGTTCTCTTACGTGTTTGGCACTGACGACTGACTCTGACATTTCCTGGAATTTCTCCTTACCTTTGTGCTTTGTCTGTAACATGTAACATGCCGCATCGTGGAGCAATGGGTTGTTTTGCAACATTTTTTTATTAGGACTAAATTTGAAGAAAGTACAGATTCAAAAATTGATATTATTCTCGAAAATTTGAACAACGAAAATTTAGTTTATTTAAAGTTTCTAAAATATATTCTTTCAAAAATAAATATTTTAAACAAAGTTTTTCAGAGTGAAACATCACAAATTGCTTATTTGTGCTCTTATATAGAAGATCCTCTATTTATAATTTTTCAAAATTTTGTATTGAAAGAATGTGTTCTTGGAAAATCTATTTCTGAGATTGATTATCGAAACGAAAATTGTTTTAAAAAATTGAAGAAATATATATCGGCATGGAAGCCGAAAATTGCTTAAAGGATAAAAAAACTCACAAATTTTGAAATTATTTGCATAAAAAAAATGTACTTCAATATTATTTGACGCTTTGCTAAGAAATTTTTTCAAGATTTAATGTTAAAGATGAGAAGCTTTCTATTTTAAAACATATAGATCCAAAAATAATTAGGTCAAATCAGGATTTTAACTATTTTCGGTTGGTTTCAAATTTTAATAGCTATACAAATGAGCCAGAAAAAGTGGTAGATCAATACAAACACATAGAGCTTCAAGCGTTTGAAAAAAACTATGGCAAAATTTTTGAAATTAAAAATATAGAAGAGTTTTGGTACAATGTTGGTACTTTAAAAAATAGTTTAGGTGATAACCTATACTTTGACCTTTACGAATTTGTTTGTAAAATTTTAATGTTGTCACACAGCAGCGCTTGCGCTGAGCAATTTTTTTCAAAGCTTACGCTTATGAAAAATAAATTAACAAACCGTTTACAAAGGGAAACCTGCGAAAATATGTTAGCTGCCACAAATCTCATTGACTGTGATATAAGTGAGTGGGTTCCTGAAAACAACCTAATTAAAAAGTATAAAGAAACTTTATTAAGTGAAACATTAATGTGATTTACATATCTTTTTAGGAATTTATTTTAACTTTAAACCTATACATACATATTAATTTATGTAAAATGAAGTCTTTAAATTAGGTTTTTTTGTTATTGTTATTTTTCAATGTATACCTATCTAAGTGTTTAAATAAAGAAATTCAAAAAAATATCTAAATTGTTTTTCCTATAGTAAAAAAAAATAATATTTAGGTATGCGAGTTTTTCTTTCAATTGCGACTTTTTGTTTAAAAATGCGACTTTTTCAAAGAATTGGAATTTGCGACTTTTTTTTGTAAAAGCGACTTTTTTCTGCGACTTTTTGAAAAATCCCAGGGGTAACCCTGGCACGGTATATCTAAATCTACAATTTACAGATCGGTACATCGCGTTTGTGCAGCCATTGTTGATGTTTTTTTTTTTGAAAATACAAACATTTTATTTTGCTTATTCATAGCCGTTGATGTTCTCTATTGAATTACAAATTTGTGAAAAAAATTGTAGTCTACAAGTCTTCCAAGTAAACGGTGAAACGGTTTTTTTTTTCTTTTGTAATTGTAAATTACAATTTCCCTATTTTTTGCCTCTTTTCTAACAAATTTGTTGGAATTATGTTTGTTGTTTGTGAAACAGAAAATCAGTTTACAAATTTGTAATTGTAGGTTACAATTACAAATTTGTGATTGTAATTGTAATTTGGTGAAATAGACCACTGGAAAGGCCTACAATTTAATACTCTTGGAGGATACGTCACTCCCTCGGAAGAAGCAGTAAACGCCTGAAATCATTTTTCCAGCGGCTGAGAATCGAATCCAAGACCTTCTGCCTGACAGTCCAACGACCTCATAACTTTGCAATTGATTCTTTAATTGAAACTAACTTGCTATCTGGGGCCTATTGCACCAGTTTACAATTTATAACCACAAATTTGTTATTGTAATCTACAAATACAAATCCTGTATACGATTTTTTGTTGCACCATGTTCAAATGAGTGTGTTAACAAATTTGTAGAAATATTTACACACGGTCTTTCACTTGTAAAATTTTTTCACAAACTGAAACAAATTTGTGATCGCTTTATTATGGTGCAACAGAAACCCACAAAAAAAAGAACGATTTTCACAAATTTTAGCTTGTAATTAACAATTACAACTTTTTTTTGTGCAACGAAAAATTCTTTTTGTCAACAAATTTGTGATTTGTAATTCACAGGTACAAATTTGTGTTTAACAAATATATTACAAATGAAAAAATCTCGATATTTTACAAATTTGTTAAAAAAATGCTTGTAATCACAATTTTGTAAGATGGTGCAATAGGCCCCTGCTCTGTCATTTTAATAAGAAAAATAAAAGCCTGTTATTCGTCAAGTAATATGCTTCGGTAAAATGGTTTAACAGAATTCAGGTGAAAGAAAAATGGCGTGCAAGTTGGTATCTTGACTTTTGCCATATGACATATTCAGGGAACACTAAATAAACTTTTTATGGCCATAAAAATACTATATTTTTGAATAAATTGCAAGTCTTAATAGAGCGTTGAAAACGAGGGTTAAGAGGATACGAGCTACTACCATATAGGTAGGACAGACCTACCGGTGGTTCCAATGGTTCTGTAGAACTAGGGCGCAGCAGCACCAAAGGGACTTGAGTGCTCGGTTCTATGAAACATTTCTAGAAAGAAATAAAGGCACGCGTATTTTTTATAAATCTAGAATTGGCACTGCACCAGCCATCATTTCTTTTAAAAGCAATCTTGCTTAATGAAATATGAAGACTTTGCAGTTGCAAAAGCAAGAAAGAGAGATTTTTAATAGTCAGCAGTTTTAACTGAATTGAGATTTTTCCATGTCCCCAAAAAATCCATATTTATAACAACAACTATTATTCATTAATAAGCGCTTACAAAAATTGTAACCAGGGCACTAGAGGCGCTGGAAGAGGCCTTGCGAGTGACAAAATGGTTCACTTCACTGGGGAACATGTGTAGAACAGTGTGACACTACGAGTATTTTATGGATTATCTCCAAAAATTGAAAAATGTTTAATTCGAATTACATGAACGCTATATCCTATCGTGCATCTTGCGACAATATTCTCATATCAAAGTTAACAAAGGTGTTGTGAACCTTATTTCTTTATTTAAAATACTGACTGACTTCTTATTATTAATGGAAAAGCCTTATTTACTTACAATGTTTCAATAGACAAGCTGCGTCTGTCTCTTGCCACGCACTGCTGAAGTATGTAATTAAATAATCTTTTGCACAAACAGGGTGCGTTTTATGTTCCAGGGTCCTATTGCACGATCTTACAAAATTGTGATTACAAGCATTTTTTTAACAAATTTGTAAAAATCGAGTTTTTTTTATATGTAATTTTTTTTAATCACAAATTTGTACTTGTAATTTGTAGTTGGTGGAATAGGCCCCAGGTTGATTTTATTTGGCTGCCATTTTTGTGTTAATAAAATTTGTTAGTTGGCATTGGGCAGTCTTAGAAAGCTGTCGATAACATTTTATTATGGAGCATCTTACGCAGCAACAACGTGTTGAAATCATTAAAACATTTAATTTAAATAATTGTTCAATTATAAATACGCTGATAGATAAATATGCATACACTGGAAGATAAAGTAAAGACTTGGCGATAAGTCAGCTAACGTATACCAGAAGAGATTAATGCATTGAAGTAGAGAGTTTCTGAATGTCCGGGTATATTTCATTGACACCGCCGTGCACAAGAAATTGTCTTCAAACTTTTGTATGCAAAATATGCTTAACAGAGCTCGCCTTTGTGCTGCGGCCATCACATACATATTGTTAAAAACCATATAATTAATCAGTAAAATATAAATTATAAAATCATATTTCACTTAAAAGTTATTAAAATAAATTAAAAACAATATATACCAAGTTCAACAAAAATCGACCGAGCCGTTTAGGGTGTAGTCGAACAGACAGACAGACGAAATTATTTTTTCAAAAATTCAAAAATTTAAAGTATGGAGAAAAAGTTTAAGGGAAGGCTCTCGAAATACCTATTTACGGGGTACAATGATGATTCCTTTTGAATTTTACAAACAAAAATTAAAAAGGAGAGGAATGTAAGATAAAGAAATACTTATATATGTAGGTACTTATGTCAAAAATTATAGTTAATTATATTTATGTTTAACTTTAACAGAATTGAGATTCTTTCTTTAGGCACCCTACACGAATGTGGAATGCTCTACCCAGTTTTGTTCCCCTCCCTAATTATGATATGCAGAAATTCAAATCCAATGTATGTGCATCGGTATCTCTTTTTTCAATCATAATTTATAAATTAATCATATAATTAATACAAACATGATAAATCCAAAAAAATAAATTTGGAGCTTGGTCTTAAACGGGTTGACTGATTTCCTTCAAATTTAGAATATTTTTGAACACATTCTTTGACAAATATACATAATGTTCCAAATTTTAAGAAAATCGGTTTGCCCGATGTAAAGTGGATTTCCCATGTTTCTACCCAACAGCGCAGATATATATTTATCTATTTATGCAAATAAATTAAAAACAAGAATTTAAATATCATTATTATCAAGGAATCTGCATAGTATTTTTCTATTTCTAAGCCTGACAGCCATTAACTTAAAAATATTTATATTTTCCCCTAATTTTTTCAGATGAACCCTATATTGTAGAACCAACACCTGCCCTCAGACTTGGAGATGAAGGTATTTGTTCTTATTTTTTTTGATCAAATAGTAATATAATATATAATAATAAATTAATTTGTTTTGTAAATATGCTTTTTTCTAAATTAAAAAAAAACCGCTGTCATTGAAAGTTTTCTATTATATTTATCTTTAATGTTTAATTTTGTGTATTTTTATTTCTCTCTTTCTCTGTACTCCTTCTTACTACTCTACACTTCAACTGTCTCTAAACTAAAAAAAAAACTGTAAATATAATCACATGTACATTCTGTATACAAATGGATAAAAAAAATAAAACAAAAACTAAATTTAAATAAATTAAAAATTAAAAAAAAAAAACAGAATTGACTACAGTTCTTTTGGTAAGCAATGACAATCGCACAGCATCGCATGGACGGTACTTGAATGTTCGTCCAAATGTGGGTCTTCTAACATCTACTGCTCGAACTTTTATTCAGGAAGGTGTTACAACTGAATATGCAACTGAAGTGCTTGGAACAACTTTAGAAAATGGACGAATTTACGCACAGTTATTGAAGAAAAGCTCAAGGGTGCTGTACGACAAGGAAAGTGTCATTGCTCCAACTGCTCCAAATAATAATGGAGGTGTTGTGCACACGAGCATTATTGGTGAAGAGCCTGCTCATCATCAAGTTCTCTACCCCCAACCACGATCGTTGCTTCAAAGTCATAACGATTTGGTAGCTGACAAGGACTGGCAGGATATCGATGATAGAATTATTTTAGAAAAAAACTCCTTTGTTGGTAATACTGATTTTGTTGGTAGCTTACCAAAGCGTTCGCATATTGTATTCCCCGTGAAAGCAGCAGCAGCAGAAGAAAAAAATGAACACACAGAACATCAGTTTAAGGCGGGTTACCTCGTCGAGAATTTGTCAACGCTTGGTGATAGTGTCAAATCAAAGGAGGATGCTGTCAGAATTATGGCTAACAAAGTTCAACCAGCTGTTGATTTGCCAACATATACAATAAAGAATATGTTTTCCCCAAGTGGATTTTCCTGGGAGCCTTCTACGGAAACAGAAAAACAAAACCAACATAATATTGACACAATTTCCACGAATATTAGTGCTTTCTCAGTACAACGATCTCCAAAACTTCTTTACCATCAAGTGATGAAAGACGAACACAGTAGGATACTGTCAACGGTAACTTATTATGGCTTTGCTGATTTCACAACTGTTGTTGGCGATAGTGTGATCGTTTTCTCACCGAGTACATCAGCTGAGAAAATCATTTCGGCACAAGTGACATCAATCAAGGGAAAAGCGACCCTAGGTCCCCAAGACGCCTACGTTTCTCAAGTTCCTATAACAATTACTCAAGATCTAACTGAGCCAACTTTTATCACTCCAATGCTCTCAACTGACGTGTATGATTTTAGCATCACACCAACAGATGAGAGGGAAAAGAAAAAACATGAAGAGACCGAAATGGAAATAGAAGAATACTTTGGGCAGCAACAAAATAGTGGAGAAGAGAGAAATGAGGAAAGTATTGAAAAAACAACAATAGAAGTATCTAGGAAACAACAACCAGTTGTTGTAACTTTTCCTACTGATCCTATATTTCATGATGAACCGAAAGTTGTTGAAAAACAATCTCATCAAGAAGAAACAACATTTTCTACAGAAAATGATGAAAACACAATGACAACAGTGCCGACAGCTGAAGACGAAGATGAACAAACCACCGAAATAAATATGGTTAACAATCAACTTGAACAGGTTGTTTTGATTTCGTCAATGTCTGATGTCAGCTCCAGTATTGTAGACAATTCTATGCCTACACCTACGAAAACTTCATCCCGAATTATGCTCTCCCGACCATCTGATGAGGAAATTTTAAAAATTTATTCATCTTTGGCGAAGGCAGAAGCTGAACTGGCTGCTCAAAAGTCCAGTGATGTTTCCTTTAAAATGAATAATTTCGAATCAATGACAGATAAGACTACAACAATATCAACTGAAAATACATCTGAAATCATAACGACCAATGAAAAACAATTGGAAAAGATTGCAACGATTCCAACAACTCCAACCATACCAGAGGAGGAAGATCAAATTCAACCAGACATTCAAATTAAGGGTGGGGCTACAACAGTTTTCTATGAAGACGATCCCTTTTTAGAGTTTGTTTTACCAAGCTCTACGGAAACAATAATAATTCAACAAACAAAATCCTTCGAAACAACTCCTGAATCAGAGGATGATCCAGATATTACGGATGCTAATACAGAGTCTTCTGCAACAGACTCTTCGATATTAGAAGAAGATACCACTATTTTGTCATCAACCGATTCAAATTCAGAAAATGAAAATAATGACCAAGAAGAAGATTTCAAGCCAATTATCAAAGAAATCGAAGAAAATGAAGAAGTTGAAAATTGTGTCCGAACATCACAGGTTTACTTAACACAAATTCCCAAAACTCTTACCTATTACACAACATTTTTCATTCCGAATGATGAGAATTCGGAAACTTCGACATCGATTGAAACAAATGTTGTTCCAAGTTTTGATATAGCAGAGGCTACAAAGCATTATTGCATTCAATCAACACGACCTATGTATGTTGCTCAATCAGTGTTGGAACGTCCCCTAGAAATAAGTTCCAACATTGAAGAGACCACAAATTCAGTGACACAGGTTACAACACCGATGATGATAGTGCGTGAGAATGCTGAAATCACTGAAGCCTCCAATGAAGCGGATAATTATGAAGATGAAACTGAGAAGAACGAAAATATTGAAGATGACAATGACGATATAGAGTCTGAAGAAATCGAACTCATTTACAAAACCTTATATACTACTTATACATATCTTACAACATTCTTCCATGACTCAACCACCAGTGTTTCAAGTCACAAGGAAATAGTAACAAATATCATCACATCCAGCATAAGTCTTGAGAGTGTTAGTTCAACAGAAGATGGAGAAATTGAGCCCACTGCCACAAAACCACCACTTACAAACGTAGCTACACCAACCCTCAACGATACGCCACTCCATTCGAGTGCCAAATTTGACCTTCAATCATCAGACCTTATCAAAATCGATGGCATTTTGAGAGAAGATTCCGACCAAACAAGCAAACTCACTGAGCAACTAGACGATAATAAAATTGGGAAGACATATTTCACAACTTACACATACTATACTACAATTTTTGTTGATGGTGAAACAGAAATTATGAGCCGCACCGAAGTCCATACCAATGTAGTTGGAACATCTCAATCGGATGCAGCTATAAATCCGTCAGCAAGGAATCTTCAAATTGATGACACGGTTTCGGATGAGGATAATGCCGTCATTGATTTACGTCCAACACCAACGTATGATACCATACAAAGAACAGCAATTTTATTGAACGAAGATTCTAAGCTAAATGAAAGTAGTGTTCAGGAATTAGAATCGTCTTCAAGCAGCTCATCGTCGAGGAGTGAGAAAAAAATTGTTCCTATTATTGACTTAAAGTCACCTATCAGTTCAAACGGCCATAATCAAATTGTTGAAAACGGTGTTCTCGAAGATCAAATCAGCTCGGAGAGTAATACTGAGGAAATAATACCCTCGGCTACACTACTCTTGCAGACAAGTTTTACCACATTTACTTATTATACAACAATGTACAGCAATGAAGCAACTAATGTTGTAAGTCGTTTAGAAACTATAACCAATATTGTAACAGAAACACTACAGCCAACTAAGACGCTGAGTTTGGATGAAGCGACATTACCAATAACATACTTCACAACATTCACATATTGGACCAAGCTGGCAAAAGAAGGACAAATAACGACTTTGAGTCGGGAAGAGACGATTTCTAATGTCGTTGCACCAAGTATTTCTGAACTGAGTGACAGTAATTTGAAAACAATCTCAACTACGGAGCCTGTTTTAAGCACAATGATGCTATTACCAATAAGCCAAAGTCAATCATCCTCGGATGAGCTGTCGAAAAATATCGAACCGACAACCTATTACACAACTTACACTTACTACACAACATCATATGCCGGTGAGCGAACAGTGACTGACAGTCGTTTTGAAACTGTCACAAATGTATTGATTCCTTCCATTATTGCTTCGTCAATTCCACTGCCAACGCTTAGTGCCAACCAATCATTGAATACAGCAACTGAGCTTACTGAAGACAATGCTGTGATTGTTCAACCACCTCCTCGAACTATTTCGTTTGATTTTAAAACAATCGTCGATGCCGAAGGTATCAGTACGCTTTATTTTAAAACACAAGTCGTAGCTACAGTTGTTGATGGAACTTCCACAGAAATAGCATCAAGTACCTCAAACATTAATATTGATGAAGTGAAAAAAGCTCTTTCGACGCAAGTTACGCCTGAAGGAAATGAATCAGGGTCAACTAGAACTTACAAAACTGGTTTGGTACGCCTAATTGAAGGAACAAAACTATCAAACCAAACCACAACTGTTTATCAATCGAAGGTTATTGGAACTATTATTGATCAGCGATATGCCCAGATAATCGAGAGCACATCTAGTTTTATTATAGAAAAAACCCTAGCTCCAGGCTTGGCAATAGATGCTTCATCAACGAAATTAGTACAACCAACTTCTGTTCTCATCACGGCCTTATCGGATAAAACCCTTGAAAGCTCTGTAAGCGATATCCAAGATGAAAACAACAATCAAAATCATGAAGGCGAAGAAGATGACGATGAAAATCAGAATGAAGATGGAGATGGAGACGAAAACGATGATGAAAATGATCGTCCAAGAACTCGATTGTCTTTTCAAACTAAGAAGAAAACTTTTACGCCAGTTATACGACCATTTGTCTCACGAAATCGACCTCAATTTGCACCGAAACGTAAAAATATTCTTCAGAGCAGTGCCACCATTATAACCAGATCTGATTTAACACCCACAATTACAGCAACTCCGGCAATAAAATCAGATGGACGGGGACGGTTTAGCAGTTCAAGAAAATCAAATGTAGGTGCTTCAAGTCTGGGAATAGGTGGCAGCAGTTCACAAGGTGGTAAGAGATTTGGACGTCCAAGTAAGTCCTCGCAATTCGGAACATTTGGTTCATCTTCAAGCTTTCCAGGATCATCGTCTCGTAATCGTTTGCAATCGTCAAGGGGTGTACAGCAAGGATTTTCATCTAGCTACAATGGTGGTGCTTTCCCCAACTCACGTCGGAGTGGAGTGAGTTTTAGAGGCTCTTCAACAAGTGCTCGTTCGTTTTCAAGTGCGTATCCTGGAAACTCTAGATTGAGAATACGACCATCATCTTCTTTGCCATACGACAGTTCATCAAGCACGGCCAGTTATACAACCCTGTCAGCAGATAGTGCAGAAGATGATGGTGGAGTCACTCAGAGATATGAAAGTGATGAAGAATCTGATTTTACAACAGAGAATTTACGAAGAAATAACAACAATCTGCTGCGCTTACGTAGACCACAATTAAATCGGCCAACATTTCAAGTTACACCTCGTCGAAATCCACTAAATCAAAAGCCCAGAACAACAACTTCAACTAGTACGACTACAACACAACGTTCACGTGCAAGAGTTGGGCAACGTCCGTCATCGTTTGGACAAATTCAAAATAGATCAAGACCACAAAACAGTCTTTTCCCTCCACGTAGATTATTCCAACCTCAAAATGTTAACCAAGATTTTGACGAGGGACTTAAGTCTGGTGCTGGTGAGGATTTTGATAATGACAAAGACGACAACGATTCATCGGATTATGAAAACGATGATGAAGGAATCGAGGACGAGGAACTAGATGACGTGAGTCGTCGTCGTCGAAGTGAAAGTGTCTCTAGGTCTTTGGTAAAAAAAAGATCTAAGCGACAGGCCAATAATTTCCGAAACAGATTTCGTCGACCTTCTACTGTAAAACCAGCAGTTGAAGAACGAGCTGAAGATCCCATTGAGGATGAATCTAGTAGCACGGTTCGTTCACGTGCGTCTTCACGTTTCACACACCGTACTCATGCCCCACCTCACACACCTTCGCACTCCACAAGCAGCAACAAGGCGAAACCTAAGAATCGAGCCATACGTCCAACGAAGCCTAATTCAAGCAGTCGCGCTCAATTTACTCTACGAGAAAAAGACACAACACCTAAACACTCATCGCCACGTCTTGCAACGAACTTCAGGCGTCCTTTACCTAATGGTGGAGCTTCATCGTCATCCTCAAGACGGACAACAACACCAGCTTCCCGCCCTAAAGCACCGAGAATCAAGAGCTATGGCAACCCTATTACCGAAACAACTCATAACAGCAGTCCGCGTGGAAGAACTACAACTAGTAGTCGATCCAAATCAACAGGACGTAGCAGAAGTCGCAGCGATTTCACCACTGATCCGATAGTTCCAGTTTTTGATGGAACCATTACCGTGACGCATACTTCTCCCACAGAAATTACAATTCCGATTGTCAATGGCAAAGTGACGGAATATAAGAATGTATTGACAACCACCACGAGTACCGAAGTTGTACCGCCAAATCAATACACTTCAATTATTGGCCAGGCCGGCAGTTCGACTTTGGTGCTTAATCGTGAAGAAACTTCAGTGAACTTAAACGGAGCTACAGAAGTTACTCAGTTCATACTTCACGAACAACCAACCACTACTGTAATATTCACACCAACAACTATCAGAGGTCGTAAGACCTCATTTGCACACATGATACCCTCGACAGCCTATCAAGTGGAAAATATCGTTTCAACCATGCAACCACAAATAGCAGCAAACGCACCACTGGCAAATATACTTCTTTCCCAGCTATTGCTAGGAAACTTAGGAAGCTTGAATCAACCGAATATCAATCCTCTTTTGGCTCTAGGCGCGGCAACTCAGGCGAATTCACAAATTCCAGGGGTACCAACTACAGAATACAAAACACGGTCTTCAACGTACGTGACTACAGTCACAAATGGAATGTCAACTATTGTCCCACTCACATTTCATGGAAAGGAGATTTTGACAACCATCTACGACAGTTCGTCAGATGTCATAACTGCCACGGAATATTTCACTGAAACAATTGTAATAACGCCAACTCAACAAGCGCAACAAGTACAGCAAGTAAACAGTTTATTATTGCCATACCTGCTACAACAACAGCTCCAAGGTCAAGGTCAACAGCTTCCGCCTCAACCAGTCCTACCAATTCAGAACTCCATCCCACCTCAACTCTTGTTTCCGGATAATTTACAAGATCTAGATCACAATGGCATTCAGAAATATAACGATTATAGTCCAGACATTGAAGATTACCCCAACAATACTCAGGACGAGCAGACCGTCGAATCCTCTCAAAATATAAACACTAATACACACAATGCTCAACGATCTGGCAGTCGCAAAAAAGGCGGTCGTAAATTCCATAAGCAGCATGCATCAGCACCAGCTCCTCCTGTTATTGAATCAAGCGTTATCACTCTGTACGTGTCAGGACGACGCCCCGGAGAATTTAGTACTGTTCTGTCAACTGTTCAAATAGGAGCAGAACCTTCGTTACGCAAACGTCAAATCAATCGTGTCCAACCACTTTTCCGCTCCACATCACCTGATGACTTTGAGGATTATTATAGTTCAGATGGCAGTGAAATCGAAGAATATTTGCTTCCACTAAATAAAGATATCATATCTAGTCACAACTTAAGGAGCAACTCTTTGTCTGAAGAGACTCAAAGCCTTGAGAGTATAGTAGGTGATGTAAGTCTTTGGTATAGCAAAACTTCGGCTCTGATCGTAAACGATTCGAATAGTGGCAGACCCTCGACTTTATATGAAGATCTTCTAAGCCAAAGTAGTATAAGTAGTAGTAGTTTAAATAGCAACACGAACTTGGAGTCCTTATCTTCGCCAGAGAATGTTCTTGATCGTTTAATAACAAAAGACTCAGATTATAGTTCTCAGTCCAAGCATTTTTTAGTCTAATTGACCTTGCTGAGCCCTCCCCACTCAGGTCTAAGGTCAATAGTTCGATGAGAAAGGACTTCAGCGGGGAGAAGTACTTATTTCACCGCTCGATGACAATACTATCAACGTCAATACCAAAAGACAAAAATAATTTAACAATGAGTGAAGAAATGATGTATCCGGTTATAAAAGAAACGCATAATTTAACTAGAATAAGAAACAAACGTACTGCTGTAGAATTAAAAGCTTATAGTAATACTTGTAAGAATCAAGAAAACACCGCTGATAAGGATTCGAATAACGAGACATTAGCTATAAGAAGAAAAATTAAGAAAACCCTGATACGACGTTTGCGGCCCCTACATGAAAATAAACCAAATCAAATGATGCCCGTGGTGGGTGGACCACCACGTTGGCATGTTGTTGTTAAAAAACGAAAACCTATTCGAAGTACCACTCCAAGAAATGTCCTTGAATCTGATCTGGCATCAGAATTATCAGCATCGACACTATTACCAGCATCGGTGCAAATACAAAAATCAATAGTTAAATTGACATCTAGCTGTCAGTTGTCACCTTTGGCAGAAGAAGAAACAACATTGGCATCTTCGCTAACGTCAGTGAGAATGACCTCAATCCCAAATAAGGAAATGGCGCTTAGCTCAAAGCAACTCCAAACAGCAACACCGATTTCAACAACTACACCACTCCCTAGACGCATGGGACGAAAGTGCAACACAAAGAAATGCTCACGAAGACGAAAAATTAATAAGAAAACTATCAACATATCATCAGAGCAACAAACGTCAAAAACGAAAACAATATTTCAACCTACCTCGAAACAAACAATTACAATGATTGAAACGACAACACTAAAAGAGACATCATTGTCTGTTGAAACACAAACTGTTCCAAAGACTTATACTTATATTGTAGAACGTGTTCATGAAAATGAACATCAAATCCAATCATCGACATTGATACGTTACAAGACACAAACGATAACTCACACTATATTAAAATCGAACATAGTACTATTGACAAATACTCAAATTATCGAGCCGACAATTTCAATCACAAAAGAAATTACAAGTACGAGTGCACTTCGACAAACGTAAAAAATATGACATAATACTATAATGTTTCAAAGATATTCCCGAAAAAAATTCGAGTTGTTCAAAACACAATTGAGAAATTGTAATATTGTATAGATGACGAGTGCATTTTTGCCGATTGTTTCGATAACTTTAATATTTTATACATTTACGATTTTCAAAGAGATCGCTACTAATTTAAGGTTTATTTCAATTGAAGGCTTCCAACATCTTGCAAATATACAAAAAAAAGCTAATATGTTTTATAACATCTAATATATAATGGTATGGTTTCGGAAAGGCTTTGCTACTTTCTGATTTCAAATGAATAATGCTTCTGGGTGGGTTAGGCTTCCATGTTAAGTATGCAACCTTTTAACAAGTGTACTTACCACCGATATAAGCATTTAAGAGCTCTATTGCTTATACAACTCATAAAGCATTTATTTTTTAACAATTTTTTGAAAGTGCGTTACCATAAATATAACTGATTATGACCACTCATATTACTTATAAGCGCCCATAAATATTAACCGTCATAGCTTGTGAGCACTTGATAAGTATCATTATATATGTATGTGCTACTAAATTCATAGTGCACTCCTCAATGAATTCGAGAAGAGAAAATTACTCCAAAGAAACACTCAAATTTTTTTTCAAGGAAAATCAACATAATGAGTCCTGCATAACTTACAATATTAGCCAACAATTACTTACGTTTTCCTTTCTTGAGCTTGATCAAGTCGAGTATGTTCAGAGTATGCTCATAGTTCTATGATGTATACATTAAACTTTGCTCTCATGCTCAGAAATCTGTCAAATTACTTGACAAATGGCTGCTATGTCTATTTATTCATGTTCAATTCTGCGTACGAAAGATGAGCTCATTTTTATTTCGAAAATTTAATCTGCATGCAATTAAACACATCTAAACATTGTTTCGTTAGATTGTTGAACCGAAAAAATATTGTATGTATGTATCTATGATATTCATTCAATGAAACCCACCAGTGACTTGTGTTACTAAATCACTGTGAGTTCTTCGTATCATGCAGTTTAATTAATTCTGACTTCTAATTTCAAGGTCAGTTGCAATCACTATTTTCCACTATTCGAAATTTTAAAAGAATTTCTTTTTACAACATTCAAGAGTAGTTTGAGATTGAACTTTGGTGAATCTTTTCACTGAAAAGAAGTAAAGTAGCTAGTAAGTTAAAGTTTCGTGTAGTTTTCGTTCACTCTTCTTTACTTCGACTTTACTATGTTACGCTTAAGCAAACATGAGCTAAGGTCAGAAAGTTTTCGAACCTTCCCCTTTTTTCTAACTTTCGGTTTACCGCTTTGAGCTTTTATTTCCATATTTCGTAATAAATATGAAAATTCAACAACGATGCAACAGATAAAATTGATTCATACATAAATTAAAAACGACAGAAATCTGTTAGCTTCTTTGTTTTTCTTTTCTATAATTCTCAAATATGCTTATGTGTTGAGTAACTGGGATCGCTCTTAGTTAACTTTTAAGTGAACGAAACTGAGCGAGCAACTCAACGAATAGAGGAAGGTATGAGTATTATTTTACTAAAGATTTAAGAAGAAACTACCAAATAATTTCGAACACGATCAAAGGGGACTTGACTTACTGAAGTGTTTTTGTCCAAAAATAATCTTCATTCTGAAATAAGCCAGAAGCGTTCACACTAGACTACTTTCTTTTACATGATTGTTAATCTTTTTTCGGCCAATTATCTTATTGGTTCAAAATTAATTTCAACATCGAAATGCATGCTATCAAATTATCTTGGTTGTAATCTTCTTGCTGAACATTCAAATGTTGTTTCGAGCTCTATACCATATTATATTGTATTAACATGTGAAAATGTTAAAATTCATCAAAACCAAAGCGCTCCTGCGGTACATAACGACATAAAAAGCAATTAGATATTATTTTCTTTTTTGAAAAGTAACGTTGGCCTTATCTCGTTCGGCAATATTTTACATGTTATCTATGTACATAACAATGACTATTCTCCAAGACTAGCAGAATACACTTTGCATTTACTCGTAACCGACTTCTTTGCATAACTGACGAACACAAAAAATGAATTGAAGCTAGTTTATACAATGTTACGTAAATAACGAATTTATGACACAAAATTTTAGAAAGATTACGAGAATAAACAAAGCAACCCAATCCAAATCAAATCGTCACGTACCATTTATCAAGTCTTAATATTAATGGTAAGTACCTTATTATAAAATATAAAAACAAAAACATAATTCTAAGTTGTTAGTATGGAAATTTCAGAAAATGGACGCCAGTAAACAGCGCCATCTGTACAGTGACTTCTCTCTTAACCAGCACTTTTACTTTTAATAGCAACTACATATTCTTAACAACTAAGCTCTTGGTGGGAAAATAAATATCTGATTGAAAGTGTAATAAACTAAAATATGAAATTGTAATTTTAATTTTTATGTATGTATCATACTTGTATCTTTCGAACTTCTTGAATAAATGAATGTAATTACGTAGGTTTATTGATTGTGTTTAAGGTAAATTTCTTCGTACAAAGTAAAATTTAACAGAATTAATCTATAATGTTTATTTTGTATGTGAAATAGTTTTTAATCTCTTTATTTTTCTCTCTAACATTTTTGCCATAATTTGTTTGCCTAAAATTTAATTTTTATATTTTAAAGTAAGTAAATGTAAATACATATTATATTAACATAAGTATTTTTGTTATTATTTTTCTCTTTGATAAATTAATATCATTTAGAAAATATTGTTTTTTTTTTTTATTTTATTTAAATTTACTTTTTTTTTATTGTTTTGTTCTGTTAATAGTTTTTTCTTAATTGTTTTTATGCAAATATACATTGTTAGGGTGATTATTTAAGAATTAAATATTTACCAGAAATGTCTGTACCTACATATACATATGTATGTTACTTTAAACGTCCGAATTGTTGCAAAACCTAGGACTTACCAGAAAAACATGATGGCAAATGGTGAAACATTTATTGCATTCACTGGCAAATTCCAGCACTTTTATTTTAAACGGAAATCAAAGACCAATTATTTTTAGTCAGGGAATAAATCTTATCAATAGAATAATATTGAAGTTAATTTACTTGTAGTAAGCTTATCAACCGAAGTAGGTGGGTCAATGGGTAATTAATAAGTTAAAAATACTTCTTTTATGTTTGCCAAAATCTAGAGATAAACGAAGAAAACAAAACGCTAGTGAAAAAAGCTCAAATAATAAAGTTGGTGCAGTCTAATGAATACTCTTTCGTGAAAACAGAGTAGTTGATTTTTGGAAAAGCTTAGTACTGAACGTGAATAATGTATTGCATTTATGAAGTTTAACTTTTGTGTTATTCAAATAAAAATTCGCATGAATTTTTAATTTTCATTTTCACTATTCTATGGACTTGAATATTAATTTTCTTAGGACATTCTAAAAAATAAGACTGCTAAAATTTACCAGTGCATACAAGATAAAAGTCTGAAATGGATTGTGGAATTGAATTTCAGTTTTATCTGAATCTTAAGTTTGCATCAATTGAGCTGTTTACAGTAACATATTAATATCGAAATGTTGTATCTTCATGTATAGAATAAATACAAATTATTCGTATAGAAAACGAGTTAATTAAAAAAGTTATGTCTCTGAAAACAATTGACTTATACATTTTTTTTTTAATTTTATGACATTTATTAGGCACTAGATCCATGAAATGTCATCATGAATAATACAGTATGCGTTTTATGTTCCAGGTCGATGTTTTTTTTTTCAATAGCTTTTGAATGATATCCAATTTTATAATTTGTATTTTATTGATTGATTATATGGTCGTTTGCATGGAATATGATGTCGGTCTAGTTGTGTCAATGGAATTTTATACTAGAACAAATGCACATCTTTTTTTTTTTAATTTGTAAGCAAACTTGACTGAGACATTCACAATTCTTGTGCAGCACATCAGTGAGGGATACACTCTGCCTCACTGCATCAATCTGTTCTGACGTACGTTGGCTTACCTGTCTTACAGTCTTTAACTTATCTCCCAGTTTGTGTAAAGTTTCAAAATTGAAAATTAAAAGCTGGATGGTTGACTTGCTCGGCACATGATTAAAACTGAAAAGTCACGTAATATTCTCCGCGTATTTACAATTGAACAATTATTCAAATAAAATGTTTTAATGATTTCAACACTTTGTTGCTGTGTTAGAGGATCCATAATAAATTGTTATCGACCACTCTCTGCGACTTTCGAATTCCAACTGACAAATTTCATTTTTTCACAAAAATGGCACCTAAATAAACCTAGAACATATAACGCACCCTCTAGCAGCCAAACACTAAACACCAAATCAAAAGTACCAAAACTTTTTATATTCCATATTTTTTTTTTATTTAATTTGTTTTTATCTGATTGCCACTTCCACTTATAGGGATTATATGCGATTATACATATTATTATGTATATCCGATTTTTCTCCTGTCTTCAACCAACCCTGGACAGCCTGGGTTAAATAAAATCAACACTTTTTTCTTCTTTTAGCCCTTTTAAAAATATTACTCCTCAATATAAACATTTATTTCAAATTATTTCTTTTAAATTAAACGGTAAATAACTTAAAAAACTTAAATATAAATTTTTGCGATTTATGAACTCTTAAAATGTTAATATTAAGGTCTCATATTTTAGAGGCTATTTAAGACTCGAAGCTAAAAGCAGTCCACTTTTCTGTATGAGAAAAAAAAATAAAAAAATATTTTATTTGATACACCCTAATATATGTACATATGTCCTGAGCAATTTAATTGGGCACATAAATGCTTAAACTTTTTTACAGTATTTATTATTATTTTAAAATATTTGAAAATACATACAAACATACAAAAATGCTCAAAAATATATACGTACGTGTCCTAGTTAATTTGCACAACACTGAATATATCTATATAATGTATGTATATTCGCACACATATTTATTATGTAGTAGATATTGTAAAAATATATTAAATAGTGCATAATTTTTAATAAAATAGAATATAAAATATATTTTAACCTAATGTACTTAGATATTATGAGCATGTGTGCAGTTCGGGACTATTTTTACAACAACAAAAAATAAATTGTATACAATGTTTTTAATTAAATAAATCACAAACTTTTGAATCTCAATCAATAAATTCGAATTGGAAATAAAGGTGGAAATGGGTAAGTTGGATAGTTTTGTAAAAAGGAGTGTTTTGTATTACTTATTTTGATATAACATAACCAACAACATCTTATTTTATATTCATTAATTATGTGCTCGCACTAAGTTGTAGTAGTTTTATGAGCATGGGTCACCAAAACCACCTTAAAAACTTAAGATTTCAAATCAAGCTAGTTGCCTGGTTGACGAAAATTCAGATTAACAAGAAATGTTTTACGTTATTAGCCGAAAATTACTGTCGTAGGTATATATTCATTTCTTTTTTCGACACAATTTCATACTTCGTTATTGTTTATCTCAGAGTTTATTTATTTAATAAGTTGAACAAATTCTGTATTTCGTTGAAGTTAAAAAAAAAAAAAAATTAGAGACAAATGGCTCGTAGAGAGTCTTAACCTAGTGACTTATATCTCTCGATGGAGAGGACGTAAAATTTTTAGCAGAGTCCGAATGGCTTAGATGAATGCACTTTATTTACATTTGAGATTTGGAATTTTTTTTTTGGAGATTTTTGTATTCGAATTTTACATTGCAGATAATTTCACTATGAACGGATTTATGTTTGGTATAGGTCTCCAATCATTTTCAAATTATACCTTATTAATGGAGTCTGAATGGAAAAACATGCTCGAAAACATGGCTTGATAGACGAAATAAATGTACGCCCACCTGCGCTAAAATGGATACGAACATTGTCGAGCATTCGAATTTTTAAATTTTCAAAACAGACAGAATGAATGAAATGAACTTACAGAAAGGAAAAAAAAAGGAAAAATAGAATAAAAAACCTTTGCCTTGGAATTTTAAGAAATGAAATGATGGGTAAATGAAAATACTCCCATACAAATTTGATTAGCTAGGTCAATATGGAATGCTTAACCTAGGTCTGTTTTTCCCTCGAAATCCAAAACTTCAAAACCAATGCGCATGGGTATCTCCTCTTAAGTCCAACCCTTGCACTGTGTATAACATTTTAAGGGTAATCGAAGGCCCTTTGGTTAGCGCACATTATACAAAAAAATAACAAAAAAACCTTACGATGGTGTTCAAGAGAAACGAATGGTTTTGTAATGGATGTTTCTCCTATAAGATTTATTGTTCTGTTTTGTATTCTATCCAGCAGGTATAAATGAGAAACAAGGGCACCCGCCTAGAAATGAGGTAGCATTCTGGTCTCCTTTGCTGCTGAGGACGGGTTCTGTGCAGGCATGCTTGACCGGCCTCACGTTCGTTGGAGTGAGTTGGTTTATAACTCTTATCAAACTGCGTAGCGAGAACATTACCCACCCTGTCATGGTTGCATATCTCGCCACAGGAACCTCTTAACTCTCAATATTTCATTCCATTCTAACCATTTTCATCAATCCTCATCCATACATTTAATGTGCCAAAATTAAATGAAAAATGATCCACTATCAATTTATTGACGAAGTTTTAAAGCTAATATGAGAAAATATGTGGTGGTGGGGCCAGATTCGAACTCTGAATCTCTGGTATACACACGGGTAGGTTGCGTAGCCCACTAAGCCACTGGCGGGCGGTTATAATTTAAAACTGACTCAAAGTGTTTTTGTAGCTCTATTATTATTTTTCTACTTTTTTTATAATGTGCTCCGCGATAAAGGGGTTTCTACTACCCTTTAAATTATAAACACAGTGCGAGCACTAGGAAAAAAGGAAAGGATTTATTTTAGAGGAGATACCTATGCACTTCATTCCCGCTTGTATTACGGTGGAATTTTTAAATAGGGGAATGCTACTGGTTATTTCACTAAAACACTGTTTATAAAAATAGCTGTAAAATAATGAAAGACAGGAAACATTGTGGCGGTACGCGCGATATGCAAATGCGTTTCTATTATAGGTCTCTTACCTTTCATTTTAAAAGCTCCTTGAAAGATTCTATCCAAAAGTGACTCAAGTGGGTTATTGGAGCACTTGCCCAAATATGAGAATTGTAGTCAAGCCTTGACTTTTAAGACAAAGCTATAAATCCATTTATATGCAATATATGATGTAGCAGCCACATTCATATGCACAATCCAAATTCTTGCTACAGATAAAATAACTAAATCACCGACCACCACCCGTGAAAAAGCACTGCTTTGAAATGATAGGAAGTATATATAGTTTTTCATACAAATACACTTTACTCCGAAATGTAATTAAGAAGTGGATAGTTTGAGAACTACTAGGTTGCAGTTCGTTACAGTAACCAGATCAGAAAGGAAAACTTATTTCTTGCCTATAAGCATTTTTCTGCGTTTTGGATACGTCGAATATATGATCATTTCATGAGGGATTATAAGTAGCATATATAGGTACATGCCGTCTTTGAGCATTTAAGAACATAAGAAAAGATGGCGTAGACAAGACATCAGCTTTTCTTTTTTGAGAACAACAAAAATTGAAGAATCAGAATGGTAATTTGACAAGCAGAAACGAAGGAGAAACTCATCGATACCAAATGCACGCATTTCCAATAAAAGAGCTTTTTGTCAAACCCTATTATGTGCTTTAGAAATATCAAGTGCAATTACTTTTGTTTCTCCGAAATTATCAACCAATCTTTAGGCCAGGCGCGCACATTCAATTTTTAGTTTCGCAACTGTTTAGTTGCTAAAATGAAACATATGGGCTTATATGGGACCCCGCGCACTTAGAGCAACTCGATTCGAGCAACTAAACGATTGCCTTCTCAACAGTTGAGCTGTTTTCTATAAGAGCAAGAGAGAAAAGAGTGTGAGCGTGAGTAAAGAGTTGCCAGTGCAACTGGTGATTGAACTATTTGATTTCGATCACAGTTGCCAGTGCGCGACTAGCCTTAGGCTCCACTTTTCATTCTATCGGCTTCGTTTTTATGATGACATGATACTGGGCACCTATGATTATTGGCGTTGACGTCCAACCTCGATTGCTCAGACAAATTCAATAGCTCTGTCCAAAGGGTAATAAATAACTAATTTAATAATAGCTGCATATTATTATCAGGATCACATTTCAAGATCCAAAAATTAGTTTTTGCTCTGACGGATTGATGGGATTTTAGTTTTGTGAATAATGTCAGCAGCGTATAGAAAAAAGAAACTAATTCTTGAAAAGTAAGGGTATATAAAAAACTTTTGAGTGTGTGCTAATTATAAAAAAAAAAACACACACAGATTCAAACAATGAGTATTTTAAATTGCTGTCACCTTGATCTGTTTCGTTTTATTTTTATTTCATGATCCATATGGATCATTAGTGAAAATAAAATATGGCTTCAGGTTCATAGGTAAGGGAGTGTGCACATGTTAGGCTTTAGTTTTGGAATGTGGCATCACAGCCAGGCGATCAAATCAAAAAATTGATGAACAAAGTTGTCATTTTCAACCTACAGTCGACAATACTATGTGAATAAAAAAAAAGCTAAAGCTGAAACTTGGATTTTTAAGTAAAAGCTTGGTTTTTAGTGAATAAAAATAAGCTTAAGCTAGCTAGTTAAAGATGTTTTCTAGTAATAGCTATTTTAAAATACACTCAAAAAATTTCGTGTGTAAATATTACTAATTCATGCGTGCATTCTACGAATTTTATTCGTGGTTTTCAGCCACGAATAGTATTTGTAGAATAGAGGTTTATTAGTACATATTACTAATATTTTATTAGTATTCGTAGAAAAACAAACGTATATTGTACGAATACTATTGGTACAATGTACGAATATTATCGTAATATTTACTAATGCCCTTGTAATTTATTCGTAAATTATACAGCTCCATTCGTATATTGTACGAATATTATTGTAGAACTTACTGTCATTAAATATGTTCTTTGAAATTTCCTTAAATATTTATTGTAAGAAATATTAACAAAGGTAATGTATTTTTTAAGTTAAAAATAGTTTTTTTAATTCATTTTAGTATCACATACGAGTATATGAATAAAGTTAAAAAAAATATAAATTAATTAATTAATTCATTATTAATATAATTAACAATCACAGTAGGTAATATGTCCAAACTCCTTATTTTCAAAGGGCCACTGAAAATGAATTTAAAATTTGACATTCAAAATCTTCCGAAAAAAATTTGTACTTACATTAAAATTTTGTTTAGCAAAAAATTCCCACATATGTATGCGCTGCTGCTTCTGGATGCTGTATGTCAAATATAAAATAAGCTTTAAGGCATATGTATGTCTAGGTAGTCAATTCGTCTTTTCGAAAAAAGCAGATGTTGGTCTGGTCCTCAAGATTTGTATCTTATACATACACCGTATGAATTTACAAAATTATTAATTAATTCAGACCACTGCAACAAAAAAGTGTGACGCGTCCATTACCTTATAAATAATTCGCGCACTATGCAAAAACACGTTTCAACGTGTTGACGAATGGAATACCTTTAATTTTTAGAGTTGAACACATATTATTTTTTTTACCCATGATTAGTAAATAATAGGTACTAATGCACTTCATGAAAATACGAAGTTATTAGTACATTCTACGCATAATGCGTACGGTCTACCTACGAATGAATTCTGTCTGCTAATATTAGTTTTACTTAGTAAATAGTACGAATTTATTAGTAAATATTACGAATGTAAAAGATTAAAGTACGAAGTCATTAATACGAGAAATTAACGAATGTTATTGGTTATATGTAAACAATAATTCGTACAATGTACTCGAACAAATTTTTTACTTCTTGTTTACGAATGAAATTAGTGTATTAAACGAATAGATTCGTGGATAGTACGACAGTTATTAGTAAAATTTTACGAATGCATTCGTACATATATACCACTGTACAAATACTTCGTACATCTTACGAATATTCGTACAAAGCACGAATATTTTCTTTACGAATATCATTCGTAGCCATTTTACTAATAAATTTTTTGAGTGTAGCCAAAGCTAAATTCATTTAGTTTTAGCTTGTTTTCGTAGCTTAAGCTTCAATTTGTGTGAATAAAAATAGCTTAAACTAGAATATTATAGTTAAAGCTACAAAAATTTCAAGATTTTTTCGACCTGTCTAGAAAGCTTTGACTAGGTCTTATTTTCAGTATTAACTTGTGCGAGTTGTTAATTAAACATAAGGGAATATCTCAAAAAATAGGACTGTGAACGTATAGACCCAGAAACTGACATACGAAATGTTAAACACATTTTTTAGCCGAAAAATACTTGCTCTGTAGAACAGATAACAAATTGAGGCAAAAAAACTTTCCTTTCGGTCATACATGTACCAGTTTTAGCAAAGCTAACTAGCCGAAACATGTGAATAAAAAAACGAACCCCTTAAATTACGAAGCTTAAGCTAGAATTTTCCAGCATAAGCTATTTAGCGTTATCATTTTTTTATTCACATAAAACAAAGCTTAAGCTAGTACTGTCTAGCTTTAGCTGCTAGTAAAAGCTATGACTAGTTGGCTTTAGCTTCCTCCAAAAAAAGCTTTAACTTTTTTTTTATTCACAAGACCCTATAGCTCGTTAACAAAACCAATGTATAATTTCTTGATGACAATAAGACCTAAAGCCCACACTGTGGGTCTTGTGAATAAAAAAAAAGTTAAAGCTTTTTTTGAAGGAAGCTAAAGCCAACTAGTCATAGCTTTTACTAGCAGCTAAAGCTAGACAGTACTAGCTTAAGCTTGTTTTATGTGAATAAAAAAATGATAACGCTAAATAGCTTATGCTGGAAAATTCTAGCTTAAGCTTCGTAATTTAAGGTGTTCGTTTTTTTATTCACACGTTTCGGCTAGTTAGCTTTAGCTAAAACTGGTACATGTATGATCGAACGGAAGGTTTTTTTGCCTCAATTTGTTATCTGTTCTACAGGGCAACTATTGGTTTCGGCTAAAAAATGTTTTTAATATTTCGTATGTCTGTTTCTGGGTCTATACGTTCACAGTCCTATTTTTTGAGATATTCCCTTATGTTTAATTAACAACTCGCACAAGTTAATACTGAAAATAAGAACTAGTCAAAGGTTTCTAGACAGGTCGAAAAAATCTTGAAATTTTTGTAGCTTTAACTATAATATTCTAGTTTAAGCTATTTTTATTCACACAAATTGAAGCTTAAGCTAGGAAAACAAGCTAAAACTAAATGAATGTAGCTTTGGCTATTTTAAAATAGCTATTACTAGAAAACATCTTTAACTAGCTAGCTTAAGCTTATTTTTATTCACTAAAAATCAAGCTTTTACTTAAAAATCCAAGTTTCAGCTTTAGCTTTTTTTTTATTCACAAGGCCCTGTGTCTCTGGCATATTAAGGGTATACAAAAAATCGCTTGAGTGTGCGCCGATTATAAAAAAAAGGACTTATAATTATATAAAAAGGGCATGTCAGTTTTTTACATGGCAATTAATTGCTTACAAAACTCGTTTAAAGTGGAGAAATTTCATTCGATAAGAGAGCTTGATGAAGTATTGCTGATCAAATTCAATAGACTTGCCTCTAGTTTTCCGGAAGCTATCACTATAGGCTTTCTTTTTTAAACTCCGGTCAAAGCTCTTCAAATCCAGAAATCTCTCCATAACTTCAAAACTGCTGCTGTACAGGACCATGGTCCTCCCAGTACTCACATATGGATCCGAGACTTGGGTGCTTAGCAAAAGGCACTCCGACCTCTTAGCTGCGTTCGAGAGAAAAGTCTTAAGGAGAATTGTTGGCCCCGTATGTGAGGAAAAACGATTCCGGAGACGGTACAATCATGAACTGTACGCAATCTACCTTGAAGGAGATATCGTGACAAAAATTAAGCTCGGTAGACTCCGGTGGGCAGGGCACCTAGCTCGCATGAGCGAAGAGGAACCTGCTCGGAAAGTTCTTTGTGGTACATTCTATGGTAGACGACAGCGTGGTAGACCATGCTTGCGCTGGAGAGATGGTGTAGACCAGGACGCCCGAAGCCTTGGGGTGCGCAACTGGATGGCGTCGGCAGTTGACAGTTGTTAGTTCTTCTGGTCTACACTAGCTGTCAAGCCCCAAAAGTTTATTTTTTTATTTTTATTGAATCTTATTTCGAATCGTAATAACCTTAGATCTTTTATTTGTTGTATACCTTTTAAGAAACTTAAAACTAAGCTACTAAAAGACTAATAGAAACCTGTTTGGAGTAGGTATTACAATTTTTGTAAAAAGTGCTGATTCAAATGCTTAACTTAAACATAAGCTTTAAAAATATTTTGAATAATCCATTTATTTCTTCCATAATGGAGATGGAAATAAAAAAAATATTTCTTCTTAAAAAAAAAAGTCTTACAATTAAGTTATAAAAATAAAAATTCTAAAAAATAAAAATCAATTTTCGAAAGAATGATCATAACACTGGTTTAAAGTATATTGTTTTAGAAATAAAAAAAAAAAAATAGTATCAAATCGAAAATCGTTGGAATTTTGAATGGACATGTGAATATATTATGAAATTGTGTATTTAATAATTAAAAAAACAATATTTCAACCCATCCTGTGTAGCAAGAAGTATGTTTTTTCTAGACTGCTTTAAATCTAATAAAATATATTTAAGTAACAAATTCACCAGCTTTTGATATTTCGGTAATTGAAATATGTTTTCGGAGTACTATCTAATAATATAGAGGTAAACGTATGCCCGGGTTCTCTGTTACAGAACATTGGAAACGACCGATGATACCATATAATCCAAACAAACCAATGGTGACTTGGTTGTTGACTTGATCCATATCTTCCTGAAAACATCTTTAAATCCTTGTAGTACCTTGACTAAAATCTAGCAGACAGTTGCTTTAGATTTTTATAAAATCTCAGGGTATTGTGTATTGATTGTTGGCGTCTGTAATAGAGGCGGAGAGCCTCTTAGTCGGGTGATCTCTGTAGAATCTGGCAACCTAAGCAATCCAACTCCGAAATTCTTTTTATGAACTCTGTTTCTTAGTCAATTTTCCACGGTGAAACCCCATCCTTAAAGCTTTTGACTCATCTGGTTAAAGATCACCGTTTAATACTTAATATTTTTTTTTTTTCATTTCTCTCTTTTTTTGTAATTATTCAAATTTGATTTCTTCCTATGTAAATTTTTATGTAAATGTAATTGTAAATGAATATGTAATGTAACTGGCTCATTGATAGAATAACAAGGCTTTGATCAATAAAATGGCCAAAGATAATACAGGAATAAAGTAAAATAAAATCAAAACACCCATCTATGCTGATAAATTGTAGATAAAATAAAATTATTTGGGTTCCTATGACTCATTTCATTCAAACCCAATAACTGGTAAGCTGGTAACGATTCGACTACCTTTTTGATAATTTGTTACTCGTATTATGTTAGACGAGCTTTTAAACGTACTGATCATGTTATACGATGTTAGCTGCCATCTGCTTACCGGGAATGCGTGAAATGGGCCGAACCACCCTTGAAAGAATTGTCCAGGCTCTAAAGAACTCAAAGTATGATTTAATAACATTTTTTTTTAAATTCAATATCAGATCCCTGTAGTGGTTAAATCAATAATATAGGTGAAGGCTTTTTGATCTTCGGTGTAAGAATGTAACAAATGACATATTTATAATATTGTTCAAATATAATATTTTCTATAAGCTATTTACATTAATTTACCCAAAAAAGAAAAAACCATAAATTTAAGAAAAATGTTAACCTAATTCACAACATATGTAATATGTGTACACAGAACCCGTTATAAACACATACAACCATCAACTTCAAGCCCAAAATACACACAACTCACTACTTGACAGCCAGAATGAAACCCCAAGCACACAATTTTTGACAATTAGCAAGTCCACTGACGAGTCCACCACAATCGACAATGGACGATTTTTTCACTTTGAATCGTTTGACATTAGGCCTCTTACAAATTCGGAAAGTCATGATTATGCTGCAGTGGATGATGATGCTGGAGGCGATGTTGATCCTGACCATGAAAAACTAGGAGCAGTTACAGGCATTGGCAATGATAAGGCGAGGTACAATTTAGCAACACGTGTTATGTCAAATGGTGTTGAAGTTATTATCGCAGGCGATAAAAACGGCAAAATTTCTGCGAAACCAAATGTCATGAGAATACTTCCGAGTTTACAGCGTAAGCCAATGACACTTGCACCTAGTACGTTAAAAGATCAGATGATATTGCTTATGCCATCAAATGCTCAGGTAAATATTGCGCATGCATTAATATTGTTTTATGATGTTTACTTATTAATTTTTTGGCCATATGTATATCAGCTGTGCTAAAATCTTGTTAATCTATAATTCTAATTCTAATAAGCTAATTTAAATTCCTATATTAATAATTAATTTTAGATTCAATAGCAACATCTTTCAAATTCAATATTCTCTGAACAGGGGCATTAAAGAGAATACGTTAACTCATCAGTGAGAAGTTTTCTTGAGAGGAAAATTATAGAGAATTTTGTCGATATTTATATTTAAGCAGTCTGACTAATATCGATTTAATGGCTGTAACATTATGCACCTTTTGCATGTAAAGAACGAAATTTGACAGTTGTCATTTTCAGAGCTTTAAATGTCGAAGATTATGCACAAGCGTTTCGGGTGCAGCGGTGAATGCATAGATGGTTACAGAACATGCTGCACATTCTGTTTTAGCCAAAAGAAGCTCGATCTCGCGCATCATAGAAGCTGTATTAAGAGGACTATGCCTATAGATCTGAGCATGAGACAGTTGTCCCGTAAAATTGAATGAATTGCTTACAGTGTATCAACCAATAATAAAATTTAGAGACAGCTTAAATATTTAATTGAAAATAACCATTATGTAATAACTTTTATAAAAACTTGAATAATTTATTGTACCTGTCTACCTGTTTAAAATAGTCTTAGAAATTTATTTCTATGAACATTTCTCGAAAACTGAGTTTTTTTTTATAAAAAATATGAAGGTAATCAATATATTTGCAGAATCTAAATATTTTCAGAAAAATATGAACAACCATTATGGTATAGTACATTTGGTCGAAAAAATATACATGTCTATTACAGAATTCGCAGAATTTTACTCCCGGTGAGTTGACTTGATTCGCATCCGCTGTAAAACTCAATTATGAAATTCGTCGGATGAACTACATTGTCGATTCCTAAAATTATCTTATCATTTATGAACTTTCGTATCGACACTGTCAGTTACAAACATTTATTCAACTGGCCTAGTCTGTGATAATAGTATCGCTTTCGATCAACCAAATCAAGCATCGTTGAGAGTGGTTAGTACGAAGATGGTGGACGGTTCAAAACCAACCGTGTGCTCTTTTTTTTTTTTTTTTTTAGATTTCTTGCTTTCTGGTTGCGTTGCTATTTGTAAATTTTCTATTAAAATTTGTTAAACAAACACTTTAGCATTCAGTATGATAAGCTTTTGACTTACATTTTTGTACTCTCCATTGTTTATTTTCGTTTAATCAAAAATTCACTTCAGATTCGTCTCGAAATTGGTGCGAATGGAAAATGATAGAAATTGTATGGAGTGCGAATGGATTGCGTATTCTGTAATACCATATAACTTGAACAAAATGTCGGTGGTGCAGGCATTGTTACCGACATTCGTTCAACTTTCATTCGTCGGATTCAGTAATAGCAAAAGTTTGGAAATAAATTGAAACTGTCACTTTAGCTCATTCGCCGAATTCTGTAATAGGGGTGATTATTTTTCGTTGGCTTAATTTTTTTGTTCTAGTAGATATGTTTTTGGGTACATCTTCTCAATAGAACACACACTTTTTAGAGTGCTAGGAGTTAGAGAGAGACTACTATTTTGAAAATGGTAGTGTTTCCGTTTTCGAATATTATCTTATAACGAAATAACTTAGCAAAAATTTAGAAAGTATATTTAATGAGCAGAGCCTGAGTTTGATCAGAGCTTTCCGATTAAATTAGAAAATACACTGGACAATTTAAGTGCCAAAGCCGTTGACCTACATTTTTATTTGTTTGTTTTTTTCTCGCCGTCTCTCTCTGCCATATCACACACAAAAGTTATCTGCTCGATTATTTTATTCTGAGCTCATAGAGTGTAGTTCAACTTTCCGAGCTAAGTCTGATTGAAAAAGAAAAACAACCTGAGCGCCCTGCTTAAAAATTTATCTAATATCATTCTTAAGGGCGTTCCCTAGAGCTTGAACAAAGTAAGCATTCGAGTTATTATGTTTATTACATAAACCAAAAAAGCATCTAAAAAATCGAGACTTGTATTAACATCAGTTACACATATCGAGGTTCATAAAATTTGAGATTCCGAAGTAGCTGATAAGAACTAGAACTCTTTTAGATTATTTTTTAAGTAAAGTTTAATATTCAAGATATAACTTATGTGTGATAATTTACAATACGAATATAGAATTAAAAAAAAAATTTTACGGAGCTCATCAATCATCATTCAGTATGTTAATTTTAAATTTTAAAAGTGAAATAAATGATTATTTTGATGCCAAATTAATTAATTATTAATTTTTTTTTCGATAAATTCGCGTATTTTGAATTTTTGGAAATGATCGTTAGTTTATTAAAAAAAATGTCAACAGTTGATAAATAGAAGATCTATTGATATTCTGTTTCCACATTTTTTATTTTTTCATTCGATTTAACTTAAGTATATTACACACTTTTGACATGTGTTTATACAGTGTAAGATTGTGTGGAAGGATTTTTAAATTATAGTATTATGTTTCATGGACTATTTTTTCGAATTGGTTTTCTTATTTCCAAAGAAATGTGAATTATGTAAATGAATACTCCAAATCAAATCCGTACGTCCAATTTAAATGTCAACTAGCGTGGACTAATTAACACTATTTCATAAATAATTCAGTAATTTTGTGAAAAACAATAATGATTTATAAAGCATGAAATGTTTTTACTAAACGACCTTATTGAAGTCATCATATAAAATTGGTAACAAAACTCTAAGCAAATATGCATATATAACAAAACCGAATAGTTCATATTTGCTTTTAAAATTTAGTAACATGATCACTTACTTGTGCAAGACGACAATTATTTAATCCCAATTAAGGTTTTTTAACAAACTTAAAACAGTTTTTATGAAAAAAAAAAATGTTGCTTTTTAGTAAAAAATGCAGGAATTAATCAAATTTCTTATAATAGTTTATTTTAATCATTATTTACTACTATTTTTTTTGATACAGAAATCATTAAAATAATTAAGAATTGCTTGAAAAACTATACGTGGTTGATTTTTGGTACATATTTAAGATAGAGAAAGTTTTATTATTAAAAAACATCTGAAACATACTAAATAAGAGTAGAAAAAACCTGCCAAGAATTTTTTTGTCTCTCAAACAAATTATTCATTTGATATTTTTAATCTAGGAAACATATACAATACCGATAGATTCAAAACATTTCATAACTAAAACATGCCTTACAACATATACATATCGAACAACGTATCTTCAAGATGGGAAAACAACCGTTGAAAGTCGTGAGAAAGTGGTTTCGAATACAGCAACCGAAGAGAGAAATTATCTGAAAATAAAACCAACTGAAACACTGGGAATCACCTTATCCAGGGTGAGTGAAGTATTAAGACGTTTTCAATTGGTTATTCAAATTTGTTTGTCTAAAATTCTGTAATTCTGAAATATTTCTCTTATTTCACAAGAAGAACTATTATTCTGAAGGGTTTACAAGGCTTTTTGATAACCAATTGAAAGCCCCATAACTATATATTTTTTAGAATTTGATTTTTTTTCCTACTTTTTAAAAAAAGACCCCAGAACTGGCAGTAGGTGTTTTCCATACAACATACACCTACTACAATACAATACTTAATGGTGAGCTTTCGATTGTTGTGTCATCGCAACATGTTCTTACAAACACAATCACTGGACCAGATGACTACATTTCGTTTCTTCAACCATCCGAGGAGGCCACTCCGGTTCTTGAGACAAATACGTATTTTAGCAAAATAAGCCTTACCAAGACACTGAAAGAATCTGATTTGGAAAAGATTGTCACTACATCGAATATTTTGACACAAGTCATAGTCACAGAATCAATCCAACCACCTCAAGGTTCTTCGATAGTAACATCCTATGTTGCTTTTGATAGAGATGGGACAGCCAGCAAAGTAAGTTCGGATGCACTTGGAAGCTCACTTAAGCCAAACAATAAATTATCCCAAACGTTTTCATATTACATTGTTGATAAAAACGTCGAAAATCAGAAGCCAGACATTCAAACTAGCAAGACTCCAGAACTGGAGAAAACTCAAATATTATCCGTACCTACTTCGTCCAATTCATTAGGCTTGGAACTTCTCGGTTCACTTCAAACCGATTTGCATATATATGCAACAAAAACTTATCTCACAACTTTTACCTACTTCACCACACTAATGAATAGCAATGATGATGGCAACATTGATTCATCAACAATTGTAAATTTCCATACAAGAGTTATCGAAAATGTTATCACCGAATCAATTCCAAGCTTTATTATCAATACTGATCTTCTATCAGCATTCGAAACTCAACTGAAGAATCCACTAAATCATAACAGTTTCGTAACTATGGTCACTCTGACTGGTGGACAGTCTCTTGAAATAACTGCAATGAGCATGCTAAATCCATCACTGTCGTATAAGAAGAATCAAGCTACAACAATTGATACTAGTATCACTAAAGCGGAATTGAGTTCGATATCGTCTGAAACGAAATTTCCATTTGAAAATTCCAATGAAATCTTCGACTCAGATGTTGCCAGTTCGGAAAACGAAGAACTTTTAGCCGAACAATATTTAGCTGCTCCTGAGGTTGACACTAGTTCGATAATTCGGAACAATACAAAAACTGCAAATCCAACCACTGATTTTCCATCGGTGAATCAATTAATTGGATCGTTCAATTTTAATCGTCTGCAAGCTCTAGGTCCTGTGTTTAATGCAATGGCTGGTCTCATACAAAACAATTTAAACAGTTTCGGTGCCAATCCTAATTCGAATAATGAATTTAAGAAAAATGAATCTATTTTGAATTTGGAAGGAAAACAAGCTGTTAAGAATATTTCAGCTTACAGCAGTAATATTGGAAGTTTTGGACATTCGCATGAGGGACCTATTTATATTCCTGTTCAAAGTTTGGGCAATGAGAGTTCATATATAAGCCCGGACAGATTGAAAACCTCCGGTCCTTATCAGAGTCTGCATATATCGCCGCCAGAAACTAGTAGTTGGTTTTTAGACAGTAAATTGAATCGCGTTATACTAGAAAACGGTCCCGGTCGCAGTTCGGAGATTGGCAAACCTAAGTATGAGACTCCCTTACTTAATGGTGGTATACCGATAAGTCCGGGGGAGATAATAACAGCTAATTCAGATGTTATTGTCGGTAAGCCAAATGGAATTCAACCGCGAGTCCCGTACAGTAATAAAATTTCAGACGTTGTCAACCCATTACTTCCACCGCCATCGAGACCTCCTATGACACGATACTCCTACCAGTTTAATTATCAGCAGCATAATGCTCAAGGTGGTCCTAGTCCGATACCATTGTCAGAGACTTCTTTGAACTTTGACGGAATTCTTAAGCCACCCGCAATGCAACATAAGCACCAACAGGCAAAAATTACACCACCACACGGTTTAAAGAATTCCAACTACAGAGCACACTACGCGACAAGTCATATGCAATTGCCATCACAACACTATACGCGGCAATTTCAGCAACAACGCATTCCAATGTCACACCTTATGCAGAACAATCAGGCGCAATGGCTGCAAAATGGTCAACGTCCCAAACCAATGCCAAACTACATTCCCTACACACCATACGACTACGATCAACAACATCCACCAAGACGTGACATGAACAATGATCATAATGCATCCAACCTATCTAATCTTATCAACAA
This sequence comes from Chrysotoxum bicinctum, assembly GCA_911387755.1. Classification (NCBI taxonomy): domain Eukaryota; kingdom Metazoa; phylum Arthropoda; class Insecta; order Diptera; family Syrphidae; genus Chrysotoxum; species Chrysotoxum bicinctum. The sequence continues at coordinate 9,822,619 of OU426991.1, read as the reverse complement.
TGAAATTCTTGAAATAAAACGGATTCCGGAAGTCTATAGCACCGATCTGCCGGCTTCCGAATTGACATTATCAAATAATAGTAATGGAAGCGAAAATCTTAATGGAAAACACAAGGCATTTGTTAAAAAAATCATAAACTCCAACAAGCCAATGCTGGTTGACATACAACCCTCGAAGATCACAAACATCGTTATACCACGTGACAATTCAGCTTCAATTTTAGTAGTCGAAAGTTCAGTAGAGCTGCATAAGAACGGCCAGTATTATAACGAACCAACTACTTATTCGGATGCATTTATGACAGGCAGTGTTGCAATTGCATCATCACCCGCCAATCAGCCTCGTAAGCCAATTTTGTCAAATCAGCAAATCAATCTCGATATGAATGTTTTAAGTCATAACGTTGACATAAATGTCCCCCCAATAACATTTAACAAAGATGCTGAATTTCCACATTCGACTCCGGTGCGTGGACATATTCAGAAAAACGAACCGTTTACACCATTCAAAATGCCTCATGTTACAATTCCTTTAACTGATAATCAAATTCAAGTCAATTTAACACCGCAAAATGTTATTACTCAAAATTTGTCATCCGGACAGTTTGTAAATGATGTTAATACTGTTGTTAATAATAAAGCAAACTTTGATAGACTAGAACCGGAGCTCGGTATGAAAAAATCAACAACTGGAACACAATCGGTCTATACAAACAACATAAATCGACACCAACGACCTGTGCTAGAGCATTTAAAGCCATTAGAAAGTAATTACTTTGATGGGATCAACAATGCGAAGATAAATTCAAATACAGGTAGTTTCCAGCATTTCGAAAAAACGTACCACCCATTTTCGAATGTGATTCCGCTAAGAAGTAACATAGGATTTTCGAATTCTTCGAAAAAATTGCCAACCCAACAACTAACACAATTATCGAAGCCTCAAAAATATCCAGAAGAATCACTTCAAATATTTGCAAATGTTAATCCAATACCAATTCCGCTATCGCAACCTACTTCGGACAAAGGAGAAATTAATTCTCAGGACCGCAGGCCTTCACAACCTGTCAGTGACCATGTGCCTCTTATGAATCTTTTCTATGACTCATCAAATGATGGCCATAACTATTTCCACAGCAGCGATTATTCTGATAAGCTAACTCCATCACCAAATAGCCAAGGCCTTCATCATCACCATAATTTTGCAACGGAAGGCTTAAATGAAGTTGACGATCAAAAATCTTCATCATCTTTAAATATTGGAGTACCCTCAATCCAACAAGAAGAAGCTTTAATTTCTGCCAATGAGGAAATTAAAGGCGATTATAAACTTTCTGAATCGCAAATTGAAAACACAACACCTAGTAAGAGCTCAAGACCCGAACCAATACCTCCACTACAAATAAAACCTCACTTAATCATGACTCAACCTCCAAGTACAAGCAAATTAAGTCCAGAACAACCATCCCCAAGTTCTATAAATCAAATGGATGATTTATATATTCAGCATCAACTACCGCCACCATCATTGCAAAATTTTACAACCCTACTTAAGCAACAATCGCAAGGAAGGCCATTTTCACAACATCCAAGTAAAATTAATTTAAAAATTACACCTTTAAAAAGTAGTTCTAATATCCCTAAAGTGGCCTTCAATAATGGTGAAGGCTTTAAACTTCATCACACTCAAGATATGATAACTGATGATACCGATAATAAACAGCAACAGCAAAAGACCAAGAAGATAAGTAATTCTCATCAAACCGAAGCTCCCTTCAACCCCAAATACACGAAAAGAACTAAAAAACCTCCAAGGACCCATATGGACATCAGCTCAGCAAAATCCACTGAATCGCCACCACCAACACAATTATTAAATCTTAACCAAATGGAAGTTCTCAACAAACCCACTAACATTAATGGCGCGAATGGAAAGGGCAACACATCATACCATTATCATAGAGATTCTGCTGAGATTTTCGATTTTCATGAAACTAACAATCCGCACAATTATAAATTCATAAAAACGGACGAGGTAACACAAACTACAAAAACCAGCACGAAACAACAAAGCTTATATTCGTCAACTGACACAATAATAACTAATCAAAGACCGGCTTCTAAATCTCGCTATCAATATGTATCGGAACCATCGACCGATATGAAGCCCCCTTCACAAGAACCATCATCAATTAAGCCTCAAACTGAAAAAGTTATGGGTCTTCATCCACCACCACCTCCAGCAGCACCAAAAATACCAATATCACCAATACCAATTGCATCCTTGAGACCAACAGTTTCGTCTAATAATTTTGATAGTTATTTGAATTTGAAAGAAACAACTAGTCAGAGTTCGGTAGACATAGCGCAAGTACATACTACGACAACGACTGGAATTAATACTATAACGAAACCGATTCGACCAATAAGTGTATCGGTATTTTCAGAATATAATTCCAATAACTCAAGATCGCATACAAAATCAAAATCAAAGTCGAAACCGAATTCAAATTCAATTTACACAACAGCAATAACAACAAAATCAACTACCGCACAAGCGGGCAATACGAGCACCTTAGCTGTATCAACAACCACATCAACTTTGCCACCAATTGTTTCAAAATCAACAACATCTTTTGTCATTTCATTGGTATCTTCTGCTTCTTCGCCTCCCTCTTTGTCCAAGGAAGAAGAGAAACTTGAGGTGCAACCACCAACTGCGGGAGAATATGATGCAGTTGTTAAAAAATTCGGATCAAACCAGAATTCTACAATGATATTGTTAGGTCAAGAAATTCCAGAAGAAATCCTAATTGAAGGATCAGAAAAACACCATCATAAGCCGTCATATTTTACAAACAGTCCTTTTATAGAAACAAAAACAAACCCAACTGTATTATTAACTAGCAAAGAACCGGCTAAAATAGCAAACCATAGACAACAGTCAAAGTTTAAGCTCAAAACTCAGGGCTCAAGCCCCGAATTTGGTTCTGTTTTAAATCAATTCAACATTCAAGCACAAGCAAAGACTACAAGTTCAATAACTGTTCCGACTAAATATATAACAAAGCCACATTATTTTACTGTCACCACAACAAAACTAAGTATCTCAACAAGTCTGGGAGTACCAGTTACTCAAACTCTAACATTGACACTAACCGAAACTAAAACATCGACTTTGGTTGATACTGTCACCGAAACTCACACACTATTGCAGCCGACCAGAGTGACAGAAAGCCATACGACAACGGCTACGCAGATCATACACTATGAAGATTACCACAATCACCATCACCAGTACCGACCCGGTAGCAAGATTGAACCAACGATTGAAATTGTTAACAATGTTTTGCTGGCAAGCACAAAATTCACCGAGTCGGAAACCGCACCCTCACCTTCAGAGGTTCTAGGTATTGTAACGTCGACGTTGACTACAATTCCGTCATCGACAAGAATTGTTGAGGATATCTCGAATACGAATTCAAATGTTACAACTCCAAATCTGGAAAATAATAGTATTTTTGTGGTTATGACAGACAAAAATAGCCAAGGTGGGATCTTCAGTATCAGTCCATCGATGATGGACACACCACAGAATATCAATGCCATTGGCATTGAAGGTGAACTAGCCAAAGCAGCAGTAGTGCCTGAAAGTCCAAGCTCGATTGAATTGGACTACGATTATAATATTACATTTGACTATTTGCCAACAAGAGATGAAGAAGCAGACACAAATGATGTCAATCATGTGCTCCTTGGTGGAGTTCTTATTGCAACACCTCCAAAATCTAGCGACAACACCGATGGGGTTACCATATTAAGTGCTACATGTAGGCCATTGTGCAAGGCATCACGAAACGAGCTATGTCAACAAATTGACAATCGAATGCAATGCCTATGCCGTCCTGGATTTGCTCGTATGTTCCCTGATCGACCATGCAGACGTAATCTTAATATTTGTGATAAATTATAAATTTTAAAATAATTTTATTTTTATCTATCCAGCTACATATACCTATGCTCTAGAAATTCCGATTCATAGGATAGACACCCAAGTCCTACACTTTAACGATCAATACCGTATCCGAGACTCGGATGATTTCAAGCAGTTGGCTGATATCACTCACAATGCTGTCGACCGGATGGTCATGCAATCTGATTTGCGTGATGTTTATCATGGTGTGCATGTGACTTCTTTCGATGTGAACAATTCGCCTGAAAATGAAAGTGGAATTTTGGGTAAATTCCTTATTCAGGTAAAAATTATTGTCATTGAAGTATAGTATCGTATCGAACTCGAAAGTCCTGTTACTTTAGCTTCTTTTTGTTTTCTAGCTATCAGACAATAGTGATGAAAAACGACTTGTTGATGTTTTTAAAAAGTATCTGCGACAAAATGGTTTGAGTTTAGGTGGAACAGAGATATTTACCACAAAAGATGGCGTCCATTCGTTGCAAGTTAATGGTAAGTGGACATATAGTTTTTAAACTCTTTTGTACAAGTAATTGGATTTTAAATAATTTCTTTTTAAAATATTAAATAAATAAATGAAAAACTGATTTTCTTTTTTATTTTATTCAATTTTAATTTTAACTAAACTAATATCACAACTTTAATTAATTTAACGGGTGATTTTTTAAGAGCTTGAGAACTTTTTAAAAAAAAAAAAACGCATAAAATTTGCAAAATCTCATCGATTCTTTATTTGAAACGTTAGATTGGTCCATGACATTTACTTTTTGAAGATAATTTCATTTAAATGTTGACCGCGGCTGCGTCTTAGGTGGTCCATTCGGAAAGTCCAATTTTGGGTAACTTTTTCGAGCATTTCGGCCGGAATAGCCCGAATTTCTTCGGAAATGTTGTCTTCCAAAGCTGGAATAGTTGCTGGCTTATTTGTGTAGACTTTAGACTTGACGTAGCCCTACAAAAAATAGTCTAAAGGCGTCAAATCGCATGATCTTGGTGGCCAACTTACCGGTCCATTCCTTGAGATGAATTGTTCTCCGAAGTTTTCCCTCAAAATGGCCATAGAATCGCGAGCTGTGTGGCATGTAGCGCCATCTTGTTGAAACCACATGTCAACCAAGTTCAGTTCTTCCATTTTTGGCAACAAAAAGTTTGTTAGCATTGAACGATAGCGATCGCCATTCACCGTAACGTTGCGTCCAACAGCATCTTTGAAAAAATACGGTCCAATGATTCCACCAGCGTACAAACCACACCGAACAGTGCATTTTTCGGGATGCATGGGCAGTTCTTGAACGGCTTCTGGTTGCTCTTCACTCCAAATGCGGCAATTTTGCTTATTTACGTAGCCATTCAACCAGAAATGAGCCTCATCGCTGAACAAAATTTGTCGATAAAAAAGCGGATTTTCTGCCAACTTTTCTAGGGCCCATTCACTGAAAATTCGACGTTGTGGCAGATCGTTCGGCTTCAGTTCTTGCACGAGCTGTATTTTATACGGTTTTACACCAAGATCTTTGCGTAAAATCTTCCATGTGGTCGAATAACACAAACCCAATTGCTGCGAACGGCGACGAATCGACATTTCACGGTCTTCAGCAACACTCTCAGAAACAGACGCAATATTCTCTTCTGTACGCACTGTACGCATTCGTGTGGTTGGTTTAATGTCCAATAAAGTAAACTGAGTGCGAAACTTGGTCACAATCGCATAAATTGTTTGCTCACTTGGTCGATTATTTAGACCATAAATCGGACGTAAAGCGCGAAACACATTTCGAACCGAACACTGATTTTGGTAATAAAATTCAATGATTTGCAAGCGTTGCTCGTTAGTAAGTCTATTCATGATGAAATGTCAAAGCATACTGAGCATCTTTCTCTTTGACACCATGTCTGAAATCCCGCGTGATCTGTCAAATACTAATGCATGAAAATCCTAACCTCAAAAAAATCACCCGTTATTTTATCTAAGCTACGCGTTTCGGAGTGTTATTGCTCCATCATCAGGCGAACTACGCCAATTTTATTTAATATTTGTTGGTTTAATAGAGCAACAAATTACCTATAAACCATAATATATAAAGCTTTTCCAATTGATAAATCAGAAGTCCGATATTATATAAAGTTATAACTATAAATAAGCAAAATGCGATCTAAACGCTCTTAAGCTACTTTAATTATTAGAATGCGCTTTTGCCAGAAGGAAGCTATTCGATCAGTAATGATTGAGAAGGCAATTGAATACAAAAAAGAAAACTTTTTAATTATTTGAAATTTCATTCAAAATTAATTTTAATAATTTTAAGAACTTGACAATGTTTGACACAAAATAGGTGATTTCTAAAATGTGAATGTGGTGAATAACGGCATCTAGATTTCTGCCCAAAGCTTTGTGCTGTTGTTATCCCGTTTTAAAAAAACAGCTGATAACGAAATGGTTGTTGGTAAACATTACTGTTTTTTAAGCTTTGTTGCTTTTTTGGTTTCGGTTCGATTACATGAATGCATTTAAGCAATTGATTTCTAATAAAAGTTAACTTTGATCAAGCGAAGTTTCCAAATGGAGAATCAAGCATATCCGAACAATAAGCAAAACCACACAGAAGAAACAACGATAACTTTGCAATTTTACCAACCTCAGCAATTTAGTCTACCCCCGCCACTACATACGAGTCTAGCATACGTGCTTAGGAATAGCAAGGTCATATTGCATGGTTTAAAATAACGAATCCCTATCTCGATAGACAAGACGACTACAGTCATGCCAAGACAAGAAATAAAGAGTTAAAATGTCATTTTTGGTCAGAATGTAAGAAAAACATATCTGTCAGTTTCTGTGTTAGGTATATTCAGAAACAATCGAAGAACTAAACTGCTAACATTGGCTTTTAAAATGAAATGGGGTGTGTCTCGATTAGAAATCTCATTTTAAGACTCGTCAACATGAAATAAATTATATCCAGTGGAGGTGGCCTTTAAAAGCATTCACGCAATCGAAAGAAAGCTTTCTTGTAGCAGCCAGTAGTCAAGCCTATCCAATGAGAACTTCAAAAACAGGTGACTGAAAATGAGTATGCGTGGAGTTGTAGCGTAGCGTAGTTCTTATACGGGACTTCTTGCGAGTGGATTCCGTGATAGGGCTGATTAAATATCTAATTTGTTGTAATACGTCTTGGCATACTGGTAAGTGCGTTTTGGCTGTCACGTGCTGGAGGACTGCTTTCGATTTAAACCCGCTGTCACTTAAAAATAAATACTATTTCTTGCGAAGAAGTAACAAATTCTCCTAGAGTATGAAAATATTAAATATTTTTTATTAACTTAAGTAAATAAGCAAATATGAGAAACTCAAACATAAATTGTGAACAAAATCTCTTAAGTTATAATTTTATTTATTTTAATTCTCTTTACAAAAATATAGATTTTAACGAGTGTGCTCATAGTCAGTTCCATGATTGTTCAGAACATTCAAGATGCTTCAATCTTCAAGGAACATACACTTGCAGCTGTCAAGAAGGATTTGCCGATCTGTCAGAAAACTCAATCTACCCGGGTCGAATTTGTTCGACTGAAGTGATTGGTTGCGAAAAATGTCACTTCCATGGAAAATGTGTTCAAACTAATAAAACAAACCAGCCATTAGTGGTGGTGTGCGAATGTTTTTCATGGTATACAGGTGCATCGTGTCAGCTGAATTTGAAGATTGTTCTAATTGCCTTGATAACAATTGGAACTATACTTTTTATTCTATTGTTATTTTGTGTTCTTGTTACTTGTACACGACGTCGGTACAATAATGATATGCAATCTTTTATGCCGGGCATGCAAATAATTGCTCCGAAAAACGTCAGTTCGTCAGCAAAAAGTTTGACAATCGATAGACGAGCAATGATTAAGGATTCAAGCAGTGAGGGAAGTCATAACTCGCTGCCATACGTTCTAAAGGTATTTTATTTCCTGTTTTTCCAATGTTTATATTTTTATACTAATTTTTGCACAGAGGGACGTTGAAAAACATAGTGTTGCAAGAAATACCAACCATCACACGCAGACACAACATCAATATCAGCACCAGAATCAAAAACAACCCAAGATAATCAACCAACGCGGTCATCCATCATCCGCACTTCTCATTTCATCCTTTTCCGAAATTGACTATCAGCGTCACAATTTCCCGGAGCAAAATGATCGTTCTTTAACTGTTATGATTCCCAGAGCTAAATACCATCATTCCGTTTTGGCCCAAACTTCCAACCCTCAAACCGATGGTTTAGATCTGACAGCACAGAGCAATGAAACTCAATTGAAGATTGTCCCTTCAGACACTTCCGGTTCCAGTTCAAATGCCTCAACATTTCAGTGCAGCAATGACAAAGTATGTTTTTGGAGAATCCACTTTTGGGGTCATGATAGTTTTTTTTATTTTTTACAATTCAAGATGCGAAACAATAATTCATCAAAACACAATGCAATCGTAGGCGCTGGTGGTGGTGGTGGTGCGAGTAGCAACTCTAACCTCGGTGCTCTTTTGACAAAATCAACAGGTGCCCTAGTCTCCGCTGGATTTGAAGTTTCTGCGACTGTCGGCAATATAGTAAAACAGCAACAACAACAACCATTGGCTATTTCGACATCAAATCTGTCGTCGCACGATAACAGAGGTTGCAGTCAATCCCTGAATTCGGCTCCTGAAATCAGTTTTCACAAATTTAACTATAATGATGCACATTCACATTATAAAAATGGGGAAAAGTAAGTAATACCATACCAACATCGTGATATCTAAGGTAAGTTTGTAATAACCTTATACAGTAAACATTGGAAAACGTGAACCTCCAAAACGTGAACTATCCCAAAACGTGAACACTGTAACTTTTACATTGACTACTCAAAAACGTGAACAAATCGAAAAGCTCTAAAACGTGAACAGACATTTTTTTTCAACATTTCTACATAAAAATGCACTGAACTAATTTTTTAAAACTTCGGGTGTCCCCATAATATTGACAATGCATAGTATGAAATATTTAAAAAGGCTTTGGAATGGTGTTGAGATGAAGGCTTTGACCAAAGCGACATAAACGCGTAAGAGAAATTGTAGTTCTTAAAATGTTGGCAAAAATTGAACAGACAAAAATTACAAATTTTGCTTGTTAAATAAAACTTTTATTTGTAAAACGTTCTAATTTAAAAATGAAATCTAATAAATTTTTTTAATAACCCTTACCAGTATGTGTAAATACTCGTAGTATATAAAAATATTCAATAATACTACTGCAAGCAAAAAGAAGATAAAATGAAAGAAAATATGTTTTATTTTAATAGCAGTAGTAAGACAATAAGGTAGGAATACTATGTATTTAAATCATAAAATGTTACATTCCAAAACATGAATAATCTCAAAAACATGAACACCCTCGGTTTTAATTAGTTCACGTTTTCAAATGCTCCAGAGTGACAGTTGTAATCTATTTTTTTGTCAAAGTCTGAGATTTCGCTCGCCATTATACTGTAATATTTTTACTAGGTCCGTTAAATAAAACTTATCACTCTTTTTAGTATTTCTTCTTTATTTACACTTTCCGATTCAAAACAGTAAATCTCAATTTATAATCAACTCAAATACTTTTATTCAAATTTAAATCACACTTGTTTAATAACACAATCCAATAAGCAATACTTTTGCACACTTTCATAATCCAAAATCAACTTTCCCGTGCTCATCGCGAGCACTCCCTTATATTCTCTAGTTAGTTGTTCTCGGAGGTTCTCATCTTGAAATGTTCTAGATGGTTGGAATAAGGGGAAATACATTTGACATTGGAAAAGAACTTTTTGTTTCTTCCATAAATTAGATATTCAATTTCCCAACAGATGGCGCTGTAGTAGTATAAAGCTCTGTTCACAACAATACCATTGTTATATCAAGAGTAGTACGATCTTCAGATTTTTAACTCTCTAATTATTATCTTTAATCTAAAAATTATTGTGCTGTTATATATTCTCAGGTTCTTTAATGAAACTTATTTTCTTTATATAAAACTTCCACATATTTATTTCGCAAATTAAAACAATACTTTTCTTACAACAAAACAATTTGTAATTCACCACTTAATTATACCGGAAAATTTACTTAGCTTACCAACTTTATTATTTCACGACTAAAATTAAACCGTTTTCTATTCTTCAAACATCCGTCATTTATACTTATTTGAAAAGTTCGGGATTTTGCGGTAAGGTTCTGGTATCTGCTTCTGGATTTTCTGTTTTGACAGATAGGGGAATTTATGCTTTCAAGATGTTTTTAACAGCGTGTTGGCTTAGAACCTCACCAATGCCAATAGTACATATATTGTCAAGAAGATGGCGTCACACAAGTGGCTCTTCATTCAAGAATCGTTATAATTCAAAATTCGTTAAAATAATTATAAAATTTCCTTAGTCTAAATCTTTTTGATATCTTCTGCGACTGCTTCCTGGTTCTCTTAATCACTGCAGAATCCACGGATTATATCGGCAATCAATGTTTCTGGTGCATTCGCAGCCGAAGTTGGTGAATTTGCGAAAGAATTTTGTAAAATCGCATCCGAATCTGGTAAAATCGCGGACAAATCCAGTAAAACCTTCCTCTGTTGAGGGGGAATCTTACAAACTATTAAGTATGTGCAGCATTTGTTCAAATATGTGAGTTTAGGGTGAAAAATTTCTTACACTGATATTAAAATCGTAAGCATTTAGCAGCGTCTTTGGCTGCCACGAGAACGTGGTAATTCTAACGAATATCGTCGTTGACACACTTACCGACACCGAGTACTGACAGTTTTTTTGGTTTGTTCAATGCAAGTACCCTTACCCTTGGAGGACAATGGCATAAGGGGTACATTTTGCTTTACTGATATTAAAATTAGGAAGAGAGTCGCAGACAAAATGGAGCCCTTCTATATAATTTTACTCTCATACTCTTTAGGCCACATTCAATTTTAAGTTTCGCAACTGTTTAGTTGCTAAAATGAAACATATGGGTTTATATGAAGAAATCCTGTTAACCTTAAGATTTTAAATAAAAAAAAATCAAATTCGAGCACACTCTTATTATATACTTTTTTATCATCAGATTGATATAAAAAATGAAAATTTAGCAGCGTAATTGCAATTCATTGATGCCTCAGGAAGTTGAGACTTATAATATCTACTATTCAAATAATCTTATACTTACGTTTTTTATTTCTAGTTCATCATATTCCTTAAATTTGAAGTGCAATTAAAATGCTTAAATTTTACAATGTAAAATTTTTCCATTACTTTCTGTTTAAAGGAATTCTTAAGTTTTATTCAAGTGTGCTCAACGTTTTTCAACGTTAAAATAAAAATTACGCTTGTAAAATTTTGTTTCATGTCTTTATATCTTTATCAATTTTTGAGGCACACTGACTTTTCTTGGCCTAATTTCTTTATTTTTTTCACGTAGAACATGCTGTTAAAAAATTTTTAAGGTGCATGAATTCCTCAAAATGTTATGATAATAAAAGTACAACACTTAGAATATTGCAAAAAACGATGGACATGTTTTGATTTACTTGCTACTTCCACATTTCCAGCAACACACTTAAATATAAATACTCATTATATTTAGTTTGATGTAGAAAAACATGGATTTAATTTTAAAATAAATTCGATGATGCCTCAAAAATTTATGAAGCTAAAAAATAACAAAAATTAAAATGAGACAATTAAAAACTTCTATTTTTTGCCATTTTTACGTAAAAATGTATTAGCATTTTTGAAATTAAATATTCTTTATTTAAAATACGTATGTGACATCATTCCTACAGATTATTTTAATAAAATTCGAGTGATAAAAATGGTTTGAAATGGTAACATTGGATCATTTTCACGAGGGCCATCAAATCTCAAGTTTAACAGGATTTCCTCATATGGGACACCACGCACTTAGAGCAACTCGATTCGAGCAACTAAAAAGTTTGTGTTTTGACACAAACTTAACGATTGCCTTCTCAACAGTTCAGCTGTTTTCTATAAGCGCAAGAGAGAAAAGAGCGTGAGCGTGAGTAAAGAGTTGCCAGTGCGCGGTTCTCTTTCAACTGGGGATTAAACTATTTGATTTCGATCACAGTTGCCAGTGCGCGACTAGACTTAAACTTCATGCAAGAAAAGGTTGTCATAATCAAAATCATAATGAACGAGGAAACCCTAAGTGGTTATGTTTAAGAACAAAATTTGTGTTTCTGGGGTAAAAATAACCTTACATGAATGCCAGGAAGAGCTATTGCTTCCACACAAAGTGAGTGTTTGGAATGGCATGTTCCATTTTCTGGGCCGAGTGAGCGCCGTTTTGGAAGTTTAAATCCAGATGTAACGGCACCAGAATTCCTGCCTTTGGAGCTTTTTAAATCTCGCGCTAATCCCCAACAAACCACAAGTCTTGAAAGCTTACAAATGTGCATCAAGTCGGGAGGCGGTCATTTGACCGATATAATTTTTTACTTGCGATATAGGTACTATAGGGCAAGTTCTGCATTTGGAAAAAAAATCGAACTCGAGATTTTGATCAAAGTTGACATTACGATGATAGCGAAGACGAATAAAGTGGGTCCGGCAATTCCGTCTGTCTGTCTGTCTGTATGTCTGTACCTCGATCTAGAGCCTAAGCCACTGGACCTATTTTCTTCAAACTCGGTAGTTATGGGCAGGACCGGCCCGATCTAAATTAAAGCCCTGCGCAAGCTTCATCAGTGGCGCCCCTCATTTGCTGTGATTGGCGAAAGAAGTCATTTTCTCATTACTCAAGGGGTAGACTTTGCAATGCGTTTTTTTAACGATTTATCCCCAAAAGACCTATTCTTAGATAATACTTATATCTAATTAAAATAAATATGATTTTTTTTAAGACTAAGAAATCAAAAATATATCACAAAAATAATAGTAACTAAAGAATACAAAAAAAATGTAAACTAAATACAAAAAATAAATCACAAAAATTTAGGAACTGAAAAAAATATATTAACTTTTCCGGTTTTGTTTTACCAAACTCAGTAACCAGATCATCATAATCTAATGATTTAAGAAGCTTTTTCTCTATAGCTATGATTGACAAGTCAACTTATCTTTCTTGAGTCATTGGGGTCCTGAAGTAGTATTTTTATTAATTTTATTTTCGAAAAACTACGTTATTTGAGGAAAATGGGATTTAGAGCTATGGCTTCAGCTGATTGCAGTGATAGTGAATTGTTCTTTTGATCGCATTTCCACGAAAGAGTTTTTAGTAGCTTCCAGAACTAGAGCTTCATATATATCTCCTTAGATTTTTTTTAAAGGTTTTAAGGCATTTAGTCTACTTTCCCCTCTGGTTTCAGAAAAGGGTTTTAAGGTCACACCAACGAGCTCACTGTACTGGATATTTTTGTATGGGGACGAATGAAAGAAGTTGTTTACTCATCTAAAATAAGAACTTTAACTGAATTAGAGCGACGTATTTCGGAAGGATCACTAAAAGTAAGGCAAGAGTTATCGAGAATAAACACTCAAAATGAAATCCAAAAACGGGCTCTAGCATGCATTCAAAACGCAGGAGGGCACTTTGAGCACTTATTATTACTGTATTTGTGTGTACATAAAATAAAAAATTACTTTTAACTACACAAAATATTGTTTTATTCAAACCCTTTATACCTCAGGACAAAAAATCATTTTTTTTATTTTAACCTGTTTTAGATTTTCCCAAGTATCATAATATGTATGGGTTTTTTGGTGCGCTTATAAATGAGTTTTTTTTATTATTGTTTTGTTTATCAGGTAAAAATAAGAAAACTTTATGTTTATTACGCATTTTTTGAAAAAATTAGACCTCAAAGTCAAAATTTTGCTCCGGCAAGAAAAATTGAACACCATTTAAAATTGAATATCTGGCAACCATTAAAATACATCAGCTCAATTTAAACGTAGTTTGAAAGGTTAGTGTTTCTTCTAAAAAAACGTCCAAACTTAGGTCCCTACTACTAGTACTAACAGAGAAATTGACCTTAACATGGGTCAGGGTACACCAAAGTTAGCCTTTTTTTAAATCGTCAAAAAGTGATGAGAAAATTGAAAATCAGACTTTACTGTAGAACAATTTTTTTCTTAGAATATGGCCAAGAATCACATCCCAAAGTATGGCACATGAATTACGGGACACCATGTATAATGAATATCAATATTAATGTGAACTATAAAAAGAAATGAGACTTAAAAGAGAAGGTACGTAGTGGTTACGAAGAAGTGGATTTTTTAACGCTTGCCCAAGGCGCCCCTTGAGTTCAGCGCCCTGCGCATTTGCACAGCTTGCACGTATAGCTTGTCCGGCCCTGGTTATGGGTCTTCGGTGATTCCCTAGAGGGGAAATTGAAATTTTTTTTTAGCTCTAAAACTAACGGTACCCCCCATACACCCGTAATGAAAAATCTTATTTATCTCGAAAACGGCTCTAACGATTTTGATAAAAAAAATTAGGTGTGATAATATGGACATGGACTACGTTTTGGTAAAAAAAAAAATTTGGGACAAAATGTTATTAACGGTACCTGTCATAGAACCGTTTTTTTGATTTTCGATTTTCTCATTAACGGCTCTAACGATTTTAACCAAAAATTTTCAGCAGGAGTCCCCCTAAGTTTAAAATAATATTGTATATAAAAATATTCGAAAAATTATTTGTTGGGTTTTTTTGAAAAATCAATATCTTCAAAACCTATGAACGATTATTTTTTGAAATTATTTCCTAAAATCAATATTATTAAATACTTAAAATTCGCATCCCACATTTTTTTCTTGAAAAATTTTAAAGAAATTTCTTATATAAAAAATTTATTTATTTAATAATAAAACGATTTTTTAAAGTTTGTTTGCATAAATTCATACTTTTCTAGAAATCAGACGGCAATTTCATTTTAAATTCATGTTTTATATTTATAAAATGTATTTTAAATTCCAAAGTACTTTTACATAAGATCAAGTTCGTGCGACCCAGTCGTGCATTTTATTTAGCTTGATTTCATCAATTTTTCATCTTCAAGTGAATTTTTAGTGAAAAAAAAACTAATTTTTTTTATTTGCAATAAAATGGTTTTCCATTATCATTATGACATTAATTTTTAGTAATACAAAATTTCTTAAATTTTAATAATAATTTAGATTAGAAAATGTCTTTCTAAGCAGACATTAATCATATTCTTTTTTTATTACTTTCTTATTTTTAAAGACTTATCGATTCTATGGATGTCTGGATTGACACAATTCAACAAAACGAATTGTAAGTTTTCCGAAGAAAAAATTCAACATGAAAGTTTTATTGTAAGCTTTAATTTTACAGAGCAACTGAAGCAAGATCCTTTAACGAAACAACAATTCAAGCACCAACTAAGTCACTTCGTTGTGTTTATGAGAGGCAATTATCACAAAGCAACGGCAACGATGTAAGTTTATTGAAAAAGTCGATAATATTCTTTTGATTTTTGTATTACAATTTTTATTTGTAGGAAGCAAATACAATGGCCGAGAGGGACATAGGGTCAACTTGTTTACTACCCCATACGCATCTTTATAAGCCAGATAGGGTAGGTTTTAAAAACTTCAACAGTTACAGTATAACCCATTTAAAAATCAATTTGCATTATTGCAAGTGCAATATGTACTGGAACATAACAATTTTGTATTTTAATACACCTTAAAATGTTTGTTAAGATCAAATAAGCTCAGAAACTTGAGCATCCTGATCATTTGAAACGCTGAAATCCTCGTCGTACAGTAGTGTTGATGATGATCGAAATGTTTCAATTTTTCATCGTGCTCAACAATTACCTTGGGCTTATACACTCTATGGAAATTTATTGTTTATTATTTTTAGGTAAACGAAATTTGTTTTCTCAAATCTTGTAAGAAACTTTTATTTATCGAGTTTGAAAAAAATCGAGCTTGGGGTTTTCGAAATATTGGGCCTTGTGAATAAAAAAAAAGCTAAAGCTAAAACTTGGATTTTTAAGTAAAAGCTTGATTTTTAGTGAATAAAAATAAGCTTAAGCTAGCTAGTTAAAGATGTTTTCTAGTAATAGCTATTTTAAAATAGCCAAAGCTAAATTCATTTAGCTTTAGCTTGTTTTCCTAGCTTAAGCTTCAATTTGTGTGAATAAAAATAGCTTAAACTAGAATATTATAGTTAAAGCTACAAAAATTTCAAGATTTTTTGGACCTGTCTAGAAAGCTTTGACTAGGTCTTATTTTCAGTATTAACTTGTGCGAGTTGTTAATTAAACATAAGGGAAATCTCAAAAAATAGGACTGTGAACCAATAGACCCAGAAACTGACATACGAAATGTTAAAAACATTTTTTAGCCGAAACCAATACTTGCCCTGTAGAACAGATAACAAATTGAGGCAAAAAAACTTTCCTTTCGGTCATACATGTACCAGTTTTAGCTAAAGCTACCTAGTCGAAACCTGTGAATAAAAAAACGAACAGCTTAAATTACGAAGCTTAAGCTAGAATTTTCTAGCATAAGCTATTTAGCGTTATCATTTTTTTATTCACATAAAACAAAGCTTAAGCTAGAACTGTCTAGCTTTAGCTGCTAGTAAAAGCTATGACTAGTTGGCTTTAGCTTCCTGCAAAAAAAGCTTTAACTTTTTTTTTATTCACAAGGCCCATTGAGTTTCCAAAAAATAAAAAAATGAAAATTTGAATATGTTATAATATTCAAACTTTGAAGGAGCTTTAGCATAAAAAAAATTATTTAAATCGGTTGTACCGTTTTCGAGAAAATCAAAAACAAAAAAAATGGTTCCAGGGAGGCTACCAAAAATAAATATTTTTTGGAAAATTTTTTTTAACTAAATGGAATTTTATGATTTTTTTTTTAAAGTCTGTGGGACAGTTTTTAAGAAAAATATTTATAAAATTTCAAAAAAGTATGACAGTTACCTTTATTTTTGGTCTTAAAAAAAAGAAAAAACGTGTGGGGGAAAAATTAAAACTGATATCTATCAAGTTTAAAGCCGTTTAGTCTGTAGTCGTAAAGACAGACAGACAGAATTGAGAGACCCACATTTTTGGTCTTCGCTATCATCGTAATGTCAACTTTGATCAAAATCTCGATTTTTATAGAGTACATTCATTTATATCTGAATGATACATGTTTGGTTTTTGTTTGAAAAATTTTCAGAGATGTATCCTTTTCCCTAAAATCGGCATTTTAGTGCCACTTTTTCAGGATCTAGACACAAAATACATCTGGCCACCCGCCGTTTTGTCGAGCTTGAAAATATCTGCTTTGTAACTGTTCAACTCTAATTTTTTATCTTTTTTTTAATAAATATTCACAAAATTGACTTCTAATAAAATATTTTTTTTACAGGATAGTGATGTGTCAGGCTTTGATTCGTTTTAGAGTAACTGAATAATTTATAACTTGACAAAAGAAAGTGTGCCAACTGTTTAACTAAGTCGTGGTTTTACATGAAAAGAAAATATTCTTACACCAAATTATATGGATGAAATACATACATGTTTGAGGAATCACAAAAATTTAAATACTAAGAAAAAAACTGTTTTAAACTTAAAAAAATATGTCATATTATTATTTAATATTGTTGAAGCTAATTCGTTTATTTGACTTTTAGTATTTTTATTAAACCAGGTGTGAAATCGGCTAAGGCGATAGTTTATTTTTGATTATCAAAATAAATGCTTTTGCTCCACGTAAGGTGATCATCAAATTGAACATCACTTTGTTGCTATGGTTTGAAAAAAAGTGAAAAAGTTAAAATACAAAATAAGTGAACAGTATATATAAAGTAATGTAAAAAAGAAACCTTTGTGTATGTTTTCCATTTGTATGATTTTTTCGAATACCTTACTTTACCCAGATCAAAGAAAAGTTCATAAGCAAAATTGTCAATCAAAACAGTGACTGTCAACTATCGCATTAGCCGATTCCATCCCATCTATTTATTTAATTTAATTGTAATAGTAATTTATTAAATTATTTTTTTAATTTATATGGACTTATAATATATTAAATTATTTTTTAAATATTTAATCTGTAGTATTTATTTATATACATATTGTATTTATATAAGCAACATGAAATGATAGAAATAAATGATAGAAATACTTTTGAAATAATTTTTTACACAGTGAAGAATTTGAAGTGAGAGATATTTCTGTCAAAAAATTAATTAAAATACAATCACTATTTTTAGAAAACGCAAGGTATGATCAACATAATATACATATCTACATATTACAATATTTAATGAAATTTATTTACGTTATTCTTCACGTACTTCAACTTACATATTTTTTGTTCCCTTAACTTTACTTTTCTTTTTTTTTTTTTTATATAATTTACCCGCGCTCAAGGGATTATAATTACCCTTTAAATGTTTCAACATAACAAAACAAAAAAAAAAACAAATTCACCACTAAATTCAAAACTGTATCATTATTCTTATAAATATAAGAAGTTCTGGAAGATTCTGGTATCTGCTTCGCGATCCTTGTTTTGACACATAGGGGAATTTATACTTTTTAGATGACAGATGGCAGTGTGGTCACTTAGAACTGCTAGTAGTTACACATCTATTTTGCAGAAGATGGCAGACTGGCATAAGTCGAAATTTGGAAATTTTCAGGAGAGCCTTTTAAATTTTTTTTAATACTGAAAAAAAAATTTCGTTGTTCATAAAAAACAAAACTTGAATGTTGAATACATGAAAAAATTGCATTTTTGTTTGTTAAATTTTATAAAAAAACGAAATATTAAAAAAAAAAAAAAACAAAAATTGATCTATGCCGTTTTTCGAAAATACGTAGACAATGACAGGGATGTTTTTGAAAATTGAGAGCGGCGCTTTTTCATAACTCGGAAACTAGAAGAAGTAGGTTAATGCCGATTACACAGAAAAATTGTGTTTTTTTGTCAGCTCAGTTCTTTGTTCTAAGCTAAAAAACGACAAATTTCGACTTATGCCACGTCGGAAAAGGGACGATATGTGGTTATTTATTAAAGAATCGTTATATTTAATAAATAAACGTTACAATAAGTACGTAACTTATAAAATATTAAAAAAAAAAATCATTCGGATTGTATGCTTATAACGACGAAGGATTTATTTATCTTAGGTTGTCGTTATAAACGTGTTCTACTGTAGATACTTTTGAAGAACTAATGGCCATATTTCTAAACACAAAATTTGCAAAGCAAAACAAATCCAAAGCAGATATAACAACTCAAAATATGCATTACGAATATGCAAGTCATTTGCGAAAAATAATTTTAACGTTTGGACAAAAAATAACATTGATAGCATTTTGGGGTACTATGCTTAACAGGCATTTTTATTTTTACGTTTTGGAACTGTTTCTAGGAAGAATTTGTGCAAAATACGGGTAAGTTCACAAACGTCAAATATTTTATTCGTCAACACTGGTTTTTTTTGGGATGCTGATATGCGTATGGATATTTGTTTAACTTAGGGCCTTTTATGTTTGGTGAGTCAAAGGTTCGCCTCAAGTCGAACGATTTGGTGAATTACCATTGTCGTGGTGTTATGAATAGTGAAATATGACGTTCACTTCTTCTTTCTTCTTCCTTTGTTTCGGCGCTGTTATGATCTCGATGTCGAGGGGATCATAACTCTCCCACGTATCTGCTTCACACTAGTGATCCGCCTGTGGGGTTCGCCGGGTTGACCTCAGAAATCGGCGGCAAGCCTCCCGGTTTTGTATTGTTCCATTTCTGAGGCCAACTGAATGCTGGTGTTTTTGCATTTGTTTGTACCAAGTGTTTAGGCCTAACTTTCTTTTTATTCCGAATCGGAACGTTGTATGATATTGCCTTTTTGACGGGGTTCTCAGGATCTCTCCTTTGAACATGGCAGTACCAACTGAGTCAGTCGTGTTCAATTTTTTGGGAAATGGTATTCTTAACATGAAGGCTTCCTCGGATTTTCGTACTTCTAATTCGATCAAGCTTTGTAACTCCTGCTGTCATACGAAGCATCTTCATCTCAGCTGCCGTTAGCTTACTCTCATACTTTTTGTACATTGTCCAACATTGTGAACCGTATGTGAGTGCTGGACGCACAACTGAAGTGTAGAGCTTTCCTTTCAGCTTAGGGGGCATTTTTCGGTCACAGAAGATAGCAGAATTTTCCCGCCACTTCATCCACCCTACGCTTACGCGATGATTGATATCGTCATCACAAGTAGCTTCGTTATTTATCATAGACCCCAGATATTTAAACTTTTCACACTTGGGAAGCACTACTCCATTCAAATAAATGTCTGGAATAGGCCTGTGTGGATCAGAAAATGGGCAGCATAGGTATTCTGTCTTTTTCGTGCTTATGCGGTACCCACTTCCTTCTAGATCATCCACCCATACGTCAAGTGCTCGTTGTAGGGATATCGGGTCTTCACTTATGATGGCTCCATCGTCAGCAAAGAATAACTGATGTACTTTTGGATCCGTCACTTTGCCTTCAAGCAGGTAATCAAGAACTGTAATAAAGAGCAGGGGACTCAAGACACTTCCCTGGTGTACACCTACTGTGATTTCGAATTCTTCGGTGACTCCAGCTGCGCATCTTACTTTAGTAACTGCTCCATCATACATGTCCATAATTATCCGCACATAGGTTTCTGGAACTCCTCGTTGCCTGAGGGCCACCCATATTAGATCTCGTGGTTGCCGATCGAATGCTTTTTCAAAATCAACCAATACGACATGCAAATCCTCCAAAGAATCCCGATGCTTTTCCATAATTATTCTTATACTCTGGATTGCATCCGTGGTTGACTTACCACCGACAAACCCGCACTGGTCATCAGATAGCCTAATTATTTTTCGCAGTCGGCTACCCAAGACTCGCTCAACGATCTTCATGGTGTGTGACATCAGCTTAATCGAACGGTAATTATCACAGCTTCGAGTATCACCCTTTCCTTTATAAATTGGGAGAAGGTAACTTTCCCTCCATTGATTAGGCATGCGATCACCTCGTATAAGTTTGGAGACAAGAATCATGAGCCATCTAAACCCGATGTCTCCCATCTTTTTCCAAAACTCTGAGGGTATTTCGTTTGGGCCAACAGCTTTTCCCTTTTTGGAGTATTTTACCGCCTCACTAACTTCTTCGACTGTGACGTCGGATACTTCGATTAAGTTAGGTGAAGCTATTGGAAAGTATAGCCTTGGAAATTGTTCGTTTAGAAGTCCGTCACAATACTGTCGCCACCTGTGAAGAATTTCGTTGTCTTCCACAAGTAGTTGGCCTTGAGCATTGTTAATGAACTTTGGCGAACAAATCTCCTGGGCATTTCTTCTTCTTTGAGCGGCTATTTTGAAGATAGTTGCACCCTTATTCGTGTTTTGCCGTAGCTCTTGAATAGCACCAGCTGTCGGGGTAGAAATTTCATCCAGCTCCCGATACAGGGGTGCCAGCACGTAACTTGTTACAATCGAGCATTGTCGATCGTAGGTCAACTCGAAACAAATTATTTTTGGCAGCACGTAATTTGAGACGAGTTTCTTTGTGACTTCCATTTAAAAATAATGTGAACTATAAAGTGAAACGTCAAATTGGTATTCTTCTCATATTTTTTGATTCGGAAAGTGAAGATGAGGGAGTACTTAATGCTAAAATCATGTATGTACCTCGGCCCGTGCCTTTTTAGTGAAGTTTTTTACTTTTTAGTATATTTTATATTAGATATGTAACTTGTAAGAAAATTTGATTTTCCTGCCTTGGGTACTTTTAAGCATTCCTATGGCTAAATCATGGTGAAAAGTCATAAACGTTTTCGAAACATCCGTCTGTTTCTTATTTATTGACATTTTTTTGTTTTTCCATGCTATTTCTTAAAAAAAATCACTGCCAACGATAACTTTTTTCTGTCGAGTGAAAAATTTTGTTTCAAACCTCATTTTCAAGTTTGTGTGCTGCCAAATCTGACGATACAATCGAGGACACTCGATTGAACCAAAATAGGTGCTGCCGAGGCTCGATTGTATCGATTAAACTCGATTGTACCAAGTTACGTGCTGGCACCCCTGGTTTTCTGTATTCTTTGCTTGAATTTGGGCGCACTTCTTCTTCGCTTCTTTCATGCAGTTTCTATATTCCACTTCGAGGCGTGACTTTTGCTCTGTATCATTAGAGGGGCACTTCGACCAAGCCTTGAAATATGACGTTCGCTTGTGGATATGTAATATCATTCATTAATAAGTGATTCAATTGAAAATATTTGTCGATAAAATATTGTTCACTGTTGAAAAATACAGCACTATTCTGCTATTCACGTGAATCGTGTATTTGATCCACCCATTCAATTCCCTTTCACATCGGGTGAACTACATTCGGCCTTATCGAGGTAACCGTCGGAGCGGAATTCTCTCCGATTTCCTCCGAATCGGAGACATTCGGCCTTATCGAGGTAACCGTCGGAGCGGAATTCTCTCCGATTTCCTACGAATCGGAGACATTTTGCTTGAAGGTATTTCTCCGATCAGCTGATCGGAGATTCTGTCCGACGAAATTCAACGCATGCCATTTGTTTGCGATGAAGCACTTCTAATGGTCTTATTTCTGACACATACAAACAAAATTTTCTCCGAAATCCTCCGACAAGTTCTTGTTGCGGAAAGTGTTTTCTTTTTAGAGAAATAGTTAATTAAAATGTAAGTAATAAAGAAATTAACTTTATTTGCGTTAAATTGTGTTACATATGTAATTATAATAGACTTTTTGTTCTTAGGCAGAACGAAAAAACAAGTTCGCAACAATATGAGCTATGAGCGGATAACACCAAAAGGACACCAGAAATTGTAGCTGTGTTTGGGAAGATCTGGCCCCAATCAGTTAAATTAATTGGGACCGATGTTTGGATGGAAAAAAACTATGTTCGTGTTTTTTTGTTTTGTGTTTTGATCCATTTCCATTGTGATTAAAGTACCAGTTATCACTGTCGGGCATTGACCAGGTACAGAAAAGTGCACACGCGGCACACGAGCGACGGATATCATCGACCATTGCCACCGGGAAATCTGAGGCGGAGATATGCATGGGAACTGCATATCAGCAGAATAGAATTAAAGTTTTTTTTTTTTTTTTTTTTTATAATTTACACGCGCTCAAGGGATTATGATTACCCTTTAAATGTTTGAACACAGCGCGGGCGTGAAGTTAAGGAAGAGAAAGAAGGATAGGAAAGATGTGTGGCACGATGTTCTGAGACTGAAGGTTGTTGTCTCAGCTATTTTATCTCCAGGGATGGCGGCTGAACTAAATCGGAGAATGCCGTGTCTTATTTTTATGTCGCTTATGATTCACATTATTTTATTCGTGTTCATCCTTGTTGGGCATACTAGTTAAACTCAATTACATGTTGTTAGTGTTATGCCTGAACAACATGTAATGAGTAAACCAGCAACCTATTGATGACAATTTTAGAAGGTTTTTTTTTAATGGAATTAAAACGACATAGACGACGGCAGGGATCGAACCTGTGATCATGAGGTTCACAGGCGAGCACACATCCATCGCACCACGGCCACCCCCATAAGTAAAATGAAACAAATGCAATGAAATGTAATTTAGATATTAAGTTTGGCATTCGATTGTGTATCCTAAAACTGTGCGGTCGCACTCAATAAATTCTAACTGATTATAACGATTTAACGGATTGTTTTAATTTGGGACCAGTGCCGAGGTCCCGTTATTCTATTTTTTTATACACTAAGGATCTTGGATCCTTTACTGGCGCCCGAGCAGGGACATTCCCTTATTAACAAAAAACAGTGAATAATTTACAGATGAAAAGCTATTAACAAAAAACAGTGAATAACTTATAAGTGGAAAGCTATTAACAAAAAACAGTGAATAACTTACAAGAGGAAAGCTATTAACAAAAAACAGTGAATAACTTATAAAAGAAAAGCTATTAACAAAAAACAGTGAATAAACCGCAAGACAGTGAATAACTTATAAAAGAACAAATCGAAAATTAATGAAGTTAAAACTCATTAAGTGACAAAAGGAGAAAGCTGTTACCCAATTGTGATAAGAAGAAGCGACTGTAATCCTGGAGCCTGGCGTTAATCGAAGGAAGAATCTTAGACAACAGACATCAACTTTAAGATATAAAAATGAATTGGCTGGTTATATCTATGTAAGAATACTTAAAAAATTTATGGTCATGAATTGACTTCTAGCATACATGCATATATAAATACTCTTGCAAACCTTTTTTTTCTCTTTTAATGATTAATAATTTCCTATTTATTGTACATTTCTAAACATCTTTGCAAAAATTTAATTTTTTATTTTTTTTTTTTTTTTTTTACGATTGATTAAAAATTCCCCTTTAATCTATGCATACACATATATATCTATAAATAATAAAAAATAGGTGTTAAAAAGAGAAGGGATTGAGAATTGAGGAAGTAATAGCAATATCAAATATATACCCACACATACTTACACATAAATTTCTGGTATCACGCTTGAATGAAATGGATGAAATTAGGGCATCAGTAACTCAATTAACTGGGGCTGTTAATAATGTCTTAGACCAGCTAAGAGGTTTTGAAACCAGAATTGTTCAAATCGAACAATTCGATAATGGGCAGCTTATGCAACCGTTTATTGGACAGCTTAGGTCCTTAGAAGGTAGGCTGAAATCAGTCGAAAACATTGGTTTTGGGGGAATTTCGGGGCTGTCTGAAGAACCTCAAGAAACACTTCGGGGGCCGAACAACGAGGTCGAATTGAGAGAAATCTCTAGGCTTCCGGACCCGGTAAAGGAGTTACAAGTTTTCGAGGGCGATCCAGTACAGTTTGTTTCCTGGACACATAGTGTTGAGACTGTGCTTAAAGATTACGAAATAGTTCGTAATAAGCCCATTTATAGGGCAATCCTGCAGCACATCAGACAGAAAATAAGGGGGAAGGCTGATTCCGCTCTTGTCTCCTATAACATATTTGACAATGAGTGGAAAGAAATAAAAAGGGTTCTTTCACTGCACTATGCAGACAAACGGGATATAAGAACTCTTGAGCACCAGCTTAATCAGCTCAAGCAGGGAGCATCCAGGGTGGACGACTTTTATGCCGCAGTTAACCACCAATTTCCACTCATAATAAATAAGGTCAGAGCGGAAACATATTCAATTGAAACGATTAATGCCTTGGTAGATACTTATCGGAATCGAGCATTGGACGTTTTCGTGCGGGGTCTGAATGGTGAACTTTCGAAGCTTTTGATGATTCAAAAGCCTAGAACACTCCCCGAGGCATATTCCGCCTACCTTGAAATTCAGAATCTTAACTTTAGAAATAGTTCAGTACATGTTCACGCACCGAACGTAATATCCACACCTGTGCACTATCCCTTTCATAACGAAGCAAGAATTCCTTCGCACTCAAGAAATATAGACAGGTTCAACACTAGCAGGAACCCCCGACGACCATACTCATCTTGGAACTCAGGTAACCGAAGCAGACAGTATCCACCACCGAGACCAACCGGCCCGAAGCCTCCGGTCAAAATGGAGCTAGGTAGCGTCCAAACCGGCAACGTTAATTACATGAATCGCCCAAACAACCCGTTTAAGAGGGAAGCAAACTCAGACAACTATCCAAGAAAACAACAGCGGCTATTCAATATGATTGCAGACACCATTAACCATTAACTCAAGGGTTGTAATTCCACTTAAAAATAAATCCTCTAGTATAGTAAATAACCTTATTATAGTTGACCAGAACATTTCTGAATCCTCAAAGACAGGGCTTGAGTCTTTATGTGCTAAGTTCAAAAAGCTGTTCGGTCCAGTGGACAGCGAGAAAGTTAAAACCAGCGTGAGGGCCGAAATACGTACCTCTACGGAAGAACCAATCTATACGAAGGGTTATCCGTACCCAGCTGGCATGCGAGAAGAGGTTGAGAGACAAGTGAACGAACTTCTGGCGGGAAATATCATCCGACCGTCGAAGAGCCCGTACAACTCGCCTGTTTGGGTAGTGCCCAAGAAAGACAAACCAAATGGGGAAAAGCAATACCGTATGGTGATTGACTTCAAACGCTTGAACTCAGTTACCATTCCGGATACCTATCCGATTCCCGACATTAATAATACACTCGCGAGCCTCGGAAGCGCAAGGTTTTTTACCACTCTCGACCTCACGTCTGGTTTCCACCAAATCCCCATGAACGGTAGGGATATTCCAAAAACGGCCTTTTCCACAATGAATGGAAAATATGAGTTCCTAAGACTCCCCTTTGGGCTTAAGAACGCCCCCGCTATCTTCCAACGGATGATAGACGATGTGCTCAAAGAAGTGATTGGGAAAATATGTTATGTCTACATCGACGACATAATAATCTTCAGTAAAACTGAGGATGATCACCTTAGGGACATAGAAACGGTTTTCTTAAGGATTCAGGAAGCTGGCCTAAAAGTTAATTTAGAAAAGACCCACTTCCTAGCAACCAGTGTTGAATTTTTAGGGTTCGTTATCACCTCATCTGGGATTCTCCCGAATCCTGACAAGGTGAAGGCTATTGAAGCCATACTTCCCCCGAACACACTGAAGGAATTGAAAAGCTTCCTTGGACTGACCTCATACTACCGAAGGTTCATTAGGGACTACGCAAAAATTGCGAAACCTTTAACGAACATGACGCGTGGCGAATTTTCGCAAGTAAGGGCCAATCAGTCGAGGAAAGTTCCTATCCAACTTGACAATGAAGGACTTAAGGCATTCGAAACCCTTAAGCAGATGTTGACCTCTGCAGATGTGTTGGCCTTTCCGGACTTCAGCAAACCATTTAACCTGACGACTGATGCCTCCGATTATGCGATTGGGGCAGTACTGTCTCAAGGGGAACCTGGTAAAGACCGACCAATCTGTTTTATATCTCGTTCACTCAGCAAAACGGAGGAAAACTATGCAACCAATGAGAAAGAGCTCCGTGCCATAGTTTGGGCACTAGACAACTTAAGAAATTACCTCTATGGAGCCAGTAAGGTTAGAATATATACCGACCACCAACCGCTTACATTTACTCTTAGCAATAGGAATTATAATGCTAAGCTAAAGCGTTGGAAAAGTAGAATTGAAGAGTACAACTACGAGCTGATTTACACGCCTGGTAAATCAAACTTTGTGGCTGATGCTCTCTCACGGCTTCGAACGGAGGTAAATCACCTCTCAGGTGCAAGTTCTTCTTCTAGTACAGAAACAGTGAATTCTCTTGTTGTAGGTAGTTCAGGTACAGAAACAGCGGACGAATTACGAACTGGAACGACGGACAACGGACTGACTGGCACAACCGACGAAGGACTATGCGAAC
This sequence comes from Chrysotoxum bicinctum, assembly GCA_911387755.1. Classification (NCBI taxonomy): domain Eukaryota; kingdom Metazoa; phylum Arthropoda; class Insecta; order Diptera; family Syrphidae; genus Chrysotoxum; species Chrysotoxum bicinctum. The sequence continues at coordinate 9,795,238 of OU426991.1, read as the reverse complement.
TTTCTTTCGATGATTCCAACACTGTACATAGTGCTGAGCAGGACGGGACGGATCTAATACATCATGTGGAGGTCCCCTTGAATGTTTTTAAAAACCAACTTGTCTTTAAAATTGGCATTGATCTATATGCCCACGAAGAGCCACACCCTGGCTATCATCGGCACTATATTTCTTACAAAACTTTAGACGATGTCAAGCTTATGGAGACATTAAGGGAAAATCTGAATCCTAATGTTATTAATGGCATAAAAATTCCCGAAGAATATATGGGAATGCTTCAAAGGGTCTATCTAGAAAACTTTAGTAAATACAAAGTGAGGGCAACGCAAAGGGTGGTTGAGGATGTTGCTAGTGAGAACCGAAAGATTCTGATAATAGAAAAAGAACATAGGCGGGCTCATCGAGCGCCTATAGAAAATAAGAAGCAAATCCTCGAAAATTTTTACTTCCCACAAATGATGGCAAAAATTAGGAGGTACACCAAATCTTGTGAAATATGCCATTCCAATAAATACGATAGGCGCCCGCATAACCCGGAATTGCAGTTAACACCTGTTCCCAGATATCCGTGTGAGATTATCCACATGGATATAATGGAGATACAAAATGAAAAATTTCTGACAGTCGTTGACAAATTCTCGAAATTCGCAAAATTTTTCCACATAAAGGACAGATCATCTATCTATTTACGGGAAAAAATGGTTAAGATCTTACACTATTTCACAGTGCCCTTGATTTTAGTTACGGACAACGAACGAGGCTTCCTAAGCCCAATAGTTCTTAACTTATTTAAAAATTTGGGAATAAAACTGTACCTAACGCCATCCCACAGAAGCGAGGTCAATGGCCAGATAGAAAGAGTTCACTCTACGGTTCTCGAAATATATCGATGCCTTAGAGCGGAATACTCAGACTTGAAGGTGAAAGAACTCGTCTACGTGGCTGTCGATAGGTACAACAATACTGTCCATTCTGTTATTAACAGGAAACCTACAGATGTATTCTTTAATAGGTCACAGCGGGTGAACTATCAGAATCTTTTGAACATTCGTTCAAAAATTAATAAAGACCTTAGGGGGCAAATAAAAAGAAACATGGAGGCTAGGAACGTAAGGAGAAATCTAAGAAGGGGGATACCACGAAAGTACAATCAAGGTGACGTTATATACGTTGCGATAAAAGGCATAAAAAGTAAAAATAAGCCTTTATACAGAAAGGAAGTCGTAGCCAAAGACAACCGGGTAACTGTCACCACAGTTAGTGGTAAAAGGATACATAAGGCCCATTTGAAAAATATTAATTAACAACAAGATAATTCATACCCTTCTCTTTTCTTCATTATAAAAAAATTAAATACAAAAAGGGGAAAGTGCATACGATATAAAATAAAAACGACATGTATGCAAAAAGTGCGCAAAATATTAATGTTATAAAAGATACAACTAATTAAGAAACCATTAGCTTACTAAACTATGTCTATGGAGATTAGCCCACGAAACAAGGGGCCGGTTCACTTATAATTGTAAAAATATAATTTCGAAGGTGAAGGCCCTCGTACCCTAGTAGGCTGTTTGAATTTTAAACCTTACAAGCCAAAGCGGATAAATACGAACCTTCCCATCCGGAGTGGTGACTACCCCGAAAATTTAATGGGGGCTAACTCATTCAGACATCTAGGGACAAATAATTTGGTTTCAAAGAAAAAAAGAAAATAGAAAAAATTAAATACTATGTATCACTATGTACATTCAAAAAATATAAAAAGAATATAACAAAAAATTACCTATTATATTATAATCAAAAAAAAAAAAAAAAAAAAAAAAAAAAAAAAAAAAAAAAAAAAAAAAAAAAAAACAGAGAAAGAAACTCTTATTGAGCAAAATGTAATAAAAGGTAACAAAAGCGCACCCATCAATCTATGAATGAAATCATAAAAATACTGTACGCCTACAAAAGCAAAGTACTCATTAGTATTGTAATATTAGCCCTTAAGAAAAAAAAAAAAACTTGAAATTCCTGATTAATAAACTTTGATTATGTTACAGATTAATAAATTATTTCAATTTCATGCGGGCTTTGCATATTTTCGCTTACGATTCACCGGTGGTTACGATAAAAGAAGGTAACGCTTGGGTTACAGACGGGGACTTCAAGCTAGTACATGTAATCGATTTGACTAGGTACGACATATTACTAAGGGATACGGAACAACTAATGGTCAAGTACGTCAAGAACGAGGAGAGTAGATCTATCATAGACTATCACTTAGGGCTTATCAAGACTCGCCTTGTTGAACTGAGGGATACAAGGGCTAGGAAGGCTAGGTCAATAAACTGGATAGGTAGCGCTTGGAAGTGGATAGGGGGTTCCCCTGACGCGACGGACTGGGACAAACTCTTAGAAAGACAAACCAACATTGAGGACAATAATAATCAACAATACGCAATTAACACAAAACTTTTCGCCACGACTCAAGAGCTCGTGGACAAACTAAATAAAGTTATAGACGGGTACAATAACTCTATACAAAAAGGGGAAACAGACAAGGTTAGCCAGGACTTGCTAAATAAGGTACTTGTTTTGAAAGAGCAAATAAACGAAGTAATAAGAGCTTGCCAGATGGCAAAAAATGGCATAGTGAATAGTAACCTATTAGATTCAGAAGAAATCAATATTATAATTAACGAGCTTGAGACACTACCATATCAAAATGTTATAGAAGCTGTCGAATATGGTCAGCCTTCTATCTACTGCAACGGGACGTCGTTGCTCTATATACTGTCTTTACCAAAGATTGATCCAAAGACTTACCATCTCGTGACTGCCCGCGCGGCAATCAGACAAAACAGACAAGTCAACTTAGCATTCTCAAAACTTCTCATAGCTCATGACAAAACATACGGTTTGAACGGACATTGTCTTAACATTGGCAACAGCTCTGTATGCCGGGAACGTGACCTGAAAAAATTGACGGAAGACTCATGCTTGCCTAGGTTACTTAAAGGTGGCAACGCTCTTTGTGACTATAAGACAAATACGGACGAGGTTATTGAACTGATTGGCGAGAACACCATCTTTCTATCAAACTTCAGGGGAAATATAATAAATAATAATTCTTCTATTCCCTTAGAAGGTACCTACCTTATTCAGATGGCTAACGACACGGTCCAAATCAAGGATAAAACATATCGCAGCAGAGTTGCAATCATCCCGCAGGCACTGCCCTCCGCACTGTCTAATATCACCAACAAGAAGACGATTCCCAATTTGGAATTTGTGCACCGTCTCAGTGCCAAAAACATTGAATTAATTAACGCCTTGCGTAGAAATCTTGATTCTTCTATATTTACAGGGATCCCGATAACTATAACAATTGTGGCCATAATTTGTCTATTCTGGAGGAAAATTTATGGAAGAGTCAACGTACCCGAACTCCGCCTATCCTTTCGCCGAAAACCAATCCCAGTGCCAAGACCTACCTCAAGGGTCGATGACGTCAACGGAAGCCCAGGTTGCTGCCCTCGGTCAACGTGCGATCTGCGGGACGCAGATATTTGAGAGGGCGGCAGTTATCACTGTCGGGCATTGACCAGGTACAGAAAAGTGCACACGCGGCACACGAGCGACGGATATCATCGACCATTGCCACCGGGAAATCTGAGGCGGAGATATGCATGGGAACTGCATATCAGCAGAATAGAATTAAAGTAAAATGAAACAAATGCAATGAAATGTAATTTAGATATTAAGTTTGGCATTCGATTGTGTATCCTAAAACTGTGCGGTCGCACTCAATAAATTCTAACTGATTATAACGATTTAACGGATTGTTTTAATTTGGGACCAGTGCCGAGGTCCCGTTATTCTATTTTTTTATACACTAAGGATCTTGGATCCTTTACTTACCTATTAGTCAAATAAATATAAATATTGTGTTTCCAAAGTTTTTTTTTCAATTTATTATTTGTTTGACACTTCAAATGGCAACAAAAAACATTCGTTTCGAAATAGGGAAGGGACTTTATTCGATAGTTTTGATTTAAAAATCGGTGCATCTAATTACATTTTTAAAAAACGCTAGCGCATTATAATTGAAAAAAATATTTTTTATAAACAATAAACTACACTCTCTGATCGGTTTTTCATGGTTTAAAACGCTTATGGTGTTTATTTTATAAAAAACTATCGAAAATATATCGCATTTTCGATATATCGGTTAATTAGCACATCTCTGTCTGAAATTTATATCCATCGCAATGCGTTGTTGGATTTCTGTAAAATTTCTTCCGATGAAAGCTACTTTGAACCGAAATTGAACCTCCGAAGGAGAATGCGTTGCGGAGAAAGTTCCGCTCCGACGGTTACCTTGGTAGGGCCGATTATCCCGAACCAATTTGACATTCACGTAAACAGCTGCTCATGTGATAATCTTCTGAATCTTGAATAATTGTTTTTGAGTTTATTAAAAATTCAAGTTCAATCGCTCTACCTAAACAGAAGCAATTTTCTAATTGTCTTCATTTTTATTATTACATATTATTATTTTATTTTTCCTAATTCCAAGCAGATTTATAAGATAATTCTCCAACAGAAGCTTCCACCTCCATAGAGAAATGAGTCAATATAAAGAAAAGGGTTTCGCTCAGTCCACAATAAAGGACGCACTTAAAGCCCACTTACATACATATGTCCCAATTGGATTACTCTACAAATGACTACTGAAGAAAAACTAAAACTAAAATTCTTATTTAACCCAAAATGTGGTGTGCCTGGAGTTATTATGTGCGTTGACCGTATCCACATTCCCATAATGACCCTCTATCAAAACCCTCTCTTTTACATACATCAGAAAAGGCTACCACAGCCTGATTGCAAACATTCATAAGCAATCGATTACCTAGTAAATTGATCTTTTTATCCTTCTACTCCTAAAAATGTTAATAATCTATTTTTTACAAACAAATGATGAAAACGAGAGATGTGTAGACTAAGAAGAAGTTTACGAGATAGCCCCAACCCACTTCAAATTCCAGGGGTGGAATCGCGTAAGGTGATAGTTGATTGTCAATTTTTTTATTGCCATTTTGACTATAGATGTCTCTATTATATCAGTAAAGAAATATAGAAAGCGATTGTCAAAATGACAATCAATTAAATACGGGAATAGATTATCTGTAAGAACAAAATGATTATTCAGTTCAACAATAGATTTTTGAATGACCACCGATGCAGAAAATAGTTTCTCTTGCGTCTTCCTTTGTTTTTAGAGTTGCTTCACTCGTTCATAATTCACCCTTATTCCGATAGAGCCTTGTCGTTTTACTGGCGTTTTAGTAAAACGACAAGGCTCTAGAAACAAAATTGGAATTTTATTGAAACGACTATCGTTATAATGCGTAGAAAAGTGAAGAACATACGAGAACGCTGCTCTTTTCGTATTATTTAAACACCAAAATGTGGTCTTTGGAGCCTTCTCGTTCTAAAGACGTTTTCTTAAAACGACTACCGGAATAAGGTTGATTATTACTTCTCTTGCGATGGGTTGTTCTACCTTGTGACGATGTCGTAGCAGCACAGATCGTCGTTGCAACATATCTAGAGGACGATCAGTCCCTAATGTATTGATCGATGAGTTCACAGCCTGTTCAAGACTGAGGCCAAATTCCTAAACGCAAGATTTGCAAAGCAAAACACGTGCAAAGCAGATATAGCAAATCAGAAAAGGCATGTAAGAGAATTGCGCAAGAAATGTTTGACATTTGCACGACTGCCTCCGGATTTGCACAAGAAAGTAGCATCGATTGCATTTTGGGACACTGCTTAGCAGAAATTTTTGTATTTGCATTTTGAACAGTTTGCTTAGCAGAATTTGCGCAAGATATGCGTTTAGGAATTTGCCCTGGGATCCTATTTTGTTTTACGAAACGAACGGCAAGTCAACAATACTGAGGAATACGATAGTCACGGCAAAGAGCGATTAACTAAAACGAAAAAGGCGTACAAAAAATGTTGCCAAGCTTAATTTAATTAAAGTATTAATTTTCACTCAAAAATGTATTATTTATATTTTTATTTACATTCTTGAAGCTCTATCCATCTTCACACCGGCACACAATTTTATTTTGACAGCTAAACGAAAACGAAAGTTAAACGATAGGTATACATCATTGACTTACTGGGGGCTATCGTGAATAAAATTCCCCTGGGAAGAGTTCCCATTTTCGAAAAATCGCGATCGTGAATGAGTTCAAAATATTCCCACGTAATTTATGAGGGATTTTAATGTTATTGGAAGCCTTAAAACTAAACATACCTAATTCAAAGGTGTTTTTAGACAACAGATGTATGGTACTTCTTTTTATCGGAGAGGAAAAGTTCCGAGAGATTCACGATTGATGAAAAAAATTCCGTGGGAACAAAAAATTTCGAGGGAAACAAAATTTCCAGGGAGATTCCCGATAGGCCCCATTATACGTCTTATTATATAATACGTCAATGGTATACATATGTATGTCAGCCGTTGGAACTAACGAGTATCGTTAAAATTAAACGATTCTCGTTAAACATAATCGCATTTCAGCGATAACGAAGTAATTTCAACGATAATCGTTTTACAAAATAGGGCCCCTGAGTAACTTATCCACAGCTTTTTCCAAACGAGACAAGGAAAGCTGTCCACAGGGTCTTCCGCCAGTTGCTACTACATTTTTCTTGTTGGTAGTTTTTTTTTGTTTACATACTTTATGCCACCCTTTTCCTTAGCGGTGAGGTGGTCCTAAGGATTTGAGGTTAATAGTAAACTGATCCCAATATTCAGTTTGGTGTTTTCTTTTTGAAGATCCAAACGATCCCACACCCTTGGCCATGTCGGGGTTCGCTTCCGCTTCCATAACAGGGCCCGTATTACAAATTACGAAACGAAAGGCAAAAAAACGATACCCTAGAAAACGATAGTCATGACACAGACCGATTATGGTTTACGATAATGGATGCATCAAAATATTGCCAGATAAAATCAAAAAATCTATTATTTTTAAGCGCATCCAACTTCATTCTTTCAATATTTCTGTCAAAAATAGTACAACTAAATTAAAAAAGTGAAGAAAGTGCAATTGATTTCTAAATTTAAGTAAAATGTTTTTCCATTGTGATTTTTTTTTTTGAGTAGTGACGATGATTCCGAAGATTCGGAAAACCGGAACAATTCAATTTCAAGGAGATTACTGAGGGATGCATCAGATCCACCACCACCAGAACGCACAATCCAAATAACAAATATTTGTGCTGCTCTTCATAACTTATAATCTTTCCATACCTTGATATCAAGAAAAACAAAATTAAGGATGCATTAAAAAGATTAATCTAACTATAAAGAACTTACATTTTTCCATCCATCGACGGTCTTTTCTGGAGGGCCAAGTGAATTGAGTTTTGTTGACAAATTGTTCCACAAAATTTTGGACTTGGCTTTTGCTTGGCTGTTTGGCATGTAGTTTTTAGCAATGTCTGGATACTTTTCCATAAAAGCAACAAGTGCATTTATTTGTGTCGTTTGTGTTGATGGCCTATCATTAAACTTTTATTCAACACTTTTATTTATGTATTATTTTATTTTACTTACATTTTTATTTATCAACCAGAAAAACCAAACTCAAACACCAAACGTAATAAATATGTTGCAGCTGCTACAAAAGTCATGTGTCAAAGCAATGAAATACGAGTGCCAAAAGCAGTCGTAAGAGAAAACGATTATCGTTTAAAAAAAACGAGTATCGTAAAACGTAATCGCAACGTAACGATAACGATGGATTTTGAACGATAATCGTAATTCGTAATACGGGCCCAGTCTTTAAAAATTGATAGTTGTTCGATCTTTTTATGCTTTACGAATAAAATCTCTAATTTCTAATACACTTTTTTTTATTGATGATGTAAAAGAAGAAATAAATAAATCTTTACAAAATATGTATGTATACATAAGTTCATATGTTTATTTGTTAGTTGTTCACTTTTCATTTAACTTCTCATTAACTTCAGTTGATCACCTGCATCAACCACTAATAGCGATTCTTCCTTGTTTAATTTTTGCGCATTAGTTTATCAAAATTTGTAAAAGTGAACAGTTGACGTTTAAATTGATGCCAAATTTTTGCATCTGCAAACGTTTGAAGTGAACGATCGCGCGTTATTCCTATGATTTGTGAAAATTAATTTGCACACGCTCGTGAGTAAAATATGAGTTATTAGAACTGAGACCAGCACTTTCATTATTTGGATTAGCCGATCGTTTTAGAAACAAATAAGGAATACTCGATTATATCGAAAGATACCTTTATCTTTCTTATTGAGTTTCATCAACTATTCAAATATTGAACTGTAAGTTTGTAAATATAGCGATTGTTCAGATGAAGTTTCATTAAAACAAATAGAAATTCCGTCTGAAACACTCTTAAAATTCGAAAAATATAAAAAGAAACTTTGGAGGTAGATGTTTCGCCCACCAAAGTGTCCATTAAATATTGAAATTTGTTCATGACTCATTAATTCATTATTTTTCTAAAATGAAATTGTAAAAAATAAAACTTCAAAAAATTATTGGCAACAGTTGCTTTGTTTTTTTTGTATATACACATACACATAATAGTTGTTAAGAACCTCTGTTTTACAGTGGCTTGAAGTTTATTGTTTCATTTATATTTACTTTTATTCAACGATTTTTATTTCAATAATAATAATGACAATAATAATATTCATAATTATAATAAAAAATTCATTAGTTTCATTATTTATAAATTTCTTGTTTTATGCTGGTATATTTTTTAAATATATATATATTTATATATATATACAAATATACACGCTTGTGTATAATATATATATATACATATATTTATACATATATACCCTTGTATATATATATATATATACATAAGCGTATATATAAATAAATATCTCATATATATATTTTTGTATGTTTAATTTAACTTAAAGAGAAATTTCTTTAGTTTTTTTATTTTTCAAATAATCATTTTTTTATTGAGTATGAGTGTTTCAATAATATTTTGTGTTTTGCTCCGTATTTTAATTTTACTTTTACTTGCAAAAAATTCTAACGGCTTAAGGGTTATCGCCATAATCACGATCTCCAACATTAATTCGGCCTTCAGCAGCTGTTACTGAAAATCCAAGAATACGAGCATCCAGTTTGGTCATTTTACTTTTTTTTATTTTTTTCTGTTTTCCCTGTAAATTAAAAATTTAATTTTTGTTTTTTTTTTCTTTTTATTTTATATTTTTGAATAATGATGTTGCGTGCAGGTGTGTTATGAATTTTGTAGGTTCTATTTTATCTACAAGGATAGGTTTAGTTTATATGGATGGTTAAGAACTAAAAAAAATAAAAACAACAAAAGACTATGGGAACACATGAAACATCTACAACTAAACAAAAACGAAAAAAGCAGCAAAAATTCACATTCACACTCAAAGTATTTACTTAATTTATTTAATAGATAATAGTAATGCTTTGTTAACATTCATACCTTCGGATAATCGATGAATTAGGTTCAATCGAAAGGATCAAAATAGTCATTTTAACGATTCAAGTTCTGATTTATCTGCTAAACTTAAGTTTGTTCATCAATCTTGATAGTATAACAAGATTGCACCTCCCATCTTATTATGTTACTAATCCTAATCCCTAAACCCTAAACCGTCAGGGATATTTTGGAATATGATGCTTATGTATATTCTAAGAACAAAATCGTTCCGTAGTATGAGTCTATCTCCAATTTTGGAAACTTCGTTTAGGACTTTATTTTTAGAAGACATACATAACATACATACATAACTGCGTTTATATAATGTTGATATCTTGTTGAATACCGATCTGCACCTCATAGTAATCGGTTGAGTTTAGGAGCAGACAAAAAAAATCCCTTTCTGCCGCAGAAAAAAAAAAAAAAACAGTTAAAGTGCCAGTGACAGTGCGTAAACAAGAATAAAAAAGTGCACTTGTGGAATTTGTGGTATTTCGAAATTTTGTTGTGAGTCAAACAACTTGGATCAGCTCGTTCACTAACCTACTTGAATTCCTGGAATTGCAGGTCAACCCGCCAATACTCTAAACTTGTTCCTCACCCTTGTGTCATATCTGCAAATTTCTCGTGTCAAGAAAAATCAGTTAGAGAAATAACTCCTAAGAGAACCGTTTGGCAATACGAGGAAGCCAACTGGGCCGGTCTCAACGACTTCTTCGTAAACTTTAACTGGTCACTATGCTTCCTCGATAGTGATGTCACTTTAGTGTAGATATGATTTCAAATTTAATACTTTTCGCAATGAGAAAGTTTATCCGGAATAAAGAAAAATAAATAAGGAATTGATGGTTTGATTCGAGCTGTAAAGAAGTAATTAGGGATAGAGAAGTATTCGAAGAACCAAATTTTTGCGTGACCAAAAATCATGGCAAAATGGATTTACTTGCAGCTACACAGTTTGCTGTTAATTCGACCCGCCAGAAAGTGCCATGACTCCTCCTGTAATTGAGAGTGTAAACGATTCAATAGGTGAAATCTTCATTTGCACTCGTACACTTGCAAGATTACTGTAAAATATCGACACAAATCCCCTAAATCCACTTAAGTGCGCGGAAAATAATAAAAAAAATCTTGTTGAAGTCTTCAGATGTCCAAGTCTGTTCATTTTTTTCTACCCACAATTATTTGTGTTATTAACTACATTTTTAATTTCTCATAAAATATGTATAAGGTGCAAAAATCTTCTCCCGCGACACGTCAAAAGACCGGGCAATTGTGTTCCCCGTCACCGGAACATCTTATTCAGGTGATAAAATCCAGTCCATTAAACGAAAAATAAAAACACAATCCGACAAAATAATTGTGCAAATGAAAGATTTAAACAAAAAGTTACAAGTGCAATTGGATAATTTTATCTTAGAAATTAATAATAGCATTGGAAATATGAAAAATGACATTTCTTCACTTTTTGCGCGAGTTGATAAAATAGAGAGTGGTATGACAGTGGAGAACGAGCTTAAGATTGAGGGGCTTCCAGTCATCAAGGTCTCCCAGTTCAGGGTAAGGAAGGCGCAGGGTAAAACCTACAACAACTTTGTCGTTGAACTGAGCGAGGACTGCAACATTACGGAAGTCTATACCAAGACTTTGGTAATGAATCAAAGGCTGCATTGTGCGCGCCTTAAGTCAAACGACATCGTGCAGTGCCAAAACTGCCAACGTTTTGGACACGTCTTCACTAATTGCGGTCGCCAATACAAGATCCTTGCAGAAAGGAAAGTTCATCAAGCGTTTGTAGCAAAATCAGCATGCGCGGTTATCCGGCCTGCAGTCAGCTTCGCATCAAAACCAGCACCCCCAAAGACGCAACAAGTGAGAACGCCAGCCAAGATGACCACACCTCGACCAGCTGTACCAAGGACCATGGCTGCAAAAACTGGACCAGCAAAAACACCAGCACCGGTAAACCTGAACACGGATGTCCAAAGGATTTTTGGATCCGACCTACTCACGGTTATAGAAAAAGCTAGGAGTGCAGTTCCATCGAACTATGCTCAGCTTAGCGAAGGCGAGAAGTCCTGATGTACAATGTCAATTTATTGTACAGCCTTGAGAAGAGAACGACATTTAATTTATGGATGAAAAACAACAACCCGGACATCGCTCTCATCAGTGAGACCAACGTCACCAGACGCAACAACATCGACATGGTCGGCTTCAAAACCTTTCGAAAGGACAAAGATGAGGGCCGTAGAGGGACGGCAATCTACCTAAAAAAGATTTGCCCCAACACCGCCGAAATCATTATCACAGGTCTCAGAACCAGCGAAGTCGGCTGCCGTCACCATTAAACTTGGAAGAGATGAAACCCTTATCATCATCAGTGTCTATTTCAAGTGCCAATCCAGCATAGGAAATATCCACAATGACCTCCAAATTCTCAACGGTTTCCTCGAGAGAAGCACATATGGGCTCATCGGCGGTGATTTCAATGCCAGGCATCACATGTGACTGGATACTACGATTTCACCTGAAGTCAAGGCGATTGTTGACTGGCTGGACGCCAACAACGACCACTACTCCTTAGTGGTTGTTTCACAACACAAACCCAGCTTTTCCAGAACACCATCAACGCTGGACTTCTTTCTGGCTTCCTTCAACCTAGTGCATACTCTTCCGGAAATCCGGAATTATATCTGTACATTATTGCATAGTGACACTGACCATGAAGCTGTTCAACTATCGATCAACCTTAACCAACTCACAGACAACGCCTAAGAAAACGTCTCCAGCGGATCCATCAAAGTGAACTGAATACAACCAACAGAAACTACCTGATAGTTTGAAATGAGCTACAGCAAGTCAACATCATGTTCCGGAACTCCATTCAATACCACAATAATATCCAATACCAGAAAAGATTGCAAGCAATCAAGCCAGGACCAGATGCTTTCAAAAACATCAATAGGATCATTGGAAAACAGCCACAAATACCGGAAACCATCATCAGCAATGATACTGAGGCTACTTCGGCCCAAGACAAGGTGGCGTTCGTTCGCCGAATACTTCGAAGAAAACTTCACACCGAACCCACATACTGACCCAACTTTCTCACAAGAAATTGAGGCAATAGTTCGACAAACACTTTTAAACTGCACTTTCTATTTTTTTTTTTTATCTATATAAAGCTATAATTTTAGTTGTCAATCAGGCAGACGGCAGTGCCATGCATCATATTGATTGTATTAACCAAATCATTGTTAAAATTTATGTGGAAATAAAAATCAACCTAATCTAGTTCGACAAACACTGCAACCAAATCCGGATAAAATAAATTTTAATATCATCAATCCAGCAAATGATCCCATGAAATGATCAACAACTGTTACTTCCCTCAGAAGTGGGAACTTTATACGTTGGGAAATACTGAAAACTTATTTTCAAAGAAGTTATTTGAAAAGAAGTTTTGCCCGAAATGAAGCACCCACCGCGCCTGTTGTACGCAAGTTTGTGCAAAACGTTCATGAGACTGGTATATTAGTGGACAACACTGATAGCCCCCGTCGTCGTACGGTACGCACAGACTAGAATGTCGCTGCTGTAGCCGAGTGTTCGACTCAATTCACGAAGATCAACTCGCCATAGATCCCACGCACTAGCCTGAGGAGAATTCTGCATAAGGCTCTCGGATTATTCCCTTACAAGGTCCAATTGACTCTGCAATTGAAGGCGCACGACCATCCGCTTTAACGACGTTGTGTTCTATGATTAATGGGAATGTTTGCTCTTACTTATAAAGCCATAATACATGGACAACATTTACTTTTGTTCATTGTATTGGATTTTTAAAAAGGAACTGGTATTTGGCCCACCCTCTATTCATAGAAAATAGTTTGAGCAACCGATTCATATTTTTTTTTTTTTTAGCAGAAATTCTGAAAGTGTAAGAAAACAGTTAATCCCATCAAACTAGAACTGTCTACAATGATATCTCCAGCGAACTTAAACCAAAAGGATGGTCTTTTATTTTCACCGACGGGTCAAAAATAAGCGAAAGCGTTTCATTCGCTGTAGTTGAAGAAAATGGAGCGACTATTAGCACGGGTCTACTATGCGAAGAGGCTTCTATTTTCACTGCAGAGGCTCACGCTATATTAGAAGCGGCCAAAACTGCGCTAAAAAGAAACGGAAAGTACATTATTACAACTGATAGTATATCAGTTATAAACGCTATCCGAAATGATAAATACAATGTTACCGTTATAAACAAAATTAGAGACATTATTATTCGTTCACCAAATAAACTTAAAGTGATGTGGACTCCCGGCCACACAGGAATTCAAGGAAACGAATACGCCGACAAAGCCGCTACTGCTGCCCACAAAACACCACTCTACCTATTTGAGACGTTTACCTACTAAAAAAGACCTCACTAATGTTATTCAAAAAGTTAGCGCAAAAATTAACCAAGAGCTATGGAAAACATATATCCACCACTACGTCACTGTTAACTGAAAACGAGACAAAGCAATATACCCAACATCTACAACAAAAATCGAGAACACAAATTTTATAAGACTTCGATTGGGCCACACTTCCGCCACTCATCAACATCTACTCCGCAAAGAAAACCCTCCGATTTGCACAACATGCAATGCAGTCAACGATTTAAAACACATTTTGGGCTTAGGACAATGTTCACTGCCCAGTTCCATCATAAATGATATCCTTAAAAATAAATCTATTATCTCAATTTTAAAAACTCCAACTATAGAAAACATATTAATTATTAATGAATTTATAAAAGCGTCTAACATTACTGTATAAACTTTATTTTTATGTAAATATTATCTAAACTTAGAGCCGTTAGTCCCTGCAGCTTGTGCTCTTTAAACAATATTACCTTTGTAATTATTTTATAATTATATTGATTTTACAATAACGACTATGTTTCATCACGCACACATATCTTTTTTCTTATCGCATTAATTGTGTTCGAGCCAAAGGATTTTAAATTGTAGGCAATGCTAACCGAAATGACACCGAAATTAAAATTCTTCGCATATGTAGATACTAATATATATTTGACAACAGAAAGCAGATAGTTATATATAGTACTTAGTTTTCAAGTTAAAAAGTATATAAGTATTCAGTACTGTGTCCTACATACATAAATAAAGATGTATTTGTTTGTTTTTTTTTTTACAAAGGGAAGTGGTTTTTTCGATTGAGAAATTGTTCGGTCACATAATTCATTAAAAAAAGCTTTTACTGTGTTTTTTTTTTAATGAAATTATATTTTTAATTGTTTTGTTGGTTAGTTGTTGTGGTTTTTTCATTAAAAGAACATTCTCTTTCGGCAATAAATAGTGTTTTTAGAGTGTTTTAAATAACCTCGAACAAAGTTCGAACAATAATTGTAAAAACCATGTCGCTGTCTTTGACGGATAACGTGTCGTTTTGACATGTCACTGACAACTCTATAGAAATTTTTTTAAGCCCAACGCCGAAAAAGAAATTTTACTTCAGAAGCTCCTCCATAAGGCATGTACCGACTATTTTTGTTGGACAGACAGAGCTCATGAATATCATGATTCAGGGACACATTTTTCAACTTCTCGTATCTGACGAAAAATCTAAACATTGCAACACATTGGGTACGGTACGGTCAAATTCCCTTTAAAAAAAAAAACCATTATAGTGTGGCTTTTCAGGGTATTTTGTTGGCTATTTTGGGGTTTTCAGCTCTAAAACAAGGAGAAAATATTTTCCAAGGAATCATAAGTTTTATAATTCAACATAAAGTGCTTTACTGCACTTAGCTTATAAATTTATTATTTGTATAGGCGAATGGAACTATACTGCGAAAAGAAAGTGTTGCTAATTGCCATTTATTTACTTCTGATAGGTAATGATATTTTAGTTATTCTTCATTTGTACTTTGTGACTTCTGACACACTTATTCAAAACGCTTTCATTTTTCACCTCTATCTTTCTCTCTCTCTCTTTCACCCTCTATCTCTCTCCTCTTTCTATCTCCCTCTCAATTGCTCTCTCTCTCACTCTCATTCATCCATCTGATTCAAAATCCCTAAAATCCAGTCAAACCAACCAAGCAAACCAAAAACTAATTACCTTATTATCAAAAGAGTCATTACCGGACGGATTAATGGCCGGTGCTGGCTTGCACATGTCATCAATGTGTGCGTTTTGGGCTCGTTGCAAATTTTTATATTTGCTCCTTCGTTCTAAAAATTGTTTAGCAAATTCCGTAAATTCTTTGCTTTCGCCTTCAAAGAAAAACAAATTATTGTTAAAAAATTGAAATACAAAAATCAAAACACAAACTTACCTAAATACATTCGGACATAATCCTTTACTTCAAAAGGTGACTCCAAGTCTTGAAGAAAAGTGACAAAAGTTGGAACTGAAAAACCAAGATTAAAAAATTAGTTAAATATATGAACGACTTGGCCGGCTTCCTCTTATAGTTAAAGTTGTTTATAATTTTAAATATTTATATATAAGCTATTTCATATAAAATCAAAAAATTTGTAATTTGCTAAAACTTAGGAAGAATCTTCCAAATGAGGAAATCCAGCGTCATTAAAATTTCATAATAAAAATACTTGCTCCATTTGGATAATTGATGCGGTTCTGAGTTCTGATTCAAGTTTCCAAAATAATCCTGGATATCATTTTTAATTCAAGCTAATATTTAAAATAAAATTGCATCTAAAATTAATTTTGAAAATTTTCATTTTTTTTAAAACATTACAAAATTACTTTTATATAAAAATGTTTTAAGCTAGAATACAAAAATGGATTTAGATCTACTTGGAAAACTGAAACTGAAACTCAGAAACACTTCAATCATTGAAGAAGCTGTGCATCTTGGCACTTTCTTGAATTTAATAAGCCTTTGTGGTTACGATTGGGTTTTTATCATTGTTATAGTTTTTGTTTTAAGTATTGACTTTTCCAATCAGAACAAAATTAAAAAAGGTAAGAACAACTTTAATTATTCTAACTAAAAACATTACACCAAAGAACTTAACGTTTGACATAAGAAGAGAAGGTTCTCTAAAATTTTGCTCTTCGTGAAAGAAAGAGTTGTAGGTTCATTTAAAAAAGGCGGTTCGCGAACAACGTGGCGAATATTGTGTTGTAAAGTACGTACCTTACAACCTTCCCTTATCATTTCCCCTTATCATTCCATCCAACTCAACCCATTGCCACTTCAAATTCCCACAGTCATCATTTCCTTCGATTGACCGATTTAAATTTCAATATTCATTCATCATTTCCTTTGATTGCTCAACCCATTGCCACTTCAAATTCCCACAGTCATCATTTCCTTCGATTGACCAATTTAAATTTCAATATTCATCATTTCCTTTGATTGCTCAACTCCGAACCACTTAAAATTCCCAAGTCATCACTTTCATTTTTAATTACCTATTAAATCCTAAACCCAACGACAAAGGCACTCTTTTTTCCAATCCACACGATCATATTTCTTTTTTTTGCTTGACAAAAAACGGGCACTGCTCGCAGCTGTGAGAGGCACACTTCGGACGTGGTGCTCATGTGACATCTTTTCTGGGAACTTCGGGTCGGGTGACGAGTCGGAGATTCGACACTGTTGTTTCGGACTGCGATCGGTACGGTTGAATACTAATTCATTTTTCTTTTACTATATCTTTTTTTTTTACTATATCTTAAATCTTATGGACAAAAAGAACAAATAAAACCTTAAACTAAATCTTCTTTAGATAATAAGTAAACTGTTAATGTAAAGAATAATCAATAAAATATTAATAGAAAACCAAATCCTAAGTTCGTCTAATTTTTTTTGTGGCACAAAGACTAGAACACTAAAAAAGGTAAGACCCCTTTCGAGAATCGTGCTTCTCGAATCAAAAGAAAAAAAAAGCACAACAATTGTAGCAGTCAAAGTACCATGATAGGAACTGTAATGGAAAATCTTATAACTTACAAGAAAATAAGAAATAATTGTAAGTTTTTACTTATTTTGCTTCGTTATCTATTTTAGTTTTATGATGCGAATTTTTTATTTTGCCTTTTTTCGTCGACAGCACTTTTAGCATAGTGGTGAAAATGTGATAGCGTTTTAATGGTAAATTGAACTGTCAAAAAAACGAACCTGTAGTTAACTTTTCTTAAAAAAAGAACGCACAAATGGTGGTTTAAAATCATTTTGTCATTTTTGATCAATGATTTTTGATGGGGGTCATTCCGCAATTTTTCTAAACGATAATCGTCAAAGAGATAGTCCATAATGTGCTTCACGTAACTCGACTACTATTGTCTCGTCTATCGAAGGCAGATTTACAGAATTTGATGCATTTCAGAAACTCTCAAACTTTAGTTGAAAAGTCAAATTGGCTATCATAATTGTCAATAAAATGCATTTTTAAAGTTTTCGTTTTGTGTTTGGTGCCGATTTGAACTAATCATTTTAAAATGTAAGTTGTTTTCTGATTATATTTTTCCAAAATAATATAAATTCAAATACTTAATACTTAACTTCTTATGAGTTGGAAGAGATAAGGGATTTGATTAATTTCTCAACTGTCGTCGCATGCGTATAAGTTGTTTTTTTTTCATTTTCTACAATAAGAAAATTGCTTCGCCGAAACATTTTAAACTCAATTTGTTAATTTAACAAGATGTCAATTTACAGTGAAAACTCAATCATTCAACTATACTCTGTCCAACAAAAATTGTCAGTACAGGGAAGATAGGACGTTTGTCTCTCATTCTGGTGGCATTGCCATTCATAAGTGTGTCGCCTTTTAAAGCTCTCACAGGGATTCCGTAGTTTACATTATAAATCGCCGCAAATGAGTAAAAAACGCGTAGGGCTACGGTCTGCCGATTCAAAACGACTGAAAACAATATTCAATTTACCTTTTCCCACAACGCCAAGCGGTAAGATAATAGGCACGGTTTTTTTTAAGTTGAAAAGCAATACGACAACACTCAACATACTCATCTTCATAAAATGTGTTCTCAAAAGCTTCAAATCCCAAAACTCCTTAATAAAAACCACTGAAAAAGCTCCTTGCTTGCAATTGAGAATGATAATGGTAACTCTGTTTTTATGTAGATAAAGAGCGCACGATCGTATTGAGTGACACTTGACAGGACACATTGACAGTATCTCATTAGCAGTGGGATACGACGGTCGTTTTGGGGTGTACAACTTTTTGCAAAGAATCACAACAACAATTCCTTAAGAAAAGTCAGTGTCTTGCTCTTTTTTTAGTGGTATTTTTCCTAACGCATTGTAGTGAGGGTGCATCAGGCGCCACTGCTTTAGAAAAAGCTCTCCCATAAGGCCTGTACTGACAATTTTTGTTGGACAGAGTATAGTCACCTATAAACTTCAAAATTAATGCAAGACGATACCAATTTAGCTATCGTCCAAACGCTATCATTTTGACGATAGGGTTTTGACGATTATCGACTTACGTGAATCCAAAAAAGGCAACACTGACGATAATCGAGTTACGGAATGACCCCTTGTGTTTTGCTGTCCTTAAAAGTCTATACTACATCCTCCACTTGTGCTGTCCCTACTTGTCCCTTTTAAAAATCAATTTAATTAGATTTTTGTTGATTAGACGAATTCTATAATATGTACACACACATAATAATATATATACGTATACCGACATTTAAAAAAATCTATATACCACGTTTCTAAAACAACTAAAAGATATAAGAAGTTATATTTCTTTGGCGATGTAAGTTCAATCCGGTTCGGTTGGTAAATTTGTTAGACACTTAGGTATAGAATAAGGCTCAGAAAGATAATAAATCAAATAGAGTTAAGCTGCCATGATACACGGAGTTGGAAGTTTGATGGTTTTGGGGTGTTTTAGCTGCGATCCAAAACACACGGCACGAATTGTCCAGACTTGATGAACAGGTATTTCAAATCCAATAGAAAATTTGGGGGCAATATTTATCAAAACGATAACCCCCAAAATAATTTCCAATATGTGAATGCAGGAACATAGAGTGAATATTTTCAAGAAAAATTAGTCGAAAGTATGCCAAAAAGAGCGTGAGTGTGATAAAAACAGGGGACAATGAATAAAGCAGCAGCTTTAAAAAAATCAAAACGTGCATAATTTCGTAAATCAGTAGTACTTGTACAAAAATACCTGAAAAAAGTTCATGCCAGTGCAGATTTGCAAGAATTTTCTCGTGCACTTTTTGGAACCGAGTTACTTATACAAGAGCAGCTTCGTGTTCTGGTTCAGTCCGTTCTTTTTTCGCATCCGTAGTATTGCATCTTGTTGGGGGTTAAAATAGAACCGTTCGTTGAATAAATTGTACTCCCACGTATTTGCCGTCTCTTTTGCTTGAAAGTTGACTAAGAGTTAACTTCCCCAATTGCATGGTTGTCTGAAGTACAGAAGTTCCAATTTTGCGGCGTTGATTTTGATCCCGAATTTCGTATCGGTGATATCGTTATTGCATATGGAGATCTGGCGGGATTATTTTCGCTGAAATCAACGATCTTCTGCAACATCTTAGTAAGTTGTATTGTCATTTGGACTTGTTCAATAAACACATAGTCCGAGGTTAGATTTGCTTTGAAGTGTTCATGACAATAGTCATGTCATACCAGAACAAAATGAAGTAAACATTTTTACTGATATTTTATTTGTTTGTTTTTTTTTTTTTTTTTTTTAATGTGCTTTGTAAAAAGATTAGAAAAGCGAAATAATCATTTAAAAGGGCGGCTCTACGATCTTTAATATAGCACTATTGCGGCGTTGACCTTTTTATTATCGACGATCTTCGTGAGAAAGTGAAGGCTGTGGGTGCTTTACAAAGGTGTACAAGGTGAATGCGAGCATATGCTATGCTTCACCATTCATACATTCGTATTGATTTAATGCAATGGCGATCGGAGAACCGCGGTTTCACCCTATTCAATAAGGAACACTTGGCAAATCATCGCCGAGCGAAATGGGACCATTTCCCTTTTAATTTCGAAGGTAGAGCTCTAAAAAATCCTCGATCCAATAAAGGAAAAGAAGTCAACAGGAGTCGATAGTATATCCAAAGTTGTACCAAGGGAAGGAGTTGACATCTATACCACACCGAAAAGGAAAGGACAGCTGCAATCCGGCCGATCTCCGGTCAATACGAGAAAGAACTCGAAAAAGTTAGTGATCGTTGGGCCACATTGACATCACCGGCGAGTAAAAATGTAGAAAAGTATTTTGGTTGGATCAATATTTGTATTTTGACAGACATATAAATCCTAATCTGACCAGGGGGGTCATTCCGTAAATCGATTATCGTCAGACGATATCGTTTGAACGATAGCGTTGCCTTTTTTTGATTCACGTAAGTCGATAATCGTCAAAACGATAGCGTTTGGACGATAGCTAAATAGGTATCGTCTTGCATTAATTTTGAATTTTGTAGGTGACTGTAGTTGAGTGATTGAGTTTCCACTGCAAATTGACATTTTGTATTGCTTTCTATTGAATAGACAGATTGACTCTACAGTTTGAGAGTCTCTGAAATGCATACAAATCTCCAAAACTGTGATCGATTGACGAGACGATAGTAGTCGAGTTACGTGAAGCAAATCATGAACGATATTGTCGACGATTGTCGTTTTGACCCCCCAGGGTGAGTGTAGCCTTTGTCCTGGCGAAATAGTTCTTTTACCACATGCGTCCGGTGTGGTTCAGATGTTTCGAAGGCAGTGTCTGAGACGCTGTCTTGGATTACACAGAACACCAGACTCGGAGTACAAGCATTATTATTTCAACCGGGTTCTATACAACGGGGTAATCATAAATAGTTAAAGCTGATTCAGGGTCAAATTGCGATGTTCTCAACCAACAGCTTAATTTGTGGGGCTTACTACTCTAATGACGAGACGAGAGTGTGCTTCTAAGCGGCTCTATCCTGCCCGATGCATTTCACTATTTAGATAGTCGAGGACTTGTGCGGGATAGAATGGCGGTTCCGCTTATGTACCACGTCGGCCGTAGAACTGTGAATAGGCAGATCCTTTATAGTCGAGACGTCCTCGCGAAAGGCGGAGTTGAGCAGTGTAACAGGTTGACACTACAAAAAATGCTAACTGTGGTTGTACTAATTTTAAGTAGTTTTTGTTAATTTTAAGTAGCTTTACGTACTTTTAATTATTTTTAGTGGAGTTCTCAATTAAAAATAAAACCGATAGTTATAAGATTTTTAACACTAAAAAAAGTTTTTATACGCAAAAGTATTAGGCAGCGAGACATATATCATTAATTTTTATGGACTACAATATTTAATCTAGCAGCTTATTTCAAATCTTAATATACAAACCAAAGTCGGGTTGGTTCGAACACTTATAACTCGAGAACGGCTGGCCCGATTTTCATGGTTTTTTATTTGTTTTATTTGTTTCCGTCCCGAATAGCAGAATAACTATTAAAAACATTGGAAAATTGACGAAACAGTAAAATAAAATAAAAAACATTTCCTCATACAAAATGTTCATGTCATTTATTTAAGTAATGTGATTTGCTTTGATGTGTGAGTATTGCTATTAATTAAGCCGAGACCAAGATCTAATCTTTCCCAACAGAGCAATTAGGCAATTAGGTTACGAAACATTTCGAACCAATTAGCTGTTGACGAACGACAAATTGCACGAGAAGAGCGCCACGTTCGTGTGGCAAGAAGTATGGCCCTACTTCGTGCTTCTCAAACAAAAAGAGGCAGCCCGTGAAACAGCCTGATTAGAAACAAGAAATCGTAGAGCTAATCGCACAGATCAAAAACGCGATATTCTTCGAAATGCAAGAAGAAATACTTCAAGTGTTGATCTGAATCAGGCAGCGTTTCTATACGATTGCACAATTGATTACAGCTTGCATCCTTTCGTTTGCATTAGTGTACAAACAGAGTGGAGTTGAGAGTGAGCAAGAGCAGAGAGCAAAGCGGAGAATTCAAACACGTGTAGTGAAAGGGTAGTACACAGAGTGCAGCGTGGTTCGAAGATAGAGCAGAGCCAACAAGGGAGGAAAGTGGCTATTTCAAACATGCTTGATTTTTCCGCTATCATCGCTGCGATTTATTTATTTTTATTCGCAAAAGAAAAATATTTAAATAGAAAAGAATGAACTCTTGCTTGTTTTCTTCTACTTTGCTCTTGTTCCTTGCTGCTGACTCTGGCTAGTCTTCACCCTTGCTCTTTTCTCTGATAAATTCCGCAGCTTAACTCTTCGCTCCACTCTGGAAGTTGAAGGGGAATATCTTAATAACATTAAAAAATAGCAAAACAAAAATAGAAAAACGTCTGCTTAACGTTTGAAAAAATTGAATTCCAAAATCACTTAAAACACCGCCTGTTCATGAGTTTATATGAATAAATGATGTAATTTAAAACGACGAATTTAACTTAGAACCACTAATAATTATAGTTTAAGTTATTTCAGATTTCATTTAAAATCATTTTGGAAATAAGGGTGCGGTGGAGGTAGAGAGACTATTGTGAAAACGTTTAAAAAAATCCAAAACGTCTTATTAATTAATATTAATGCCGTCTGCCATTTAAAATATTCCAAAAGTTTAAATGTTAAAAATGTTAATGTTGCAAATAATTTAATGAAATGTAAAATTTTGTCTTACAACATTTCGGGACTTAGTAATAAGAATTTATATACCAATTTTTTTGAATTTATAAATAATTTTGACCTTATATTTTTATATGAAACATTTTTGAGCGAAACAAGTCTTATCAACTATGAAAACAAATTTCAAAAGTACGATCTGAACATAGTTCCTGCTATAAGACAGCATGCTAGAGGGAGAGCGAGTGGAGGTTGCATATTCGGAGTAAAGAAAGAATTAAAAAGCTGGAGTTACGTTTTTACAACTTGCAATGATATAATCTGTTTAGATTTAAGATTTTATGGAGAACTTTTTCGTATTATACCCTGCTATATCAACTGCAACAATTGGGATGTGGATTTCAACAAGATGAGAGAAGCGATAATGTGTGGAGCAGGTACAAATTTGCTAATAGTAGGAGATCTGAATGCAAGAGTGGGTACAACTAATGGTGAAGAGAATGAGAGAAGAGGTCTAAGTAGACAATCTAAAGATATGGTGAGGAATAATAAGGGGAATCAATTACTTGATCTCTGCAACTCTTTTGGATTCCGAATACTGAATGGCACGAGTGATGGTGATGAATTTGGTGAACATACGTTTGTTGGAAAACAGGGAAGTTCTGTCATTGATTATGGACTTGCTGGAGAGAAATGGAATTCAGTGATTACTGATTTCGAGGTGGAGCAAGTACCTTTTTCAGATCATATGCCAATTGTCATCCATTTTAGAATTGGGGGAACGGATAGTGAGGAAAACAGGAACCTAAAATTGATGCCTAAACTACGTTGGAATCATTCAAATGCAATTACATACAGGAATCGTTTGGATATAAATCTGATGACAGAAGAAAATTGTAATTTGAGAAACATTGAAGATTGCATTAAGAAAGCAGCTCCATTACTAAAGAATCACGATGGAAGGAGAATATTTAAACAACCTTGGTTTGATTCGGAGTGCATGTCGGCAAGAAAATTAGCATATACTTGGTTAAATAGCTATAGAAGAGACAACAATGAGTCTACTAGACTACGTTACCTCCAACTAAACAGAAAATTGAAAGCATTATGTAAGGTGAAAAAAATAACTTACTATGAAAACGAGGCAAAAAGTTTAGCAAGTTGTAAGAGTACGAGTGATTTTTGGAAAAAAGCACATAAAATAAATGGCAAGGTATATGTTATAAATAATAATCTAAATTGTGAGACATTAAGAATACACTTTACCGAACTTCTAAATCATTTACCTACCACCAATGATATGATGCAATTTGCGCAGCCAGCTTTTAGTGATGAGATCTTAGAAGGAATAATACAGAAAGAGGAAATATACGCAGCTCTTAATAGACTCAAGGATGGCAAAGCGGCTGGATTAGATAGAATACCTTCAGAATTCTATAAATATGGAACAGAGAATATGGTAAACAAAATAACGGTAATCTACAATAACATAATGGATACAGGCCTTATACCGCAGGAATTCAAAGAAGCGCTTATTTTCCCCATCCACAAAAAAGGTAATACAATGGACCCTGCAAACTATAGAGGAATTTCTTTTCTAAATACATCCTACAAAGTATTTACATCAATTTTGCATAGTAGACTTAGAATGTGGATAGACGAACACAAGCTATTGAAAGAATTTCAAGCTGGCTTCAGACAAGGATATTCCACCATTGATAACATCTTTGTACTACGAAGTATCGCTGACTTCTATTTGGATAGAAACAAAAAGCTGTATGTTTTCTTCGTCGATTTTAAGGCAGCTTTCGATACTATTGACCGCAATGCATTGATGTATAAGATGTTTGGATTAGGGATGACATACAAGTTCGGAAGGGTACTTCAGAATCTTTATCTGGAAACTAAGGCTGCAGTATGGGATGGAGAAAATATTTCGACATGGTTTGAAACGAAGACAGGGGTAAGGCAAGGTTGTATGCTGAGTCCAAGCTTATTTGCACTCTTTATTGACGATATAACTGATTGTCTTCCAGGAGGAGTAGAATATGCCGGTATTCTCATCAAGGCTCTCCTTTTTGCGGATGACTTAGTGTTGTTTGCGAACTCACCACAATCGCTACAACTCATGATTAATAAACTAGGTACCTACTGTAAAACCTGGAGATTGGTGGTTAGTCTTGAGAAGTCGAAGGTAATGGTTTTTCGTAAAGGTGGAGGAAGAGTAAGCAGTCATGAAAAGTGGACTTACAATAATGAGAGAATAGAGGTGGTTAAAGAATATAAATATCTTGGCATCAATATAACCAATAAAAACAGCATTGAAAAACATCTCGCCGATAAATTGCAAAAAGCGAAAACTACAATTAATATCGCATGGAGAAACATCTTCAGTAATAATCATATAGCTCACAGCAGTAAATACAAAGTATTTGAATCGATAACGGAGTCAACATTAATGTATGCAGCGCAAGTGTGGGGTAGCAAAAAATATGAAACCGTTGAAAAATTGCTCCGTTTTTATATTAAAAGGATATTTCGATTACCACCGAACGCACCGAACTACATGTTAATACTGGAAACGGGAATCTCTCCATTGTTTATTAAAACACTGAAGTTGAATGTTGACTACATATGTAAGGTCCTTCAAATGTCAGATGAGCGTCTCCCGAAAATAGCAGCACTGCAGGTGATACAGAGAAAATCAGGTTGGTTCAGGGAGTGGCTAGAACTAGCGGAAGAAGAAGGTATAAATCTGGCACCTGTAGACTATCTTAGGTGGAAACCGATTCTATACCAATTGATTGCTGCTGTAGACGATCGATATAGACGGAGGTGCACGTCCGAAGCTAAGGAATCTATCTATAGAATGTCGTATAGCAAGCTGGAATACAATCTTATTCAAAAGAACTACTTCCGAGATGACCTAACAACGGATCAAATATCTATGATATTTAGACTTAGAGGAGAACTGCTCAATCTAAATTTCATTCCCCATAGAGAAGAGTTGCCTTTGATGTGCGAATTATGCAATATGGGTGAAAGAGAAAACATTTTTCATTTCATGGGTAGATGTCCAGTGCTACGAGAAACAAGAAGACATGTCTTTGGAAGCGATTTTTTATCGGAAGAGCTGATCACTCATCATCTTAATGAAGTAGATGCTCCCTTGTTATATAAATATTGTAAAATTGCATTAGAATATAGAAACAGAATTATTAATGAAATTTTTTAAAGATTGTTAAAAGACATTATACATATAGAATTAAAAGTTGTCAATCAGGCAGACGGCAAACAGCCATGCTATATAATTTGTAATATTTATGTATGAACATTAAACATTGAAAAATAAATCTATCTATCTATCTATCTATTAATTAAAATTAAAATAAAAAAGAAAGAAAAATAGTTTTACATATTTCACGATATTTGTGTTCTCATATTAGAAAATCAATGTTTTTCTCATGGTCAGTTGTACGTGGCATGTACACGTGTCGAAAATCATCCGCTTTATTTGTTCTTCCGCCTGATAAAAAACATGTCGTATATCACAAGGTGCTTCAATGAAGTGATTTAAACCGAGTGCATCCCATGCTACATAATGTGTACATAGTTTAATCCAATCATGTCTTGCTGACTAGCGATTGATACACTTAATTTTTGTACTTTTTTATTTCTTATTGCGTTATTATCTTAATAAAGTAGATAACAGTAGTAGTAGGAGTTTCATAAAATCATAAATTAAGTTCAGCTAATCTGTAACACGACATTCATTGACTGTTAGGCGGTACGAAGTTCGACGAGTCAGCTAGTCACCATAAAAAAGAAACATATTCGCTAACTAAGGTTGTGTTTGTGCATTGTTTCTCTTTTATTGCATAATAAAATATAATGGAGGACAAAATTAGTTAGGGAATAACTTTTTTCTCAGTAATTTGAAATAAGGTATCATAGTAACTATTATATAACATAAAAAAAACGTTTCCATCCATATACGATTGTTTCGATAGAAAACGAACACATCAGCACAAATCACATTGAAGTCAAACAAATACACAAAATTGCGTTGTTAACTCAAACATTTAATTCTTTAAGTTGTCTTTTTTTCTTCCGAGCTGACGATATTATTCTTGCTTATAGAGTTTTTATAGTTTCCTTACATTTTGTTTATATTAGAGCTTTGAAGATTAAGTATAAATGAGTTTAAACCCCGATTTAGCTGTCTGTAGGAATGTAGCCTGATCTTAGAATTTTGTAATTGTATATTTTTGGGCGAAACGCATTTGGACTAGAGATCACAAAAATCTTTCAATTGAGTTTTCTTTATCTACAACTAATATCACTTAAAAATATTTACAAAAATAGAAATATGTACATACCATCAACTTTGGTATTCATGGTGTTTAAAGTCTTTATACACCAACCGTTGAATTCACTGCGGAAGTCGTCGTTTTTGTTGACATGGTTACTAGCAACACTGATCGATGGTACAGTATTTTGCGATGAAGAAGACGACGACGACGGAATATTGGACGAGCTAGCTGATCCGGTAATAGTTTTGTTATTACCCTTGATCTTGCCTTTGTCGTTTGAATTGATATTGCCACCGTGTTGTTTAAGCGAAGCATTTTGTTGCTTCGAATTGTTGTTGCCGCCCGACATATTGACATTTGTCCAATTTGACGACGATGAAGTTACCATACTTGAAAGAGTTTGGCTTTTGCTCAAATTTCTACCACCACCAGTAGATGTTGCCGATATTGATGATGCATTAGCAGAAGATGAATTGGAGACATTTTGTTTGTTGGCCGAATTTTGGCCAACAGTTTTAGCAGCAGCTGCTGCTGTAGGACTCCCTGTAGATGATAATAAAGTGCTAGGAGAGAACTTGGCAGGTTCTTCCCAGAAGCCAGAGGTGCTGTTGGTGGCCCCCCAAACTTTAGAACTCCAAATCATAGCAAATGGATTCGAAGAAGAAATATTATTCGAAGCTGTTGCAGTGGCTTGCTCCTGTTCCTTGCGACGTTGCAACTCAGCATTGGCAGCTTGATCAGAGGCCAAACGTTTGGCTTCTTCGGCTTGAATTTCGGCAAGCGACTTAACAGCAACTGGTGCTGCATTCCACTTCAGTACGTTGTCCGATGCTTCAGCTGCTGCCGCTATGCGCATTTGCTTGTCCATCAACTCCATTAGGCGCTGCTGGTCAGCGCGCCTTTCTCGACGTTCCGCCTTTTGGATCTCGGCTAGACTCGGTCCGGGTCCGGATGCAGTTGTTGCATGAGTATTTGTGGACCATGGGGCTACGGATGATTGAATACGTTCTTGCTTTGACATTGTGCTGCCAGGCCCTGAAACTCCGGCTCCACCTGATTTGCCGTTTGCTACTAAATTAGAACTCGATCCGCCACTAGCGCTGCTAAGCATTGCTTTGCGGCGATGAGCGTGGATTTCTTTCTGGCGTTCTTTCTCTTCGGACGCTTGGCGACGTTTCTCATCCTCGACCAGTTGCACTCGCTTCTTTTCGTCCTCCTGCTGTTGGCGTTTCTTGTCTTCTTTTTGTTTGCGCTTCTCATCAGCGGCTTCGCGGCGTCGTTCTTCTTCAGTAAGAGTAGCAACTATCTGCGAGGCCTGCGACTGCTTGTTTTTGTTTGAGGAATCAATGGGTTTTTCATTGTTTGACTTTTGCTGTTTACCGTTGCGTTTGTTGTTGTTGTTCTGGGCGCTTGTTATTTGATTACCGCCAACGGACACCAATGGTTGTTGCTGCTGTTGTTGTTGCTTAGCAGTGACATGATTGTCCTCTTGCTGGGCTGACTTCAACTTGTCGTTTTTATTCTTGTTTTGGCTGTTGTTGTTCTCAAACACTACATCTTTAGCCGCATCAACTATATGATGACTTGTCGTTGATATTGCAGTAACGGCGATATTAGCATTTTCTTCCACTAAGGTTAGCTCTTCCTTGGGATTTGCCATTAAGATATTGCTGTTGGTATCTTGCTGTTGCTGATTTTGATGTTGCTTTGATAAGGATTGTTGCATGGGCTGCTGCTGCTGTGGTGGTAGCGGCTGCTGTTGTATTGTCACAAAATTGTTTTCCATCTTTGGGTGCATGACATCCACGCGTTGTTGTACCTGTTGTGGCGTTGTTTGTTGTTGTTGCATCATCAGTTGTTGTTGGTTAACAGGATCAGCATTTGCCCACATCGCAACAGGCTGCTTACCAACAATTGCCCCTTGGAGTTGCTGTTGTTGTGCCACTGCTGCGGGGCCTGTTATAATCGACCACTGATTTGTGGCAAGCGGTGGTGGTTGCTGTTGTGGCGCCGGCTGCTGTTGTTGCTGCTGCTGAGCTGGTTGCTGAGGAATTTGTCCGTGTGGCATCATGTGCTGTGGCCATTGCGGAATCATATTTACTACCGAGCCTGCCATTACTTGTGGACCACCACGGGCCAGAATTTCTGCCCCAAATTCATTTGATGGGGGAAGTGGGGCTTGCATTCGACCAGCAGTTCTGAGATTGCCTTGACGCAACATCATGCGTAAATTCAACTCATTCAAAATGTCAGCATTAAGTTGTTCTTCGCCAGAAGCATTGCTGCCAGGTGCATCTAATGGAGTATAAACGCCTCGATATGAAACATTCTGAAATTGCTGCTGCTGCTGATGTGGTTGTTGATGTTGTTGTTGTAGTTGTTGTTGTTGTTGGTGCTGTTGCTGGTGTTGTTGATGTTGTTGTTGCTGCTGAAGATAATCATCCTGCTCTAGGAACGTTTGTGGTGGTTGCTGCTGCTGTTGTACTTGCTGCTGATGTACCTGCTGCTGCTGCTGTTTCTGTTGTTGTTGGTGTTGTTGTTGGTGTGGTTGTTGTTGTTGCTGCTGTTGTTGTTGTTGCTGTTGTTGCAGTTGTTGTTGCTGATGTTGTTGTTGCTGATGTTGTAATTGCTGATTTTGTAGGTGTTGCTGCTGGAATTGTTGCAATTGCGCCTCAAGCGGAGACATCCCATAAGAATCCTTCTTAGAGCATTCTGCAATAACATCATACAACTGGTTTCCGGCTGCAGGATTCAAAGACGCAAGCGAGTTACTAAGTCCAGTGAAACTCGTTAAATGCTCTGGCAAACCAAGCATATGGACTTTCTGTCTAACAATTGCAGTTTTTTCATTCGGTGGCAGGCGATTGAATGATTCTTTTGTAGAGAATTCCGCCAACACAATCATCTCCTGATGTCGTATGTACTGCTCCTGAAGCATTTGAAAGTGAACATTCAACATTTGCGACACATCCATCGGATTAATCATATTCTTAACAGCACCACTAAGTGCGTCGGCGGTTGCAGTAACACTACCCTTCAGATCACTGCTATTAGGACCATTCACCAAGCCGGTATTCGGTGCAGCTTCGTTCTGAAGCTGATGCGAAGAAGGATCATGTGGAGGAATTGGCATTATTGGAATAGGATTTGCCATAGAGGGCATCTCTGCAGATTGCAATGGAGGAATCAAATGCGAGGATTGGAATGGCATTTGGCCACACACCTTGATCAAATCGCCAAGTGCTGCAAACCTGCTATCGCACATTCGTCGCACGTACAAATTTTCATCAAAATATCCCGCTCGATACCATTCGATCATTTCCATAGCTGTGAAAGGTCCTTGCACTTTCGATTGTGGATCACGATAATACCACAACTCGTTGTTGGGCTTTGTTATGGGTGGCGGCATCATTCGGTTTTCAGGTGGGGGAGCACTAATAGCCGCCGCTGCTGCTGCAGCAGCCGCTGCAGTTGCTTGTTGTTGCAAATGGTGCTGTTGCAACATCGGATCGACTACAGGCAGGAACATCGGTTTGATTTTGATAGCCGGATTCTTATACATGGTAGCCGCTGCTTTTGAAGCATTAGATACCACCTGTGGCGAGGAGATGACTGCGACGTTTTGTGCAACAACTTTGGTTGTCGCAGTTGAACTATTTGTCGAAACTTTTTGGTCTTTTGTTTGAGTCGAATCATTGTCGTCGTCCATTATCAACTTTTCGACCATGTCATCAGCAACTTCCTGCATTCGATCGGACAACTCTGTCAGTGGTATCTTATGCGATGACTGTTGGAGAGAAAAATTGTTTGCAGTTGAGTTTGGCGTTGAAGTGTTTTGGGCTATAGGTTGAGATGGCGATGGCGGAGTTTCTGATAAATTATCTTCGCCTTTAACACTACTAGTTTCCAGATTATTTGAAGTCGAAGTGGAAGTAATTTCTTCATTAGGATGGTACTCAATAGATTTGTTGTTTGCTGGTGTTTTATCATCATTGAATGTTCGTTGTTGCTCGATGATTTCGCTTTCTTTGGAATCTTTATTGTTTAAAATTTCACCCCCATCGACTTGCTGCTGCTGTTGTTCCTTATTATGTTGTTTTTTGACAGAGTTCTTTTTATTTCTATCATTTTCGGTTAGTTTCTTTTGATTGGATTCGGATGAACTGGAAGTGGTAGATGAACAACCACTTCCGCCACCACTACCGGCCTCGCCACGTAGTCGACGTTTTTCATCGTCTTCATCTACCGAACCATGAAAAGCTCCACTAGCATCAAATGTTCCTCCGCTATCGGTGGGATTTTCCATTGCCCATTCGGGCAGCATATCTTCAGTGTCCCATTGATGATTTATGCCGGAATTTTGATGATGATGGCGGCTGTTGCTGCTTGGTTTGGAACCATCGGCATTAAGATTGCCACCACCACCTACTCCACTCGTTGCTAATGTTAATGAGGAACTTTTCGACAGCCCAGAGAAATAAGTTCGTTCTGTTGTTCCAATTGTCGAATAGGATCTTTGCATTTGCGGTATGTTATAAGCGTTACCATCAACAACAACATTTCCTCCATCATCATCCCTCCAACTTGTTGAACGACCTTAACGAAAAAAAAGAGATACCATAATTGATTAAGATTAAAAGATTTTTGAATATCTCACCCCAACGATTATTTCCAAAACTATTTGTGCCTGATCCTCGCCATCCATCAGCACCAGCACCACTGCCACTATTAACAAGGCCACTATTAATGTTCCCACCAATTGCTGGCCCACTACTTCCACTCACACTCCCATTGCCATCTTCATCATGCCGACTGCGACGCCAATTTTCAAGATTTCTCGCCGGATGACTGGAGAAATCTTTTCTTGGTGATGAAGATGGCGATACACTCCAATCAGGGACACCAACTGAAGAAGCATCTCCTGCACCACCATTACGTTCGGTCCATCCTCTTTCAGGCTTCCGATTAAAAAAAATCAAATTAGCAGCTTGTAATAAATATACCAAGCTTGAACTACCTTTAAGTTGCGAGCGTCATCCTCGAACATTGGTGTTGGTCGGGGAAATATGGGATGATAAATAGATTTTCCTCGCATTCGTCCACGATCTACAGATCCACCACGTCCAGAACCTCGCGGTGCAGCATTAAATGCAACTGGACTACGTTGTAGCCACTGTGGACGCTGCTGAAAAAAAAATGAGTTTGAATAAATTAAATTCCGATCCGCAACAAAGATCTCATATTCTAAACTTTGATAAAAAAAATAGCTTTTAGAAAAATCTACACCCGAGCCTTAGACTTGTTTTATGAAACCTAAAATAGAGTTAACTTTAATGACTGCAAACCAATATACATATCTACAAATAAAATTTGAAGAAACTCATAAAAGTTTCTCATCACTGAATTTCTAGTCAAATGTAATTAACTGACCAGTGAACCTTGTGTTTTTAAACAATTAAATCAATTGTTATAATCAAGTGTGTTAAATTAATGAATAAGAATCAATGTATTGTCGTTCTACAAATAAAAAAAAAAAACCTTGTAGCTGACCCGGTGTTTTCATTTGAAAACGTTTTACTTCTTTGGTGTTTTCCAACAACCTTTAACCAAATTGTTAACTTGATAAGTCACAAGTGTGCTACTGCTCGTAATGCGCAATTAGTAACAGCAACCACTGGCACTAAAACGTTAAACTTATAACCGAAAGAAAACAGTCTAACAATCCGAGTCCGAATTATTACCACGAACCGTCCAAAAGCAGCCGTTTGCAAATACGATTTACAAACACATGCAAAGTTAACTATCATTGTGGATCTCACGAATGGCGACCACAGGCAGTCTAGCCCTGTGGCCCAATTAGCGCTGAAGTGCGCCGTTTTGATAAATAACTCATTTGAACCTGTGGAATCGTCCAGTTTGGATTGAGTTCTAGTTGTTGTGGTACGACGTGCGTTCGCTTTAGCACAATCATCTAGAATCGGATTACTCAATTAACCCGCATCCGAAACCATCTACACGCTGCCTGGTTTGACTGATCCTGAAGCGGCAACAAAACCGATCATGTGATCATTCCACTGCCCGCTAGGAGGTATGATACTGACTTTCTGTCAAAATATCGAGCGGGAAAAAGCTATCAATACCAAAATAACCTTTGATTTAAAAAGAAACCATCAGATGGTCCACCCTGTATATAACAATGATAACTAGACCTAGGGGTAATTGTTTAACAATTCATATACATATATATCATCTTCCACTGTTCCTTGTAGATACTTTCTTTTTCTTTAAATCCTCACATAGGTTATCTTTATTTTTTATCAGATAAATATTACAATGTTTAAATAAGGACTTGGGTAGCATAAGCAGGTGGTTTCAAATGAATAAAATGAAATTGAATGTGAAAAAAGACAAAATGTATGAAACTTAAAGTGAGGGAACCCATAAATGTATGTTTGGATGGGGAAGTAATTAAGTGTGTTGATAGTTTTAAATACCTCGGAGTTGTTTTGGACGCGAAGTTAAATTTCAAAAAGCATGGGAAATATGTGTGTGGGAAAATTGCTAAAAAAGTTGGTTTTATAAAAAGAATTAGAAGAGACTTGACATTTGAAAGTACTTTGCTTCTATATAATACTATTGTCTTATCCCATTTTAATTCAACTTAGTTCAACTCTTTTGTATGGTTGTCAACATGAAATAGTAAATCGGTTTCAATTTCTACACCCCAATAAGAGTGACGTTGGAAGTTTTAAATTGGATGAGTGTTAAACAGAGACTAAAATATAGTGCTATATTATTAATATATAAAATGAAAAATAGTATTGTGCCTTGGTACTTAAAAGTTAATAATATCATCAACGTTTACGTAATAGTGAAAATTTGAGACCCAATAGGTGTAACAGATGTAGCACACAGGACTCAGTAATGCATATGGGAATAAATTCATTTAATAGACTTCCAAGTGAATTGAAGAATAAGCTAATTATAATTGTTTTTAAAAATAAACTTATTTTGTATATACAAAATAGTGATTATTAATACATAGATGTTTCATTTGTAAAGGTTTGTCTGACCTCATATATTGAGTCTTTTAGAATCTGGAGCACACATCGGAGCCTAATCTCCTGCAATGCAGAGATAGGTACACTTGGCATAAACTGAGATGGTACCAGAAACTCTGTTATTATTTATTTCCTAAATTATTTCCTTTTAATGGGATTCTCATGCATAACCATTGACGATAATAATAAACTCACAATTTGAATAAAACAAGCTGGTATAGACTTAACAATTAGTAGCAAATGGTTTCTTTAGAGCACTTCTTCTCCAATTTCAAACATAATATTTAAATTAATAACTTTCCATTATTTGATTAAATTTATTTTTTAATTAATTAAAAATTATTAATTTTACAAAAAATTATAAAACAATTGATATTAAAAAGGGATTAATATTTATTGTAATTAAATTAAAATAAAAAAAAATACAAAATTGTGATAAGATTATTTTATAAAAAATTATTTAAATTAAAAAAAAAATAATTTTAATTATTAGAATTTCATTACATTTTAAATAATTAAAAAAATAATAATTAATTAAGAATTTACATTTCTTTTACTTATATTATTTAAATATCACAATAATGTATTAGGTTGATTACTAAATATAATTTTAGAAGGTGTTCTGCTAACCGAGGCGTTTCGCTAAGTTTTAAATTTCATTTACTTTATTAACTCATTTTTCAACTCCTTGCAGAACTTTTTTTAGCTATGATAAGACTGTCAGAACTCCACGTTCAGCTAAACCATTCGATAAAGTGTGGTATGGGGCGAGCTCAAATGATTTCTTTACAGCTAAGAATTTTTTTAAGGCACATGAAATAAACGGCACTCTATTAGCAGAAACTGAAAACTAGAAATAATATTGTTATTAAATTTGTTACCGATGTTATTGAGACCAACTTTATTTGTATCACAGTACTTTGAGTTTGAATACGTATCCATGACTATGAGAAACTTTTCCCACTATAGTGAAAGAATCTAGATCAATTCGATTAAAAGTATACCCCACTTGTTGTGAACAATTTATTTTGGTTTTGCGTTTCTTCCCATACGAAAAAACTCTTCAAACTTTTTTAAGTTATCATCTAAAGTAGGCCACCTTAAAGAAAAAATATTAAATTTTTATTTTTTAGATACGCTACCAAACTATCAGGCATATTTTTAAAATATTGGAGCACCATATGAATATTTATATACATTTTGAACCTTTTTTATATGAAATCGCGTTACTGTTCTGAAATAGGATAATCGCGCAAATATGAAGTCATGCCGATGCGTGAGCATTTTCCATATTTCACCACCCTTGCTGAAAATTTCAGATAAAAGTGACTTAGAAATATTTTTTTTATTTATTTAGATTACTTTTCTCTGGGAAAATTGTTTCAACTCTTTTTATGTAAAAACTTAACATATATAAAAGAGAAGTTTCAGAAGCTTTGTGGAGGTTTGAAAAATTACCTGTAACATTTTTTCTTTGATTTTACTATAACTTTATTTTGAAGTTGGTTTGCGTCTCCACCCTCTTCACTTTTAACACGAATTTTACTTGCAATATATTATATAAGTATTATATGGCAAGTTTTCTATTCGTAAATTAAGGTGCTAGAAAAACCATTGAGTAAGCTTTAGAAATAACCTTTCTGATCATTCAATTGGAGTTGTTTTTGACTTTTTTAAGTGTGATACTCGAACAAAATGTCTTCCTTATATCCATAAATGATCTTTTGTCTGTAACGTCTCCTATCTTTCTTTGTTTTTCTTTGTTGATAGGAATATCAACAGTGCTCAAATGAATGAAATAGTTTCATTCCAAACCTCAAACAATTCCGCCATAATATCCTTCAGCTATGAATGCTCATTAGTTAACCATTGAGCTTTCAGGCATACCGGCAAATTTAAAGATTCTTTCCGTAGCCCCACTAATCGAATGTGGAAAACTTTACATTTTTAACTATCCTAATATCAGACTACATTTTTGTATACAATTTATTGGGAGTGTCGAAAGAAATGCATAATAGAGGAAGGTGTATAGTGTAAATTCGCCGATACAATTAGTTAAAAATGCTTACGAGTAAAACTTGAGATCTAATTATCAGATCGTTATGTTTAGTTTTAAATAAATATAAAATGTAATTTATTAAGTCAGCAAAGCGTCTGACACGAACAAATTTCTCAAGGCAGTAGAAATTTAACTATGCCACCGATCTGCGGTTGATGATTGAAGATCGTATGTGATATTTTCTATTAAAAATTTGTTATCCTAGGCCGGCAACTCTATCCTACTTATCAAAATATTTATCTAAGCAAATGTAAATAATAAAAAAACTTACCGTTGGCGTTGGTGCAATTGAAGTAAATATCTCCTCTTCCGTACTTGGAGTTAGAGCTAGCGGATATTGAACCTTGTCTATGAATAATTTTTTAAACGATGGTAATATTTCTGGCATGCTGCAATTTTTGTTGAACAGCGATAGCATTTCTTCTCGGCCATATCGAAATTCTGGAAATAATCCGCGGACTTGTTGTAATTGTGGCATTTGATGGAGTTGTTGCTGCTGCTGGGATTGGTTCTGATGGTGCTGCTGTCCTCCAAACTGATAATTATTGTTTGTGCCATTGTTGTTTGAATTTGTTGATGATGATGATGATGTTGAGGAACTGCCGCCACCACCACCAATACTACTGCCGCCACCAGAACCGCCTTGATTGTTTGTCATATCAGTTGCCATATTACGAAGCCATTCTGGTCCAAATTTCATTGAATCTGTCATTTTTGTAGTTGTTTGTTGTTGTTAATGAATTTGTGTTTTATAATTTTTGTGGATAAGCTCTCTGAAATTTTGGAAAATAAAAAAAAATGTTTTTGAGAACTTATGCATCAACAATAATTTGCATTATATATTGCAATAAAAACAGCTGAAGTTTTCAAAAGACTCGGCTTTCGAATATAAATCTTTTTTGATGACCACACTACCATACCACAACCACACACTTCCTCTTTCTTTTCAGCATATTATTCTTATCACCGACCGTCATAGCCTTTCACAAATATAAATAAATACAAAAAAAATGTTATGCAATGGTTTCTTACTCCATTTGAGATTGTGGTAGGTCAGCAGAACAACGAAATTATTTAAATAAGTAAAAACAAAAACTTAATTAAATTATTTTGTGTTTTATTTTCCCTTAGCAAAGATAAAAAAAGGTAAAGGAAAGTTATCAAACCGACTAATCGATACCTTAATATTTTGTTTGTATACGAAGGAAATATAAAATCTAGATACACGGAACGAGCGAATTATTTTGTTTTGTCTATTTAGCTAACAGATTTCCGGCCCTAGTTACAACTTTTGCACACACACACCATTATTTATTATCATTCGGCAGGAAGGCCAAGAAATTGAAAAATTTAAACAGTCGCGACAAGTGCTGCCATTTTTTCTTTAGTTAAAGTACGAAAGGCAGTGCTGATTTACTACTTATCGAGTTGCTGATGTTTTTTTATGTTTATGATTTAATATTATTTAGTTTAAACTTGGAAACACACGTCAATTTGATGTTTTTTCTCCATTCAACCGACAAAATTTGTGATTTGTTATATCTGTGGACGAGTCGAAGATTCTCACGCGCTTGTATACAAAAAAGTATGCATGAAGTAACATTTATCTTAACGTATTTGTCTAAACTGATCGCAAAAAAGAAAACACTTACTAAACGAAAATCTTAAACGGTAGTCTTTTCATTAAATATTACTCAACGTCTTCTTATTTTATGTATATTTGTATTTAAAATTAAAAACAATACGTATCCCACTTATCCTGTAAAAACTCGAGTACTAAAACATTAGAATACAACATACAAGACAGCCGACCTGCTTAAAAAAGCAAGAATTTCGAGTGTTCCGAAAATAATTAAAAACAAGATGTCATGTGATTTTTAAACAAATATAAATGTATGCAAGAAAAAAAAACTATAAATCGTTGCAGCGTCTTAAAAAATAAATATGTTTTAAAAATATTTTTAAGAAAAAATTTTGGTAAGCCAACTATACAAATAAAAATTAAATTGCAAACAAAATACTGGTCAGTTTTGGAGAAGGGAATTTTGAATTTTTTGTTTTCAAAAATCCAAAATATACCTTTTTTACTTGCGATATAGGTACTATAGGGCAAGTTCTGCATTTGGAAAAAAAATCGAACTCGAGATTTTGATCAAAGTTGACATTACGATGATAGCGAAGACGAAAAAAGTGGGTCCGACAATTCCGTCTGTCTGTCTGTATGTCTGTACCTCGAACTACAGCCTAAACTACCGGAGGTATTTTCTTCAAACTTGGTAGTTAAGGGTCTTCGGTGATTCCCTAGAGGAAAAATTGAAATTTTTTTTTTAGCTCCAAAACTAAGGGTACCCCCCATACACCCGTAAGACCTCGGCCACGCACTGAGCGACTAGCGACTGAGCGACGTCGCTCTGTCGCTTAAAACAATGACAAGTCGCTCAGGGTGTACGTGGCCACCTCCATACAATTTCATGTGTTTTAATTTTCTTGCGTCGTTTAGCGACTCGTCGCTCAATCGCTCAGTCGCTCGTCGCTCAGTGCGTGGCCGAAGCCTAATGCAAAATCTTATTTATCTCGAAAACGGCTCTAACGATTTTGATAAAAAAAAATAAGTGTGATATTATGGACATGGACTATATTTTGGTGGAAAAAAAAATTGGGGGAAAATGTTATTAGGGGTACCTGTCATAGAACGGTTTTTTTGATTTTCGAATTTCTCACTAACGGCTCTAACGATTTTAACCAAAATTTTTATGCAGGAGCTGCTTTGCATTTGAAAAAATATAAACTAAAAATTTTTTCGAAAAAATAGTTTTTGGATTTTTAAAAAAATAATACAATTTTTTTTTTGAAAATTCAATATCTTGAAAACCAATACACGATTAAATTTTTAAATTACGTTTTAAAATATATTTTATTAAATACTAACAATTTGCATATCAATTTTTTTTATAAAAATTTTAAGGAAAATTTAGTACACAAAAAACATGTTTCAGTGTGTCTGTATGTCTGTACCTCTCACTACAGCCTAAACCACTAGACCTATTTCTTTCAATCTCGGTAGTTAAGGGTCTTCGGTGATTCCCTAGAGGAAAAATTGAAATTTTTTTTTTAGCTCCAAAACTAAGGGTACCCCCCATACACCCGTAATGCAAAATCTTATTTATCTCGAAAACGGCTCTAACGATTTTGATAAAAAAAATTAAGTGTGATATTATGGACATGAACTACATTTTGGTCAAAAAAAATTTTGGGGCAAAATGTTATTAGGGGTACCTGCCATAGACCCGTTTTTTTGATTTTCGACTTTCTCATTAACGGCTCTAAGGATTTTAACCCAAAATTTTTAGCAGGAGTGCCCTTAAGTTTAAAATAATATTGTATATAAAAATATTCGAAAAAATATTTATTGGGTTTAAAAAAAAAAACAAAATTTTAAATCAATATCTTCAAAACCTATGAACGATTATTTTTTGAAATTATTTCCTAAAACCAATATTATTAAATACTTAAAATTCGTATCCCACATTTTTTTTTTTGAAAAATTTTAGAGAAATTTCTTATATAAAAAATGTATTTAATAATAAAACGATTTTTTAAGGTTTATTTGCATAAATTCATACTTTTCCGGAAACCAGACGGCAATTTTATACATTTGAACATTATTATCTCATTAAATCCATGTTTTATATTTATAAAATGTATCTTAAATTCCAAAGTACTTTTACATAAGAGCAAGTTCGTGCGATCCAGTCGTGCATTTTATTTAATTTTGATGTGCAATATTTTTAAAGTTTTTAGAAGGTTCTGTATAAAGATTTCAGCGGCTTTCGACTCTATCGACAGAAACAGTCTTTCTTACAAACTGAGCTACGTAGGAATCTCATCAAAATTTAACCAATTTAAATTTAATTTAAGCAGTATATGACGGTAATCAGATTTTAAAATGATTTCGAATGTCTACAGGAGTCAAATGAAGGTGCTTACTAAGCCCGCTTCTGTTTTCACTTTTTCTTTAATCGAAATAACGTTACTGTAACCAAGCGCAAAAGTTAAACTTTTCGATGAGGTCGATTATGTGCTATGCAGGAGAAGTGTTGAGCTTTGTTCAATATGAAGGCGTGGAAAAGCTGTTGAGATTTTTCGTTAAAAAAATATTTTGGCTTACTGAAAACACTTGGAGAATGGAGTTTAACAACTTTATAGCTTTTCCCTGAAGATGCATTTTAATTACAACCTTAAAGTAATACCAAATGTAATTGCAAACTAACTTCTGCATGAAAAGTCACAGTTCTACGTAGAATAGTCACACTCGAATGCCCCCATGCAAATTGAGGGAGTGAGGGTAACAATATATTAAAAGCCCACCCGTATGACTGTTTTTTCGACATACTATTTGAGTGAAGGAGTAATCGAAGCGGCGAACTAATCTCTCAAAGCAAATTTCATCAAGCGAAATATGCCAACCATTTCACTATCCATGAATGACACTTTCATCGAAGAAACTGAAAAGTTTTCCATAGGCGGTATGTGCGTTAATGACTATTTCTTATGGAATGATTATAATATTCGACGTAGCCAAAGAAGCAGCGAAATGCTTAGGTTTTCTTGAAAGATGCTAGATCTAGCTACCATCTAAAAAGCATACTTTCGCCCAAAACTTAAGTGTAATTTTCATATTTGAGCTGGTGCCTCCCTGAGCCTGTTGGATAAAGTCCAGAACAGAGCCCTTTAACTTATAGGAGACATGTCCATTACGGAAACTTTTGTTTCTCTTGAACAACGTCTTTCCTGTATTTCATTGTTTTATCGGTTGTTTCATCAACAATGTTCAAATGAAATAGCCAGTTGAATTCCTCCCTTAAAAGATTCCGACGTTATACCCTTTTGGAAATTACCAAATATAGACCATATATGAAGCTTACAACGGTAGACCCCTTTAGACTCTTGTTCGATCGAGTGACTTAAAACGTCGGTCTATGACTTAGTAAAAAATTAGTCTATTTACCCCTGTTTGAAAATCCCAAAATCCTTTTTTGGGACTAAAAGTCCATTGAATCTTAACTTTGTTTTGCCTGAACTAAAAGTCCAATAAATCTGAATTTTCTTTTAACTATATTTACAAGTCCAATGAATAAAATTTTGATTTAAATAAACTAAACGAATTAAAAAAAAACATACATTTCATAGATCATTTATGTAATTTAAAAAAAAAAGTGCTTAAATTGCCAGCAGACGACATTAATATGTCATGGCAATGTTAATTATTCAATATTTTGTACATAAAAAGTTGATTCAAAACCAATAGCATCGGCCAACAATCAATGCAGTTGCAACAAAATGTACCATCTCAACTGAAAGCACAAACGATAAAAAAAGTGTTAAATCTACAATTGAAGTCACATCCTTTGCAAATACATTTCAAATCGAAAGCTATGAACTCAAAGAATATCTATATAGGGAGACCCACAAGTAATGGTCCAAACTAATACCTATAAAACGCTAGGTTATCGCCTCTCAAAACTCAGATACTTGTCAATGCCAAAATTAACCTTCTTTGAACCAGTTTCTAATGGAGATATTAAGTATTATTATTAAGTCTTCAGTATTGTGTAGGATAAAGTCTTTAATGTTTTAAGTAAATAAAACTATAAAAAATTTATATTTTTTGTGTTTTTTGTACAAAGGGAGGTGGTTTTAAATCGAGAAATTGTTCGGCCACATAATTCATTAAAAAAAAGCTTTTATTGTTTTTTTTTTAATGAAATTATGTTTTTAATGGTTTTGTTGGGAGCGTAACGGAATCCCGCTTTTAATAATACCCTTTTTTTTTAAATACCGCTTTTTAAAATCCCGTTTATTCAAAATCCCGTTCTATTATAATCCCGCTTTTTAAAACCCCGTCTTATACCGCTTATCCCGTTTTTTAGAATACGTAGCTAAAACTTATTGATTTTATGTTGGTGATTTTCCAGATTCTTTAAATGCTACAGAAACTTTGCATACACCCAACCTTGCACCTACCCCAAATCCTATAGTGTGCCCCAGCAGGGAGGTTGCATATTACATACCTCACTACGTCGTAATAAAAAACGGGATTATAAGAGACGGGATTTTAAAAAAGCGGGATTATAAGAAACAGGATTATAAAAAACGGGATTATAAAAACGGGATTTTAAAAAACGGGATTATAAAAAGCGGAATATCGTACCCAACCCGTTTTGTTGGTTAGTTGTTGTGATTTTTTCATTGAAAGAACATTCTCTTTAGGCGATAAAAGGTGTCTTTAAAGTGTTTTAAATAACCTCGAACAAAATCAACAAAAAAGCAACAATTCTCAATAATGTCCAAAAAATAGTAACATTCATTCATTCTATGCAAACGGCTTTTAGTAATTTAAAATTTGTGCATATTGGATGGTTGAGCGTACTTTTCGTTTTCGAGAAAAATAATATTTTTGGCAGTTTGATTTTCTTACAAACGCCATGGCTATATTTCCCCAAGTAAAAATAGGTACATACAGTCTTGGCCAAAATTATTGAGCACCCTATCAATTTTGTGTGTACATGCTTTTTACAAATTAAATTAAATACAGTTAGTGGTGAAATAATTTTTTAGTCTCAGATAAACTAAAAAAAACCGTTATCTACGTTGTTATTGAAAATGCATCATCCGTTATCTCAAGATTAGTCATTTCCACATGTTCTTAGGTATTGATCAGTTTGCTTATTTGCCTCTTCTTGTGAAATCTCAAGTGTTTTTTGTAGGTTTCATTTGAAGTATTGGTTAGTATTATTGGAAAACACCCAGAAAAAAGCGAACTAATTTTAGTTAATAAGTTTAGAAATTTCCAACTCTGGAATATTCGCGTGGATCTGTCCAGTACTCTCTTAAGCGGTTCACAGAGACCGGATAGCATGAGAATAGGACAAGAACTGGGCGCATGCGAATCACAACAAACCACGAGGACCGAAGAGAGCTCGCTGTCGAATTTTCCAAGAAGCTGTTACGAAAGGCTATAAAGCCAGGAAAAACCATGGTTATTTGAAAAGAACAAAAAGGTGCGGCTTGTATGGGCTCGAAAATGCAATACTTTTACTGAAGAATATTGGTCAAATACGATGTTGCAACAATATCTAGTAAATAATTTAGTATATTATAACTCGTAATGAAAACACCTAACTTTCAAAACTTCATTTATGGAACGCTTTAAGATTTTTGGTACCGCTGGTGCAACCTTTGTTCGTCGTCGAGCCGGTGAAGAATTTAGTCTGGAGTGTTTAGTACAGACAGTAAAACATGGCGACGAGAGCGTTATGGTCTGGGGGTGTATGAGTTCTTCAGGGGCAGGCGAAATGTTTGTGTCACGATCGCATGAACTCTACGAAGTACATAAATGTACTGGAAACTGCACTCCTGCCCTCATTTTTCTTACTGTTTGGCGTTACAAACATGAATGGAGTGAAGTTCCAGCAAGATAACGACCTTGCCACAAAGCTGCGTCGAGGTTCTTGATTGGCCTACCCAGTCCCCAGATTTAAACCCCATAGAACATTTGTGGGCTTATTAAAGCAAAAGATCAGGCAGAACACAATCAGCAACAAAAACGACTTAAAACGTCACCTGCGTTATGAATGAAGGGCATTAAGTGCAGAACAATGCAATAAGCTTGTACGTTCTTTGCCAAAAAGAATTGTTCCCGTGATAAAGGCAAAGGGCATTAAAACTAAATATTGATATTTGTTTAATAAAAAGCAATGTTATACTATACAGTGTTTGAATTTATTTAAATTTAACAGTTGCACGTAGTGAGAAATATAATGGGTGCTCAATAATTTTGGCCAAGGCTGTATG
Source organism: Chrysotoxum bicinctum (assembly GCA_911387755.1). Taxonomy (NCBI): domain Eukaryota; kingdom Metazoa; phylum Arthropoda; class Insecta; order Diptera; family Syrphidae; genus Chrysotoxum; species Chrysotoxum bicinctum. The sequence continues at coordinate 9,750,787 of OU426991.1, read as the reverse complement.
TATGTACATACATGTCGAGCCCCTTATAGGGCCCATACACTACGCAAACACGTTTGTTCAAACGTGTGTTTGAGCAAACATATAACATACTCAACATCGCTACACATTACTCAAACAGTTTGCACAAACATTTTTACAACAACAAAAGGCATTTGTTTGCTCAAACGGTTTGCGTAGTGTATGGGCCCTATTAGGCCAGAAGCATGAATGTGTTAAGAAACTGTTAATGAACTGTTATTTTAAAATATTATGTTTTCGTCAATAGTAATATTGACGAATGCCATTAAATGTCGAAAATGCAGATCAACGAAAAGTACGTAGATTCCTAACACTTAAGTGCATTATGGGGGCGTTCTTTTTCCCATTCAGAAATCTACTTTTCGTTGGTTTACATAAGTGTAACTGAGGTTCCCGACTTTAAAAGTTCTTGCAAGGAGGCTTAACGTTTTTCTTAATAGTCCCGAAAATATAATTTTTTTCTTCGTGGCAACGCTGGTCAATGTCCATAGAAATGTATGTGATGGAATGAAATGCCAAGAGAAATAAATTGTTGAAGTAGTACGAACATGCAACACAAAAACACTTCTTGTTTTTTCCTCTTCTATCTTCTTTTTCATGTTGTAACAAATTTAATAGTTTACCTATAAATAATAAATATTTTTAAAAGCACGAGTGGTTTATAAATTATATATTAAGTTATAAAATTCTCAGAACCTTTATTTCTAAATCCTAATATACAGCACACATTTTCATTGCCTTTCAATCTGATACGCCTTTTTCATTTTTTTAGAGCAGTGCAATAGGTTGAGAGTTCTACATAAAGAAGGAAACAGAACTAGCATGTTATTAGAGGGCAATAAGAATAAGAAGAAAACAAGGTCTAAAATTCCACGTTTTTCACCAAAATAGGAATTAAGGAAGAAAACAACCGACAATATTAATACTTTTTTTTTAACTTTACTTTAAAAACAAAAAACAGGAACAAACAAATTGAAAGAAACGCATTGGTGTATTTTTATTTCATTAATCATAGGCTTCCTGTCGATAAAGTGACGTTCATTCTGCTATCACAGCAGAATTCTTACGTGATTGAAATTTCGCTACAAAAGGAAAAAAAACGAACCTAGTTTTGTACTGAGCTAGATGATTTTTTATATTACCTATTGCCAAAAATGGAGAATTAGGATTCTTAGCGAATTCGGTCCACCCACCACGAACATCGAATTATTAAAAAAAAAAACTTGAACTAGGGCAACTGCCTACGAAGTAACCCTTATGGTATTTTTCATCACAAATAGAGGTTCGTTTTTTTGTTTTGCATATTTTTTTGCAATTTTCAAAACGTTCTTAGTTACTATTTCGTCATACTAAAAATAAACTTCCCGTAACGATGATTAGAGAGCATTGATTTCTCTTTCTTACCAACTTCAATAAATTGGTCTTGTTCTTCAGATCTGATATTCCGTTCACAAGTCAGTCATGACCAACTTAAGAAATTATCTAAAAATGATATTTCCGTACTGGGACGAGGATGTCTGACATTTTAGTTATAAACAAAAAGCAGCAGCAAGAGATAATGATAAAGATATTTAGGACGAAATGGACCAATATTTATTTAATTTTGTCAATTAAAATCGTGCGTCATTACTCGATAGTTTATGTTGCGCCCCGGGGATGAGATTGGCCACATTTTTCCATCACCAAGTCAACTTATAGGAAACATTAATGCACCACGATGTTCTTGAGAACACAGATGGGTGACGATAAAGAAAATAATAGACAAATACTGAATACACCACTTACATTGATTAGTACCAGTAGATGGGGAAAACAACGATTCCTTGCCTTCTGGGGTATTTGATTTGCTGATTTTTTCTATTTTTTATTTGGAAACTGTTATTGGCTAGATTTTCGATTGAAACTTTGTTTTGTGGATTGATGAAGAAAACAAAAAAAACTAAAACCTCGGGAACACAAAAACAGTATACTATTCTTTTTTTGACACACACTGCCACACGGACGAAAAAGTTGAATAAAAAACGAGTGGAACAGAAACAGAAGACAGAAAGAGTTTTTAAATACAGTTCACAATAGTTAGATTGTCTCTTTCTGTCATTTCTTTCAACAAAAAAAAAAATAAAAACGAAACAAAACTATGACCAAGATGTTTATGAAATATATTCCTTTTCAAATGTCACATAGGCAGGCAAATTTTTTTTCTTGAAACTTTTTACCCTTTTTTTGCTTTTGTTATTTCTTTATATATGATTTTAATATGGCAGAATTTCAAGTTTGTATAGTTAACAATTATTCCGCCGGAGGATGATTACAAATGATGGTATTTTAAATGTTTTCTAATTTGTCAATGATTACGGTGTTATTTTAGTTTTCTTTTGCAATTTATTGAAAGATGAATTTTTAATTTAAATTTTATACAAAAATGACACACCGTACAATGCTGGCACAGAAACTGAAGTGAATGAAGTAAGTATGCAATGCATGTGTATTCAGAAAAAATTCAATATGGCCGACGGACGAGAACAAGGTAATAGGAATTATGTACAGTATGTGAGAAAAGGAAATATTTTCTAAATTATATATTATTTTCTCTATCTAATTTTGACATTTCAACCAGCGATTATCAATTGTAAGGAAGAAACACTACATACATTTCATCAACCCCCCTCCAAAAATGATTTAAAAATTCGTTCAAACTGTTTGGTTATACGCTATTCACACCAAATCAAAATCTAGATTTCGAGTTAAATTCTCAAAATCTCATCCAAATCTACTAGATTTCCCATACATTTTCAGATTTCCAAATCTACTAGATTACGACAAAATCTCCTCAAAATCTACTTTCAAACACAAGATTGTCAAAACAAACAAACCTTTCGAAATGTTCTGCTTTGTCAGCAAATTGTCAGCAAGAGAAGAGGTAGATAAAAAGCAGATAATGGAGTCGAGCAGGGTTCGGACTTAGGTTTTTAATTTTCGAAGTAAATACGGAAAAAAACTGAAGTAGATCCCAAATTTTCGAAGTAGTCTTAGGAAATTCAATTATATAAACATAACATATATGTATGTATAAGTAAATTCTGATTTCAGACTTATAAAAAAATTGTAATTAAATATAACTAATTTGAAGTAAATTTTATCAATTCAAAAGGTGGATCATAATAATATATTTACGTTTATCTGTAAGTGATCTCGAAAACATTAAATTTTCCATGGTGCTTACGTTTAAACGATTCCTAAACTTGTTTTTTATGTAATACAGAGATATCAGCACTGTCTTTAAATATGTTGGTTAAGAATTTCAAAGAGAAGTAGATCATAAAAAAGAGAAGTAGGGAAGTAGATTAATTTTTTTTCTCAAAATCGAAGTAGATCTACTTCGATCGAAGTAAAGTCCGAACCCTGGAGTCGAGTCTCGAGTGACTATTTGAAATTTGAATTGTGGGGAGAGAAGGAGAGAAGATAAATTATATCCGAGAAAGCAGGATAAATGGACAGAAACGTCAAATGAAATCCTGGTTCTGTTCAGTGTGAACGCTTCAATGAGATTTCGTAATCTTGTTGCTGAAATCCGAGATTTTGATTCGGTGTGAAAAGCCTATTAAACTTATTAGGGGGGTTCACATTCTCAAATATGTTTGACAAATGCGGTTTGATTGACTCGAATTTGAAAATGTGAACGCTTCATCAAATGGATTGTCAAACATGCTTGATGATATCAAAATATTTTGATATTTTGCTGATTTGACAAGCATATTTGAGAATGTGAATGCATGCTTGTCAAGCCACAAGCAAATTTCATTTTCAATGAAGTTCTCGAGCTGTGCATATCGTAAGAAAATATTTCAAAATGAGTCATATATGCAATAGCGGTAATTTAGGTGGATTTTATTAGATTAATATAAGTTTTCTGCAGACTTTTAAATATAAAAATGGTAGTAAATTTGCTCAACTAATATTTCATCTATGCTCTGAGTTGGTTCGCCATGGTAAGAATTCTAATGAGAAGTGATGTTTGATAGCATATTTGACGAATGTGAACGCAAATGCTTTCAATCCGTCAAATATTCATCAAACCATATTTGTCAAACATGTTAGAGAATGTGAACCACCCTATTCTGAGCTCATAAGGGGGGTTGACATGGAAGATCATAGTTGTACAACATGGTTCCATTGGAAACTAACTGTACACACTACTTTGCGTTCACATAGGATACTGATGTTGTCGAACACGTTATTTTTATATCTTAGAAGTGAACGGAAGCAGTATGGCGATACAAATTTTGGCAGCCGTAATTATGAACGATATTCTGGTAGAGGAAGAAAGCATGAAACTTGCATTTTCTTCTACTTCTTTATATTTTTTTAGGAGTTTTATTCTTATAAAATTTATTCTTTATAGATTTCACTTTTTATTTTCCACAATTCTGGTAAATTTCTAATTATAAAGTTCAAAAAATCTTTTTAAAACTCATTATTTGGTATAGATGCCATTTTTCCGTTGAATGTTTTATGGCCGAGACAATTTACAGAATGAACAAAAATATCAAAGTTGTCAACATCTGTTCACACAGGTTGGTTGGTTGCACGAACCACCCAGGTTTTAAAAATATTTTGAAAACCATGCAACATTGTTTGGTTTTGCGTTCATATGATAGAACATTGATGGTTATCGAACCATGTTGTACAAGATGTTCTTCCATGTGAACACCCCTACTGACAATCAACCTTTGAGTATATATATGGAGGGCTCGTTCCTATCCCTAATGCATTGTAGTACTTGCAGTTGTGATAGGGGTCGCTGTCTCACTTTCTGTAAGTTAAGGATACAGCTGTATGCTGTGAATTTGTGTTTACCTTCTCCTCGCACATCTTTCTCCATCACATGTGATATGAACTTTGAGTATATATAATATGGAGGGCTCGTTTCTATTCCAAATGCGTGACTATCATAGGGGGCGCTACTCAAATTTGTGTAAGACAAAGTTATTGCCGAGTGCTTCATATCACATGTGACGGAGAACTATATGCGAGGAGAAGGTAAGCACAAATCGGAGGATACGGTTGTATCCTTAACTTACAGAAAGTGAGACAGCGACCCCTATCACAACTTCAAGTACTACAATGCATTAGGGATAGGAACGAGCCCTCCATATTATATATACTCAAAGGCTTCATATCACACTTCTCCTCGCATATAGTTCTCCGTCACATGTGATATGAAGCACTCGGCAATAACTTTGTCTTATACAAATTTGAGTAGCGCCCCCTATGATAGTCACGCATTTGGAATAGAAACGAGCCCTCCATATTATATATACTCAAAGATATCACATGTGACGGAGAACTATATGCGAGGAGAAGGTAAGCACAAATCGGAGGATACGGCTGAATCCTTAACTTACAGAAAGTGAGACAGCGACCCCTATCACAACTTCAAGTACTACAATGCATTAGGGATAGGAACGAGCCCTCCATATTATATATACTCAAAGGATATGAAGCACTCGGTAAATTTTCAGTCTTGTTTGCAAAAAACCGCATATCAATAAGCTTTGTGACTGTTTTAATTCTTTACAAATTATACGTAAAAATAAGATCAAACTTTAAAGTGACTGTTAATTGCTATTTTGTAATCAAAATATTAAAGTTCCCTACTTGGATCTTTCAACATCTGGACTGCAGTAATTTAGCCTCGACTAAGAGAGATGAACAGCAGAATGATTTTTCCGACATCAGCGATCCATTCCCTGCAAGTGGTTTGTGTTTAATGAGGTAAAGATTAAGGAACTGGCACAATTCCAACCGAAAAACGAGTCCGAATTCGAAGACAAACTCAATGTGTAATGAGTTTTAGTTGGATTTAAAAAAGTAAATTTGTAGAAATATTTAGCTTGAAAAAGTTTTAGTGTTTATTTGGTGGTTTAATGATACAAAAATATTGAATAATAAAATGTTTTTTGTTTGTTAATTTGTATGCTATTCTTTTGTTCTAACTTAGTATCTTCCCGCAAGGCAAACAATCCTGCCAAAAACTTTTTTTTGGTTGCCGCTGTCAAAAAACTTTGTCTTACACAAATTTGAGCAGCGCCCCCTATGATAGTCACGCATTTGGAATAGAAACGAGCCCTCCATATTATACAGGGTGATTGGCATAAGGTGTGACAAAAAGCTAGGGCGTGTAGGTTGGACTTAGACAAGAAAAAAATCGTATGGGAGGGGGGGTCTATTTCCCCCCGTTTAGGCGGGAGGGGCAATTTAAGAAAAAAATCACTTAAAACAGAAAAAAAATTATTAGAAAATAACGGTGATACCTACAGAGTAATGCTATAGCATTTTGAAAAGCCAGAAATACATTCTTTAATTTTGTTTTTAAATAAAGTTGTTCGAGTGAATAGTTTTTGAAAAATTAATTTTCAAAATCAAAATTTTGAAAAAAAAAATGAAATTTTTTTTTTTAAACAATTTTTTTTTTCAAAATTTTACGTAATTAAGTATTATTTTTTTATTCAATATTCAATGCTCTTTTTAATTTTTGATCAAACACAAAAACCGGATGTCAAAATGTTTTGTAGTTTTTGAGAAAATCAAAAATAACAAAAACTACTTTTGTTCTAAGAAAAGCCTTTTATTTTAGTTTTTACGTTTTTGGATTCTTATGTAGGTGTATTTACGATTGAAAGGATTAACTTTCTTTTTACTATTCTTTTAATTATCGTCTTATAAGCATACAATAATGTGACAAAGTACTGGATTAACCATATTTCACACATTTTTTCATTGAGAACACCTGCGTGAGAGCATTGGTTTAACCCTTATGTGTGTGAAGAGGTACCCGGGTACCTTTTCAACTTTCAATGAACAATTAAACTAATTAAATTGTAAGCTGTATGCGTGTGAGCTTATGAGAGCTCTTAATTTTATGTTTTTTAAATATTTTGATAAATTGGAAGTTAGTAAGCCAAATGGGAGGATCCCTGTTGACCATAAAACTTAAGACACCTTAAACCGTGTGACAAGGTACCTGGGTACCTTCATATATGAGGAAAGTATTTACTTACCTATACATTCGGACTGAAAATGACAAAAACTACAATTTTTGTATTGTTTTGTGTTTATTTTTTTTTTTTGGAAAAACCAAAATCTTATTGACAATTTTCGAAACAAGTATTGCATTTTGCCTCGGTGACTGAATGTTCATCACAAACAGGTAGGGAACAATTAGTACACGCTTTTCTTGCTTTCCGCTGCTTTTGTTTTATACGTCTGCAGAGGTAGCAACTTGCAACGACAGCAATGCATCTCTTTTTGTTGAGTTTGAAGTTCCAGAAGATGCAACGGGAATAGTGTTAAGTCCAAGTATGTCCTGCATTGCTGAATGAATATGTGGTTTCGATATAACAAATGGATTTTTAGCTCTCTCTACAATATTTTCATGGCAGAGTTGACGACTTAGCTCTTTCAAAAACTTCCTCCTTCTGTCAGTGGACGTAAATATGGGGTTGTGGTCCATGTATATAATATAAGAAGCTAAGGCTGCGATATCAATCATATTGTAAAACAAAGCTAAAGGCCACCTGTTCGTCTTGCGTTTTGTGGAGTATTCTCCTAACAACTTATCCATGTTATCAACACCACTTTTGGTTTTGTTATAGTAAGTAATGATGTCAGGTTTCGCAGTTTCGGTATTTTGAACAGTTGGTGTTGAATGCATTGTTGAAAGCATTACAACAGCTTTCTTTTTTTTTTGGAACATAAGAGCAGATTGTTGCTTCCTTGTTGAATGCAAAATTTGTGGAAAATACTGCCCTATCTTTATGTGCCTGCATATTTACCGGAAGAAATCGCTTATTTTTTCGCACTGTTCCAACAAGTGTCATATTCCATTCAATCAACTTGTGAGCAAGGGGCATTGAAGTAAAGAATTTATCGGTTGTTACATTTTTCCCCGAGTTTTTATATCTTGCAACAAGATCCAAAACTATTTTTTCCCCTACATTTGTCTGGCGTTCTTCTCCAGCTAATTTGCCAGTGTAAATTTGCCCATTGAGTGGATACGAGTTTGATGCATCACAAGCCCAAAATATTTTGATGCCATACTTCTCAGGCTTTGACGGCATATACTGCGTAAAACGCGTACGCCCACGATATCCATACAGTTGCTCATCAACTGTTATACAGTCATGTGGTTTATAATTTTTGTCCAAGTTTGAAAGCAACATAGTCCAAATATCGCGAATTGCTGCCGCTTTGTCAGTTGATAAGCGATTTGGGCGAGTAACATCGTTATCGAATCTTATAAATCGCAAGAACATCCTGAATCTATCATGCGACATCGATGCGCGAATCACCGGAAAATGGTCTGGTTTCCATAATTCTGACAAATGTTCCCTATTTGACTTATATACACCACAACAAATCAAAATTCCAAGAAAAGCGTCGAATTCTTGTTCAGTAAATCTGTTGAATATTTTTTCTTTATATACTTCTCTCGAATTTACACACTTGTCTGCCTGTTTCTTGTTATATGCTTCAGTTACTTTTATACCTTTTCTATTAGTTTCACGCAAAATAATATCACACATATGAGTAGATAAAATACCTTTGAAAATATCCTTCGCAGTAAATAGCTTGCTGAGGTTAGCTGCTCCACCTCTCTGACGAACAATGTTCCTACGAAATGTTTGTGTTTCTGGAAAGGGATCTGCCTGCCAACGCGTTTCGTCTTTTCCAATAAACTCGACTGTAGAGTCTTCCATGCTCCTATCCGAATCTGAGTAGTCTTCTTCAAAGTCAATATTTCCTTCTTCTTCAACGTCCGAAACTTCATCCTCTTCAGCTATTGAAATATAAATTTCTTCATCATCTGTTGCTTGAAACCCATCTTCATCACTTGAATTTTCTTGAAGAAATTCCCGCATTTGATCAGAGTTATATCTGTGAATACGCACTCGTAATCTTCCATTTGAACTTGCTCCGGTGGTATCCATTTTAGAATTTGGGTTTAGATTAGACGAATCACTAGATAATTTATCCACGATCAAAAATAATATCACTCAAGTCATATAAAATAAACTTACGTTTTCGTTTCCAATTTACGCACTTCCTAAATTTTTTTTCTATCGAATGCCGTTTTTTTTGTTTGAAATTCCAAAATAAATCTGCTGAAATTATTTACTAACAAACAACACGGAACGTCCGTCGTAATAAAAGCAAAATTTAACTCAAATATCCAATTATTGTTTTTCAAAGCCTACTATGTTTTTATTTTTATTTTTGAATGATTTTCGTTATTTTTTTAAATCAAAGACTAGGTTTATGTGGCCAGTTTTTTTAACCCACCCATAGCATAGATATGCAAACCTTTAAAAAAATCTTATGATGTAAAAAATATAAATAAAGTAATTGTTTTGAATGGTTTTTAAAGCTATTATCATCAAAACATAAAATAAATCTTTAGTATTCCTATGAATTCGTATGAAGGTACCCGGGTACCTTATCACCCGGATTAAGGTGTTTTTTTCTTCACACACATAAGGGTTAAAATTGACCTGCCACTTTTTTATTATGGTGGGGTCGGCTTGGCTTAGGTGCATTTACGAAAGAAAGGATTAACTTTAAATAAACAGTAATTATGTATTTTATCTAAATATGCATGTATTTATTATTTAACTTGATTTCAAGATTCAGGAACATTTTTGTTCTTATTTCGCAATTGCATTTTTCTGTCACTAGTTAGGGCGTGTAACGCTGCATTATTTAAAAAACATTCGCAGATCAATATTAATCCAATGCTCTCACGCAGGTGTTCTCAATGGAAAAATGTGTTATTGTATGCTTATAAGACTGATAATAAAAAAATTTTACAAAAAAAGTTAATTCTTTCTTTCGTAAATGCACCTAAGCCAAGCCGACCCCACCATAATGAAAAAGTGGCAGGTCAATTTTAAACCAATGCTCTCACGCAGGTGTTCTCAATGAAAAAATGTGTGAAATATGGTTAATCCAGTACTTTGTCACATTATTGTATGCTTATACATAAGACGATAATTAAAAGAATAGTAAAAAAAAAGAAAGTTAATCCTTTCAATCGTAAATTCACCTACATATTCTTAAAAACGTAAAAACTAAAATAAAAGGCTTTTCTTAGAACAAAAGTAGTTTTTGTTATTTTTGATTTTCTCAAAAACTACAAAACATTTTGACATCCGGTTTTTTGTGTTTGATCAAAAATTAAAAAGAGCATTGAATATTGAATAAAAAAATAATACTTAATTACGTAAAATTTTGAAAAAAAAATAGTTTAAAAAAAAAAATTAATTTTTTTTTTCAAAATTTTGATTTTGAAAATTAATTTTTCAAAAACTATTCACTCGAACAACTTTATTTAAAAACAAAATTAAAGAATGTATTTCTGGCTTTTCAAAATGCCATAGCATTACTCTGTAGGTATCACCGTTATTTTCTAATAATTTTTTTTCTGTTTTAAGTGATTTTTTTCTTAAATTGCCCCTCCCGCCTAAACGGGGGGAAATAGACCCCCCCTCCCATACGATTTTTTTCTTTTCTAAGTCCAACCTACACGCCCTAGCTTTTTGTCATACCTTATGCCAATCACCCTGTATATACTCAAAGCAATCAACACAAAATAGAAATATCTGTTTTTATCCTGTTTACTATCCAATTGCAATTTTTTTTCTCTTGTCCAAATTGACAATTGAATGACAAGACAGAGTGAAAACGTCAAATAAATCTCAGTTCCTTTTGTGAAACACTTCAAGATTTATTTTAAATCTATAGCGGATTTACTCTTGGTGAAAACGTAGTATAACAGCCCGATTCTCCCCAAAGTCAGTGATGCCTCACAAGTCACAAGAAGAGGTGAAATTGATTTTGTGACTTTTTCGAGTTCTGCCGCTCAGTCACAATTTGTGAGAGTCACAAAAACAATCGAAACTGTGACCTCCTTCAGAACAGGTCACAACTCATAAATGTTTAATATTTCTTGGATTGTCATTCAGCATATTTTGTAAGAAAATTTTCTAGATTTGTGAATAATTATGAGTACACAAAAATGGAAGTGCTCTAGTGAATATTATTGCTGATCTTTCCCACGAAAATGAAAAGTAACATTTTTAAATAAACAAATTTTTTTTAAGAAACTAATCGTATCAAGAAGTTTGCAGCACCGACGGCTTTTGAAAACTTTGAGAGATACAAATGAACCATTCGTTCTCCAAAACAATACATACATTTATAAAATTTTGTCGCTTTCGGAAAACTTTATGCTGGGATATCAGAGCTTGAAGCCTCACGATAGTCAGTTTATTTAATAATAATAATAATAAAATATAATAATGTTAACTTGCGTTTTGTATTTTCTTCGTTTTGAATAATCAGCTGTTCAAATAATGACACTTAAAAATCTCACCATGCGGTGGTGAGTTTCGTTGTGAGTTTTCTTGTGACGATTAGGGGGAGAATACCAAAATGTTATCGAATCACAACAATCCTCACAAGGAATAGTCACAAGAGCTTGTGACTTGTGACTCCTCACAAGGGGGAGAATCGGGCTGTAAGACTGCTTTTAAACGAAGCAATAGCCGCGTTTTAATATCGCCAATAGGTGCGTTTTATTATCTACGGATCTATTACCATTGTATATAAATTCTTATAGTAGTCTCATGACGAGGAACGCCACGTAATTTACAAAGCGGCAGAGAAAACAACCAAACCCAATACCCAAACCGTAAATTAGCAAATTAATTTATTATTTTCTCATATGCTATCCTTTTCTCGGCAGAGAGAGACATAAACAACAAACATGCTATATTGCTATAGCTATTCAGAGCACACCGACTTGCACCAGCCAGTCAGCGCAAGCGCACACAAGCATGCATACATTATATTTATATGCAGAAAACCTACTGAGAAGGACAGCCTACGCTCGATTGAAGGCGGCGGTGCGGTGGCGACGGCACTTTGCGAATGAAATTTTGTGTATAAGTTTTTTTACAACGTTGCTTTGTTTTTTGGATACGTCTATGAGAAATGAGAATATGCATTAGGTATATGAATGAGCGAATAAGGTAGCAATATATTGCCAGAGAGGGGTTTGCGATTGATGGCGGTCCATTGTATTTAGTTTTTGCATATACATGTATGTACTTATATAGGGAAAAAAAATCAGCATTCGTAAAAACAATCGAACTCGAGATTTTGATCAAAGTTGATATAACGATAGCGAAGACTAAAAAAGTGGGTTTCGCAATTTTGTCTGTCTGTTCGACTACCTACAGCCTAAATTGCTCGGCCGATTTTCTTTAAACTTAGTGGATATCACTTTGAATATTTCCTCCCCACGTTTTGTTTTTTTTTGATGACCAAAAATAACGGTACATGCCATACGATTTTTTTCGAAATTTTATAAATATTTTTTTTTTCTCAAAAACTGTTCGACAGATTTTAAAAATAAAAATACAAAAAAATTTCATTTAGTTAAAGCTAGATAGTATAGTTGACAAAAAATGTGCGAAAAATGGTTATTGAGGGTATACTCCCCATGGAACCTTTTTTTCGTTTTTGATTTTCTCAAAAACGGTACAACCGAATTTGATAATTTTTTTTTGCTAAAGCTCCCGAAAAACTTTAATAGAATTGTGTATTCAAATTTTCAAAAAAATTTTCTTTGGATTTTTAAAAAAAACTTCAATTTTTTTTCAAAACTTAATATTTCGAAAGCCCAATGCTATTTTTTTTTAAACTTGATAAATGAGAGTTTCTCAATATAATCTACAAGATGTGAGATTTTTTTTTATTTTACCTAAAAATAACGGTAGGTACCCACCATAAAAATGTTAAAATATTGTTTTCAAAAATCGTATTTTTCTTGAAAACGGCGCCTAGAATTTTGATATTTTTTTTTTCTTTCAATTAATTTTTATGATCTTTGATTTAATAAAAAAAAATTAAAATTAAGATATCACAGCTTGTACTTACCATAGAACTATTTTGTCTAATTTTCAATTTCTCACATATCGGCACTACGAATTTTAATGAAATTTTTTATAGAGATGCTTCTAAAAAGTTTTAAATAAAAGTTTAAATATCAAAGAAAGGAAAAGCTATGAAGCTGTTTACGAACAAGAATGCTAGCAACGCTTCCTGATAATAAACGATAAAGTCTGATTTTCAACTTTGACATCGCTTTTTGATGATTTAAAAAAAGGGTAACTTTGGTGTACCCTGACCCATGTTAAAATAAATTTCTCTGTCAGTACTCACAGTAGGGACCTCATTCTGCACTTTTTTTTAGTATAATACTAACCTTTAAAACTACGTTTAAATTGAGCTGATATGTTTTTAGGGTTGCCAGATATTCGATTTTAAATGGTGTTCAATTTTTCTTTCCCGAGCAAAATTTTGACTTTGAGGTCAATTTTTTTTTAATGCGTCATAAACACAAAGTTTTCTTATTTTTACCTGATGAAGAAAACAATAATAAAAAAAAACTCATTAAGTACACCCAAACACCCATACATCTTTTGATACATGGGAAAATCTTAAACAGGTAAAAATTTTGGGTTTTTTACCTACTTTTATTGCAGCACTTGGCAATCGGAGTGGTTTTCCAAAAATTGATAGTTTTTACCTAATTTTTAATACTGTGCGATCATGAAGAGGGTTAAAAATATACTTATAGAGCAAGAGCCCGTGAACCCCAAACCTTCTTTATTTTATAAAAGCTGAAAGTTTGTCAGTGCATGCTCCCAACAAAGTTAAGAACAATGAACTATTATGAAGTTTGTATTTTACTTGTATTAAAAAACAGTTGAAATATGAAATAAAATGCACGACTGGATCGCACTAACTTGCTCTTATGTAAAAAAATTTTGAATTTTAAATACATTTTACAAATTTACAACATGGATTTAATGAGATAAAAATTTTCAAATGCATGGAATTACCGTCTGATTTCCAAAAAAAGGAAAAAAATTCTGCAAACGAAGTTTGTAAATCGTTTTATTATAAAAGTTATTTTTTATATAAGAAATATTGAATATTTCACGCGTATACAAATTTTCTTTTTTCCAAGAAATGTTCATACTTTTTTGAAAATCAATATTATAATATAAGTTTTTTTTATTTTAATAAATTAATAATTCGCAAATCGCGTCCTTAGAACAATAGGGTTCTTACTGACTTTTTTTCAAAACTGAGTTATACATGTGGTCGTAGCAAATCGAATATGCTCTTTCGATCTGTTTCATCCATATTTGCCTCCTTTAGTTTCCTATTAAGTCAATAAAAATGCAGGAAGCAGAGTTCTATGTACATCAATTTATTAAAAACTAAGTTCACAAAGTTTTAATTGGTAAATAGAACCTAGTGTAGTTAGAAAAATTAAAAAAAAAATGCACATAAAACTTTGTTACACAACAGGATGTAGATTGAACTTTGTTGCTTCAAAGGCTATGAATTTTGTGTTAAAGTTGAATTTTATCTGTGCTGTGTGATTTTCAAAATGTTTGTTCTAAATATGCATACATTTTAATAAGTAAAGGTGAGTATTTCTATTTCAAAAGAAAATAGGAAATCAAAAGATGTACTGTATTAAATATACCACTCATTTAAAATGTCCTGTTAAAGATAGCTTTTACAGGAATGTTTTCAGTACGAACTTTAACCTTGATTTTTACCATCCCAAGTTTGATAAATGTGTTTGATACATTAAGTAAAAAATTTACGAAGGAACATGAGGTCCACTTAAACTTAAAAAAGATTTTATTATATCATGTAAAGGTGAAAAAACTTGCCATATTTGCCAGGCTTGGATGCATCACAAAGCCCGTGTAGGGCTTACTAGAACGGAATATCAAAAGATAAGCAAGCTTGATTCCAATGAAATTGTGCCAGATACTCTAGTTGTTATAATGCCACCTCGTTAAGAAGGATTCAAGGCTGTTAGCTTTGCCAAACGTATTATAACTTTCAATGAAAGTTTTGCGCCTCTTGGAACGAAAAGCAAAGAAATACCTTTTACTACAATTTGGCATGAGGGTACTTCCAGTCGACACTGAGTTCATAGTACTTAACTTTTAAAAAAGTCAATATATAAAGTCAACTTTTGTTGAACCATCATCATTTGTTCGCTCCCAGCCAATAGAAATATCAATCGACAGAATAAATGTTATTGAAAAAAATCTCTCCCAACTGTTTCCTGAAAATAGAAAATAATTCATCAATCTTCCTGTGATCGAGCTTAAAAATGGTGCAAAAACAATTTTTTCTTAATAAATGATTAAGTTTTGTTGACATAAATTTATGTTTTCTTTTTTTATTTACAGTTCAGTTAAAAAAGAAGGAATTTTAATAGAAATAGTTTACAAATCGGTGTACCTATAATGTACATAGGGCTTTTTAAATATATCTGTATAATTAATTTCTATATTCGGGTTGCTGTAAAAGATTTAGTATTTTCCTTTATAACTCGAAGTATCAAAAATGTAGTTAGGGCCTTCACGATATTATGGGCAGTGTGAGCTTTGCTATTAATTAACTTTTCTTTAGTAATTTTTATTTGTTTTCCTATATAAAAAATTAAAAAAAAAAAGGAATAAAAACTTCGTTCAACAAAAATTCTTATTTCTTTCACATAACAGGGTTCTATCTGAACAATTACATTTCTTATCATGACACTTAGTATCAGGTAATTAGAACCTTATTGTTCTATGCTCAAATGACTTGCGTTGAGAAACAAGGTTCTATCCATTTTTTCAACCACCAGTTACTGCAAAATTATGAATTAAATATGTTGTAGATTTTTAAATTCAGATCAACATAACTTAGTACAAAATTTGTGTTTTCAAAAAATCATGTACTTACATAGATCCGAACCAAAATATAAAAGTTATTGACAAACAAAATTCAATCTCTGTGACTTGAGTGTAGTTAGAACCCTATTGTTCTAAGGTCGCGAAATTTGCTCAAAATTCGTAGATAAACATGAAAAGAAATATTTGTTAGTAATTTGAAATTGGAACGCCAAATATCTCCTTTTTTATTTCTTTTTAACAAAATGTTATAGGTTATGCATACAAAATATTTTTTGCAAAAGAAGTTATCTTATTTTATTTTCTAAATATTAGTTATGTGTAGATACCTATATCAATAAATTTCTAAAATTGGTATACTACATTTTTTCTAATTTTATTTTTTTTTAATTAATTTAAATTTTCCATACTACATTATGTTATGTTTGTATGACGAAACGAGTATAGCCAAATGAATTTGCACCTTGCAACAACAAAATTGAGTTTTTATGCTGTGAATTAGCGATATATACTTCATTTCCAAATTATTATAAAAACAGTGATGGATTGGTGATATAAATTGAAGCAGTTCAATTTAGTCTTTCTTTTGTTATAGATTATTTTAGGTTGTTCAAGCTGGTTGAGTTTTTTTTTTAATATAAACCCATGTCCGGCGGCTACCAGTTCAGGTGTGGTAGGAACTTGAAATTTCACACACTGTCTATTTTTGGTCTAATTAGAGAAAATCTGAAAAAAAAATTTTTGGAAAAGCTTTTAGTTTTCCGGAAAATTCACGTTGCGTTTTCGCAACATCCGCATTTATAGGTATAGAGTTCAAGTCAAATTTAATCAAATATTTGTTTGATAAAGCGTATTAAAACAGAAAATAAATTAATAATGCATTATAATTTAAAAAAATTAACATTATAGGTATGTACATATATAGCTATGTATGCTCATGAAATATTAATTTTTGTATGGTAATCGCATTTAAAGATAAACATTTGTTTTTCGTTACATGCGATACGTGAATTGAAAGGTGGCACTCCCTAGATCACGAATATGCAATTTTTAACTCGCTAAGATGCCTAGTTTAGCCAGAAATCACGTTTAAAAGTACATTGGGTGGCAAATTTTTGTCAAGAAATATTTTTGAAAAAAAATGTATGAAAAATCAAAATTTCTTAAAAAAAAATTGAAAAAAAAAATTTATTGGAAAAAAGTTTTTTGAAAAAATGTCCAAAAATATTTTTGGCAAAAGTTCAAAAATATTTTGGTCAAATGTCCAAAAATAATTGGCCGAACCATTGAAATTCATCTTATCTCTCTAAAGATGGAGGAGGTTTACCTCCTCGGAGTTCTAACATTTCTTTCCATTTGTTAAAAAATAAATCAAAATAAAATATTCTGAATTTGGTTTTATTACCAAATTCTGTTTGGCACTATTTCGGTTACCATAACGAAATAAAGCCAATTTGAAATTATTTTGTTTTCAAAAATGAAATAAAACCAAATTTAGAATTTGAGTTTATTAAGTTCAAATGACTCTAGATCTAATTACAAAGTCGAAAAAATGGCAGCCTCGCTGATTAATCGTATCAAAATGTAAGCAAACCAGATTGTATGAGAAATGAAACAAAATTCACAAAACTATCATACACTCTCAATACTATTTGTTTGTATTCATCTCGCACCTGGCATTACAACTTGATATACCTACCTACAATTGATTCTGACAGCAAAAAGAAACGCAGATAGGATTTTCTCCCTTACCCTCTTTTAAAAATATATCACTACCGCATCTCTTCTTTTATTTTCTTATATTTTTCCCTTTCACGTAGTATATCTTATATCACAACCGCATCTCACTGGCGATATTAATATTTCTGCGGCAGAGATAAAAAACTTTTAATTCAGTTTCATGAGACTACTATAGAGTTAATATACAAAGCTATTACTACGTTTTCACCAAAAGATAATCTGAGATTTAAGGCAAGAAATTTATGTGGTGTTTTCACCGCACTGAAAGATTAATAAGAAGATTAACTTTGACAGCATCTATCAAAATGCTAATAGGTGCGTTTTATTATTCACAAATCTATCTGGATCCGGATCTGGATTAAGTTTTAACGTGTATTACAAAAACAATTTGGGATCCTGTTTTCTATCGGGATCTATTTCAAAGATCCAAAAATTAGTTATTACACTGGCGAGTAGATGGCTTTTTATGGTAAGGTAGTGTATGCTATAGTGTAAAAAAAAAAGAAAACATAATTTAAAAATTCCAAACCCAAGGATAAAAAGAGACGGGCTTATAACACTGCTGTCACTAAGATCCGTATCGTTTTATTTTCAAGGGAAGATCCAGATAGATTTGTGAATAATAAAACGCACCTAATGTTAGGTGATCCAGATAGATTTGTGAATAATAAAACGCACCTAATGTTAGGTGCGTTTTATTATTCACAAATCTATCTGGATCCCTTGATAATAAAACGATACGAATCTTAGTGACAGCAGTGTTATAAGCCCGTCTCTTTTTATCCTTAGGTTTGTAAATTTTAAATTATTTCTTGTCTTTTTTCTTTACACTATACCTTACACTACCTTACCATGAAAAGCCATCTACTCGTCAGTGTAAAAACTAATTTTTGGATCTTTGAAATAGATCCCGATAGAAAACAGGATCCCAAATTGTTTTTGTAATACATGTTAAAACTTAATCCAGATCCGGATCCAGATAGATTTGTGAATAATAAAACGCACCTATTGATGCATACCAACGCAGGTTGTTGACATTTATGTATATCTGTCAAAACTTTAATTCCAAAATAAGCAGACGGTGGAATTGTATTTGGTTTGTTTTTTTCTTTTTGCTAAAAGAGTAAAACATAATTTCTGTATGAATAACAATAAAAACAACAATTTATTTTAAATAAAAATGTTTACTTACTCATCTTTTTGCACATTCATCATTTTTGCTAATTTAATTTTGCTTCTTTAGGCTTCGGGAAACTTTTTACTTATGATTTCTTGGCGGGCAAATCGGAAAGAAAAAAATCGTCGTGCAATGCATAAGAACGCGACTCGTTGCTTATATTTTGACAGCTTATCGTCATTCATCGCTTAAATTCTAAAATACCAACGCACATCATTTTTTTTTTTCGTAATTCTCCCCTATTTGTGAATCAGAACGTTTACCATGATACAAATTTCGTACATTTCGTACAAATCGGGCAGATTTTTTACGATCTACAACTTAATAAAAACATTTTTGAAAACAAGATATTACTGACTGTACTTACCATAGAATGATTTTTTCGAATTTTGAATTTCTCATTATTGGCATAACGGATTTTAATGAAATTTATTATAGAGAAGCTTGTAAAAAGTTTAAAAAACATTGCATTTCAAAACTTTAAGAAACATATTTTTTTTGAATTTTGAAAAATAAAAAAATCTATTTTTATTGGAAAAATCAATATCTTAAAAACGGCTCAATATTTTTTTTTGTAAATTTAACTTTTATTCGAACAATAATAAAAACTTTAAATTGGCGTACCAAAATTTTTCGTAAAAATTTTTTCAACATTTTGTATAAAAAAGTTTATATGTAAATTTGTCTTACTATCGTTCGTAGGCCACAACATTCGTACTTTAGAAGTAATGCACCGTACTAATTATGTAATTAATGAGACTTTTCTCTGCATCCTTGTGTTTGCAATTCTTTGGTTTCAAGATATCGCACAGTGTTGCAAGCCCATACAAAATTTATCAAAAATACTTCCGCAGAAAATTTTTAAATTTTGTTTTTTCTGTTTGTTAAAATGATGTGTAAATATAGAAAAGTGACTATTTTGATTGACGTATACATTTTATAAATAATTTGCCGCCAATCTGTATTAACATTTTTACCTTCTGCGATTTCTATTAAAAGTGTAAGTAGTTTGTATGCTTAATTAACATTGCTATTTACTTTCTATTGTTGTTTTTTTTTTTACTTAGGAGTAAAATTGTAAGCAACAAAAAATAGCTCTCCAGATTGGTCGAGCTGATGGAAGAGAGCCCAAAACAAATAAAACTTCTTTCAAAACGATCGACGCTGCGGGCTGTGCCATACCAATGTGGAAGTCATTCCCAACGTTCAACGCTCCTTGTGCAAGGAATTTTGAGGTAGCTGCAAGTTTAGTTATGTTCGGGATGGATTGTTGTCTTTTCAGCGGTTTTAATTTGTCGTTTATATCTATAAATATATTAAGGAATGCTTCTTCGGAAAGTCTAAAGTTTTGTAAGAAAATTAAAAAAAAAGATCAAATTATCTGCATGCATTTTTTCTTCAAATCAAATGGACTCGAAGCATCGCGTAATTTTCTTCGAATGTTCGCTTGCTCGCATTTTCTTCTTCAACATCTTAATCATCTAAAAAAAGTTCTATAGTAGACATTACACAATTAAATAATTTGCACGATCCGAACAAAATAATTTTATCATCAACGAGTTTCTGGTTGGCTAACTATGTGATAACAAAATAATATTTTGGAAACGATAATACCAATTTTGTCAATTGAACCATTCATAATAGATCCTAAATCTGAAGAGCATTCACAATTCATCAAAAATTTTGATTTTCGACAACGATAATACCGATTCATTAATTTTATTGATAACTATCAAATATCGCATTGATCTTTGACAACCGTAATAAGGGCGTTAATTTCATTAGGATCTCTATCTCGCAGTAAATCCACTACCCTCCGCTTTTTTGAAGCTACATTGAGTTCCCCAAAATTTTTAAATGGCCTTCCATGCTTTGAACTATTTGCTTAAGATGATTCTGTATTATTATTGTTATTTAAGAAGCTTAAAACATCTTCACTCAGCATAAAAATATTGTTCAAATACAAAGAATTTTTTTTTAGTTTAGGTTCATTCCTATTACATAACTTCCAATATTAACAAAAACAAATTTTCTGACTTCTTTATACTAGATTTAATAATATCAGGAGCATCTTCTAGATGGTGTACGTCTAAAACGTAATTTAAAACAGAAATATTTTTGTTGTTCTGGTCCGCTTCAAGCCATTTTACAAATAAGAAGCTATTTTTGAGTTGTTGCCAAGCTGTAAATTAAAGCAAATAACTCAGAAAGGGGCAAACAGATGCAGATGAAACTTTGCCAACATAAAATTTAGACAAATTTTGGAATAATACCTCAAAATTATGAACATGTTCTGACATGTTTTTTTTAAAATCTTATTTGAATTCTAAATTAATTTATTTTTGTTTTCAAAACAAAGAAATATTGATAACTCACCCATATTTTTATAAATTTAAAATTTTTATCTTAAAATGTACACAATAACAATAAATTACACTAGATAAAAATTTAACAATTATGGAAACCTTACTAAAACATAAACAATCACTCTGACAAAATTCATATAAATTCGTTAAAGTTTTCTCATTCACTCATGTTTGGGAGTGAATTGTATGTACATTATAGAAGTTATCTCTATAAAAGTACCGTTTTAACATGATTCATTATGAATCAATACTAAAAATATGCATATCTAAAATTTTTTTTTTGATTTTTCACAAAGGGACAAAACACTGTGTATCGCTTGTACTAGGTTTTCTTCGACAAAGATTGGGATATCTGTAAAAAATAATATATTAAGGTGTCACGGTGGCCAAATTCCTAAACGCAAGATTTGCAAAGCAAAACACCTGCAAAGCAGATATAGCAAATCAGAATACGCATGTAAGAGAATTGCGCAAGAAATATTTGACATTTGCATAAATGCCTCTGCGCAAGAAAGTAGCATCGATTGCATTTTGGGACACTGCTTAGCAGATTTTTGTATTTGCATTTTGGAACTGTTTGCTTAGCAGAATTTGCGCAAGATAAACGTTTAGGAATTTGCCCGGTGTTACAAATCTGTTCCCCAGAACGAAAAAGTTCCGATTAACATGTAGTTTTTTCGAAGATGCTAAGAAGGTAGATAATAAAACAAAAAAAAACAAAGTTTATCATTTAAATTGAGATACGTTTATTTTTTTATTTACCAGGCATACATACATACACATATATATATATATATATATATATATATATACAATATACATATGTATACATGTTTTTTTCTTTTTGTTATAA
The DNA here is from genome assembly GCA_911387755.1 of Chrysotoxum bicinctum. Taxonomy (NCBI): domain Eukaryota; kingdom Metazoa; phylum Arthropoda; class Insecta; order Diptera; family Syrphidae; genus Chrysotoxum; species Chrysotoxum bicinctum. Next base: position 9,728,800 of record OU426991.1, on the reverse strand, counting down.
GAATTACTTCATATATACTTTATGTATATAAAACTTTTGTTTCATATTTCTTAATTGTATTCAATTCTATTTTATACATTTTATTTTATACTTAATAAGTTTTCTTATATACAGGATACACAATTTTAAATATATATTTTTGTATCAATAAAATTTGGCATGATTACGTGATTTTGTTTTTATCCACATCGAAGAGATTAATCATTCCTTATAAAAGGGATAATGGATTTTTAAAAATATTTTTTTTAGAACATAAATAAGAATAATTATAAAGAATAAATAAATAAATTTCTTATGCTATATGAAAAACTGTAAGAACTAGGGACGACGACGTTGATGTTAGGTTGTTATACAACATTCAATACATTTTACACAAACATGACTTACACAGTTTTCTTTTAATTACAGTAATATTTATTAGTTTTTAATTTCTTTACTTTTTAGTTAGGCTGAAATTAAAAACGAATATTGTAAACAACATGCATATGTTTCTTATGTATGTATATATGAATATGATACGACACTAATAACATAAATTAAGAACTCATGTTTTTCTGATAGTAAAAAGTTGTAACTTTTCTTTTTGGTTTGAGTATAAACTAGAATTTTACTTCTTAAAAACTGAAAAAGTTTGAATGATACACAACATAAATATTATTAAGTTTCAAATTTACATTACAGTTTCATATTTTTTTTCTCGCATGCGATGTTCTCTACATCTGTGCACTCCACACGTTCGTAAAAAAAAAATAAAATCAAACGTTTACTTAGAGATAATTCTAAATGATGATTATATTTAATAGATACATTTGAGATCTTAAATTTTTTAACGCTCTGATGGGCCTTCTGTTAAACAAAATCAAAACTAAGTCAACTTACTTCTGATGCTGATAGCAAGCTTTGTGCAGTGGAAAAAAAACTCAGAACAGAAAAGATTCGTGTTGGTGACTACAGCAAATATACAATTAATTGCTGATTTCGACTATTTTGAAAGTGATTTCGATACATAAAGATATCTGTCGACGGATTCTTCTTTTGATTTATTGCCAACAGCTGATTTTGATAGTTTTCACGAACCTGTTGGGTTCTTCTCTGACTAAAAAGCAAATCAAATAAGTTTCTCACTGAACAGGAAAAAGATTTAATTTTCTCTTCCAAACTGTTCGGAACAGCCCCACTGAACAGACCAAGTGTGGAAAAAGAATATGAAATTTCATCTCACACCAATTTAAATGTCAAATTTTGATATTTGAAAAGCTGGGGAACGAAAGTGTTCACAATGACGACTTCTTTATATTTTGATTTTTTTGGGGCTGTGAAAGTTTACATCTATGTATATATCTGTAAAATTTTTAATCAAAACAGATTCTAATCTTTACAGAAAAATCATAAAAAATGACTTCCAAAAAAGAAAAGAACATTTATCTTTACAGGAGGTATGGGACTTACCCACACTTTACCACCAAAATGATCCATGGCCAGCACCCATTAATTATTATTTTCAAAAGGAGGGAATCTAATATTTTCTACCGATTCCGAACGGCTAAGCTGAATTTTTCACTTCCTCAGAAAAGGCAGTTCACATGAGAAAACATTTTTGGTAGCTGGCATGTGAACCCAGACTTCCGGAATGATAGATGCAACGCACTTACTATTATGCAAAGGGGTATGCTTTGCAGCAAGGCTGCCTATTATTAAGAATCCATCCATATACGTATGTATACTCAAAAGTATGCGAAAACGTGTAAATACTTGATGTTCACTCATCACAAAATCCCGCAGAACAAAATCCCGCATAACAGAATCCTGTAGCACAAAATCCCGCCAATCAGAATCAAGAACGACGATAAAACAGTGAGAATCAACGAGGACGCACGTATACCCAAATAAGTTGGACAATAAAAAGTATATAAGCAGGAGTGATTTCGCTATATTCTTTAGCATGCTTGGTTACCCGCCCTGCACTCAGCTTTGCAGAAACCAGCCAATTCCAGGAGCCAACAGAAAACGACACCAGCAAAAGTGATCACACCCCAAACAGCAACACCAAGGAGTGGATCAACCAAACCCATCAACGAACCTGAACACGGAAGTCCAAAGGATTTTTGGACCACGGTCATAGGAAAAGCTAGGAGTGGAGTTCCATCGAACTATGCCCAGCTTAGCAAAGGCGAGAAGTCCGTGGCGCTGGCCACTTTCTTATTCCAAATAAGCAATTGAAGAAGCTCCGCATCCTGACGTACAATGTCAATTAATTTGTGGATGAAAAACAACAACCCGGACATCGCTCTCATCAGTGAGACGAACTTCACCAGACGCAACAATATCGACATAACCGGCTTCAAAACCTTCCGAAAGGACAAGGTTGAGGGCCATCGTGAAGAGGGAATCTACATAAAAAATAAGATTTCCCCCAACACCACCGAAACTTTCATCACAGGTCTCACGACCAGCGAAGCCACTGCCGTCACAATTGACCATTGAAATTTCAAGAAATGAAACACTCACCATCATTAGTGTCTATTTCAAGTGCCACTCCAGCATGAGAAATATTCCAACTGACCTCCAAATTATCAACGGTGTCCTCGAAAGAAGCACAGATGGACTCATCGGCGGTGATTTCAATGCCAGGCATCACATGTGGCTGGATACTACGATCTCACCTGAGGGCAAGGCGATTGTTGATTGGCTTGACTCCAACCACGAACAGCTCTCCTTAGTCGTTGTTTCACAACACAAACCAACCTACCCCAAAACACTATCGACACTTGATTTGTTTATTTCTACATCTAATTTTTCTTGTATACTTCCAGAACTCAGGAACTACATCTGTTCAACAATACCCGGGGATTCGGATCATGAAGCTGTTCAGCTATAACCATCAAACTGCAACAACCGATCTTCTTGACGACAGAACCAACTCAGCGCATCATCAACTACAGGAGTCTGGAGCAAGAAAGATTCCAAAGAGACATTGAAACGGCCATAACGCTGCCACCCCAAAACAGGAATCTGCAAAATACAGAAATTGATACAGACATCCGCTGTCTGGAAACGGCTGTTTCTAGTGCACTGGACATCCAAAAACAGCCCAAGACGTCAAGGGACAGATATCAGCACCTTCCCAAGTATATCCAGAATCTTTACACTCATCGACAAAGGTTAAGGAAACGTCTTCAAAGGATCCACCAGCGTGAACTGAACACAACGAACAACCATTACCAGACAGTATGCAGTGAACTCAAATGAGTCAACATTATGTTGCAGAACTCCATTCAACAGCATAACAATAACCAGTTCAACAAGAGACTGCAATCAATCAAACCCGGACCAGACGCCTTGAAGAACATCAACAAGCTGATTGGGAAAACACCACCGATGCCGGAAACCATTATCACTAACAGTGGAGAAGTTACAACGACACAGGACATTGCAGAGGCATTTGCCGAATATTTTGAAGGAAATTTCATCCCCAACCCATCTACAGATCCAGTCTTTCTTGACGAAGTGAAGGATTCTATTCAACAAACCCTGGCACCCAACACGAACAGAAGGATATTTAGAGACACCAATTCAGCGAGCGACCCAGTTGACGGCTCAAACCTGAGCAAAACAGCAGAATAAGAAATCAACCGGACCAAAAGGAATATCGAACTTTATTATCAAGAGGATGCCAGGCACAGAACTGATCTTTTTAATTATCATCTTGAAGAACTGTGGAAAACTGTGTGAAAACTGCAAAGATCGTGGCGATCCCGAAGAAAGGTGTCAGGAACATGCTCTCTAACTATAGGCCAATATCGCTTCTCAGCAATCTAAGCAAGATTTTGGAAGAACTGATACTAAGCAAACTTAAGAAGTTCTGCAGCGAGAACAACTGGCATGCAGTTTAGCTTTAGAGAGAAGCACTCTACATTACAGCCACTCCTGAAGTTCCAGCATGACACCACCATAGCTCTCAACAGTTATCGTGTAACAGTCGGATGCATTCTGGATGCGAGAAAGCATTAGATAGCGTCTGGTTAGACGCTCTTATACACAAACTACATCTGCTACATCTACCCCCGCCACTAATAAAAATTCTTTTTTCGTTTCTTTCTTCCAGGAACTTCTTTGTGCAATTAGGAAACTGCTCTTTAACTGTGAAGAACGTCAAAGCCGGAGTCGCACAGGGTTCAAAGCTTTGCCCCTTCCTCTACAGTCTGATGATATCAGATCAGCCCATCCCAACCGGTTGTGAAAACCTACTGTATGCTGATGACTCACTTACATACGCAACCTCAATGTCACCACTAGTCGCTGTCCGGAAAGTAGAGGCTCATATCCACAGACTGTTACATTTTTAAAATAAATTGGGCATCAAAATCAATACTGACAAATCGAAGCTTGTCTGCTCAGGAAACCTCGACGATAAAACCACAACAGACAGTGAGAATCAACGAGGACGCACTTATACTCAAATAAGTTGGACAATAAAACGTACATAAGCAGGAGTGATTTGAAAATATTCTTCAGTTCTTACTAGAACTCCCAAGGGGTAAAACCTCGATATAAAATGATTAGCCAAAGGGATATAAGGTCGGTTGGATTTTGTTTGGTAGGGAGGCGACGGACGCTACGCTTAAGTGATTTTTAACCGTTTAAGGAATTTTCCTTGAACGCTTAAAAATTATCTTAAGAGGATTGCTTAAATTTTATTTTTTTTGCTTATGTTGTCGGTTCAATCTATTTGTTTGTGATCTTAAGCAATGGTGGAATTTTGAGCAATACAAGAAATGCACTTTTTCTGTGTCTTGTTTCCTCCTCAACACTACTTGGAGTTTCCCCTTCCGCTTCATTGCCCGAGTAATTGGCGGCTCTTCTACTCCGTGAATTCTGCCGATGGCCAGCTTCGCCACGATCGACTCTTTTGCCAGGTTGCTAATCAATTTGTATAACCCGAGGGTTTGGCCTACTAAAACCTTGAGGCGCCTGTGCCTTGCCACCACACTGTTTTGTGTCCTGGGGAAGTGGGTTTCACTAGATGAGACTCCAGTGGTCCAAAGCTCTGGCCTGTACCGCGGTGGTGACGTTCCAGTACCGACATAGTTCTTTTTGAACCATGCGACCAGCGTTTTGGTCTCCGCATGTTGCAGCGAAGAATAGAGAGCCTGGAAATAGCTGCCCACTTCTCCAGGTGGCACAAAAGCGAGTGCTTTCAGCATCCGCACTTCCATTGCAACACCTTCCTCCTGGCCATATTTGGTCGCAAATCCAAGGCTTTGAACTTTGCGCCAAATAGTTTGGCCGAAATGGAAAAGGCATCCTTTTGGTTCAGATTGCTGGAAGAATTCCCTTGCCGATGTTATAATGGCTTGCTCAAAGTCGGACACAATTACTTCCGGGCACAGTTTGATGTTATTGTCGCAAGAAAACTGCAATAACTGCAGCCAAAACTCGTCATAGGCTTCCTTTCTTGCCATCAGGCAATTTACAAAAGGGCCAACTATGCCTTCCAGGTAGCCATGGATGGAGAAGAGTTTTCCCATGATGGTCGGAACCACTGCAAATGTGCCGTCCACGAGCCAGCGCTTGGCCTCCGAAAGGAGTTGGACAGATTTCCTTGTGCGACCAAATATGACCAGGAGGGAGGTTTTGCAATGGAAGTGCGGATGCTGAAAGCGCTCGCTTTTGTGCCACCTGGAGAAGTGAGCAGCTATTTCCAGGCTCTCTATTCTTCACTGCAACACACGGAGACCAAAATACTAGCCGCATGGTTCAAGAAGAACTATGTCGGTACTGGAACGTCTCCACCACGATACATGCCCGATTTTTGGACCACAGGGCCCTCATCTAGTGTAATCCACTTCTCCAGGACACAAGAGTGTGGAGGCATGGCACAGGCGCCTCAAGGTTTCTTGCGCAACAGTACCTTGGCTGGTATGCTTCGCGGGTTTTCAGGATTTTAACTCCCTCTTCGGGCTCACACTCGCTCACGCATCTTCATTGCTCCGCTTAGGGTAGATAAAGTCGCCAGGCAGGCGCCTGTACCAACAGTTTTCTTAATCAAAATACCTTATGTTCAAAAAAATCATTTCTCTTTACAATGTTCAATGTTTTTTATCTCTTAAAATAACTTTTTCTAGCTTAAAATCATTTCAGCAGAGCTTAAAGCTATTTGGCAAAGAATATGCCAACACAACATATTCTTCGTATTGGCTATCATCGACATCAAAATCAGGCCGCACCGTGCGTCGTCGCTACTGCACTGTTTTCATAATTAATTAAAACAATTTTTCATACATAAATCTGAGATGCAAGGAGGACGAATGTTCAAATAAGTTGAACAATAAAAAGTATAAAAGCAAGAGTGATTTGGAAATATTCCACTTCAATGAGCTGTCCAAATTCAACCCTCACTCAAGGCAGGTACTAAGGAAGGCCAACTTCGCGTTTCATCGCTTGCACCCATTGCTAGCCAGAAGAACCGGACTAAGCCAGCCAGTGAAACTACTTATATACAAGCAAAGCAGCTAATCAGACCTGTCATCAGCTATAATTTTCCTCATGGAAAATTTCATAGAAGACAGCAATGCAGAAGCTCCAACTCTTCGAAAGGAAAATTCTGGGGTTAAGCACCGGACTAACCTTTGATCGACAGCGACAGAAGCACTACAGCAACGAAAGAATCTACGAAGAAGCCAAGATCAAGCCACTGGTCCAGTTTCTCGTGCAATTGGCAAAGAAGCTTATTCATAACACCGCCAACCACCCCAACCCGCTGATGAGAAGGATGACTATCCAGGAACGACATTCAGAGCCTAGATATCTTAGAGCTTTGGATATGATAGAAAGGATCTTAACCGATAACGAAGAAGCAGTTCGAGTCTACGCTGACGCGGAGTCAGCATACCACCGTGGCTTAAAGCACCTAATAACCAACCATCAACAAACCCACCAACTGGACAACCGGGACGGAACAGCCCGAGAGAAAAACCATGCCAACAGATCTTAATCTTAATTTTAAATATTTTTTCCCAAGTACTCGTATATTATAAAAAATGTTATAATTGTATGAGTTTTATAAGTCATTGGGCCTTACCAACAATCAAATTAAGAGACGAATTTAATATTTGAGCGAAATGAAGCATTATTTAATGGACTCTATATATCTGACCGTATATGCTGCATTTTATTTTTTAGGTTCCGTACAATAAATGGTTCATAATTTAGAGTTCACATAAATATTAAGTTCATAACATGTATGGTTAACTTTATAGAGCTCTTTAAATAATAATAATTTGATTGTTGGTACGGCCCATTGTATAAGTTAGGCCCCCTATGTGCCAACAATTTTTTATTCATTTTATCCTTAAGTTTAATTTTACAATTGTATATATATTAAAGTTTAGTAAAAAACCTTGAAACCTTGAAATATTCTCCTGTTCTTATCAGTCTCCATAGAGGTAACACCTCGAGACAAAACAATTATCCAAAGGGATATAAGGTTGGTGCATTTTGGTTGGTAGGGCGACGCTTGAGTGGTTTTTAAGCGTTTAAGGAATTTTCCTTATATATAAAAATAATTTTAGGCGTTTTGGGAGTTCTTAGATGCGGACTTCTAAAAATGCTATTTAAGCTTAAAATTAAATTTTTTTTCGTATGATTTGAGGAGCTTTTTCTTTGAAAAAAATTTTGTTTTAAGCTTAAAATACGTTTTAAGCGTTTTGGCATAGCTTTTTTTTTTGTAAGTGGAGTCCATTCTATAATTTTTCAAGCTAAAAATTCGTTTTTGGTGTCATTTCGAACTCCAATGAAATTTTATGAAATTTTCTATGAAGAAGCTAAAAATTCATTTTCAGCGTCATTTCGACCAAAAATCTATTTACGAATGAAATTTTCAAAGAATAATATTCTATGAAGACATAAACTTATACAATGGGGGCTATCGTGAATAAAATTTCCCTGGGAAGAATTCCCATTTTCGAAAAATCGCGATCGTGAATGAGTTCGAAATATTCCCGTGTAATTTATGGCTATCGTGATTTACTCCCATTTCTGAGGGATTTTAATATTATTGGAAGCCTTAAAATTACACATACCTATTTCAAAGGTGTTTTTTGACAACAGATGTATGGTACTTCTTTTTATCGGAGGGGAAAAGTTTCGAGAGAGATTCACGATTGACGAAAAAAAATTCCGAGGGAAACAAAATTTCCGGGGAGATTCCCGATAGGCCCCAATATTAATTGCAAGCTACTACCAATCCAAACTACCAATATCTTTTATCAAGGAGCTTAAATCCTGCCAATTAGGAGCAACAAAATTTCGTTACCAGCGAAGTTTTCTATTATTTGTACAGTCTATAAACAAAATGTAAAACGGCGGGATTTCGTTATGCGGGATTTTGTATAGCGGGATTTCGTTATGCTCCCATTTAAATACCTCCTTATTAAAGGTATATGCACTGCACATATATTAAAAAAGTATGTATAATATCAATGAAATAAATAACTGACGAAATGTTGAGAGGGGAAGAGGAATCGGAAGAAGAGTGAGATATAAAATGGAGAAAAAATGAACTTAACAAGGTCGCGGAGTGTTTTTTTCGTACGTCAGATTTATTGCAAAATTGTCTTTCGAAATTTTCAAATTTGAATGACGCTTAAAGGTCTTCCTCGAAATTTATTAATATCTGGAATATATTTTTTAGGAGAATTTGGGTGTCATCATAGGATTTTTTTGTTTTGGGAAAATTTATTCTGCAGGAGGTTCCAGAGAATTTTCGGGTGAAGTATCAAAAATCATAGCATAGCTAGATGAATACCAGTACAACATTGGTATTTAAGAAAAAAAACTTAACTTCAATAACATTAGCAAAAATAAAATATTAAAAACTAAAGTTAGGACTAGAAAAAAGATATATTTAAATATTTGGTCTTTAGCCACGATACACATATTTATATAATTGAAATTGGCATCAGACTTAAGTACTTTAAACCTAAAATGTACCTAAACTTGCATACAAATTTACGTACATATACTCATTTGCAACAAATAAATTATTTTTCTTTACCTAAAATGCTCTGGGAACGATCTAATAATAATGGTTCTCGACACTAATGTTTGATGAAACTACTATACAAGTAGCTAGATAGACACAGTAAAATAAAATTTTACTTCGAATTCCACACATCAACCAATGGTTCGATGGCCGTTAGTAAACCCATAAAAGAATCCCCAGATTTGATGTGTCTCTTATTCTACCAAGTTACCAAATACAACACATGCAAGCACTGTCTTTATCTTTGGCAAACCACTTCCGATTCTTATTATTTTATTTCTTTAAACAAGAATTCCTACCCGTTCAAACTTGGCCTATTAATTTTCCTGAGCGGATTACGCTTTTATCACTATTTATAAAAAGCAAGTTTTTTTTATTTTGATGCCATTTTATTTAAAAAAATAAATGAAAATTCAAATCATACAAAATTATAACATAACATAACGTTTTCTCAATGGGTTTACTATTTTTTTTTTAAACTCTCCTCTTACTAACAAGGTAAGATAAGGTATGCTAAGTTAGGTAAGGAACGTAAGATAAGGTAAGGCAAGTTAAAGTAAGGTAAGGAAACGTAAACCTGAGTAAGTTTTTTGTAATCAATTGCATTAAGAAAAGCAACTTTTCTGAACATAATATAACAACATAATTTAGTTTAAATAAAATGATATCAATGTCAAAATCAACAACGTTAAAATTTAAAAAAAATCTTTTCATAATAAATGTAAGGAAAATGTTATTCGAATAGCAAGAAGTTTTAGCCCAGGTTTAAACGGTTAGAATTTTTTATTTTAAGAATCGGTCTTAGTTAGGTAAAGATTAAGCTAGTTAAACTTAACGGGACCCAAATTCACAAAACCGTTATAATACAAAACGAAGCAAAAACGATTAAATTACCTCTTAATTTGTTCGACCTAAAATTACCTCAGAAACACATTGTTTTGACGGTTACTGCAGTTTCCGTTGTAGTTGCGTTTTCGTTTAGAATCTGCCAGAAATGAGCTTGAAGAAATTCAATTGAATCTGTCATCAATGCCTCTTTAAATACGAACAGACAGACAAAAAACACAACAAAAAGCTGTTGCAATAATTTTACTTTAAGAAAAATCTCCTTTTTCATGAGTGATTGGGACTGACTGCGGGTACGATAGATGGAGCAAGATTTATACCGTAAATGTATTATCAACATCAAACATTCTTCCATTTGTAGATGTTGTTAGCGTTGCTGTGGCTGATGTTACAGTACATGTCCTCGGTGATGTTCTTTTTCTAGCTGTTCTAGTATTAATTCCATTGGTTGCTGCTTCTGCAGCGCCACCCGATAGTCAAGCACTTTGATTTTGTATAAGTTTTTTCTTTTTGGCAGCGTCCTTAAGTTGTTTTGGCATTGGATATTGTGATTTTATATCCCATCGTTTCATCCAATTACGAAGAGTTTTTCTTGGTACTTGATGGAGACGGGATGCTCTTAAATTGAAAAAAAAAGACATAATAAATTCAAATTTTAATTTATGTATATCAGAATGCAAACGAGATAGAAATTAAACATCAAGTTTTGAAAAGGTTGCCTTATTTTTTATGTACTTTTTACTAATTTTGAATTCCACTTCATATTTAGGGGTCAGATCTCAAGTATTTTCTCCGTGACTTTCCGATTACTTAAGACAAAGAGCTGATCGGGTAATTTCAATATAAATGTTGAATTCCAAGGAATGTCACATGTGATAAACACCTTACGTAGAGCGGATTTGCTTATGTTAAAATTCATTCATTCATTCATTCAATTAAAAGCCAAGTGACCTCAACTCCAAAGTTTCAATTTACTTTTAATTGAATTAAAGAACTCAATGAAGAGTAATTCTCCAATTCACCTCATCTTCAAAACAAAAATTCTGACCACGGACATTTTTATTCAGCTTACTTTGCCAGGTGGACTTTATTTTGTATTCCCGTTATGAACACGTGTTTATAAAAAGTTTGTAAAAGAACTAGTTAAAGTTCGAAGAAACTTCAATTTTTTACTTTTACAACTTCCTCAATTGCGTAAAGCAACGTGTAACTAATTATTTTAACAAAACCCTAAATTTTTCAGTGCATTTTTGTGTGCATCTAACTGATAGGATAAATTAAAAAGATGTGTAAAAACAGTAAATTTGCACGATTTTGCAAAAGGAGATTGATAATAAAACAGATAATTTTTTTATGATTTTATGGAGAGAATTTAGGGCTACCGAAAATAGGCCCGAAAACCATAAAGTTCTTATCACAATTATTTACAGACTTCTTTTCGATTTTAACCCATGAGCAAAAAATCAAACATGCTATTTTTGCATTAAAGCGACATACAGTGCGGCGATTTGATTCAGTTTCCATTATGCTTCCTTTGATCGACAATACATTTTTGACTGTATGTTCCCACTTGAAAAAGTCTCTACATAATTAAAAGCTCTTTTTGTCTATTTAAAATTTGCCTAAATAATCTTAGATTGTTTGAGTATTTTTGAAGCCAAATAAAAAATTTGTTTGTATAAGTTCAAACTCACCTATAAATACTGTCTCCGTATTTGACAGCCATCAAAGCAGCATACAACGACTCATTACTATAGTGCCTTGGCTGATTACATCTAGGATTTCTTAAAATAACCGAATTCTGTGTATGTGATTCAGGTAAATCTGCCATCGTCGCTGTTTCTCCAAATATAGAAAGATTTTTACTAAAACCTTTATCTATTTTCTCATCCATCTCAATCTTACTGCTGTTGTTGTTTTTGTTATGATACAAATGCTTTGGTCCTAAGCCGGCATTCATTACAGAAAGTGGCACCAAAGTTGGTGGATCCTTAAGGCGCTGATGAAGATGATGATAATTTGTTAATTCTGACTCTTTTGACTGATAGGTCGACATTATATTGTTGCAGTTTTCTGCTGCTCCTGCCGAACGAAGTTGCACTTTTGACGATTTTTTTAATTTTTTGTTATAAGGTTTCTTTTTGGATTTTTGAGAATTTTGTTGAATATTGCCATACGTTTCTGCAACCAAACGATCATAATCAATGCATACACCATCTTCATCATCATCAACATGTTCAACAACGTCCTTACCATATTCATGACCATCATAGATATAGGATACATTGGGTTGGCATATGATATTCTCAGCTTCAGCATCATCAGCTTTGTTGTCTCGATCTTAATTTGTGATGATATAAAAATTAAGATAGTAAAAAATATGATTAGACTTTACTCACCACTATCAAAGTCCATTGATTCGGTTTTTAGTTCAAGTTCCTGCTTAATACGACAATTTTCTCCAGGACGTAGTAATTCTTTATTATGCTCATCAGTGTCACCATCTTGTTGATTTTTTGATTCGTCTTCATTTTCTATACATTCTGACTGGCTAACTGATTTCTGTTCTGGTGATTCTGATTGCAGTGCCATATTTAGTACACTAAGCTTCTCTCGAGTCTTAGTGCGATCGAGATTCTTAATCGAGATAGCCATCGAACTACTATTGAATTTTAAAAACGAAGGAACCACCCCAACACATCCCGCTGTCGCCTCATTTTTCTCTTGCACAGGTTTTGCAATAACTGCTGTCGCCACAGGCATCAATTGTGGTAATGTATTCACCGGCCATGGCATGGCAACTGACTTGCTGTTCAGTGGAACCTGATCGCTGGGCGATTGTATATTTGATCCTGGTGGTGCTGGTATGTGAATATACGTCCAGGGAACATTCGAAGGTGATTGATTTCCGTCTACCTGACCCGGTCGATTTAGTTTGAACAGATTTATAAGTTTAATTGTTGGTTTAACTCTTATTATGGGAACAGTTTCATTTGTTATTGGCGCTGTTGTTTTTTCGGTTGTAGTCAAATTTGGCACGTTATGAAGGATATCATTTTCTAAAAGTTTTGTTTCTTCAACTTCTGTTGCATCATCTGCATTATTTGATTCACTTTGATTTTCATTGGAAATGGGAATACAATTGGTTTCATTGGTTTCTTCATTGGTTTCTTCATTAGTTTCTTCATTGGTCATGGTCATTTGATTCCTTGTAGGAGTATAATCTTCATCTTCAAAAAAAAAAAAAAAATAATTATGATGAACCATGTATTGGTATTTACTCGGAGAAAGTAGGAAAATCTAAACTATACTCTGTCCAACAAAAATTGTCAGTACAGGCCTTATGGGAGAGCTTTTTCTAAAGCAGTGGCGCCTGATGCACCCTCACTGCAATGCGTTAGGAAAAATGCCACTAAAAAAAGAGCAAGCCACTGACTTTTCTTAAGGAACTGTTGTTGTAATTCTTTGCAAAAAGTTGTACACCCCAACACGACCGTCGTATCCCACTGCTGATGAGATAGAGATACTGTCAAAAGTGTCAAGTGTCACTCAATACGATCGTGCGCTCTTTATCTACATCAAAACAGAGTTACCATTATCATTCTCAGTTGCAATCAAGGAGCTTTTTCAGTGGTTTTTATTAAGGAGCTTTTGGGATTTGAAGCTTTTGAGAACACATTTTAAGAAGATCAGTATGTTGAGTGTTGTCGTATTGCTTTTCAACTTAAAAATAAACGCGCCTATTATCTTACCGCTTGGCGTTGTGGGAAAAGGTAAATTGAATATTGTTTTCAGTCGTTTTGAATCGGCAGACGGTAGCCCTACGCGTTTTTTACTCTCATTTGCGGCGATTTATAATTTAAACTACGGAATCCCTGTGAGAGCTTTAAAAGGCGACACACTTATGCATGGCAATGCAAGCAGAATGAGAGACAAACGTCCTATCTTCCCTGTACTGACAATTTTTGTTGGACAGAGTATAGTCGTATCATAAACAAAATTGAATATGCGCAAATTTTCGAAATGTAGCAAAGACACAACTATTTTTATTAATTTCATCAAATCGCATTTTAATTAAGTTTATATATCGACGGTTAACTATGAATATCTCCTAACATACATTTTTTGTGGAATTCACTTTTTGATGCAGTTTCGTTAATAATTTCCATCTGCTTCGCTGAATTTTTAAAATTTAAACTATTTCACATCATAGATATTCAAAACTGATAATTATGTATAAAATTTTATTATTATGCGTTTTAATTTTGAGACTATAATCAGTTTTTTTGTGTCCCCTTTGAAGTTTTCTAAATGCGACATAGGAGGTATTCATAGTTAAGCGTCGATATAGTAAATATATATATATATATAGTAAATAAAATAAAAAACATCGGGAAACCCCTTAATTCTTGTACGTCTCAAAACCTTAGAATTGATAAACAAAATTTTTAAATACGCATTTGCCCTATCCATAAGACAAGAAAAACAAATGCAAAACATTTTACGGTACATCATACTTCGATGGAATAATAATAAGTTCGACTTACTAACCGCATAAATTTGAATTTCATTTTATGCTTGGTAACATTTATATTCTTTTGTATCATCAGTACGCTTAATTTTTTGTATTGGGATCATCATTGTTCATTTATCACTAATTTCTAATTACTGAATCTTATGCCTTTTTATGGTCCTGAGAAGAATCTTAGAAACAGAGACTTTCTCTTTTTTGTCCCCAGTCACAGACATTAAAAGGTTTTGACTAAGTCATTCAAAAGATCAACTCATAATAGACAGGTTTGTGGACATTTTTGAAGTGTAAAAAGAAAATATAATGGTCATGATGGGAAATTTTCGAGTGGACTATTGTAACTGAAGAATTTCCCTGCTGCTTACATCTAGTCTGTTAAGTACAGGACCGCATTGACTAAAGCCAAGTAGGTGATATTTCAAAAGCATTTGATAGAGTTTGGCATCAAGGCCTCTTATCGAAAATGTGTGAATTTAGTATTGATGAATCTCTTCTTCGTTTGATTAGAAATTACCTTTCGAACCGCTCGATACAAGTTGTATTGGTTGGTAACAAGTCTATTATTCATAAAATAGATACTAGTGTGTCCCAGGACTCCGTTTTGTCTTCGACGTTCTTTCTCATATTCATCAATGATCTTTTGTCTGAAGCTTTTAATCTGTAGTGATCTCACTACATGGTACCCTCCTAACACAATTGATTCCTTTCCCACGCATCTTCCAAAGACACTCCAACCACTGATAATTCGAACCAATTTATCGCCACCAATATAAAACCATAAAATATTGACCCACAAATGAATCCGCACTACGTAATCATAAAACGATCACTCGTCATAAGTACGACACAAACCAAGACCCATAAACTGCTATGAGTAATAGCAATGTCCAACGGATTGTACGTAAACAAATCCAATGCATTAATTGCTAGCATTGAGGGAATCCCAAAACAAAATGCTGATAATGCATCTTAGCATGGGCGAGTGTCGCTATGAGAGAAGTGTATCGTGAAATATGATGCACATTTGTGAAAAACAATTAACTAGGTTACAATTTGGTTGGTAAATATTCTTCGTAATTCCAATTGGACGAATATATATTAAATATTACCAATTGGAATATCGATTATGAAATACCAGTTGGTGGATATATGTACTTGGATGATTTGCGTAAGCATTGGCCACCACGGGGTGGCCGTGGCGCGATGGATGTGTGCTCGCCTGTGAACCTCATGATCACAGGTTCGATCCCTGCCGCCGTCAATGTCGTTTTAATTCCATTAAAAACCTTCTAAAATTGTCATCAATGGGTTGCTGGTTTACTCATTGCATGTTGTTCAGGCATAACACTAACAACATGTAATTGAGTTGAACTAGTATGCCCAACAAGGATGAACACGAATAAAATAATGTGAATTATAAGCGGCATAGAAATAAGACACGGCATTCTCCGCTTTAGTTCAGCCGCCATCCCTGGAGATAAATTATCTGAGACAAACACCTTCAGTCTCAGAACATCGTGCCACACATCTTTCCTATCCTTCTTTCTCTTCCGTAACTTCACGCCCGCTCTGTGTTGAAACATTTAAAGGGTAATCATAATCCCTTGAGCGCGGGTAGATTATAAAAAAAAAAAAAAGTATAAAAGGGCAGGAATATTTCAGAAATAGCATAGAATAGAATTAATAAAACAACTAACTTGGTCGCAGTCTAGCTTAAGACAGCGGGCCATTTTGGTAAATAAAATCATAAATAAAAGGAAAATAAATAATAAAATTAAACTATTGGTCGCAGTCTAGCTTGAGACAGCGGGCCAATAAGTAATAAAATAAAAATCTGTTTTCATTCTTTTCTATCCGCACAAGTAACTCTTCTCCCTTTGTGGAAAGCACGGTGACCTAGGCGTTACAACAAATCCATTAAATAGTTTTCCTGACAACAGTACTCTGAGGTACTCATTTTTATTTCCAGATTCCCTTCACGTTCTTGCCATTTGGATGTGGATTTAAGTTAAGAAAGTAAGGCTTCCGATGCTACAAAACAAACCTCGTTGAGGAAAACCGGAAAAAGTACAGCCAAGCGAGGAACACTTGTAATGATCATATTCGAAAAACACAGTTCTTATATAACCAAAATATATGTCAAAAAATACTTCCATATTCCTAAGGTAGTAAAAACTTTTGGTCTTTTTTAAAAAATATTAAAGGTGCTTCTAAGTCGTCGGTCAATATATCATATATCAATAAAGCGAAATCCTCCCCTTATGTCACTATCCATGAGTGACACTTGTATTGGGGAAACCAAACAGCTTTTAGTTTTTGGTATGTGCATCACCGACCACCTTTTGCCAAAAATGCTGCTAGGTATTTAGGTTTTCTCCGATGATGCAAGAAATTTGTCACCCCTTCTGAGTACATATTTGGACAGGTGTTCCAATAACCCACTTGAGTCTCCTGGATAGAATAAAAAAAGAGCTTTAAAACGATAAGTGTTAGATATATAACGAAAACATTTACATCTCTCCAACACCGCCGAAAATTTTCTTGTCTTTCTTTATATTACCGTTATTTCTATAAACAATTTAACCGTAATACTCGCGCTTTTAGGAATGCTCATCATTCCGTAAAGCGTACTGCGAAATACGGAGATTATTTCTTTAGCCGCACCACACGAATGTGGAATGCTCTACCCAACTACATTTTTCCTTCCCATTGTAATATTCACAAATTTTAAACTAATGTTCATCGGTATCTCCTTTTAAACCTTTCCGTGTTTTCCTAACGCACTGTGATAATCATTTTAAGGGTAGTAATAACCCCTTGAGTGCGCTCTATTATAAAAACAACCATTCTAACTTTTTTTTAGTGTGGGTTTTTGGGTCCTTTTTGTACACAACGATGGGTTAGCTTTTAAAATTTCTCTAACGCGTCTGGTTAAAACAGGCAAGTCAAGTTTGGACGTTATTTGGGAAGAAAAGATCTGGTGTATGCCTGCTTTATGGGATATCAGACGCATCTGGCGATTTTTAATTTTACATATAAATGTATGTTTAAGATAATAGAAACAAATATGCAACAATTTATATCGTACCAACTTTAATAAAAAAAAGTCTGGCCAATTTAGTGAAATTCCACATAATTTTTACTGTTTGTTAATTTTTTTTTTTTTTATAATCTACCCGCGCTCAAGGGATTATGATTACCCTTTAAATGTTTCAACATAGCGCGGGCGTGAAGTTAATGAAGAGAAAGAAGGATAAGAAAGATGTGTGGCACGATGTTCTGAGACTGTTGGTGGTTGTCTCAGATATTTTTATCTCCAGGGATGGCGGCTGAGCTAAAGCGGAGAAATGCAGTGTCTTATTTCTATGTCGCTTATAATTCACATTATTTTATTCGCGGTCATCCTTGTTGGGCATACTAGTTTAACTCAATTACATGTTGTTAGTGTTATGCCTGAACAACATGTAATGAGTAAACCAGCAACCCATTGATGACAATTTTAGAAGGTTTTTAATGGAATTAAAGCGACATAGACGACGGCAGGGATCGAACCTGTCATCATGAGGTTGACAGGCGAGCACACATCCATCGCTTCACGGCCACCCCCCAATTTTCACTTAAGAATTTCGCTTTTTTAAATGATTTTCTAAAAAGAATACATCCAAAGATTTGGACTGAATTAGAAAGTCAAAAATACAACGGTTCACTTACATTTGGTTTGATGGATGAGTGTCCATCTAATAAATACAAGTGTTGCCAATTTTGTAGTAAGTGCAATAGATTATAACGAAAAAATCAAGTGTTTTTATAGGAATTTCCACTACTATGCTCGCTACAGAAATACGTAAAGAAGCCTGAATCTCGTTATTTCATTTGTTAAAATATCTACTAAAAATGTTTAGTGTTCAAAATCCGATCTTAGGAACGGGATTAATTGTTTTAATTGGTATGCAAGTGGTTGAGGGCTCAATTAGCGTTCTAGGAAAAGAAATAAATATGTATATCTGGAACATACAGAAAGTTTATTATAAAATATAAATTTTTCAAATAAAAAAATTAAATGCAAAAAAAATTGTTTCAAGACTTTTCCAAACAATATTATTGTACGTTTATGTATGCAAGTGGTTGAGGGCTCAATTAGCGTTCTAGAAAAAGAAATGTATATGTTTGTATATCTGGAACATACAGAAAGTTAACCATATGGGTTTGTTTATTGATTAAGTGCAAGAAAAAGAGCACATTGACTTCAACCCTACGAATTGTAAAAAAAATTGATATCATTACCTTTGTCTGGTCACTTTAGGAATTTGTTCTTACTACCTTGTCATTACTTCCATATACCTCGTTATCGTTGTCAAAAATTGTTTCTTCTATTACTAACCTCGAGGTTATCCAATGTTCAGGTTATTTAATGTTCAGGAAAAGTCTAAGTACGATAGTACTCTAGCTAACCTAACGGCTTATGTTTTGTGATGCCGACTTCGTACCTTGTGTAAACAAATTTAGTCAGTTAAATATCAAAACTCTGCTTGCAAATTAACTTCTCATCATAAATGTATTTACTTTGAGAATGTTTCGTAGCCACTTTTCAATGACTAAACCTTATGTCACAGTGAGAAAACAATATTTTTACTTAAAGGAATCGAAGTTCAGGACCTGACCTCTTTCTTGGCCCAGCTTCGGTAAAATTTATATTGTGGCCTGCGTTAAATTCATAGGATGGTTTTTTTTTTATTCCAATTTTACCCTCGTATTTTTGGATGCTGACTTATGTTCAACGAGTTCAACATCCAAGAATAAAACTTAAAAAGAATTTATTTGGATTTTGAAATATATTCGGTTTGATGAAATTAATCGAAATTGCATTATTCGACTTTCATGGAAGAAAATAGATTCGGAGAAAATAAGTGGAACTTACCTTCAGCAGGAGGTAGAGTCAATGCATCTTGGCTATCATCAATTTCAATAAAATCAACAATTCTCTCTTTGGATTTGTCACAATCGTTTTCATTTTCATTTTCATTCAAGTCTTTGTCACTTTTGTCGTCAATTTCTTGATTTTCATCTTGGGAAAGGCTCTGACTTTGATCATGATCTTCATTAGTATCATTTAGATTAGTAATTGGCTGGTTTAGTTTTTCTTCTTCGTCTTCTTCGTTTTCATCGTTATTACTATTAACTGACACATTTTGCTGCTCTACATTTAAATTTTCATCATAATCATCCTCACCATAAAATTCTCTAAACTGCGTTTGTGGATCATATAATCCAATGACTTGAAGCAGCTCAGCACTTTCAATTAGTGTTTTAAGTTCAGCTTGATTTATACAAGTTTGTCCGCGGTACATGAAGTCAATAAGTGACTTTAAAATATGCCATTTAACACCAATTGGTATTATAACGATGGGATGTTCTTTTGGATGTTCCATTAGAAGTTCTTCGAAGAGTGGTGAGGCTGCAGCTAGCACTAAACGATGACATTGAAATCTATGACCATCACAAGCCAGGGTTACATCGATGAGGCTTTCATTTACCAAGAGCTGCGCGTTATTTGAAAAATTGTTTTTTTTTTTTTTTTAACGTTATATTATTTTTGAACCATTTTACTTACCCTATTGATAGCACTGTCCAGATTCGTCATATGGACGTTTGACCGCACATAAAATTGTGGAACCCTCATTTTTGTATTATTTTTGAATTTGTTTTAATAAAATTTCTCGGGCATTTCTATATTAAAAAAAAAACAATATACAATTTAGGAAAGATTAAACTGGACTGAGGTTACAAATAAATTTTTTATCAAACATTTCATTGTGTTTTGCAGATTACTTTCAAAGTTCTAATTTTCCCTTCAAAATTCCTTCGCATTTGTCCAATATTTTGATTTCACTCGAAAAAAGCTTTAGTTAATACGTATGAGTTTTCAAAATTTGGTTATAGGTTTGTTAAATGTACATATTTCAATTTATATTTAAGAATTATAAGAAATGGAAGCTATTGAAAATGATTCGGTAAATTCATCAACCTCATATTGCTCTACTGTAAGTAAATTAAAGATATTGAAATAATGACACAGACAAAAGTTACATTAATCTAACGACAAAAATAAATCAATTTGAAACTGCATTCCATTCAATTTTTGATTCATATCCGAAATTGTCAATGGAAAACCCCAAAGACAAATAAGTTGAAGTTATCCCGCTCTGCTTTCGACTTAGTGTTTAATTAAAATTTGTAAACTGTGTTATTCTTCTGTGCATTTTAATTGTGTATCAACTTTAGATTTGTAGATTTAAGGCTACTAGCCGACCCAGCTCTCGAAATTCGAGTGCCAATTTATTTATTATTTATTATTTATATTATTGGCAGTGTTTTCAAGCAAATTTATTAAATTAAATATGCAAAGTGTTCGACAGTGCAAAAACAAAAATGACCCACAGTGTGTAAATGCGTGTCTCAAGTATATTCTGCACATCTCCGTAACTGTGGCTTTCCAGCCATATAAAATTTATCGAAATCGGTTAAATACTTTTGGAGAAAAGTGTACCACAAAAAACATGTTTGCCGTTTTATTATATGATTTTTATCGTGGTTCTGAGACATTTTTATGAAAGAACAATTTTCGGACTTACCGCGATTATTAATTATATTTTAATCAAATTTGTATTTGATTTTACCCGACGTTTCGACAGGGTTTCACCTACTAGCCATCAGTCAAACCCGTGAGCACGACAAGTGAAACCCTGTCAAAACGTCGGGTAAAATCAAATACAAATTTGATTAAAATATAATTAATAATCGCGGTAAGTCCGAAAATTGTTCTTTCATAAAAACTTTAGATTTATTTGTCCGATTTCAGACCTATGATGACAAATAGAGTATTAGAAATAGAAAAATTGAGTTTTGTGAATGTGCACAGCGAAAAATACCTTCAAGTAGGCATTTGAAATTAAACAAAAAAAAGATTTTTAAATTTACAAAATTAACTTAAATTAACTCGAATTTTGTATTTCGTTGTCCTTTGAATTTCAAAAAGTTCTTGAGAGAATTTATATAAAATTTTTCGTTTAGAGATAGGTTTTCCCAAAAACATATCCATATTTTCGCGAAAACCGCGTTTTGAGTACAAGTACAAGAAATTAAAAATAAAAAAGAATGTGAAAGAGGTATTACATTAATCTAAAATAAAAATTGAAATTGGAGATTTTACAATCCCTTATAGATATTTTTCATATACAATCACGACATAATTTTCAATTATTTTAATAAAAAAATCAATGGAAACGAAACCAATAAAAGATTAGCTGCATCCTTTGTAATGCAATTCCATGTCAATGGAAATGTAGCCATGTTGTCAAAATACCATCCCAGTATTCCCACCAGATTAGAGCATTAGTTATTATTTTCTTGGTCGTTATTTGTGCTCATTCCGAATCGGGCGATAATGAACGTATGTATATGAATATGACATACACATCGAAACTGAACTTCTAAAAGCTTTTTTTATCAACCAACTATAAAATTGTTTTATATAAATACAACAACGCACCTATTGGCTAAGCTTTGATAGACAGATAGATAAGAAGGATTTTATTAAAAAATGCATTTTGTATAAAAATAGTATAAAATATTGCAGAGAAAAAATATTTTCCAGTATTATTGACATAACATTGAATATTTCTGTCAGGTTGGCTAGATATATTTATAAAAATAATATTATAAAATTATTAAAATACATAGTACATACACCATTATTTATTTTATTTCGTATACCTATTTTTTAATTATTTAATATAATATTTCTAATTAAAAAAATTCATTTATTAATAAATCCCTATATTTCAAATAAAAATAAATTTCAAAAATTGAAGAGATGGAAAGTTTTTGAAGTTTAAGATTTCATAGAGCTCTTCACAAGAAAGCACACTTATAGCGAAACAGTTCTTGAAAACAAGACATCTGCCAATTAAATGGTAAGTATTTTCCATCTCATCTAGGTTGCAAATACCAACTGCATCTTTTTTGAAAGCTCTGGCATTAATATTGGGGAGCCCCCTAGCTTTGAGAACTTAGCTTGCCAAATGGGAAGAATTGTCGTCGACGAAGTATGATTGGATGTTGTTATCAAGAAAAGGGTATAGATCATGGATGGCACTACTGATGTTAGTAGTGGTTTTCAACAAATAATAGTTAAGAATAACACCCACATATTTAGTTATATTGATTATAGTACCCCTTGGCATAATGATTAGTGCGTTGGACTGTCATGCGGAAGGTCTCGAGTTCGATTCTCAGCCGCTGCAAGAAAGTTTTTTTCAGGGGTGTACTGCCTCTTGCGAGAAATTGACAAATTCTCCAAGAGTATCTCTTGTCATGGAAAGTGCTGCTCACTAGCCGTTCGGAATCGGCAGAAAATTTTAGGTCCCCTCTGTGCCTGGTAACACGCACACAGGAATGGTTGAGAGTTGTAAGTCACTAGGTCCTGGTTCACTCCGAGCTGTTGCACCACCAAATTTATTTATTTAGATTAACTATTTTAATAAGATTTTCCCCATAATTCCAGTTAAGGTTTCTAGAAATTCTTGTGCCTTGACGTTGCAAATTGACGAAATCATTTGCATATAGTAAAATCTTGATAACCATTTTCCCCACATATGTACACCCCACCAGGTGAGTCTTCATGAAGGTCATTAAGGTATACAGTAAATAGGATCTTAGCAAACACCCTCATACCCTGGCTAAAGAAGAAAGACCCAACTTGTTGTATTCTCATATAGCAGTTGCGGAATTCTGGTCCTTTAGACAATCCGAGACAAGAGAGATTATAAAATAAGGAATTACGTCGGATTAAATTAAAGGCAGAGCAAAAATCCACAAAGAAAGCGAACGTGTTTTTTTTATTCTTGCGGTTAAGGTGTAAAATGATAGTAACATTGAAAATACCAGTAATTCACTAAGGATATTAATTCTACTAAGGATGAAGCCAGTGAAAATTTTGTATACTGTATCAAGTAGAGAAAGATCTCGATAGTTTGCAACACTATTTGGATCCCCCTTTTTGTGTAGCGGTATTATAATCGATTTTTGAATGGAAGAATACGTTGAGAGAGATAAATTTCTACTAAAAAGCAATTTGGAGCATTTTTGTAAAATTCATAGCTGACCCTATCTACTCCCGGGGATTTGTTTTTATCTTTGCTCTTTGAAGCACTTGCAAGAGCTCTAATATATCAAAAGGAGAGTCAAGAAAAGGATCTATTTATCTGGCATGGCCCAACAGATATGAAGATCAACTTCAGATTGTGAAAAAAAGCGACCTGGACCTAAAAGCCTTCACTTTAAGGATTACCACCAAGTTTTTGCCTACATTTCTTCATAGAGTTAGCTACTTTCCACCGATTACTAGCATTTCTAATTGTATTAAGTTTTTCAAGGTTTTTTAGATTTTTTAGCTTTGACGTTGCGAAACGGCTAACGTTGTCTATCCGATCGCGGAATTCGTTTGTACAGATGGGCCTCCTATGATCTGCTGATCGAAGTAAATCGAGATGTTAGTACTAATTACCCAGCAATTAAAGTGTATTCCATTTAAAACGCTATCGAAAAGATAAACAAATGTGACATTTATAACTGCGATAAAATATTGCACATGTAAGGTGCGGACTCATTGAAAGGAAATCGGCTTAGAAGGAAAGTAAAGTAAAGAATGTATCAAGGAAAAGTATAAAGCCCTTTTGGACGGAACCTACGGAGCAACATCTAAAGATTTTATAGGAAAAAATCAAGCAATTGGCTGTAGGCTTGTCATATTCTTAAATTATCATGAACGGCGCTTGATGTTTTCATGATCGCAATTTATAGTTGTCTCATTCATGTAAATAGAGATATCTCTTTCTCATTATGACATTAGATATAATTGAATCCTCGTGTCTTTTTGAGTTGCTTTTTTGTACTTGTTCGCTAAGGATGGATTCCAGTTTCTTTTGCTTTTATATAAATTAAATATTATATCTTAAGTATTTTGTATATTAAAAAAAATGGATTAATATTAACCTTGCGTGTATTACTTTGTTTGAAAAAGAAGAACCGACACAACAATATTGGCGACTAGGTGAAGTAATTTAATTTGCAAAAAAAAAAAAAAAGAAAAAATCATCAAATCGAAGCAAAATGGATGCCGCTCAACTTGCTAAGCTTATCGAAGCCATGACCAGCATGACGTCAGCCTTGCAAAATCAACCATCAGATCCAAGAAGAACAAGTAGCATTAATATTATTTCAAATTTCGACCCATTCGACTCGAAGATCGAACAATTTAAAAACTACAAGGAACGACTAGAAATTCATTTCCAAATAAAAAATATTTTCGAAGACAAAGAAATGTGTGCTAGACTACTTTTACAATTTATTGGTTCATCAAACTACGCTTTACTAACATCGTTGGCAGCTCCAAAAAATATAAATGAGCTAAATTATGACCAATTAATTGATTTGTTGGAAAAGCATTATTGTCCAAAAAAAAATTTTTTAGTCGAACAACATTATTTCTTATCGGAGTACCAAAATGAGAAGGACTCCATAAATGAATACGTCGCAAAACTTCGGCAACGCGTTATATATAGTAATTTCAACTGCACGTGTGGCAAATCTATAGCCGACATTTTTCTTCGCGCCCAATTTATTCGGGGTCTGCGAGATAATTCTATCCGCGAAAAGCTTCTCCAAGAAGAAAATTTAGAATTCAACAAGATAGTTGAAAAAGCAATTAAGCTTGAAGCATCTAAAGTTGATTGCAAATTAATTTCAAACAAAATTAGCTCATCAAATGTAGAAATCAACAAAATTAAAAATTCAAATTATCGACAGCAAAATAAAAATCAAATCCAAAGTACAAATAGACAATCACACCAGCATTCAAAATTTAAAAATTCGAAATCATTAATCGATTATAAAAGTCTCGGAATCGAAGGATTATGTCTCAGATGTGGTAGAGATAATCACCTAGCTAATGACTGCAAAACAAATAGAAATCAACTTAACTGTGAACACTGCAAAAAGCGCGGCCATGTCAAACGAGTGTGCATAAAAAATTTATTAAGTAAATCAAATCAAAAAACCAACGCAATTACAAGTTACTCTACACATAATGAATATAACGATTATTCGGACAAAATTCATCATCTAAATAAAATTATCGATGTTTATATAAAATCAAACATAAATTCAATTGATGACAGGAAATTCTTCCTAGATGTTTTAATCAACGGCAAGCATCAGGAATTTGAAGTGGACTCCGGAGCGGGGCTTACGTTGCTGCCTGAAAAAGATTTCTACAAGTTAAATATAAAAGTTCCCATGATCAAGGTTGATGTTGGTTTTCGATCATATACGGGAGAGATATTCGCTCCAATAGGAAAGGTTGAAGTGCAGGTAACATACCAAAATATTACATCGAAAGAGGAAATGTATATTGTCCCTTCGAGATACGCACCACTTCTAGGCAGAGTTTGGATTAGACATCTGAACGTAAATTTACAGCAGATCGATCAACCGAAACAACAATATTGGCCTGCACGACATCTCAGCAACGAAGTTTTCGCAATCGATTCAATCACAGAATTAATGACTAAATATTCTACAATTTTTGAACAAAGAAACGTCACATCAATCAATTATATAAATCAAATGTAGCTGTTCCCAACAAAAATAAGGTAACGTTTCAAGAAGATCAACCGAAAAGAGGTGAGCCAAGGCTAGATGAAATACAAATTCAAATTGATGAACATCCTGTGATTCCAAGTAACATGGACGTTCAAGCACAACCTGTGGCAGTACCAAGAAACATACCTGCAGCCCGCAGAACTGGAAGAATTCGTCGGCAACCAACTTATCTTCAAGATTATGAGCAATAGTAGTGTGGGAGATTGTCATATTCTTAAATTATCATGAACGGCGCTTGATGTTTTCATGATCGCAATTTATAGTTGTCTCATTCATGTAAATAGAGATATCTCTTTCTCATTATGACATTAGATATAATTGAATCCTCGTGTCTTTTTGAGTTGCTTTTTTGTACTTGTTCGCTAAGGATGGATTCCAGTTTCTTTTGCTTTTATATAAATTAAATATTATATCTTAAGTATTTTGTATATTAAAAAAAATGGATTAATATTAACCTTGCGTGTATTACTTTGTTTGAAAAAGAAGAACCGACACAACAAGGCTCTTCGAAACAGTGAAGTTAACCCAGTCACGGAACCACAGGGAATCTCAATGTTTTCAAGCAGCATTTCCAGTTAAATGGGTGAGAGCTGTTAATAAGACAAGAAGGGGTAGGCTTAGCTCTAAAAAGCTTAAGAACAACAAGCCCGCAAGATCTGATAGCTTACCTGCATAGTTCTTCAAATACTGTGTGATGTTTTGGTATTGTATATTTTGTTTATACATATACATATTTTGCACTAAAGGTATAATGACTACTAATAAAATATTTGTATGCATTCCTGCAACATCAAAAAACAACACTGACCACTAAGTTTAATAATTATTAGTGGGTAAAGGCGCGAACACTGAGATCTTAAGAAGCGGGGTTATATATAATTATATAATTATTAAATTCGGTGGCTGCTCCCTTAATATACGGAAATTTCATCTTTGCTTTTACGTCCTCTCTGGCTTCAAAATCACTGAGAGAATATAATTTGGAAAGACAATTGATTGATTATCGTAGAAAAATTAAAATGTATAACCATCGGTTCTAAAAAAAGACACCACTACTACAACTATAGGTACTCTAACAACTACCCTTGGGGACCACTTGTGCCTGGGCATCAACCGAAAAACTTCTTTTTCCAAGTGTCGAAATTTCAGATTCTATAACTTTTAAGGTTTTCGCGGTTGTTGACATATGACATTTTTGGATTACCCGCGTTATATATAAAATATATTTATTGAGTGCAATACTGTACTCACCCACTCAATGAAATTTGTAGCGAAACGTTCGAGGTGAGTACAGCATTACACTCGCTAAATATCTATTAAATATAGAGCGACTAATCCGAAAATTGAAAAAAAAATGTCTTTTCGGATTTTACCCTAACACCAAATCAAGACTTGTTTTATTTGCGCAAATATTTTTTTATATTTTTAATTAACGTTACTTGATTCAAAGCTTCAATAAAGTTATAACTTTTTCAAATTACAGATTCTAGAACTCGAGCTACAAACCTAAATTAAGAGGTTCATCATGAGCGCATGTGTGAGTGCGTGTGGTAAATAATATAATGTTAAATTACACATGCGTACAAATAACTGGAATACAGAATAGAACAATTTACAAATCTGTGGCAACAAGTAAAAACAGCATAAGTCGACTTATGTCGAAAATGAGTTTTTGATACCATCCGGTTAAGGAATTACAGACAAAAGAAAAACAAGTCTTTTACCTGATTTGTATTGCAAACTAAACATTCAAATCACTCTCCTGAAAAGTAGCAAGAAATGACTTATGTCGTTTTTCCTTGTTGCCACAGAAATAATAAGTAAACAATACAAAAAACGTTAACAATAATAATTAAGATGAATTAATAAACAATCACGACCGAGGAGCACTCGTTCAGAACTTTTTTTTAATTCCAATTTTGATAATGTTTAAGTCAACAGAGAAGGCGTTTAAATTGTTAAGCTTACACAAACGGCTCACGTATGCCGTACTTTGTTGTATGAAATCTACATGTAAAAGTTCAAATCCTCGCAGATTGTGAGACCCTCACTACGATAATTTATGACAATACGGGCTAACAAATTAGGATCATTAATAAGTTGGTGAAGAAATATTATGTCATTATTAACACGCCTTTCATATTAAGATTAGATCTGGAGAAGCCAGATCCGATTTTTATAAGGTGGGAGGATGTGCGGACAAAGTATACTTGTAATAACGTGCTTTTTTCAAAATATATTTTTATTTTATTTTTCCGAATGCAACTTCCGACCATATTCTAAGAATCTTACGAACTGCAGGAATCCAGCTTTAAATGAAGACTTCGAAAAGAAGAAAAGAGAGTGGCAATCTTTGTCCGTTTCGTAGATGTTATTATTATTTGGGTAAAATAAAATTGCGTTTAGGTTATGAGTCAAAACTATTTGCGTTTAGGTTAATAATTTGGATCTGGCCAGTTAAATTTTCAAATTTATTTATATTTATGTACTCACGTAAGTATGTACATATGTACAACTTATAATATATTTGAGTTCAATGTGGGATTTTGATGTGCAAGATTTTATTGTGAGCGACTTTGTAATTAAGAGATTGGGGCCTATCGTGAATAAAATTTCCCTGGGAATCGTTCTCAACTTTCAAAATTGTCATCTCGAATAATGTCGAAAGTTTCCTTGGAATTTATTGATATTGGGAATAAGTTTCAATTCAAGTATATTGGTACAATACACTAAGACATAGTCTTTTAAAGTATTTTACATGTTCGTTATATGTATATTATAAGAGATTAAAAAAAAAATAAATTATGTTATATAGAATAGGTACTTAGATACTTAAGGACAATTCAGGTTGATCTTAAAATTAATTAAAAAGCATGTACAGATTCTTAGCTTAATAACAACTACATACTTTTCCGAAATTTAAATGTATTCTCCATTACCTACTAAAATATATATTTACAAACGGTTACTAAAGTGATTAAATACTGCACTATTAAAATCTGTTATCTCTCTAATTTGTTTTATGCCGATTGGCAAAGAGTTCCAGAGGTGAATGCTATTTGCAAAGAATAGTCGTGATGAATTAAGATACTTAAAGGGAGGCTATGTTTACTGTTCTGGAAGAGAAACAAAACCGAATTTTTTCATAAAGGTAATAAGGTGTGTTGGTTTGAATTATTTTATACAAAAAGATACATAATGACTTTGGCTCTCATTTAAAAAGGCCAGTCGCCTGCTTACAATGAACAGTGCAGAAGTATTGACCTTTCCAATTTTCGAAGATGGGGAAAATTCCGAGGAAAATTTTGTTCACCCCTTACGAAAAGAAGGATTTTGGATTTGAGATTTTGTTATGCGAAATTTAAAAATGCCGTATTTTGTATGCAGAACCATAACAGGTAACATCAGATTAAGAGTTTAAGTATAGCTCAAAGCTTTATTTTTATTTCGCAATCAGTCTTACTTTAGGAATTATCATTCGATGTCGATAGTGGGATTAATGAAGAACTAGGTGCATTGAGTGATGAACGATAAAAGAACCGAGATGAATAAAAATTCCAGTTTTTTACGCTAAATTTTACTTTTAATAGGACTTCGACTGAATACAACCTTCGTCAATAAATCCTGCAAATAAAATAAAGTCGAGTTAATTCAGAAACAGTTTTACAGTGAAGCATTGACTTCCAGTTCCTAAAAGCTTATTGAAATCCAACTGCGACAGAAAATCGCAATTTCACTATCAAATCGAAATCGCAATGGCGCAATGCATTGTCCTTTCCGTAGATAGTTTGCAACCCCTTTAGATTTGGAAATCAGACCTCAGATTTATCATGGCAAAATGAATACAAAACGAAATTGGATTTTTTGCAATAGTCATTCTTCTGTGAAGAATTTGTGAATTTGTCCATCTCAACACCATAGTATTATCAAAAGTAAATAACTACTAAATGCCTAAATTAAACTTATGCATTCAGATAAGTGTCACTTTGGCGAATGTAAATGAAATGTGCGTGTAAATCTGACTTTAATTTTGAAGAATCGACCCCAGGATAACGATATTAGTGTCTCACTTCAATTTCAATCAATTCGAATGAACTTGGATATTTATATTCATCGGTTAAAAATATGTTTAGTTAAACCCGAACAAAAATTTAAGTTAACTCGAGGTTTAAATTAACTGAAGAACATGTTTCAGAAGTAAATTTCTTTTAACCGCTAAACTATGAAGAAAGCTGGGTCTCAGAGAAAAGAATTTGCGATCAAATTCAATCAAAAATAAAGTAAAATTTCGCTTAATAAAAACTCCGTTCATATTCTAAGTTAGAAAGTAAAAAAAAGCGAGGGCATCCCTTAACTGGGACCGGAACTAAAAAAAAATGACCGCGCAGTTCTTTGGGAATCAACAACAAAAAATATCTACTTCAATCCTTTTAGCAAATTGATACACAAAACCAACCTACACAGAAAGCCAAAAAGGTTCCACTTTCAATACATGATCCGTCTATACTTGCGTTTTCTATAGTCGGCGAATCTAATGAAAAAAATACAAATATTTAGATCTAGACATTTTGATTTTGGATTTTAACTGTATGATAAAAAAAACACATAAGAGCGAAACAAAAATCTCCTTTTACAAAAAAATTGTATATGCCGTATGCGCTTATCCCCCATGCCAATAAGATTGTAGGGAGATTTCGTACGCTAACAATAGAAATTGTATTTGGAAAACAATAAGCACACCAATCACAGGCAATAGGACAGACATCCTCTTTTATTAGTTTATCAAATAAAGATAACTTAAAAAAAATACTACAAATTCACCCTTGCGTTGTTGTAATTAATGTAAAATATTGTCTTATGTGCACTCCCCGCGAGATTTACAGTTTAACTAAAATTGCTGAGAAAAAGAGAGAATTGAGACCACAAGCAGGGACTCGAGGAAAACAACACACAACCGAACATCCCAAAAAAGGAAAAAAACAACAAAAACAGTATCAATGCGCAGGTCAATTTTCTTGAAATAATTTTTTTGTTTCACGTATCCGATGTGTTCTTAATATTTTGAATATTGTTTGGTTTTTTAGGGCACCTACTGGAGGAAGTTGCTCCGTGTTCGTGTTATATCAAAAAATATGAAAGTGATGCCATATGCACCACAAAAGTAAGTTCCATGACACAAAAAGGATTAAGACCAAAGATACCCCATAAGAAGATACAATATCTTTGTACGTCTCACCCCTCAAAACCATTTTATTAAATTAAATTTATTTGAAATGGAATTTCATTTCGTATCCATGAAAAGTCATGTGAAACGAAATACCAAACGTAACAAAAGTCAAAGATATTCCATT
The DNA here is from genome assembly GCA_911387755.1 of Chrysotoxum bicinctum. Taxonomy (NCBI): domain Eukaryota; kingdom Metazoa; phylum Arthropoda; class Insecta; order Diptera; family Syrphidae; genus Chrysotoxum; species Chrysotoxum bicinctum. Next base: position 9,697,308 of record OU426991.1, on the reverse strand, counting down.
ATAAAAATGCCACATTAGAAATAGCCGTGTTCAGAATTGTTTCCAAAGTTATCTGATTAGCTTTTGGTTCTAATCCCGCGCAGCGTATGAAAATTGCTGATGACAAGACAGCTGTTTTCAAGAAATATATCTCAAGCTACCAAAATAAGATTAATAATGGTCGCGTTCACCTCGTAGTCCGATAGGGTATCTAAGATACTTTAGTATCCGATACGTTGGCGAACGACAAAAACCGGATAGGTACCATTTACTGTCAAAGTCAAAAAAAGACGTGAATCGTCCAGGGTTGGCCGATTCAACTACATGCCTAATTTACTACAATTTGTTACGTCTGCTACATACGTAGTTAATTCATAAAAAAAATAGAATAATGGAAACCAAACAATTTTGCACATTTATGATCTTATGAAGGTTTGTACAAAAACTGAAAATGTTTCATTTACAATAAAGATGAGGAATTGTAGGAATGATTCATGATAGATGGGAAGTTTATTTTTGCAGACAAACAATTTTCTTTGGCATAATCAAAGGATTTGGATTATGAACACATGATTTAAAGATATTAGTTGCAGCAAGACACCATTTGCTAATCCGCAAAACAAACAATTAATATTAGATATACATATGTATGTATATTGGATTACAAATCCTATGAATTTTTTTATCATAATAATTCATTAAATATTTAAGAATATAATATGGTATAGCCCTTATAAATATATACAACTGACAATGTCTCTATTAAGTTTTTAGTTCAAATTTTTGATAATTAAATCCTGCAATGAGGAAAGGTAAATTGAAAAGGGCAGATTTTTTAACCACAAATTTTCTCACGCCAACGAGGTTTATATTTTTTTTTTTTTTTGAGATTTTAATGAGCGGTGAGCTTTAAGCCGACAGAGTTAAGCTACAATTTCTTTTAGTGCTTGTTCACATTTGGTGAGCAGACGCTGTCGTTTCAAGGTACGTTCATATAAATATTACCAAAAAAACTTTTTAAAAATAATAAAAACCAAGAACTGGTAATTATATTGAAACTGTTTATTTTTAAGGAGCGCAGCACACTTGTCGAAAAGAGCTCCAGTACGATCATTTTTTATTTTAATTGTGTAGTAAATCCACCTTCAGCCCAATAATTATGTAGCTTTTTGACCAGCCATTTTCACTTCGCTTATTAAAAATGAATAAGCCCAACTAACATACTCTCCAGAGCTAAACTCTTGCAGCCTTATTTATAATTTCGTTTTAGCGCCGGAGTAAAGTTACTTCGAATTTACAACGACTCTAATCCTGAAAAGCTTATTTACAATGAAAATTCACGAGTAATAATAGCGGTGGAATAAGCTAATACTGGTGGATAGGAGGTTTAGAGCCGTTTTAGTATTAGTGAAAAATAATAAATAAGGCTGTTGAAATCTGACAAAAAAAAACTCCCATACAACTCTCTTATATCCCATTGTTATACCTAAGTATTAATATCTTGTTATGAAACTGAACTGGGTTTCATAACATTTTTATTTTAAGAGGTAAACACTTTTGCTGCTTAAAACTACTTAAATCTACTTAAATCTTATAGCAACACTATTTTCTCTTCTTGCAATAAGATTATAAGCTTATAGTCTTAAAAGAATTCTTTTCTGAAAACTCAGCTCTAAATATGTCCATATAATCCCATAACAAGTCATGTTTAAGAGTTAAGATCATTTCATATTTCTATGAAAATCCTAAAAGAATTTGAGTTTAATACCTCCTATATCAAGAAATAATCTGAAGTTCAAAGAATAAAAGATTTGCAGTAGGATCCGAATGAGATCTTTAATGCAACAAACTTTACTTTTCTCAATTAGTAAATTAGTACTAGACGCAACAAATGTTAAAAAGTTATAGTTCGGCCAACCCTGTACTCGACACAAAAAAAAATAAATCAGCTGAAATGTCAGCTGTTCTTCAAAATTCCCCTTGGATAGTTTAGTATACCAAAAATTTTTGGATAGCTTTAGATTTCTGCTTGACATCAGCTGTTTCGTTAATCAGTTGTTTTTTCCTATGGGATTACAACAACACCAACAAATCCGGATACCTTTGGATACGAACCCGAACGCGACCAATGATTGATTTAATTAAATTTTCTTTTCTGCTTGATATGTATAAATTTGTTAAATAAATAAATAAATTAGACATATTGGATTCTGCACCGATTATTCCGACAGGTAAACATTTCTATTTAATTTAACCTATTCAATCTGGTTATGATCGTTCAGAAAACTATCGTAGATAATCTATCCAAGTAAAACCTGAACGCGGTCAATCAGTAGTTCTTGTCAATTGAAATAAGAAAAATCCCTTGGTCACGTCCTTTGTCCGGTATTACACAGCGCATGTTGAGTCTTGCATGAATGAAGTGCGAAAGAGAAAGAAAGAAAAAAAAAATGAAACAGAAAGAAAGATTTCTCGACATGCACGGGTAGGATATTCCTTGCATGTTTTTGACGTTTCTCTTTCTCCTTCTCCGTTGTTTTTCGAATTTGCTTCACTTCGTTTTTCTTCTTTGTTAAGCAAACATCTCTAATATGGCTATTGTTAATGAAAATTAAATAAAATGGATTAAAGCTTTAGCATGCGAGTTGATTTTCATTTATGAAATGAATCTAATAAATTGTTGAAATCATTCTGATTCCATTTTTGTATTTTAATTATTTTTTTTAATGACTAAACCGAACACCGAACGAACAACGAAAATTGAAAATAAAGATAGCTGTCAAATAATGCACAAGACTCAAAAATCGAAAAAGTCTTGCGTGTAATAATGCGCGCATCACCGAATGACAGTTGAAAATAAAATAACCGAGAACTGCGCATTAAATACATGCGCTGTGTAATACCGCACTTTGAGTATATAATATAATATGGAGGGCTCGTTTCTATTCCAAATGCGTGACTATCATAGGGGGCGCTACTCAAATTTGTGTAAGCAAAGTTATTGCCGAGTGGTTCATATCACTTGTGACGGAGAACTATATGCGAGGAGAAGGTAAGCACAAATCGGAGGATACGGCTGTATCCTTAACTTACAGAAAGTGAGACAGCGACCCCTATCACAACTTCAAGTACTACAATGCATTAGGGATAGGAACGAGCCCTCCATATTATATATACTCAAAGGTCACGTCACACTCATTCATTTGTTGATACGATTACGATCCACTTAGGATACATGGACAGAAATTAGCAGCCATATTTATAAACTCATTATAGTGAGTACATAGGGCTATGCAACCCTTATAATTCCTCTAAACGCAAAATCGTTATTTATAAAACTTATGTGACGTTGAATAGAGGCATTATAAGCTAAACGCGTTTGGAGGTTGAATAGTGCCTACATAAGGACATTTTAGTACTGAACTGTCCCATTCACTTTGACATCACATTGAATTATAAAAATTATCAACAAAATAAAATGACTTTTACTTGATATTGAAACTAAAGCTTTGTTGTTTTTATTTATTAAAACTAAAATGTTATACTAATATATTACAAACAAATTGAATTGAAAATTGTTTAGAATTAAATAGATAAATATACTTGTTGGTGATCCCTCTCCACGGATCCTTCTTCATCCGGTGTGTTAGTGTTGCAATTTTTATTTTGCATTATTGAATTTTATCCTCAATAACTTGTCGTAGGAATATTCCAGCTAGGATAAAACGCATAACAATTTGATTTCCAGTTTGTGCTAGAGATAATTACATACCTTTATCTGATGAATCAAAGTTAATTGTTCGAATTCTTTTAACTTTTGGTAGTTTCATTTTAGTTTATTAAATTTGATAAACAGACAAGATGTTTTTTTTTTGTTTTGCGACAAACAGCTGAATGTTATGAAGGCTAAATGTAATAGATTCTTACTTTTTGGTACTTTATTTGACACAAGCTCATTATAACTATGCAGGGTAGGCAAATGTTTTATAAATATGAATTTGCATAGTGGATGAATAAGTCCTTATGCATTGCATAACTATTCACGCGTTTAGGGAATTCTAATAAATACGGCTGTAGGTGTATTTTATTTGTAATCTATTGGCACCTAGTAAGTTGCTTTGCACGCCACACGAAGTCAGTGTGTCTACTGACAAATGGAGATAGAATTTTTTACGATTTGTCGTTCAATGTATTTCCCATAAGAAAAAAGCAAAAGGGACTCGAAAAACATAAATTTTATATCAACGGGTATAAATATTATGATTTTAACAGAATAATAATATGTTTTTATTTCTAAATCAGGTGGAAAATATATCAAAAACATAATTAATCCTGTGCAATTTGTACTCAAAAAATGTAAGGATATCGCAAGAAAACAACAACAAATACTTAAAAAATGTATACACATGAATTTTTTGCCTTAAGTCACAAAAATAACAAAGTTTCTTACATTTTTCTGCTTTTTAATTTGTCTTTTTTATCATAGAAATTTCTTAACAAGAAAAAATAAAAATTTTCATAAAACACGAAAACGCTAAACGACGTTCACCGACCAAATTGAATTGAAAAATTAATGGAAGTACAGTACTCGGTTAACGCAACCCTCGATTCTTGGAACTCCTCGATTTTTGCAACACAAAAATCGAAGCACATCTTTATTTTATAAGTGCTACTTTTGAAAAATGTTACATCAATTAATGCAACTTCTTGTGTTTATGCATCTGTTCATTAAATTCAAAACATCAAATCAACAAACACGATTTGTTTGGTTTCAATAATGCTGTTTTATAACATCTCTAAAAAAAAGCCATTACAACTATGTATAATTTTGTATTAAAAAAATATAACCCAGTAAGTGCAACAACCTCGGTTACTGTAACTGCCTTAATTTCTATTAGTTGCGTAAATCGAGTTTGTACTGCAGTATTAGTAAACTTTATTGTGTTTTTTTGTTACATTTGTTTTCTTATATTACATAGTAATTTAGTTACACTTGAAAAAATTGCTGACTTAGGCTAGCCGCGCACTGGCAACTGTGATCGAAATCAAATAGTTTAATCACCAGTTGATAGAGTACCGCGCACTGACAACTGTTTACTCACGTTCACACTCTTTTTCTCTCTTGCGCTTATAGAAAACAGCTCAACTCTTGCGAATTAATTCAAGGCAATCGTTTATGTAGTTTGTGTCAAATCACAAACTTCTTAGTTGCTTGAATCGTGTTGCTCTAAGTGCGCGGTGTCCCATATAAGCCCATATGTTTCATTTTAGCAACTAAACAGTTACAAAACTAAAAATTAAATGTTCACGCACTGACTGCCAGGTGCCGTGATTCCATGTGTCAATATCTAGGACAGCAATGCAAGCCCGAATAAAATGCTTTATTGACACATGGTTCTGGCAAATAAAAAGTTTTTTTTTTTTTTTTTTGACACAAACTAAACGATTGCCTAAAATGGGTTCGCTATTTTGTGTAACATATAATTATATGCACATGTGCCCACATTCAACCAAATAGTTCATCTGTTTTCTATAAGCAACCAAACAGTTGTGCAACTAAAAATTGAATGTGCGCGCCTAGCCTAAGGGACTATTCACATGAGGGCGACCAACGACCGACGAATGAACGAACATTCGCCCATTTTGACATTTCGTTCACATGCATTTTCTTTATTCGTCCCGAATGGCGTTTACTTAGACTGCTTTTACACGAAAGCGATTTTTAATCTTTGATTCTCTTTTGACTTCCTTTCGATTGCATGAATGCTTTTAAACACTGCGATTTTTAATGAAAGTTAACTTTTCTTCTATTGAAAAGGAGTCATCTCTCCGCACGCTTTACTCTAGTGAGTAGATCGAAGTTCACTGAGCGAACGCCAAATAGAAATGAAACATACCTGACAAATACAGAAAACCACAAAGAAGAAAGAACGATAACTCTGCAATTTTTCCAACCCCAGCAATTTTGTGTACCTCCGCCACCACACACGCCTCTCTCCTACGGGCTTAAAAATCGCAAGGTAATATTGCTTCATTTAAAAGCAGTCTTAGACAACTTATAATGATTTTGAAGTTAGTCGCCTGCGAACAATTCATTCGCTGCAGTGTGGATGGTATGTGGAACGCGAATAGTGCTTGGCAGTTCGTAGCAATCATATAGCAATTCTTAACGAATATTTTATTTTCTCAAATTTCTCGCATTTTAGCAATTACAACGCAAATTTTTATATACTCGTATTAACATTAAATTAAACTAGATTTCTACCTTTTTGTAAAGTTTTTGTGAAAAATTTAGGCTTATGTTTTAAATCCCATTTGTTTTTTTATTCGTTGGTCGTTCTCATGTAAATAGTCCTTAAGTTATTTTACTTATATGAAAATTGAAATCAATAAAAATAAGTAAGGTTAGTTTTTCCAACACAACGAGTTATAGGCTCATTTAGTTCTATGTTCATTTTCTTGAAGCAGACGGTGTTTTCTTAGCTGTTGAGATGGTGCATAACTGTGAATCAAAGACAACAAAAAAGGGCATATTATAATTTAAAAAGCACGTCCATGCTGAAGAAGGAACGCCAACCCTGTTAATAATGGACAACCATTCATCACACATCTCGTTAGAAGCCACAATATTTTACATAGACAATGGAGTTTCAATCTGTATGGCTAAAACAGATGTGCATCATGTCTGCTTTCATCGATGCATACATCGCTGCACTCGGAACACAATGGGGCGTATTCATAGAGAATTACTAAAGTTGTGATTGCTAGATCCTTAGTTTAAGGCTTGTTGGTTAAATAAACAGAGCTACCATTCATATAGTCAGTTTCCCCACTGTTTTTAGTAGAACATCAGGTTAAGGCTGTGTTCTACTACAATTATCCTTGAAATAATGACGGGTCAAAGAAAGTGCAAATTTTGTGTCGTACGTCGTACGCCTTGGTATAATGGTTAGTGCGTTGGACTGTCTTGCAGGGGTTCGATTCTCAGCCGCTGCAAAATGTTTTTTTCAGTGGTGTACTACCTCTTGCGAGGAATTGACATATCCTCCAAGAGTATCTCTTGTCATGAGAAGTGCTGCTTATTAGCAATTTGGAATCGGCCGAAAATTGTAGGTTGAACAAAATTTAATGGTTGAGAGTTGAAAAACACTAGGTTAAGCATCTCTATTATACGTTATGTTAAATTTTGTGTGATATTTTTTGATATTGCACGTCGAAAAAAATTAAGTAAAAGAAAGTTATTAAATAAGAAAACTAAACAAAAAACTTAAACAAATATTATATAATAATTTTTATATGAACAACAAAAGCAATGCTGCAATGCAAAGGGCTCTAAGAGTATCTGGAACTTTTTTTTATCAATCAAATTTGACATTTGACTTTGATAATAACTACTTAAACACAGCATTTCCTATGTTTAAAGTTAGACCACAGGTCTAGCCTTAAACTTAGGACTAAATTTATTTATGAATAGCCTAAACTCTGAAATTGCTAAGTAACAACTTAGCAAGAGTTTAGCAAACATCTATGAATGTGCCCCAATGCGTATACTCTGTGAAATTTACGATTTTGAAGAAAAAGACGCAGTTCATATTTAATTTTTTTAAATCATACACTGTGTTGTGGCTGCAGTTAAACTGCGCAGCCAAATTAGAAATAAAGACATCGTGGAGCGATGGGCTGCATGCGGACCTAAAATGAATCAGCTCACATAAGAACCTTTGTAATTTAGTTTCATTACATGCAAAATGCTGCATATATTATTTCTTTCAGCCATTACTTTGTCACCTCACAGTAGCCACTAATGCAGCCATTAGAAGTAATGCAGGATACGTGAAAGAGTGCGAAAGCTGGATGAGTCAGCACTCTCAGCTCTAACTCAATTCCTCGTCGGGTCTTTTTAAATCTAGCTTTTGAAGAAGTTGCCGCAGTTGGAAATTCTGCATCTGGTTTTTCAGTCAGGGGAAGGAAGCCATCCATAAAATGATAGTTCTCCAGGATATCGATTTTGCGCAAGTTTCCGTAAATGATTCTTTTCAAGACATAAAAGACAACGTGGTAAGGGAGAAAGTTCAAGTTTTGGTTACTTTAGAAGTGGAACACGAATAGATTATTGGTGTAGGGAAAAAAAGAGATAATCTCGAAGGGACTGAGTCAGTAGCAGCGTTACCACTTCCGAAAAAAAAATCATATTAGATTTGAGGAAAAAAGTGAAGTTAATTGAGAAAAGTCGAAGTAGATTTCAAAATGACTTTTTATTTGCATCTAGAAAACAATTGGACTCGAGATTTTCATCAGTTATTATAAAACGAAAAAGTGGTGTCCAGTCTGTCTGGTTGTAGGTCTGTTACTCAACATGCCATCTAGAGGAGAAATTATGTACTTGTACTTGTGTTGACGCTCATATTTTTGTTTAGAAGTTCTGGGCTTACATACTATAGATAAAATAGAGAAAATGAAGTGGTTTTGGGCTTTTTTTTTGTAAAACTGAAGTAGGTTGAAACAAAGATTTTTAAAAGGAAGTAGATTTCAGTATTTTGCTGATGGTGCGAAAAAGGAAGTAGATTTAAAATATTTTGAAAAAAAAGAAGTAGATCTACTTCAATTAAAGTAAAGTGGTACCACTGGTCAGTAGCTGTAGAACAGAACAAAAATATTTCGCCATACAAAATATGTAGTTCACCTTCTATGGCCAATGCAGAAGAAACGCGACAAAAATTATGTTCACTAATTCTACACAAAAATCTACTTGTTCTCTCTTATCTATAAGTCCCTTACCAAAAGCGGAGCACATCAATAAAAGAAAGCGGAAAAATGGAAAGCTTTTTAAGGCAAGATCTCAAAGCAAAATGAAAGGAAGAGGAGGATATCTATTGAAAACCATAAGAAGAAAGGGATGTAAAAAGTAAGGGATGTAAAGGTAAACGGAAAGCACTTCTCTGGGCACCAGGCCCATGCGGCTTGAGAAGCAACTTCAAACTATACCCTATCCTTTATGTTCCACAAACTATAAGCCCAGGAATGAATGGATGCAATGCATTAATTACGAAATCTGGTGGAAAGAAGAATGTACATCATATAAAAAGGGAATGGTTTTTGTGACGCTAGCCTGGTGGTGGCGCAGAAATTAGCGCACGCTTTTACAGTGGAGAGTAGGATAACATACAAAACAAGTAGTAAAAACGAAAATATTTTATTATATTAAATTTAGCAAAGACAAATTTAGCGATTCCCAACGGCTAATGAGCAGCACTTTCCATGCCAAGAGATACTCTTGGAGGATTTGTCAATTCCTCTCATGAGGCAGTACACTTTCTTGCAGCGGCTGAGAATCGAACTCGAGACCTTCCGCATGACAGTCCAACGCACTAACCATTATGCCAAGGGGTCCCACATACAAAGATAATACACAATTTAAATTTTGATAATACATCACCTACGAACTTCAAACTAATTGTTTCCATTTCAGCTTTTTTTCAATTATACAGGGTGATTGGCATAAGGTGTGACAAAAAGCTAGGGCGTGTAGGTTGGACTTAGACAAGAAAAAAATCGTATGGGAGGGGGGGGTCTATTTCCCCCCGTTTAGGCGGGAGGGGCAATTTAAGAAAAAAATCACTTAAAACAGAAAAAAAATTATTAGAAAATAACGGTGACACCTACAGAGTAATGCTATGGCATTTTGAAAAGCCAGAAATACATTCTTTAATTTTGTTTTTAAATAAAGTTGTTCGAGTGAATAGTTTTTGAAAAATTAATTTTCAAAATCAAAATTTTGAAAAAAAAAATGAAAAATTTTTTTTAAACAATTTTTTTTCAAAATTTTACGTAATTAAGTATTATTTTTTTATTCAATATTCAATGCTCATTTTAATTTTTGATCAAACACAAAAAACCGGATGTCAAAATGTTTTGTAGCTTTTGAGAAAATCAAAAATAAGAAAAACTACTTTTGTTCTAAGAAAAGCCTTTTATTTTAGTTTTTATACGTTTTTGGATTCTTAGGTGAATTTACGATTGAAAGGATTAACTTTCTTTTTACAATTTTTTTAATTATCGTCTTATAAACATACAATAATGTGACAAAGTACTGGATTAACCATATTTCACACATTTTTTCATTGAGAACACCTGCGTGAGAGCATTGGTTTAAAATTGACCTGCCACTTTTTTATTATGGTGGGATCGGCTTGGCGTAGGTGCATTTACGAAAGAAAGGATTAACTTTTTTTTAAATTTTTTTTATTATCAGTCTTATAAGCATACAATAAAGTGACAAAGTACTGGATTAACACATTTTTTCATTGAGAACACCTGTGTGAGAGCATTGGATTAATATTAACCTGCGAATGTTTTTCAAATATTTTTTTGTAATAAGCTTTAGTTAAAAAATTGTTAAAAATTTAAATAAACAATAATTATGTATTTTATCTAAATATGCATGTATTTCTTATTTTAATTGATTTCAAGATTCAGGAACATTCTTGTTCTTATTTCGCAATTACACTTTTCTGTCACTAGTTAGGGCGTGTAACGTTGCATTACTTAAAAAACATTCGCAGGTCAATATTAATCCAATGCTCTCAGGCAGGTGTTCTCAATGAAAAAAATGTGTGAAATATGGTTAATCCAGTACTTTGTCACATTATTGTATGTTTATAAGACGATAATTAAAAAAATTGTAAAAAGAAAGTTAATCCTTTCAATCGTAAATTCACCTAAGAATCCAAAAACGTATAAAAACTAAAATAAAAGGCTTTTCTTAGAACAAAAGTAGTTTTTCTTATTTTTGATTTTCTCAAAAACTACAAAACATTTTGACATCCGGTTTTTTGCGTTTGATCAAAAATTAAAATGAGCATTGAATATTGAATAAAAAAATAATACTTAATTACGTAAAATTTTGAAAAAAATTTGTTTAAAAAAAAAATTTTTCATTTTTTTTTCAAAATTTTGATTTTGAAAATTAATTTTTCAAAAACTATTCACTCAAACAACTTTATTTAAAAACAAGATTAAAGAATGTATTTCTGGCTTTTCAAAATGCTATAGCATTACTCTGTAGGTATCACCGTTATTTTTTAATAATTTTTTTTCTGCTTTAAGTGATTTTTTTCTTAAATTGCCCCTCCCGCCTAAACGGGGGGAAATAGACCCCCCCCTCCCATACGATTTTTTTCTTGTCTAAGTCCAACCTACACGCCCTAGCTTTTTGTCACACCTTATGCCAATCACCCTGTATATTACTTGTGCTTAAAGTTATTCTCAGATATCAACCTCATACAAAAATAATTTGTATGTACTAATTGAATGCACTAACCATTAGGTTTCGAAGAGTATCTTAGGTAAGATTATGCACGAACCATTAGTATATATTTTTTGGAATAAGTTCGTAGAACCTTTGTATATAAAACTTATAGCTTTGTATATAAAACCTATAGTATTATCTTTGTATATATAACCTATAGTATTATCTTTGTATATAATACAAGCGAACGCTAGCCTGATGGTGGCGCAGAAATAAGCGCACCCTTTTACAGTGGAGAGTAGGATAACATACGAAACAAGTAGGAAAAAAGAGAATATATTATTATTAAATTTAGCAAAGACAAATCTAGCAATTGCAGTCCCTAGCCTTAAGATGTCGCCATAATCTTTCGTCTTCTTGATAGTACTATAAGTTTTATATACAAAGGTACTATCATCAAGACGAACGATTGGGGCGACATCTTAAGCATAGCGATAGTGCTTTTTAGATTTGTCTCTGCTAAATTTAATAATAAAATATTCTATTTCTTACTACTTTTTTTTTGGGCTATTTTCAGCGCCATCACCATGATAGCGTCGGTAACACAAAATCATGCACTGCACGCTCTATGATAATACTATAGGTTATATATATAAAAAGGTTATGTATAATTACAAGGGTAGAACCTGGTTTGCCCTGAGATGACTGGTTCTGGCATAAAGAGGTTCCACTGATAATAAAAATAAAATGCGTGACTGGGTCGCACGAACTTGCTCCTATGTAAGCGACTAAGAATTTTAAAAATGAATGGCGCAAAGTTTTAATTGAATTAGTACGATGCTAAAGCTGTTTTAGTATGATACTACATAGGTTAAAACAACGAATTTGCAAATTTTAGTCGAATATAGCATCATACTTTTTCTACCCTTTTATTAAAGTTAAAATCATCCTACCTACCTACTTTATTTTTTTAGTATCTAGTTTCATATTATGACTCTTTGACATTTGTAAACATCAAAAAAGGTTTGTGTACTTACTTTTTTACACGAAATGTCATTGTCTGAAGCAATTTATTAAGAAAATTCTTTTAGTACGATACTAGTTAGAAAATGTTCAAAATTAAGAATGAGTTAGTAAACTACTATAAGGTTAGCAAATTGTTAAGTAGTATCATACTTATACCTTAATAATAGGCTGTTTAAAATTTTGCGCCAATGTTTTTAGAGAAAACTGTTCTTAAGGATAAAATTCATTTTTTAAATAACTAAAATAACTCCTTTAGCAGTTGGAGCTAAGCACAGGATGCCATGTATTTTAAGCAAAAATTAGTTTATGCAAGAACAAAATTATAATTCGCTGTAGTGGTTTCTTAAAAAAATAAGCTTTTATATACAACATTTTTAAAACATTTTTAAGAAAAATTTTGGAACGCCAATTTAAAGGGTTTATTAATGTACGAATAAAAATTAAATTTACAAAAAAATATTGATCCGTTTTTGAGATATCAAATTTTCCAAAAAAAAAATACTAGATTTGAAATGCAATTTTTCTTAAATTTTTTAGAAGGTTGTCTATAAAAAATTTCATTAAAATCCGTTATGCTGATAATGAGAAATTCAAAATTTTAAAAAAATCGTTCTACGGTAGTTACAGTCAGTAATGTCTAGATTTCAAATTTTTTTTTATTAAATTTTAGATCGAAGAAATTAATCGAAAGAAAAAAAAATTTAGCAAAATTCTCGAAACCGTTTTCGAGAAAAATACGATTTTCGAAAACCATTTTTTAACTTTTGTATGGAGGGTACCGTTATTTTTAGGCAAAATAATTTGTTTTCTCATTTCTTTTAGATTATATTATGAAACTTTTATTTATCAAGTTTTAAAAAAATCTAGCATGGGGTTTTCGAAATATTGAGTTTTCAAAAAAAAAAAATAATGAAATATTATTTAAAAATCCAAAAAATTATTTTTTGAAAACTTGAATTTACAATAATATTGAAACAATTGGGGACCTTTAGCAGAAAAAAATGATCAAAATCGGTCGTACTGTTTTTGAGAAAATCAAAAACCAAAAAAATGGTTCCAAGAGGGGTACCAAAAATAAAAATTTCTTGTAAATTTTTTTTCAACCATTAGCTAGCTTTAATTAAATGAAATTTTTTTAAAAAAATCTGTGGGACAGTTTTTGAGAAAAAAAAATATTCATAAAATTTCGAAAAAAATCGTATGGCAGGTACCTACCGTTATTTTGTGTCTTAAAAAAAAAACCTATGGGGGGGGGAAAATTCAAAACGACATCTACCAAGTTTAACGAAAATCGGCCGACCCGTTTGGGCTGTAGTCAAACAGACAGACAGACAGAATTGCTAGTCTTCGCTATCATCGTAATGTCAAATCTGATTAAAATCTCGAGTTCAATTTTTTTTCCGAATGCATGACTTGCCTTATAGTACCTATAAATCGCAAGTAAAAAAAAAAATTGCACAAATGGATACGTTTACTGTGAAGTCTGTAGTTAATTACCTCTGTACTCGTAGATGAAATATATAGATATACATATATACAGATAGGTAGATAGATATATCTTTTTATTTAGCTATAGATTCATTTTCGATACAAATAAATTTACAATAAAATATAACTAATGGAAATATAGTGAAATTTTGTATTTTTTCGATTCCGAGGTATAAAAATAGTGTTAAATGTCACTTCAAATGGGCTCTTCAAATCAAGGAATACGTGAGGCTAGGGTAACTCTATTTATAATGTCAATACTCGTATATATGTATTTTGACTAAGATGTTTAGTCGCTAGCAAAAATTATTTAAACAAGTTTAATTTAAAAAAGGATTTTATTGCATTATTGTATTAAAAATATTCCCTCAAATACAAAATCGAATATAAAAATAATAACTTCAAAATTCAAAAGCCATTTTTTTACTCGTCTCATAAACATGCCAGAAACACTGAGTGTTCTTATTGTCTGAGGAAGTTGATTAAAGAGACGATAAGCGAACACACGAAAATAAGATTTCTAGGCTTCATAAAACATATCTTTAGTACTTCAAAGCAATACAAATGCCTAACAGGAAGTATCTTAAGATTGAAGAAAAGATGAAAACTTTGATATTGACGATGTTTTCGGCAATTTTTTCTAACAAAATCTTTCTGTAGTGTGAGAGCAGCAGCGTTCTCTCCGTACAACATTAAAAGTTAATTCATTCATTTTTTTAACCATAAAACAATTATCACTCCAACTTAGATTTCCATAAAAGATAAAGGATAAATAATCATTTGAACATGCTTTGCACTTATTTTTCCTAAATCTTCGGCATTAAGGGGCATGTTATAAAACTTTAGCATTTAGAGAAGATAAATTGAAAAACATAATTTTTGTTTTTGAGCTGATATTCAAACAGTGCTCAGCAAACAAAGATCTTAATAAATCTAGATCCCAATATATATCGGCAAAAAGATTCAATGCACTTTTAAAGCCATAACTAAACTCTATTTTTTTAAATTTCAATTCAATTACTGAGTTCATATAAAACAACCCTGAGGCACCCTTATATTAAAGAACACTACACTACTCCTTGAATTACCAATTTTAACACTATGTGATCTATTTTCTATATGCAAGATCTTCTGAACTTATAGTATTGGATTTTTTTTTGTATGGGGAAAAATGAAAGAACTTCTTTGTTCAAAAGAAATATCAAATTTAGGTGAATTAGAAGAACCTATTCTCAAAGCGTCATCAAAAGTGAAGCAGCAGCTATCATTAATAAATATTCGCAGTGAAATCCAAAAATGGGCTTTAGCATGCATACAAAACCAAGGAGAACACTTTGAACACCTGTTGGAACTGTTTTAGTATATTGTACAGTTTTAGGGACCTTATTCGGAATTCCCCCCCTCCAAAATGAACTTTTTTTTTAACGAATCGATAAAAAAGTGTTTGCTGTTGATAAAAAACATCAAATTATGGAGGAGAAACACTTTTTTATGGTAAAAAAGTGAAGTATAAGCGGACCACCCACAGTACTGTTGGCCCTTATTCGGAATTCCCCCCCCCCCACCAGAATGAACTTTTTTTTTAACGAATCGATAAAAAAGTGTTTGCTGTTGATAAAAAACATCAAATTATGGAGGAGAAACACTTTTTTATGGTAAAAAAGTGAAGTATAAGCGGACCACCAACAGTACTATAACTAAAACTACTTTTTTATGGGATATTTGCTTTTTTTGCTTGCATACGCATTACGGCGTATAAACAGTGAGATATGAGATATGTATATCTGGATTTAAAGAAACTTTGAATTTACCCTATGGCCTATATTCATTTTTTTATACTTCACTTTTTTACCATAAAAAAGTGTTTCTCCTCCATAATTTGATGTTTTTTTATCAACAGCACCCTTTTTTTATCGATTCATTAAAAAGAAGTGCATTTTGGTGGTGGGGGAGGGGGGGGGGGGGGTAATTCCGAATAAGGACCAATTTTAGTTCTAGTTGAAAGGGAGGGGCTATTCCAGAGGGTTACTGAGTGAATAAAGAATTGACGTTTGGATGTCAAGTAATAATACATATTTGCTCCACGATTTGAGTTTGAAACGGTCACCTTATCGCTCAAATACTCCGACAAGTACCTTTGATCATTTCAACGAGAAGGGCTCTGCATTTTAAACGGAGGAAACACTACTGAGAAACTGCGGCGTGCGTGTATTCTGACATAAACATATAGTTGAGGGCGAGATTAAGTTTTCGAAAAGAAGCTGAATCAATGTTAGAATATATTTCACAACCATAGCTTAAAATAGGAACAACAAGGTTTGGAAAGATGTAATTTTATGTGGACGGGTTGTATATATGGTCGCCCCATGTCAGACTGCTGTTAAAAACTACACCCACATTATTAATTTTATTTACTATTTTGATTTATGAATTTAATACAAAACATTTTCAAGATTTGGTAGATACCCATCAGTAGATGGGTAAGCATTTTGCTTTTGTCAGGGTTCAATAAGAGCAGGTTTTGAAGGGAACCGCTTACTACTGAAAGTAAATCTTCGTTCCATTTGTTCACTGCATCGTTAATTAAATTGGGATGAAAGCTCAAATAAAACAGGACATCATCCGCGTAAATATGAAATCTGCAAAATTTTAAGACCTGAGCCAAGTCATTTAGGTTAGGTTAGGTTAGGTAAGTGGGCTGACAGTTGATCTTGTTACTGTCACACTTAGATCAATGTAGATCCATTGTGATACCCTAGGGTTTGTGACCCCTTTTATTGAAACCTATGATAATCCTATGTCGATCAGCCCGTTAAGGGTATGGTTGGGTTACAGCAAGCTTTAGCCTGAAATGTCAGAGTGTATTTCTAAAGTGTTGAAATTTCTAACGTCACATAATAGCATGGCTAGGGAGAGGTATACGCCTTCTCGGGGGTATTCCTTTCCTTTACCTTCACTTGAGAAATCATTCCCCCCACCAGACCCGTAGGAGCAAGTGGCTCCTTGCAACGCCTGGTAGATGAGTTTGAAAAGTCAGTTTTGGTGTATATGTTCGTTTGTTTGGTCGTTAGTTCAGTCGAAGAGGTTGCTTCCAAACCAAAGAGGATTTTACCAATCTTAGGTAGATGTGGCCCCATCGACCCACTGATGCTCGTGCTTAACATAGGAGTGGCAACCGCAGGTGTATAGGCGAGGTGCCCATTCTCCGTTGGTGCCGCTCTCACAAGAAACACGTGCGTCGTTGTCATTTACGTTCGTACTGCAGTGTCGCACTGTAGTTGAAGGCGGTTTTCATAGATCGGGAATTCTCAAGCCATTTGGTATCATTAACGAATTTTAATATGATTTTGCTTGGAATATCAGAGAGCTCCTCTAAGTCGTTGAAGAAGTGCCTCCCTAGATGTCTGTTTCTTAGATGATATAGCGCAGGGCAGTGACACAGGTAATGAGGAGTGTCCTCATGTATCTCTTCGTCACCGCATCCTCTGCATAAGTCGTCCATACTGAGTTTCATCTTTTTCTTGTGATAACCGAGTTGGTTGTGACCTGTGATAATGCTCACGAGAAGAGAGAGAGACTTTTTATTCAGTTGGATGATAATTTCGGTCTTTTGTTTACTGAAACTAGGCCATAATTTTTTGGTTGTAAGACAGGAATCGAGAGACATCCATCTCTTGTTTGCTAAGGCTGGAATTTTACTCTTGATTACCTGTTTAAGATTGCCAAGTCATTTACAAAAAGAGAAAATAGCAAAGGACCTAGTATAGATCCCTTTGGCACAACTCTTGTAATTCTTGTAACAAGGATAAATTATGAAAGCTTCGTATTATTTGAAACGGCTTGAACACGGTGGCTAAGATAACTGTTGATCAGATTAGTGGATTGGTATGAAAAATTAAATTGCATAGACGATTTGTGGTAGAGAATGTTGTGTTCAACCGAATCAAAGGCTTTTGAATAATCTAATAGGCTGAGCAGAGATAGCTTCTTTTCGTCCACGGCTAGAAAAACATTACGGAAACTTTTAATAACGCTGTTATGCAACTATACTTTGGTCTAAAACCTGATTGCTGCTGATTTATAAGCTTTGTACGATCGATTCTTGGTTTAATTTGTTTGCTAACTAAAAATCCGAAAACCTTTGAGAGAAAAGGCAGATTTGCTATCGGTCTGAATTCGCGTTTTTAGAGCCCTTAGAAATTGGAATTATTTTAGATTTTTTCCATTCTGCGGGAAAAGTTGATGTAGTTAAGATTGTATTGAAAATGTGTGTGATATACTGCAGAATGAAAGGAAAAAGAATTTTTTTTTTAAATCAGGATGAATATTATCAAGACCAAAACACTTATGTTTTATTGAAGTAAGAGCATTACCGACGGTTGAATAATCTGTATTGTATAGATTGAATTATTCACATCTCGTAAGCATTGTCGAAATATTTCATTTCTTTCATTGTTTTATCGCTTCTTTCACAAGCCATGCTCAATTTAAGTAGCCAGTTGCATTCCTCTCCTCAATAAATTTACCCATGATAGCCGTTTGCTTTCTCTCCCCCTTTAACATCCCATTACTCGTGCTATGTATAAGATTATAAGGGTCTCAATCTCAATCCCTTGAGCGTGTGTGAATAGAATAAAAATACGCCTATTATTTCAACTATTCATTTCATAGGCGCAGAAATAACAATACCATTATACCTAGATCAGCAACTTCTAATTAGAAACCCACGTTTCAACATTAAGCTCGCTTCGATAAAAGACGCCTACAGCCTCTGAGAGGCTAGCTCTCTCCAGAGGGGGTGGAGTTACATACATCAGCTGACACATGCCGTCACCTCGTTCATAGATTGCATTGATTTTTGATTCCATTGTCATCAAAACTGTTTACTTTGTATCACTTTGAATAATTTCTGTCATCATTATTGCTTTGTCATTAGAAAATAAGTATTTAAATGTTTGTACCATTGGGAATAATTCAAGTTTGTTAATAAAGCTCGCACTGAACTATCGTTTGTGAGAAATATTGTTTTGTTGTTTATCTTCAACGCATTTTCATACCCTAACTCGCGCACTAAAGAGGTAAGGTATTATAACGTCCTACCTCTCCAAACATCGTCAGGAAAACCCAATTTTCCAGAGTGAAATATAAATATACCTACCTTGCATTTTAACACTCGTGTTCTCAACTAAAACAAAAAAAAAATAAATATCTACTGAAGTGCAAAAGTGGGTGTAGAATGTAGATATCCACTACAACTACTTTGCACCACTTTTGTATATGAGAATATTTATTTCATACACACAGCAACAATGTTTTCTATCGCAATTCCAAAAATTTGCATACAAATACACACATAGTTATTTACATTTGAAATCTGTATACAAGGTATAAAAAACTTGGCATCCGCCAATTTTGTGCTGAATCCTTCGACGAATGTAGCATTGGCCCGGACATGTTATTGGCGGTAAGCAAACGCTATTTTCTCGCTGAAGATTCAAAAGCGAAGTCTCTACTTTGCTTGAAGTTGCTTAATTATCAGCTCAGATTTGATGAAAAATATGACGAATATTCAGCTGTAAAATCAGTAAATATAAGTTAATTGCTAATTTATCAGTATATTTTTTCGATGAGAAATAGAGTGAACATTCATAAGTGAAATCACTACGAAGGTATGAGTTGAATGTTTCAAGAATAATTGTCAGATTTTCTTGACTGAGTGTTTCATTGCATTATCAGATTCTACATGCTTTTGGATCGCGATAAATTATTTATGAATTTAATCACTTCTTCTTGAGACTTTATTCAAACACGCTTTTCGTAAACTTGATAGAAAAATATAAAACTTAATCCGAAACTCAAACAAATGAAATTTGGAAACGCTCAAACAAAATGACAGTTTTCGTTATCTTTGCGATAAAGCAGACGATCAGTATCTAGTATTTGATAAAAGAATATTTTCTATCGTATACTTTTAAAATATAGCTGTGATTGAGGTCTTTATTTGATATAGTGAAAGCATGACTTACAGCTTGCTCTAGACTACAGGAAGAATTTTGTGAAGGTAGTCTACCATAAATCGGTTGTTTTGCCAAAAAGTCGATGCTGTAAGTGAACTGATGTTGCAAGATCGTCATGTGACTTAGCGTGGAAATGAGCTTGACAGTCAAAAATATTTTTTAGCTCATCACGGGAGGCAAGAAATGTTGAAAAAATTCAATCGTGGTACTTCAAAAGACGTCTATAAAATAGTTACATTTTTGTTCATCTCACCATCGAGCTATTAGAGCGCAATGTGGAATGTTCAATTCTGAATAATATTACCAACATTTTTTTGTCAGAAGTATTCAGAAAAATAAGGGAACCAATCGCAGAAGACGATTCGTTCTCCATTACCAAAATGTAAGCTTTCACACACCGGCTCAAACAACAGCATTCTGTGAATTGATGGGTCATCCGCCGTACAGCATCGATTGAGCACAAAATTATTTCTTCTAATTGCTGCCGATCAAACATAAAATGCGAGATCAACGATTTTCAACGTCTGAAGAAGCATTCAAAATGCATATTTTGGAGGAACCGTTATCAAAGTGGACAAAGTGCATCGAAAATTTAGTTTTACTTTTCTTTCTCAAAATTTATGTGCCAAGCTACATTATTTGTTTTAATTCGAACAAGCTTTTGTATTAAAATTTTGATTGAAATAAAGGATAAAAGCCATAAATCTAAAAAAAAACTTTAGTTGTGTACACAAAGGCCTCAAAACATATGTGAAAAATATCCTTTTTCCTGGGAGTAAATTGTTTTGGACTATCAGCATGATTACGAATATATAAGAAATTGAACCATTTTTTTTGTTTTTTAAACTTGTCATCATCCTTCGCTGATTGCACCTCCGAAACAATATATACACATATAAATGTATATATACATATAAAAAATAATATAATATAAACTCGTACATATATGTATAAAATGATAACTGCACTTCCAAATATAGCCGTGACTCCTCCTATCTATAAGTGAGTGATTAGAAGCCATGCGCTCTGCTTGTTACAGGGGGTCAACGATAACAATGTAACACATCACAATTTATTATGCCCACACACATTTGTGCAGTCATTATTTATAAGTATTTTTGGGTGTTAATTAAATAATTCCATGAACTGTGCAGTTTTTTTATTTGGTACTGTGTATCTTTGTATGAATGGCAAGTAATGCATTCGTTAAAAAAAATAGATAGAAAAGACTAAAAAGTGGGTCAAGAAATTCTGTCTGTCTGTTCCACTACAGCCTAAGCGGCAGTTCGATTTTTTCTTAACCTGCCAAGTAGCACTTTTGAATTAATCCCACCACACGTCTTTTTTACGACCAAAAACAAGGCTACCTGTCAAACAATATTTTTGGCTTACAAAAATATTCCCTTTCTCAAAAAAAAAACAAAAAATCTTTCGGTAAAACTAGCCCATGGTTTAAAAAGAATTTCAGAAAGACGGTTATTATATTTTTTTCTAAAATTTTCTTATACTAAAGCTCCTATGTGTAGTGGTGTTTTGAATTAAAAAAAAAAACAGTTATTCAATACTTCGAAAACTTGGCAACTAACAGTTTCTTAACCGTATCTAAAAGATGTAAGCAAATTGTCTTTATATCCAAAAATAACGGAAGCCACCGTAAATTCGAATTCGAAAATTACATTTTTCTCGTATTTTAAATTTTTTGGTGTGATTTGCTAAATTTTTACGATCTATTATTTAACAAAAGAAAATTGTAAACTAAGACATTACTATCAGTCATATTTTAGTAACATTTTTATTTACATACAAAAATGTTTACAGAAGCTGCTGAAAATATTTTAAAATAACATACGAGTAACATATACAAACCTATCTTAGCCTACTCCTTGACTTGTATCTGAAGTGCAGTTATCTTAAGCTTGATTGCTTCTAAGCAGTGCTAAGGAAGCCTGAGGAAGCTTTACCCTAAAATAAAAATTTATAATATAAATGTATATTATACATATAATATATGTTTGCCTGGTAATAGTAATATTGCTCAGAATAAATATATATAATAAATTCATAAAATCAGTCTTTTTAAATACTATACTACTCTCTGTGAAATTTAATTCAATGCAATTAAATATCTAAGACATAACTTGTAATATCGTAAGTAAAAAAAAAAAAACTTTTTTGTTGCTCATACGCCCTGGTGTCCCTTATATTTTTAGGTGCATTTGAGTTATTTTATCAAATGGAATTATATGAACCGTAAATAATTGCGATACATACAAACATAGGTTCTACATGTCCAGTTTACATTTGTAGCAAATTACGACGATAGAAAAGACGAAAAAAGTGGGTCTACTTATTTTGTCTGGCTAATCGCTTCGTAGATTTTGCTTAAACATTTTTCAAATAGTCAAACATCCCACTGTCAATATTGTAAAAGTTTAAAACCGTTATCATAAACACATTTTGCATGACATGCATCGGCGCAAGTCATTCTTGTTCACAGATAGCTGGAGTTTGTTGTGAAGAAATTTTTACAGTGTTTTTAATTACATACAAAAAAGTGGAGATTATTTAATATTAATTTTTTTAATATGAAGCCTTCAAGTTCTGGTATGTGTTAAGCAGTCGTTTTTGGAAGCTTGTGTTACTTATTTTTAGGAACTGTAAGAACCGCGGAAAAATGTGAAAATTTCTAAGATTTGTTTCAACAATAAGGTACAAGTTCAAATATGATTTTTATAATCCGGAGGAAGCTTGTAATACGGTCAGCTGAAAATATCAATTTACAAACATTATTTAAAAACAGCAAAATTAAGAGAGTCTACATCGATTTCAATGTTGAGTTTTGATACTCAAATGAGCTTGAGACCAGTGGGACAGGTTAATGTTTCTGAAGTATTAAAGTAGATAGCAACAACTACCCCTGACCGAGCAAAAAAATATAAGAAGTCATATAGGGAGTCACTCGAAATAAACAGTTGTAGAATGTCAGGCCAAGAAGCAATAGGGGTTGCAGTTGAAGCGCAACTACCTCGGCATCAATATAATATTATGAGAATGAGTGCATCAGAAAAATTTCCCGCATATAAGGTCCTACAAGCTGCAAATAAACAATGTTATCCATCCTCTGAGTGCATCAAAGTTAGCGAAACCTTAGTAGAGGTTTTAGGCACTGCTAGATTTAACCACAAAGCGTTTGTTGGAATCGCAGAAGGAAGTTATCAATCTACTAACAACTAACATAAAAAAGATGCACATTATTATAATTGTTGTGGCTAGTGGCTATGAAATTGATGTCGAGAAGTTAAAAAAATTTCACAATTGATAATGCCAAATATTATGTGAAAAAGTATCCCTGATATTGCATGTCACTAACCCTTCATAAATATTTAATTCATGGACCAGAAATAATAGTCCATACTCTGTTGCCGATTGGTCAACTGACTGGAGGAAGCTCAAGAATCAAGAAATATGGATAACCAAGAAATTTTAAACTCTTTTTTACTCAGTTCTGATCCCATAATCACAAGCACGAGGAAACTATACGAAAAAAAGGAGCTACACCTTCCAAAAGAAGCATTAGGTTTGCTTGAAACCTCCCCTGTGGTGAATGTGCGATGATTTTGTTTTAAATTAATGAAAAATCAATCATATTATATTTGTTTTTTGGAATTAAAATTTGTTTTATACTATTTTCTTTTTGCTAAAAAAATTATGTGTAGGCGTATTTATGGCCAAATTTGACAGCCCTAAGTTTGATACACTGAAAAAGGTCGGTATATTAATTTTTCAACTTTTTTTTTAAGTACAAAAAGTGTGTGTTTTGTGGGCGTGGTAAATATTGGGCTTAGAAATATTAAGAAATTGGTTCTGTAAACATTTCCAGAAAATTTTCGGGTTCCTAGCTCTATTGGCTGATTTATTGTCACCAATAGAGTCATTCTGCCCTAGTGTGCAACGTATTTGTTTCTTTTTTTAAGACAAGAAAAAACGGTAAATTTATTTCGAAATCTTAGAAAATAAATTTTTTCTCTCAAAAACTGATCAACACATTTTTATGGGAAAAAAATAAAAAAAGTAGAAGCTAGCTTATGGTTAAAATCATTCCAAAAAATGATTTATTTATGGTACTTCCGATAGGACTATAATTGTTTTGTTTTCGATTCTCTCAAAATCTTGTGAAGTCAAACCATGCAGTTTTAAATATTATCTGAAGGATTTAAAAACAAAATTGTTCTTTTATTAAAAAAAGCTTACCAACCTAACAGATGTTAAAAGCCGTTTTGTAAAATTTTATTTTTCTCAAAAACGACTCCAAGAATTTTGATAATTATGTTTCGTATCGCTTAATTTCAGCTATCTGTCTTTCAAATTTAGATAATTTAAAATTAGACATAATTAATAGTACCTTCCATAGAACCCTTCTTTCATTTTCATAAATAAGCTTTAAAATGTTGAAAAAACATTCCATATCAAAACTTTCAAAGGGCTATTTTTCAGATTGATAAAAAATATTTTTTTCTCAACTTGACATTTCAAAAACAGTTGAATCTCTCAGTCTAAATTTTTTTCACGATTCTCCTATACAGACTTCTCCCCCTATAAATGTATTTTATCATGATTTTCATAAAGCTAAATTTTCTCAAATTAATAAATATATCAACAGAGTTTCCTTTAATTTTGACAACTTTACTGTAAATGATGCAATAGACATATTTCATAGAGAAATATTTAATTCTATTTCTCTTCATGTACCCTTTTCTCCACGTAAGACTTCGTCTTCTTTCCCACCTTGGTGTAATCACAGCCAACGATCGTTGCGTAACAAGAGGAATAAGTTTTGGTCAATTTTCCTTTATTCTCGATCTCCAACAGACTACTTTAATTATCTTGGTACCTATCTTCACTTTACCGAACTTAACAGCTCCCTCTATGAAAGCTATTTAATCGGAACCCAAAGTAATCTTATTCAAGACCCTAAATCCTTCTTCCAATTTGTCAACCTTAAACGAAAATCCGATGGTTATCCTCCCTCTCTCTCTTTCAATAACGAAATTTCAAACGAACCACAAACTATCGCCAGCTTTTTGCTAGTTTTTTTTTTTAAATCACTTACTGACGACTCCTTTATACCCGATTGTAATTATTTCAATTATTATTTACCGAATTTCTCCCTCGGACCATTTATACCTCATACCATTGATCCATTTCTCATCGAAAATAAGCTGAATCAAAATCAACTCAATGATGAGTATATTCCCGGCCCAGATGGTATCCCCGCCATATTTCTCAAAAAATGCTCTTCAACGGAAATGAAGTCGACGTTGTCTCAACCGATTTTAGTAAGGCCTTTGACAAAATCTCACATAAGCTTATTTTGTCCAAACTGTCCACCCTTGGGTTTGAACCAATCTTCTTAAGATGGATTTTTTCTTACCTGAAAACACATTACTACAAAGTTCGATTCAGATCTTCTTTCTCTGATGATTTCTTAGCTACTTCCGGGTCCCACAAGGCAGCCACTTCGAACCTCTCATCTTTATTCTTACTATTAACATTCCCATATTTCACTCTACGCCGCCGACGATACAAAGTTTTTCAAAACCATTCCACATTCCATTCTACAACTTGATCTCAACAGTGCCTAAAAAGTTGCTTAGAGCAATTCAATCACATTTTCACGACGCATCCAATCGACTCCCCGTCAATACCTTCTTCATTATCAACCCCTTTGCACTGCTGTATCAATTCGAGACCTTGGTGTTTTATGTGATAGAGAGCTCAACTTTCTCACACATATTGACGAGATTATACTCAAAGATTATACACTAGGCTTTGTGAAACGTTGGTCCAAAGAATTTTCTGACCCCTACGTAACCCGATCTTTATACATAACCTTTGTTCGCCCGCTTCTTGAATTCGCCTATCAGGTATGGTCCCCTTAGCAACAAATTCATATATCCAGAATCGAGAGTATTCAACGTCGTTTCCTACGTTTCGCAGACCGACTTCTGTTAATTAACTTGAATATGCTGGAAGAACGAAGAGCAATAAGCGACATTCTCTTCATTCATCAACTAAAGGGTTTTTCAACAGGGACGCTACTTTGACATTTCTCTTCAGTAAGGTTTGCCATTTCATGATGGAAAGATATACGAACCAACAACGAGTCAAAATTATTAAAATTTACTACCGAAATTCGAAGTCAGTGGCCTGAACGTTAAGAGCGCTACGTCCAATTTATGGTCGTCATAATCGTCCTAGCAGATCAACAATTGAGCGTCTAGTGGTCGTCGGTCATGCGATTTGACGCCGTTAGACAATTTCGTGTGGGGCTACGTCAAGTCTATGGTCTATGCTAAAGGGGGGTATTACCCCCACAAAAATTTAAAAAAAATAATTAAAAGCTACCACCATCCTTTATTACACAGGATAGCTGTTTTGGCACCAAATGAAACTCAGTAAGGTGCAACTTCCGATCCTTCGGAGTTCAAAATGTATTGATGTAATGGTTTCACAATAAATATATATTCGAAATAATGTCAGGTACCAACTCTTACTACAATATGTAGTCCGTCTCCAAACTCTTCTTTTAATTTCATGTGGTTCAAATTCTCGACTAAAACATATAATACGTAATTGTTTTCTTAATCGATGTCCAAACCTGGGGTGGAATCGTGTAAGGTGATAGTTGATTATCAATTTGTTGATTGTCGTTTTGACCATCGCTCTCTCTATAATTCTTAATTGATATGATAGAGACAGTTATAGTCAAAAATTGATAGTCAACTATCACCTTTCGCGATTCCACTCGCAGATATTTAACTTCTCGTGAATTAAGTTCTGTTCGACTCCATAGAAAGAAATGTCTCCCTTTATCCTCGCACTGCAATTTTAAAAACAGGTAATTTGAATGTACACAAATGTTCTTGGCGTCGCTTTTCTAGTCAGAATTACCTTACTCAGCTTATCCAAGAGCCTACTCAATTTTTTTTTTTTTTTTCTTATAATCTACACGCGCTCAAGGGATTATGATTACCCTTTAAATGTTTCAACACAGCGCGGGCGTAAAGTTAAGGAAGAGAAAGAATGATAGGAAAGATGTGTGGCACGATGTTCTGAGACTGAAGGTTGTTGTCTCAGATATTTTATCTCCAGGGATGGCGGCTGAACTAAAGCGGAGAATGCCATGTCTTATTTCTATGTCGCTTATAATTCACATTATTTTATTCGTGTTCATCCTTGTTCGGGATACTAGTTTTAACTCAATTACATGTTGTTAGTGTTATGCCTGAACAACATGTAATGAGTAAACCAGCAACCCATTGATGACAATCGGCGCGTTTTATTGGTAATCTATATCTAGCGCAGTAATACAAGCACCAAAAAAAACGTTTTATTCACTCTTTAACTCACTCTTCTTTGTTCCTTCTTACTTGTGGAATTAAGAATTAACTTACACGGATGTGTTCGAAAGATCTGTATCTCGTTTTTAAGCTGGAGTTGAAATATTCATGAAAATGCAGATCGAGTTGATTTAGAGTTTTTCTCACTGTTAAATTTGATTTAAAACTTACAAAAGTGCGAAAATATATCGCATATATATACTGAGTTTTGGAGAAAAAAAACATAGTACTCAATAAAATGACATTGGCGCAAAATTTTAAACAGCCTCTTATTAAGGTAGTAGTATTAAACTTCTTATATATTTCCTAACTTTAAAGTAGTTTTCTAATTTCAAACATTTTTTAAAACAATAGGAGTTCGTGCAAAAACTAAGTAAACAGACCTATTTTGACGTTTTTAAATGTTAAAGAGTCATATGAAGTTACTCGTATAACGATACTAAAAAAATAAAATAGCTATTCTAAAAGATTAGCTTTAATTTTTTCAGTTGTTATATAAATTCAGCATAATGCCGCAGTTATAAGACATTTTTGAACAAATGCTAGTGAACTGATAAAACATATCAATCGAATTCAATATTTCAATATTTAATATTTTATAATAAAATTAGTGGCAGTAGTGTAAAGCCGGAATTATGGTATGAATTAAAGTTTTGCATTAGAAAAAATATTTGTTCTATAAATTTCGGAGCGATCACACTTTGGATTAGTAAAGGCAAAGTATAACAAAATAAATACAAACGAACACACCCTCAAGTATGCCACATATATTTTTTCAGACACCACCTAAACACCTCCTACATTTCAACATCCGAAACTCCATCTTCACTAAATTATCCATTTCAATTACTAGCTTATTTTTATTCACTAATCGTTTGTTGTTGTTTTCCATGTTAAATTTTGCGATGTAGTGTATTCACTAACCAATAAAACACGGCTAATTTTAGAAGGTTTTTAATGGAATTAAAACGACATAGACGACGGCAGGGATTGAACCTGTGATCATGAGGTTCACAGGCGAGCACACATCCATCGCCCTACGGCCACCCCCAATACTGGAGGTTAATAGTTAATGCAGAAATGAAATATAGAAAAATAGAAATATATACGGGAAATTCATTAGAAGACAACCGACCGACACGTAGTCTGGAAACTGTGCATTCCTTCTTGTTTGGCAAATCCTCGAAATAAACCTTTAAGCGATTTGCGTTTTTACTGAAATAATAGATGCGTTTTATTATCACACATGGACCCTAAATGATGAGAAGAGATCACGAGGACGACCGAAAAAAAGATGGGCTGACGATCTAAACAAATTTAATCAAAACTGGTACAATGATGCAAAAAAATAGATTCATATGAACCGCAATGGGGGAGGCTTATGCCAGATAAAGTAAATCGAATATATTATGAAACAAAAAAGATCAAAACAGTAATTGAATAACAAATTTAATTGAAGTATTTATTTTTACGTAGTTACTTGTAAGAAAAATCGTTTTGTACATATTATAATGAAAACAACAATATTGGCAAATAAAGCTTTATATAATAATAATAATAATAATAATAATAATAATAATAATTACAAAAACAATTTGGGATCCTGCTTTCTATCTAGATCTTATTCTAAGATCCAAAAATTAGTTCACTGTACTGTGACGAGTAGATAACTTTATTATGGTAACTTTATTAGTGTAAACTGCTTTGTAAAGAAAAAAGACAAGAAACATGTGAAAATTAACAAACACAAGCAAAAGAGAGATGAGCAAACAACACTACTGTCACTATGATCCGTATCGTTTTATTTTCATTAAATGGATCATTGGTGATAATAAAACGCGGCTAATGATATGAATTTCTGAATATCGTAACGAGAGAGAAAAACAGAGATGGTGGCTATACATTCTACATTCGTGTAGTGCGGCTTAAGAAAGAATATCTGAACTTAACAATACACCCATCATTGGACTTGACGGTAAATTGATGAGTAGTTCCAATGTTTTACTGTTGAATTGTGTTAGCGAAGGAATGCAACTGGCTATTTCACTGGAGCACTGTCTCTTTAATAGCCAAACCACAATCTCGCGTTTGGTCGGTCGGGCGTTGACATTTTGAATAAAAACAATAGACTCTTATGAGGCAATCTGAAATGTTACCTCCGGCGTTGCGACCGCTTTATATCGTAATATCGTAAACGTCAGACCAACACCAGGCCAAAGCAAAAGTAGATCTATTTTCTATTCGGTCGGGCGTTTGACAGTTCATTGTCGGCCGTATTTTGTATTTTTTGTTTTGAAAGTTGAAAATTGAAGTGAAATAAGAAGTAAGTAATTGAAGTTCTTTTTTTATAAATAATTAAATCGAATGTCGCCGGTTTCATTCGGGTTATTTTAAAAAAATGTTCTGGATCATGCTTTTGCATTGCATCATAATTAAGAGCAAAGAATCCATCAGTGTCTCTGCTTAAATTGAGCTCCCGAACCCATCGCTGCCTTTCTACTCTTTTTTCGTCGTTTTTAAATGCCTCATACCCAGCATAGCTCACAACACCGAACAAGGAAAAGTCAAGGAGGTCATTAAGATCATCCATATCGGCCATATCCATCTCTTGTTTAAGAAAATAGCTTCACAAATTAACTATTTTAAATGCCCAAAATTTAAAATACGCAATATTATACGAGTATACCTTGTAAATTAATAAACAGTAACAAAATTCATTGGAATATAACAATTAAGTAGGTACTTATCAAAGATGTCATGGAAATGTCAGTCAACGCTCGAGGTTTGAAGCTAAATTTCGTTTTACAAATGCTACGGTCGCGCTTTTTGACACACAAAATCGTATATACGATCAAACGCCCATTTAACGCCGGACCGACGAACGCGAGATTGTGATTTGGCCATAAGAAACTATAAAATAAAACGAGACAACAAATATTTCAATGCAGTTGCTTTAGTTATGTAAATATCTTCAATAATTATAAAGGCTCTTCTCTGAATATTATCCAAAATACGAAACTTAATTGAAGGTTTACAAGACCATATGTATATGGCAGTTATACTCCAACTTGGACGGGTGTTAAATATAATAGCAAGAAAGGAAGTGTCGATGAACACTGGTCTTGAATGTTTGAAAATTAAAATAGCAAGGGAAAACCGTGCAGGGTAAATTATTAACTTCCCATAGGGAGTTATTGTAATCGGTCCGATTTGTCAAATTGGAATTTTTGATATTTCTCGACATTTCAAGGCTAGAGGCTATATCAATCATTTTTAGAGAGATGTCTGTGTGTGTGTGTGTGTACGTACGTTCGTACGTCCGTACGTTCTGGTACCATTTTTCGTCGTCGATATCTTAAGAAAGAGTAAAGATATCGACTTCAAATAAATTTTATTAAATAATAACTTCAAAAGATAATATCCGCTCTAAAACTACATATTTTTAGAGCGGATATTTATTTTGTAAGTACCCTTCCATCAATAACCAAACCATATCTTTTATATTTGAATATTTCGTTTTTAAATTTTTTTTTTCAATTAAAATGTTTGGAACCGAAATAATAAAGTAATTTCTATAATATAATACATAATTTTATAATTTTATTATCAAATTAATTTTTAGAAGAATGTATATACTGTACACACGTATATGAATAAGGTTGTTAAGTTGTACCCAAGTCCCACATATTCAAATTCCATTAATAGCTATGGTAAAATTGAAGAAAACGTCACAATATGTTTTTATCTTTTTGTCCATGAAAAAGATGTAAAATTCTACTCAAGGTTTTCTTAGGTGTAGGAACACAGATTTATTAAAAAACACGGAAATCTATAATTCAGTATATAATATGTACCTACCAACCTTCGTAATTATTACAAGAAATTTAACATTTTAAATAGAAAAGTTTAAAATTAGTTAAACACATTTTCTGTAAGAAAAACATAAAATAAGCGACTAAGTATCCTCATCATCAACAAAACAAAGCAAATTTCCTAATATCATAGTATATACCACAAGCATCATCGATTTTTAAAACAGGAGTCATTGTATATCCAGTGCAGATCACAGCATTTTAATCCGGAAAAACCGCAACAACAATTACACTATGAAACCATCTACTTCGATCTTCCATCTACTGCTCTATGATCGAAGTATGTATACAAAATATCATACCAATTACCACAACAGATACAGTACCTGACCGAAACAAGTTAACGAGCTCACCAAAGGGTTAAATGTGCAACAACAACCACATTAGGTAACCCAAACCATCTTCTTCAATGGAGTTGTTAAAATGCAACAACAAACACATTGCGGAACCGAGAACATGTCAAGGAGTGCAGCAAAGGGTTAAATGTGCAAGAAAATGGACCGATCATTTTTTTTTTCATATGCAGGTCAGCGATATATTCTTTTTAAAAGCAACAACAACCACGCTATTTGAAAAAAAAAACTAAATATTAAGTTTTCAAGACCACAAGTGGGAAGTTATCAGTGTGGGTCGCACCCAGCCTCTTTTTTTTTATTTTTATTTTTGGCTTTGCAAATATAATGATAATAGTATTGATGAGAATTTCTTGTTTTTATTTAACTGCTTTCCGGGATGCCAAAAATCGTTGTCAGCGGAATTCCAACGAAATATTTTATGAGAAGCGTGTTTTTCTTATTTAATACGCGATGTGTATGAAATAATACTTGCACTCACTTCAACTGCTAAGACAATATATACTCGTAGTAAAAAAATTGTTAGGAGCCAGGTTTAAACTGGGCATATTTTCGGCGCATGAGAAGTGGTGACAGCACGCTTGCTGTTGCTCGGCTTAACTTTGGGGTGGTTCTTGTTACCTCTCAGTGCACTTCCTGCTCAACTAAACATTATTTTCTTTTCGTGCCTAAGTTTGGTGGAAAAGAAAACACAAATCTAGAGACTGACGATATCTTAGAGAAAAGACAGTTTGGTTCTTCGATTTCAATAAAAAATTGAAAGAAATAAAAAAAATAACCTATCTAATCTTACTAACATATTAACTAAAACCCAATGCCATAACAAAATTAATAAAGAAAAAAAAAAATAAACTAAAAAGAAAAAATTAATAAATCCTAACCTAATTCTGAAAAAAAACTAACTACTCATATATTCTACATATGTATGTCCTATATAAAAGCTCCTCCTTTTAATCGCCTTCAGACACCGCCACACTGAATTCCAAAAGTTCGTCTGCTGTTATTGACGAAGGTCTGGCCAACCCACCCAAGTATCACAAAGATACTTTCTTCGCTATTTCCTTGGCCATATGTCAAATGAAAATAGCCACTATAGTGACCCAATCAGTCACGAGTTAGTCCGTAGTGAAAAGTCCGTTAATGTCATGACATCAAACCAAATATCGCATCTGGACGGCTTTACTAAGCCTCCACACACAGTTAGCTGGAAAATTAGTACACCATTTTTCTAAGTTTAAAAATTTCAAATTCCAATTTTATTAAAAATATTCATCAAAACAAAATCAAAAATTATTAAAAAAAATTAAGCTCTCCTGCTTGTTCCTTTTCCTATACCTACTCTAAAAATTCAGAAATTTAAAACTTAAAACTAATAGAACCAATTGAAATATGAAATCAAGAAAATCAAAAAAATGTGACCTTAATGATTTATCAAGGATCTTTTTATCCACCAAAATTGCGTCGTCATTTATTTAAATTTGAATTTTAAGTAAATGCAATGATAGAACAAATAGATTGATGAACTGTTTCTGCTTCAACAACCGCTTTCAACCATGCAAACCAAATTTTATACTCACCCTAACCCCTCCCAACAGATGCAAAAATCTGGTCCTGTCCAAAAATGCAAAGAAACAAATTTAAATAATTAACTGTAAATTTTTTATGTCACTGAACTTAATGTCAGATAAAGTGTACACAAAAAACAACGATGCACACAGATTCCTTAGGAATAGATCACTGCAGAATCTATGAAGAAATTTATAGAAGAACACAATAGATATCATTTTCAAATCGCCTTAAGTCCTTAAGTAAAGGGATTTTTCCCTACATATTCCATCACTGTACTGTACTATGTACTTAGGTATAATAAAGCAAAACGAAAACAGGTAAAAATAAAAAAAAAAAAAAAAAAAACATGCAACAGATATTATATTGTATATGTTTGTGTTTGTTCTTATATTTCAGGACCACAAATGCAGTTTTGCGTTGGTGTCTGTATGCATA
Source organism: Chrysotoxum bicinctum (assembly GCA_911387755.1). Lineage (NCBI taxonomy): Eukaryota > Metazoa > Arthropoda > Insecta > Diptera > Syrphidae > Chrysotoxum > Chrysotoxum bicinctum. The sequence continues at coordinate 9,663,921 of OU426991.1, read as the reverse complement.
TTCTTATACCTACATAGTTAAAAATATTTTGTATACATATTTGTTTTATGTCACAAAGTTTGTGATTTCAATCAAAAATACTTGCTTATTCCGAGTAGGTACTCTACCCACTCGAGTAGATGCTTGCTACCCGCACTACCCAACCCTTCCACCCACTCGATAATACATTGAGTGCAACTTCAATAGTATAAATCTTTAACCGATACCAAACAGGAGAATATTTACACATACTTACATAAATATACATTTCTATTTTCGAAATATGATTTTTCAGTTTGCACTGTTTTATAGTTTATTTTTACTATGTAACAAAACGATATGAGTTTTTATATGAAGGTTTTTTATAATACAAACTCTATATACTACTGAAATAAATCAGCCAAGTAGAAGACTTAGCACTATTATTGGACTTGTTGAATTATTGATTCAAATTAGCTTTTTTGGCCTTTAGTCCACAAAAATTGGCGTTTCGTCCGGGTCATCTCACATGGACTCATCAGTTGACTTGTGAGGACCTTGTCAATACGCAATTTTTGTTAAGTTCAGTTCATCTTACATGAATTTTTTGACAAAAATCCAATGTGAACTATATCCAACAAAGATTAGAATTGTAATCATTAATGTTGGAATTTTTTTTTTTTGCCCGTGGCCTGGCATTGAATATTTATATGAAGGTTTTTTATAATACAAACTCTATATACTACTGAAATAAATCAGCCAAGTAGAAGACTTAGCACTATTATTGGACTTGTTGAATTATTGATTCAAATTAGCTTTTTTGGCCTTTAGTCCACAAAAATTGGCGTTTCGTCCGGGTCATCTCACATGGACTCATCAGTTGACTTGTGAGGACCTTGTCAATACGCAATTTTTGTTAAGTTCAGTTCATCTTACATGAATTTTTTGACAAAAATCCAATGTGAACTATATCATAATTCATGTAAGATGAACTGAACTTAACAAAAATTGCGTATTGACAAGGTCCTCACAAGTCAACTGATGAGTCCATGTGAGATGACCCGGACGAAACGCCAATTTTTGTGGACTAAAGGCCAAAAAAGCTAATTTGAATCAATAATTCAACAAGTCCAATAATAGTGCTAAGTCTTCTACTTGGCTGATTTATTTCAGTAGTATATAGAGTTTGTATTATAAAAAACCTTCATATAAATATTCAATGCCAGGCCACGGGCAAAAAAAAATTCCAACATTAATGATTACAATTCTAATCTTTGTTGGATATAGTTCACATTGGATTTTTGTCAAAAAATTCATGTAAGATGAACTGAACTTAACAAAAATTGCGTATTGACAAGGTCCTCACAAGTCAACTGATGAGTCCATGTGAGATGACCCGGACGAAACGCCAATTTTTGTGGACTAAAGGCCAAAAAAGCTAATTTGAATCAATAATTCAACAAGTCCAATAATAGTGCTAAGTCTTCTACTTGGCTGATTTATTTCAGTAGTATATAGAGTTTGTATTATAAAAAACCTTCATATAAATATTCAATGCCAGGCCACGGGCAAAAAAAAAATTCCAACATTAATGATTACAATTCTAATCTTTGTTGGATATAGTTCACATTGGATTTTTGTCAAAAAATTCATGTAAGATGAACTGAACTTAACAAAAATTGCGTATTGACAAGGTCCTCACAAGTCAACTGATGAGTCCATGTGAGATGACCCGGACGAAACGCCAATTTTTGTGGACTAAAGGCCAAAAAAGCTAATTTGAATCAATAATTCAACAAGTCCAATAATAGTGCTAAGTCTTCTACTTGGCTGATTTATTTCAGTAGTATATAGAGTTTGTATTATAAAAAACCTTCATATAAATATTCAATGCCAGGCCACGGGCAAAAAAAAAATTCCAACATTAATGATTACAATTCTAATCTTTGTTGGATATAGTTCACATTGGATTTTTGTCAAAAAATTCATGTAAGATGAACTGAACTTAACAAAAATTGCGTATTGACAAGGTCCTCACAAGTCAACTGATGAGTCCATGTGAGATGACCCGGACGAAACGCCAATTTTTGTGGACTAAAGGCCAAAAAAGCTAATTTGAATCAATAATTCAACAAGTCCAATAATAGTGCTAAGTCTTCTACTTGGCTGATTTATTTCAGTAGTATATAGAGTTTGTATTATAAAAAACCTTCATATAAATATTCAATGCCAGGCCACGGGCAAAAAAAAAAATTCCAACATTAATGATTACAATTCTAATCTTTGTTGGATATAGTTCACATTGGATTTTTGTCAAAAAATTCATGTAAGATGAACTGAACTTAACAAAAATTGCGTATTGACAAGGTCCTCACAAGTCAACTGATGAGTCCATGTGAGATGACCCGGACGAAACGCCAATTTTTGTGGACTAAAGGCCAAAAAAGCTAATTTGAATCGATATGAGTTTTTGTTTTAAGAGGTATTCTTATAACTTGGTTGGAAATACTCAATGCACTGATGCAAAATGTATCACAAGACTAGGGAAAGAAAAAATATAAAATATCTAAGTTTAAATGAAGAAATTCAAAACACATATTATGAGAAATGAGCTAAGAGGACTTTTAAAAGCAGCATTATATTTGTTAGAGATCGGTGTCTTAAGAAGTTGGATTACAAAAAAAAAAAAAAAACAGTATTCCAGAAGACCGGATTTTTAAAAGCAGGATTCCGATACTACTCCAAATATTGAAATTATGATAACATACTCGAAGGAGTCTGAAAAACTTTTCTCCCTATCGATACCTTAATGCACACATCGCATGCTTAATGGAATACTTACCCATTAGCAGATAGGTCAAAATTGGGAGCGGGTCATAATTCTGGTTTTCAAAATTCTGTTTGGTCAAAATTCTGTTTTTTTTTTATAAAAATTCTGTATGGTCAAAATTCTGTTTGTCCAAAATTCTGTATTACTAAATTCTGTCAATGCAAAATTATTCTGTATTTCAAAATTCTGATGTGCAAAATTCTGTTTCCTGAGCAGTGAAATTCTGGCTAAGAAAAAAATATGTATAACAATATGATAAAATATGATTTATGATTTCAATCTAAGCGTGATGAATATGCGTCCCTCTTTTGCAATATTAAAACTGTGTAGTACTATTTTATAATCCTGTCAGTAGGTACTAAAATTAAAATCGTTTTAAGTGTATACCTACTATATTGTATATTCTTATTATGTTTAAATTATGTATTTTCCATAACAAATATTCTGTTTTTAAAAAAACAGAATTTTGAAAGCAGAATTTTGAACGTACAGAATTTTGAAATGCATAATTTTTTAATACAGAATTTTGGACATCCAGAATTTTGTACAAACAGAATCATGCAAAACAGAATTTTGGCATGCAGAATTTTGAAAGCAGAATTATGACCCATACCGAATTTCGACCCCAACCCGTCAAAATTGAGTTACGTACAGATACAGGCTTTTGCAATCCTCAGATCTCATGAATAGTTTATCATACTTTAAGAACACCAGTATTCATGATTAATTTATGAATTAGTTTTAATTTTATCCGTCAACAAGTAGGACAAATCCTCATAGCAAGATCTTTTTTTGCAATTTCCCAAAAATCGTTGCTGTTTTTGGCAAAAATGGACATAGCACAAGAAGCTTTGATACGTGCATAACTTTACTAATGCAGCTCAATTTGTATTGATATTTAAGTATGTTATGGCCTGATACCTTTTTTAATAGTAATGCGCAATAATAATCTTCAATAGTTTTCCATTTTATGCATGATAAAATAAAATATGAAAGGACATAGCAATTTTGTACTTGATATCAGTTGTTCAAATATTACACAGAACACAACTTAGTTTCTGAACCGTTAGCTTATAACTTAATTTATTATGCTGAAGACATTAATTTTTTACCAAACCGTATTATATGTAGTAAAATAAAACTTATGTATATTACTGATATTTAATATATAAGAAAATATTTTTTATTGCAACAAAAGTAAAAAACAACACGATTATTAAATAATTTTTATTTACATGGTTTTCCTTTTCATCTTCGTTTCACCATACTGCGATGTCTCCAACAGCGCTACCTGATGGGAAAGCACTATAATATGCGGCGTACTCATTAGGTATAACCTCTTGATTGTGTAAGCTGAGCAAATCCCTTTTTTAGTAATCGATATGTTATTTTAGTTTTATATTTTCTTTTAAGAATAATTTTGTCCCAATTTATATCAGAAGGGATAATTTCTAATTCTTGAAATTCTTCCTCAATATTGTTAAGTTTCCTTCGAGGATGCAAGAAATTTTTCACCCCTTCTAATCTGGCTGTAATCTATAAAGCCTATATTCGTCCAAGGCTTGAGTATAAATCCCATATTTGTGCGGGTAGTCCAACACCCATTTGAGTCTCTTGGAAAGAATCCAAAAAAGAGCTTTAAAAATGATAGGTGATATAATTACAGTAAAACCAATTGAATCGCTCGAGCGCTTCCACAATGTTTCCTGTCTTTTACTATTTTATAGTTATTTTTATAAACAGTGTTCTAGTGAAATAGCCAGTAATACTCGCGCATCAGTTTGTAGGTACTTGAGCGCAACTTCTCAGACCTACTTTAAAATTCAGAGATTCTTTCTTTAGCCGCACTTCACGAATGAAGAATGCCTTACCCGACCCAATATTTCCTTCCCATTGCGATATTCAGTTATTCAAGACCAATGTGCATCGGTAGCTCATTTTAAATCTTCTCTAACTTTCCTAAATGATTGCACTGTCAAAATCACAGACATATGTAGCACATCTGTGCATTAAGTCATCGTTATCATAAAAATATTGAAGGTTTGAATGTAACAGCAAGAACTTAAGTGAACTGTAAATAAGTTTAGTAGTATATATGTTACACTGTTCATAATTAAGCATTGGCTTTTGCCATTAGCCGAAAAAGAGAATGTTTTCTTTATAATTAAGTTTGGATAATCAAGTTAAAATTAAAATACAAATTTCATTTAGTATTATTATTTAAAAGGCTTCATTTCATGTTTGTTGTAAAGGCAGTTCCAGTTTTATCCATTCAGTATTTGAAGCATTTCATCAACTGATAATAATGTGCTTTTACCCCAGATTGATACTTGTATCGGTTTGAGAACAGGGCATACTCCAATAAGGTGCTAAATATCTTCGTTTGTTCTTAGGTTGCACAATGTGCATGCCGAGTTTATATCCGTCCTAAGTGGCAAATAGTTGAGGGTAAAAGTTCACCTCAAGGCTGTACTCATCGTGGAAATAATTCTCAGGTCGGAGTTCATGTCTGATTATTTCATAAGTATTCCTTGTTTGGCTCATTTGGCTTTGCATGCGAGAGTTGTCTCGTGAGGAAACTGCAATTTTCTCCAATAGTTCTAAATGTGTTCTTCTTAAGGCAGAATCATTTTCATCCATTATCCTTAAATTATAATCTCTCTTTAGTTTTGACCATTCACTGAAGAGCTGTGTATTTCTGCTTTGGAGATGTTTGGCGATTATAAATGGGAGGATAAGTAGGTTGCATCATGACTTCCCGGATGTAAGAAAAGTGTGGTCTCATTGTGTATATGTGTAATGGCGGTAGACCAAGGTGCAGCATGTAATTTGAGGTGCTTTATGGCAGCTTTATTTTGTGGATTTGAAACCGTCTAATGCTACTTGTAGTGAACGGTCGATACTAAATGCATTCATTTTCGATAGCAGAGCTTGATGCCAAACTCTATGAAACTCCTTTGAAATATCAAGTGCACAAATCCTACTTTCTCCAAAACGATGTTAAGATTTGATTCACTATTTGGTGAGATATATACCATCAGATCAACATTTTTTTTTTTTTTTATTATTATACGCGCACTCAAGGGGTTATGAATACCCTTATAATGTTAAACACAGTGCGAGCAATCAGGAATGTAGAATAGGATGAGAAATGAGATACCGATGCACATTGATTTTGAATGTCTGCACATTGCAATGAGTGGGAAACATTGAGTCGGGTAAAGCATTCCACATTCGTGTAGTGCGGCTAAAAAAAGAATCTCTGTGCTTGAGAGTACGGCCGAAATTGGGCTCAAGGGTAAACTGATGAGCATTCCTAGAAGCACGAGTATTACGGTTGAATAGTTTATGAGGGGAGGAATGCAACTGGCTATTTCACTAGAGCACTGTTTATGAAAGTACCAATAAAATAATGATAGGCATGAAATATTGCGGCGGTGCTCGATAGATTCAAATATTTGAGTTAGACAAGGGTCACCTATCATTTTTATAGCTCTCTTTTGAGTTTTGTCCAAGAGACTCAAGTAGGTTTTTGGAGCACCTGCCCAGATATGGGAATATGAAAGCCATACTGACGGTCACTAGCTGGACAAATGCTGTTTTCCATTCACTCGAAAAGAGACCTGTAGAGTAGAAAAAAGAGCAACTGGTGATTGTTAGGGTTCTCAGTAGTCTACCAAGTAAAATTTAATCATGTAACAATCGCGTGGTATGCAGTGCAAAATGCTGATCAAAATCTTGAACGCTTAACTGATCAATGAAAAGTCAATTAATAATCTTCGAACAAATAATGGAGAGAGCAACATCTTATTAATCTGCGAGCACAAAAGGGGCTCTGCTTCGTTAGGTTGGTTATGTTTTCTTTTTACATTTGAATAACATTATGTGTCTTAGGTCTAAATTTTTTTCTTATTATTACTTATGATATTTACGTCAGCTTGAGCAGTGCTAACGGTCGTTGGCTCGTGTGGCGATGAAGGGGTGGATATGGGTCATTGTTGATTGCTGTCTGGTTTTTTGGTAGCTTCAATCTCTGTTGTGCTGCGTCCATGCAACATCATAGAAGTTTTCGAAGCTGTCTTCTCCAGCTATTCCAAATGCTTGGTCCATCATGGGGAGAGAGCAACATACCAGCTAGAGGAGCCTATGCACCCACCAGAAAATTCAGATGTAAAAATCCAAAGCCACCAAACAATGATAAAAGGCAGCAGCGAGCAGGTAAATGTAATAATTGCCAAAAGCAAGGGCCTTGAGCAAGAGTGTGTTTTAAAAATCAGCGAGGTCGACAAAACGAAGTTAATGCTGACCAAGATGAGAATTATCGCCATTTTCTTATTCGGGAAAAACCAAAAAAGGCATCCAAGTTGTCAGGCATCAATTTCTGATGGAATGTCTCATTTGTTCATCTTGTACTCAGCAACATCTCAATGTAAGACAAGGAACCTGTGGTATGCTGACTCTTGAGCTACTGACACATGTCGTTTCAGAGCGAGTGGGTTAAGATTTGCATTATATTAATGGAAGGAAAATGTTTAATACGGGTGGTGGATGGTCGAAAGTTGCGGGTGGATGGAATTCGTGGCGTTGACGTCCACGCTACGAATTCTAAAGAAGCTAATATTGTTCATACTATTAAAGTTGTTCTATTTATTTCATATCTTGGGCGAGATTTTATATCGTCAAGCATAATAATGCCGTGGCATGAACACTTAGGTCATGCCAATTTTAAGAAACTTCAAGAAATGAGCAACAAAGAAGTTGTAGCCGATCTCAAAATCAACCACATGTCAAGTGAGGACCCGTTTTGTGCCGACTGTGCTTATGGTAACCAAGTTTTGCTGGAGAAAATATTTATGTCAATCTCTGTGGTAAGATGAGGATTTCATCAATTGTTGGTGCCAGCTATTTTATTTTATTTATTTCATTATTTCATCAAACGGATCTTAAATGTACATATAAGTACCCTTATCCCTTAAAGACTAAATATCAGCTGAGGTTACCTAGAATAAATAATAACTGTTTTTAAATAAATCTCTACTAATACAATTAAAGAAATCAGCATAGTTACAAACAGAATTAGCTTCTCTTAAGCAGAGGCTCATTAAGCCCAGAATAAGCTTCTTGCTCACAAATATCTTGAAGGTGCATAGATTTCAATGAAAGATAACAGAAGGGGGCAATTTATGTGATAACATAATAAGTCTCTGACAAACATAATGGAACAATTTTTATGACGATTAGTAAGCTTAAGTAAACCAATAAGTTGACATCTACTAGTATACGCGGGTATTCTGATATTTCAGTGTAAACGCTTGACTACCATTCTTGTAAAACGTTTTTGAATGTTTTCAATCATTAGAGAACTTGTTTTGTAGAAAGGACTCCATATAACAGAAAAATATTCTCAAATAAAACGAACAAAGGTAATGAAGAGAGATTAAAAAGTGTAAGGATCAGTAAGCTCCTTAGAATTTCTAGAAATGAATCCTAGCATAGAATTAGCTTTATCCACTACGTATTCAATATGCAGATCTAAATTAAGTTTAGGATGAAATAAAGCACCAAGATCTTTCTTTTTATTTATTCTGCAAAGAGCAATTTTATACAAATAAAAGATGGGAGACTGGTTACATGTTCAAAAATAAGTGATTTTTTTTACACCATTCTTCAAGTCTATTAAGTACTTCTAGTAGGAAAATTAATTCAGAAATAGATTTTATGCAATTCATCAGCAAACAACAATTTTTCTGAAAGCCGAATATGAAGTGGAATATCATTTATTGAAATTAAAAATAAAGGGGGTCTAAGGTGGCTTTCTTGAGGAACACCAGGTAACATGAATTTGGTGAGACTTAAAATTATTTATATGAACGTATTGAATACGATCGCAAAAATAAGATTGAAGCTAATTCAAAAGATTTGAATGACAACCTAAATTTACAAATTTTTGCATCAAGATCTTGTGGTTTACTCGATCGAAGGCTTTTGCGAAATCGGTGTAAATGACATCACATTGAGATCCACTTTCGAAACAACTAACAACATAATTACTGAAAATCATAAGATTTGTCGAGGTTGATAATTTCTTTGAAAAGAAAGGACAATTTATTGTAAATGATTTTTTCAAATAATTTTGGAATAATCGAGAGCTTGCAAATCGGACGGTAGTTTGAGGCATCTCGTTTAGAACCTGCTTTATGAATAGGAATTATGAAAGAAATTTTCCAATCCTTTAAAAATTCACCCTTATTGAGTGAAGCGTTAAGTAAAATTGTTAAAGGTAAACAAAGATAACTTGTGCACTCTGTAAGAACATAAGGTGATACTCCGTCAGGACCAGGTTGTTTATCTAGACTAAGACTATGCAAATCATTTGATACATCTAAAACACTTATGTTTCATGTTCCAATATTTAAGGTTCTATTCATGCATTCATATGAAGTCTGATTGACGCATGGTGTATATACCGATTGACAAAACTCAGCAAAGTAATTGCAGATCGTACGAGTGTCCGTGGAACTTTCTTGGTTATAAAACATTTTATTTGGAATACCATTAGAATTTCGTTTTCCATTTACATAACTCCAAAAGCATTTACACCAAACAGAAAGTTTATCATTATTCAATACTTGATGCCGAGGAATTAAGTTTAAAAATTCATTTATGGCTTTATTGTTAACTTCGACATAGTTATAATAAAGTAGAATTAGGACATATTGGTTTTAAATAGCCTAAAAAAATTAACTTAATGCTTAGTGCCAGTGGCGTAGATAGCTTTTCGCTATGGGGGGGGGGGGGGGGGGGGATGAATCTAGTTCGCTCATTTTTTTTTAAGTTTTAATAATTAAAAAAAAAAAAAACAAATAACAAGACTTCATTGAATTCATTATGTATGCCATACAAAAATTATATTTTTTAAAGATAATATTATTTAAATTAAATTTGGTGGTGCAACACCTCGAAGTGAACCAGGACCTAGTGACTTACAACTCTCAACCTGTGTGCGTGTTACCAGGAACAGAGGGGACCTACAATTTTCTGCCGATTCCGAACGGCTAATGAGCAACACTTAATTTGAATATGAACTAGAATAAATGTTGATATATATACAGTGCCTTGCATAAGTATAAGCGCACCTGTAAAAATGCGTTTTGTAGAAAATTAAAATGGAAATGACACTATACTATTTTTTTTATTGAATGGCATCAATTATCAAGTAAATTGAGAAGAAAAAAAGTTCCGTTATTTTCTCTTCTGGTGTTTGAAAATTAAAAACAGATTTTTATATATTGCAAAAGTATAACCGCACAATGCAAACCTCTCTGAAGCTTCATTCAGTTATGTGCTTCGAAATGACAAGCAACAATGCCGCGTGGTAAGCATTTAAGCGATACGGAAAAAGTCAAAATTCAAGCTTTTCGGTTAACTGGCTTAAGCTTAAGGGCTATTGGTAGGAACATTTAAAGATCCGACCGTGTCGTCCGAAATTTCTTACAAGATCCAGAATCTTATGAGTCGTCAAAGTTTGGGATGGTATACGAATCGAATAACATACATTTTATGGTGTTCCCGGCACGTTCTCCAGATTGTAACCCTATTGAAAATCTTTGGGGAATTTTGACCCGCAAAATGTATGCCCATAATAGGCAATTATACAGTGTTGCTGAGCTGCGAGAGGCGATTGTGGAAGAATGGAACTGTATAAACGATTCCATATTAAATAACCTTGTCAACAGTATGTCAAAAACAATTTTTAGATTGGTCGAAAATGGGGGCAGCAATGTCCTTTAGACGAAAAAAATTACTTAAAATAAAAAAAAAAACAGATAAAAATAAAAAAGCGGTTATACTTTTGCAATACAAAAAAAATCTGTTTTAATTTTTAACCACCAGAAGAGAAACTAACTGAACCTTTTTTTCTTCTCAATTTACTTGATTAGTGATGCCATTCAATAAAAAATAGTAGGGTGTCATTTCCATTTTAATTTTTTACAAAACTACAAAGGACAAATAGATAAAGTTAATTAGTAAGACCGTTAACTAATGTAAACAGTAAAGATTTGCATTATGATTTGAAGGTTGTAAATGTCTTTCTCGCGTGATCTAGTGTCTGCGTCGTGTTCTTTCACTTGATACTCCATTTTGGATTTGTTATTCAAGTTGTATTTTTTTTTCAATTATTTGCGAACAATGGATTACACTAATCAAGAATATCTGGAAATGTTATTTATATACGCTGAAATGGGACGATTAACTTTATCTATTTGTCCTTTTCTTAACCACAATATCTCAGAAAAGGTTTTAATTCATTTGAATTAATTTTGTATTTAAAATATTTTTTTTTTTAAATTCACTCAGTTTGTTTATTTTTTGTTAATTACATTTAGTAGTCTTTTTAAGGAAAAAAAATAGTTTTTTAAGAAAATGAACTGGGCTTTGATAATAAGTGAAAAAAATTAATACTCATTAACGTGTTTTTTTGAATAAAATGATATCAAAATGAAAAAAAATACTTAAAAAACGAAAAAATTTGTTGTCCGTAGAAAAAAAAGTTTTTAGAAAAACTAAAACTGTAATAAATTCTTGATTGGTTAAAAAAAATCTTTCGAATAGGACGTAGTTTGGCAAAGATAAAGCCAGTTAAGCAAAAATCATAAAAACCGTTATAACTCGAAAACGGGACGAAAAGAGGTCATCTCTTAAGTTTTTCGACTTAAAATGACCTCAGGAATTCAAAACCTTTTGAATTGGGCATAAGAAAAAACTTGCCAAGTAAGCCCATCAAATTTAAGTCAGTAGTCATTAAATAATAAAATTTCTCTATTACATTGTAGCTGTTTCAATATTATTCTACGAAGAAAGTGGGCGGATACCACGCCCCCTGGAAGGAAAACCTTGGTGTTTATTTCTGGTTCTTTATATGCAATATAAGCCCTACCGGTTCACCAAATTTCATCGTTTTAGAGCAGTCGGAAGTGCTCCATTCAACCAACACCAATTCGGAGAAAGTGGGCGGATACCACGCCCCCTGAATGGAAAATTTCAAATTTGGATTTTTTCCTCTGGTTGCATGACAAGACCTACCGTTGTGCAAAATTACAAGATTCTACGATGTCGGGAAGTGCTCCATAATTTTGATGATCTGTCAGTCAGTCAGTCAGTCAGTCAGTTACGGTTTTTGTGATTTTTGAGGCCTTATATCTCGGGAACCGCTTATACCAGAAAATTGATATTTGGTGAGGCGCCTGTGCCTGACTAGGTTAGCATATATTCGGAGTTTTAAGTTTCTGACTTCATTGATACTAAATATAGGAAGGGGTCAAAAATCGCCTGAGTTTGTTCCTGTAAAAAGGGTGTAGTGCCAGAACTTGGCTGTGCACTACCGTGCCCTTTGATAACGTCCTAATGAGATGCAGATGAGTGAAGAATTGGTTTGTTTTTTTGCCTAGACCCCCAGTCTTTTGATAATACACTAATACAGTAAATACTGGTTACAAGCTGAAGGTGTAGTTAAGTAGTTATATGGGGGCGAGGTAGTAGTAGAGGTGTTTGCGATGCATAATTTAAGCCGATGGTTGGTTTGGTGTTACTTTTTTCTTTTTTGCAATAGAGACGATTTTTTTTATTTTAACTGTAAAGGGCCATATGTTTGGGTCCATAGCAATATTAGGTATGTTTTAGGGAACGCTCACTTTGAGGTTGATGAACCTAAGCGCCGTTTGGAATTTTTTTTTATAAGTTTGAAGCATTTTATATGGTGTTTAGGAATATTAGTATTTTCGGATATGTGATTAATATTGTTATTGGTATTAATACCGATACCGAATCTTGATAGATGGAACTATTTATAAATAGGCAGTGATGCTTTTTGAAGATACTGCCATGTTTTCTTTTTTAAAAACAAGAGAGATGTGTAATTTAATTTAATGAAGTCTTGCACAGAAGTTGAAGCTCATTGACCCACCATCAGACGCTTCAGATCGGACAGTGGTTTGGAATTTTGCAACAAGAGATTTTCTTTTGCAGAAAGGAATTAAACTTGAAGTTTCAGACTCCGAAAACTACAGAGCAGAATGTTTTTTATGGAGAGGCAGAACAGAACAGAAATCTAAAGTGCAAAATCAATGCTTCACGAAAAAAAACTATCCTTGTATCTTTAGCCAGAAGCGAAGTTTACCTGAAGTTTATACCTGAGAAATGGGACGTTACATACAATCAATCGGAGGAATAACCCCTTATCGTTAGTGAAAAACCTTAGAATTTTCGGCAGGGAGGTTCATGTTTATATTCTAAAGGAGCAGCGAATCAAATGGGAGAAAAATTCTATGAAATGTCTGATGATTTGTAACAATGAAGAGAACAAAGTGTATAGAATGTTTGATAGAACAACCAAAGCTCCACTAAATAGTTGAACAAATAAATTTGTGAGCAATTATGAATTGTCGAAAGGTTTCTTCAAGTTGATCTCTCAAAATAAGCTTTGGTAAAAACTTCAACTCTTAAGCTTGTTCGTATCGTTTTTCCAGTTTAAACGTTAAGCCAGAGGCATATGATCACAGTTCATAGGAAAGTGAAAAAAGCGAGACAAAAGTCGATAGTTATGGTAAAGAACCATTTGTGTGAAAACGAGTGAAGGATAAATAAGTTATATCTATAGAATAACAAACTGTTATAAGAATTTAATCAGATTTAACATCGTGAACAGTTCATTTCATGAACGATTGATTTATCCTTTAATGAAAATCAATAAAATTAGAACCAAATAGCATTGCAAATAACGAAAAACGTTGAAATAGAAAGACTTGATAAATCCAGAATAGTATGATTGTGATGAAGTTTAATTGATCAAAAAAGAAGAACTGTGAAAACAGGATGTTCAGAATATAATAAGATTATTTATTATAAGAAAAAATAAATAAGTCCACTCCTGGTTCCTACATACCGGGAGAATACAAAAAATCTTATACATTAGACTGTTAAAACTCTTAAATTACAAAGTGTTTCGTAATGAAGCTAGAAAGATGCTTAATATTAAAATTAACTTTAAGCCACTTCTACATAATATAAACTATTATTTAAAGTAATTAGGAATATAAGTTGAACTCACTTTCTACTCAAATGTGATAGTAAAACTTCATCAAAACCACGTGCCCAGTATCGTCTTCTTATACTAAGAGCGAAATGCCATGGTTGTTCGATAAGCTTGCTAATGAACGAGAGGACAGAGTAAATATTAATTTTTCACTAGGGTATGTTGTTTCTTTAGGAGTAATAAAATATAATAGCAAAAAAATTTGATGAATATATCTATGTTTGTGTGTAGGGTGAAACATGATTATTTCGCTTAAGATTATAAACTAAACGGCATATGTTAAAAGCAACTTTATAATTTCTCTTAGTAATAAGTAGTTTGGCATCCATAAGTTATAATAAGAACTATAAGAGCAGTTGACTTTCATCCATCTAGTGATACAGGGTGTGTAATGTTTAGACAAAAGACGCTCCTAAGGCACACGTATACTTTTCCTATTAAGGTCGTGATATTATCAAACCATCTAAGCGTTTTGTTGAAGTAGATATCTAGATTGTTTTGTTATTTTTTTCAGTCGATTACCTGGCGTTTTGAGCACGTGATTAACTTTGGCAAACTTCCATATTGAAGGAAAATATGATTTAAGAATAATTGAGTTAAAAATGTAAGCTTATAATAAGATAAATTGAAAGCACTGGCAACTGAGGCCATCGCTGATCGATGGGAAGCGATGCTTTCATCAAAGCCAAGGCCGTTGACTAAATACTAGTTAATAATTCCAGGTTTAAACCCCATCCCTGATGCACACAAAACATTATTATTTAACCCGCTAATTTCGGAATTCACCTATCCGTTTAGACTATAGTCGAATAGAAATACACACATAATTTTGGGAACCACTTTTTTCGTTTCCCTTCGTAATGTTAAGTTTGATTAAAATCTCTAGTTTTGCTTTAAGTATGCACAAGTTAAAATTGGCCTTATAGTACAGAATAATGGAATACCCCAACTCTACAACAGAATTTTTACTGAATTCGGGAGTATAGAATAACTACTCACTCCCATTGTGTCCAGGGTATATTTTGACCTTATTCTATTCTATCCTATTCAATTATAAAAATGTAATGCAGCAGCAAGATAAATCCTTCTTATAGCCTTGAGCTAATTGAACGAATCAGTGGGATCCATCAGTCGTACATTTAGATTTAAATTAAATGCACAAACATAAAAGTCGCCAGGACGTAAGACACACCGATTGCCTTTAATTTTCTCTTTTTGTCTACCTAACTAACGTAACCTGAAGGACAATCGGGTACGAAAAATCCAACGCTTGCGCCCAAAACCCTTCTAAGAGAACACATAGTAGTTTCTTTCAAACTGTGACTGTATAAGTGAGAATTCCTAGAATTCCACCATATCCCCCTTAACATTGGGTTTCTTGGAAATCCCAGACAGGATATCGGACAGAAAGGCAACGGTTGCCTCGTGGCATTGGTGTTCTCGGTTAGTATTTTGCGTGTCTTCATTTGTGCGAACAAAAAATAAAAAAAAACTGTGCTACTTTAAACCCGGGAAACGAGGCTGCCTCACTTCAATCAGCTGCGTGTTCAGTTTTTTTTATGTAAATCCTGACCAACAGAACGTCTATGTCCATCGAAACGTAGGTAATAAGTGATCCCATATAACAAGTGTAGGTTTTATATAACTCCAGACACGAAACCCCCAACACCCACGGGCACGGGGTTGCATACTGCATCATCAATACTGCAACCCTTCTGGTTGCTGTACGCGTGTGTATCCTTTTCGAACGAATATTGATAAACAGATGATAACGGTGTGTTTGTTGTGCGTACTTTTTGAGTGCAAGGCAATAGGTCAACCCTTCCTGTACCATAATCTGTGATACCTAAAAGCACAACGACAACAAATATTGCAGCATTGCCCCCGTAAGCATGTATCAATACACACACCGTCAAATTTGAATAAAAGTGAATATTGTTTGATATCTAACAGGAGGCTACTACTAGTGCAAGTATATCAGGACATCAAATGGCAAAAAAGGAGGAGAGAAAACTTCAGGAATAGTTTTCCCGGAAAATTTTTTGTTTTTGTTTTGTTTATGTTCTTGTTTTCGGAATTCAATCACTGCTTGCACATTTTGAAAAGCATAAAAGCTGGACAAAATGCATTCACATTTGTCAAACCGTGGACAGTCGTCGTGCAGTTAACATCATCACGCTTCAACTCTTTTTTGAAAATTAAGTTATTGTTTGTTTTTTGTTGAATAAGCTGTTTGTTTTGAGAAACTTTAAAAAAAATAGAACTTAAACTTTTTCTCTCTTCTTTTAAAGTTGCATCTTTGAGATTATATGTTTTACAAAACACCATGAAAACAACAATATAGAGTTTGATCCAGCTACCACGGTTTGGCCACTTTTTGGTTAAAAGTTTTTTGAAATTTGAATTTTTAGTGTGCAAAATTTTGAACTTTTGGTGTTTTGGTTTTTGGAATTTTTGCCTTTTGATTTCCATAAATATTCTTACTAATATCAACATTGTGTGTGTGTGTTTGGTGCATAATATTCCATAATTTGGTTCGAACATTCTAAAAAGAATAATTTTTCGTTGAATTCTTGTTCATTTGTGATTCTGTTACAACAGCATCGTCATACTTATCGTAAGCAACACAGAGACAAAGTTCAGAGTAAGTCTTTTGAATCAAAATTATTTTTTCAATATTTTATCCTTAACTTAAGATGTAACGTTTTTTTATCAAGATGTTGAAATCTATACAAAACTTAAAAGCCTTTATATTGATATAATAATAATTATTCTTACACTTAATTTTAATAACTAACTATTTAACCAAAATTAGACAAACTTACAAAAAAAAAAGAATTCTTAAGAGAATTTGGATTGCGCGATAATTTTTGGAATTTTCGAAATAATTTAATTTTCTTTGTTGGGCGCCAGTTAAAACTAAAGTCTTGTTTACAGTAAAATCAAAGTCAATGTGAAACATCAATAAAACTGCGGTAAACAGCTCTAAAATCAAAATAAATTAGGCCGTATATATTTTTGGTTTTGTTTTGATTAATCCATGGGGTTTGTTGTAAAACAATTTTGCTCTTCTTTTCGCGAAAATATATGCACTTACATAATTTAATTTAATTTTTTAAGCCTGGGAAAAAAATTATTTTTAAAAAATTTCAAGTCGCGACCGTTTGGATGTATAAATAGGACCTAAGGTTTCCTGAGACGATGTAAAAACTTTTTCTCCCCCTCTGTTCTGGCCACAATTTATAAAGCTTATATAAGTCCTAAACTACCTAAGTCTCATATCTGGTCCAGTGCATCGAAAACATTTTTGCACTTGCTAGACAGAATCCAGAATAGAGCTTTAAGGCTGATAGGTGACAGAGCAATCTCCGAAACAATTGTTTCGTTAGAACATCGTCACAATGTCTCTTGTCTATCACTGTGTTATCGTTACTTTTTTAAACAATGTTCTATTGAAATAGCTAGTTGCATTCGCCCCCTGAAAAAATTTCAACGTAATACTCGTGCCGCTGGGAATGCTCATCAATATACGAATACCCTTGAGCCAAACTTTAAACGTACAGTTAAGTACATAGATTCTTTCTTTTGCCGTACGACTCGAATGTGGAATTCCTTAACCGACTCTGTTTTCCCTCCCCATTTCAATGTCCAGACACTTAAGACTCAATCCACTGTTTCCTAAATGCTCGCATTGTGCTAAACTAACATTTACAGGGTAGTCATAATCCCTTGAGTGCGTGATTGAATATAATTCAAGTGGCCTCAACTCCAAAATGCATTTCGTCCAGGTACGACATTGGACTCATTAGTTAGATGATAAGCGTTTTAGAACGAAATGAGAGCGAAGCGCATTTTTAAGTAAGAGTCACTTGAACCTAAAATTAAATTTAAAAAGACCTATTCATTGTACTGAAACACAAATTGGTGGATCTTCTGACCTTTTGTTAATAAGTCCGATTGTAATAGTATTTATTGCAAACACCTTTTCATAGTTTAATACAAAAAATCATTGTTTATCCAATTTTCTTTAAAATTCACTGTGTACATTTGTTTTTATGTTTTATAGTTTGATTGTAATTCGGTGCCGAAAATTAATTGCATTAGTTGCAAAAAGCAATTGCATTCAAACTATGGAGATTATCTCTTTTAGGCTATGCCATAATTGGACAGGTGATCCAGCGATGAAAACAGTCGGTCGCATCCCTTATTGGTTATGCGGTTGAAATATGTATCCTCATAATAATTATAATAAAGGTCGCTAATTTGTACGGCTTTGCATTGTAGGTGGTGGTTTATACAGTTTCAAGCCACTGCGTATGCGTTTTTGATGTGATTCTAGTTTTCTATTTTAAACTTTCACCTGATATCAATTTCATTTGGCTGTAACAAAAAGAAAGATAAATGTTTTTTGAAATTCTTTTTGATGCCAAAGGTAAATATTTCATTTCAAAAAGGTTCTATTTTCATGTTTGCGCTCTTAAATAATTGAACGATATTTGTGAGTATTTCTTTTATCAAAATACTTTAAATAGCATAATATCACGGGAATACAATTTTATATTTTAAAGTATCTTTCTTAAATGTTACTAGTTTTAAGCCCCTTTCAACATTTACTGTAGTAAAACTGTTTTCTTAATAAACTTCAGGTACATACGTTTTGAATAATAGCAATTCAAAAAAAGGACAAACTTTTTTTTTGCGTAAAATGGAAGAGCTTGACTTGCTTGACATGTGGTTTAAACAAGACGGTGCCACATGCCACACAGCACGCGTAACAATGGACCAATTAAGAGGCGAATTCGGTGAACAGTTTATTTCACGTTTGGGGCCGGTCAATTGGCTGCCTAGATCGTACGATTTAACGCATCTAGACTATTTTTTGTGGGGCTATACCCCTGAAAATCTTTTGTGCAGCGGCTAAGAACTGAACCGAAAACCATCTACATGACAGTGGAAAGAGCACTAACTATTGTGCAAAGTGAATTTCAAACGAAAAAAGGCCCTAGTTCAACATTTCTACAACTAAAGGGTGGTTAAATTTTAAGAGCCGATGTTGATTCTGAATAAAACACAAATTATTTAGGAAATTATTGTCATTTCTTTTTATTATGATAATATTGGTATGGTTTAATTATGTATGGAACAAAATATCGGCCAAATGGCCGCTGCGACCTCGGCGGCACACCTCCATCCGATGGTCCAAATGACGCTGAGGCATAATTGAGGTTCTATGCCGGTAATGTGCCGAATTATCTCATATCCTTTAGCTCCTAATTTGTTGCTGGATTATCGACGTACACCTTTTCTTTCAAATAACCCCAAAGAAAGAAGTCCAACGGTGTCAAATCACATGATATTGACGGCCAATTGACATCGCCACCACGATAACACGGCCATTGAATTTGTCGCGCAAGAAAACCATTGTTTCGTTAGCTGTGTAGCAAATGGCACCATCCTGTTCAAACCACATATCGTCCACATCCATATCTTCCAATTCGGGCCATAAAAAGTTCGTTATCATCTTACGATAGCGAACACCATTCACAGTAATTGCCTGACCGGCCTCATTTTGGAAAAAATACGGCCCGATGATGCCGCCAGTCACTCTTTGTGGGTGCATTTGTTTTTCGACAATCATTCTTGGATTATCATTCGCCCAAATGCGGCAATTCTGCTTATTGACGAATACACTGAGGTGAAAATGTGCCTCAACACTGAAGATGATTTTCTTCGAAAATTGATCATCCACTGTTGCCATTTCTTGCCACCATTCTGACCATTGACGACGGCGACGCTTGAAATGGTCAAGAGGCTTTAGTTCTTGAGTCAATTGCACCTTGTAAGCGTGTAAATGCAAGTCTTTATGCATAATGTTCACCAACGACGAGCGTGAGAGGTGCAATTGTTGGGCACAACGACGAGTTGAGGTGGACGGCTCTTCAGCCACACTATCGCGAACAGAAGCAATATTTTCGGCAGTACGAGCTGTACGAGCATGCACTGGTGTTTTCACATCTCCTACAGACCCGGCTTGCTCAAATTTTTGCACGATTTTTCCGATTGTACGCACCGAAAAATTCACGAAGTGCACGATATGCATTTTGATTTGAACGCCCATTTTCATAATAAGCCTGAATAACTTTAACGCGTTGCTCGATTGTGTATCTTTCCATGGTTAAAATTGAGTTAGTCTGAAATTGAGAAATGTCAAATGAAATGCAGAAAATAACTTGAAGTTTAGGTGTGGTTCACATTCAGCATCGGCTCTTAAACCAGCTTTAATAACTGCTTGATTTTGAGAATTGTAGAGACCATTTTTACAAACCTAGGAAAAGCGGGACAGTTATGACCGCAGTACAGAGGCCTAAAAAACGGGACTGTCCCTCTAAAAGCGGGGCGTATGGTCACCATACATATGTATGTCATATTTTCTTAATTTGTATTTTTTTTTGAGGTTCCCAACTGTGCCTTTTTTTAAATCTTTCAGCATTAGAAAATCATAGATCAAAAGCAAATCTTCACTTTTCTTAACGTGCATCGTCGTCGTCTTAGAAAAAAAAGATAAACGTTTTTGAAAATATGAGTTTTCCAACTATAAGATAATCTATAGAGGAAGTCAATACTATTTATGTAATCTGACTACAATTTGAGGAAGAAATTGAAAATGTTAAAAATAGCTACCTCAAGGGCATTTTGCAAAATATAAAAATATCCCTTTCAGAATTTCCATAATATATTTTTTTAACTCAGGAAAACATTTCAAGGACAGCAGTTCTTCTAATGTATTCATTCAAGTTAATGAAAGTATAAGTGGCGTGGAGTAAATAATTTAAAATGAATAGTCGAAGAAAAAAAAATAATCTAATTCATACTTGAAAAGTAAATAGTTTTTTCTTGGTTACATTATTTGCGGAGACATGAATGGCTTGCTGTTCTAATAATATCTTGACAATACGTCTAGTATTTCTTTGATAATAAAATTAGCTCTGGGCGGTAGAAGTCAAGTTATAAGCTTCGTACTGCAACCATACTATTTTACTATACAAAGTTACAAAAGGGATATTCAAGAAAGGGGCGGCATGCTATTGAATAGAATGAATTATGTGTGAGATAATAGCGAATATTTTGTTTTATTTAAATAAGCCTATTAAGGACATTATGCATGGAATATGAAATCGTTTATTATTGATTCGGGCCCATAATAGACCCACCCACCAGTTTTTTTTTTTACATAAAAAAACTTAAGAATTAATCTTAAAAACAAATGAATACAAAAACCAAGGGTCTCAGAATAAGGACGAGTTGTAAAGGGAGTTTTCGGAGTGAAGAAGAACTGATATGGAAGTCAAAGATGTCCTATGAGTTATTGGCTAAAGGCAATATTCCTGAGATTGGTTCAAAAAGGCCGTAGTTTGTGCGGTGATGAGAAAGGCGGGAAAGGGGAGTGGATCTAAGGTTACGTGGGTTGGTATTAATGTGAATCATTTCCAAAAGAAAGGACGAATCAATAGCCCCAGTGAGGAGCTAGAGATTGCAGATTGATCAATTTTAATCGATGAGATTATCAGAACAAGGGCAAATCGGAGAAATCTGCGTTGCACAGGTTCAATTCTTTGAGAATGAGAGTTCTGATATTGTGACCAAACTTGACAAGGTGGGGGTCTAACAAATGATATGTAAACAGACTTAGTGACATAAGGGTTAGAAAATTACTTAGACCAACGTTTTATGAAGCTGTGTGTCACGTAAAATCGCAGCGTGTCGTTCACTAAACATCATTTAATCTATATTGATAGTGATGGCTATGTCATAATTTTTAATCGTAAGTGTTTAAGATAAAGAACCATTTTTCCAATGGTTATATTCAATTTCCCTTCTAGGCATTTTGATTAAAGTTAACATTACGATTATAGTGAAGACGAAAAAAGTAGGTGTCCCAATTCTGTCTGTCTGTTCGACTACAGTCTAAATGGCTTGACCGATTTTCTTGAATCTTGGTAAATAGCATTTTTTCAATTCCCCCCTTGCTTGAAATCCTTAAGAGTTTCCAAATCAATAAAAGAACATATCGAAGTATAATCCGGTAAGAATCAAACCCACTTAAGTTTCTTCAATGCATAATTTATAAAACGTTTTTGAATTTTTTTCGATTCTCAGACAACAGAACACCGGTAAAACATGAGACATAGGCCGTTTCCGAAAACGTCATCTGCATCAAAAATGCATTTGCAGAATGTTCTTAAAAGCAAACTGCAACAGTCAACTGTTCGAAAACCCAAAACGAAATTTTCATGCAAAATCATTATTTTCGAAAACGCAGTTTGCTTAAGTCATATATTCGATAACATCATTTGCGGCGCAGCTCTACAGTAAAAAAAATCGAGTTGACGACAAAAATAATTGAAGTTCAGAAAATAGAGTTCAGATCAATTTCTTCATTTGTAGTTGGCCATCTCACAAATTTTGAAAGTAGACGCACAATTGTTTTACAAGTTTTAATTAAAGTATGAAATACGAAGTTGATAGTTTTGTTTAAATGATCTCCGATTTTTCGGTATGAATTTTTGTTGCTTAAAACCCAAAGATTAATGTATAGGCTTTATTCTAAGTCTGTACCTGGGCGCCTTGTTTTTGCCTTTTTCCATAAAGGGCTTAGTTCTTTCTTCATTAAGAATGTTACTTTTTATGAATTGAAACGTTTCATTTGTTTTTACTTACAAGAAATAATTGCTTTGACATTCTAAAATGACCGAAGAATTCCTCATACGAAAACTTTTCGATTATTTTGATGTAATTACGCATACACACCTTTGGAGTTTTACGACTCAAACTTCGGAGTTTAAACCAAATCGCCTTCTTTTTTTTTTGTTTAAAAATATTTTTTTTTGCTATAGTAGCACTTATTCAAAGTTTTCGAACAATTTTCAACCACAATTTTTTAAAAAAAATTTTTAGCATCTATTTTAAATTTTGTTGACCGTGTTCTTAAACGTCAAATGCATTTGCAAGAATATTCGCTGACGTTGATCAAATAGAAGAATGTGGAAGCAGGACGATTGCATATTTGACGACTGCAATATTTGCATCAAAAAATAATGATCATTTGACAATCAAATTGACGTTGATTTGACGTTTTCGAAAACAGCCATAAATATGGTTTTTAATAAGTTTAAGGCGGTTATTACTCGAAGATGTTAAGACATTTTTATGTTGTAACAATAACCAACTAAAGATATTGGAAGTAACGTTTTGAAATCCTTGGCATACCATCTACGGTATGATTGACAACACAGTCAGCAAGTCGTTTGTAAAAATAATGAACAGAAGTAAGCCGAAGTGACTTCTGTCTCCTACCTGATAAATATGATCTCAACTAACTGATAAAAGCTATTACTGAATTGCAATCTTGTTTATTTTTGCAAAATAAAATAATAATAAATAATGGTGCATCCGGCCAAAAGACTTCAGAAAATCCCTGCAGAAAACATCAACTTATTTCTCATGTTCCATTTAATAGCAACACAAATTTTGTAAAAAGGTGTAAAAAAAATCCATGGTGGTGTGAAAATAAGAATTGTTTTAGCACAGTGGAGAGCTTAGATATATGTAGGTCTGTAGTTTTTCGCCAAATGCTTGAGTTCATTCTTAAAAATAGAATTAATGTAAAAACTTTTCCATTCTTCCAGAAAGATACCCATATCTAGAGATTTACTAAAAATATCACATCAATATCATTTCAGCTCTCCAGAATATCCTGGGGGTTCTATGTTTCGTACAATTCATCAAAATTAATAATCTTGTCACAGTTGTATGAAGTTTGTACGAATTCCGAAAAAAGGTTTCATGGTGATTGTAGATCTTCTTATTGAGAATTTCAATTTCAAATTTTTTTCTCAGTTGATAAAATGTTGAATGGTCTTTAGAAAGATTACTTGATATGTTTTGCTTAAAAGCCTTGAACTTGGCATTCTATATTTTTTTCACTTTTTTGAGGCAAGAATAAACCATTGCATCCCTTCAGATCGAATGGTTTTAAAACAATAATACATTCTCTTGTAGACGAACGATCTTTGCGTTACACAGCAAATGAATAGTCAAAAGGCTATGATAACATTAGCCATGTTTCAACAATAATGAAAATATCGAACTCATGCTTGGAAGAGAATAAGAAGACCGGATTTGTTTTAGTCCGCAAACCACCAGCATTTTGAATATATGTATTTTCAATTTTCCGATGAATTTGCTCTAGGTTATGGAGCGTTTATAGTTTCGCCTTCAAGCAGTCCTTTGTTTGGGAAAATTTATAAATGTCTATATTTAAGCGTGGACAGGCCAAATTAATATAGTTTGCAGGGATCCCTAGTTTAAAATTAACATATCGAAGTGAGGTAGAGTCAGCATCTTCTCTCATCTCGTACGCCAGCATACATACATTATTTCGAATTTCATTGAAGCATAATCAATAACATTGCCAATAGTCATATTTCTTTTTAGAGGAGAAATATGAATGAATAGCATCCGGGGAACAGATGGCAGAGTAGGCTCGCCTTCAACTGTTAGAAATATTGTTTGTTTCTTATAACATTAGCCTTATGAACCATAGTTTTCAATTTAGTTACCCCTTCCAAATTTTGTATTTAGAAATACACTTACATTATTTTTTTCACAACAAGCTGAGATGATGACACAATCATTACCTACTTCAATAGCAGGTATCATTGCATTTCCTTTCGAGGTCAATGCTTGAACTTTTAAAGCTTTTAGCAAAATCATTAGTCTGCCTCTGCATAGAATAGTTGCTTGTTGTTGTTGAGCTTAGACGACGGAACCGTTTTTGTTTAATTTTGGTAGAGATTTTTTTGTGCATTGAGTTTTTTTAAGCAAGTGACGAAGAGGGTGTATTTTTTGGCAAAGGCGAATAAGGAAAACGAGTAAAAGAGGAAAAAATATTTTTCTTTTACAAAACAACAATTAGTGTTGCATTTCACTACCTACATATCTATTAGTACATTAGTTCCAGAATATTTTTAAAGTAATCAAATGATAAAAATCTTTCATTTGAGGTTATATTAATATGGTAACATGGGAACGACATGGAAGCTATTTTTATTTGAATATCTTGTCGGGAAATAGGCTGTAACAGAAAGTAAATCATTTTCTCATTCACTCTGCTAGCCCTTAAACGCGTTTTGGTAATTATCTTAACCAAGAATGAAGAGAATTTAATTTTTTTTTCAAAAACGTAGTTATATTTTGCTTGTAGGACTTATGGTTCTCCTGGTACCTATTATAAAAAATTATTAACTCACCTGTGGAAATGATGTAACGTTTTAAGGTGGAACGCTTAGAAATACGGGAATCGATAATACAATATAGCTTTTTTTACCATTCAATGGAATTTTTATTGTAGCTGAAGTTATTTACGTTTTTTCAAAGGAAAAGCTACATTATAAGAATCTGAGAGAAGGTGAGGCAGAACGTACCGAAAAGTATTCAAATAAAATAAAATAATTTAACTATATCAAATGAGACATTAATATAAATAACCGAAATGTATAAATAAGTAGATATGGATGTAAATTGATATGACTAAAAAAAACTTAATAAATACACACATAAATACGTATATTTCAGGAATGCTCATCAGTTCACCCTCGAGGCTAATTTTGAACCGCTCTTTAAATACAGATATTCGTTTTTCTAGCCGCATAACACGATTATGGAATGATTTACCCGGCGCTGGTTTCCCCTTTATTTCAATTTGCAAAATTTCAAAACCAATGTTCATCGAAACCTCCTTTCTCTTCCTCTATAATTCTTCCCAACGCTGTATTTAACATTATAAGGGTCTCATAAATATTAAAATAAGCAGATATATTTAATAGAAACCAAATTTTGTTGTGTTTTTTGTTTGCTGTTTTGTGTGTTATGTATTTTTACTTGCGACTTATAGGTACTATAAGGCAAGTTATGCATTCGTAAAAAAAATCGAACTCGAGATTTTGATCAAAGTTGACATTACGATGATAGCGAAGACTAAAAAAGTGGGTCTCGCAATTCTGTCTGTCTGTCTGTCTGTCTGTCTGTTCGACTACAGGCTAAACGACTCGGCCGATTTTCTTTAAACTTGGTACATATTATTTTTAATTTTTCCCCCCCACACGTTTTTTTCTTTTTTTTTTTTAAGACCAAAAATAACGGTACCCCCCATACGAATTTTTTTCGAAATTTTATAAACATTTTTTTTTTCTCAAAAACTGTTCAACAGATTTTAAAAATAAAGATACAGAAAAATTTCATTTAATTAAATCTAGGTATTGGTTTAAAAAAAATTTCCGAAAAATGGTTATTGAGGGTACCCCCTATGGAACCATTTTTTTTGTTTTTGATTTTCTCAAAAACGGTTCAACCGATTTCGATAATTTTTTTTTGCTAAAGCTCCCCAAAAACATAAATAAAATTGTGTACTCAAATTTTCAAAAAAATTTTTTTTGGATTTTAAAAAAAAACTTCAAATTTTTTTTTTCAAAACTCAATATTTCGAAAACCCCATGCTAGATTTTTTTTAAACTTGATAAATAAAAGTTTCACAATATGATCTACAAGATGTGAAACAAATTTTTTTATTTTACCTAAAAATTAAGGTACCTACCATACAAATGCTAAAAAATTAAAAAAAAATGGTTTTCAAAAATCGTGTTTTTCTCGAAAACGGCACCTAGAATTTTGATAAAATTTTTTTTCTTTCAATTAATTTTTACGATCTTTAATTTAATAAAAAAAATTTGAAATTAAGATATTACAGCTTGTAGATACCTACCATAGAACCATTTTTTCGAATTTTGAATTTTTAATAATCCACATAACGGATCTTAATGAAAATTTTTATAGAGAAGATTCTAAAAAGTCTAAAACACATTGGCGCAAAATTTTAAGCATTTAAAACCCACTCTAAATCAATTTTAGAATGGGAGTCGACTCTAAATATTGAGTATAAAACGAGAGCCGACTTTTTGTTAATTTTAAAGGACATAAACTATACTTTAACGTTAAAGAGCTCGTCTTACTTTAACAGCAGCAAATAGCTAGTTTATCTTTTAAAAGTATACTTTATCCATATTGACAATGGTCATTTCATACCAAAGCAAATCGAAGAAAAAATGTTTACTGATGTTTTATTAGATTTTTTAAAGATGTTCTTTGTAAATAGACTGAACGCTGAATATTACATAATGTATAAATTCGAAATAATCGTACGAAAGGCTCTACAATTAAAAAATCTGTAGATACAAATGTACATATATCTTTTGTATGCACGCGCGCCGCGCCGCCGCCGAGACGAGTATAAAGCTAAATGAACAACAAATTGAGTTTTTTATGCTGTGAATTTGCGATTTATACTTTATTTTCATCTAAAATAATGTAAATAATTTATAAACAATCAAAATCTGTACCGATGTAGTATATTAAATGTACTTTTTTCGGCGAAAAATTATTTGGTTTGAAGTTGTCTGTTCTTTTTACTTTTTTTTTGTGTTTTGTAGTTGTGTGAGTTATGCATCTATCAAATTAAGGGTTGTTCAACGCAAATTCGCTTAGGTTCTGTTGTAAAACCCACATTAGTTAGAAGAGTTGTCTAAGGTGATTAAAATTATGAAAAAGTTAGACAAAGTCTCCAAGCTAAACGACTGCGTTAAGTAGAGCTGGTTTTATAGCTTAAACGAGAACTCTTTAAAATTTTGCGCCATTGCATTTGAAAACTTTAAAATAAATATTTTTTGAATTTTTGAAAAAAAAAATCAATTTTTTTCTTTTTTTTGAAAATTCGATATCTCCGAAATGGGTCAATATTTCTTTTCGTAAATTTAATTTTTATTCGAACAATAATAAAAACTTTAAATTAGCGTACCAAAATTTTTTCTTAAAAAGCTTTTAAAAAGTTTGTATAAAGAAACCACAACAAGGACTTATAATTTTTGTTCTTGCATAAATTCATATTTGCATAGCATTCTGTTATAGACCGAGAGCCCACAGCAATTTTTGGGTGTGATTGATAACAAATAAAATGCACGACTGGGTCGCACGAACTTGCTCCTATGTAATAGACTAGGAATTTTAAATACGAATGTTATTTGAAAAAAACTGTTCATAAGGATAAAATTAATTTTTTAAATTCCTTTAGTAGTAAGAGATAAAAATAGAATGCTATGAAAATATGAATTTATGCAGGAACAAAAATTATAAGTCGTTGTAGTGGTTTCTTAAAAAAAAAGAAGCTTTTATATACAAACTTAACAAAAAATTTTGGTACGCCAATTTAAAGTTTTTATTATTGTTCGAATAAAAATTAAATTTGCAAAAAAAATATTGAGTCATTTCTGAGATATTGAATTTTCAAAAAAATAAAAAATAGATTTTTTTTCAAAAATTCAAAAAAATATTTAATTTAAGGTTTTGAAATGCAATGTGTTCTAGACTTTTTAGAAGCTTCTCTATAAAATTTTTTATTAAGATCCGTTATGTATGAGAAAATGAGAAATTCAAAATTCGAAAAAATGGTTCAATGGTAGGTACAAGCTGTAATATCTTAATTTCAAAATTTTTTTTATTAAATTATAGATCGTAAAAATTAATAGAAAGAAAAAAATTTTAGCAAAATTCTCGGAACCGTTTTCGAGAAAAATACGATTTTTGAAAACCATTTTTTTTTTAATTTTTAGCATTTGTATGGTAGGTACCTTAATTTTTAGGTAAAATAAATTTTTTTTATCACATCTTGTAGATATTATTGAGAAACGTTTATTTATCGAGTTTAAAAAAAAATCTAGCAGGGGGTTTTCGAAATATTGAGTTTTGAAAAAAAAATTTTGAAGTTTTTTTTTAAAATCCAAATAATTTTGTTTTGAAAATTCGAGTACACAATTCTATTTATGTTTTTGGGAAGCTTTAGCAAAAAAAAAATTATCAAAATCGGTTGTACCGTTTTTGAGAAAATCAAAAACAAAAAAAAGAGTTCCTTAAGGGGTACCCTCAATAACCATTTTTCGGAAAATTTTTTTCATCCAATACCTAGCTTTAATTAAATGAAATTTTTTTGTGTTTTTATTTTTAAAATCTGTCGAACAGTTTTTGAGAAAAAAAAATGTTTATAAAATTTCGAAAAATAAAATGCACGACTGGATCGCACGAACTTGCTCTTATATAAAAGTACTTTGGAATTTAAGATACATTTTATAAATATAAAACATGGATTTAATGAGATAATAATGTTCAACTGCATAAAATTGCCGTCTGGTTTCCGGAAAAGTATGAATTTATCCAAATAAACCATAAAAAATCGTTTTATTATTAAATAAATTTTGTATACATATAAGAAATTTCTCTAAAATTTTTCAAGAAAACAATGTGGTATGCGGATTTTAATTATTTAATAATATTGGTTTTAGGAAATAATTTCAAAAAATAATCGTTCATATGTTTTGAAGATATTGATTTAAATTTTTTTTTTTTAAACCCAATAAATATTTTTTCGAATATTTTTATATACAATATTTTTTTAAACTTAAGGGGACTCCTGCTAAAAATTTTGGGATAAAATCCTTAGAGCCGTTAATGAGAAAGTCGAAAATTAAAAAAACGGGTCTATGGCAGGTACCCCTAATAACATTTTTCCCCAATTTTTTTTGACCAAAATGTAGTCCATGTCCATAATATCACACTTAATTTTTTACTTGCGACTTATAGGTACTATAAGGCAAGTTATGCATTCGTAAAAAAAATCGAACTCGAGATTTTGATCAAAGTTGACATTACGATGATAGCGAAGACCAAAAAAGTGGGTCTCGCAATTCTGTCTGTCTGTCTGTCTGTCGGTTCGACTACAGCCTAAACGGCTCGGCCGATTTTCTTCAAACTTGGTAGATATGGGTTTTAAGTTTTTACCCCCGGACGTTTTTTTCTATTTTTTTTTAAGACCAAAAATAACGGTACCTGCCATACGATTTTTTTTCGAAATTTTATAAATATTTTTTTTTCTCAAAAACTGTCCCACAGAATTTTTTAAAAGGTTAGGTTAGGTTAAAGTGGCTGCTGACCGGAAAAGGACAGCACACTTAGACCAATATTTGGTCCGTTGTGATACCACAAGGATTTCAAAAATCCCCCTTACTCGTTAAACCATTTTGAGCTAATAATGAAGCGTTTGAGACAGTGAATGTCGGAATTATTTAGATCACTGGGATCGTTATAGTAGTAGTCTCCCAAGTGGAGTCTACGTCTTTGCGCTAGGGCAGGACAAGAGCATAGAAGGTGGGGAATTGACTCCTCTTCTTCTTCATCCATGCAGCTTCTGCAAAAGTCATTTGCAGGAACTCCAAGACGAGAAGCATGTCTTCCTATTAGGCAGTGCCCAGTAAGGACACCTATAATGGAGCTAATATGCAATCTACCAATAGAAATTAGTTGTTTTGAGCGTTTAGCATCAAACAATGGCCAAATCAGTTTAGTAGACCGGCAAGTTGGGGTGCTGGTCCACCTGTGGTTGGCTTTCCTTATGGTATCTTGCTTTAGCATAAGTTTACAAGTAGCTAGGGGTATACCGATGTTAGATTTGCTATCCAACAAAGGTAATATTGTTCCGTTTTTTGCAAGTTCGTCAGCTTTGCAATTTCCTGGAATGTCTCTATGCCCCGGCACCCATGTAAGGTGAATGTTAAACTGTTTTGACATCTCCACCAGAGATGATCGACAATTTTGGGCTGTTTGTGAGTTAATGGAGACAGAGTCCAGTGACTTTAAGGCAGCTTGACTGTCTGAGAAGATACGTATATCGGTTGTCGATATAACGTTTTCTTTTAGCCAAGAGAGGACTTCTTTTATTGCTAAAAGCTCTGCCTGGAACACGCTACAGTGATTGGGAAGACGAAAAGATAGACAAAGATTTAATTTTTCGGAGTATACGCCTCCACCGACCCCGTCATCGGTTTTAGATCCATCTGTATAGAAATGAATTGCTTCGTCTATCAAAAACGACTCATTTTCCCATGAAGACCTGGAAGGGATGGATACTTGAAAATTTTTATCAAATTTTGGATGAGGGGTGGTGTAATCGACGTTACTAGGTAGACTACTGAACGAGTTCAGTATAGTAGAGTGACCAATATCATTATTGATCCACTGCGAGGAGGCTTTAAGTCGAATGGCTGTGTTAGCGGCCGATTGTTTGCTAAAAATATCTAGCGGTATGAGATGAAAAAGAACATCAAGTGCAGCAGAAGGAGTTGAGCGGAGAGTTCCACCCATGATTAAACAGGCTGTTCGTTGGACTTTGCTGAGCTTATCGCGGTTAGTTGCTGTTTCCAGCGCAGTCCACCATACTGTCACTCCATATGTAAGTATCGGTCTAATGACTGAGATGTATAGCCAGTGTGTTATATGAGTTTGTAGACCCCATTTATTACCTACGGCTTTCTTGCAAGAGAAAAGAGCTATGTTGGCTTTGTTGACTCTCTCTTGGATATTGGGCTTCCAGCTTAATTTCTTGTCCAAAATAAGACCCAGATATTTTGCTTTGTCTGAGAATTTAAGCGGTATACCTTTGATGAGGGGAGGGTCTATGTGTGGGATTTTATATTTCCTGGTAAATAGGACAAGTTCAGTTTTGTGGGGGTTGACACCGAGTCCACATTGATCTGCCCAGTTAGTAAGCTTGTTTAGAGCATTTTGTAGGAGTTCCTTCAGAGTATTAGGATGCTTACCAGATATCGCTATCGCAACATCGTCCGCATAGGCAATCACCCTGTGCCCCTCCCCTTCAAGAATCACTAGTAGTTCATTTACGACTAGGTTCCAAAGGAGAGGAGAGAGGACGCCGCCTTGCGGCGTACCCCTACTGACAGTCCTTCGAGTAGTAAAATCGCCCAGTTTTGAATTAATAATCCTGCTTATCAGCATATGATTTATCAAATTACTGATTGACTTATCCACCTTTAGAGATGACAGCGCAGATGTGATTGCGGATGCGTCGACATTGTTAAAAGCTCCTTCTATATCCAGGAAAGCAACTAAGGTGAACTCCTTATGATGAAGGGAGTGTTCGATAGTACGAACCAGCGTATGTAGAGCGGTTTCTACAGATTTCCCTTTGTTATAAGCATGTTGAGCATTGGATAGTAAGGACTTATCAATGTTTGCCCTCAAATGGATTTCAATCAGACGTTCAAATGTTTTAAGTAGGAATGATGAAAGGCTAATAGGTCTTAGATCTTTAGGATTAACATGGCTAGGTTTGCCAGCTTTGGGGATGAAAATAACATTTACTTCTCTCCATGACAAAGGAATGTGAGCCAGAGCGATACAACCATTTAAGATGTTTACCAGAATGGGTATCAGAATATCGGAATTTTCCTGTAATTCCGCTGGAATTATTCCATCTGGCCCAGGAGATTTATATGGATTGAAGCTGTTTATTGCCCATTTTAATTTTTCCTCTGTAATCAGACCTTGTGGAGGAGTTATGCTACTGAGTATGTTGTTAGGATCAGGATCAGTGCTATTAACGTAAGGAGAGCTGTCTGGAAAATGTACATCCAGGAGCAGATTGAGCGATTCTTCGCTTGAGTTTGTCCAGGAACCGTCATTGTTTTTTAGGCAACTTGGCATTACTGGATTTTTGGAGAGGATTTTTCTTAACCTTGATGCCTCTGAGTTGCCTTCTATATTGTTACAGAAAGTTCTCCAGGACATACGCTTGGTTTTCCTCAGTTCTTTTTTATATAACTTGAGGGAGTCTTTATATGAATCCCAATCAGAAGCTTCTCTGGAGGTTTTCGCTCTATTAAAGAGTTTCCTGCATTCTTTTCTTAGTGGATCCAGCCCCGAGTACCACCAGTGTGGTTTCTTTTTACCTCTTATTTGTATAAGAGGGCAGGCAGTTTCCAGAGATTTGTTGAGGGCTGCTGTGAGGTCATTGACTTTAATATCAAGATCCTCAGTGTTGTAGGGTATGCTGTATAACTCAGGCCTGATTGACCTTAATAGAGTTGCCCTATATAGAAGCCAATCTGTTTTCCGATGGTTACGGAAGGAAGGTTGGCTAGGAGGTTCGTCCATTATTTCGAATTGTATGTATCTATGATCAGAGAAAGAATGATCATTTGATACTTTCCAATTCGAGATAGTATGATAAATTTTATCTGAGACAAGAGTTATGTCAAGTACTTCCTGTCTGTTTTTAGTAACAAATGTGGGTTCATTTCCAACGTTACATATTGTTAGGTTAGTGTTCAAAATATAATCGAAAAGAGACTCACCTCTGTCGTTTATATTCGTGCTACCCCACACTGTATGATGGGCGTTAGCATCACTTCCAATAATGAGGTCAGTCTTCTGCCTATCTGCATCAGTGATAAGCCTCCTCAGAGTGTCTCCTGGGAGAGGGCCAAGGTGGTCATGGCCTAGATATGCCGACGCCAGCCAGAAAGTTCCTTTGGCTGTTTCCAGTCTTGCGACGGTTACATCTCGATCACTGAAATTAGGTAGTAAAAATACATTTAGGCTACTTTTAACTAGTATGCAAGATCTGGGTTCACCTTTATCTAATGCATACAGCAAGTAGTAGTTTGGAGTCCTTAGTCCCCGAACGATGGATTTCACAATCCAGGGTTCTTGGATTAGGACGATGTCTTCTCCGCTGCTGGATAGACGAAGAAGCAGGGAGGCCGAGGCCTTAATAGAGTGTTGGAGATTAATCTGTAGAAATCGCAGCATCTTTGCTACAACCCTCCCGATCAACCTCCAACACGGTGACGTTGGAGTCTTCCGATTCCGAGGTTGAGCCCAGAAGAGCGTCCTCACTCAGAAGATCTTCATTGTTGTGGTCATCGATCTCCATGTCGCTGACTGTTTTTATTGTCTCCACTGTTGCCGAAGATGACCTGGATGCCTCTTCCTCTTCCAGTGATGGGAAGGTGATAGATGCACCAGGGTCTGCAGCAGCAGTTTCGACTACGTTGGAGGAAGTGGATGCACCAGTAACATCCGCGTCCTTTTTATACACCTTCAGTGTGATGTTCTCAAACCCAAACCTAATCACACCTTTGGTCTGCGCCAGAGGAGCAAGGGACTCCTTATTTAGTACAATAATTGCACCTCTGTAGGGTCCCTTTTTCTCCTCCAGTTTCGCAACTTTCCAGTTGTGAGTAGGAAGGGATGGGTTCGATAGCCGGATCATCTGGAGTATTACATCCATGCTGGAGAGTTCGGCTGTAACCATGGCGCGAGCTCTTGGTCTGCACGGGATTTTCTCCTTAGCAACAACCTCGAGCTTAGCACCAGGCCAGACTTCCCCTAACCGGCTAACGGCCAACGATAGAAGATCACACGATCTCTGATCGTCACAAACCATGAGCTTAACATGTCCTTGATGCCAGCCTCCATCGTTTGTGATTGGAGGTGGTCCAGGGTTCTCCATCATGATACTCATGAAGCTCAACTGGAGCTTCCCCTTGACCACCTGCCAATTTTCCGCAGAGATCGTGCCATCGACGTCGTTCCCGTCAATGATCGCGACCACGATTTTGTTTTTAACCACATCACTGAAGGTCTTATTCCCTCCACAGGGATGTGATGGAGCGCTGATGTTGTGCACTTTGGGGCGTTTGGGTACTGAAATTGTGCCCTCCATAGACCTTTGACGCTTCGACGTGGAGTCTCCGCTGGCCTGGACGCTATTATTAGCTAAAAAGCTTTTAGCCCACTTGATTTTTGCATCATGCTGAGAGTTCCCCCCGGCGCCAGGTTGTTCACCAAAAACCCTGAGTATTCTCTTAGCATTGCGAATGTCCTTGTAGAGTGTCCTAGAAGGGTTGGGCTTACGTCCGCTCCCCCTAGGGCCTTCTTTAGGATTTGTGGAGTTGTTAGAGGTGGAGGGACCATGCTTCACAGTCCTACCACCGCTGGAATGAGGCAAAGAAGTTCGGGGAGGTTTACTCTCCTTAGTGGTAGCAGGACCATGCTTCACAATCTTACTACCACTGAACCGCGGTGTCGAAGTTTGGAGAGGTTTACTCTCTGAAGTAGTAATAGAAGGGCCATGCTTCACAGCCCCCCTGTTACTGGAAGGAGGTATTTCTACCATTTTACTCCTGCTTTTGCTTTCGGCAATAGGACTGTGAGAATCCACAGTACTACTACTTCCAGCGCAAGCCGGAGAAACAGCAGACGGCTTTTCAGTCGCACTGCTGGCCTGTCTCAAAGACCAGGACTTTCCACCATCTTTTGTATTTAAATTTTCCATAAAAGATCCCACGAGTAACGGAGAAAGGGTGGTCCATCTGCACAGAGATCCGTATATGCAGATAAGGCTAGTTAATCCGGAGGTCGCCTGGTATCCGGATACTCCGTTAGCGACTGAGCTAGTTTTTTGATTGGGCCCTCAGCCAGGCTGATCATCGGCACGGGTCGTATAACACCTTGAATCCAGCCCAATTGGGAAGTTGCAAAAATAGGAAAAGGAGAGAGTGGGCGGGGAATCAGACAGTAAGCACCGTTCTGAAAAGAAGGACGTTAAGGGTAATAGAGGAGCTGGTAACTTTGGATAGCTTTTCGCATTTCCAATGTGGGAGAGGGAGGGATACAAGGATGTGTAAGAGGATGATGAGCGTCCTTTGGTTTCAGGACTCTTCTGGAGATGACATCTCGAGAATCATTGACCCTACTCAGCTTCTACAACTCGACAAGTTCGACGCTCAGGTAGAAGAATTTTTTAAAAAAAAAATCCAAAAATTTCATTTGGTTAAAACTAGCTAATGGTTGAAAAAAAAATTTTACAAAAAATTGTTATTTTCGGTAGCCCCCCTGGGTCCATTTTTTTTTGTTTTTGATTTTCTCGAAAACGATACAGCCGATTTTAATAATTTTTTTTATGCCAAAGCTTCTCCAAAGTTTAAATATTATTACATATTCAAATTTTCAATTTTTAATTTTTTGGATTTTTAAAAAAAAATTCAAAATTTTTTTTTGGAATCTCAATATTTCGAAAACCCCATGCTCGATTTTTTTCAAACTTGGCAAATAAAAGTTTCTTAATATAAGCTACAGGATTTGAGAAAAAAAATTTTGTTTTATCTAAAACTAACGGTACCTTCCATACAAATTTTAAAAAATGGTTTTCGAAAATCGCATTTTTCTCGAAAACGGTTCCGAGAATTTTGCTAAAATTTTTTTTCTTTTGATTAATCTTTACGATTTATAATTTAATAAAAAAAAATTTGAAATCTAGATATTACTGACTGTACCTACCATAGAACGATTTTTTCGAATTTTGAATTTCTCATTATCGACTTAACGGATTTTAATGAAATTTTTTATAAAAAAGCTCCTAAAAAGTTTAAAAAACATTGCATTTAAAAACTTAAGAAAAAATATTTTTTCAATTTTTAGAAAAAAAAGTAATTTTTTTTTTGAAAAATTCGATATCTCAAGAACGGCTTAGTATTTTTTTTGGAAATTAGACTTTTATTCGTACAATAATAAAAACTTAAGATTGGCGTACCAAAATTTTTTCTTAAAAATGTTTTAAAATTTTTTTACATAAAAGCTTTTTTTTTTAAGGAACCACTACAAAGACTTATAATTTTTGTTCCTGCATAAATTCATATTTGCATATCATTCTGTTTTTATCTCTTACTACTTAAAGAATTAAAAAAAATTCATTTTATCCTTATGAACAGTTTTCTCTAATAACATTTGTTTTTAAAATTCCTAGTTAGTCCAGTCAAAGCGTCATTTGACCTTGCGCGCAGAGGCATGGTCTATTTTTTTTTCATGGATCGATAGGTGCTTATGAGAAAAGCTTAAAACCAAATTTGCACCACATGACAACTTTTTTTACCAAAGTTATTGGTAAAAATGTAATTTGTGCCATTTTTTGGTCATTTGCGAATATCTCGGCTCCACTATCCCGTACGAACAAAAATTAAACACATATTTATTCCTAATAACATTATCTATTATGTTCTAAAAAAAAACATTTGTTTAAACAAATGAAAAAAAAGTTATAGTGAGTTAAACAAATTTTTTGTTGGTTAAAAATCACTTTTTCGTGATTATTAAGAAAAAAGCTCATTTAAGGATGAAATTTTTATTTTTTATTATTAAAGTTCTTGTAATTCCCTACAATTTAAAAAAAAATCAACACTCTACGATGAACAAAAGCCGAGTAATAAATTATTGAACATAGGTAAGTCAGCGCACCCACGCATTTTATGATTTTATGTTTTAATTAATATCTCAGCCCCAGTATGTCGCAAGGTGAAAATAAAAAACGGTATTGCTAATAACAATATTTTCTATCAACTTGCATTTAATTTAATATGTTTGAGCAAAAACATAAAAAGTTACCGTTGGTTTCAACGTTTTTTTTCTTGTTTTTAATACCTTTTTTCATAGTTATTGAGAAAAAAACTGTATTTTACGGTAACTATTTTTCAGTTTTGGATTTTTGTCTTATAGTCCTGCTAATTTTCTTCAAATTAAAAAAAAAATTAGTTCATTACGACAAACGGGAGCCAAGATATTCATGATTTAAAAACTTAGGAAAGCTTACAATTTAGTATCTTAACCTTGTAGCTTGTAATTTTGGTGTCGCCAGCAACAAGATATATTGGTATCCGTCAAGCACCCCACACATACTTACACATATATTTGTTGCTTCTTGTTGCTGGCGACACCAAAATTACAAGCTACAAGGTTAAAATACTAAATTGTAAGCTTTCCTAAATTTTTAAATCATGAATATCTTGGCTCCCGTTTTTCGTAATGGACTAATTTTTTTTTTAATTTGAAGAAAATTAGCAGGACTATAAGACCAAAATCCAAAACTGAAAAATAGTTACCGTGAAATACAGTTTTTTTCTCAATAACTATGAAAAAAAGGTATTAAAAACAAGACAAAAAACGTTGAAACCAACGGTAACTTTTTATGTTTTGGCTCAAACGTATTAAATTAAATGCAAGTTGATAGAAAATATTGTTATTAGCAATACAGTTTTTTATTTTCACTTTGCGACATACTGGGGCTGAGATATTAATTAAAACATAAAATCATAAAATGCGTGGGTGCGCTGACTTACCTATGTTCAATAATTTATTACTCGGCTTTCGTTCATCGTAGAGTGTTGATTTTTTTTTTAAATTGTAGGGAATTACAAGAACTTTAATAATAAAAAATAAAAATTTCATCCTTAAATGAGCTTTTTTCTTAATAATCACGAAAAAGTGATTTTTAACCAACAAAAAATTTGTTTAACTCACTATAACTTTTTTTTCATTTGTTTAAACAAATGTTTTTTTTTAGAACATAATAGATAATGTTATTAGGAATAAATATGTGTTTAATTTTTGTTTGTACGAGATAGTGGAGCCGAGATATTCGCAAATGACCAAAAAATGACACAAAACATATTTTTACCAATAACTTTGGTAAAAAAAGTTGTCGTGTGGTGCAAATTTGATTTTAAGCTTTTCTCATAAGCACCTATCGATCCATGAAAAAAAAATTGACCATGCCTCTGCGCGCAAGGTCAGGCTCTTTTTCATGACGCTTTGACTGGACTAAGTCTATTACATAGGAGCAAGTTCGTGCGACCCAGTCGTGCATTTTATTTTTATCAAAATCGTTAGAGCCGTTTTCGAGATAAATAAGATTTTGCATTACGGGTGTATGGGGGGTACCGTTAGTTTTGGAGCTAAAAAAAAATTTCAATTTCTCCTCTAGGGAATCACCGAAAACCCTTAATTACCGAGATTGAAAGAAATAGGTCTAGGGGTTTAGGCTGTAGTGAGAGGTACAGACATACAGACACACTGAAACATGTTTTTTGTGTACTAAATTTTCCTTAAAATTTTTATATAAAAAATTGATATGCAAATTGTTATTATTTAATAAAATACATTTTTAAACGTAATTTAAAAATTTTATCGTGTATCGGTTTTCAAGATATTGAATTTTCAAAAAAAAATTTGTATTATTTTTTTAAAAATCCAAAAACTATTTTTTCGAAAAAATTTTTAGTTCATATTTTTTCAAATGCAAAGCAGCTGCTGCATACAAATTTTTGTTAAAATCGTTAGAGCCGTTGGTGAGAAATTCGAAAATCAAAAAAACCGTTCTGTGACAGGTACCCCTAATAACATTTCCCCCCAAATGTTTTTTTCACCAAAATATAGTCCATGTCCATAATATCACACTTAATTTTTTTTATCAAAATCGTTAGAGCCGTTTTCGAGATAAATAAGATTTTGCATTACGGGTGTATGGAGGGTACCCTTAGTTTTGGAGCTAAAAAAAAATTTTAATTTTTCCTCTAGGGAATCACCGAAGACCCTTAACTACCGACTTTGAAGAAAATACCTCCGTTAGTTTAGGCTGTAGTTCGAGGTACAGACATACAGACATACAGACAGACAGACGGAATTGTCGGAACCACTTTTTTCGTCTTCGCTATCATCGTAATGTCAACTTTGATCAAAATCTCGAGTTCGATTTTTTTTCCAAATGCAGAACTTGCCCTATAGTACCTATGTATATCGCAAGTAAAAATAATTAGCATAATTAGATAGGCCTTTTATAGTTATTTATGAATGTGAACGTCTTGCATACTCTAGTGGGCGCAATAGTGCATTATAGTGCATCAAGTATGCAGTTCTTTCCAAATTCTAAAAAATTGGGATAAAATATTTGCCATAACTTCGAAATGAACAACTAAGTGCCCTGATTGCAAATATCGAGGTCCAAGACGTTTTGAAGGTGGCCTTCTTAGTGCAAGAAGTAGCCTATTCTTATCGCGTCTGGCAGGCAGAAGGCTGTCTGTAAAACGTCTTGTACCTCGATATTTTCAATCAGGGGACTTAACTCTACATTTTGGCAAAGTTGGTATCACAATTATTTGGACTTGGAAAGAACTGCATACTTGATGCACTATTATGCACTATTGCTCCCACTAGAGTATGCAAGACTTTCACATTTGTAAATAACTATAAAAGGCCTATCTAATTATGCTAATTATTTTTTGTTATCAATCACACCCAAAAATTGCTGTGGGCTCTTAGTCTATTACTACTAAAAGAATTTAAAAATTATTAAAAAATTAATTTTATCCTTATGAACAATTTTTTCAATAACAAATTAAAAATTAATTTTATCCTTATGAACAATTTTCTCAATAACATTCGTTTTTAAAATTCCCAGTCGATTACATAGGAGCAAGTTCGTGCGACCCAGTCGTGCATTTTATTTTTTGTAAATAGTCATATTGTTTTTTTTTTTTATAATCTACACACGCTCAAGGGAATATGATTACCCTTCAAATGTTTCAACACAGCGTTGGCGTGAAGTTACAGAAGAGAAAGAAGGATAGGAAAGATGTGTGGCACGATGTTCTGAGACTGAAAGGTGGTTGTCTCAGATTTTTTATCTCCAGGGATGGCTACTGAACTAAAGCGGAGAATTGCCGTGTTTTATTTCTATGTCCCTTATAATTCGCATTATTTTATTCGTTTTTCATTCTTGTTGGGCATACTAGTTTAACTCAATCACATGTTGTTAGTGTTATGCCTAAACAACATGTAATGAGTAAACCAGCAACCCACTGATGACAATTAATAGGTTTTAATGGAATTAAAGACGACATAGACGACGGCAGGGATCGAACCTGTGATGTTGAGGTTGACAGGCGAGCACACAACCATCGCGCCACGGCCACCCCCAAAATTGAATAATTGATTTTCAGAGAATTATTAGTTTTCAGACAAACTACAAGTTAGATTATATCGCTCAAACAAATACTGAACTCTAAACAAAACTTTTTCGATGTTAGCTAATGTGTGGACGTGGAGATCTGCGGTAGAATAATGCCATGGCAAATTAAGCATCGTTTTGAGTTCCTTGTAGTCGAAGTATATGACTATTAACATTTTATTTACCCCAAACTGGTATGCACATACAATATTATGCCTTGGAAGGTGACTTGAAAAATAATAGGTCTATTTTCTGTACTTAACTTCCATTTTCTAGTGGTGAAAGGACAAATTGAATTTCACAAGTAGGTAAGTGATTTGCCTAGATGTACTCCTTAACATGTTCTGTTATATTTTTAACCCATTCTGATAAATATAAGCATGTATCATCTGCAAAAATTGCTGATTTGCACTCTGAAAATCACGGAAAATCATTATATGTAGCTTTTCATTTTGTATTTCAAAAGTTTATTTCATTAAGGAGGTACTTAAAACTGATTCACTTAAGTTACAATTAAGATGGCTTATGTGCTTACACCCAAGTTAATTAAGCTGGTTTAGTGACGAATTTTCCGAAGCCTGGATTAAGTGAACATGTTATGAATATGCATTGCATATGTGATCAAAAGCTATAAATCTGTTTATTCCTAAAGTTCTCATTAGACAAAATTCCAAACCAGTCTGTCTCAATATAAGATTAAGTAATTTAAAGTAAAGCGCATAAATTGTATCGGAAGTCCAACAATAATACGTTTTTGCTTAAGAACTATTTACGGCTTCATAACGAATTTGTTTTTCTTATATTTTATATAGCACCAAGTCGAATCTTTAGAAAAATTGTAAAAGTTTTGGAATTTTGTGGAAAATAAGAAATTTCCCAATGGTATTCTAAGCTGCATGGAATACTTGCATACCTCATTGAGTGACCTTAGGTAATAGGTTTTATAATTTTTTCCAATCAGTTTATTCTCCATCTTATATATCTGAAAATTTCACCCCTAATATTTTAATAAATCAAATCATTATCGGTTCCTTATATCTAAGTTACTCTGATGTTGAAAAATCTCTTGGTGAACTAAATACGGATAAACAAACTGGCCCCCAATAGTGTTAAAAACATGCGCTAGTGCCTTTTTAGAATCATTAACTCTGCTTTTTAATGACTCTCTTAACATGGGTCAGTTTTGGAACAATTGCAAAGTATCTCTTATTATTTCTATTCATAAATCTGGATCAAAGTTGTCACTAATTATT
Source organism: Chrysotoxum bicinctum (assembly GCA_911387755.1). Lineage (NCBI taxonomy): Eukaryota > Metazoa > Arthropoda > Insecta > Diptera > Syrphidae > Chrysotoxum > Chrysotoxum bicinctum. The sequence continues at coordinate 9,621,991 of OU426991.1, read as the reverse complement.
ATCATCCAACAAGTAAGCTTTCCGTGATTCATAAACTTTTTGAAAAACTGATTTATTTAAAGTTATCTTCTTTGGTTAAGGAAATAATTTCTCTATTCCAACATGGATTTGTTTCTGGAAACTCGACTACTGTAAATCTTTCAATTTTATGTAACGAGATAACCCGTAATCTTGAGGATGATTGTCAATGTGATTTACTCTATACCGGTTTTTCTAAAGCATTTGATAAAGTTAATCATGCAATCTTAATAAAAAAAACTTCCTGTGCTAATTTTTCATTCAAATATATATTGAAATGGTTTGAATCTTATCTAACCGACCCTACTCTACTCAGTTCTCTTCTCATGTCATTTATTAAAATGTATGCTCCTTGGAGGGCTCAGCGAGTGCATAGTTTCTTCTTTGGTCCTTACCATGGAGTAAATTATGGACTCAATGAACCGATTACTCGGGGCTTTAAACAAGATAACTTAATTTGTAATCATATTGATTTTACCGACATTATAAGTCGTGTATGTGATACATTCAAAAAACATGTTCGCCCTTATTACGGTTGTCAAAGATCAATACGATATTTGATATTTATGAATACAATTATTGAATCGATATTATCGTTGTCAAAAATAAAAATTTTTGATGAATTGTGAACGCTCTTCAGATTTAAGATTTATTGTGAATGGTTCAATTGACAAAATTGGTTTTATCGTTGTCAAAATATTATTTTGTTATAAAAACCTTAGCCAACAAGAAACTTGTTGTTGATGAAATTATTTTGTCCAGATCGTGTAAGTTAATAATTGTGTGATGTCTACCTTATTACGACCTCAGTATCTAATAGAAGCCATAACTTGTTAATCCACAGGAATATGTCCATCTCTTCTCTGCATTAAGGTCTGCCTGAACAATAGCTAACATGGAAAAACTTGCCATGTCTTTTCTTGGAAAACCTATATTTCCGGAATTCTTTTTAACTTAGCTCTTTCATTGGATCATATCGGTATTCATAAATGTTTTTATCGAAAAATTCGAACTATCCAGCAAATCCAGCCGGTTTTTGAAATCGTTAAATTTATGAAAAAAACAAGTTTGACAATTATATTTCTTATTCCTTCGTTAAACCACCTTCTTCGGTGGATTTACCTAATCACAGTTAGTAAACGTTACTTAGCAGAAAATTTGTTTTATTAATGAAATTGCGCACTTATTCAAGGACTTAACGATACACCTCCACTGAACCATCTTTATATTAATATGGGTGTAAGTCATTATAAACTTAAATCCAAAATGTTCTCCCACGATTTTGTGCTTTAAATGCAAGACAGTATTAAACATGAAAATCCCTTTAAAGTAGATAGGTTAGATAATTTTTTTTAGAATGTTTTCATTTTCACCTTTTTTAATTGGTAGCGTGGTATTTTTCCCACGACCCGCATGTTACTTATCATTAATGTCGTTTTCTTAAGAAAAACGTTTTGTGTTTCCAAATGGAGCCCATGCTCTGCATGGAATCGCCGTATGTCGTCAGTGCAGTCATTTTTCTGTAAAATTAAAAATTAAAATATATTTTTGATTAGTTTTCCTTGTTAAAATAAATTTACATTTTTAAATAAATTCTAGCATTGTTCTCAACTCTCGTCTAGGAAAATCCCAAGATTAACTGCCCGCGATAGTGCCTTAGCCACTGTGTGACTTTTTACAGAACAGCTTGGACAACATTAAATCTTTTGCAGAAATTTCGTAAGATATACTCATCTCTCCAGATGTAAATGAAAGGAGGTTTAAATTAAGGCCTTATTTACATTCTTTTCTTTAATTTATGATAAGCTTGATAAGGTGCGGAACATCAGCGAAGATGTAGATTTTAATTTCTCTAAACAAGAACCTAGAGAAATTTTATTATGTAAATGAAGAATAAAATTGTAGCGATTATAAAATTTAATACCATGACTTATCCAATCTAACTTTAAGTTCAGTAAATAATCACCCCTATTACAGAATTCGGCGAATGAGCTAAAGTGACAATTTCAGTTCATTTCCAAACTTTTGCTATTACTGAATCCGACGAATGAAAGTTGAACGAATGTCGGTAACAATCCCTGCACCACTGACATTTTGTTCAACTTATATGGTATTACAGATTTCGCAATCCATTCGCACTCCATACAATTTCTATCATTTTACATTCGCACCAATTTCGAGACGAATCTGAAGTGAATTTTTGATTAAACGAAAATAAACAATGGAGAGTACAAAAATTTAAGTCAAAAGCTTATCATACTGAATGCTAAAGTGTTTGTTTAACAAATTTTAATAGAAAACGCACAAATAGCAACGCAACCAGAGAGCAAGAAATCTAAAAAAAAAAAAAAGAGCACACGGTTGGTTTTGAACCGTCCTCCATCTTCGTACTAACCACTCTCAACGATGCTTGATTTCGTTGATCGAAAACGATACTATTATCACAGCCTAGGCCAGTTTAATAAATGTTTGTTGCTGACAGTGTCGATACGAAAGTTCATAAATGATAAGGTAATTTTAGAAATCGACAATGTAGTTCATCCGACGAATTTCATAATTGAGTTTTACAGCGGATGCGAATCAAGTCAACTCACCGGGAGTAAAATTCTGCGAATTCTGTATTAGACATGAATAACTGTGATTGCAACGTGTCTATAAGAACACAATTACTTATAAAGGGTTTTTCAATAAGCGCGGGTAGATGATGAATTGGAATAAAAAAAGCTGTGTGTGAGGTATTAACAAAAATCTTTCTTTAGTTGAAAGGCCTGTGCATGCCACTGTGTATGGAAGATGACATATATTTGAAATTCCCGCCTCCAATTTTTGAGGTGCACGGATCCGAGTTTTTCAGTTTTCAATGACTCTGTTATGTTCACCTTAAGGACATTGGTCGATTGTGGTTTATTCGCATAGGCCTGCGAACTCGGAAAACTCCACAAGAAAAAGTCTAGCGGGGTCAAATTCCATGACCTTGGTGACCAATTCACATCACCTCTACCAGAGATAACTTTACCCTCAAATCTTTCATGCAGAATGTCATTCGTGGCGTCCGTTGTGTGGCACGTCGCGCTATCCTGCTGAAACCAGATATCGTCTAGGTCATAATAAATTAGTTATCATCGTTCTGTAGTGCTCGCGTTCACCATTGACAGTGACTATCTCATCAAAGTTGTTTTCGAAAATCTACACCAAACGGTAACTTTTTGAGAATGCATTGTCCCCTAGTGAACCTCGTTTGGGTTAATGTTGTTCCATATACAGCAATTTTGCTTTTTAATACGAGTACAACCATTCATCGAAAAATGCTCTTTGTCGCTAAATTTGATTTTCGGATAAATTTGGGAACCTCTTCCAAACGCTTCGAAGTCCAGTCAGCGAATAAAACGGCGTTGTCTATGGTCCTGGGTCGGTTAGATCTTGTACGGTTGTAGGCCCAACTTCCGACGCAAAATTCGCCAAGTTGGAGTCTGCGAAGTTCTTGTGCTGGTTCGAGTGTTGCGTCCGTATAGATCACAATATGTTTCTTTCATTTTAATTTTATCCTAGCATAGAACGCAGACTTTTTGGTTCTGCCTTAACTCGTTTTTAACACAGTTTTTAAAATTTTTGTTAAAGGAATCAGGACTCCTAATACTATACATAGTTTCTGGGCCCAAAATTTGAAGGGTTCAAACAGGAAGCGGACATTTTTTTCTTTTTAAGCAATTTGTATGAGGTGTATATTTATTATTTTTAGTTTCTTTATTTATTTGATTTAAATTTTCTTGAAATGAAATTCAGCTTTCTTCATTCGAGTTTCTAAAGGTTTTTTACAATAGTATGTATAAACATAACACATAAGGAATACTAATAAATTTACTTTTCTTATTTCAGTTTTCTTATTCCATTGTGTCGATTTTCTTGGTTCTGGTACAGTTTCTAGGGAAAATACTTTTAAATGGCCTGAAGGAACTGTACTCGGCAAAGAAGTAAGCCCTGTATGAAAATTACCATGATTTTTCTTTTGATTTTCCAACGGAAACCTACTTACGCTATTTAAATTTAATATGATTTGCCAAATCATCTTTCATAAAATGCCTGCTACAAATTCTTGCAGTCTCGAAATAAATTTTGTAGTGACTTTCGCAAAACCAAATCCATTTTTTTGTAAGGTTAGGTAACATCATTTCATTTCGAGAGTTTATGAAAGCAGCTTTTTCGTGCTTTATTATTACACTCAAACACTGAACACATTCCCATTTCAATGACCAGAAATCAATTTTTTCAAAATACTAAATTCAAACTAGCCAAACATTTTTTCCTCTCATTCCGAGAAGAGGAAATGAAGAACATACAAAAAGTTTTGGCACTGAGTCGATGACGTTACGATATTATGATATAGCTGCAACCGAACATGTGGAAAGCCATTATCCTTTCTTAAGTAGTTGCTTCATGACCAAAGAAGTTGGTTAATGGAAGGAATAGGTTCTTTCAATCTTTTTGCGATTTTGTTTATTATTTTCGATTACCACAAGTTAGAAACAGATACAAGGCAATGATAACTATTTTGGGTAGAGAGATAGGAAAAAGAAGAGAATTCTTACTTATTGTAGTAGATTTTTGATAAACGTCACTTTGCTATTCCGCTAACATTTCTTTTTTTAAATGTAAATGATTAGGTCGGGACTTATGGTTTATGAAAATCATGAAATAGAAGTGGTATTAGCTATTTTTTTTAAATTTTACTTTTTGTGTTTATATATAATTGCCTAGTGGCCAATCCACTTCTTAATGGCTTGACTGCCGATTTCGAACTTACCTGTCTTACTTAACTTTAACTTAGTCATTGGGTTTTCTTTTGCCCCCCGTTTATCGCATTGTTCATATTGTCCCATTCTCTATCAAGATACGGTCTTAGTGTTTATATTTCAGTTCCCCTCCTCTTATGATGGCTTTCGCTTTTTCATGAACTTAGCCATATTGTGTTAGTTTTATTTTGGTATCGTCATGTTAACTAGTTCGTATATACCGTTCTTCAACATTTTCGCTACTTTATAAGGTCCGAGATATATTTGGGTCTTAACTTCAAACCCCTTCCGTATTCCGTTCGCTTAATAACGAACAATACATCAACTTTACATTTGTGTTCTCTTTTCACTTGTTGTCTCGTTTTCTTGTTAAATTTTGTTAATGTTATTTTATACCTCTTTTCGGAGTTCATCTCGTTCTTGTCCAAGTTCGTCTACGACTTCTTTGTTTAAAATTGCTCGGAGAGCACCCTGAAGGGTGTAAGCTTTGTTCTCGTTATTGTGTTATTTATCGCCTTTTGAACGCGGTCTAGGTCTTTGTACTAGTTCTTAGTATTTCCCACACAAGTTTTTGTCAACATTGATACGACCTGTTGCTATCAACAGATGATGAATATTTTCTTACTGTTGAAAGCATTGAAAATATATGGGCTTCCTCTGTTCCACATTATTCTTCTGGGATTTCCCAAAATAAAAAATCACCTCCTTCGTTCCTGTGCTTTTTGTGGAATAAAGTCAAACAAAGTTTGAACATTCTTCAACTAAACTATTTTCCATTATCTCTTAACTGCTAGCAGCAAGTTGTCTTCTGATGGTGTCTCCCTTATGTGATGACTTAAACAATCTTCCAATATTACACATGATACTTTGCTTCATCGCCAAAGCGTAATAGTCCGTCACAACGGATTTGAAGAAAATGCTGTCAAAAATAATGTTTGAATGAATGACATTACTGTGGGATGAGTTCCTGGGCGGGGGATTTAAACAAAAAAATGATTCCCACTCGCCATCTGGGTTTCTTTCTGATATTCAGTATTGGTTTGGATTATTAATTGCTAATTATCTTAAAAGTGTAATTTTGTAAAGTGTTAGTAACTTATTTTTATGTTTTACCAACTATCCTTTTTGTGAGATTGAGTATGTGCTGCTTGTTTGAATGTGTATTTGAATTAAGTTTTTAAGAAAACAATATTCGTCTTTGTAAAAACGGTTACAGACTTCCAACTGGACATTTGCTCTGTGTGTCCTTGTGTGAACAATTTGACGGTCAGAATATTTAGCACGCTCTTAGTGTTTGTCGTCTTTACTACTCGTAGTATGGAATATTTTGTGAATTTACACAGATGCACGATGTACGAGGACAGTGAAACTCGTTCAGGATGATGCAGTTCTTCTTCAAATAAAGCGCCTTTACGTATGCTTAGTCGACGAGAGACTTTATGTATGACCTCGTATATTCACTCATCCTATCTAATCCTATCCTATATTCCTAATTTCTCGCACTGTGTTTACATTATAAGGGTATTCATAACCCCTTGAGTGCGCATTTAATATAAAAAAAAAATCTTGGGAAACCAATACATCTCTCTTAGTCTCAAAAAAGTCTTCTCGTCTGCGAAAAACCTCACATCGTCATAGCAGAGCTCGTCCTCTAACTGCTCACTTCTCTTCACCCTGAACCAATCGGAATAAGCGACATCATTTGACTAGGTAATCTTTCTTCAGTTTTGATTTAACACACATCATCTCAGCAGACTGTAATGTGATGATAATGGAGCGTTACTTTGATGTCCTGCCACTGCATTGTAGCTAGCCAGTCGTCCTCGGCAATGTTTACATTCAACACAAAAGGTGATGCTTCCTGTGGCTTAGAGCACCGACATATGCCACTTATACCTGGCTGATGGTTGGTCTCAAATGAAAATTTTTGAAGTTTGAGCCACCAGCACTTTTTGATTGTTGCTTCTTGCCAAAGCCGCAACCTAAAACGACCTTAATATGCTTACTTAAAAGATACACTTTCGTTTTCCGTCAGTTTCCGACTAAAGAAGATCACTGTGACCCAACTTTTATATCTATCTCTCTGCATCAAGACAACAGCGAGTCCTATTGACGATGCATCGTTGTGGACTTCGTGATCGGAATTTGGACTGAAAATAGCTTTAACTGGAGTCTTTAATAGTTTTCTGCCCAATCGAACTGAGTGTTGCAGCTCTTCAAAAACTTTCTGAAAATCCCATGAGTCCATGAGGAAATGACGAACCTTGTCCACGAGGTTTTGGTAAGTTTGTTATTGCATCTGTCTTTCTAAGGCTTGTTCGTAGACCCTCTATGCTGATCTGGTACCAAAATGATTCAAAGTCAGTTTAAAAGGTAAAACATTCTGCGTTGAGCGTTAAGCCAGTTTCCTTCAGGAACCTCTCATAGCTATTAAAACCTTCAAAAGTCGTCAACTTTCTTAAATATGAGTTTAATTTTATTCATTGACAATACTGTAGGGCATAATATTGACCTGGTTAAAATCGTCATCAGTCAGAAACGCTGTGAAATTCTTGCTATCTTCATCTATCGAAATTTGGTGATGCCGCCTAGCGAGCACTATACCTACCCTACCACGAACATCGGGAACCTTCTTTTTATCGTCACTTTATTGAGCGCCTTAAAATCGATGTGGAATCTCTTACTTCCAATTAAGTTAGATTAAGAATTATATTGTATGAAGCCAAAATAATTTATAACTACACTAGATTGGACTTGATGTTCCTCCGGAAGAAGTTCGTCAGTGCCTCTATCATTGCATACACTTTTTCCAAGATAGCGGCAAAACGGGAGGCTTTAAACCCCAAAAAGCTAGTTTTGTACTCACCCTGACCCTTCCCTTCCTTCACATCCAAAAACTAGAGTCCTGTCCATCTAGTAGTTACCATCTCACATTTGTAACAAACTTAAGTAGGTAGCTGCTCGATACATAGGAGTATACAATCACTAGGAATAATAATGCAAAACAAAACCAGTAAGAATAAAGAGAGAATAATACAATGAAATGTACATTTTTTGGTTGTGTTTGTTTTTATATTTCAGAGCCACAAATGTAGGGCTGCGTTGGCTGCTATATACTTATTCTCATGAAATGCATATATGTACATTTGCACTTCCCACTCGAAAAATCTGGAGTGGGAAGTGCTATCCATTATACCCATATTATCTCCTGGGTCTGAGTTCATTTAAAAAAAGCAGCTTCCTGCCGCAAAAATAAATACACAATAAATATAACGGTCAAAATCATATCAAATGCTCCGCCTCCGCCTTTTTTCAGCCAACATTCTGCAATGCAAATACGATAAGCCAAAATGAATGGAAAGAAGGAATAACTATTTTTGAAGACAATAGAGCCACCGCGTAGGACTGTTTTGCAACACTCTTCGTCCTTCTATTTATAGAAACTCAATTGGTGTATCTTTTCAGTCAAATTAGTATTGGAGGGGTAACAGATAAAAAATAATAAATTAGAGGCCAAATGCTTCGGGTAAACCTAAACCTATACTTTGTCCAACAAAAATAGTCAATACAGGGAAGATAGGAGCATTTGCCTCGCAATTTGCCTGTAATGGCTTTCATAAGCTATCTCTTTTTTAAACTCTTTCAAGATTAAAGATTAAACTCTTTCAAGAAGTGAGAAATATCAATAGGGTTGCTATTTCTTGATTTAGATGAGATAACTAAAAATATGATATATTTATATGTTGAACAAAAATTTTAATTTATCTTTTACCATGCTACCCGACGGAAAAAAAAACAGGCGCGTTCTCATAAGGACATTTCACTACAATATTTGAAAATCTTAAAAATCAATTTACTTGTTATAGATACAAAATTATTTATCACTTCACAGAATTTAAAATAATTTCAATTAAAATCACTCGATCGAAAAATCTACGCAAATAACCAATCTTCGTAAAATAAATTATCCAAATATTTTATAACTGCATTTTGACAAATTGTCTACACATTCAAATATAAACAAATAAATGCTTCTAAAAAGAAACCACTTTCGCTTCAAAAAGCCTACATTGCGAAAACTCTTTAACAAAAAGCTCAGAAAATATTGTGACAATTCGTATAAATGCAGATATGGTACTCGTATCTCTGATTGAATGTACGGACCCGAAACCCTCTTGTGGATCCGCCTCTTTCTGATTCAAATTTTGTCGATCTTCTTCAGTTAATCAAAATGGGGTGTCGTACTCGCAGAGTGGAAGAAGTGCAGTGCGATGATTAACTACTAAATAAGTAAATAATTAAAGAACACGCATCAGTGGAAGAGCGAAACATGCGAATACTTTTCAAAGTCGTATATGGAACAATCCACCAGTTGTCTTTTTTCTTTTCTTTTTATAATTCACACGCGCTCAAGGGCTTAGTTTGGCACGGGCAATGGGGAACATATTCACCAATTATCCTTTGTCTGGAACTTCTAATCCATTAAATTGTTTTGCTGACTACAGTTCCCTCAGCTTCTCATATTCGTCTCCAGATGCTTATCCGTGTTTTTCGGATGTGGATTAAGAACGATATGTATCAAAAGCTCATTAAATTCTTATCTCGATAGCATTGTCAAATGAGAAACGAAAAACCGAGTAGAATTTAATGCTTCAAAAACTCAATGCTGTCTCCTGTCGTAAAGGCGAGACCCAACCTCTAGCCGCTATCCATGAGCGGAACTTGCATTTAGAAAACAGTACAACTCCTTGTTCTCGGCATGTACATCACAGATCACGTCGCCGAAGACGGTACAAAGCCTATATTCGTCCAAAGCTTGAGAATAATTCCTATATTTGGACAGGTCCTCTAATGACCCACTTGAAAAGAATCCAAAAAAGGCCCTTAGGTGATAGAAATATCTATAACAGAAACATATGAATCTCTCGAGCATCGCCGCAATGTTTCTTGTCTTTAATTATTTTACCGTTGTGTTTCTAGTAGAATACCCGATTGCAATCCTCCCCTCAAACAATGCAATTGTAAAATGCCCATCAATTTACCCTTGGGTCTAACTTCTGACGTACTTTTGAATTCGAGAATCTTTCTTTAGCCGCACTACACGAATGTAGAATGCCTTATCTTGCTCAATATTACCCTCCTATTACGACATTCAGACATTAAAAACCAATGTGCATCAGTACCTCCTTTTAAATCCCCTTCTAAACATTTTAATGGTTGTCAAAATCCCTTTAGTGCGTGCAGAATATTAAAACAAACATCAGTCGTGAGTATTTCTTGAAGTATTGCTTTTTCATCAAAATTCCCTATGATAAGTTTGATGAATATCGCCTAGTGTTGAACACCATAGTGAAGTCGGAATGAAAGCGAATGAGCAACCGATATGTCTAGAAATTCTCTAAAATGTGAAATGTTCTTCCGTTTATGGCATAGCGGCATATAAAATTGTATAGTTTGGGTCTCTTTCGCTCTTTACATAGTCTGACCGTTTTGAGACCCACCGCGTAATTTCACCCGCAAAAGGTAAGCTTTATATTTTCTTTGAGATTTTCAGGGAACAATCGTGCATAAAATACTTCCTGGTTTGGTTGAGGATTTTATTTTGTTAGAAAATATACATAGCTATTAAATTCTTACCAAATCCTCTTTTCAAAGACCAAACCAAAGCCGGCAATTTAATATGCCTGATTATTCCCTTAATTCGTAAAACTAATCGAATTAAAATAATAAGAAGAAGCAGCAAAAAAGGACGAAGCTCTTCACAGAAATCCTTAAAATGTATGAATGGCAAGGGATAGTTTTTTTTTCCGTGGTGATGTATAAATTCATAGCAATCCCTTTTTATCTCTGGAAAGAGGAAAGTCTCCTGTCCAATAGCTTCCCATCAAATAGATACAATTTTCTTTGTTGTTATACCAAAACGCAGTTGCCCTTATTATTCTTATCCACGACCTCATCTTCTTTTTGCCATTGCCTTTGGCGGGCGTTCAAAATCCCATTAAGTGTCCTATTTAAGGCTGTAAAATGTCTATGATTCAAAGCGTCACGTCGGTCGGTCGCTTGCGTCGTTGGTCGCCTTCGTTATATTTAAAGGGCAGTGGAGCATTAGCCACAGCAATTTCATACAACACTTCTCTGGAATAATCAATGGGGTCACAGCAGTGCCTATGTTAAGGTAAGACTTGAAGCTATGTTCCAATTTCGACTCACTCTTACTTCGACATTTCAGGTTTGTATAATCTTCAATAACTTAAAAAAGGCAGTACCTGGTTGGCGCATTTAAATTTCAACTTAATTCACTGATAGGGAGCGTATTGTTATACAGGGTGATTGGCATAAGGTGTGACAAAAAGCTAGGCCGTGTAGGTTAGACTTAGACAAGAAAAAAATCGTATGGGAGGGGGGGTCTATTCCCCCCCGTTTAGGCGGGAGGGGCAATTTAAGAAAAAAATCACTTAAAACAGAAAAAAAATTATTAAAAAATAACGGTGATACCTACAGAGTAATGCTATAGCATTTTGAAAAGCCAGAAATACATTCTCTAATTTTGTTTTTAAATAAAGTTGTTCGAGTGAATAGTTTTTGAAAAATTAATTTTCAAAATCAAAATTTTGAAAAAAAAAATGAAATTTTTTTTTTTAAACAATTTTTTTTCAAAATTTTACGTAATTAAGTATTATTTTTTTATTCAATATTCAATGCTCTTATTAATTTTTGATCAAACACAAAAAACCGGATGTCAAAATGTTTTGTAGTTTTTGAGAAAATCAAAAATAACAAAAACTACTTTTGTTCTAAGAAAAGCCTTTTATTTTAGTTTTTACGTTTTTGAATTCTTATGTAGGTGAATTTACGATTGAAAGTACTGGATTAACCATATTTCACACATTTTTACTTGCGACTTATAGGTACTATAAGGCAAGTTATGCATTCGTAAAAAAAATCGAACTCGAGATTTTGATCAAAGTTGACATTACGATGATAGCGAAGACTAAAAACGTGGGTCTCGCAATTCTGTCTGTCTGTCTGTCTGTCTGTCTGTCTGTCTGTCTGTCTGTCTGTCTGTCTGTCTGTCTGTTCGACTACAGGCTAAACGACTCGGCCGATTTTCTTTAAACTTGGTACATATCATTTTTAATTTTTTCCCCCCACACGTTTTTTTCTTTTTTTTTTTAAGACCAAAAATAACAGTACCCCCCATACGAATTTTTTTCGAAATTTTATAAACATTTTTTTTTCTCAAAAACTGTTCAACAGATTTTAAAAATAAAGATACAGAAAAATTTCATTTAATTAGTGAAGGTAAAACAAAGTACATGGTGGCGTCGAATGCGAGAGGAACAGTTGGTCAAACAATCAAGGTTGCGGAGCACGAATTTGAAGTGGTGCAATCCTTTAAATACCTTGGGTCAATAGTAGCAGCCGATAACAATATAGAAGAAGAAATACGCGGGCGGCTTCTCAAATCCAACAGAGCCTACTATAGTCTGTCAAAGCTCTTCAAATCCAGAAATCTCACCATAACTTCAAAACTACTGCTGTACAGGACCATGGTCCTGCCAGTACTCACATATGGATCCGAGACTTGGGTGCTTAGCAAAAGGCACTCCGACCTCTTAGCTGCGTTCGAGAGAAAAGTCTTAAGGAGAATTGTTGGCCCCGTATGTGAGGAAGGACGATTCCGGAGACGGTACAATCATGAACTGTACGCAATCTACCTTGAAGCAGATATCGTGACAAAAATTAAGCTCGGTAGACTCCGGTGGGCAGGGCACCTAGCTCGCATGAGCGAAGAGGAACCTGCTCGGAAAGTTCTTTGTGGTACATTCTATGGTAGACGACAGCGTGGTAGACCATGCTTGCGCTGGAGAGATGGCGTAGACCAGGACGCCCGAAGCCTTGGGGTGCGCAACTGGATGGCGTCGGCTAGAGACCGGGATAGGTGGAGAGACTTGTTGAAAGAGGCCAGGACCGGAACCCGGTTGTCGAGCCGATGATGATGATGATGATTGGTTGAAAAAAATTTTCCGAAAAATCGTTATTGAGGGTACCCCCCATGGAACCATTTTTTTTGTTTTTGATTTTCTCAAAAACGGTTCAACCGATTTTGATCATTTTTTTTTTGCTAAAGCTCCCCAAAAACATAAATAAAATTGTGTACTCAAATTTTCAAAAAAATTTTTTTTTGATTTTTAAAAAAAACTTCAAAATTTTTTTTTCAAAACTCAATATTTCGAAAACCCCATGCTAGATTTTTTTTAAACTTGATAAATAAAAGTTTCTCAATATGATCTACAAAATGTGAAACAAAATTTTTTATTTTACCTAAAAATAAAGGTACCTACCATACAAATGCTAAAAAATTAAAAAAAATGGTTTTCAAAAATCGTATTTTTCTCGAAAACGGCACCTAGAATTTTGATAAATTTTTTTTTCTTTCAATTAATTTTTACGATCTTTAATTTAATAAAAAAAATTTTGAAATTAAGATATTACAGCTTGTACCTACCATAGAACCATTTTTTCGAATTTTGAATTTCTCATTATCCACATAACGGATCTTAATGAAAATTTTTATAGAGAAGCTTCTAAAAAGTCTAAAACACATTGCATTTCAAAACTTTAAAATAAATATTTTTTGAATTTTTGAAAAAAAAAATCTATTTTTTTCTTTTTTTTGAAAATTCGATATCTCCGAAACGGGTCAATATTTCTTTTCGTAAATTTAATTTTTATTCGAACAATAATAAAAACTTTAAATAAGCGTACCAAAATTTTTTCTTAAAAAGCTTTTAACAAGTTTTGATATAAAAGCTTCTTTTAAAGAAACCACTACAAGGACTTATAATTTTTGTTCTTGCATAAATTCATATTTGCATAGCATTCTGTTACTACTAAAAGAATTTAAAAATTAATTTTATCCTTATGAACAATTTTCTCTAATAACATTCGTTTTTAAAATTCCCAGTCGATTACATAGGAGCAAGTTCGTGCGACCCAGTCGTGCATTTTATTTCATTGAGAACACCTGCGTGAGAGCATTGGTTTAAAATTGACCTGCCACTTTTTTATTATGGGGGGTCGGCTTGGCTTAGGTGCATTTACGAAAGAAAGGATTAACTTTAAATAAACAGTAATTATGTATTTTATCTAAATATGCATGTATTTATTATTTAAATTGATTTCAAGATTCAGGAACATTTTTGTTCTTATTTCGCAATTGCATTTTTCTATCACTAGTTAGGGCGTGTAACGCTGCATTATTTAAAAAACATTCGCAGATCAATATTAATCCAATGCTCTCACGCAGGTGTTCTCAGTGAAAAAATGTGTTATTGTATGCTTATAAGACTGATAATAAAAAAATTATACAAAAAAAGTTAATCCTTTCTTTCGTAAATGCACCTAAGCCAAGCCGACCCCCCCATAATAAAAAAGTGGCAGGTCAATTTTAAACCAATGCTCTCACGCAGGTGTTCTCAATGAAAAAATGTGTGAAATTATGGTTAATCCAGTACTTTGTCACATTATTGTATGCTTATAAGACGATAATTAAAAGAATAGTAAAAAGAAAGTTAATCCTTTCAATCGTAAATTCACCTACATAAGAATTCAAAAACGTAAAAACTAAAATAAAAGGCTTTTCTTAGAACAAAAGTAGTTTTTGTTATTTTTGATTTTCTCAAAAACTACAAAACATTTTGACATCCGATTTTTTGTGTTTGATCAAAAATTAAAAAGAGCATTGAATATTGAATAAAAAAATAATACTTAATTACGTAAAATTTTGAAAAAAAATTGTTTAAAGAAAAAAATTTCATTTTTTTTTTTCAAAATTTTGATTTTGAAAATTAATTTTTCAAAAACTATTCACTCGAACAACTTTATTTAAAAACAAAATTAAAGAATGTATTTCTGGCTTTTCAAAATGCTATAGCATTACTCTGTAGGTGTCACCGTTATTTTTTAATAATTTTTTTTCTGTTTTAAGTGATTTTTTTCTTAAATTGCCCCTCCCGCCTAAACGGGGGGGAATAGACCCCCCCCTCCCATACGATTTTTTTCTTGTCTAAGTCCAACCTACACGCCCTAGCTTTTTGTCACACCTTATGCCAATCACCCTGTATATAATGTATATGTTCATTATACTTTTTGAATTTACATTTTGACATATTACGATAAAAAATAATTATTTTTTGGTAAAATAATGTTTATATGAGGGCAATTATTGCAAATGTCCCATTTCAAAAACGAAAGACGTATAAAATATGAATGCACCACAATTTGGAGCTATGGCGAGAAGTATCAAAAAATGATTTTCGTTGCACTTTATTTTTTGGCAGTTGCTGCTAAACTAACTTCTTACAATCCCGCCCTTCTGTCAGCGCATAAAATGTGTTGTTCATTTAGTTTTTCTTACTAATGCTATTTATAAAAAAACTGCTTCTGAACACACTTTGATTTGATTTAACAATGACAGTTCATGGAAAAAACTAAAGCTAAGTGTACACGATTGGTAGATCTTACAATATTGTAAGATCTTACAATGTCTGACAATTATCTACCAATGAGCTGACAAATAAGTTGTGTGTGTACCTTTGAGTATATATAATATGGAGGGCTCGTTCCTATTCCTAATGCATTGTAGTACTTGAAGTTGTGATAGGGGTCGCTGTCTCACTTTCTGTAAGTTAAGGATACAACCGTATTCTCCGATTTGTGCTTACCTTCTCCTCGCATATAGTTCGCCGTCACATGTGATATGAAGCACTCGGCAATAACTTTATCTTACACAAATTTGAGTAGCGCCCCCTATGATAGTCACGCATTTGGAATAGAAACGAGCCCTCCATATTATATATACTCAAAGGTGTGTACACGGTTGGTACAAAATCCACCAATCTCTTACAATTAGTTGTCAGAAGTTGGCTGACAATTCATTTTCAGATAGCCGGCTTAATACCTACCAATTAATTGTAAGAGATTGGTAGATTTTCTACCAACCGTGTACACACACAATTAATTGTCAGTTTTTGTTGGTTATGGAAACTGACAATTGAACGTTGGCTGCAAATTGTCTGACAATGAAAAAATTGTATGATGCTAAAAAACGAACATCTTACAATTTCTTCATTGTCAGAAACGTCAGACAACGATAAAAATTGGCAGGCCTGACAATAAATTGTGTGTGTACACGATTATCAAATTCCTTACAATTTACCGTCTTACAATTAATTGTCAGATACATTTTCTGACAATTAATTGGAAGATTACACGATTGTCAGCTAGCGTACACATGATTGTCAGATTTCTTACAATTAATTGTCAGACAATGATCTAACAATTAATTGTCAGACAAATATTCTGACAATTAATTGTAAGACTACACGGTTGTAAGACATTGTAAGCATGTTTTTCACTGACAGATCTGACAATATTGTAAGATCTACCAATCGTGTACACTTAGCTTAAGCAAATATACCTTTTTTGACATTTGTAAATATCAGTGCCTGAGGAAATTAGTACAGTATACAAAATTTAATATTTAATAAAATATTTAACATTGTACTAATGCGAATGCAATTATTTACCATTGCATTATCAAAAGTTTGGTGTTATGCTTATTTGAGTACCTTTATATTTTGTTCTTTCGAGCATATGAAAACCGAGAAGATTTTGTAACATGCAACCAATCGGGTTCTCAAAAATATTAAAGAGTTCAGAATAGATGAGGCAGAAACAAATATAAAATTAGGAAGATTTGTATTCCTTTTTGATTGTTTAGCCCGGGAAGGGCTTTAAATTATAATATGTAAGAGCAGTGTAAGGTAGGCCTGGATGTGAATATGTAGAAACAAAATGACAGATGGAAATTTCACGACTCGAAAACTTGTATTTGCAATATATGTAAGTTAAAAATAACAAAAGCATACAATTTTCAACTCTTCCTACCTCACATGTTTTCCATGAAATATTTCTACTGTCGGGGGAGTTATTGTTCGTTGCAGTTCACCTGTACGTCTCTGTAATTTTGTTGTTGTCAGCATAATTGTTTTCTGCTAATTCCGTTTTTTTTTTAATTAAAACTAGGTTGTTGATTTGTTCAGTATGAACTTTATTATACTCGCTTTGGAGAAAATTATTAAATTATAATAATTTCAAAAGGCCTAGCTTTAATGGTTATCGTATTGTTTCAAATTTCAAATCACCATTAATTCCCTCAGAGCTCAGAGATAAATTAAGTAAATGACAAATTTACCTAAAAATAATGAATACAGTTTAAGGAAGGAAAATTTAAATTAAAATGCAAAAAAAAAAAAATATGTATTCCCTTCGAAAAATAAATATCCTCCCTCAACTTTGAATGTACGCATAAGGAGTCAAAAATTGTCAATGATGTTAAGCATTTACGGGAAGTTTCTTGTTCGTTTTAGTTTAACGTCTAAGGTAGAAGAATTTGAGTTACCTTAGGGATTATTTTTCTCCCTTAATCCTATTCTTATTCTTAATAACGCTGTTGCCTTAAAATCTTCCATGCAACTGATACAAGTAACAACATGTCTCAAGATGTGAACATGATTTTTTTTAACAAACGATTTAAAATTTTAAAACAAAAAATAAGACTTTAATTTTTTTCAATTAATTTGTTTTTTTAATAAATTAAAAATAAAAAAATAAAAGTGAAGAGCACACCGTTCGGTAAAAGCCGGCCACACGTATCCGCATCTTTGCAATGCTGCCATCTGTTTCCGGTACTTCTCCTACTGAAGTACCTCCGCCCAGATTTCGCTACCGTACAGAAGGATGGAATGTGTTGTTGCCATTAGTAATCTTCGCTTACTGGCCGTTGGTCCCCCCATGTTCGCTATCAGTCTCCTCAGTGTTGTGGTTGTTTTTGAGACTCTTTATTTGTTGGGCGATTTAGGTGGTGTGCACAACTTCTTGTATTGCTCCGAACGTAAAAGCTGGAATGTCCTGTCTTTGGACCGGTGTGTTGTCGGGTGGCCTGACAGGATGAGTTGGGAAGAGTAGAGCGCATCGTGGCTCCATTTTTCCTCCATTAAGGAGTGGAGATGCCATATGAGCTCCGAGTTTCCGCGTTAAGATCTTGTAGCCTAGTCCCCAGGGGTCGCTATTGACGTCACGGCGGATATCCTCCCATTTCTTTCTCTTGCTTGAATTGATGGCTCTCTTGAGCTCGGATCTCTTGGTTCTGAACTCCGCTAAGGCGTCCTCCATAGGTTTAGCGTTTCTTCTTCTTCTACCCCAAGTGACTGTGCGTCGAAGTTGTAAATATCTCCGGCGTAGCGCAGCTATCTCCTCTGTCCAGCAGTACCCTGATGGGTCTCTGTTTCTGTTGGCACCGCTCGTTCCGGGCATTGAGGAATCGCAATCGAGCCGAATCAGTTGCATCGTGATGGCTTCAGCTTTTGTTTCGGCAGGTTCTTGTACTTCGAGCACAGCATCTACCCTTTCCTCGATCACTCCCTTAAAAAGACTTCATTAAATCTGTTCAAGCTCCACCTTGAAGCCCGTGATTGGTGGTGATGGTTTAGGGCTCGTTGGTTACCCGCCGGATCAAAAACCATATACTGGTGGTCGCTACCTGTGTAGTCCTCGATTACTCTCCAATTCTTGATTTTTGCTAATATGGTGTCCATCGCGAAGGTAATATCTGGTATAGCGCCTCTGTGTCCTGGTCTCCTGAAGGCGGGGATATCTCCGGCGACTAAGATATCTCCATCGGTTTGATTTAGAAAGTCCTTTAAATCTTACAGTTTCTTACGGAACTCTTCGATACTGTCATTAGGGGTAAGATATGTGCTAACTATTGTCAGCCTTCCACTTTTCACTCATGCGAAACATCTTTCTGCTCCTTTGCTCTCAATAAGGTATTTCCTTGTTTCAGGGATCCAAACAGCAGCAGTTCTGTGCAAATCCGGTATCCAAGGTATTGCTCGCTTACGATGACAATTTCTGCTCGCAATTCTGCGGCAAGTTTTGTCAGGAGGCTATCCGCGGTAATGCTCCTGTGGACATTCTCCTGGAGAATTATCGTCATTTTGAGGAGGCCTTTTTCGCCTGTTCTAGTGCTTTCCTAAACACTTGGAAGTTTCTTGTACCCGGCACGTGATTCAGGGATGGTGTTCTTTCCAAATCGGCACAGAGGCAACATTTCGACGGATTTTCATATTCCTTTTTTTTGTGGCCTTTCTCTCCCTAGTTGATGCAGAGTCCTTGGCCCTTTTTGTCCATGCTGGTGCAGGACGATTGTTTGTGGACATATCCAAAGCATTTGAAGCAACACGTGACTTCTGTTCTAGGCCGGATTCGGCAGTGTGTCCAGTCAATTTTAATTGTGGTGGCCTTCAGCAATTCCTGGGCGGCTTTAGCCTTTATCCTGATAAAAGCCATCTTCAAAGATCTTCTATTCTTATCAGTGATTCCTATCTGTATTTCTGTTATGAGGCGGCAAATTTTCTACATATTGCTTCTTGGACTTCTTTCACCGTACGGCTCTTTCTCCTAGTATTTTCTTGAGAGAGTTTCCAAAGGCTGTCTGTTTTTTCGATTTCTCTCCAAGCTCAAGCAAAACATTTCCCTTTTTAGTTTTACGAATCTTTTTCACGAATGTTTCTATCTCGTCTGGGTTTGCCTTGTTCCGGATGTCGGAATAAGTTTCCTTTCCCTTCGGCTTTATAAGTATAGCCCCCAGGTTTTGTTTTTGTCTAGGCTTCTTTTTCGGGTTTTCTCTTGCCTTGCTGTTTGGTTTACCGGTTTCCTCTCTCGTCTTGGTGGATTTGGTTAACTTGGCAACTCCTGTAACGTTTCCTTTCGGCTTTATAAGTGCCGCTCACTGGTTTTCTATTTGACTAGGCTACTTCTGGTTTGCTCTTTCCTTGTTTTTTTGGTCTACCTATATCCTCTGGTTGCCTGGTTGCTCTTGGCTGAAGTTTAGAACCCTATTGCCGGAAACGGAAGGATTTATGGTAGCAATCCGGGACCAAGTTTTACCTACAAGAAATTACGAGTATCTTAAGTTTATAATAAATGATCAGAACATCTCATCCCAACTTCTAAGGACATATGTCATTTTAACATCTTTCGTTCTATATGATAAGGGGCCAGTTATAGCTATCATTGAAATGCATCATTGAAAATTTTTATTTCCATTATTCAGACGATTAAACAAACTGCAATGGCTTTAATTGGTACCAAAATGAAGATAATGAGTATTATAATTTTTTTAATCTATAAAATATAAAATTCTGATTTAAACGTACTTTTATTATTTCACTGATAGAAATCAATTTCAATGAACAGCTAAAACCATACTAGACTCTATAACCGCCCCGATATCACGATCTTTGATAGAAACACACGTAAATTATGCTTCTTCATTAGCCGTGTTTTTTGAAAAAGTTATCCGTAGTACAGTATGATTTTATATGAAAAACAAATACAACATCCGCAGTAGGATCACTGCCGATACTCGAATAAACGTCAAATCTCTATCCGCAGCAGGATTTCACTTCTCTTTTTATCGGCAGTGATCCTACTGCGGATGTTGTTATTCATACAAAATCCTACTGTACTACGGATAAATTTTCCAAAAAAACACGGCTATTGATGTTACAGTTCCGGATAACAGAATCATGAGCCGTGCATACACCGAACCTTACACGCCGTCTCCACTAGCGATAAATCCATCGCAATCGCAATAACCCAAGCAGAAAGAAGAGAGCAGAAGAACTGTCAAATTTTTGTGGCTGGGCATTTCATCGCATACTTTTTTAGTATAGTGAATAATTTTAATGGATATAAATGAGTTCTATGGACAATTTCAAATCAGATTTTTTTGTATTGTGTAAAAAACGTAAACCCCAAGCAAAAGCTTTCTTCGCACGCAAAACTCATACTCAGTTAAATTAAATTTGGGTACGCCAGAACAATATGACAATATAGCTGCGATGGCGGTCTCTACTTGCGATAATGAACGCATGCTTTAAAGCATGCTCTGTATTCATCGCTAGTGGAGACCGCATGTTACGGAAATTAAGATCATCTCTATAGGCTGCTTTTACACGAAAGTGGCTTTTAATCTTTGTTTCTCTTTTGGCTCCCTTTCGATTGCATTGCATGGATGCTTTTAAAAACAGCGATTTGTAATCAAAGTTAACTTTGTTCTATTGAAAAGGAGACATCTCTCCACACTCTTTACTCTACTTTGTTAATGGAAGTTCGCTAACCGAGTGCCAAATAGAAATAAAACATATCTGAGAAGAAAAGAAAGCCACAAAGAAGAAAGAACGATAACTCTGCAATTTTTCCAACCCCAACAATTTTGTATGCCCCCGCCACCACATACGTTTCTACGGGCTGTAAAATCGTAAGGTAATAATATTGCTCCGTTTAAAAGCAGTTGTGATTTATAAACATCTCTCTACAAATATAAACATCTTTGGATTCCTGCAAAATGCCATCGATCCTATGCAGAAGTCAGTCATCATCGATACCTGTCATATTCCCATAAATTTTATAAACTAAACTTTTATATATAACAAAAATGTAATACAATGCCTTTTGTCTTAGACTAAGGCTTCCAAAATGTATTCTTATACCAATTAGGAGAAAATTCAAAAGCAATAAAGATAATAATAATATTAATACCTTAAACAAATATTTTTATTTTTTTGTTTTAATAAAAATTAAACATTATTTGATAGACCATTTGATGTTGATGCTTTTAACTTTTTCTATTTCCAGAAGAACTTGTACTTTGATTCATCCGCCATCTTTAAAATTCTATCATCTTAGCAAGTTAAGTTAGTCTTAAGGTAAGTTAATACATAGAACTCTCTAAATTTAAACCTACATTTAAAACTTAACCTGGTTGGGTTATAGACTTAGGGCCCGCAGCTATTTTTTCGTATTAAAGATACCAAGCATAAGTTGCTTTTATTCGATAGAACTTAAAATTTTGTTTTGAAATGTAAGCGTATTTAAGTTCTTGGTGAAGGCGATTATGAGTGATTCTGCATCGAAAACGCACTGTATTCGACACATGAAATAATCGTGATATATTTTTTCAAGTTTAGAAATGCAATGTTTATAAAACTTTTTGGAAATTCTCTATAAAATATTTCACTTAAATCCGTTATGCCGATAGTGAGAAAATTAAAATTCGAAAAAATAGTTCTATGGTAGACAGTCAGTAATTAAATTAATTTAAAAATTTCTTGTATTGAAAAATATATTGTAAAAATGAATAGAGAGACAACATTTTTTTTTTCAAAATTCTAGGCACTGCTTTTGACAAAAATACTATTTTTGACATTTTTATGGTAGGTACCGTTGTTTTGAGATAAAATAACTTTTTTGTCTCACATCTTGTAGATTGTATTATAAAACTTTGAATTTCAAAATATTGAGTTTTGAAAAATTAAAAAAAAATATTTTCAAGCATTACTTAGCCTGAACTAAATGAAATTTTTTGAATTTTTTTTTTCAAAAAAGTTTGTGGAACATTTTAGAGAAAAAAAAAATCATGTAGCAGGTACCCTTATTTTTGGTCTTAAAAGAAAAAACACTTGTGGGGGGAAAAATTTAAAAATGCTATCTACCAAGCTTAGAGAAAATCGGCCGAGCCGTCTAGGCTGTAGTCGAACAGACAAGCAGATAGATAAAATTGGGATACCCACCTTTTTCTGATCAAAATCTCAATTTTTTTTACGAATGCATAACTTGCCATATAGTACCTATGTGTATGTACGTCGCAAGTAAAAATGGGTAGAGCAAGATCTCACAACTGATTTTGTGCCAATGTAGTTATAGTATCTAGTAATTGCAGTTTTGTCTATCAAGTCTATGTCTTAAGCTTAACGATGAATATGATTAGAACCAAGTGGTTCCACTACAGCCATTCCCATTGTTCTAGATAGTCTATCGTTGCGTTGCAGGTTCCAACGGGAATGCTATAGTGATCTGTGCTTACAGCGAGTAATTGTTTATGTTACTCGCTTCGGTATTTTATATTCTATTATAGTCAATGGTAAATTGACGGAAGTGATTATTTTTTGAGATGGCTCCACGACAATTGTTAGCGTTAATCACGTCAAGTGACGGGTTGTGTCTGCGACATAATTATACATACAAAAAAAATATAATATATATTAATTAATAGTTAATTGGTAAAGTAATAAAAATTTAATTTACTAGAATGGTATTATGGTAGGCTTATGTTTTTAGGTATATCTCCTTATTATAAGACACATTTTTGGTGGTTTTAAGGAGTTAGAGAAAGTACGCCAACTTAAAAATGTCTTCTTCAATCTTAAGGATTTCGTTTTTAGCTAATAGCTCATTCAAATTTCATTAAACAACAGAATTACCTAGCAAAAACTAAGAGAAAGAAACAGATTGTAAGGTTCCTGCAAGTTAGACATAGGGAAAGTTTGGCCCGTTAGAACTTGAAGACAATAAACTTACAGAGCTTGTTAATATTAATTTTTCTTAGATAATTTTATTCTATTGAAGTTTTATATATTTCATAAGTAAAAAAAACTAATTCGTTTTCTTTCTAAAATGTTTTTTATCCGATATATTTGATATTCTAAATGTAATGAAGTTTCCATTTTTTAATCGATGACTAAGACTTATTAGGTGTGATAATACTTTGGTGTAAATGTTTCATTAGGTCTGTTAGAAAGAGTTTTTAAATTCAAAAACATTGTTAATTAATTATTTAAATTTAAGCGTGATTTCGTTAGGGCTAGGATTTCCATGCAAATGCCCATTTTTGTCATTTAGAAGGAACTAATTATGGTAACGAATTATGAAATTTCTTTGAAAATTGTATTAAATCTTTAGTACGTATTTTTGCATATTATACTGTACATATATTTTTCAATCATATTTTCTACAAACAAGAATAAATAGAAAATTGAAAAACTTCTGTTTCAAATGAAAAAGGACCTATGAATTTGTTCATTTTTAATCAGTGGACATCAATAGAGGATTTTCAGATGTATTATGTCTATTGTATTAAATTTCTAGTACGTATTTTTCCATGTTATACTGTACATATATTTTTCAATCATATTTTTTACAAACAAGAATAAATAGAAAATTGAAAAACTTCGGTTTCACATAAAAAGGACCTATGAATTTGTTCATTTTAAATCAGTGGCCATCCATAGAGGATCAGATGTAATTCAAAACTGATGAAAAATATAAACAAATGCTCTTTTCAGTGGAAAGAAGTGTTATTGTTTCTTACAAACGAAATTATTATACAAGAACTGTTGAATTCAAAATAAAATTGGTTCACCCACTTTGAATTGGCATTTGGGTGAACTTCTTCATCCACAAGCAGGTTATTCACATTCCAGCTAGAGATTTTGAGGATTGTGAAAGTTTTCTATCACAACAAATATCATGAAATCATCAAGATAAGAACAAATATTATTTCACAATTCGTCATAGTTTTCAAACATACTTTCTTGATATGCATATCGCATTATCTTTACATTTATTGAAGAAAGAAAAAACATACAAAATAAAAAAGCATATTCTAAGTAGATATTTTCCATTTTCATTTTGAAGTACACCTTGGCTTAATGGCTCTGTCATGCACAATATCTGGATTCGACTCCCTGCTGCTGCAAAAATGTTTTTCACAGGTGTACTCTCATTTGCGAGGAAGTGACAAATAAGTGATTTTCATCTTAACTGTTCGGACTTTTCAGAGAATTATAGATCCCTCCATACCTGCAGACAACATATAAATGAATGAGGGTTGAAATTGACTTAAGGTATCTGCGAGCCGTTGGCACCTTATTATATCCTTGAGGTTCATATCAGTACACCTTAGTTTAGATTAGATTTTACTATAGTCAAATGTTCATAATACTTTGTTCTTGAAACTAGATTGTAAAATTGAAGATATGTTACGAGTATTATTCTACCTTACTACTGAAAACTTACGATTTGCATATAACTAATATAACAGAAATAAGAACTAAGCTTCTAAAAAAACCTTCATTAGATATATACATATAGATAAATGAGGAGCAAGAAGTGGAGTGATATAGATACGAGTATATCAGAGAAGTTTGAAAACATATATAACCAATTTAAGGTATAACAAAAAACAGAAATTTAAAAAAAAATAATAAAAAATAAAAAATAAATAATACAAAATTTATACATAAATAAATAACAAAATAAATGAATAAACAAACAAATGACACACATGCATAAAATAAAGCACTAAATAAATAAAATGCACGACTGAGTCGCACGAACTTGCTCCTATTTAATACACTGAGAATTTTAAGAACGAATGTTATTAGAGAAAACTGTTCATAAGGATAAAAATTATTTTTTTAAATTCTTTTAGTAGTATCTAAGAGATAAAACCAGAATGCTATGCAAATATGAATTTATTCAAGAACAAAAATTATAAGCCGTTCTAGTGGTTTCCTTAAAAGAATAAGCTTTTGTATACAAAATTTTAAAAACAATCTTAAGAAAAAAATTTGGTACGCCAATTTAAATTTTTTATTATTGTTCGAATAAAAATTAAATTTACAAAAAAAAAATACTAAACCGTTTTTGAGATATTGAATTTCCAAAAAAAAAAAAAGATTTTTTTTCAAAATTAGAAAAAACATTTTTCTTAAAGATTTAAAATACAATGCTTTTTTAACTTTTTAGAAGCTTCTCTATAAAAAATTTCATTAAAATCCGTTATGCCAATAATTAGAAATTCAAATTTCGAAAAAATCGTTCTATTGTAGGTACAGTTAGCAATATCTTGTTTTAATTTTTTTTTATTAAGTTATAGATCATAAGAATTAACTGAAAGGAAAATAATTTAAGCAAAATTCACGGAACCGATTTCGAGAAAAATACAATTTTCGAAAATCATTTTTTAACATTTGTATGGAGGGTACCATTATTTTTAGGTTAAATATTTTTTATTCTCATATCTTGTAGATTATATTAAGAAATTTTTATTTGCCAAGTTTTTAAAAAAATAGATTATGGGGTTTTCGAAATATTGAGTTTTCGAAAAAATAATCCAAGAAAATTTTGTTTGAAAATTTCAATACACAATAATATTGAAACTGCTGGGGAGCCTCAACATAAAAAAATGATCAGAATCAGTAGTACTCTTTTCCAGAAAATCAAAAACAAAAAAATTGTTCCATGGGGGGTACCAAAAATAACAATTTTTTTCAACCATTACCTAGCTTTAACTTAATGAAGTTTTATGATTTTTTTTTTAAATCTGTTGGACAGTTTTTGATAAAAAAAAATGTTAATAAGTTTTTGAAAAAAATTTGTATGGCAGGTACCGTTATTTTTGGTCTGAAAAAAAACAAAAGAAGTTGTGGGGGGAAAAGATTAAAAATGATATTTACCAATTAAGGAAAATCGGCCGAGCCGTTTAGCCTGTAGTCGAACAGACAGGCAGAATTGCGAGACCCACTTTTTTAGTCTGCGCTATCATCGTAATGTCAACTTTGATAAACAATTTTTACGAATGCATAACTTGCCTTTTGTAACGGAACCGGGCGTTCAAACAAGGACACTTAAAAATCCTTAAAGAACGTCCCAAAAGGGGAGGTACTAAGACCCTCGAAATACCAATGGAAAAGTACTTCAAATGAATTTTCCTTTTGTCTCCTAGCAAATCTTCGCCCCTTATGTCAACATTACGACCTATGGCTTACAGGAATCCATGGGCCGATCTAAGTAGCAGAAGCAGAGGGTGTCCTTGCCATAGTTTTCAGAACGATTGTAACGTCGTTATCATGCCGAAATTTGTGTAATTAATTTAACTCGTAAAAGGTTCAAGAATAATACAAATCTTGAGACCGAACTTCATCCCGATTGCAAAGAAAAAGGCTCATAAAAATAGTTGTTTGATGATCAAAAACTGTATTGATGAATCTTAATAAATTCGATTAAAGAAAAGACAATCCGCTTTGTTCGACTTCAGTAATTAATATAATTTAATAAAAGTTAACAAATTAAAATGAAGTTAGTTTTAGTTACATAATTTCATTATTGTAGTAGATTTATTTTATATCGTAAATTCAAAAGTAGTTTTTAAGTTTGAAACACAATACTAGATATATACTTCAAGTTAGTACATGTTAAAATATTCATTGAAATTTAAATGTTGTTTATTTCAACACTCCTCGTCAATATTTAAATTCAAATCCATTCCAAATGTTTTGAAACAGAAAATATGTTTTTCTCTTGGAACCGCTTTTGTCAATCCGTCTGCTGCACGACTCAGTTTGAAGATAATCAATTCTGACTGCAGCTTGTTCAATCGCTTCTCGGATAAAATGATACTTATAGTCCATGTGTTTTGTCCTTGACTGTTTTCCTCCATAGTTAGCGATATGCTGGGCACTTTGATTATCGCAATAAATTAACGTGGGTTCAGCTATATTCACTTTAAGTTCTTCTAATAGAAAACGGAGTGCGTATGCTTCTTTGGCAGCTTCAGATAGTGCGATATATTCGGCTTCAGCACTTGATGTTGCCACCGTTCGCTGCTTTTTAGATTCCCAACTAACTGCGCCACCTGAAAGTATAAAAGAAAACCCGGTTTGTGACTTCCGATCATTTATGTTTTCAGCCCAACTCGCATCAACATAGCCTAATAAAGGTAGGTTAGTTTTTCGATATATCAACTGTGCATGTTTAGTGTAGTTTAAATAACGCATCAATTGAATGGCAGAGTTCCAATGTTGTTTTTTGGGGGATTGTGCGAATTGTGCTAAACTGCTCACAGTATATGCAATATCAGGCCTACTGAATACTGAAAGATGCATCAAAGACCCAATTAACTCCTGATACTTCTGTATGTCAACAGCAGCACGTTCTCCAATGACAGTTGGTTCCTTTTCGAGTTTTAGCTTAACTTGCATGGGAATAGATTTTGGTTTAGAGTTTTGTAAATTAAATTTTCTAACGAGATTATTAATGTATCTTGTTTGAGAAATTGCTAATGACTGCTCTTCTTTTTTGATTTCAAGTCCTATGCAGAGAGATGGATGTCCAAGATCTTTAATGTTGAAAGTTTCAGAAAGCTTACGCTTTATAATCTCAATTTTGATTTCTGAATTCGATGCTACTACTATGTCATCTACATATATTCCCAAAATTGTTGTTTCCTTTTCATTTATTTGGAAATATACACAATGATCATAATTTGATTGGCAAAAAGACAAGCTTTCAAGTTTTTCATTTAAAGTCACGTGCCATTGTCGACTTGCCTGCTTAAGTCCGTAAAGAGCTTTCTTTAGAAAGCATACTTTATGAGGTTGACTACAATCGATGAAACCTTCAGGTTGGTTCATGAAAATCTCCTCGTTAAGCTTGCCATTTAAAAATGCCGTCGCTACATCCAAGTGGTGAAGTTTAAGTTCATACTGCACTGACAATGCATAAATAAGTCGAAGTGAGCTTTGTCGTATTACCGGAGAATAGGTTTCAACATAGTCAATGCCAAATTTTTGGTTGTACCCTTTTGCCACCAACCTAGCCTTACGTCTCTCTACTGTTCCATCTGATTTGTATTTTGTCTTAAAGACCCAACGACATCCAATAGCTTTACGATCCACTGGAAGTTCGCACAGTGTCCAAGTTTTGTTTTCCATGAGACAACGATATTCTTCCTTCATAGCTAAAATCCACTCATGAGTATTGGGACAGTTCATAGCTTGTTTAAAGTTGTTTGGATCCTCAAGAAAACTGGTAGTTAAGGCTGATTCGCTAAACGTCTTGTCTTGATACTGTGACCTCAACCTGCTGGCAATGGGATTAGACTCTGTAATCGGGTGTTGTTGTTCTATATTTTTGTCAGCTTTTTTCTTGAGAGTGCTTTTGTCTTCAAAGTTTTGTGATTCATTTTGTCTTGTATGTTCGTTTTTATTCCTATCATCTTCTTCTTCATGTTTGACTTTATTTTGTTCTTCTTCTGCTAAAACATTCTTAATTGAACTCTCCTTCCCTCGATTGTATTCATAAAATATCTCTTGTTCCTCTTCAATTGGATTAATATCGAAGGTTTCAATAAATCGAACATCTCTACTTTTGATAATATTCCTCGAACTCCTCTTCCACAAACGATATGCTTTGGATTCTATCGAATACCCAATGAGAACATATTCATTGCTTTTTGGATCTAACTTAGACCTAGCTAAAGATTTGTTCAAAACAAAAGCACGACAACCAATTTGACGAAAATGGCTTACATTGGGCACTCTACCTGTCCAAATTTGTTCGGGTGTTTTTTCATTGTTCAACACAGTTGGACAATGATTTCTTATGTAGGCTGAAGTATGAATCAACTCGGCCCATAAGTATTTCGGAAGGTTTGCTTCTATCATATAACAGCGAGTCATTTCAACCAACGTGCGGTTCATGCGCTCGGCAACGCCGTTTTGCTGAGGAGTGTATTCTACACTCAATTGGCGCTTGATACCGTTTTCGCTCAAGAATTGCGAAAAATCTTCACTCAGAATCTCTTTGGCGTTATCACTCCGTAGGGTTTTAATCGTATAGTTTGTTTCATTCTCAACTATCAGCTTAAATTTCTTAAAAACGCTTAAATACTCGCTTTTTTGGCGCAAAAAGTAAACGAATACTTTACGAGAATAGTCGTCGATGAAGGTTGCAAAATAGCGATTCTTGCTTATTGATTCTGTGTTCATTGGACCGCACAGGTCAGTATGAATAATTTCCAATAAGCACTTCGAAGATTTTTCCATCTTTTGAGCAAATGGAAGTCTCGTTTGCTTCCCTCTAATGCATGCTACACAATCTGTTTCAATGTTCTGAAACTTTGGTAAGCCTATAACCATTGAGTGATCTTTTAATTTACGAAGTGATGTGTAATTTAAATGACCATATCTCTTATGCCAAGATTCTAAGAGATTATTAACCTGCTCATGACTCTCTATTTCACAAGATTGTTTTTCTTTTGAAGTAAGTAAAACTGAGTACAGCCCCTTACGTTTCACGGCCTCTAGCAATAATTTGTCACCTCGAAATATTAGCGCACGTGTGCCTTCTATTAATACTCTGCAGCCGTTATCAGTGGCTTTGCTTGTCGAAATGAGATTACTTCTCAGAGTGGGTACATAGAGAGTACGATAGAAACAGATGGATTTCTGTTCTCCATTAACATTAATCTCTAATTGAACTGTTCCTATGCCCTCGACACTTGCTAATTTCTTATTCGCGACTTGTACCTGTCCAGAGAAATTTGTGTCTAAATTTTTGAAAAACCTCTTATCACAGCACATGTGCGAAGTTGCACCGCTATCTATGTACCAGTTTGATCTCTCTAAGTTGTTTTTAATTGAACTAACCTCTTGCGAAATCCCTTCAATTGGTGTTAATTCGTCTAACTCATTTATCATAAAACCTTCTTCCTCTTCGTGTGAAACGTTTTTAACTAATCGTAGGTTTTCCTTTTGAAAATTAACGCGACAGTCTTTCTTCATATGTCCCTTGCGGCCACATCGATGACAATTGAAATTAAATCTTGGCTTTGACGTACCTGACTGTTGAGTATGTGATTTTCTTTTGTGAAATTTAACCTTCAGTGCATCATCTGTTCCATCCGTAGTGTGCATAGTGTGCTTCCTTTTGTCGCTCACCTCCAGAAGTCTAGCACGCAGTACATCCATTTTCGGTGCTTCGTTACTCGCATCAAAAGCAGCTCGTATCTCCTTATAACTTTCCGGCAAGCCATCCAGCAGCAGCATAACCAACAACTCATCATCCAGTTTCGCATCCATCTGAAACTCCTCGACCTTTTGTCGAGTTCCTTTTCGGTCGAACGTGTTCTTCAGAAGATCCCAAAGTTCCTGGGATGTAGTGCAAGATCCGACAAGAAGAACTTGGGCGGGTTCCATAGCAATTATAAGCTCACATTTTGCATCCATGTCTTTGTTGTTCCATTCATCAATTTTAACTTCATCTGTCTTGGGTTTAGCTTCCAGGCCTTGCACGATTTTCAGCAAACGGTTCTTGTGCAATACTGCCTCCATTTGAGGCTTCCACGTTAAATAATTCTCCCCATTAAAAAGTGGGATTTTTCCGGTGAAAGACGTCATTATTCCAAAAATAATTATTTAACTTTACTTTGGTTCTTTTTCCGCGAGCTCTGGGCCCATAACCTGTTCAAAAACTGTATTGATGAATCTTAATAAATTCGATTAAAGAAAAGACAATCCGCTTTGTTCGACTTCAGTAATTAATATAATTTAATAAAAGTTAACAAATTAAAATGAAGTTAGTTTTAGTTACATAATTTCATTATTGTAGTAGATTTATTTTATATCGTAAATTCAAAAGTAGTTTTTAAGTTTGAAACACAATACTAGATATATACTTCAAGTTAGTACATGTTAAAATATTCATTGAAATTTAAATGTTGTTTATTTCAACAGAGATTGAGCGAGAAAAAAAAATGTGAAGTGGCAATCCTGGAAGAGGGAAGGACTAGATGTTGTTTGTCCTTGAGGCTTAAACCCAACCACGCATCACCTCTGTAATAGTCCATGGCTACTGCGGCCTCGTAATTTATCTTGCAATGGCCCCCTAAAGTAAAGTTCGTCCGAAACCTACTGTCTTATTACTTTACTTGACGTCACCATATCATCATTTCACTTCACATCGTCACATCTACCCTTAATATGGAGTTCAACTGTCCATGTCATCATAAAAAATATAATTAAGTTCGTTTTATTATCTACGGATCCATGTGGATCCGGATCTGGTTTAATTAATAATAATAACATATTAATTAGCAAACTTGAAAATTGAGTTAGGTACTGTTAGACGAATTGCATGCGGTGTAAAGGTTCATATCACTACCTGAGATATCTAGGTAACCGGATTTTTTACTTTTCAAATACCTCAGTACTTTATTTCATCTAATATAATTCCGTCATAATCAAAGACAGTAAATTAATAAGGAGTAATTTTCTATAGTTCTCAGGTATAGCTTCTTCCAAAATTAACCTCAATTTTTTATTGCTTCCATTTTGTATCTTCAAATTTAATATTTAAAAGAACAGAGAAAAGTTGGTTTGAATATATGTAGTTAGTTACTTATTTAAGGTGGCAATTCAGTCCGGTTTCAACCAGGGGGGCCTCAACCAACAAGGTTCTGTAGCCAACTTATCCCCTAGCTAGTTGTATCCAGTTTCATACACCAAGCTGCTTGAGGTCCTCTCCTACCTGTGCACCACCTGAGTCGCGGTATTCCTCTATCCCGTCCTCAGATTTGGATTTGAAGACTTTCGGAGCTGAAGCCCGGAGCAGTTGTTGAACTTTCACTCGTTTGACCAGCTTGGTGTCACGGTAAAGCCCGACGTCAAGCCTTGTTCTTTCAATTATATCAATATCGTGGGCTAGCCTTTGAAAAATTGTACACCTAGTGCTAACGCGGAAGGTCTGCACTGTTTTCGAGAACAATTTTGAAAAAAGTCAATATATACATGTGTGCAGTGGCGTAGCGTAGGGGGGGTGGGGGTGCGGCCCACCCCGGGCGGCAGAAGCCCGGGGGCGGCAAAATGTCGCCGGTGAAGCGTTTAGAGTAGAGATCATTTATGTTTCATGACAGAACATTTGACAAGTCAACAAACAACAATGACTTACATTTGAAATTTGCCACCCTGCCTGTAATTCGTCGTTGACGCTCTCGGCTGATTTCCGTGAATTCGTAAACGGTGAGTAAGGCCGTAAGAGTGCATTCCGTTATTGTCGCGCGCCTTACCAAACTAAAACGGAACGTTCCAAAACTCTCGCGAAACTGAAAGGGAGCGTTCCGAAACATATGTGTGCGAGACCGCTGGCGGGGGCGCTGCAAACGGGCAGATTTTGACCACGTACATATATATAGGTATAAAGTATGTACAGTAGGTTTTGCGAGAGTTTCGGAACGTTCCGCCTTACTCGCCTTTGAAGTAATCCTTGTATTGTTTCTGTTGCAAGCTGTTTGGCAATTTCGGCTCGAACTTCGCATCTGAAGAAGGATTCAACAAATGGCGGAAGCTAAATCCAAGAATCGGAGACTATGAGAACAGCAAAGACCGTGAGCAGAGCTTCTTGAAATGGAAGGAGTTGGAAGTTTGCCTGAACCGTAAAGCAACCATCGATCAGAAAGTGAGGAGAAGAAGTGGAGGGATGTATTGTACCTTCAGAGGACATCGAGGAGATGATAGTTGCAACCGCGGGAATTTTCTGGAGTTAATGCACCTCCTAGCTAGATATTATGGCCCTCTTCTAATGGAACATCTGACAAAGATAAAGCTGAGCGCAAGAGTCCCAGTTTCGTTTCTATCTCCAGAAACCCAGAATGAATTGATAAACTTACTGAGACAGCAAGTTCGATCCACCATCATCCGTCGCCTTCAAGAAGCTAAATATTATTACGTAATCTTCGACAGTACACCAGACATCTCCCACAAAGGCCAAATGAGCCAGGTTCTGCGATACGTACATATCGAAGGAGAAAAGGTCGCCGTGGTAGAATTTTTCATCGCCTTCTTCGTACCAAAAGGAAAAAACGCAGGAGACGGACTGAACATACAGAACTTGAGAGGACAGGCTTATGACAACGCTGCCACAATGTCAGGGATCCACAATGGAGTACTGAATCCGAAAGCTACATTCGTTGTATGCACAAACCACTCACTCAACTTGGCTGGGGTATAAGCCGCTTCTGAATCTGTGAATTCCGTGACGTTTTTTGGAACTCTGGAGAAGCTTTTTGCCTTCTTTTCTGCATCAATTGCTCGGTGGAACGCTTTGGTTGCCGTCACAAATCAAGCAGTGAAACAAGTCACTGAAACCCGCTGGAGCGCTAGAAATGAAACTGTCATGACGCTTAAAAATAAGTTTGAGGAAGTTCTAGAGGTACTGGAAGAATTGACGGATTCATCTCAAACTTCCGAAACAAAATCGGGAGCCAATCTTCTTCTGACAGCAATACAGTCATTCAACTTCCTCAATTTTCTTGGCTTTTGGGCTGCAGTGCTACCTGAAGTAGATGACGCACAGATTTACCTGCAGCAACGAGGAGTGAGTGTGGATTAGATTAGTGTGTTCAGAAACTCTGCGTTTTAAAAGCTCTACTAGTGGAGAGCAGAGACCGTTTCCTCCAAGCCGCAATCGACTCAGCGAAAAACTCGGAATCGAACTCCGTCGACAGGTGTTCGCATCATTTGAGAAGATCATTCAAGAAATAACGACTCGATTCCAGCAAGTTCAAGAAATAGCGGACAAGTTCGGATTTTTGACGCCAGCGAAACTTATGGACAGCAAGTACGAGTGTGATCTTTCCCATGTATTAGAAGACATCGACAAGATAGAGTTTCAGATGGAACGTAAGCGTCGCCAGTTCTGAATCAGAGGAAGATATAAGGAGCAAAGGATCACTGGAGCTCCTCCAGTTCATTCAAAAACTGAATCTGGGGATTTCGGTTCCAAATATAGTTATCTTGATTCGTATATATTTGACTTTGGCAATTAGTGTCACTAGTTGTGAGAAAAGTTTTTCGAAGTTGAAGCTAATCAAAAATTATCTCAGATCCACTATGAGCTCCACTAGACTATCAAACTTGGCTATATTGTCGATTGAACAAGTATTGGCTGCAAATATTGATTTTGACAAAGTTATTTCTGACTTCGCTGCTCGTAAGGCCCGTCGAATTAGTTTGTGAAACCGCTGATCTTATTTTAGCTTCAATAATCCCCCCCGACGGGTTTCACCTTGTCGATGGTGGGGGGGCTTAAACCTACTCTCCTGCTGAAAGATATCAGCAGGTGGAGCTAGGTAACTAAGAAAACCCAACAGGGAGAATAGGGACAGTCAGGATCGAGACGATATGGGATGGTTAGGATTCTGGTGACATGCCTAAGCCGGAAACTTAATTCATCCCGTAGTATTGATCTTGGTTGGTAAGGTAGGTGGGACCGTAGGGTCTCTGGCTGCTTATGTGGCTGGGGGTCTGAAAGTCCTACCAAAAAGGATGAGTCTGGGTAAATTGGTATAGTTCGATCTGGGTTAAACCAGAGAGAACTTTTTGATTGATCTTGGTGGTAGTGCGGGGTGGGACTGTGGATTCTTGACTGGGCATGCAGTTGGGGGTTCTAGGTCTCACTAGGGCAGTTAAGCTAGTAGCGTATGCGAAAGTTTTTCTGGAGGTTATTAAGGAGTTAAAGGGTGTCTTGGGTTTTCAAGGATTCAAGAGGTGTCAGAAGTGGCAGATATGGCAGCAATGTCATATCTGTCTTAGTATGCAAGAGGTGTCAGAAGGGGTCCGGCACGTGTTGCTGGACGGCTGTCGAATGTTGCTTACTATATACATGTGGCTTGGTGGCATGTCTCCCGTGTGTACCATGCGTAATTCCCAAGCGAACGTGTGGTAAGTAACTTCGATGGTGGGTTCAAGAGGTGTCAGAAGGGGTCCGGCATTGTTGCTGGATGGCTGTCGAATGTTGCTTACTATATACATGTGGCTTGGTGGCATGTCTCCCGTGTGTACCATGCGTAATTCCCAAGCGAACGTGTGGTAAGTAACTTCGATGGTGGGTTTTAGAGGTGTCAGAAGGGGTCCAATTGCTGGGCTACTGTTAGAGATTGCTTACATACATGTGACTTGGTGGCATGTCTCCCGTGCGTACCATGCGTAATTCCCAAGTAACGTGTGCTAAGTAACTCTGATGGTGGTCTGGTAGT
Source organism: Chrysotoxum bicinctum (assembly GCA_911387755.1). Lineage (NCBI taxonomy): Eukaryota > Metazoa > Arthropoda > Insecta > Diptera > Syrphidae > Chrysotoxum > Chrysotoxum bicinctum. Next base: position 9,586,399 of record OU426991.1, on the reverse strand, counting down.
TGGATGTGTTGGATGATGGAAGGTTCTTCGGCTACCGCCCAGCTGAGGTTCTTCTAGTGTTCAATAGGTTTTAAAAGGTTGTCAAGAGGTGTCAGAAAGGGTTGGGGTTCCGGGTACTTGTACCTGGCGTCCTTCGTTAATAGCGAGAAGTGGAGCGTCATCCAGAGTTCTTCGGAACAAAGACCGGGGCGTCACCCGTGTGAACCGTAAAAGGGGATCAAAAGACAGGAGCGTCTCTCCTTGTTCACCAACTGGTGGCTAAAGACCGGGGCGTCACCCGTGTGAACCGTAATTGGGGATCTAAAGACTAGGATGTGCATGAGTTGTTCGTTGACCGCCCTCAACTTACTTCTCAATATGTGTATCCTAGGGTTGCTAGGCCCGGGGTTTTGCAGTAACCTATCTGGAAGTGACTGATTCATATCCATAACCCCTAGGTTGAGTAGGAATTAGGCTTTGTCCTCTTTTCCGCAGTCGCCTAGGGGGGATTTGATGACGTGGCGAGGCTCCACCGGTAGCCTTATACTGGTACCACGGGTGATAGTGCCCGGGATTTTGAGGGCAATAGTGCACATCTTCGGGTGTGTCAGTTCTCTTTTTCCTGCTATCTTGAGGTCGGCCCCCTAGTGGGAGATCGTGGTGGCGTGGTTTACTCCAAATGCGGAAACGGATGGGACTCAGGATTCTTTTCTTGGGTTCAAGAGGCGTTGGTAGGTCTCGACTCAAAACAAGGGGTGTGCATATGCTGCAACATATCACAACTTTGTAACCGAAGTAGCTTGCTACGGAGGGGTTAATGGCTAGGACTAAATCTGGCTCCTATGGTGGTAGGCCACTCGTGGGGTGAAACCTTTAATTGGTAGGCATCCACGTTAAACGAAGGTACTGTCTTTACCTTCAATAAAAGATACCTCATTGCCTGTGAAATTTTATTTTAATTAAGTATTGAATGGGGCGGAAAAATGGGTCTCCCGCCCCGGGCGTCGAAATGGCACGCTACGCTACTGCATGTGTGAATTTGTTTTAGTTGCGGTTCAAAATCATGATAGGATATTATTTAATATTATTGGATAGTAATTAACAAAAAAGCAATAAACCAAATTAATTTCCGGTGAAGTCTATTGTTTGTTTGATTTCAAAAATTGATTTGATATTTAACACCTACATATTTTGACAGTAGATACCTACCCTCGCTGGACTTGTTTGGTTTAGAAAATCAATTAAAGTTCCAATGAGTGAAATTACAGAGGTTCGCGTGGTTCTAACACAGGGGAATTTTAAATTTGTATTTCATGTGGTTTTTAATAGAAATTAACCAACATGTGTTTTATACTTCCGATACCTGCGTATATGAACATACGAGTACATTATGTAAGTTCTTACTATACATTCGCGTAAAACCCTTGCATTACTAAATTAATGACATTATCTGGATATTTTGATGAAATTGAAGAACAAAAGAGAGGACGATAAATTTAGTTTGGTTTTCTATTCGCATGAATAAATATTTTTGCAGACATTTTTGTAAGCTTTTTGGAGAGAGAGGACAGTGTTACGGGGTGAGGAATGACTTCGTTCAATAAGGAGCAAAGGGTTAAAATAACGACAGTTTCCAGCACACCATATTTGATTAGTGTGGATTCGGATTTGACACAAAACAATACGACAAATGGGGTAGAACGTGTTGGATATAGAAAAAGCCGGTGGTCTACAATTTATGTAAAACAATAATGTAAGGATTTTTTTCCGAAGGAAAGGAAAACGCAACTGTCCGTTTCCAGGCACTATGTTTTAATGGGAACAAATCGATTGAAGATGTCAATCAAATATAATGTTTGTATTAGAAATTAAATAAGCTATTTTGAGAAAAAAAGTTCTGTTTATAAGACCAGTTTGACCGAGTTTATATAGAACTATAATGTACTTTTTTGTTGCTTTTTTTCTTTTGGTTGCTTGTTTGCCAGTCAGGGGTTTACTTTGTTAAGGAAACTTTTCAATGGCCGAATTTTGAAGTTTTTTTTTTTTATAACGGTTTAAAAGGAGATACCGATGCAAATTAGTTTTAAATTTCTGAATATTACGTTGGGAAGAACTGAAAGCTGTTCGAAGAAGAGATTCATCAATATCAAAAACTTACTCCAAAACGATGTAAAGATTGGTGTCACTGTTCGGTGAGATATACCATCAGATAACCAGTGGACCTATTGCTATTAAAGCTGTAGCGCCGGTCATTGGGGGTGGCCGTGGCGCGATGGATGTGTGCTCGCCTGTGAACCTCATGATGACAGGTTCGTCTATGTCGCTTTAATCCCATTAAAAACCTTCTAAAATTTGTCATCATTGGGTTGCTGGTTTACTCATTACATGTTGTTCAGGCATAACACTAACAACATGTAATTGAGTTAAACTAGTATGCCCAACAAGGATGAACACGAATAAAATAATGTGAATTATAAGCGACATAGAAATAAGACACGGCATTTCTCCGCTTTAGCTCAGCCGCCATCCCTGGAGATAAAAATATCTGAGTCAACCACCAACAGTCTCAGAACATCGTGCCACACATCTTTCCTATCCTTCTTTCTCTTCCGTAACTTCACGCCCGCGCTGTGTTGAAACATTTAAAGGGTAATCATAATCCCTTGAGCGCGGGTAGATTATAAAAAAAAAAAAAAAAAAAAAAAAAAAAAAAAAAAAAATGAGAAGCTTTCGTTCTTTGAGATATTTCTTGAGCTGAAGATCTATCAGTGTTTCCATGACCTTGGAATGAAGGGTCGTAAGTGCAATTGGACGATAGTTAGAAGGGGAAAAAGATTCGCCTTTCTTAGGGACAGGCTGGACAAATGCTGTTTTCCATCTACTCGGAAAAAGTAGAGTAGGACAGATGGAAAAGCTTACGCAGTGGTCTTGCCAGCGTTGAGGAACACCTCTTTAGAGCAATGGAGGGGATACTATCTGGGTTAGCGGATTTGTGTATGTCAAGAATTTTTCAAGACTCTTGCAAATGTACGAGTACGAAAAAAGATTGGTCCCATGGAAAAGATTGTGTTCTCAAGTACAAGCGGAGTCATAACGCTCTCTGGCACAGTCAAATTAGCAGCAAACTATGCTGCAAGCAAATTGGCTTTATCAAGTGAGCTGAAAAAAGGAGTGTCATTGATAACGAGCGTTGGGACCGAGGACGAAGTTGCATTTCGATTTTTTTTTACAAGTGACCAGAAATTTTTACTCACCTTAGGACTTTGTAGTATTTTTGCCTAATTTGTTGGTCATGTACAAATTTGGTCTGTCGAATATCCTCAGCTTTATAACATCGGATACTTACTTCTCTGACCCTGATAACTTAAGTGGTTTTCTCGTATTGCGAAACACTAGAAATTTGCAGATATGTCACAGTGGTCTGATGTGCTAGCGGCGATGGTTTATTTATCACGATCAGAGGTAACGAACAAGTCTAGAGTGTTGACCTGACCTGCAACGTCAGGAATTTTAGTTGGCTCATTAACCAGCTGAGTTAGGTGACTTAACTCCGACTAGAATTGTGTACACTTAAATCACCCGCAATGACGATTTCAGCGAAGGATAAAGGGAAACAATTCTTTGGATGGAATCGGATAGAGAATCAAATTCATTAAATTTTTTTCCAGGTTTGAACTTCGATAAATAAAACAGGTGTGTATGAATTAAAGCCATATAAATTTGAAGTTTGTATTTAAACCATACCATTTTGGGGTTGAAGTTGGTACGCAACATTGTTTCGTATATCGTAAGCCCCCCGCTTAGTTAAACCAAAAAAACTTTTTATTTAATCGCCCAAAATTAAAAACATATTTTAATTTATTAATATAATGTCGATACAATTACAGTAAAGTTTGACAGAGAAAATTGTTGGACACATTTTTCTTGTAGAATCGTTACGTAAAGCTTGATTTCGATTTTTCTACTAATCTTACCCTACAGATATGTATACCTTATTTCGCAAGTAAAAATCTACATTTCCTATATCCTTTCGTACGAGTATCATGTTTGTTCTCATGTTATGCCAAAAGCTGTTTTTGCCTGCAGCATGTAACAGAACTCAACATAAAATGGTAAATTGCTTTCATTCTCCATATATACTTTATGCTTAAAGATCTTTTCTTTTCTTTGTGTATCAGATTAAGAGGTTGTTCTCCTTCGTTGTTTTTTGTTCCTTTTTTAGTTGATGAAAAAAAAAAAAAAACAGAACTAAAAGATGAAAGTTGAAAATGTTAAACAACGGCATTATATCCCATGTTTTGAGGTAGTTACTACACGGTACACACATGAGGGAGGTATACCTACATATGTACATAATGTAGCTTTATTCTTTGAGTTATAAAGAAATCGTGCTTACTTAACTCATAGCTTGACATTATGACACATTGAAATAAAAAATAATAATATCTACTAAATACCAATGCTCGTACACAAAACATATTTCTACAAAACGAAGACAGTGACATAAATTAATATAAATGATCATTATTTCAATTAATATACATATCTTAACTAAACGAGCTTGCCATCATAAATCAAGAAAAATATTAATGTTCTTTGAATTTTGAAGAATTTAAGTATTAAACTTTAGGAAGAGGTGATGGATATAATGATTCAATTTATAATTAAATCCTATACAATCTTAATTATATTTAGTAAATGGAACTTGGTCGAAAAAACTTTGAATTGAAAAAGTTGGAGAAGCGAGCCTTACACCTCTTGTTCTTGGTGGTGAATAGAAAATGAAAAGAATTATCTCCGTTTGTAACCCATGAAATTTTTACATATAAAAGTTTGTATTGATTTGGATAGAACTGGGTTATAAATTATTTTCAAAATGCTGAATTTGTTCATCCATTTTCGAATGCTTAGTATCGAAAATCGTATTGAATCATTTTTACTTGCGATAAATATGTTGGAACTATGGTTGAAAGCATTTTCTAAAAAAATGGTTATTAATGGTTCGTCACATGGAACTATTTTGCTTGCTTTCTATTTTCTCAAAAATTGTACAAATGATCTCGAACAATTTTTGATGCTAAAGTTCCTTAAAAATTTGAATAGTATCTATTGTGTATTCAAATATTCAAAAAAAATATTTTTTGGTTTTAAAGTTTCTGTTCCAAAACTCAATATGTCGATTTATTGAAACTTGATCACATTTTTTTAAATAGTATCTACGTAAGAGATGTCGAAAAAAAATGTCTTCTATCCAAAAAATAATTGTACCCCCACCACTGCTGGAAGAGTTTATAAATAACTCCGATTCAGGCCTATTGCAAAATTAAAAATCATATAATAAAACGGCGAACATGTTTTTTGTGGTACACTTTTCGCGGCTCACAAAACCCGAAGGGGCATAAGTTACATATTAAACGAAAGCATTTTTTCCACAGATGTGCAGAATGCCAAAATCATTTAAATATACTACACAGAAATTGTTTAAAACAACAAATAAAAATTGCAAAAAAATGCCCGGAAAACAAAAACAAAAACAATTAGAAATGTCAAATCGACTGACACATAATTACAAATGTCAAATCCAGAATATGAAAATGAAAGCATTCAGCGAAAACCCAAAGCCAGAACCCAAAACATTAAGGTGGGTTCACAGTGGTGTTCACATTACACAAATCCACCAACACGATAGAAGTTGATGAACATGTTGTTGTTGTTGAATGTGAACCTCCCTAAATGAAGAAATATTATCAATATAAGTATTAGGCATGTATTTGAGCTCTTATAATAAAATTTTGAAACATAAAGCGTTAACTACAATCGGCACTTTTTCCAAAAAGTGAAAAAGAATACACACATACCCTAACTACAATCGGCACTTTTTCCAAAAAGTGAAAAAGAATACACACATACCCTAACGACATCTGTTGCTTTCAGTTTGGCGACATCTATCGTTCATTTTCTGAAGCAATTTATTCAATGTATTAGTGTTTTCAAAAAGTGAAACTTTTTGGTTTTTTGATCTATGTGGATCCGGATCTGCATTAATTTCTAACGTGTATTACAAAAACAATTTGGGATCCTGTTCTCTATCTGGAGCTATTTTAAAGATCCAGAAATTAGTTCTTTTTGTGGCGAGTAGATGGCTTTTTATGGTAAGGTAGTGTAAACTACAGGGTAAAAAAAGACAAGACAATAAACAGCTGGCGATCGATGTGCAAACAAAAAGAGTTTTACAAAAGAAAATTGAATTTATTTTTTTGAAGTTAGCTATATTTCTTTAGGCGGTTTATGAAAAAATGATGAGAGTGAAATTTAAAAAAAAATTCACATGTATGTAACACAAAATTCACAGGTTGACGTCACTGCAACGACGACGCGACGTGGGTTCGAGTCCCAATAGAATGATAAATATTTTTTTTATTGCCGTGATATGAAAAAATTATGAGAGTGAAATTTTTAGATGTAACACAAAATTCACAGGTTGACATCACTCCGGCGACGTGGGTTCGATTCCAATATTATGGCCATAACAACAGCTGAAGGACAATGACATGAAAGAATCGAAACAAAAATTGTTAATTTGTCAAAAATGTGTATTGGTTTGAAAGTTTGTTTACCATTAACTGTTTTCCTTTGGACTCCAGGATTGAGTGCTTAGTAGGTAGGTACTTCTCATTGCATTCAACAATTTAAAGAAATCATGAATTCTCTGCAGGGTTCGGACTTCGGTTTAAAATTTTCGAAGTAAATACGGGAAAAAACTGAAGTAGATCCAAAATTTTCGAAGTAGTTTTAGGAAACCAAACTATTTAAACATAACATATTCAAGTAAATTCTGATTTCAGAGTTGTAAAAAAGTTGTAATTAAACATAACTATTTTTAAGTAAATTTTCCATCAAGAAACTAGTATTTTTGTTATCAATTCAAAAGGTGGCTCGTAAACATCTTTACGTTTTTTTTGTAAGTGATCTCGAAAACATTAAATTTTCCACGGTGCTCACTTTTAAACGATTCCTAAACTTGTTTTTTGTGTAATACAGAATGATCAGCATTGTCTTTAAATCTTGACATATTATTTTGGGTAAGAATTTCAAATAGAAGTAGATCATAAAAAAGAGAAGTAGGGAAGTAGATTAAATTTTTTTTCTCAAAATCGAAGTAGATCTACTTCGATCGAAGTAAAGTCTGAACCCTGATTCTCTGTCTTTTATTGAATGATAATGAATTAAATGAATAAATTGGCACTCGAATTTCGAGAGCTGGGTCGGCTAGTTACAGTTAATTCCAAAAGTTTTTGAATCTCTTGTTAATAAGATAAGAGGATGAATGAAGCTGTGAAAAAATATATATCGCCTTCTCAGTGGTAAGTCAACAGCAACTAATCTCACCTTATTTACAAATTTCTGTGTTAATGCTATTCAGAACAAAAATAGTTAAATGTAATTTTTACAGATTTTTCGAAGGTATTTGATAGAGTGAATCATAAAATATTGCTTAAAAAGTTTGAATCTTTTGGTTTTTGGTTTTCATGGTCAATTACTTAAATGGTTGAAGAGCTCTCCGACTAACCGTGTTAAATATGTAAAATTAGTCCTAAAAAATCTGTGAAAATTATCAACCACTCAGGTGTTCCTCAAGGCAGTCACCTTGTATCGCTTCTGTTCTTGTTATTTATTAATGATTTGTCTCTACACATATCTTATTCATCAAGTTTAATCTTTGCAGACGATGCTAAAATTTATAAAAACAATAAAATCCCTAGCTGATTGCTTTCAACTTCAAGATGATTTAGAAAAATTGCTTGAATGGTGTTATTTGAATGACATATCTTTAAATATAAGTAAATGTAGGGTTCTGTAATTTTCAAGAATATCCTTCCCTTTTCAAGCAATGAACTTGTGAGAGTTTGTAACCACAAGGATTTAGAAATTATATTTAATGCAAAATTAGATTTTAGAATGCACGTAGATTACATTATATCCAAAGGCAACTGTATGCTTGGATTTTAAATATCCTTTCACGTTGAAGTAACTAGAAAACTGTATTAGAAAATTGTTGTGTTGTTTGGTCTCCATACCATAAAAATTCTTCAAGTAGAATAAAAAGAATTCAAAAACGATTCACGAAATTGAACCGTTCCTATGTCTAGGTATAAAGCTCGATGTTTTTTGATTGACTAAAAAAGTCTTGAATCTAGCAGAGTTTACTTTTTGAAATCCTTTGCGTGTTATGTTTTAACTGGTCACATTGATTGCCCTCCCTTGCAACTGCTGTTTAAACTATACACTCCGGCGGCGCGTTGTTTAAGACCAAGAGTTAACCACTATTATATTATTTTCGAAAATTGTTCATTAGACTTTTGAAACGAAATACTCGTTTAAATTAATTAACATAAAATAAGGGGCCTCTCTTTACAGAAGCCTCTCTTGGCATAACGACCATCGATTTTTATTGATTCCTAACTCCTTTCATCTCCTATGAAAGTTTTATTTTCCCTATTATTATGTTTGAGAGTACCGAATCGGCGAATCTACGGAACATCTGCGAATAATATAGACATTTTGCTTTCATACCAAACATCTTGTAAAACATAAAAAACAATATATAAATTAATTCCGTACGCAAGTGTCTCAAAACAAATATTAAAGTCTTTTAATCCCCCAGTGTAAAATGTTGCGAATTCCATAATCTACATAAACGGGCATGTTAAATCTCCATCCCTAAAATCTGCGCTAAGAATCAGCACTTGAAATATGTACTTTAGATGTACAAATATTTCGGCAACCGATATCGCAGAAGTTTTTGGTTTTGAATTATTATATTCATACATAACCAGACATCGTTGCTGCTACGAGGAACTAAAAATTAAACTTTCTTACAAAATTGAAAAATTACATAACTTTTAAAGTGACCAAGTATAGGTTGTGGGTCTAGTCGAGTTCATCACACACACGAACGTGTGTACACCGGAAAAAAAATCTGATAATACATCTGTAAAATTAACAGTTTTTGGTGATACAAGTCGTCTAAGATTTAACGGAGATTCGTACCTGGAATCTACTTATCACTAACCCAATACGCTTCTACTGTTCCAAATCACATGAGGAAGGAATTGTGATATAAATCAATAAGTTTAAACTTTCAGCTTTTGATATTAAAAATGTAAGTTTGATGTTAATATTTTTGAAGTATGTTTCAATACCAAAAGTCCCCTTGTACACCTTGGCATAGTGCTTATTTCCAGATTGGTATGTGAAATCACTTATAGTTCCAAATCAACATGGTTTTACAAAAAGGCGCTCAACTGTAATTTTTACTTGCGACTTATAGATATGTACTATAATGCAAGTAGTTATGCATATGCATTCGTAAAAAAAATCGAACTCGAGGTTTTGATCAAAGTTGACATTACGATGATAGCGAAGACCGAAAAAGTGGGTCCCGCAATTCTGTCTGTCTTAGTGTTACTTTTCAACTACAGCCTAAACGGCTCGGCCGATTTTCAATTCAATTCAATTCAATTCAATTCAGTATTTTTAATCTTACCCCCCCACACATTTTTTTTCTTTTTTTTTTTTAAGACCAAAAATAACGGTACCATAAGAATTATTTTCGAAATTTAATAGATTTGTTTTTTCTCAAAAACTGTTCAACAGATTTAAAAAAGAAAGATACAGAAAAATTTCATTAATTTAAAACTAGATAAATAATGGTTGAAAAATTTTTTCGAAAATCGTATTTTCCTCGAAAACGGCGCCTAGAATTTTGATAACATTTGTTTCGTTCGATTAATTCTTACGATCTATAATTTAATAAGAAAGGTTGAAATTAAAATATTACTGATTGTACCTACCACAGAACCATTTTTTCAAATTTTGAATTTCTTATTATCGACATAACGGATCTTTTTATAGAGAAGCTTCTAAAAAGTTTGAAAATATTGCATTTCAAAACTTAAGAAAGAACCACTACAACGACTTATAATTTTTGTTCTTGCATAAACTCATATTTGCATATTATTTTGATTTTATCTCTTACTACTAAAAGAGTTTAAAAAAAAAATTTTATCCTTATGAATAGTTTTCTCTAACAACATTCGTTTTTAAAATTCCTAGTCTATTGACTCATCATTGACTCATTTAAGAACAAAAGGCAAGTAGATTGCTTCTTTATACACTCTAGTAAGGCGTTTCACAAACTCTCATAGAATTTTGTTATTTAAATTAAGAAAACTAGGATTAAGTGAACATTTTGTAAGGTCGCTTCAATTTTATTTATTTGATAGATCGGTACTTTCCAACGGCTGCAAATCGAATAACTTTAAAGTTAATTCTGGATTACTATAGAGTAGCCATTTGGGCCAGGTCCTTTTTATTTTACCATCTGTGTTAAAGTACTCAGACTATAACAATCTGCAAACATATTTTGAATACTAGAGATTTTAAGGAGTTGCAGTATGACTTTAATTTTTTTTTTAATGGTGTGTTTTTAAGTGTTTGTTTCTCAACACCGCCGATAAATGCAAAACTATAAGTTTTAAGAGAAAGCAATTTATTTAACGGTTTACTCTTGTCACGTGATATAATTGTCCTTGGTGTATAATTTGATCGTTAACTTGAGTTCATACAACACTTCAACGCCATAGCTAGTAAGGCCAATTCAACTCCAGGCTGGATTAAAAGGGAGTCGAGGCAGTTTTCCGATCTTCTCGTTATCAAACAGCTTTTTATAGCATTTGTTCGACCCATTCTGGAATATGCTTGTCAGGTCTGGTCAACCCCTTATGACTGTCATAAGTCCAGGTCAAAGAACAAGTGCAAAAACGATTTGTGAGGTTTGCGCTCAGAGATTTAGGTTGGAAAAATCTCTATGAACTCCTTCCTTACAACTGTAGACTTTAACTTATCGACCTGCCTAGCCTTGTAAAACTTTTAAACGGTAACATAGTTCGAGCGTTTTGTCATCAAAAGTGCAAGAGTAGTGCAGTTGTCGATGTTTCTAACCAGCTTTAGATATCATTAGGTAATTGTCTAGAGCAGAGTTGCTCAATATTAAAGTGTTTACATTGCCGCTAACGAAGTAAAGTAAATCGAAGTAAATCCCGTGGCAGATCTTCTGGAGTTTCCTTTTAGATATTTACAGTTTCTTCATAGCTGTTTTGGAAACAGGAAAACAAACTGGGAAGCTGTATCTGCCGATGACTGATCTAAGACGTTGCTTCTGGTGGCTTAGCACAGTTCTTTTTTTCGTTCATTGATATGGAAGATAGAGTTCACTTTTTGAGTGGTAGGTGTTGCGTATTAATTGATCATTTGATTCTTATCTCGACAGCATTATGTATTATGGTATAGAGAACCGCATGAAATTAAATGCTTCGAAAATACGAAGCTGTCTTCTGTTGGACAGATGAAATATTTCCTCCCATGCAATTATCCATTAATAGTACTTTCACAAAAAAAAAATGAAAAGCTTTTCGCTGTCGGTATTTTTGTTACTGACCATTTCTTATGGAATGATCATCTTTTTAACGTTGCAGCTAAATGCTGTAATTCTTACATCCGCGTTCAACTTGAGTACAACCTTCATTTCTAGTGAGGTGCCCCCATTACTGATCTTAACCTGATGTCTATTCAACAATGCCATAAACTAATAATAATTATTTGATCACTTTTTCTATCAACACTCATCTTATGAAATTTCCAGTTGCATTCCTCTTTTGTTGTACTTGTCTAGCTATGAGTGCTCATCAGTTATAGGCAAATAAAGAGGTTTTTTTTTTCTAGCCGCACTACTCGAATGTGGAATACTTTGCCTTTCTCTGCTTGTTCCTCTCATTGTGATTTACAAGCTTTAAAGAGCAATGTACATCGAAATCTCCACTTTACATCGCATTGTGTTACAAAATAACATTATAAAGTTATAATAATTGTAAGCTTGAGCAAGAAGAAATCCCAGATCCTTCCTGCATCATTTCAATCCGACCTTCACAACGCAAAAACAAATACTTTTAAACCCCATTTGTGAGCATCTAATTTTGCACACAAGATGATTTTGTCATGTATATATCAACTTTGATATTTCAATTGAAAGCGGATATAAGACCTGCACTATTAATGGGTTTCTAATAAAATACCCACCTTCAACCGTTTTTTTTCTCGCGTAAACATTTCGCCAACTCTTCAAAGTAAGAACTATAGCGCACAAAAAATTTCAAGTTGCGTAACAATAATCAAAATCATTTATAAAATCAAATACACACGTAGACATTTCTCACTCCGACTGTTGTATTATAAAAAAAAAAATTATTTTTAGATATTTAACTATGAAAATTGAATTCAACCTTCCTAAGAAATAATACACAAGAAATATGCCCAGATGTTATACACATTTGAAAAGCTCCGAGCTGTACAGCGGTGTTGTTGGTGGGAGAGGATGGTTTCAAATTTCTCCTCATCAGTTTTTCCTCGCTTTTTTGCTAGGGAAGTCACAAATAAATTCCAAGCAATTTTTTTAAGCAACTACGAAGAAAATTTTAGAATATACATTTTAACTGAACCTAAAATCACCCCTGATTCTTCCACTTACATTATCACCCACACCCAGCCATTCAGTCACCAAACCAACCACCCACTCATTATTCTATCTTAAAAGTAACAGTAACCTTATGTAAGCCAACATTTCGTGAAAGGCATTTAAAGTTGTCCCGGTTTAATTTGGTTTTGTTTCTGTTTTTTTTTTGTTGTGAAAAATTCCGCAATTCATGGGAAAGCGCAATTTAAAGGTTGCCTTTTTGTCTGATAAAACGTTTATCAGTATTACATATATTAAATCCAGAGCTTCTGGAGAACACTACTTTACTGTCATCTAAGATTTTGAATGAAGATTCATTAGAGAGACAACATACTCAAATTATATTATATGGGTTTAAATAAACATTTAAAAATTTAAGACGTCAAAAATTTGTTTAAGAAGGTCAACTAGTTTTAGAAATTGGTCAACCCCAGCACATTTGTACGCAAGACTTCAAGTTTCTATATTTCGAAGCACCGAAACTGTTTTTCCCTCAGATATTGTCAGAGTCTTTAGATTTGTGCCAATAAATTAATGTTTAGTCGAGCTGGAGGAACACCCAGGAGTGGTGTAAGCTACTCCACACGAAGATCTTAGCCGAGGGTTCGCAAGCTGGCGCTTCATAAAAAATGAAGAAATCCCCATTGGAAACCTATTTCCTAAAAATCGTGTTAAAAGGTCAACTATGTTCACTGTTCAGTAATAAGTCACACAGATACATTTTTGGTACCTCATTTTGAGTCATTAAAGTCAGTTAGTTTAAAGCTAAGTGTACACGATTGGTAGATCTTACAATATTGTAAGACCTGACAATGTCTGACAATTATCTACCAATGCGCTCACAATTATGTTGTGTGTTTAAATACGAGTATTGTATATAAAAATATTCGAAAAATTATCAGCCGTATCTATAAGATTTTCTTAAACTGCATCTTAGAGGTTATTTAGTTAAGCATACTTAAATATTTAATTTGCCTTTAAATGACGAAACTTCAATTCGTATCTATAATCGATTTTTCGTTGGTACTTAACTAAACAATGGTTATGTCACGTAACGTAAAAGAATGTGAAAATCTAGTACAAAAAAAACAAATTCTGCTTCATTTTATACAACACAGCTGTTTTGTGCCACTTTCAATCAGTAAATATTTAGAACACATTTTTTTATTTGTGAAATAGAAAAAAAAATGGCCATGGAACACAAAAACCCACACCCGCCGCCACAAACAAAAGAAAAAGATCTGTAAACTGGAATGCTTCCGACAAGAAAACTTTTTTATTTTAGAATTTGCAATAATAGACAACACTACAAAACAAATTATTTTATGCACAGATGCTCTTCCAACAACGAGGAATAAAGTTAGTGTCGATACAAACACTTCAAAGGCTAAGCGGAAAGCGTTGACGAAATTTCTTTGCGCGTACACGTTCTTTAATCAATACAAATTTTCGGTTTCTTAATTATTTGCATTTTCTAATTCTAAAATATCACAACAAACAATACAAACTCACAATTTGAAACTTCGAAATTTCAAAGATGACAATTGATATGTCAAAATACATTTTAAAATGCCTCTAAGTGATCCTTAAACGCGGTTGATGGCGTTTAAGTTAAGAGGCCTTTAAGTAACGTTACTTAAATGTGAAAATTGATTATAGATACCGATTTCATACTTAAGAGCTATTTAGAGGTATTTTAAAGTTAAGTAACCTTTAAGATTTGTTTATAGATTCGACTGTATTTGTTGGGTTTTTTGAAAAAAATTTTTTTTTGAAAAATCTATATCTTCAAAACCTATGAACGATTATTTTTTGAAATTATTTCCAAAAATCAATATTATTAAATACTTAAAATTCGCATCCTACATTTTTTTCTTGAAAAATTTTAAAGAAATTTTTTATATAAAAAATGTATTTATTTAATAATAAAACGATTTTTTAAAGTTTGTTTGCATAAATTCATACTTTTCTAGAAATCAGACGGCAATTTCATTTTAAATTCATGTTTTATATTTATAAACTGTATTTTAAATTCCGAAGTACTTTTACATAAGAGCAAGTTCGTGCGATCCAGTCGTGCATTTTAATATTTTTTACTTGCGACTTATAGGTACTATAAGGCAAATTATGCATTCGTAAAAAAAATCGAACTCGAGATTTTGATCAAAGTTGACATTACGATGATAGCGAAGACCAAAAAAGTGGGTCTCGCAATTCTGTCTGTCTGTCTTTTCGACTACAGCTTAAGCGGTTCGGACGGTTTTCTCTAAGCTTGGTAGATAGTATTTGAAATTTTTTTCCCCCACACATTTTTTTCTCTTTTTTTTAAGACCAAAAATATCGGTACCTGTCATACGAATTTTTTTCGAAATTTTATAAATATTTTTTTTTTCTCAAAAACTGTTCGACAGATTTAAAAAAGAAAGATACAAAAAAAAATTTCCCTTATAGTTAAAGATAGATAATGATTGAAAAAATTTTTCGGAAAAGTGGTTATTTATGGTCCCCCCCTCTGGAACCATTTTTTTTTTCGTTTTTGATTTTCTCAAAAATGCTACAACCGATTTTGGTCATATTTTTATGCTAAGACTCCCCAAAAATTTGAATACAATTGTGTATTCAAATTTTCCAAAAATGTTTTTTTGGATTTTAAAAAAAGTTTCAAATTTTTTTTTCAAAACTCAAAATTTCGAAAACGCCATGCTAGATTTTTTTAAATCTTGATAAATAAAATTTTCTCAATATAAATGACAAGGTGTGAGAAAAAAATTTATTTTATCTGAAAATAACGGTACCCACCATACAAATGTTAAAAATGGTTTTCGAAAATCGTATTTTTCTCGAAAATGGCGCCTAGAATTTCGTTAACATTTTTGATTTCGATTAATTCTTAAGATCTACTATAGAACTATTATAGAACTATTTGCTTAAAATTTTGATCATGTTTGAGTGTATTTACTATATACAATTTTGAATTTCTCACTATCGACATAACGGATTTTAATGAAAATTTTTATAGAGAAGCTTCTAAAAAGTTTGAAAAATATTGCATTTCAATACTTAAAAACAAATAGATTTTGAATTTTTGAAAAAAAAAAAATTATTTTTCTTGGAAAATTTGATATCTCAATAACTCTTGTTTCATCATACATTTTAATTTAGCAATGGGTATGCCTATGTTTGTTTTATAAGTCAAAATATGTAGGTAGTGAAGTTACACTTTTGGAATTTCTCCGAGTTATGTCATTTTTGTATATCTATCATCATTGGGGAGTTCATCCGCTTTAAATTTCCTGGAATGTCTCTGCGACCCGCCACCGAACATAGGTGAATGTTGAGCTGCTGTGCCACCTCCTTGAGAGATGAGTCCAGAGATTTAAAAGCGGCTTGGCTATGTGAGAAGATGCAGATATCACTTTGAGCACTCCTTTTATAGCAAAAAGTTCAGCCTGGAATACGCTACATTGATTAAGAAGACGAAAGGATAGACATAAGTTAAGTCTCTCAGGTACATATGTACCTGCACTAACCCCATCATCAGTTTTTAATCCATCAGTATAAAAATGAATCAATTCGTCTTTCAGGAATGTCAAGCCCTTACAGATGGATCTGGAAGGGATGTTTACTTGAATGTATTTATAGAACTTTATATTATATTTCATGGAATTTATTTATATTCGAACCTCTCGAGCTCAGCCGCAATGTTTCATGTCTATCATTTTTTTGCCGCTCTTTCCATAAACAGTGCTCTAGTGAAATAGCCAGTTACATTACAATTCAACCGTAATACCCGTACCTCTAGGAATGCTATCAGTTAACCCTTCAGCCTAGTTTCGGGCGTACTATAAAGTACAGATATTCTTTTTTTAGCCACACTACACGAATATGGAATGCTGTACCCGGCTCAATATTTTCCATTCATTGGAATGTGCATCCGTATCTGCTGTATAACATTATAAGGGTATCCATAACCTCTTGAGTGCGCGTATGAAAAAAAAAAGCTTACATGATAAATACGAGTATAAGTAGGTGGTTATAAAAAAAGAAATGGAATTCCCATGAAAACTTAGATTACTTATAATCCAAAATAATTTAATAATAAATAAAATAATGCAAAATATAGTAGATTATTACAATGAAGGTTCTATTTGTTTGCTCAAGATTACGTCTCTTAATTAGTTTTCAATCGTATTTGTTGATTATGTACCATTTTCTGCAAGCAAAAACCAGCGGGAAAAGTCGATAATTTCCGAGCATATCTTGGATAATCCAGATGAACACCACTGGATTCATTTTAAACAAGCGAAAGTTTTAGCTCTGGAAAAACACTACATCCCACGTTCAGTACGAGGCGATTGAAATTTCTATCGGAACGACAGTTTTATATAGTTTTTTTTTTTTTATGGAACCTTACGGTCATTCCAGATCAAATTCAAAACACCCTGCAATGTAGTGAGTACAGTTTGCTCCCAACAACATACACTTCTACAACAACAACATCATGAACCCTATGCAACGCTTCAACCTGCGTTGCCAATCTAATGCATAACATTTCAAGAGCAGTTTTCCGTTGACCACGTTCAATGGAATTTGATGCGAAACGTTCGGGTGAGTACAAAAGCACATACTTTATACTTCAAATACGACAAAATATTTAAAAATCACACTATTTTCTTGTTTTTAGAACCATGCTATTTACAAATGCCACAAAAGGTCTGTTTACTTAGTTTATTGCACGAACTGTCATTGTTTTAGGTTTGTTCAGAAGCAATTTATTAAGAAAATTACCTTAGTATGATACAAGTTAAAAAATGTTTAAAACTAAGAATGAGTTAGTAAACTACTTTTAAGTTAGCGAATTGTTAAGTAGTCCGCCACTGTATTTCTCATTAATTTTGGTAAGTTAAACATGAACGCAGCATTTCGAGTATTGACAGCTTTGTTATTGACAAATATCTATACATAACTGATGACAATTGAGGTGGAATAAAAAAAGATTCAATATAAAAGAAGTGGTGCAACTGGACCTGCAGCTGGAACCGCTGCCACACAAAATTATTTTAAGAAATTTCAGGATTCCAGCTTTTCAAAGCTAAAAAAGTTCTGTTTACTTCGGAATTTATTAAAAAATATCTAGATACAAGGTACAAAATTAAAATCAAGAAGGAATTTGTAAACTACTTAAAAGGTAGCAAATTGTTTAACACTGGTTTGTTCAAAATTTTGGGCCATTGCCTTTAATTGCAAAGCCAGCAAAAAAATAGAATTCAAGTTATACAAAATAGTTTGATCTCTTTAAAAGGACTAACAAATTTATTTGTGATTTTTTGGTTTTAAGCATTTCGGCATTTGTGATTTTGTCCACTTGGAGTTTTGTATATTCGGAATTCTAGCATTGGGAATTTTCCGCCATTTGGGATTCGGGATTAAGTCCTTTTCCCTGTAAGGATTTCGGACGTTTGATGTCACATGGGACATCATATGAAGAATTCAACAGGTCTTGAAGCTCTGATGAGGCCCTTTACTTTCTCTTAACTAGCTCTGGTGATGCCAAAATATTTTTCAAGCTTAGCAAAACACATAGTTTTGAAAAGAATCAAAATATTCCCCCTATTCCGATGAAAATGAAAAAAAAATCACAAATTGCCTTTCATCATCATCCCTCACTTAAATGGAGCTTAAACGATGTAAGACCACACCATCCAGAACAACGCAAATAAAATACTGCACATGTCCGTGCAGATAATAAAAATTAAAATCAGTAATCAACTTAAAAACAATATACACTTGATTGGGTCGCTAATTGAATTTAAAACTTTGAAGCAATCTATGCATGTGGTATGTGCAATATGCACTATGCACTCTTGTACAACCGCTTCCAATTTATTCTCTCGATATAAACTCGATTATAACAATATACATACATGGTGTCCCTTAATTCGTGTATAATATTTTAGGGCGTGGTTCTTGGGTATAGGTTAGAGGTTAGTACTTACGATAGAAACTTCATTTTTGCTTTTATTTTTAGAAGAAATACAAGCCTTTGTAATTGCGTTCAAACAAATATTTTTTTTAAATAGCATAGCGGTTTTAAAACGTGCTAGTCTATTTGAGTACCTGCGAAAACCCTTAATCTCTTCCCTTCCCGATTCCTTAAAAGTTCTCAAAAAGAGTAAGGCTTTTGCTATGAAGGCCTCTTTGGAAAATCTATCACAAAACTGGTATACAAAATTAGAAAACGAAATTAATTCATGAGTTTAATTCTTAACGGCAAGGCAACAATTGTTTAGAAACGCTGTTTGAAATGTCTACATTTGCAAACCAAGAATAAAAAAAATTAAATTTGGTGGTGCAACAGCTCGGAGTGAACCAGGACCTAGTGACTTACAACTCTCAACCATTCCTGTGTGCGTGTTACCAAGAATGGAGGGGACCTACAATTTTCTGCCGATTCCGAACGGCTAATGGGCAGCACTTTCCATGACAAGATACTCTTGGAGAATTTGTCAATTCCTCGCAAGAGGCAGTATACCCCTGAAAAAAACTTTCTTGCAGTGGCTGAGAATCGAACTCGAGACCTTTCGCATGACAGTCCAACGCACTAACCATTATGCCAAGCGGTACTACAAGAATACGTGTACAAACCAAGAATACGTGTACATTAATTTCTTAGTTTATGGGCTGTGCAATGGAACTTCAACTAAAGCGCGACAAATATACCAAGAACCTTATCCAAACCGACGACTTCCTAGTTTAGGAGTATTTGGAAATACATGTCGAAGGCTTCGAGAAATGGGAGCAGTTTCAAAAACACGACCTAACGCGGGTAGGCGTAATTGGAAACAAATTAATCGGCTCTTCAAACTCCCCCCAGATGAATTCTTCAAACTATCTAAAGTTTTTGCGCATTTAAGCTTCATTATATTTCCAACAGGATGGCGCTCCAGCCAACTATGGTCATGAGGTTAAGAATTGGTTAGATTAGATTAGATTAATACGGTTATCGTTGGATAGGAAGAAATGGACCGTTTCACTGGCCTGCAAGATTTCCTGATCTTACATTATTTGATTTTCTTGTATGCGAACGAATGCATGAACTTGTATTTTTTCACCAAAATAGCAAATTTAGGTGAATTAGAAGACCGTATTGTCGAAGCATCATCAAAAGTGAAGGTTAGGTTAGGTTAGGTAAGTGGGCTGACAGTTGATCTTGTTACTGTCACACTTAGATCAATGTAGATCCATTGTGATACCCTAGGGTTTGTGACCCCTTTTATTGAAACCTATGATAATCCTATGTCGATCAAGCCCGTTAAGGGTATGGATGGGTTACAGCAAGCTTTAGCCTGAAATGTCTGATGGTATTTCTAAAGTGTTGAAATTTCTAACGTCACATAATAGCATGGCTAGGGAGAGGTATACGCCTTCTCGGGGGTATTCCTTTCCTTTACCTTCACTTAAGAAATCATACCCCCACCAGACCCGTAGGAGCATGTGGCTCCTTGCAACGCCTAGTATATGAGTTTGAAAAGTCAAGAGTTTTTGGTGTATATGTTCGTTTGTTTGGTCGTTAGTTAAGTCGAAGAGGTTGTTTCCATACCAAAGAGGATTTTACCAATCTTAGGCAGATGTGGCCCCATCGACCCAATGATGCTCGTGATCAACGTAGGAGTGGCAACCGCGGGTTTATAGGCGAGGTGCCCATTTTCCGTTGGTGCTGCTCTCACAAGAAACTCGTGCGTCGTTGTCATTTACGTTCGTACTACACTGTCGTACTGTAGTTGAAGGCGGTTTTCATAGATCAGGAATTCTGAAGCCATTTGGTATCATTAACGAATTTTAATATGATTTTGCTTAGAATGTCAGAGAGCTCCTCTAAGTTGTTGAAGAAGTGCCTCCCTAGATGTCTGTTTCTTAGATGATATAGCGCAGGGCAGTGACATAGGTAGTGAGGAGTGTCCTCATGTATCTCTTCGTCACCGCATCC
Source organism: Chrysotoxum bicinctum (assembly GCA_911387755.1). Classification (NCBI taxonomy): domain Eukaryota; kingdom Metazoa; phylum Arthropoda; class Insecta; order Diptera; family Syrphidae; genus Chrysotoxum; species Chrysotoxum bicinctum. Next base: position 9,565,862 of record OU426991.1, on the reverse strand, counting down.
TCTGCATAAGTCGTCCATACTGAGTTTCATCTTTTTCTTGTGATAACCGAGTTGGTTGTGACCTGTGATAATGCTCACGAGAAGAGAGAGAGACTTTTTATTCAGTTGGATGATAATTTCGGTCTTTTGTTTACTGAAACTAATTTTCTGGTTGTAAGAGAGGAATCGAGAGACATCCATCTCTTGTTTGCTAAGGCTAGAATTTTACTCTTGATTACCTGTTTAAGATTGCAGGGTGGGATTTGAACTGTTTTGTCTGCTTGATTATGATCAAGTGTTGATCCTATTCTTGCCAGCTCGTCAGCGCTTTCATTTCCTGGGACACCACTGTGACCAGGAACCCAGCAGAGTCTAATGTTATGCTGTGTACCAAGAACCCTAAGCTCTTCGCGACAGCAAGTTACAAGCTTCGATTTGATTTCAATGGCAGAAATCGCTTTTATTGCCGCTTGGCTATCAATGAAAAAGGTGATATCAGCTTGTGGTATTGCCATCATTGAGACTTGTGACTGTGAAATCCAAAAACGGGCTCTAGCATGCATACAAAACCAAGGAGGACAATTTTAACACATGTTATAACTGTTTTAGTACACATATAAAATAAATAATATTTAAACCCACACAAAATGATTTTTTATTCATAGAGTCTTTGAAGCTTAAAGGAAAAAACAATTTTTTATAATTTTACATGTCTCAGGTTTTCTTAAGTATCATAAGATCTATGGGTTTTTCCGCGAACTTGTCAATGAGTTTTATGTTTACTATTATTACGTTCATTAAAAAAAAAATAGTTAAAAGGTATGTTTATTACGCATTTTCTTGAGAAAATTGAGCGCAAATTCAAAAAATTGGCAAATTCCCGATATATGATATAAAAATTGGAGATAGGCCCGCCCTAACTGTACAACGAATTTTTTTTTTAGAATACACCCAAGAACCGCGACCTGAAATATTATGCACAAATTAAAGGACACCCTGTATATGGACAATTAACAATCTACTCATTTATCTCTCTCATTACCAAAAAGAGAAAGAGACAATCAAATTAGTTTTCGTCAACAACGAACTCTGAACGTGAACTTAATAAGCAGATTTTTGTTTTAAATTTTCCACGTTTTAAAAACAATTTTAATTTTTCAAACAAAAAAGAAATAAAAGTTTCTTTAATTTTGTGATTCAATTTAAATTTTATTAGTTGCAGTATTTGATATTGCTGTGTGTCCTTTCATCTGATGACTGAAGGCCGCGGTTCGGTTGATGGTATCCTGGCATGTAAAATTTTATTGTAATTAACCACCATTGACAGAGGAAAATTGCCAAGCCAGTCAAAGCAGATGTACATATACATAGGTAGGATGGGCAATGAACACGTACGACAGACAAGTCTCAATGTGGGAAAATTAATACGAGTACGAGTATTGGTCAGAACAACACAAAGCATCCACGGTGTTGGAAACGTTATTCATATACGTAGTTGAATTGAGAGTTCGATATCAATCTCTCAATCGTTAGACTGACGAAATACCACCAAAATTCTCCAATAAATTAAACTGTGCATCAGTTCAAAAATAAAATTCTAATTTTTTTTCACTATTGGCTTCATACGGGGAACATTACTCTCAGTAATGTAAATGAATAGTAATGAAATAACAAACTACGCACATTGCGTGAGTTCATTTCAAAATCTAAAAAAATTAAATTCTTGTGGCACAACAAAAAAGGAATAACAATTCAACAATCTTCTTGAGGTGCATTTTATACCGAATGAACGAAAAAACACCAGTTTTTTGTTTGGTTAGTCTCATTCATCATTTGACTAAAGTTAATCAAAACTAGATACTTAGAGCTAAAGGGTTTTCCAATAAGAGGTGTTATTTTGATATTCAAAGAAAAATGGCATTTTTGGAGATAAATGATCGGATGTTTATTTCATTATAAAGAGGAAGGTATGCCGTTAATAATGGAACACAACATCAGACAAATGGCCGCCAAGACCACGCTTACAGGACCATATCCTTTTCATGAAATTTTCCATAACCAAATCGCAAAGTGGCTGCCCTATGTCCTCGATAGCCACACGAATTTCATCTTTGAGGTCTTGAATCGACGCTGGGCTGTTGGCGTAGACCTTATCTTTCACGTGGCCCCAAAGGAAGAAGTCGCAAGGTGTTAAATCACAAGATCTCGGTGGCCAATTGTGATCACCTCTTCGAGAGATAACACGGTCCGGAAACTTTTCCCGTAAAAGATCGATGGTTTCATTGCTTGTGTGGCACGTAGCGCCGTCTTGTTGAAAGTAAACGTTGTCCAGATCAATACCATCCAATTCAGGCCATACAAAATCATTAATCATCTCTCGATAGCGCAATCCATTGACCGTAACTGTTGCTCCAGCCTCATTTTCGAAAAAGTAAGGTCCAATGACCCCGCGGGACCATAAACCGCACCAAACAGTCACGCGTTGAGGATGGAGAGGCTTTTCAACAATAACTCTTGGGTTTTCCGAGCCCCAGATGCGACAGTTTTGCTTGTTGACGTAGCCTCCGAGGTGGAAATGGGCCTCATCAGTCAAGATGATTTTTCGATGAAATTCCGGTTAATTTTCATGCATGTCAAGGACCCAATTTTAATAATTTCAATGCGTTGTTGAAGCGTGTATCGTTCCATTTTTATTAATAGCGTAGTTTCTACTTGTCAAATGTCAAAAAATAACAGCTTCAAAAGTGACAGCTACCGAAATAGCGGGCTATTCAAAATAACACCTCTTATTGGAAAACCCTTTAATTAGTTTTTTGTGGGTTTTTAGTGCCAACCTGACTGTCCCTAGTCGACCAAATCTTAACACCTTTTTAGGTATCTGACGAATCTGGAATATTTAACCACCAGAGCTGATTCTTCTATCTTGTCAGTTCTGTCCTGGATCAGCCCTTGACTATTTAAAAGGAGAAATCCTTCCGGTAGAATTCATCACTCTTGCAACATTACCCCGAATCAGCTTTGACAAAAAAAAATCAATTCTGTGTATCTTGGCCCCGTTGTATGTAACATGGTTGGAATACTACCTTGAATACTCCGAATATGGTGTTCTCAAACACCCAAATTTCAAATTCGGGAAACGTTGAACCACATCGGGCACATAGGCAAATCTATAAACAAAATATCAAAACCAAAAGGAGTCTATTAAATCTCTATTGAGCATACGAATTCGAATTTCGAATGAACTGCGTTAAGTTTCGATATTCTCTCTTTAGCCAAACTACACGAATTTTTTTCTTCCTGCCCTGTGTTTCTGAGGTTATCACTATGCTAAACATTTTGAGGTCAGTCATGGCCCTTTAAGATTTTTATTTGTAAAATTATCCTTACTACGGTAGTATACTTGTTTACACTTTAAGCTTTAGTCTTTTAATTATTTAATGGAATACAAAGAATTGAAAAGCTTTTGTTTAAAGAAATATTATGCTCATGATGTTTTAGTAAACGTACATACAAGTAGAGTGCATTGATAATAACCAGCAAAGACCACTTAACTAACAAAACTAAGGATATTCATTTATATTATGTTGGTGTAATTGTTTTGTTCTATTCACATAAAAAACTCTGTTTAATGCATGTTTTCTTTTCACTAAGCCAAGTGAGGTTAAATAATGAGTCAAGAGAATCTTTTTCCGGTTATTCATCGCATAATCATAATCATTTTAATCAAAGATGGAAACTTTTGCCACAGCTTCTATGTTACCTGCACAGCATCCTTTTGCTTCTTTTATCCTTTTTATACGTTCTTCATAAATCCTTTTATATAGTTGCATTGCAGTCTAGGTCTTTTTTCAATTTGTATGCTATTGACGACTTGCTCCCTAAGTACAGAAAATTATGAAGTCTTGTTGAAAGCAGATGAAATGATTACTGGGGCATGTTGCTTGTTTTCATTTTTTCTGGAATTTCAAAAACCAAAGCTGCTTTCCGGAATTCTTCTGATGTCAAATTGCATTTATGCTTAAGTTCCATATTTTTGGTTAATAAGATGACGGAGGAGTCCATCCGTGTTTGTGTGTGTCTGCGCGTTCACCTGTATATCGAGCTAAAGCTAAGAGGTAGCTCCAATACAATGGTCTTATGTAGTCTTTTTTTTAGTGCTATTTTAATGCTATCAGAAAATTATGATAGAAAGAAATGAGTAAATAAACCCTTAATTCAAAAAAATAAACTTAATTTCTGGGATATTTTCATCAGTCAAGTATGATCAGGCGATAACTAACACTCAACAAAGAATTTTTCGAAGAGAAAAGAGAAGTGGAAAGATTTGAAATGCAATTTCAAGCGGAAGATTTTTACTTTCAGATTAATATTTTTGGTGAGGAGCATATATAGGTACATAAGTCAAATTTCGACTTTAGCACATAGATGAAACTAAAGCCTTCTTAGCCACAATCTGTGTGAATTAAAATTATTTCACACCGCGAGCGTTTGAGAAAAGTGGAGAATGGTTTAGAAATATTAAGTGCGACTACCTTAGTTTCTCCAAAATGTACCTGTTCCAGTTTTTGGTGAGATATGCCATCAGATCACCAGAGGACCTATGGCTACCAAAGCAGTACTGCCGGTCATTAAATATCTTTCCTTTTCGTTCTTCAAGATATTTCTTAAGCTGATGATTATCAGCGGGTCCTTGACCTTAAAAGGAACTTACATAGGTAGTTGATAAAATTTAAGGTGGAGCAAGGTTTTTTGGAGACCGTCTGGATAATTGCTTAACACACACTTTAAAAAAGTTGCGCAGATGAAAAATCTTAAGTAATGTTTTGACAGCGTGAAATTGTAGAGACCATCCTAACCGACTTTCTCATATTGCGAAATAGTTGTCTTTGGAGTTTTTTTTTTAAATTAATGTTAAACGCAATGCGAGCAATTTTCATCAGGATCAAGCCTTTTATCGAAAAGATCTTCAACCTCAAGCGTTTGAGTTATTACGTTCAAAAGCTGAGTTAAATGGACTATCGGAGCAAAGATTTATGTACTTCGGGTGTTTTCTGGCCAAAATGTTGAAGCCAAGAAGAGTTATGAACATTCAAATGGAAAGATTTTAGTTTGTGGAAAATGGTTAACCATTTTAATAAGGAGTCAGAGAACGCATGAAATTCATAAGAAGTGAAATTGCTATCTAAACTTTAAGCAACATAAATTTAAAGTTCATATCAGAATAGTGGCCGTACTAAGACTAAAGCTAATAACAATAAGCAATATATAATTTTTTTTCATATTTCAGAATTTTCCAAAAATTTACTGGGCTGCACTATGCAGCAGTACAATAATGCAAGAGATTTTTTATTTCTACGCAAATTAATACATCTAAATACAACTTCATATTTGTTCACCAAACTATATCATTCAACGGGTCCGCTAAAAATTTCAATATCATCCCATAACTATGCAATTATTTGCACTCCTCCAGTTTATTTTGTATACACCTTTCTTAACTCAATCTTCTTGCAATCTTGCAATCTTCACTTCTTCTGTTCTTGTACCTCTGAATTCAACCATAATCTTCTTCATTTTCACACAGCTTTGTTTTAAAAAGTTGTCTAAATTTCATATGCCTATTTTGAATACCTTACCCCACAGGAAGCTGTCCATTAAATTCTTGTATTTTAAGGTGGCAGCAAGTGTTGATTGAACCCTCCGGCATGCCAGTCCAAACTCACTAACCATTATGCCAAGGAGTAGGATAAAAATGTAACCTATTGTACACACCATTAATGAAATGAAAACTTTGCACAAAGGATGGTCTGATAGACCCTGTAGGTTTTATAAATTATAACTATGTATATGGTTTAGTGAAAATCTGAACAATTGCAATCAAAAGCAGATATATGATGTGATAACCAATTTAAATATATTTACTTCTATTAAATGAACACAAAACCTATTTCAAAGAATTTCATTTATTCTAATTGCGTATAAAACATAATTAAAGGGACCTTTTGTGGTCCTTTTGAAGTCAAAGAGTAGGTTAACCAAACCAACCAAACACCATTTACACATAAGTCAATTGCAGTGGTCTGAGCTGTAAATTAAATATCCTTATTTCTCTATTTACAATATAAATAATTGATGTCATTGCATCGTTCAATGAATTTTCTTGATAAATATGTATCTTATGGTTTCCTTTATTGTGGTTCGTATAGAGCATGGTTCACCTTCATAAGGTGGCATTTAATTATTGTGGTAGATGTTATTGAAGTCATCATCCTACAGACTTATTTAACAGGCACCACGTGTCGCCTATAAATTGTGCACATCATGTCTTTGTGTCCTTTTTGAATATGATTGTGGTTTTGGATAAACCATAATATACAATTTAAGATATTGTTTGATTTGGGCGCAGTATAAAGTTTCTCTGCAAAGAATAGAATAACGAGAGGAGGAGGGTAACTTTTAGCATCATTTCCATATAAACGATGATATCATTTTGATAATTCACCATCATCACTCTCTTTGACTATTTATCATAAATGGATACCTATATAAATATTTTCTGTTATATTTTTTTGCTTTTTCTATTGACGCAGGTCGCAGCATTTGATCCGAAAGGAATACAAGAAAAGAGGAAATAAGGTTGTTAGAAACCTTAAACAATTGCCCATTTGTTGGAAATATTAAAAACTACACAGATCCAACCCTATAATAAGCTTCCACTCACACGATGTAGATAATGCTTAATTCACATGGCAGGGAGTCGATTAAGATGCCCTTAAGAGATTCTACTTCTTGCGAATATAAATAAAATGCACGGCGGAGTCGTACGAACTTGTTCTTGTTGTTGGATGAACCCACTTCGGAGCCGTTTTGTCTGGTAGATTAGGTAACAAAGAGAGCTACTCGTAAGTTTATAGCGATTGATTCGGTCTTTGTGACCGGTTAACCAAAAAGATTGATTGATTGCAATCACAATAGAACAAATTAATCAATCCCAATGTAAGTCTCTTGCCAATGAAACCGATGAACATAAAGTGAACGAAACGAACGAAAAACAGTGATGTTCAGTTCATTCAACTTGTCGTCAGTCATTTCACATACCAAATAGGAATGGAAATGAAACCGAATTTATATTCTTTTTTTCATATGCAATGGAAATTGGCGTGAACGAAGTCGAAAAGAAGTAGATAAAGCCGAAAATTCTTTAATTTTCACATTGTTTCGGCCTTTGTTCGATTGGAAAAAAAGTATCATTTCGTATATCGGTCTTGGCCTCGTTCACAACAAAATGGGCGGATAAAAAATGATTTTAATTGAATGAAAAGATCGAATCCATGAACCAATCAATCATTGATTGAGTCGATCTTTCAAAATGAACGATTGGCACAGCTCTAGTTCGTATTCTTTTTTATTGTAACGTTAAGTGTAATTAAAATCTCCAATTCGATTTTTTTTTATAAATCCAGAAGTTGCCCTAGAGTACCTATAACCTTTATAGTATTATATAGATAACCTAGCACCGGGAAACTGAATGAGAATTCGAATATTGATTTTTAGGCATCACTATATAACTATTCCCATCTATGTATACAGTCAGTATACCCTTTAAAAGATGTTTATACATTTTTGGGGAAACACGAATTTGTAGGGCAAATATTACTTTGTAATTTCTTCATATATGTATACTGTGCTAGAATTAGATAAATAGGACATTTAATAAAGCAAAAATCGGTAGATAAGACAGTAAATATTAAAAACAAACATCTCTGCCTTTTTCTTTGTCTGCTAAACTACAGAACACATGTTCTGTAAATCTGGCGATAACCTATCGCATCATTAAAAAATGAACCAATTTATTCCGCACTTATATCTTCTGGAAAAGTTAAGTAAATAGCTTAATTTGTGACCTATTTTGACTAGATTTTCATTGGAAAGCGATAAGTCTATCTTTAAAAAAAATCTAAACCATCTGAGTACGTATATAAACCGTTCCTTTGACATACAAAAAAATTTGCCTATACAGAGTGTCCGGTAATTCTTGCGCCATACTTTGGAATGGGATTTTTGGTCATGTTCTAAGAAAAAAATTGTTCTACAGTAAAGTCTGATTTTCAACTTTTTTTTTTTGACGATTTAAAAAAAAGGCTAACTTTGGTGTACCCTGACCCATGTTAAGGTCAATTTCTCTATCAGTACTAATGGTAAAGACGTCGTTTTGAACTTTTTTTTTGGTTGAAATACTAACCTTTAAGACTACGTTTAAATTAAGCTGATATGTTTTTAGTGCTGCCAGATATTCAATTTTAAATGGTGTTCAATTTTTTTTCCCCGAGCAAAATTTTGACTTTGAGGTAATTTTTTTTCAAAAAATGCATAATAAACATAAAGTTTTCTTATTTTTGCCTGATGAACAAAACAATAATAAAAAAAAAACTCATGAATAAGTGCACCCAAAAACCAATACATTTTATGATACTTGAGAAAATCTAAAACAGGTAAAATTAAAAAAATAATTTTTTACCCTGAGGTGTAAAGGGTTTGAATGAAACAATAATTTGTGTAGTTTTTAGTATTTTTTTTATTTTATGTTAAAGCCACAGTTCTCGGAATTCCGATATTTTCCATCTATACTTCCATCGTACACATTATGGTGTCAATGCGGCACTGCCTCGTATGAAACATGAAACGAAAAGAAACCATGATGATTTCGATATATGCTTTTCAAAATATACTCTTAAGCACAACTTATATGGGCATTCGTAATATTTTTAATGTACTTATATTTTTTTTTTTTTTGATATTTAGTAGTGTGTAGTTGAGCCAACTTACACATTCGCGTTTACTGACAACTAAAACTACGCTAAATTATAAACTGTAACAAGTTGGTATTTCCCCTTATCTAAAGGTGAAAACTTAGCAATAATTAAAGCATTGAAATTGAAACTTAGAAACAGTTCAATTATACAAATGAGGCAAGTAGTTTTGAAATTATAGCACTGTTAATGTATAACTTTCTTGAAATTCTAACTAAATTTAAGAAAGTGCTACACCAAGCGATCATTTCAAAACTTCTTTTTTAATTACTGAAACGGTTTTCAATTCAAATTTAAGTTTCCTAATTTATTCTGGAAACCATTATCAATCAAAACAAATTCAAAAATTAATTTTGTAATTTTTTTAATTTTCAAAAACATGGAAAAATTACCAAAAACCTTTGTTTTAATTAAAAACGGTTTGAAGAATAATTTAGGGCATCTAAATTGAAACTCAGATATCTACATTCCAATCAACTTAATAAATAAATACAAATCGAATAAAATTGAATATTGTTCCTGCAATGAAATTTCTTCAAATTTGGTCTGGAGGTCGCAAACAATGTCATTTATTTATTTAATTATGAAGTACAATAAATCAACTCTTGAGTAAGCATCTTTTCATTTATTTATTTTACTTTTGAAATTCCAGTCATTTTTAAGTTTGAAGTTCGTTGATTTTGATTTCTTCTTACTCGTCGGGTTGCAAGAGTGCTAAGTCTTGACGTTCAAAATGAAAAGTTATCGACTATCAAAGTCCAATTTTTAACGTTTCTCCAAAAGGACTGATTTTCTTTAAACTTGGTACCTTCTGAAAACCAAACCGTACCATATGAATTGTGTTATTCTTGAAAACGGTTCCTAAGCAGTTGATTACTATAAAAAGCGGCTTCTTTTGGTATAAAACATTTACAAAAACAGGTATTTTTTCACTAAGAGGAAAAGTTGCTTACTCAGCATAGAGTATTTTATATCAAAAGTTTGTACTGAAATTGCTTTCGGATTGCCTCGCAAAGCTCTGTATATAGATAGCTCTGGTACACAGTGGGGCCTATCGTGAATAAAATTTCCCTGGGAATTGTTCCCATTTTTCAAAATTGTCATCTCGAATAATGTCGAAAGTTTCCCTTGAAATTAATTGATATCGGGAATTAAGTTTCCTAGTGACTTTGGCTCTCATTTAAAAAGGCCAGTCGCCAGTTTACAATGAACAGTTCAGAAGTATTGTCGTTTCGAATTTTTGAAGATGGGGAGAATTCCGAGGGAAATTTTGTTCACGATAGCCCCCAGTATGTGTGTATCGGTCACATTTCAATTTCTGTACCGAATGCAACCCGCAGTATGTCGAACACACGTCTTGAAGAAAATGTTTTCTTCAAGAGTTTTAATGTAACACTTACATCAGCATTCTGTATCGCTTCTTTCACAAGCAATGCTCACTGGAAGAAGCCAGTTGCATTCCTTTCCTTTATGAGTTCACCCGTGATACCCGCTCAAATTTTTATCAGTTCAGCCTCGAGTCTAATTATTTTGGTCATACCGTCAAATATAGAGATTCGTTTTTAAGTCGCACAGTACGAAAATGGAATAACTTACCCGGCACGGTTTTCTCTTGCCTTTTCAATTTGCAAACATTCAAAATCAATCTTCATGGACTCCTCCTTTCCCCCCCCCCCCCCTTAATTTCCCCATCACCGTGCTGTGTTTAACAGTATAAGGGTCTCTTAACATATCCTTGAGTGCGTGTGAATTATAAAAAAAATTGCGACTGGTTTTGTAGAAACTCCGAATCCCGAAAAATCTATCCCAAATTCCATTCGTAGTGGAAAATCTGCTACGAATTTCGAAGTTCGTGAAATTTGGTATCACTGAATCCGAATGCAATGGAAATTTTGCCTCTTTTTCTACGACAGGTATTTTGTGTCGGGATCGAAGTAAAACGGTTGTGTTTTGAGTAAATATGTAAGTATCTACCCAATTTGTTTAACTTTTAAAAATAATTTATTGCTTTAAAAGGGTAAAAACAACAAATAAGGCACAATACGAAAGGCTTTATCAATTAATGAAAGAAAAACCCGACATGGCACAAGGATATACCAAAGCTCCAAAAGAAGATATGACGCTGTTCTGAGAAGAAATCAAATGCGATCTAAACGCTCTTGGGCCACCTGCGAAAGAAGCTTCAGTTTGGAGAAAAGTAGGTAAAAGATTTTGTTAAAAAAAAATTGTTTTCAAATCGTCCTGAAAACTCTGAGGTTTGGTTGGATTGGAAATCTTATATAAAAGAGAAACTAGTCGATAACAAAAAAGAGATCAATGCAACTGGTGGCGGAGATGATACTGCGAACCACTTAAGGAAGCAAATTGAGTTGCAAGACAATTTTTATTTAAAAACAGAAAAGTACTAGGTACGAGGAGCAAATAAAATTTACGGAAGATATTGATATAAACACAAAAAGAATATACATACAGAGCAATGGACAGACTGTGTGATATGAGAAAAATAGAAATTGAAGAAACACGAAGACACAATAAAATACAAAAGGAGCTTCTACAAAAAAAAGTTGAAATAAAACTTAAAATGCGTCATATGGAAGAAGAGAAGCTAAATTGGCACTACCTGGATTGAATTATGATTTTAAAGAAAGAAATCTGATCAATTTTAAAAAAGTTCCTATTGAAATGCTGTGAAATATTTAAAATAAGATTCGTTTTAGATGCTTTTGAATTGAAAGAATTTTTTATTTCCAATAAATTTTGTATTTTATAACTCTTTATTTTCATTTTGCTATACAAATGTGTTGTGAATATTATTTCTCATAGTGTTTGCAATGTTTCGGTGATTATTCGAATCACCATTGTCGATGTTTTCCTGTAGTCCTTCTTGGTCTTCCATTTCAAAGTGAGGAATATTCGTGTAGTCCAGTACGCGATAATGTATGCAGATATTATGCACAAACCACATTGATAATATGTGCAGCTTTTTGTGGACTGTAATGAAGTTGACGTGCATTCAATGTGCACCGAAATCCGTTTTTCATAACTCCTATAGTCCTTTCCACAACATTCCGTGTTTTACTGTGCCTACTGTTGTATATGCTTTTTGGACTTCGAGGTTCAGCGAAACGATATGGAGTCATCATCCAAGGTTCCAATGGATAACCAGCATCACCTTAGTAAATCACAAATTAAATGTAAACCATATATATACATATATATATATTTCTGCCACTCTTATGCAAACCTAAAATCCAAGTATTCTTTTCGCCTTCTTGATATTTTGATTGGAAGTAGCGGTTCCATATGTGAGAATCATGGTTCGCTCCAGGATAGCGTGCATCAACGCATCTAATTTTTAAGTTGTTGTCGCAAATCTTAAACGTTGACAAATTATTTTTCCAGCATGGTATTTATGCTAAAGTTCCCTTTGCGATTGTAATACAACCCTTTTTCTTCATTTGGAGCAATCATATTAATATGTGTTCCATTGACACACATAATGACGCCTGGGAAACTCGCCTTCATATAGAAGTCTCTTTTCGCAATATTTTGTTCCGCATCGCTCATCTGGATTTGTATCCACTCAGGACAGAGTCTTCTTTCCAATACATTCAACACATTTTTGAGTGTTGAGAAACTTCATATTCGTTACCAACACCAAGTTGGTATCCACCTCCTGTCAAAAATCTCATGACAGCTACAAGCCGGCAAATCGAAGTTATTGAACAAGAAATCACCCCCGGGTCAAACTCATGTTCCAGCTCATCTAATACATATTTGAATGCCGGTTTATTGAGTCGGAAATTTCTTTGAAATCAGTATACACATACGTTAGGTCATCTAAGTCAAATGGATTACAAGCATCTCGAAGTACTTTCCTCTGAATTTTCAGATTACGCTTTCGCTTGAAGGGTTCTATTCGTCCAGCAAAGATTGAGAAGGCGATTGAATCCATTTTAAAACACTTTATCTTTAATTTGTTTATAAGTATAAAAAGGAATTATTTAATAATTTGTAAATTAATTCAAAATGTATTCCAATAATTTTCACAAATGACAATGTTTGACACAAAACAGCTGATTTCGAAAATGAGAATGAGACTAATAAGGCAATGCCTTTTTGAATTCCATTCGGATTTCGTGATGTAAATTTTTCGTAATTCGTAGCGTAGCTTTCGTTCGGAGATTTTCTACGAATGGATTTTGTGATTGGGCTGATTATGAGTTATGAATATTTTTAAAATAAAATAAATTTTATACTAAAGAGAAAAATGAATATTTTATTCTCTTAGTGAAGTTAAGTTAAATTTATTTAAGTTAAGATAGAGACGGCTCATAAACTCCCTGTGCAGGGACGGGTTAGAATATTTTATTCTCTTAGTGAAGTTAAGTTAAATTTATTTAAGTTAAGATAGAGACGGCTCATAAACTCCCTGTGCAGGGACGGGTTAGAATATTCCTGCAGCGCCTCCCCGCTTGTCGTAAAAGGCGACTAAAGGAGTAAATACATCTAGGCCACAAACAGCAAGGTGAACCTAGCGACACGTAACACCTATAAACTTTCCCAAAAGTGTGCATGCCAGTCCCTGGGTTGGCACGACTGGAGATCACCGGTGCCGTAAAAGAGAGATCAAATACAAAACTGGAGCATGCACACGTCGATACTTACAACGGATTTTGTGAATTCAAGCATTATGGAAGTACTCGTCCAAAATGACACTACCCCGCCAGGCACTACCATTGTTACACATGGTACTAATCCTGGACCGAGCAGCAATGCTCGGGTCAGAGCTAGACGGATTCCGGGGGCTAGCAAAGTAATGCCGCAGATTATACAAAATCTGAGAGTTGCGAGTTGGAACGTTGGCAGTATGACAGGTCGGAGCTTCGAGTTGGAAGAGATGATGAAAAGAAGGCGAGTGGACATCTTATGTGTTCAAGAAACAAAATGGCGAAACACGGGAAACAGGGCCCGTTTCTTGGATACGAGGACAAAAAACTATAAGATGTTCTACTATGGAACGGAAAAGGGTAAAAACGGAATCGGAATCATCCTTGCAAAACATCTATTAGGCAGCGTATTGACCATTTCGAAATCCAGCGACCGTTTGATGTCCCTTAAATTGGTGATTAAAGGAAAGTTGTGGAATATTGTCACTGCATATGCTCCCCAAATTGGATGTGAGCAGGTACAAAAAGATGCATTTTGGCTAGACTTTCACAATCTACTTAAGGACATCCCAAAGGAAGAGTTTTTGTTCGTGGGCGGAGATTTGAACGGACATGTCGGGAAGACAAACGAAGACTATGAAGATTGCCATGGAGGCCTCGGATACGGCACCAGGAACCCTCCTGGTGAAGACATCCTGAGCATGTGCAAAACATACGGTCTTATCGTGCTAAATACCATGTTCGTCAAACAAAGCCGACACCTGGTCACTTACAGCAGTGGTGGAAATGAAACCCAGATTGATTACCATTTGGTATCTAGTTTCATGAAACCCCGGGTAAAAGATTGCAAAGTGATACTAGGAGAAGCGATCGCCCACCAACACCGTCTCCTACTGACAGAATTTTTTATGACGACAGTGAACGACAACAAACATACAAAAACTTTTGGGAAGATCAAATGGTATAATCTGGATAAGGAAAAAGGCGAAGCTTTTATTTCGAATATGCAAAACGTTCTGTATAACAACACCGATATCGTTCGAAATGAAGAGAGTACAGCACAAAGTATGTGGGATATCCTACAGAGAACTTGCAAAGAAAAAGCCAAAACACTGTTAGGGGTTTCAAAAGGACACAACCAACAAGGCAAAGAAACATGGTGGTGGAATGATGAAGCTAAATCAGTTATAAGTAAAAAGAAAATGGCTTTCAAGGCTTGGTCGAAGTGCCCCTCTAATGATACAGAGCAAAAGTCACGCCTCGAAGTGGAATATAGAAACTGCAAGAAAGAAGCGAAGAAGAAGTGCGCCCAAATTCAAGCAAAGAATACAGAAAACCTGTATCGGGAGCTGGATGAAATTTCTACCCCGACAGCTGGTGCTATTCAAGAGCTACGGCAAAACACGAATAAGGGCGCAACTATCTTCAAAATAGCCGCTCAAAGAAGAAGAAATGCCCAGGAGATTTGTTCGCCAAAGTTCATTAACAATGCTCAAGGCCAACTACTTGTGGAAGACAACGAAATTCTTCATTGGTGGCGACAGTATTGTGACGGACTTCTAAACGAACAATTTCCAAGGCTATACTTTCCAATAGCTTCACCTAACTTAAGCGAAGTATCCGACGTCACAGTCGAAGAAGTTAGTGAGGCGGTAAAATACTCCAAAAAGGGAAAAGCTGTTGGCCCAGACGAAATACCCTCAGAGTTTTGGAAAAAGATGGGAGACATCGGGTTTAGATGGCTCATGATTCTTGTCTCCAAACTTATACGAGGTGATCGCATGCCTAATCAATGGAGGGAAAGTTACCTTCTTCCAATTTATAAAGGAAAGGGTGATACTCGAAGCTGTGATAGTTACCGTTCGATTAAGCTGATGTCACACACCATGAAGATCGTTGAGCGAGTCTTGGGTAGCCGACTGCGAAAAATAATTAGGCTATCTGATGACCAGTGCGGGTTTGTCGGGGGTAAGTCAACCACGGATGCAATCCAGAGTATAAGAATAATTATGGAAAAACATCGGGATTCTTTGGAGGATTTGCATGTCGTATTGGTTAATTTTGAAAAAGCATTCGATCGGCAACCACGAGATCTAATATGGGTGGCCCTCAGGCAACGAGGAGTTCCAGAAACCTATGTGCGGATAATTATGGACATGTATGGTGGAGCAGTTACTAAAGTAAGATGCGCAGCTGGAGTCACCGAAGAATTCGAAATCACAGTAGGTGTACACCAGGGAAGTGTCTTGAGTCCCCTGCTCTTTATTACAGTTCTTGATTACCTGCTTGAAGGCAAAGTGACGGATCCAAAAGTGCATCAGTTATTCTTTGCTGACGATGGAGCCATCATAAGTGAAGACCCGATATCCCTACAACGAGCACTTGACGTATGGGTGGATGTTCTAGAAGGAAGTGGGTACCGCATAAGCGCGAAAAAGACAGAATACCTATGCTGCCCATTTTCTGATCCACACAGGCCTATTCCAGACATTTATTTGAATGGAGTAGTGCTTCCCAAGTGTGAAAAGTTTAAATATCTGGGGTCTATGATAAATAACGAAGCTACTTGTGATGACGATATCAATCATCGCGTAAGCGTTGGGTGGATGAAGTGGCGGGAAAATTCTGCTATCTTCTGTGACCGAAAAATGCCCCCTAAGCTGAAAGGAAAGCTCTACACTTCAGTTATGCGTCCAGCACTCACATACGGTTCACAATGTTGGACAATGTACAAAAAGTATGAGAGTAAGCTAACGGCAGCTGAGATGAAGATGCTTCGTATGACAGCAGGAGTTACAAAGCTTGATCGAATTAGAAGTACGAAGATCCGAGGAAGCCTTCATGTTAAGAATACCATTTCCCAAAAAATTGAACACGACCGACTCAGTTGGTATTGCCATGTTCAAAGGAGAGATCCTGAGAACCCCGTCAAAAAGGCAATATCATACAACGTTCCAATTCGGAATAAAAAGAAAGGTAGGCCTAAACACTCCTGGTACAAACAAATGCAAAAACACCAGCATTCAGTTGGCCTCAGAAATGGAACAATACAAAACCGGGAGGCTTGCCGCCGATTTCTGAGGTCAACCCGGCGAACCCCACAGGCGGATCACTAGTGTGAAGCAGATACGTGGGAGAGTTATGATCCCCTCGATATCGAGATCATAACAGCGCCGAAGAAAAGGAAGAAGAAGAAGAAGAGACGGCTCATAAACGTTCATATACGTACACTGAAAATAAATTCCTAGGTAATATTGATAAAAACGTTTTGTTGACTTTCAACAAAACAATTTTATCATTTTGATTAAATTTTTGTCAATACGAAAGAAGGATTTTGTTGATTTCACAAAATTTTTATAATTCAGCATGATTTCTTGTCAGTTTAACAAAATATGCACTACAATTATTAATATTGTCAGTTTAACAAACCAAGTTTTGTTAATATAACAAAATAAAACAGAGATTTTTGTCACATCGACAAACTTTTTTGTGATGTTAACAAAATGTTTGTTGTATGTACAAAAAATCTGTTTTGTAAATGTTTGTCAATATCACAAAGTTTTTGTTGTTTTGGTTTTTTTTTGTCAATTTAACAAAAAATGGAAACATTTTTGTTAAAATGACAAATATTTTGTTTTGGGGTTGATTATTTTGTAGTATTGATAAAATAATATTATCAGATAGATAAAACTATTTTGTAAGGAAACCAAAAAATTCTGCGCGTATATTTTTTTGATCATGACATTTCTTTTGTGTATGATATAGCTCCCATTTGGTTTTTGTTTAAAAATCAATGTAAGATTAACTGAACTTAACAAAAATTGCGTATTGTCCATACGTCCTCACAGATCGTTGCATGTGAGATCGTAGGGACGAAACGCCAATTTTTGCCGACTTAAATCCTAAAAAAACTATTTTGACAAAATTAGTTTTGTGGATTCAACAAAAGAAATTTGTAAAATTGACAAAATATTTTGTTGAATTGACAAAACATTGTGTTAATTTAACAAATTTAAGAAGAAATTTTTGTTAATTTAACAAAATATTTTGTTAATGTAACAAAACAATTTTGTTAATTTAACAAAACAATTTTTTTCAATTTAACAAAACAATTTTGTTAATTTAACAAACAAATTTTTTTAATCCGATAATAATCAAAAACAATAACACTAACAAAAAAAATGGTTAATACAACAAAAGAATTGTTAATATAAAAAATTAATTTTGTAAATTCTACGAAATTTTGTCATATTGACAAAATATTTTTTTTATTTCAACAAATTAATCTGTTAGCATAACAAAATAATTTTGTGGATACTCGTATAATAAAATATTTATTGTTACCTCAACAAAATTCTGTAATTTTTACCAATTTGACAAAACTTTTTGTTGGACGTATATTGACAAAATTTTTATCAGATTAACCTACATTTTTGTCATATACATATATAGATAAATGAGGAGCAAGAAGTGGAGTTATATAGATACGAGTATATCAGAGATGTTTGAAAACATATAACCAATTTAAGGTATAACAAAAAAACAGAAATTTAAAAAAAAATAATAAAAAATAAATAATACAAAATTTATA
The DNA here is from genome assembly GCA_911387755.1 of Chrysotoxum bicinctum. NCBI lineage: Eukaryota > Metazoa > Arthropoda > Insecta > Diptera > Syrphidae > Chrysotoxum > Chrysotoxum bicinctum. Next base: position 9,547,812 of record OU426991.1, on the reverse strand, counting down.
CATAAATAAATAACAAAATAAATGAATAAATAAACAAATGACACACATGCATAAAATAAAGCACTAAATAAATAAAATGCACGACTGAGTCGCACGAACTTGCTCCTATTTAATACACTAGGAATTTTAAGAACGAATGTTATTAGAGAAAACCAAAACACAGACATAATTATACATACAAAAAAAAAATATAATACATATTAATTAATAGTTAATTGGTAAAGTAATACAAATTTAATTTATTAGAATGGTATTATGGTAGGCTTATGTTTTTAGGTATATCACCTTATTATAAGACACAGTTTTGGTGGTTTTAAGGAGTTAGAGAAAGTACGCCAACTTAAAAATGTCTTCTTCAATCTTAAAGATTTCGTTTTTAGCTAATAGCTCATTCAAATTTCATTAAACAACAGAATTACCTAGCAAAAACTAAGAGAAAGAAACAGATTGTAAGGTTTCCTGCAAGTTAGACATAGGGAAAGTTTGGCCCGTTAGAACTTGAAGACAATAAACTTACAGAGCTTGTTAATATTCATTTTTACTTGCGATATAGGTAGGTACTATAGGGCAAGTTCTGCATTTGGAAAAAAAATCAAACTCGAGATTTTGATCAAAGTTGACATTACGATGATAGCGAAGACGAAAAAAGTGGGTCCGGCAATTCCGTCTGTCTGTCTGTCTGTCTGTCTGTATGTCTGTACCTCTCTCTACAGCCTTACCCACTGGACCTATTTTCTTCAAACTCGGCAGTTATGGGTCTTCGGTGATTCCCTAGAGGGGAAATTGAAATTTTTTTTTAGCTCTAAAACTAACGGTACCCCCCATACACCCGTAATGCAAAATCTTATTTATCTCGAAAACGGCTCTAACGATTTTGATAAAAAAAATTAGGTGTGATATTATGGACATGGACTACATTTTGGTAAAAAAAAAATTTGGGGCAAAATATTATTAACGGTACCTGTCATAGAACCGTTTTTTTGATTTTCGACTTTCTCATTAACGGCTCTAACGATTTTAACCAAAAATTTTCAGCAGGAGTCCCCCTAAGTTTAAAATAATATTGTATATAAAAATATTCGAAAAATTATTTGTTGGTTTTTTTTTGAAAAAAATTTTTTTTTGAAAAATCAATATCTTCAAAACCTATGAACGATTATTTTTTGAAATTATTTCCTAAAATCAATATTATTAAATACTTAAAATTCGCATCCCACATATTTTTCTTGAAAAATTTTAAAGAAATTTCTTATATAAAAAATTTATTAATTTAATAATAAAACGATTTTTTAAAGTTTGTTTGCATAAATTCATACTTTTCTAGAAATCAGACGGCAATTTTATTTTAAATTCATGTTTTATATTTATAAAATGTATCTTAAATTCCAAAGTACTTTTACATAAGAGCAAGTTCGTGCGATCCAGTCGTGCATTTTATTTTAGATAATTTTATGCTATTGAAGTTTTGTATATTTCATAAGTAAAAAAATGTTTTTTATCCGATATATTTGATATTCTAAATGTAATGAAGTTTCCATTTTTTAATCGATGACTAAGACTTATTAGGTGTGATAATACTTTGGTGTAAATGTTTCATTAGGTCTGTTAGAAAGAGTTTTTAAATTCAAAAACATTGTTAATTAATTATTTAAATTTAAGCGTGATTTCGTTAGGGCTAGGATTTCCATGCAAATGCCCATTTTTGTCATTTAGAAGGAACTAATTATGTTAACTAATTATGAAATTTCTTTGAAAATTGTATTAAATCTTTAGTATGTATTTTTGCATATTATACTGTACATATATTTTTCAATCATATTTTCTACAAACAAGAATAAATAGAAAATTGAAAAACTTCTGTTTCAAATGAAAAAGGACCTATGAATTTGTTCATTTTTAATCAGTGGACATCAATAGAGGATTTTCAGATGTATTATGTCTATTGTATTAAATCTCTAGTACGTATTTTTGCATGTTATACTGTACATATATTTTTCAATCATATTTTTTACAAACAAGAATAAATAGAAAATTGAAAAACTTCGGTTTCACATAAAAAGGACCTATGAATTTGTTCATTTTAAATCAGTGGCCATCCATAGAGGATCAGATGTAATTCAAAACTGATGGAAAATATAAACAAATGCTCTTTTGAGTGGAAAGAAGTGTTATTGTTTCTAACAAACGAAATTATTATACAAGAACTGTTGAATTCAAAATAAAATTGGTTCACCCACTTTGAATCGGCATTTGGGTGAACTTCTTCATCCACAAGCAGGTTATTCACATTCCAGCTAGAGATTTTGAGGATTGTGAAAGTTTTCTATCACAACAAATATCATGAAATCATCAAGATAAGAACAAATATTATTTCACAATTCGTCATAGTTTTCAAACATACTTTCTTGATATGCATATCGCATTATCTTTACATTTATTGAAGAAAGAAAAAACATACAAAATAAAAAAGCATATTCTAAGTAGATATTTTCCATTTTCATTTTGAAGTACACCTTGGCTTAATGGATCTGCCATGCACAATATCTGGATTCGACTCCCTGCTGCTGCAAAAATGTTTTTCACAGGTGTACTCTCATTTGCGAGGAAGTGACAAATAAGTGATTTTCATCTTAGCTGTTCGGACTTTTCAGAGAATTATAGATCCCTCCATACCTGCAGACAACATATAAATGAATGAGGGTTGAAATTGACTTAAGGTCTCTGCGAGCCGTTGGCACCTTATTATATCCTTGAGGTTCATATCAGTACACCTTAGTTTAGATTAGATTTTACTATAGTCAAATGTTCATAATACTTTGTTCTTGAAACTCGATTGTGCAATTGAAGATATGTTATTATTCTACCTTTCTAATGAACACTTACAATTTGCATATAAGTAATATAACAGAACTAAGATTTTTTAAAAGGAAAAGCTTCTAAAAAAACCTTTATTAGATATACTATACCTAGGTATACCTAGATTTTATTTTTAGTGTCGATTGATTACACAAGTATGTAGTAAGTACAAAAACATGTGTACTCATTACATAATGTAATTAGTTCAAATGCTTATGTGCTCTTATTCATAAAAGCTGTTATTAATTCATAATCATGTTAAGTCACCACATATAACCATATATGTACATATTCGGTCCATAGAATAATGAAAATAACTTGTACTTACTACGTAATCAAGTTTTTGTCACAGATAACCGACACAGAATAGAAGTTGTTCTAACTATAACAATCTACGTAATAAGTTCATATACAAGTAAATACTCGTAGATATATAATGTTTTTACTTGCGACTTATAGGTACTATAAGGCAAGTTATGCATTCGTAAAAAAAATCGAACTCGAGATTTTGATCAAAGTTTACATTACGATGATAGCGAAGACCAAAAAAGTGGGTCTCGCAATTCTGTCTGTCTGTCTGTCTGTATGTCTGTCTGTCTGTCTGTCTGTCTGTCTGTCGGTTCGACTACAGCCTAAACGGCTCGGCCGATTTTCTTCAAACTTGGTAGATATGGGTTTTAATTTTTTACCCCCGGACGTTTTTTTCTATTTTTTTTTAAGACCAAAAATAACGGTACCTGCCATACGATTTTTTTTCGAAATTTTATAAATATTTTTTTTTTCTCAAAAACTGTCCCACAGAATTTTTTAAAAAAAATTCCAAAAATTTCATTTGGTTAAAACTAGTTAATGGTTGAAAAAAATTTTACAAAAAATTGTTATTTTCGGTAGCCCCCCTTGGTCCATTTTTTTTGTTTTTGATTTTCTCGAAAACGGTACAGCCGATTTTAATAATTTTTTTTATGCCAAAGCTCCTCCAAAGTTTGAATATTATTACATATTCAAATTTTCAATTTTTAATTTTTAATTTTTTGGATTTTTAAAAAAAAATTCAAAATTTTTTTTTGGAATCTCAATATTTCGAAAACCCTATGCTCGATTTTTTTTCAAACTTTGCAAATAAAAGTTTTTTAATATAATCTACAAGATTTGAGAAAAAAAATTTTGTTTTATCTAAAACTAACGGTACCTTCCATACAAATTTTAAAAAATGGTTTTCGAAAATCGCATTTTTCTCGAAAACGGTTCCGAGAATTTTGCTAAAATTTTTTTTCTTTTGATTAATCTTTACGATTTATAATTTAATAAAAAAACATTTTAAATCTAGATATTACTGACTGTACCTACCATAGAACGATTTTTTCGAATTTTGAATTTCTCATTATCGACTTAACGGATTTTAATGAAATTTTTTATAAAAAAGCTCCTAAAAAGTTTAAAAAACATTGCACTTAAAAACTTAAGAAAAAATATTTTTTCAATTTTTAGAAAAAAAAGTATTTTTTTTTTTTGAAAAATTCGATATCTCAAGAACGGCTTAGTATTTTTTTTGGAAATTAGACTTTTATTCGTACAATAATAAAAACTTAAGGTTGGCGTACCAAAATTTTTTCTTAAAAATGTTTTAAAAATTTTTTACATAAAAGCTTATTTTTTTAAGGAACCACTACAAAGACTTATAATTTTTGTTCCTGCATAAATTCATATTTGCATATCATTCTGGTTTTATCTCTTACTACTTAAAGAATTAAAAAAAATTCATTTTATCCTTATGAACAGTTTTCTCTAATAACATTCGTTTTTAAAATTCCTAGTCTATTACATAGGAGCAAGTTCGTGCGACCCAGTCGTGCATTTTATTTATTTAAACTCAAAGTATTTACAATGGATAATATTTATAAAATCGTACGTCTATTTTGAATTTAGAATCTCCGAGCGCTTAGTGGCATATAGTGGCTTCGTTTGTTTGTTGGTTTTACAAATAAAATTTAAAAGTTGCTTAATTTTACAGAAATTCATTTTTTGCCAGCCTGAGTAGTACTGGCGGTCGTTCAACTCGTATGCAATGAAGGTAAAGAGCATTCCACATAAACTCTCTTTATTACTAAAACCATCACACCCTACCAGAAATCTTCGAACCTTTTTGATATTTTTTAATGTTTTATATTAAATTTTATTTTGAGAGTTTAAGAACCCTCAGACTTTTTAATTTTCTATACCTATTAAAAAAAAATCTTGTTTGTTCCCAGGGCCACTTCTCTTTATTACTGGTTAACAGTATACCTATTTTATGTGTAATTTAACAAAAACATCATTGCCGTCAAAAAACACTTATTGCTGTCAAAGATTCATAAATAAGTCAAAACTAAAACTTCCATTAAATGATGAATAAACTTCAAACAACCCAGAATCAAGTTGCTTGGTTTAGCAATTGTTGATGCAATTGCATCATTGTTAGTATAATCTGCATTTTTGAGCGTCGCAAGAAAGTAGTGATGCAGAAATATTTGACGTTTATAAATTTACACTTTGTGTCTTTTTACTGACTTTGGCGAAAAGTAAGGATGTATAAATATTACCCTTGTACAATATTACTCGTACATTTGCTGAGATCCCTTTTCACCACCAACACCAAACATCACTTATAACTCAATTATTTTGTTATCAGATAAAAGCCCAACTCAATGTTCCCTAATAGAGGACATCACTTTCGCTGGCATCACTCTCCAGCTGCCCTTCCAAGAAAATTCCACAGCACGCAACACATAACCTATACTCACTCATTAACTTCCTTTACCTTCTAACTGAACCATCAGGAAGCATTTTGTCGCTTCGGCCAGAGATAACGTGGTGTTGTCAGTGTGAAATAGCACGCAATCCTTTATGATGGCAAAAATAGCCTCTCGCAAAAAATCTCTTTAAGATGAGGGTGCAAAAAATAAATAAAAAAAAAAACTTATAACAAATCGTTTTCAATGTCACATTCACATACAAAAAGTACAAGCAAATTCTTGCTACAAAAATTATGGCTGTTAAAAGGAATAATGCCGATGACAATGAGAAAGAGAACGTCAACAATATAAACATAAAATCTATGACTGAGTTAGACATATTTGATCTTTTGATTGACTGAAAGTATAGTTGTGTGAGAACATGTTTAGATTGTAACTTTCCACTACTCTATGATGATGGATGTGATCGGTCGGGTCTGGCGCTAGTTTCTCGGAATCGATTCAACATACAACATCGTCGTTATGGCGTATAGTGAATAGTAATAATCTAAACAGGGACACTAGTATGTATGTTTCCAACTTTTTCTGAGATTTGGCAATTTCGATTTTTGACTTCATCTGTTTAAGAAATTTTAATCAGACCAAAAACATAAATGTTAAAAAAAGACCCAAGTTCTTCTAAACAAAAACCTTTGTGTAACAAGTCAGCCGTGAAAAGTATACTGAGATCTAAAAGTACGCCAAGTTCTTACTTTATGAATGTTTAATACCAAATATTTAAAGCAGAATAATATTGAAACAGCTACAATGTAATAGAGAAATAGATTACTGACCAAAACTTGATGGGTTCACTGGTTAAGTTTTTAAAACCTTTAGAATTTGGCATAAGAAAAACTTGCCAAGTAAGCCCATCAAATTTTAGTCAGTAATCATTAAATAATAAAATTTGTTTACCTTAAACTAACATACCTACCTTAATTATATATACTAATACCTACTTACTTACTTACTTTAGATGGCACTCACAGTCCAGGGTGGACTAAGGCCTCAACCAACAAGCCCCTGCAGCTAGCTCGGTCCCTAGTTAGCTGCCTCCAGTTACGCACTCCAAGTTGGTTGAGGTCGCTCTCCACTTGTGCGCGCCACATGAGGTGGGGTCTTCCTCTGCTGCGCAGACCATCAGGGGTGGATTCGAAGATTGGACGGGCTAGTGCGTCGGTGTCCATACGCTCCAAGTGTCCCAGCCATCTCAGCCGTTGTATTTTCAGCTTCTTGACTTCCTCATTAACAGCCAAACCCATTTTTGCCACCTCCAGTTCAATACTTGCAAACGCACCGGTAACAGCTCGCTTCGTCCTCCCAATGATATCAATATCATCCGCAGAAGCCAGCAGTTGAACTGACTTTTGAAAAATTGTACCTCTATTGTTGACGTTTGAGTTTCGTACAATTGCTTCAAGAGCGATGTTAAATAGGTTGCATGATAGCGCGTCGCCTTGCCTCAGACCTTTCTCGACATCAAAAGGTTCGGTGGTGTTCTTACCGACCTTGACGGAGCAGCGAGATTTCTCCATCGTCATCCTGCACAAGCGGACTTGGCAGGGATTCCGAGATGAGACATGGCTCTATATAGTTGTTCTCTGTCCACGCTATCATACGCGACTTTGAAATCGATAAAAAGGTGGTGTGTATCGATTTGGAACTCCTGGGTTTTTTCCAAAATCTGTCGAAGTGTGAACATCTGATCCAGGGTGGATTTGCCGGGCCTAAAACCACAGTGATAGGGGCCGATCAGCTCGTTGACAAACGGTTTTAGGCGCTCACACAGTAAAGACGACAGGATTTTGTATGCGACGTTGAGGAGACTTATACCTCTGTAATTGGCACATGTCAGGGCATCTCCTTTCTTGTGGATGGGGCACACTATGCCGAGGTTCCATTCATTGGGCATACTTTCATCCGACCAAATTTTTGAGATGAGTTGGTGCAGTCTCCCTACCAAGTCATCCCCACCTGCGGTAGCTTAGCTGGCAAGCCATCCGCGCCAGCAGCTTTGTACGCTTTCAGCTTGGCTATCGCTGACCGCACTTCATTTAGGTCGGGTGGACGGAAATTTTGACCATCATCGTCCAGGTTGAATGGAATGTTCCGCCTAGTTGCGGAATTTTGGCCTTCCTCGCCGTTCAGCAGTCTGGAAAAGTGTTGTTTCCAGATCCTCAGCACGGACTGCGTGTCCACTACCATATTCTCACTCTCATCTCGACAGGCTTCCGTTCTAGCTTTGTAGCCCTGGGTGGATTGCCTCACCCTTTGGTAAAACTTTCGAACATCCCCCCTGCCGGTACAGTCCCCAATAGACTCGACCGCCCGCTTCGCATGCTCTCCCTTTTTCCTTCTTAGAAGTCCGCGTTCCTCCCTTCGTCTTTGCCCGTAGAGCTCCCGGGCATCTCTCTCAGCAGCTCTGGTTCTTGCCTGCAGCATTAATTGGTAGGCCTCGTTCTTTGCTACATGCCCCAACCTGCATTCTTCGTCAAACCAGGGATTTCGTTGTGGTGGCCTTGTGAAACCCAGCACATCAGTGGCGGCACTACTGATGGCATTCTCATAATTTTTTCAGGTATGCAAATGTTTTCTTTTTTCATTCATGTTAACATAACATAGAGTACCAAATCGAGCACTTTAGTTCTACCACACCCCCTGAATGGAAAACCTCAAATTATCCTCTGCTTGCATGACAAGACCTACCGTTGTACAAAATTACAAGATTTTATGATGTCGAGAAGTGCTCCATAATTTTGATGATCTGTCAGTCAGTTAGTCAGTCAGTTACGGTTTTTGAGATTTTTGAGACCTTTTATCTCAGGAACCGATTATGCTAGAAAATTGAAATTTTTTGAGCGCCTGTGCCTGACTTAGCTTAACAAATATTCGGAACTTTAAGTTTCTGACTTCATCGGTACTGAAGATAGAGAGGGGTCAAAAATCGCCTGAGTTTGTTCCTGTAAAAAGGATGTAGTGCCAGAACTTGGCTCGGCACTACTCTAAGAAAGTCGAAAATCAAAAAAATGCTTTAGGTAGATAATATCTTAATTTAGAATTGTCTTTTATTAAATGATAAATGGTGAAAATTTAACAATACAGACGCGGACGATATTCATGTTTTTTTTTTTGGAACTTACCGCATTTAGTTTTTTTTAGAAATAATTATAATGGGGTTAGCATTTTACTAGTTAGCAATTTGTTAAGCTTTTAATAATTTATTAGCTCTTCGAAAATTTTAAACCTTTTTTTTCGTATTTACGTACTAGTTAAATACTTGACCTTTTTTAATTTTTCGGTAGCCTGGAGTAAAATTCTCCATCGTCCAGCTCTTCAATAGAATTTGCTCGGGACTTAAAATATCGCACTTTACAGCATAAAGCTGAGTCTTCAAACATTTATGTATATCAAAGTCTATTTATTTACTTTTAAAAACAATTATATTAGCTTACCAATCATAAAAAAACACAATTTAATTCTTTTCAAATAAAATTGCCAAGAGATTTTCTTATTGAAGAAAATAACAGATTTCAAATGGATTTAGCAAGTTACTAAAAGTTAAAGTAACCAGTTTGTGATTTTAACTCTAGTAAATTGTTAAGAGATAGCAAGATACTAAATCGTTTAAAATTAGGAAAATCCTTAGTAACTTACTAAAATGGCTTTAACATATTAATAAATCGTTTAAAATGTTGTACCAAATTGTTTCACCCAACGTTTGGAACAAGTTTCATTATTCATGGTCACGGGATAAGACTGACATTTGATAGATTTTATAGTTGTTGTTTATTGGTACTCGCTCTTGTTCTCAAGCAGTACCGGTGCGTAGTTTTTGTTGCACTTTGATTTATTTGTGGATAGTGTACTTGTACTTGGTTCTTGTTGCATTGACTCAATGTATTTTTGGGTACACGCAGGCTAACGTCGTCAGGTGTCGGGGTTTTTTTTTTTTTGTTCATTATTTTATTTTTTATTTCAACTGCGATGGATTTGATTTGATCAAACCGAATAAAGTCACATTCGTTGCAAGTCAGATGTTCACATATCGTGGACTTTGTGACGGCATTATTTCGGATGGCTTTAACATGTTCATTTAATCGGATTTGTATACCTCTCTTCGTTTCTCCAATATACGATGACCCGCAACTGGAGGGAACCGTGTACACCCCAGGGTCTTGGAGTGGAATTCTGTCTTTCGGTAATCTCAGAAGTTGACGAACTTTTGATGGTAGTTTGAAAAAGGTCTTTATACCAAATTTTCTCAAAATTCGTGCAATTTCATCCGTAATTTCGTTAATGTACGAGTAAGATAAAAATGCCCTTTTTCTAATCCTGTAGAATACTTTTGTACAGTGTCGGGTTTGGGCTTCCATCAGCATCTTTGCCTAAAGCTATAGCCATTATTCTGAAGTGTCATCTCTACATGCTTAAACTTCTGCTGAAGGTGTTCAGAATTACAAATTCTGTGAGCTTGGTTAACAAAAGCCTACACTACAGATGTGAAATTAGCTGAGTGGTGATATGATGTAGGATGCAGATATCTATCTGCATAAGTGTCTTTTCTGAACACTGTACGGCCGATGGAGCCATCTTGCTTCCTTGTTATTTTAACGTCCAGGAATACTTATGAGTTTTCTTTTTCTCTTTTCATTGTAAATTTAACTATTTCGTGAATGGAGTTAAGGTGAATCAGAAATCAGAATGTCCGCAACTATGGGTGCAATTGGCCATCCCATTGCAACACCAATTTTTTGCCATTGTATAAAAAATACCCTGATTTAAGGCATATGTCAATCAACTTTAACGTTTAGAATTGTCATCAGAACTTGGAAGTTTCGATTTTATTTCACTTAGGCTCTCTTCGATTGGGACATTGATGAATAAGAAAGTGACATCAAAACTAACCATAATTTCATCTTCTTACTATTCAATCTTTTAAGGAGTTTAAGCATAACAAAATTGGTCAAAATCTGTTGGACCGCTTTTGAGCAAATCGAAGGCAAAAAAGGTTTTATGGAAGATTGAGAAATTTGGCGGTCAGCCATCAGACGAATAGGGGGAACAACATGTAGCATACGAAAACATGCACGTGCCGTAACTATTCGGGACTGGTGGAAGTGTGATCATAGCCTCTTCGCGGCGGCCGCTAGAAACAAGCCTTTTAAAAAAGGTTTGGCTAATATGATCAGGCTGGTTCCTCAGGTTGGCGACAGGTTAATTCCCTGTCCCGTAAAACTTAATGAATTTCGAGAACGACAACAAGCCTCGGAAACGGACTGATTTCACGACGACAACCTACGCAAAGAAAAAGGAAAAACGATTTACGAATTTTCTTATGGAACGTACGATCGCTCTATAGAGCTCGAGCTGCTCAGCAGCTAGCCGATGCCCTGTCAAAATATAAAGCTGACATAACAGCTCTTCAAGAAATCAGATGGACAGGGAATGGTGTTTTACAGAAGAAAGAATATGACATATACTACAGCTGTCATACAAAACACCATGTGCTCGGGGTAGGCTTCCTAGTCAGCGAAAAAATGAAGTCTACTATCATCGGCTTTAACGCTATAAGCGAAAGGCTATGCACCCTTCGCGTGCGAGGCAAATTTACGAACATCAGCCTCATTAACGTTCACGGACCTACGGAGGAGTCCTCAGACGAAGAAAAAGAGACTTACTACGAACAAGTCGAGAGGGCCCTCAATGCCTGTCCAAGGTATGATGTTAAAATCATCCTTGGGGATTTGAACGCAAAAATAGGTCGGGAGCCGGTATTCAGGCATTACGCAGGCACCCATAGTTTGCATGAGAACACTAATGACAATGGACTTCGAGTCTTAGAATTGGCAGCATCGAAAAACATGGTAGTTGCGAGTACCAGGTTCCCGCGTAAAGATATCTACAAAGCCACCTGGGTATCACCTGATGGAGTCACTCGTAACCAAACAGACCACGTGTTGATAGACCGTCGCCACTACTCGAACTTGATGACGGTACGAACGTACCGAGGTGCCAATATCGACTCGGATCACTATCTTGTTGGTATGGTTTTCCGAGGGCGGATTGCCTTGCGAAGACGCATTGCATCCGCCGATCAGGTTCGAATCAACACGGCTGCCCTGCGCAATGAAAACACCAGTAACACCTTTGGTAATGCGTTAGGACTCGCCCTAGAAACACCTGACTTAGGGAGAGTAAGTCCTGGAGCCAGTATGCTGGACGTAAATGAAAAGTGGACACGTCTTAAAAATACTGTCATTAGTACTGCCAACTCCATCTTAGGCAGCAGTCGTAAAAATCGGAACGACTGGTTTGATGATGAATGCAAGCTAGCGACTGAACGTAAGAATGTTGCGTACCGAGCAATGCAACAATCTCATAGAACGCGGGCACGCGAAGAGGAATATAAAGAGCTCAGAAGAACAGAAAAACGGCTTCACAGACAAAAGAAATCAGCCTGGGAGAAGAACCTAATCTGTGAAATAGAAAACAGCCGAGAGCGAGGTCCGCACCAGGCGCGGAAGTTCTACCAATCCGTCCGAAACATGACGCAGTACACACCACGCTGCACATACTGCAAGGACGGAGAGGGAAATCTGATCACCGATCCTGAAAGCATACTGGAGCGATGGGAAGTGTACTTTAATGAATTGCTAAATGGTCAGCTCACTGCAGAAGTGGAGGCTCCACTACTTCAAGAAGAATACCCTATGTTGCCGCCACCAAGCATAGAAGAGGTTGAGAAGGCTATAGGCCGGCTTAAACAGAACAAAGCCCCGGGAGTCGATGGCATACCAGCCGAATTATTCCATCACGGCGGGCCAGCCTTACGTCAAGCAATTCATGATATTATAGTACAGGTATGGGAGCAGGAAGAAATGCCAGAAGACTGGCGAAAAGGTTTAATATGCCCCATACATAAGAAGGGAGATGTCACAACGTGCAGCAATTATAGAGGTATCACGTTGTTGAGTACCGCCTATAAGATACTCTCCTCTATCCTACAAGACCGGATAACCCCATACGCTAAAACCGTCATCGGGCAATATCAGTGTGGTTTCATTCCAGGCAAATCAACAACTGATCAGATCTTTACCCTTAGGCAGGCGATGGAAAAATGTCTAGAATTTAACATCCCAACATACCATCTGTTTATAGACTTTAAGGCCGCCTATGATAGCATAGCCAGGGTAGAACTTTACAAAGCCATGAGAGAATTCGGCATCCCAAATAAATTGACACGACTATGTAGGTTGACCATGACCAACGTAACAAGCCAAGTAAAAATAGCCGGATTGCTATCCAGACCAATCAACATCTTTAATGGACTCCGACAAGGGGACGGTTTGGCCTGCCTCCTCTTCAACCTGGCGTTGGAGAAAGCAATCCGTGACTCTGGCACGGCAACAAGAGGGACCATCGTCAACAGGTCCAGCCAGTTACTGGCTTACGCAGACGACATTGACATCATCGGAAGAACCGAACAAGCTGTACACGATTCCTTCATCCAGATCGAGCAGGCGGCACAAAATCTGGGGCTGCACATTAGTGAAGGTAAAACAAAGTACATGGTGGCGTCGAATGCGAGAGGAACAGTTGGTCAAACAATCAAGGTAGCGGAGCACGAATTTGAAGTGGTGCAATCCTTTAAATACCTTGGGTCAATAGTAGCAGCCGATAACAACATAGAAGAAGAAATACGCGGGCGGCTTCTCAAATCCAACAGAGCCTACTATAGTCTGTCAAAGCTCTTCAAATCCAGAAATCTCACCATAACTTCAAAACTGCTGCTGTACAGGACCATGGTCCTGCCAGTACTCACATATGGATCCGAGACTTGGGTGCTTAGCAAAAGGCACTCCGACCTCTTAGCTGCGTTCGAGAGAAAAGTCTTAAGGAGAATTGTTGGCCCCATATGTGAGGAAGGACGATTCCGGAGACGGTACAATCATGAATTGTACGCAATCTACCTAGAAGCAGATATCGTGACAAAAATTAAGCTCGGTAGACTCCGGTGGGCAGGGCACCTAGCTCGCATGAGCGAAGAGGAACCTGCTCGGAAAGTTCTTTGTGGTACATTCTATGGTAGACGACAGCGTGGTAGACCATGCTTGCGCTGGAGAGATGGCGTAGACCAGGACGCCCGAAGCCTTGGGGTGCGCAACTGGATGGCGTCGGCTAGAGACCGGGATAGGTGGAGAGACTTGTTGAAAGAGGCCAGGACCGGAACCCGGTTGTCGAGCCGATGATGATGATGATAAGTAAAAAATAATTTCCTAAATTTCGAATAGGACTTGTCGGGGAAATAGTTAAAAGGTCCTATTTACTTAGTTTATAGAAAATCGACTGTGCCACTTTGGTTATAGTTGACCAGTCAGACAGGCAGAACTGCGAGACCCGCCTTTTTCGTCTTCCCTATCATCGTATAGAGTGAACTTTGATCGAAATCTTGCCATATATAGTACACCTTCATACATTTGTATGTATCGCAAGTAAATATTATAAGTTCTGAGAGCAGACTGCTTTCGAGAATATTTTCAATAAACCTTAACAAAAAATTTTCAAAAAGCCAAATTCAAATATTTGTATTTCTTATTTTTGTTTGTATTTTATTTTAACAAAAATTTTTTCTTTTCTTATGGATGCCTAAACGGGGGTAACCCTATTAGCTCCTATATTCCACAAAAAAATATTATTTTCTTGTATTTTATAATGACGACGTTCGATATGAGCGAAAGACACACAAATAGGCACGTCCCCTTTCCTCTGCGTTGTTCTTGATAATATTTAACAATTTCAGATATTTGATTTTTATTTTTTTTTGTTCGGCGCCCTCTTTATGCACAAAGCGCTTGTGGGAGCACAAGGTTGGCATACAGATTTGTTTGAGGGTTGACAAAATAGTTAAAAATAAAAAAAACTTTTTTTTTGTCAATCCTACCCAACAAGTGCTTCCCTATTGATCCCCCTTTTTTCTGTGTGAATAATAAAAAAAAAAAGAATGCATAATGAATATTTAAAAGGTGTAGAGCATTATGCATGTGGCCGTTTAGAAGCCTTAATTTGAAAAAAAAGTTCAATTTAAAAATATTTTTTAAATAAGGTTCTCCTTACCTTTCGAAAGAATCATCCGGGATGTAGTAAAAAAGTTTCAAACAAAACTTTTAAACATTAACAACAATATGTATTAATCCAAATTTAAAATCATAAAACGTTTAGTTAATAATGGACAGTATGCAAAAAAAAAAAAAATTGAGAGATTTAAGATTACTGCAGAGTTGTAGTGATGATGGTGATTAAGTTCATAAATATGCAGCTCCCTTAAACATAAATGGAAGTGAGAATGTACAGCGATGGAACGGTAGCTTAAAGATTTGGGAAAGGGATTATAATGATTAAAAATTAAGATGTTTGTGCAATCATGAACATGCTACCTACAGGCTACAGATACAGATAAGACTAATGTCAGTGAGCAACCAGTAACCATTGTGGTTAAAAATAAACATGCGCTGACTGTTATCTATAAGACACATGCAGAGTTAATGAAAGGCAGCCGTTATCTGCACAATACTCATTTATTTGCTATAAGATAAGAAAAGGATTAATGCGCCCATAATCCTATAATTCAATAGGAGGTACACCCGTATTGATATATTCATTACATGTTTATACAAAATCTAATTAAGTGATTATAGATTGAAATATTGATTTTAAAATTAAAAGCTTATTTGCAGTACTTCATCATCATCATCGGCTCGACAACCGGGTTCCGGTCCTGGCCTCTTTCAACAAGTCTCTCCACCTATCCCGGTCTCTAGCCGACGCCATCCAGTTGCGCACCCCAAGGCTTCGGGCGTCCTGGTCTACGCCATCTCTCCAGCGCAAGCATGGTCTACCACGCTGCACAGAGGAGTATTCGACACCAAAATCCGGTCATAAGTAAAAAAAAAAAAATCGCATTCGACCCGTTAAATTTTGCTTTTTGCATTCCTCAATACCCATGCTAACTAAAACCGGTTTCAAATAATAACTGTTGACCCCCTAATCCTCAAGATCTTAGTCTAAATCTAGTCAATTTTATAAGCTCACGCCACATAAACTTATTTTGTTTTCTAATCATTAACACTGAAGTCTGTTTTTTTATTGTGATTTGTGATAATTGTGAAAAATTTCTAATGGATGTCTAAGGTCAAGGTATGTACTTTATTTTAATACAGAAATTTCCATATATTTTATTGATAAAGTATTAAAAATTGAGATGACAAGAATGCATAGAAAAACATGAAAATTTATGTAATTTTCGGTGGAAAAAAAAGTGTTTTTGTTATAGTTCCGGGTACGGTCGGGCAAAAATTTTTCTTTTATATTTAACTGTACATTTTTGTCATCTCATGTACATAAAAAAAAGTCACCCATCTTGTCACATTTTTTTTTAATGGGGTTTCTTAGTCTTGAGGTATTTTTAGTCAATTTGCCCTTTGTTGTTTAAAAAATTATGTTTAATTTAGATATATAACCAAATTACATTCAAATGATCTTTAAGGAAAGCAACAAACGAAAAAATTTCATGTATAAATAATTAAAATGAATTAAATAAAATTGAAAAAAAAATACTTAATTAAAAAATTTTATTTTTATCTAACCCGAAAATTTTCTTCAGTGTAACTTTTTAATGCATCATAAGTTATAAAATAATATTTTAGGCCAATTCCAATAAGAAAAACAAAAAAAATATTTTTGACCGGATTTTGAGGTCGAATACTCCTCTGTGCGCTGTCGTCTACCATAGAATGTACCACAAAGAACTTTCCGAGCAGGTTCCTCTTCGCTCATGCGAGCTAGGTGCCCTGCCCACCGGAGTCTACCGAGCTTAATTTTTGTCACGATATCTGCTTCAAGGTAGATTGCGTACAGTTCATGATTGTACCGTCTCCGGAATCGTCCTTCCTCACATACGGGGCCAACAATTCTCCTTAAGACTTTTCTCTCGAACGCAGCTAAGAGGTCGGAGTGCCTTTTGCTAAGCACCCAAGTCTCGGATCCATATGTGAGTACTGGCAGGACCATGGTCCTGTACAGCAGTAGTTTTGAAGTTATGGTGAGATTTCTGGATTTGAAGAGCTTTGACAGACTATAGTAGGCTCTGTTGGATTTGAGAAGCCGCCCGCGTATTTCTTCTTCTATATTGTTATCGGCTGCTACTATTGACCCAAGGTATTTAAAGGATTGCACCACTTCAAATTCGTGCTCCGCAACCTTGATTGTTTGACCAACTGTTCCTCTCGCATTCGACGCCACCATGTACTTTGTTTTACCTTCACTAATGTGCAGCCCCAGATTTTGTGCCGCCTGCTCGATCTGGATGAAGGAATCGTGTACAGCTTGTTCGGTTCTTCCGATGATGTCGATGTCGTCTGCGTAAGCTAGTAACTGGCTGGACCTGTTGACGATGGTCCCTCTTGTTGCCGTGCCAGAGTCACGGATTGCTTTCTCCAACGCCAGGTTGAAGAGGAGGCAGGCCAAACCGTCCCCTTGTCGGAGTCCATTAAAGATGTTGATTGGTCTGGATAGCAATCCGGCTATTTTTACTTGGCTTGTTACGTTGGTCATGGTCAACCTACATAGTCGTGTCAATTTATTTGGGATGCCGAATTCTCTCATGGCTTTGTAAAGTTCTACCCTGGCTATGCTATCATAGGCGGCCTTAAAGTCTATAAACAGATGGTATGTTGGGATGTTAAATTCTAGACATTTTTCCATCGCCTGCCTAAGGGTAAATATCTGATCAGTTGTTGATTTGCCTGGGATGAAACCACACTGTCCGATAACGGTTTTAGCGTATGGGGTTATCCGGTCTTGTAGGATAGAGGAGAGTATCTTATAGGCGGTACTCAACAACGTGATACCTCTATAATTGCTGCACGTTGTGACATCTCCCTTCTTATGTATGGGGCATATTAAACCTTTTCGCCAGTCTTCTGGCATTTCTTCCTGCTCCCATACGTGTACTATAATATCATGAATTGCTTGACGTAAGGCTGGCCCGCCGTGATGGAATAATTCGGCTGGTATGCCATCGGCTCCCGGGGCTTTGTTCTGTTTAAGCCGGCCTATAGCCTTCTCAACCTCTTCTATGCTTGGTGGCGGCAACATAGAGTATTCTTCTTGAAGTAGTGGAGCCTCCACTTCTGCAGTGAGCTGACCATTTAGCAATTCATTAAAGTACACTTCCCATCGCTCCAGTATGCTTTCAGGATCGGTGATCAGATTTCCCTCTCCGTCCTTGCAGTATGTGCAGCGTGGTGTGTACTGCGTCATGTTTCGGACGGATTGGTAGAACTTCCGCGCCTGGTGCGGACCTCGCTCTCGGCTATTTTCAATTTCACAGATTAGGTTCTTCTCCCAGGCTGATTTTTTTTGTCTGTGTAGCCGTTTTTCTATTCTTCTGAGCTCTTTATATTCCTCTTCGCGTGCCCGCGTTCTATGAGATTGTTGCATTGCTCGGTACGCAACATTCTTACGTTCAGTCGCTAGCTTGCATTCATCATCAAACCAGTCGTTCCGATTTTTACGACTGCTGCCTAAGATGGAGTTGGCAGTACTAATGACAGTATTTTTAAGACGTGTCCACTTTTCATTTACGTCCAGCATACTGGCTCCAGGACTTACTCTCCCTAAGTCAGGTGTTTCTAGGGCGAGTCCTAACGCATTACCAAAGGTGTTACTGGTGTTTTCATTGCGCAGGGCAGCCGTGTTGATTCGAACCTGATCGGCGGATGCAATGCGTCTTCGCAAGGCAATCCGCCCTCGGAAAACCATACCAACAAGATAGTGATCCGAGTCGATATTGGCACCTCGGTACGTTCGTACCGTCATCAAGTTCGAGTAGTGGCGACGGTCTATCAACACGTGGTCTGTTTGGTTACGAGTGACTCCATCAGGTGATACCCAGGTGGCTTTGTAGATATCTTTACGCGGGAACCTGGTACTCGCAACTACCATGTTTTTCGATGCTGCCAATTCTAAGACTCGAAGTCCATTGTCATTAGTGTTCTCATGCAAACTATGGGTGCCTGCGTAATGCCTGAATACCGGCTCCCGACCTATTTTTGCGTTCAAATCCCCAAGGATGATTTTAACATCATACCTTGGACAGGCATTGAGGGCCCTCTCGACTTGTTCGTAGTAAGTCTCTTTTTCTTCGTCTGAGGACTCCTCCGTAGGTCCGTGAACGTTAATGAGGCTGATGTTCGTAAATTTGCCTCGCACGCGAAGGGTGCATAGCCTTTCGCTTATAGCGTTAAAGCCGATGATGGTAGACTTCATTTTTTCGCTGACTAGGAAGCCTACCCCGAGCACATGGTGTTTTGTATGACAGCTATAGTATATGTCATATTCTTTCTTCTGTAGAACACCATTCCCTGTCCATCTGATTTCTTGAAGAGCTGTTATGTCAGCTTTATATTTTGACAGGGCATCGGCTAGCTGCTGAGCAGCTCGAGCTCTATAGAGCGATCGTACGTTCCATAAGAAAATTCGTAAATCATTTTTCAGTTTTCGTTGCATTGGTTGTCGTCGTGTGATCAGTCCGTTTCCGAGGATTGTTGTCGGTCTCGTAATTCAAAAGTTTTACGGGACAGGGAATTAACCTGTCGCCAACCTGAGGAACCAGCCTGATCATATTAGCCAAACCTTTTTAAAGGCTTGTTTCTAGCGGCCGCCACGAAGAGGCTATGATCAGACTTCCACCAGTCCCGAATAGTTACGGCACGTGCATGTTTTCGTATGCTACATGTTATTCCCCCTATTCGTCTGATGGCTGACCGCTTTGCAGTACTTACAGTCAATTTAATAATAGATACAGAATCTTTGGTGTGACATTGAGTTTTTGTATTAAATGCTGGATATGTAATCCAAATTTATGCTTCGTATCAAGATATTTAGCTCTTGTATGCCAATTTACCTTACAACCACCGACTTGAAGGCTGTTGCTTGGTAAGATGCAACCCTTACTCTTGAATTTGATTTTCTAATAATTGAACATAGTTTGTTTTGTATTTAAATCAAATTGCAAGTATGTTTCCTTTCTGGAACAAACTGAATTTTATATATTATACCCTTTTCACAGTACCTTAAGGTAGGAAAACTTCATGGTATATGAGATTACACCTAGATCCGATGTAAGAGATACAACTGCTTCAACGTGGTTGCGGCCATTTCTACATCTGTCAAATATGCTGTCATTTATTGGATAGATCTGTCTTGCCAAATCAACATGGAGAGTTATAGCATTCGACAATTATTTGCAAATAATTGAATTCTCTTATGCAAGTGGGTCTTATGCTCGGCCCATTTTATGGCCAATTTCTAAATCTGTCTTTGCAAGGGAGAATCACAATCTATAGGAGATCCAAAAAATTACAATGATTTCATAGAAAGTCACTGTTTGGTTTGGATTTTGGGCTGGCCGCATCTTCAATCCATACATCTTTGGGAATGACTTTCGCCTAGTCAACGGCGAACGGTATCGGTTGATGATAATCAATTTCTCTTGGATCGGATATCGGATGATATGGTCATCAACGAAATGTGGTTTCAACAGAATTGCGTTACGTGTCACACAAACCGTGACACAATTGAAATTTTCCAGAGCGTTTTCCGAACATGGTTATCTTACGCGGAAGCGATGTTAACTGACCACCGATATTATGCAATTTGACCCAGTTAAACTTTCTGTTTATGGGGTTTTCTTAACACTGCTGATAACACGCTGATTAATGCGCCAGAGTTATGGGATACTGGACGGTTCGGATGGGCGTCACTCAGTCAAGCCACTACAGACGTTTGAATGAAATTCTATTTCATATAAATGATATGATATATCACTTGCGGTTATCGTAGTTTTATTCAAACTTATAGAAAACGCCTAATGGAAGATTGGAAGGTTGTTTTAAACATTTATGTACAAGATTTGTAGTAGTTGATCTACCATTGTGAAGCCATGTTAATCAGGCAGAAAATTTATTTACAATGGAAAAGCACTTGATCCGAGATAAGCTTGGCTCAAGGCCTTGAAAAATCACCTTCCTCCCCATGAGGCGAAGGTCAGCGTTAGGCTGCAAATTCTCGCAGCCATGTAAGAGTGTGTTCATCTTCATATGTCAGCATTTTGAATCCTTGGAAGGTACTGAGTGTACCGAAGATTGGCGGTTGCCGGCTCTTAATGATAGCCTCATTATAGTTCCTCCGAAGTTACATTAGTTGCCATTGATCATCCGTCGGTTTCCGTGCAGGATTCCCATAGTCTACTATGGCGAATTATTGGCCCACTAATTACAAGTACCTTGAACATTTTGGCTTTTCTCACTGCAGTCATCGGTGATACGTTCGATGGTAAACTACTAGCTTTTCTCACTCGCTTAGACGTGCTTGCATTAGCTGGTGGGTCAGGGGAAGGCACTCCTAATGCAGTATTTCAAAAGATCGGCTTTGTCGTTTTATTGTCGCGTTTGTCAGTAGTTTTGAAGTTCCTTGTCGCTGGGGAGTCTCTTCACCTTGCGTCGCACTACAGGTCCTGGGTTGCGTTGCAAGGTTGGATTCTCCACGACCGTCATGTGAGTTATGTTACTGTATTGAGTTAAGTTTTCAATGCAGTCACCTGGTTGGGAGAAAACGCATTTAGGTTGCATGTAGGTTGCTGGGGCCCAGGATGTTTCCCAAACGCCTTCTACTTCTCTCAACCTGACCAGGAGCTACCTTCACACTATCCAGGGCCGTAGGAGCAAGTTCCTCAATGCAACGTCTGTTTGGTGTGTTGGGAAGCTTAGTGGTGTGTTTCTTTATTGAATCCGTCTCATTATATTGCCATGGTAGTGAAGAGGTAGACGCACCTAAGTTGCATGTGGGTTCCTTATGTGCGTTACCTCCGTATATCGAGAAAATACCTATATCAGACCGTAGTAAATCACTACAACTTTCCATTACTGCGGATTGAGCCCTATACTGTGCTATCGTAATCCCCTCAATTTATTTTTGCTGAATTTGACCGCAGTATTCAATTATTAAGCATCCTAAATAAGCAAAAAATAAAAACAATTACATTTTTAATTCACCCCGAATTGACGCAACGCCCTAGGAAATTTAAATCAAATTCCCACATAATTCTAAATATTTGACTTTGACCGTATATATAGGTATTAAGAAATAAGTTTTGGCCCAGATCCTTAGGGTACACAGATTCTCTGGCTTATTTACTGTGAGAAACATGAATCAGCTTATCGAAATGACGCAAATAAAACTCGATGACAATAGCTCGACACATTGTAAAAATGTGCCCTTTTTATTACACGTTAAGCGCTCCCAATTTACTGAGAGAGAATCGAGATGCACTGGTCGCCCGCAACGTTGCCACTGACTGATACGATTTGATGACTTTGTTTTGTGAGTCACTGGATAAAAACTTGATGCCGAATTTTTGGGATACTTGACATTAATATACGAGTACATTGGATGCCCTAGTAAATATAACAGCCTTTCACAAAATTCCAACGAAATTTGTATTTTGATCTTCTTCTTTTATTGCGTGTACTAGTGCGTTGGACTGCCATTGCAGAAGATCTTGGGTTCGATTCTCAGCCGCTGCAAAAAAAAGTTTTTCAGGGGTGTACCTACTGTCTCTTATAAGAAGAATTGACAAATCATCTATAAGCGTATCTCTTGTCATGAAAAGTGCTGCTCGTTAGGCGTTCGGTATCGGCAAAAATTGTAGGTTCCCCTCTATTCCTGGCAACACGCAAAAATTATATTTTGACATTATTGCACGTGTACTCGTATATTTTAGGTTTTATTTTACTGTTTTTTGTGTTACTTTTTTTCTATATTTATATATATATTTTAAGCCGTTTCACTGCAAGAAGCTGTACTTATGCATAGCTTAAAGGTAAGTATTATTTAAAAAAATGGATCTCCTGAATTCAACTACGGTATTTAAGTTAATGAAACACAGCACCAAGAAAAAACGAAAGTTGAACTCTTCTCTGCGAAAAAAGATAAATTAAACCGAAGAAAAATTTTTTATCAGTAGGTACATACTCCCGTATGTATCAAGCAACATGAAACTTGAACAAAAATGTTACTTAATTTTATTCATTACGTAAAGGATATTTTTGATGATCCAAGAAAAAACAACTAAGTAAATCATTTGTGCCTGGCTATTAAGAAAACTCTCCCACAACAAACTACCCCTCATAATCTCTGAGCTCATTTCCTACCCCATCTATGTAGTCCCTTCTCGTTTTGCTCATCATTAGCATGTTGTTTTTGTTCTTCATATGCAAATTTCTCCCTCGGGTTAATTGTTTTGAACCAAAGTAATCAGCGTTATTTTTCGTTAAACGCTTTTCCTTTAATTTCAGAAGAAATTTGATATGAATGTAGTTGTTGAAAGAAAAATATTTTAACGTCTAAAACAATGTAACAGCCGAAATAAGAACAAGTATTTTTCCCTTGCTATAAAAGAAGCAAAGGCTTTGAGTAGAAATAAAATTAACGCCTTACGCTATATCATTTAATGTAATTTCTAAAAGAGTATAGATTAAAAAAACATCCTAAATACAGTTGTTAAATACTTATGATATTAAAAAAAATTACAATTAAACTGCGCCTAAGTCTGAAATACGGCCATTTTCACAGACAGCCACGCAGAAGTTAAAGCCATTGATTCGGCTTCCAGTAATTAACATTAATATTGCTCTTATCTGGATTCTTAGTCACTGCGGAAATAAACGGACCGACGAGGTGGCTTTGCAAGGACCAGCCCTTCATATCACTTGCGGAAAGAGTTAACATTTCTCTTGGTGTTTTGAATTGCAAAATGTTCTCAATTTTTGCTAACAGAATTCAAGCATTCAATTCAATTCAATTTTGTTTTATTGAACATACTATTTAAAATTTGGCTTACAACTAATAAGACACTTCATATGTACTCGTATGAAAATTTACATTTGTTGGCTCATAGGGGGCCTAACTATATGTACAGTGACTTAAGTTTAATTATTTTTATATAAAATTTACATGACGGAAAAAATTAAATTTAAAAGGTCGGTTGACTGTATTGTCCTCAGGGTGTGTTCATTCCCGATTGTCAGTGGTGATTTTTGTGGGTTGTGGGCAGGGAAGGCATTTTAGTCGCGGTGGTAGGCTGACCCAATGTCAGCGTAGAACGAGACTACTTCCTCGTTGCCCATGATTACGTATTCATCCAGAGTTTCCATCACACTGAGGTACCTCGGTTCGGGATGTCTTTGTTCTGTGGTCATCCTTCTCATAAGCTGATTCGGCTAGATATTTGTCCAGTGGTCTGTGTAGAGATGCTCGTTCCTGTAGTGTTACTGTCGTTGACGGTCAAAGTAGAGTCCAGTGCAGATTCTCAGTATCTTCCTTTCGAATAGTTGAAGTTCCTTCGTAGCTGTCTTCGAGATGAAAAACCAGACTGGGAAGGAATAGCTGATCACTGCTCGCAAGAGCTGCTTGTAGATTAATATCTTTGTCGGTTGGCTAAGACCTGATCTTCTTTTCAGCAATGGGTGCAAATAGCTGAAGGCCCAACTGGCCTTTTTCAGAACATTTCTTGAGTGCAGGTTAAACCTTAGCAACTCGTTGAAGTGCACTCCCAGGTACTTGACATTTGGCTTTGCCACAACAGAACTCAACAAAATTCAAGCGTAGCTCAACCAACCGCATTATATCTAGAAAGATATGGTCCCGAATTAATTTTTTTAATTCATAAGTCAGTAACTAGCTGATGCTGAAAAGTGACTTAAGCTTTTGCAACCCTGGATAGCAGTATAACCGAGCACCTTCGCAATATTTATTGTCTTTCATTATATTACCGTTATTTTTTGAAACGGTGTTCCAGCCAAATAGCCAATTGCATTACTCCCGTTAAACGATTCAAACGTAATACTCGCGCTTCAGGGAATACACATCAGCTTACTCTTGAGCCCAACCTCAGACGTACTGTTAAATTTAGAGATTCTTTCCTTCCTACCCGACCCTATTTTCCCCTCCCATTAAGATATTCAAACATTCAAAACCAATGTTCTTCCGTATCTCTTTTTAAATCCTTTCAAGTTTCCTAAACGCTCGGATTGTGCTCAACAAAAACTATCTGAACTTACGGTCAAAGAGTTTATTTTTTCTCGACGAGACAAAATGACTCTGAGAAGAAATTTTAAGACTTCTGTAATGGGTTCTCCTCGCTCTTCTAAGACCGCAATCAAGCTAAATTCAGGTAGAGGGGAGCTCATGAATCCGTAATCACAAACGAGCTTATGGAATCAACCCGGCGCGCTCCTGCTCTAATTAGGTCACTGAGCACGTCTGCTTGGGGCTACCACTTTTTCCTACATTTATTATTATTAATATTGAGTGTTTACTTAAATAACGGTTCTATGGCAGGAACAGTTAATAGCAGTTGTTGATGAAATATTTGATACTAAAAATTCATCTGTAAATATTGTTCTCTAGAAACTCTCAATATAATCGACTTCAATATCTGGCAAAAATTTTTCCTCAGAGCCACGAAAATTATCTTAAACCAACTTTTTAAGGAATCTAAGAAAGTAGCATTGAGTTAGAGTCTTACTCAATGACTCTGACTCAATGTTGCTTTCTTAAATCGAAGAAACATGGATTGTAACCATGTAATTTTTAAGAAGCTAGCAGCTTGAGAACTCATTGTTTGAAATAATTGTCATCAATTGTACATACGCTACGTTTTCTTCACGTTTCGTTTAAGATGAACAATACAAACATTCGAATTTCTCCTCTAGAAATTTACATACAAATGCTCTAACATTATGCGTTTTCACCTCATCCTTTTTGTTTATTTTGATGAAAACCCAGAATTATGTTTGCCCCAAGGAAGGTACTTGCTACTTGCTACTGTTAATTAACAAAAGTTTGATTATTGCTTTAAATAAAATTTTTAGATTCGATTTAAAAATGATCTAGAACTATTTTTAAATATTGGACATTTTGCGCAAATGAAGCTATTCTCTGCCGATAAAGTTAGACGAGTCGTTTAAAACCTGTTGGAAATTATACTCCTAAAGTATGATGGTCGAAATAAAAAAAGATTACTCTTTATATATATATTCAAAGTGACTTATCTTTATTAAGGTTAATTCAAGAAGAAGGAATAGAAAAGGAAGTTAAGTTACAAGTAATCATAGTGTCGTCAAATTGTAACACATTATTATCGTTAATATAGTGATAATTTAATTTGTAAGGTGGCGCAGCAATAGTATATTAGTACAATAAAACTTGAGTTTGTTCAACACCCCCTCTCAAAGTTTTATTTACCTTTCGATTAAATCCATTCCCAAGGATGAGTAACATGCTGCATGTTTAACCCGAGGTAGTGATTTTGTTAGTATGTCAGCTGGCATTTCACTAGTTGACATATACTGCAAGTTGATAAGTCCTTGCTGACAAATATCACGAATAAAGTGAAACCGAATGTCAATATGCTTTGTCCTTTTATGAAAAGCTGGATTCGTAGCAAGTTCTTGAGCTCCTTGATTATCGTTGTAGACTGTTATTGATTCTATAGGTGGTCCAAGCTCCGATATTAGTCGCTGCAGATGTAAGGCTTCTTTAGTTGCTTCTGCGAATGCAACGTACTCCGCCTCTGTGCTTGAGAGAGCAACCGTTTTTTGCTTTCGAGCCTCTCAACTAAAAGCAGACCCAGCCATCATAAAAGCAAATCCGGTGTATGATTTTCGATCATCTAAAGATGCGCCCCAGTCAGCATCCGTAAAACACACAGGTTTTTTTCCTGATTTTCGAAAAACAAGTCCAAAATTATATGTTCCTCGCAGATACCTCAAAACTCGTTTGGCTGCATTCCAATGTTCGGTTGAATAGCAAGTATTAAATTGGCTCAGCATACTGACCGTATATGCGAGGTCCGTGCGGGTAGAAACTGCCAAGTACATAAGAGAACCTATTAGATTTTGATAAGGTAGCTTACCGTTATTATTAATTGTATCTGATGATCGCTGTAGCTTCATATTTGAATCAAGAGGTGTTGCATGGGGCTTGCAATTCTACATTCCGAAACGTTTTAATATATCCAGTGCATATCTCTGTTGTGATATTGAAATTTGTGTTGTGTCATCGCTTTGTTTAAATTCCAATCCCAAACAGTAGTGTATTTTCCCGAGGTCCTTCATTTCAAAAAGTTTCATTAATTTCTGTTTTATCTCGTTGATCTGTTGGCGATTGTTTGATGCAATTATTAAGTCATCAACATAGATAGCTATTACAAGTGTTTTCTTCTCAGTACGCATCACATAGAGACACGGATCATATTTGCTTCTCTGTAATTTTAAATTAGTGAGTTCTATGTCTAATTTATTATACCATGCACGTCCTGATTGGCGAAGACCATAGAGAGCTTTCTTCAACAAGCAAGCTTTAGGTTTCCCATCATAAATCTGTTGCCGCCATTTTAGAATGGTTCTCCTGGATTCCATGTTTAAAATATCTGAATCAATGCCATTTAGGGTTTCTTCAAGTAGTTCAGGTATTTCCATGTAGACTCGTTCATTTAACTCTCCGGTTAAGTAAGCGGTTACAACGTCCATTTGATGAACTTCCCATCCATGCTCTACAGCCATTGCCATAAGTAGTCTTATGGAGCTGGCTCGAATTACTGGAGCGAATGTTTCGTGAAAGTGAATACCTTCTATTTGGGCAAAACCTTTTGCCACAAGCCTACATTTTCTTTTTTCGATCTTTCATTTGGTTTGTATTTTGTCGTAAATACAAATTTACTGTTTATAACCTTTTCATCTTTTGGTCTACTCATTATTTCCCAGGTTTTGAATAGCACACTTCCACTCATTACCTTCACCTCTACTTAATGCTTCTTCAATGTTTAGAGGGTCTTCATTTGTTATCATATTGGCAGATTCGTATTCACAATCCGACTCCGTGCTCTCAGGAACTTTTCCAGTAGAAAAACGATGAGTGGCTTTGTGTGTTGTTGGTGATCTTACAGATGTTCTCAGAAAATGCTTCTTTCTTGGGTACTTCTTTTTCTTTAATGGTTTTTTACTTTGAGCTTTAGGTATTTTTTCTTCGTCATTCTTTGTTTCTGGACTACTACTGCTATCGTCATGTAAAATAATTTCGATGCCTTGTTCAGAGTTCGATGTTGATGAAGTCAAACCACTGTCCATTTTTTCAAAATAGCAATCGAATCTGGAATTTAAAATATAGAGTCAGTTCTCGCTGTAGTCATATTTCAAAGATTAGACTCGTATTTTAATAAAATGCACGACTTGGTCTTATGTAATACACTGAGAATTATAAAAATGAATGTTCTTAGGGAAAACTGTTCATAACTAAAAATTATTTTTTTAAACTCTTAGTAATGAGAGATAAAAACAGAATGCCATATGATTTCTTAATCAAATATGAATTTGTGCAATAAAAAAATTATAAGTCGTTGAGCGGTTTCTTAAGTAAAAAAGCTTTGATATACAAAATTTAAAAAAAAATATTTAAGAAAATATTTTAGTACGCCAACCTTAAGTTCTTATAATTGTACGAATAAAACATAATTTAAAAAAAAATAATGATCTGTTTTTGAGATATCGAATTTTTAAAAATTCAAAAAAATTTTTTTTTTAATTTTGAAGGGCAATGTTTTTCAAACTTCCTAGAAGCTTCCCTATAAAAAATGAGAACTTCGAAAAAATGGTTCTATGTTATGTACAGTCAGTAATGTCTTAATTTCAATTTTTTTTCATTGAATTATAGATCGTACAAAGTAATCGAAAGATTCTGATGTACTATAGGGCAAGTTCTGCATTTGGAAAAAAAATCGAACTCGAGATTTTGATCAAAGTTGACAAGTGTATGTGAAATAGGTTAGTTCTCTAATATGAAAATTTCCATCTCCTACATTTCTTTCGAAAAGCATTAAAAACATAAAGTTCGGAAGAAAACTCAATACAAACGGAGAAAAAAAAAAGAAAAAGATTTCGTAGCGTAAACCTTCCAACTTGATGAGAATATAAATTGATGTTTTATTTTGTGCATACCAGGAGAAAAATTCACCCCAGCCTCAGAGGCTCCGCATTTAGCTCGAAAACCCTTCTAGATGATATTACAACAACCGATTATTATGTTGATTGTGGTAATGATGATGATTATTACCATCTATACCATCCAGAACTCAGGAAAAGGACAAACTCCAATACAAATACATGTATGTAGCTCTTTTGGTTGGTTGTGTTTTTTGATGTCAGATAGATACTCGTATAATGTATTTTCTTGGTGACTGGACATGTGAAAAAGGATATTATGAGAGCTTATATTCTTTATTTTTGTTTTTGTTTCCAAGTGACTGGCTTTTAAAAATTATTCACGTAACGTACAGCTTACTCGCATCTAACCTTTGATATGAAAACAGCCTTTGATATGAAAACAAAAAGAAATCAAGTACATAAATTGATCAGGATCAAACTAATCACTTCTGCACATGAAGTGCTTTGTTATAGAAGCGGACTTTGCCTATTACAGATCAGAGCAGGTGAGGGGCTCAATTTTGCCGATGTGAGTTTTCTCTGTGTACACAGAAAATCGCTTTGACTCTGTCAATCAAATTGTTTGACAAATAACTCGTACACAACAAGGCAAATACTCGTAAATTAACACATATTTCGGGCGTGAATGCAATGTATACAAGGCTTCCCATCGAAAATAATTGGGAAGTCAAAGCTTTCAGCAGCCATTTGTATTAAAAGTCTAGGATTTTAAATTAATTCCAAATAAAATGGTGTATATTTTAACTAAGCAAGTAATTTTTATTTTTCTATTATTCTTTTAACTAACGAAAATATACTTTTGGAATGATTGGATCAGAAATTAAAATTGATTTTCTAACTGCTTAAATATTTTCGATAACAGCAAAAATATATTTTTGTTAATGTTAAACTTTACTTGCGTTTGAGTTAAGGTTCTTTGCGTTAAGGTTAAATTAATTTGCTTTTTGGTTAAATAAATTTGCGAATGGTATAAATACTAATAAAATTTAAAACGAGGCGCAGAGTTGAAATTTTTGTATACATTTATTTGGTTTGAAGAACATCATCATCATCATCGGCTCGACAACCGGGTTCCGGTCCTGGCCTCTTTCAACAAGTCTCTCCACTTATCCCGGTCTCTAGCCGACGCCATCCAGTTGCGCATCCCAAGGCTTCGGGCGTCCTGGTCTACGCCATCTCTCTACCATAGAATGTACCACAAAGAACTTTCCGAGCAGGTTCCTCTTCGCTCATGCGAGCTAGGTGCCCTTCCCACCGGAGTCTACCGAGCTTAATTTTTGTCACGATATCTGCTTCTAGGTAGATTGCGTACAATTCATGATTGTACCGTCTCCGGAATCGTCCTTCCTCACATATGGGGCCAACAATTCTCCTTAAGACTTTTCTCTCGAACGCAGCTAAGAGGTCGGAGTGCCTTTTGCTAAGCACCCAAGTCTCGGATCCATATGTGAGTACTGGCAGGACCATGGTTCTGTACAGCAGCAGTTTTGAAGTTATGGTGAGATTTCTGGATTTGAAAAGCTTTGACAAACTATAGTAGGCTCTGTTGGATTTGAGAAGCCGCCCGCGTATTTCTTCTTCTATATTGTTATCGGCTGCTACTATTGACCCAAGGTATTTAAAGGATTGCACCACTTCAAATTCGTGCTCCGCTACCTTGATTGTTTGACCAACTGTTCCTCTCGCATTCGACGCCACCATGTACTTTGTTTTACCTTCACTAATGTGCAGCCCCAGATTTTGTGCCGCCTGCTCGATCTGGATGAAGGAATCGTGTACAGCTTGTTCGGTTCTTCCGATGATGTCAATGTCGTCTGCGTAAGCTAGTAACTGGCTGGACCTGTTGACGATGGTCCCTCTTGTTGCCGTGCCAGAGTCACGGATTGCTTTCTCCAACGCCAGGTTGAAGAGGAGGCAGGCCAAACCGTCCCCTTGTCGGAGTCCATTAAAGATGTTGATTGGTCTGGATAGCAATCCGGCTATTTTTACTTGGCTTGTTACGTTGGTCATGGTCAACCTACATAGTCGTGTCAATTTGTTTGGGATGCCGAATTCTCTCATGGCTTTGTAAAGTTCTACCCTGGCTATGCTATCATAGGCGGCCTTAAAGTCTATAAACAGATGGTATGTTGGGATGTTAAATTCTAGACATTTTTCCATCGCCTGCCTAAGGGTAAAGATCTAATCAGTTGTTGATTTGCCTGGAATGAAACCATACTGATATTGTCCGATGACGGTTTTAGCGTATGGGGTTATCCGGTCTTGTAGGATAGAGGAGAGTATCTTATAGGCGGTACTCAACAACGTGATACCTCTATAATTGCTGCACGTTGTGACATCTCCCTTCTTATGTATGGGGCATATTATGCATTTTCGCCAGTCTTCTGGCATTTCTTCCTGCTCCCATACGTGCACTATAATATCATGAATTGCTTGACGTAAGGCTGGCCCGCCGTGATGAAATAATTCGGCTGGTATGCCATCGGCTCCCGGGGATTTGTTCTGTTTAAGCCGGCCTATAGCCTTCTCAACCTCTTCTATGCTTGGTGGTGGCAACATAGGGTATTCTTCTTGAAGTAGTTGAGCCTCCACTTCTGCAGTGAGCTGACCATTTAGCAATTCATTGAAGTACACTTCCCATCGCTCCAGTATGCTTTCAGGATCGGTGATCAGATTTCCCTCTCCGTCCTTGCAGTATGTGCAGCGTGGTGTGTACTGCGTCATGTTTCGTACGGATTGGTAGAACTTCCACGCCTGGTGCGGACCTCGCTCTCGGCTGTTTTCTATTTTACAGAATAGGTTCTTCTCCCAGGCTGATTTCTTTTGTCTGTGAAGGCGTTTTTCTGTTCTTCTGAGCTCTTTATATTCCTCTTCGCGTGCTCGCGTTTTATGAGATTGTTGCATTGCTCGGTACGCAACATTCTTACGTTCAGTCGCTAGCTTGCATTCATCATCAAACCAGTCGTTCCGATTTTTACAACTGCTGCCTAAGATGTAGTTGGCAGTACTAATGACAGTATTTTTAAGACGTGTCCACTTTTCATTTACGCCCAGCATACTGGCTCCAGGACTTACTCTCCCTAAGTCAGGTGTTTCTAGGGCGAGTCCTAACGCATTACCAATGGTGTTACTGGTGTTTTTCGATGCTGCGAATTCTAAGACTCGAAGTCCATTGTCATTAGTGTTCTCATGCAAACTATGGGTGCCTGCGTAATGCCTGAATACCGGCTCTCGACCTATTTTTGCGTTCAAATCCCCAAGGATGATTTTAACATCATACCTTGGACAGGCATTGAGAGCCCTCTCGACTTGTTCGTAGTAAGTCTCTTTTTCTTCGTCTGAGGACTCCTCCGTAGGTCCGTGAACGTAAATGAAGCTGATGTTCGTAAATTTGCCTCGCACGCGAAGGGTGCATAGCCTTTCGCTTATAGCGTTAAAGCCGATGATAGTAGACTTCATTTTTTCGCTGACTAGGAAGCCTACCCCGAGCACATGGTGTTTTGTATGACAGCTGTAGTATATGTCATATTCTTTCTTCTGTAAAACACCATTCCCTGTCCATCTGATTTCTTGAAGAGCTGTTATGTCAGCTTTATACTTTGACAGGGCATCGGCTAGCTGCTGAGCAGCTCGAGCTCTATAGAGCGATCGTACGTTCCATAAGAAAATTCGTAAATCGTTTTTCCTTTTTCTTTTTGAAGAACACACATTAATAAAAGAAAAAAAATATTTAAGTAATTTTTGAAATTTATTGTTGATATGAGAAAGAATTTAGTTTGAAGAACGAGCACTGAATGCATAATAAAAGTGATGGTCATATTTAAGTATTGTAAAGTTCATGCCATTCGTATCAAATGATTTCAAAGTTCAAAAGTCAATAATTACAAAGTTAGAGAATCGTTAAACACAAATTGAAATATGAAGGTAGGTAAGGTTAGGTTAGGCTAAGGTGGCTGCTGACCGGAAAAAGCCAACACACTTATAACAATGTTTAGTCCGGACAGGACAAGAATATAGAAGGTGAGAAACTGACTCCTCTTCTTATTCATCCATGCAGCTTCTTCAAAAATCATTTGCAGGAACTCCAAGACGGAAAACATATCTTCCTATTAGGCAGTGTCCAGTAAGGACACCTATAACGGAGCTAATATGTAATTTACCAATAGAAATTAGTTGTTTTGAGCGTTTAGCATCAAACTATGGTCAAATTAGTTTCGTAGACTGGCAAGTTGGGGTGCTGGTCCATCTATGGTTAGCTTTCTTTATGGTAACACGCTTTAGCATAAGTTTACAAGTAGCTAGGGTATACAGTTGTTAGATTTGCTATCCAACAAAAGTAAGATTGTTCCATTTTTTTGCAAGTTCGTCGGCTTTACAATTTCCTGGAATGTCCCTAGGCCCCGGCACCCATATAAAGTGAATGTTAAACTGTTTTGACATCTCCAACAGAGATGATCGACAATTTTGGGCTGTTAGTGAGTTAATGGAGACAGAGTCCAATGACTTTATGGCAGCTTGAATGTCTGAACAGATACGTATATCAGTAGCCGATATCACGTTTTCTTTGAGCCAAGAGAGGACTTCTTTTATTGCTAGAAGCTCTGCCTGGAACACGCTACAGTGATTGAGAAGACGAAAAGATAGACAAAGATTTAATCTTTCGGAGTATTATTATTATTATTACTAATTCTTTATTGAGTTTCTCGATTTGTTTTACATTATTATGTACTTAAGAATAATAGCATGGCAAATTTTGCCGTCTGCCTCAATTGACTTATTTCGAGTTTTTTTATAGAAGAAAGTTAAAGTTTAAAATTACATTTGAAATTAGAGCAATAAAAGTTATGCATTAAAAAAAAAAAAACAAATATTAATTGAAGGAATAATAATTAACATATTTAAAGATAAAAAAGAGTATATTTCATTTATAAAACTAACTATTTTATTAATCTAAAAAACTGCTACGATAACCTAAGGCATGATTTATAAAGGCAGCAGAAATAAGGAGCTTATATAGGTGAAGAAATTTTGTCGATAAACCTAATGTTGACAATTTAAAAATTAAAGAGTCTCTGTTCACGCTATCAAAGGCCGCTTTAAAATCGATAAAACAAGCATATAGTTTTTTTTTCTCCTCTAAAAAAGTTTTGATAATATTTGTAAGAGCAAATATATTATCCACTGTGGAGAGTCCCGAGCGAAAACCAGCTTGGGAAATACTAAGGAGTTTATTCTCTGCAACCCATTTCGTCAACCTATGGTATAGAATATGAGTGAATATTTTCCTAAGACAAGGTAAGATCGATATGCCCCTGTAGTTGCTTGGTAGCTAAAAATCACCCTTTTTAAAAATGGCGCATATCCATGCATTTGAAAACGTTTTTGGGATTTTTTCTTCTTCAAGAAATCTATTAAAAAATAAAAGAATATGATTAAAAAAACAAGGTGTTGAGTTTTTATAAAATTCAACAGGAATACCATCAATTCCTGCCGACTTATCATTTTTCATAGATTTAAGGGATATTTGTAGTTCACTCATTGTAATTCTACCGTCCAGTTCAGGAATTAGAATTAGAGGTAGAGCATACTGGAACGTTGAATGATTTTCCAGAGGACTCAAGAGTTCTTTAAAATGACCGGCAAGTTTTTCGACTGCAATAGTCGATGCTGATACCTTCTTACAGCCTCCTAGTAATCTCACTTTTGACCAGAAAATCCTCGAGTCTTTACAGGATGAGAGACTAGTTGCTACAAGCATAAAATATCGTTTTTGCTTTTGAATACAAAGATTTTTAAAAGCTTTATTAGCTTCTAAGTAAAGCGTTTTAAAAAACGTTGAATTGGTTTTTCTAAAAAGGTTGAGATTTGAAAAAGATTTTTTACGAAGTTTCCTACGTTCCCAGTCAAACCAGTCAGCCATATAAACCTACTACTCGATTGAGGTTTCTTCATAATAGCGGCTTTTCGCACCATTTGTAAAATAGTATCGGCGGCCTGGTCACAACTCCATTGCTCCTGGTCAAGAGGGCGGTTTAATTGAGCATCTAGCCTGCGCTTATAAACTTCCACGCGATTTTCTACCCACCTTATACTTTCAATTCCATTCTTAGGTAACAACGTGACACCTTGGAATTTAAGAAAGATAACTTTAGGCATGTGGCCAGAATAATTCGCAAGTGGGACTTCAAAATCTTCAATAACACTCAACCAATTTCCTCTCGCTAAACAATAATCAATTACTGAGCTGCCTTGACCCGATAAAAAAGTAAGTTCACCTAACTTGTCACTTTTAGTTATCCCGTTCAGTGCCATCAAACCAAAATCTTCAATAAACTCTAAAAGTTGCTTTCCGCATCTATTAAACACTTCATCTCTAGAGTTTCTTACACTTTCTATGCTTGGTGGTGGCAACATAGGGTATTCTTCTTGAAGTAGTTGAGCCTCCACTTCTGCAGTGAGCTGACCATTTAGCAATTCATTGAAGTACACTTCCCATCGCTCCAGTATGCTTTCAGGATCGGTGATCAGATTTCCCTCTCCGTCCTTGCAGTATGTGCAGCGTGGTGTGTACTGCGTCATGTTTCGTACGGATTGGTAGAACTTCCACGCCTGGTGCGGACCTCGCTCTCGGCTGTTTTCTATTTCACAGAATAGGTTCTTCTCCCAGGCTGATTTCTTTTGTCTGTGAAGGCGTTTTTCTGTTCTTCTGAGCTCTTTATATTCCTCTTCGCGTGCTCGCGTTTTATGAGATTGTTGCATTGCTCGGTACGGCGAGTCCTAACGCATTACCAATGGTGTTACTGGTGTTTTTCGATGCTGCGAATTCTAAGACTCGAAGTCCATTGTCATTAGTGTTCTCATGCAAACTATGGGTGCCTGCGTAATGCCTGAATACCGGCTCTCGACCTATTTTTGCGTTCAAATCCCCAAGGATGATTTTAACATCATACCTTGGACAGGCATTGAGAGCCCTCTCGACTTGTTCGTAGTAAGTCTCTTTTTCTTCGTCTGAGGACTCCTCCGTAGGTCCGTGAACGTAAATGAAGCTGATGTTCGTAAATTTGCCTCGCACGCGAAGGGTGCATAGCCTTTCGCTTATAGCGTTAAAGCCGATGATAGTAGACTTCATTTTTTCGCTGACTAGGAAGCCTACCCCGAGCACATGGTGTTTTGTATGACAGCTGTAGTATATGTCATATTCTTTCTTCTGTAAAACACCATTCCCTGTCCATCTGATTTCTTGAAGAGCTGTTATGTCAGCTTTATACTTTGACAGGGCATCGGCTAGCTGCTGAGCAGCTCGAGCTCTATAGAGCGATCGTACGTTCCATAAGAAAATTCGTAAATCGTTTTTCCTTTTTCTTTTTGAAGAACACACATTAATAAAAGAAAAAAAATATTTAAGTAATTTTTGAAATTTATTGTTGATATGAGAAAGAATTTAGTTTGAAGAACGAGCACTGAATGCATAATAAAAGTGATGGTCATATTTAAGTATTGTAAAGTTCATGCCATTCGTATCAAATGATTTCAAAGTTCAAAAGTCAATAATTACAAAGTTAGAGAATCGTTAAACACAAATTGAAATATGAAGGTAGGTAAGGTTAGGTTAGGCTAAGGTGGCTGCTGACCGGAAAAAGCCAACACACTTATAACAATGTTTAGTCCGGACAGGACAAGAATATAGAAGGTGAGAAACTGACTCCTCTTCTTATTCATCCATGCAGCTTCTTCAAAAATCATTTGCAGGAACTCCAAGACGGAAAACATATCTTCCTATTAGGCAGTGTCCAGTAAGGACACCTATAACGGAGCTAATATGTAATTTACCAATAGAAATTAGTTGTTTTGAGCGTTTAGCATCAAACTATGGTCAAATTAGTTTCGTAGACTGGCAAGTTGGGGTGCTGGTCCATCTATGGTTAGCTTTCTTTATGGTAACACGCTTTAGCATAAGTTTACAAGTAGCTAGGGTATACAGTTGTTAGATTTGCTATCCAACAAAAGTAAGATTGTTCCATTTTTTTGCAAGTTCGTCGGCTTTACAATTTCCTGGAATGTCCCTAGGCCCCGGCACCCATATAAAGTGAATGTTAAACTGTTTTGACATCTCCAACAGAGATGATCGACAATTTTGGGCTGTTAGTGAGTTAATGGAGACAGAGTCCAATGACTTTATGGCAGCTTGAATGTCTGAACAGATACGTATATCAGTAGCCGATATCACGTTTTCTTTGAGCCAAGAGAGGACTTCTTTTATTGCTAGAAGCTCTGCCTGGAACACGCTACAGTGATTGAGAAGACGAAAAGATAGACAAAGATTTAATCTTTCGGAGTATTATTATTATTATTACTAATTCTTTATTGAGTTTCTCGATTTGTTTTACATTATTATGTACTTAAGAATAATAGCATGGCAAATTTTGCCGTCTGCCTCAATTGACTTATTTCGAGTTTTTTTATAGAAGAAAGTTAAAGTTTAAAATTACATTTGAAATTAGAGCAATAAAAGTTATGCATTAAAAAAAAAAAAACAAATATTAATTGAAGGAATAATAATTAACATATTTAAAGATAAAAAAGAGTATATTTCATTTATAAAACTAACTATTTTATTAATCTAAAAAACTGCTACGATAACCTAAGGCATGATTTATAAAGGCAGCAGAAATAAGGAGCTTATATAGGTGAAGAAATTTTGTCGATAAACCTAATGTTGACAATTTAAAAATTAAAGAGTCTCTGTTCACGCTATCAAAGGCCGCTTTAAAATCGATAAAACAAGCATATAGTTTTTTTTTCTCCTCTAAAAAAGTTTTGATAATATTTGTAAGAGCAAATATATTATCCACTGTGGAGAGTCCCGAGCGAAAACCAGCTTGGGAAATACTAAGGAGTTTATTCTCTGCAACCCATTTCGTCAACCTATGGTATAGAATATGAGTGAATATTTTCCTAAGACAAGGTAAGATCGATATGCCCTTGTAGTTGCTTGGTAGCTAAAAATCACCCTTTTTAAAAATGGCGCATATCCATGCATTTGAAAACGTTTTTGGGATTTTTTCTTCTTTAAGAAATCTATTAAAAAATAAAAGAATATGATTAAAAAAACAAGGTGTTGAGTTTTTATAAAATTCAACAGGAATACCATCAATTCCTGCCGACTTATCATTTTTCATAGATTTAAGGGATATTTGTAGTTCACTCATTGTAATTCTACCGTCGAGTTCAGGAATTAGAATTAGAGGTAGAGCATACTGGAACGTTGAATGATTTTCCAGAGGACTCAAGAGTTCTTTAAAATGACCGGCAAGTTTTTCGACTGCAATAGTCGATGCTGATACCTTCTTACAGCCTCCTAGTAATCTCACTTTTGACCAGAAAATCCTCGAGTCTTTACAGGATGAGAGACTAGTTGCTACAAGCATAAAATATCGTTTTTGCTTTTGAATACAAAGATTTTTAAAAGCTTTATTAGCTTCTAAGTAAAGCGTTTTAAAAAACGTTGAATTGGTTTTTCTAAAAAGGTTGAGATTTGAAAAAGATTTTTTACGAAGTTTCCTACGTTCCCAGTCAAACCAGTCAGCCATATAAACCTACTACTCGATTGAGGTTTCTTCATAATAGCGGCTTTTCGCACCATTTGTAAAATACTATCGGCGGCCTGGTCACAACTCCATTGCTCCTGGTCAAGAGGGCGGTTTAATTGAGCATCTAGCCTGCGCTTATAAACTTCCACGCGATTTTCTACCCACCTTATACTTTCAATTCCATTCTTAGGTAACAACGTGACACCTTGGAATTTAAGAAAGATAACTTTAGGCATGTGGCCAGAATAATTCGCAAGTGGGACTTCAAAATCTTCAATAACACTCAACCAATTTCCTCTCGCTAAACAATAATCAATTACTGAGCTGCCTTGACCCGATAAAAAAGTAAGTTCACCTAACTTGTCACTTTTAGTTATCCCGTTCAGTGCCATCAAACCAAAATCTTCAATAAACTCTAAAAGTTGCTTTCCGCATCTATTAAACACTTCATCTCTAGAGTTTCTTACACTTTCAAACACATGCGGAACGTTTTGAACCAATGAGCTTAAATTCTGAAAATTTCCAATTCTTGCGTTGAGATCTCCTAATACCATTATGTTTTGCATTTCGTTTTCATTAAAAAACGTTTGCAAATCGTTAAAGTCATTAATCCAATTATTACAATTAAGATAGGTTGGAATAATGTAATAGTTGTCATGCCTATGGTTCAACTCTATAACAGTTTTCCTACCTATTGACTTGATTTTTACAAAATTATTCAAATTACATTTAACTGCAACTAAAAAACCACCACTAGCTCCACCAAAAACATTACATCTTGTAGCTGCAATAAATTTAACAGAAAATTCTTTAAAATATTTAATAAATTGTGTTTCTCTATCTTCTTCGGAGTATACGCCTCCAACAACCCCGTCATCGGTTTTAGATCCAACTGTGTAGAAATAAATCGCTCCGTCCACCAACAGTGACTCATTTTCCCAGGTAGACCTGGAAGGGATGGACACTTGAAAGTTTTTATAAAATTTGTGATGAGGGGTGGTGTAATCGACGTTACTAGGTAGAGATCTGAACGAGTTCAGTATAGTAGAGTGGCCAATATCATTATTAATTCACTGCGAGGAGGATGTAAACCGAATGGCTGTACTGGCGGCCGATTGTTTGCTAAAGATATCTAGCGGTATAAGATGAAACAGAACATCAAGTGCAGCGGAAGGAGTTGAGCGGAGAGCTCCACCCATGATTAGGCAGGCTGTTCGATGGACTTTGCTAAGCTTATCGTGGTTTGTTGCTGTTTCCAGCGCAGTCCACCATACTGTCACTCCATTATGTAAGTATCGGTCTAGTGACTGAGATGTATAGCTTAGCTAGTGTGTAGTATGAGTTTGTAAAATATCAATGGAATTTTATGGTTTTTGAGCAACCGATTATTAATTCAACATTGCATTTTATAAATTGTCGATTTATATCTTTTAAATAATTACGAATTAGTAATTTTTAACGAATATAATGATAATGGCATCCGCTCCATATATATAAGTAGTGTAAGGATACTTGTTAATTATTCGGCCAGCAGCCGAACTCACTGAAGTACAATGCATCAGAAACTTAACAATAAACTCAAAGCCGCATGATTCCTCTTTTTGGCTATCTTCTTCTTAATTAGGTTATGATTAGAGACGCTCTTTGCATTTTCAATGTTTAATTGACGTTTATTGTTAAAATTTTGTTAAAGGCTCACTATCACATATTATAGGCCATTTCAGACTTATTAATGTACATACAGGGTTATTAAATTTGCGATTCACACTGAACTGTCAACTGAGACTGTTTATTATCTTTAGTCGGTGGTTTGTTTTTTTTTACAATATTGATCGTTCAACAGTTGCGAAATGTTTTTAAATTGTGAAAACTTACTTAGAAATAGTAATTCCCTAGGCTTCATCGGCAATGAGGTTAAAACAACAACAAAAAATTTCGAAAGACCAAAAAATATCGTTTTAACCAGTGACTACATGTAAACCAAACATGGAATCGCACCCAACTCGACCCGTTCTGGTCTTTTTACCAGAAAACTCTTGAAGTTATGGTCCAATTGATGTCCGACATGTGTCGAAAAGTTATCAAAAAATAGCTTCTCAGAATCTATACGATTCGATCATGAGAAGCTATTTAAAATAAAAACTATATTTTCAAATAAAAGTTTAATTGAAATCATAAATGAGTTTTATTTAAATATTTTTTCGCAAGCTCCAAATCGGTAACCCTGCTTATTCAATATTGTTCGACCTCAATAATAAATGTAATTATTATATTCTAAATAACCTTATATTAGTTTTGCGCTGGTCCAGTTAACCATAGTGAGAGATTTTGAATTACATAATGTGGGATTCTAATTTGGGATAGATTTTTCAGAATTTCACCTATGATTGCATATTTAACCAATTTTTGTATATTCTACTTTGTACACACGGCCGTAAATTATGGAATTAAACTGATTGCTTCCGCATACACCCTCTTTTTCATAAAAGTAGATACAAAGCAAAATATTTTTTCCCTCAAACAGAAACTCTTAAGATAAAATCGTGCTTAACCCTTATGTAGTATGTATGTATTCCTGGAAATGTCTTTCCAGAGCAAATAGGTTTCATAAATCAATTTTTATTACAATAAGTATATTTTGTTTAACCCAATAGCCTTGTAGCCCTATAGACAAGGGTGTATCCAGGATCTCATGATGAGGGATGCAGGAGGGTTTGGGGAGCTCATATAAGTTTACAGAAAGGATGATCTGAAGAAGGGCTCCTTAGGACCGTGCTTACTCTAGAAAGTGCACTGAAGGTTCTTTCAACGATATTTGTAGTGCAAGCAATAGTCTTTATATCTAGTCTATTGGCCCAATCAACGGTGAGTGCTGTACCCTTTGAAACTGTGGATGGAATTGAAATTTAAAATTGTGACATACGAGTATCCTCACGAAGTTTTAGAGTGCGATTTTCACAGGATGAAATAGGTATTTATAGTTCGGTCCAATGTCTAACTCTAAGTAGGTCAGCCACGTCCCTCAATCGTGGCAACAGGGCTCCTTTATCATTTGTAAACATGAGTTGTGAAATATGTGTGTTATTGTTGTGGTCTGAGACTGCATCCAAAACCATCTACACTCTGACAACTTGTTGACTGGGGGTTAAGCGGCAATCAAGTTTTCCATCCAGCTACTGTGTCATAAGCCCATGTCAAGGCCCCCATTGCACTAGCTCGAGGTCTACGAATGGGGAATCCAACTGAGGACATGGTTAACGATACATGAAAACTAAGCCTTATAATACTAACTGATGCTCATTGTAGGGTATAAGTGAGGAAGTCGAAAACATTCAAATTCAAAATAACCCAGTTATAATATTGCTATGACTATAAGGTTTGGCAAAACAAGAGTTCGAATCTTTTGGTTGGAATCAAGCATTTAAATGCGCCAAAA
Source organism: Chrysotoxum bicinctum (assembly GCA_911387755.1). Taxonomy (NCBI): domain Eukaryota; kingdom Metazoa; phylum Arthropoda; class Insecta; order Diptera; family Syrphidae; genus Chrysotoxum; species Chrysotoxum bicinctum. Next base: position 9,506,039 of record OU426991.1, on the reverse strand, counting down.
ATGCCTAGGAAGGGCAAGACATTTTATACTTAGAAGTGACCGATAGCAATAATAGTTCTTCGAATTGTTATGTTTCAGGAGCTGTCAAAATATTGATTCCATCCGAGCGACCATAGGCAACGCCGCCGTGAGTTCGCTGATTGGACGCTGGAAATTATGGAAGGATGTTTAAGCTCAGCGACTATGCCAACATGTGAATTTTGCGTTATTGGAGCGAACACAATCCACCAAACATTAATGCATATACAAAGATTGACTGCTGGGTGCTTTTTATGTCATGGTATCATCATCGATCCATAATTCTTTCGAAATGAGGAAGGAGATACAGTGAGTTTAGAACGATGTTAACCGAATTTCTTTGGCCAGTTTGACAACAGTGCTGAATCCGAGCTGTGGTTCCAAGCCAACCACTTTGGAAGAGCTTGAAGGCAATATTCGACACGCCACCGCAAGGCGATCAAGACTTCTTCCTTTGATCTATGAACAATTAACTGGTGCCATTTGACCAAGAGAGTTCGAAAACTTGTAGGGTTATTTTGAGGGGCAGATTATTTGAGTGACATGGGTACATTAAGTAGCAAGGAAGAAATTTACCGACGAGCTTTACGATCTATAGATACAGCAAAGTTGACCTGGTCAAAAGTTGAGAATATAGTATCTGAGACACGTGCAGAGTAGCGACGCACAAGTCCTTAAGGTTAAAATAAAGTGCGCCTGATGTTAAGACATCTTAGCATTGTATAAAGTCGCCCTTTAAATTTTCTACAGAAGCAGTGTAGAAAAGAAACCCAGAATGAGATGTTAACTACCTTAATAAACATCTATTTATACATCGTTTGGATTCATTTCGAAGCTGAAACACACAAAAAATATGCATCGTTTTTGTCTGTTCAAATAAAATCACCATTACTTGTTAACATCATGCATAACAATGAAAAAAATAAAGCGAAACATTTTAAGGAACGCAAGGACCAACGAACAAAAATAAATAAAGAGATTTAACGATTGGGTGTTTCCACTTGAAGAACATTTAAATAAATGAACTGGGAATGAGTGGGGGGGGGGGGGGAGGGTGGTAGGGTGGATTGCTATGCTTATTTTTTTTTTTATTTTAGACTCAATTCGAATTTTCACTTCTGGTTCTGGGAAGCAGAGTCCATTACGTCCAAGGACCATGTGTCCTATAATATATATATTTACCAGTGCTCACATATGTTGATGTGTGCGTCGTACTTGTGTGTAAGGACAATATTGCCTCTCCGACTAAGAATGTCCGCATAAAAGTAAAAGTTGCAAATTTATCCATTTAGTAGTAGTTTATCAGACTTGATTTTGGGCATTAAATTAAATTTATCTCTTAGATGCTATTAAACAACGTTTAACTTCGATGTTGGAAGGGACAGTAAGGCAATCAAAAGAGGAGCTCGTTAGCGGATATAAAAATAGAACAACCATTATAAATGTTGAAAACCGGTCATTTTACATTTCGTATGGATAGAAATGCGAACGCTCATTTATGAATAAATATGATTTTTGAATTTTTTATTAGGTTGAAATTTTATTTGTTCGACGGAGAAAAAGAGTTAAAAACACAAATATTCATACAAAAATAAAAACCAACCGGAAAATACTTGATGTAGCTATTCTAGTTTTTAGACAGTTTACGCAAACTTTAGTGTACTCGTATTTTTATCTAGTTTGTAAGTTTTTTATATGAAAAAGTCAAGTCTTTTTAAATTCCTTCTTGGTGAAGAATACAGTTATTAGTAATATTTTTGATTTAATGATCATGTAATCCCTTGGAAACGTCGTTGTTTTCGAAAAAAAATCGTTAGATGCAATATTTACAATAAAATGTTGAAATCATTTAAAACAACAATATTCACACAATAGTCACACTCTTAAAACACATAAAGAACACTCACAGTTTGAAACAAAAGACACAGTATTGAAACAAAACACACACAGAGATATTTTTAATACAAAAAACACTGTAGTAGCAGTCAACGTGTTAAATCTTCCACCAAAATATTTGCTTAAATTCCAGAAAAGAGTATTAAATTGATTGGTTATAAAACTATAACTGAAATATTGCACCGCCGCGCCGCGCCGCCGCAATGTATAGGGTGATTTTTTTGCTATTTTCTTTTTGGCAACACTGGTTATGACAGCTCACGTACGTTTCGTGTTTTGTGCTACTGTCAAACATCTTCAGTTTGGTCCATAATTTAACCATGAATCGTCTTACAAACGACCAACAGCTTGCAAATTATTGAATTTTATTATGAAAATGCGTGCTCTGTTAAGAAAGTTCATCGCGCGCTTCTTCCATTTTATGGTCAGTTTAATCGACCTACTGAGGCTGTTGGGGCTATTGTGACAAAATTTCGCACCAAATTTGCATTGTTGGACATTAAACCACAAACACGTATACGTAGAGTTCGAACTGAGAAAAATATCGCAGCTGTATCGGCTAGTGTTAGAGATGACCGTGAGTTATCGATTCGACGTTGTTCGCAGCAGTTGGGCCTCTGTTACTCCACTACGTGGAAAATTTTGCGGAAGGATTTTGGTGTGAAGCCTTTCAAAATGCAGCTGGTGCAAGAATTAAAGCCGAACGACCTACGACAACGCCGAAGTTTTGGTGAATGGGCTCTTGAAAAGTTGGTCAGCGACGAAGCTCATTTCTGGTTGAATGGATACGTGAACAAGCAAAACTGCCGTATTTTGAGTGAAGAGTGACCAGAAGCATTGCAAGAGCTACCAATGTATCCAGAAAAAGTCACTGTTTGATGCGGATTATTGGCTGGCGGAATCATTGGGCCGTATTTCTTCAAAGATGATGCGAATCGAAATGTTACTGTGAATGGTGAGCGCTACCGTGCGATGATAACAAACTTTTTCTTGCGCAAAATGGAAGAGCTTGACTTGCATGACATGTGCCACATGTCACACAATGCGCGTAACAATGGAGCCATTGACAGTCGAGTTCGGTGAACAGTTTGTTTAACGTTTGGGGCCGGTCAATTAGCCGCCTAGATGGTGTGATTTAACGCATCTGGACTATTTTTTGTGGGGCTATGTTAAGGCCCCTTATTACCCCGTGGCATAATGGTTAGTGCGTTGAACTGTCATGCGGAAGGTCTCGAGTTCGATTCTCAGCCTAAAAGTTTTTTTCAGGGGTGTACTGCCTCTTGCGAGGAATTGACAAATCCTACAAGAGTATCTCCTGTCATGGAAAGTGCTGCTCATTAGCCGTTCGAAATCGGCAGAAAATTGTAGGTCCCCTCCGTTCCTGGTAACACGCACACAGGAAAGATTGAGAGTTGTAAGTCACTAGGTCCTGGTTCACTTCGAGCTGTTGCACCACCAAATTTAATTTATTTTTATCTATGTTAAGACTCATGTCAATAGGGACAAGCACGCTTCGATTGACGCACTGGAAGCCAACATTTAAGCATTTATTTGTGAGATACCGGGCGAAATGTTAGAAAGAGTATGCCAAAATCGCACTAACCGGGTGGACCATTTGAGGCGCAGCCGCAAAAACATCAGCAGTTTTTTGTTCATGAGAATGATAAAAGCCAAACATCAGCAATTTGATATTTGAATGTTTGTGTCGTTAGTGTTTATTCATCGGCCACAGAATTTTGTCCAAGCATCGCGGATCTTCCCCGTACCGCTGTAGTATCTATCGTTCGACAAAATGCAACTCTTTCAGGGTAGTCTCGGGGTCAGCGTTACCACTTCCGGAAAAAAAGTCGAAGTAGATTTGAAGAAAAAAGTGAAGTAAATTGAGAAAAATCGAAGTAGATTTCAAAATGGCTTTTTACTTGCTTTTAGAAAAAATGTTGCATACAAAATTTTTTTTTCTTAAATGAATATTACCTATTAAATACTTAAAATTGTCAATACATTTCTTTTATTTTAAAGAAATTTCGCATAAAATTACTCATTTGTGTATTTGTATTGTGTTGCCGTTCTTCTATTTTATGGTAATTATGAGGTTACATACTACTACTTAGAGTGCAATAGTGAAAAAGAAGTAGATTTGGGCTTTATTTTGTAAAATTGAAGTAGATTGAAACAGAGATTTTTAAAAAGAAGTAGATTTTAGTATTTTGCTGATGGTGCGAAGTAGGAAGTAGATTTTAAAATATTTTGAAAAAAAGAAGTAGATCTACTTCAATTGAAGTAAAGTGGTACCACTGCTCGGGGTAGTAGACTTTGCACTCCTTGAACATGGTATGGATGGAGCTAATTTTTCTTCAAAATTCGGTGTGCTTTACTTTTGGGTACTTCTGTTCTTATTTGAATTCCACGTACTGAGGTACTTGGGTCTTGATCGACTTCTTGTAGCACTTCGTTCTCGTAATAGAAATGAATCACTATCTGATAGCCCGCGGTACTGTGGGCCTGATAGTAGTTACTTATTAAATACTGTTCTACCCCCTCGAACTTAAACACGAGGAAGCCTAGAGTATATTCAAAGTTTTTTTTAATGAATTAAAAAGAACTATCTTAAAACCGGGTTACTTGAAGAAAACATTTGTGTTTCCGTTATTTATGGAATATTCTTAAAAATGGGATACTATTTTGAAATGAGAAAAGAACATGCCAACTTTTAAGGTAACGTGCCAAAATTTCGTACAACATTTTTTTTACACTACAGTCCATTGAATTAGGGTCATGTAAAAAAAAGTGATATTTTCTTTAAAACTGATGCAGGTGTGTTGAAATTTTTGAATGCAGTTGGTTTAGGTTGGGTTATTCATAACAACAACAAAAATTGAGAAAAATTAAGATTTGTAATCACGGCACTTGAAAGACCGTCACAGGGTGACCATTTTTTCGATATTTTTTTTGAATTCCTATAACTCACCACATACATGGCTACGATTTTTTTATTACTTTTCTGATAACTGTCGCCACCTACCTAATCACCCGTTTCGACGTTGACTTTTGGGACACCCTGTATGTGTTTATCAATGAAGTCTTTTAAAAAAATGAAACTCAATTACCTTCTTCTTATATCAAGCTTTGAAATAAGAAAAAGCTAACAACTCGTTGAATATGAGGCTAAGCACCCAAATGAATTTCGTAAATTCTCTTTTAATACTTTCAATCTTCAAGGAATAAGTTTCGTAGTAAGGATTTCAGAGAATGCACCAATATTATAAAGCTGGCCTTACAAGTGAAAAGCATAACATTTACAGTGTGAAAGGGTCAGCAAAATCCTTCGAGTTTCTTCTGTTGGCTTTGTTCACAATATAGTCAATATATGACTTGAGAATAAAAAACGTACATTTAACATTACTCCTAGACCTTTTTTGACAACTACCCTTTCAAGGGTCATATCATTTATAATATAGTTAAAAATGATGGGACGAACTTTCCTATGATAAGGGATGCTTTTACATTTTCCAACATTAAGGAACAGTTTATTTTCATATCACCATTTAGCCGATTTTTGAAGATCTTCCCAAATAAGAAGGCAGTCGTTTGATGGAAATCTAATATAAGAGGGAAGAAAGTTAATAAAAAGGATACAAATTAGAGGACCGATATGACTTCCTTCAGGAACAACTGAGATAACAGTGACGTTTATCAAAAATTCTTTAAGATAATCTACTGCAATACGTATTATCTCTCTTCTTTATATCCTTTGTCTATCTAAATTAACTGTCAATTGCTGTCTCTATTTCTAACTTGTGCCTTTTTTTGTTTTTAAATAATAGGAAATGTTTGACCATATTCTGTTGCTTTTTCCGGTCTTAAAGCTTTAAATAGTTTTCATACTTAATATGCACCTAACTCTTCCCCTAGTCTTCTTGACTTGATTATTGTATCTGATTCTTTAATTTAATTGAAGTTAATTTTTAAATTAATTTAAAAGAGTTAATATTTTATATATACAATATTGTCTTCTCTCTTTCTTAAATTCCTTTAATGTTTTCATATACAGCTATGAATTCAACCAATATTGAATATTTGTGTTCTGATGCGAGTAGCTTGACTTGGTATGATTGGTTAAACATTGCGCATATATATGTAGATGATAAACTTAATTACACAGAAAACCTTTTAAGAAGCTGATTTTTTTGGCATGTTCCCTTAAAAACGGAAAGGATTTAAAATAAAAAGTGTCCCTGGTTCAATACTGAAGTCACGAATGCAATAAAAATCGAAGAAAACACTATCACAAATGGAAAAAATCACCACAACCTGAAACTTGAAGATTATATTGTTTTTTGTTTTTCTTAAATCAAGTCACTTCAATTGTACGTTTAGCTTCAAAGTGAGATGAAATTTACAGGCCCAATAAAAACACAAATATTTCCCCCCTTTATGATGTTACAATTTTATAGTTACACCTATAGCAACCATTTACAGCTATCGAGGTTTCCAAATTATTGATTACTCTCAACTTGAAGCAGGTGCTAGAAATATAGCTTGGGGTAATTTATTCAACTTGTCCTCGTCTACTGAGCAGATTCGGTTGCTCAGCCGTTTAACAGATATGTTTTAGTTAAAATCAACCAAAATTAGTCGGATAATCCTAATTAGTTTACCCAAGAAATACTCCTCTTAATACAGCTGCGAAATCGAGCCTAGAACTCGTGGAAACGTCTTCCTGAACTTAGACAAATGTATAAATCACTTCGAAATAAAGTTGTGATAGAAATTCGTTCAACTAAGATTTGATTTTTCTCTGGCAAACTCAATACTTCCCTTAAAAGCCGACAGTTGTGGAATAACTTGCGTAGTATTGGGCTTGGTAAAGCCAAACACAACCATATTGAGAATGTTGACGGTAATTTGTCTCCACTCTTTCAATACCTAATCCTTCTAACCATGCGATTCCAGTTAATTTCTCTTCAAATAATTTTAGTTTTTTTCTTTTTGAGAGAATTACGAGGGCTTCTTCAGCCAGGTCTGACCAACTGATTCAACCCCGCTACGCCTCCCTTACATCTGAGCGCCAATTTTTCATTAACGCTTCACGTCTGTGGAATTCTTTTCGTCGTCGTACGAATTATGCTGACTCTAAGTATCGATTTATTATTAGTGGGGTCAAGAATCGAAGTATGGAACAATTTCGATAACAAATCGGATAATATAAATAATTAGATTGTTTTGAAATAAAATTACTTTGTCTTTGTAGACCAAATCAACAAGTCTTTTATTTACTTGAGAAGCTTGCGAGCTACAGAGTGATTGAAGAAATTGTATTGTGTTTATTTCTATACCAAAACCTCGAGTGCGGAAGCCAGACGTCCGAGCTGAAGCATTCGTTGAATGCTTAGCAATTTGGTCGAAGATACAATTCAAAAACTAAGGCGGCTACTCCCTCCAACATTAAAAAAATAAATAAATTTGGTGGTGCAACAGCTCGGAGTGAACTAGGACCTAGTGACTTATAACTCTCAACCATTCCTGTGGGCGTGTTACCAGGAACGGAGGGGACGACCTACAATTTTCTACCGATTCCGAACAGCTAATAAGCAGCACTTTCCATGACAAAAGACACTCTTGGAGAATTTGTCAATACCTCGCAAGAGGCAGTACACCCCTGAAAAAAACTTTCTTGCAGTGGCTGAGAATTGAACTCGAGACCTTCCGCATGACCGTCCAACGCACTAACCATTATGTCAAGGGGTACTACCTCCCACCAACATTACATTAAAAAAAATTCTTCGAAGAAAAATAATTGAATATCTTACTTCAAAGAATCTTCTGTCTCCTCTCCAATCAGGTTTTAGAACTTACCACTCTTGTTCTACTTCTATGGTAAAAATCTTGGATGATATAAGACTGCAGTATGATTAAGATAAACTCACGTCTCTGTGCTTATTAGATTTTTCTAAAGCGTTCGACAGAGTCAATCAATCTGTTCTCTGTGAAAAACTTATACTTTAATTTGGTTTCTCGAATTTGGCAGCTCGTTTGATTAAGAGTTTTCTGACAAACAGGGCACAACGTGTCGCTGTACAGAATCATCTGTTACAACCTACATATTTTAATATGGGTGTACCACAGAGCACTATCTTAGGCCCAATCCTTTTTTGTATGTTTGTAAACGATTTGCCTTCTGCTTGTACCTATCTATCTACCTTTCTCGAAAATTCGGTCTCATAGAAGATCTCATTTTTCGCATCAATAAGAATCTCAGGAGTATTGGTAAATGGGCTGATATTAAAGGCCTCATCCTTAATCCTGGGAAAGCACAAGCTGTAATGATTCCCAAGAAGGCACTTTGCAATGAAGACCTTCCCTTGATTACTTTAAATAAAACACCAATACCATAAATATCATATGAATCATATAAATTCTGTGTCGAGTCTTGGTTAAAAAATAACTAATGACTTGTCCTGTAGGGAACATATAAATTCTGTCGTTGGGCAAATATATGGAACACTTAGTAAACTCTGGATAATATTGTACTCCCAAGGAAACGAGGCTTCGTTTGATGAGAACTTTGTAAGTTCCAATTATATCTTTCTCTGAAGTTGAATATTCTAAGCTTGATTCTTTGTCTGAACATACGAGTAAACTTCGAGTATTCTGAATTGTACTCTCCTTGAATATACAAATTACCGTTATTGTAATTTTTTTGCAAAAAATTATTCAAACAAAAACACTTTTTTACCTTTATGGAAAAATTCGGTTTTGCTACTTTCCGGAACAGTAAATATTTAGTAATTCCTTCCTTTAAGTATCTTAATTGATCAAGACTATTCTTTGCAAATAGCATTAAGCAAATTTTAAATTTGCAGCATTTAATGACCTTAGTAACGGTTTGTAAACTATATATTTTAGTAGGTAATGGAGAAAACATTTTAAATTTTGGAATATAAGTATATTGTTATTAATCTAGAAAATCTGTACATGTTTTGTAATTAATTGTAAGATTAACTTTATACTTATACTTACGAATTCTATATAATATAGGTTCTTAATGTCTTATATACACCCAACCTGTAAGATATTTTAAAATACCATGCCTTAGTGTATTTTACAAATAAACTTGAATTGAACTTTGTAAAATGCGAATTCAAATACAAAGTTCTATTTAAAAAAAAATATCGGAAAAAACATAAAAGTAGTGGAAACTGGAGCTAAATGAAAATTAAGTTTTTTTTTATTAGAGAAAATCCAATTAAAATTAATCGGATTATCACAAAACCGCTTTATTAATTTGGTGAAATATTCAGAGTGGTTTACCACCCTCGCCTTAATCCCATAGCCTATAAATTTAGAGCAAGAATCCACGCACCACACACTTCGAGATAATTGTATTACATAGGGTCATCATATGATTTTCAGATTATATCGTTCATTAAATCATACCACCCTACCTTTTAATTTATATCAACCCAACTTATCTAACTTACAAATTACTATACATGTACGAAGTTCAAAAAGTCTATTAGTACATTTATGAACAAAACTCTATAATAGGTATATTAATAGCAATGCTCTTTGAATAGTTAGAGCTTTATTAATAGAATTAAAGAGGTCGAATGCAATATTAATTATAGTCGGCTTTTTTTCTTTTCTTCTTCTTGCAGAAATCTGTATGTGTGTAAAGAAATATGTACTATATATTTTGACGTCTAAGAAGTAAGACAACAAATTCCGAGGAGAGAAATAAGCCTGTAGCTTACTACTTAAGCCGGTAAGTCATAAAAATTTTATAATGAATTCTATTTTTTTTTTTGAGTAATAAAAAGTTATTGAGGCCGACATTTTCAGAAAAAGTGGTTACCTCAAATATACATTTTCATTCTGATTCTGACAACTAAAGGCTCAGCAGCAAGAGAGTCGAAAGAATCGAAGCAAAATACAGATATACCTGTTCTAGATTTAGCAACATTTAAAATAATTATTCATTCTTATTTTGAATTGCGAATTACTCCAATCATTCGTCATGATGTTTTTTCTTTTGCAGTTATTATTTATTTTTGCGTACTTAAATCTATTGCCAATTTTGATGCACATGACATATTTGGTATCAATGACATTTATGTATATTCACTTTATTATCTTTTGTTACTCATTTACTTTGCCACGAATTTTATACGAGATTTATAATTCTTCGCCAAATCCGAAAGGATAATTATAAGGCCCACTTTTGTATGATAAAACATACTCTTTCTTTAAGAATTTGTGACTTTTACGGAAGAAGATACCCCTTTAAAAAACATTTTTGGTTCTTTTTATGATATTGCCTAGACTTGCCCAGGACTCCTTCGTTTAACGATTTGGTTTATTTTTTCTTATTTTTCAACTCGGCTTACGTAATATCCAAACTATACGTAATTAGACTTCGATTCAGGTCTAAGGTTAACAATTCACAAATAAATTAAATGCACGACTGGATCGCACGAACTTGCTGTTATGTAAAAGTACTTGGAATTTAAAATACATTGCATAAATATAAAACATGGATTTAATGAAATAAAAATGTTCAAATGCATGGAACTGCCGTCTGATTTCCGGAAAAGTATGAATTTATGCAAACAAAGTTTAAAAATCGTTTTATTATTAAAGTAATTTTTACTTGCGACTTATAGGTAGGTACTATAAGGCAAGTTATGTATTCGTAAAAAAATCGAACTCGGGTTTTGATTAAAGTTGATATTACGATGATAGCGAAGACTAAAAAAGTGGGTATCGCAATTCTGTCTGTCTGACAATCTGTCTGTCGGTTCGACTACAGCCTAAACGACTCGGCCGATTTTCTTTGAACTTGGTAGATATCATTTTTAATTTTATCCCCACACAGGTGTTTTTCTTTTTTTTAAGACCAAAAATAACGGTACTTTTTTTTTCTCAAAAACTGTTCCACAGATTTTAAAAATAAAAATACAAAAAAAAAATTATTTAGTTAAAACTAGGTAATGGTTGAAAAAGTTTTTCCAAAAAATGCTTATTGAGGGTACCCCCCAAAGAACCCTTTTCTTGGTTTTCGATTTTTTCAAAAACGGTACGATTTTGATCATATTTTTTGCTAAAGCTCCCCTAAAACTTCAATAGAATTTTGTATTCAAATTTAAAGAAATTTTTTTTTTGGATTTTTAAGAAAAATTTCAGAATTTTTTTTTTTCAAAACTCAATATTTCAAAAACCCACTGCTAGATTTTTTTTAAACTTGATAAATGAAAGTTTCTCAAGATGTAAGAACAAAAAAAAATTATTTTACCTAAAAATTAAGGTACCCATCATACAAATGTTAAAAAACGGTTTTCAAAAATCGTATTTTTCTCGAAAACGGTGCCTAGAATTTTGATAAAAATTTTCTTGTTTGATTTAATTTTTACGATCTTCAATTTAATAAAAAAAATTTTGAAATTAAGATATTACAGCTTGTACCTACCATAGAACCATTTTTTCAAATTTTGAATTACTCATTATCGACATAACGGATTTTAATGAAATTTTTTTGAAGAGATGCTCTTAAAAAGTTTAAAAAACATTGCATTTCACAACTTGGAAAAAACTATTTTATGAATTAAAAAAAAAATTTAGAAAATTCGATATTTTAAAAACAACTCAATATTTTAATTTTTATCCATAATAAAGACTAAAGGACTATTCACATGAGAGCGACCAACGACCAACGAATGAAAACACAAATGGGATTTAAAACATATATAAACATAGATTCTTCACAAAAACTTTACAAAAGGGTAGCAATCTAGTATAATTTAATGTTTATTTATAAAAAATTGCGTTGTAATTGCTAAAATGAGAGAAATTTGAGAAAATAAATTGGTCGTAGCAATCATATTGCAATTCGCAAATTTTAAGTATTTATGAGTATAGATTTTAGGAAATAATTTCAAAAAACAATCGTTCACATGATATTGATTTTTCAAAAAAAAAAAAACTTTGGATTTTTTTTTCAAGAAACCCAAAAAATGTTTTTTGAATACATATTTGTATATACAATATTATTTTTAACTTAAGAAGGCTATTGCTGAAATTTGTTGGTTAAAATCGTTAGAGTCGTTAATGAAAAAGCCGAAAATCAAAAAAACTGTTCTATGACATTAATATCATTTTACCCCTAAATTTTTTCTCACAAAAATGTAGTCAATGTATAATATCACACCTAATTTTTTTTATCAAAATCGTTAGAGCCGTTTTCGAGATAAATAAGATTATGTATGGGGGTACCGTTAGTCTTAGAGTTAAAAAAAAATCGATTTCCCCTCTAGGGAATGACCGAAGACCCTTAAGTATCGAGTTTGAAGAAAATAGGTCCAGTGACTTAGGCTCTAGATCGAAGTACAGACATATAGAAAGATAGATTGTCGGACGCACTTTATATAAAAGAAGGAACTAAAAAATTTGCATGCATTTTTGTACTTTTTGTTAAAATTATTTATATTCTTACTATTATTATTATTATTTTTTTCTTTTTCCTCTCTTTTTACATATTAAATAGTTCTTCATCTTTAATTTCATCTTCTTATTTTTATCAAAAATTATTTTTCTTTAATATGGGGGTAGTAGAAGACAATAAAAAACAAGACTGACTTCAAAGTCAGAGACACAGTTTCCCAATATTGAACAAGTTTATAATACTTTTGAAATGTCATCTATAAAACTCCCGACTTTTTGGGAGAAAGCACCAGCAGCATGGTTTATTGTTGTTGAAGCACAGTTCCCAACGAGAAAGATTACTAAAGATGACACTAAATATACATACAGTCTTGGCCAAATGTATTAGGCACCCCCAAAAAGATGCCATAATTTTAAAACAAGTAAAATTTAAAAAAACAAGTACCTATGCAGAAATGTGGTACATTTTTTTTTTATTAAAGAAAATTTAATATTTAGTACGGCCACCCCTCGCTTTTATGACTGCTGCTATTCGTTTAGGCATAGAGCTTACGAGCTTACGGCATTCGTCAGAACTTATTTTGAGCCATTCTTGCTCAACAACCTTTTTTAGCACCTCTTTTGATGTTGTTGGTTATTGTCGGACTTTACGCTTTAAAATTCACCATAGATGCTCAATTGGGTTCAGATCTGGGGACTAGGCAGGCCATGGAAGCAGGTCAATGCCATTTTCAGCAAACCATTTCATTGAGAGGGCGGACTTGTGACAGAGTGCATTGTCTTGCTGGAACAACACGCCCGCATATTTGTATCACCAAAAATTTGCTGGAAGGATAGCATCAGATTGTTTTCCATCAAATTAATGTATTTTTTTGAGTCCAAGCGACCCTCACAAATGAACATTTTGCCCACTCCGTCCGCAGCCATGAAACCCCAGATCATAACGCTTCCTCCTCAATGTTTAACGGTTGGAACTACACATTCTGCGTTGTATTCCTCACCAACTCGCCGCCTCACAAAGGTTACACCAGGGTTTCCAAACACCTATAAAAATAAAAAAAAAAAAATAATTTTTTTCAAAAGCTCAAATTAACTAAGTGGATGGCAATTTAAAACAGTTTTTAAAGTTTCCGATTTCAGAGCTTCATTATAATGCTTACTTCAAAGTTTAATTCATCTGACCACAAAACGTTAGTCCAATCTTCTTCAGTAAAGTTTTGGTATTTTTTTGCTCATTATAGCCGCAACTTTCTGTTTTTTTCTGAGAGCCATGGCTTTTTCCTCGCCTTGCAACCTTTCAATCGAACTTCTCCGAGTCTCCTTCTAACGGTTTTAGCCGAAATCTGTTTCCCACAACGTTGTGTTATGTCAGCAACTAGTCCATTTGATATTCTTTTTACGTTTTTTTTATAGAGGTTCGTATTAAAAACCGATTTTCGCTTACCGTGGTTACTTTTTTCCTGCCGGATTTTTTACGATTTAGATGGTATCCAGTTTTCCGCAACCGATCTAAGGCCTTTTGCACGGCACAACGCGAACAATTCATTCTCCAAGAGAATAGAGCGTAAGATATAGGGTGCCTAACACTTTTGGCCAAGACTGTACATATTAGCCTCACTACCAGTCGATGCTATAAACAATATAATAGACTGTTGAATAATCCTCCTGAAGACTTGACAATTTTTTTTTTAAGTTTTTCCTTCAATTTTTACTTGTGAGATATTTACATATGTATATATAGAATAGGGCTTTGGGTCAAACAATTCCGCCTGTGTGTATAATTGTAATTGAACTAATCTCTACAACCTAAATTGCTGAAGCGATTTGTATGAAAAAAAATGGCACTTATGTACAGTCCCTGGCCATATAATTATACGCACTGTGAATTTTTCAGAAATATGTGGGTTGTACTAGGGTATAAGCGATATTTTTGACTTTTAACCTTATAGAAAGCAACTTCTAATTTACTATTTTGAATTTGCTTTTGACATGCTAAAAAGTATCGTATACACAAGTGCTGCAACTCGAAGCGTGATTTTGTGGTTTAAGCGCTTTCATTCTCTATTTAATTGTTTTGAACAATAGAATTGATGGTTTCTTCGTGAGCAAGAAATCAATAGACACACGGTGACAGTTTAACCATGGGCAAAAGAGAAAACAAGTTGCGGAAGAATGGCCTTTTTACTCCAAGATCAGAAAGATGTTTAGCCACAATGCTGTGCTTTTAACATCTTAGCCAACAAAGCTCAGTTCTTATGTCGTCGCTGTGTAGAAAAATATAATCCTGAATGTGTACATTAGTACGATGTAAAAGGCATACTGGAGCAGGGCGTGTATGAAAAAGGCCGGATAACAGGCCTTATATGAGCCCTATTGAAAATGTGTTTGAGCTGATGAAGAGGGATCTGGCCAAGTTGATCACAACCAAAACGCATCTCTTGGAAAAAACATTAATGGGTGGAAGCATTATCCACAAGTGCAGCAAAGAGTTCAGGCTTGCATTGACAGCATGCCACGGAAAATTGAACCTCTCATAGGCGAAAAATAGGCTTAACTAAATATTAAAATTTCGTAGTATAAATATGGTGTTTTTAAATTGCTAACAATTAAAAAGTATTTTTATTATCGACTTTCTCATTTATGGCTCTACCGTTTTCTACCAAAAAAAAAATTATGCGGGACCTTCCTCGAACTTGAAATAATAATGTGTTTTATGTATGCTCTTTTTCTTAAAACCTTCGACACACATCTTATCAGTTACTTTGGATTCTAAAAAATTAATATTTGCCAGAATTTATTTTTAATTGAAAGCACGTTGCACTTGAATTGGCGATAATGAATGTGGGTACATGATGAGCGTGAAGAGTAAATCAAAAAAATATTCAGTTAAAATGAGTAAATATACTCAGAATTATGAAATACAGAATTTTAAACTTTGAAATACAGACAGTGTTGTTCCATGTAGACAAAAAATGTAGACTACACGATTGTCTACGTGTAGACAATTCAACGTATACAATTCATGATTGTCTACACGTTAATGTCAACAATGTAGACAATGTAGACATTCAATTTTTCTTATTATGTTTCGTTTAATAAATAATAAAATTAAAACAAATTTTATATTAATTCAATCTTTCACCTTGAAATTGTATTTATTTGAACACAGAAACGAAACCTGTAGTCTTCAAGAAAAATAAAATGCACGACTGGATCGCACGAACTTGCTCTTATGTAAAAGTACTTTGGAATTTAAGATACATTTTATAAATATAAAACATGAATTTAAAATGAAATTGCCGTCTGATTTCTAGAAAAGTATGAATTTATGCTAACAAACTTTAAAAATCGTTTTATTATTAAATAAATAAATTTTTTATATAAAAATTTCTTTAAAATTTGTCAAGAAAAAAATGTGGGATGTGAATTTGAAGTATTTAATAATATTGATTTTTGGAAATAATTTCAAAAAATAATCGTTCATAGGTTTTGAAGATATTGATTTTTCAAAAAAAAATTTTTTTTCAAAAAAACCCAACAACTAATTTTTCGAATATTTTTATATACAATATTATTTTAAACTTAGGGGGTCTCCTGCTGAAAATTTTTGGTTTAAATCGTTAGAGCCGTTAATGAGAAAGTCGAAAATCAAAAAAACGGTTCTATGACAGGTACCGTTAATAACATTTTGCCCCAAATTTTTTTTTTACCAAAACGTAGTCTATGTCCATAGTATCACACCTAATTTTTTTTATCAAAATCGTTAGAGCCGTTTTCGAGATAAATAAGATTTTGCATTACGGGTGTATGGGGGGTACCGTTAGTTTAAGAGCTAAAAAAAAAATTTCAATTTCCCCTCTAGGGAATCACCGAAGACCCATAACTACCGAGTTTGAAGAAAATAGGTCCAGTGGCTTAGGCTCTAGATCGAGGTACAGACATACAGACAGACAGACAGACAGACAGACAGACAGACAGACGGAATTGTCGGACCCACTTTATTCGTCTTCGCTATCATCGTAATGTCAACTTTGATCAAAATCTCGAGTTCGATTTTTTTTCCAAATGCAGAACTTGCCCTATAGTACCTATATCGCAAGTAAAAACTTATTATGAATAACACAGAACAAATTAACTATCGCCATACTGTGATTGGGATGGCTTACAGGCATTCATTTCGTAAATGAATGTGAAGGCAATTATTATTAGGATATAAATATGCTTTTTTTAACAAATTTTTATTGACACGGCTTTCTGCAGTATTTTGTAGATTTTTGTTGCACATACATAATTGTTATTTTTTTTCATTAAAAGAAAACCTAGTTGACCGAAACACATATCTTACTTGCATACTTTATTCGCAAAGAGACTCAATATTTGAATAAAAACTCAAATTAACACCTGAAATTTTCTTAAATGAAGTAAACAATGTGAGGGGGGAAATCAAGAATGACAGATGGGCTTGGCATGTTTTGTCTTCATTGTGTACATTGTCTACATTGTCGACATCATAGTCGACATTGTCTACATTGTATACATTGTCGACACAATTGTCTACGCATTAATGTAGACAATCAAAGTCGACACGTAGAGGAACAACACTGAATACAGAATATTAGATTTACAGAATTTAGGATTTTCAGAATCTAAAAAAAACTATCGACGACCCACACTTTTAATGTAAAAAATGGTTTTATCTTTCTGATTCCACTGAGTGAAAAATGTGTACTTAGAAAAGAGACTTTTTTTCTGCAATGTACATAATGTAAAGGCTGTTTTTTTTTCGGTTAACAGGACCATTTCGGGAAATTAATTGTTCGTCAAATGTGTTTCAATAAATTAATTGTAACGTGGCTAACACAACTCCAGCGTGAGTCTATTCTTTAAATTAATTGCCGTGGCGCGATGGATGTGTGCTCGCCTATGAATCCCATGATCACAGGTTCGATCCCTGCCGTCGTCTATGTCGTTTTAATTCCATTAAAAACCTTCTAAAAAATTGTCATCAATGGGTTGCTGGTTTACTCATTACATGTTGTTCAGGCATAACACTAACAACATGTAATTGAGTTAAATTAGTATGCTCAACAAGGATGAACACGAATAAAATAATGTGAATTATAAGCGACATAGAAATAAGACACGGCATTCTCCGCTTTAGTTCAGCCGCCATCCCTGGAGATAAAATATCTGAGACAACAACCTTCAGTCTCAGAACATCGTGCCACACATCTTTCCTATCCTTCTTTCTCTTCGGTAACTTCACGCCCGCGCTGTGTTGAAACATTTAAAGGGTAATCATAATCCCTTGAGCGCGGGTAGATTATAAAAAAAAAAAAAAAAAAAAAAAACTAATACAAAATATCGGAGAACTTTCAAATCCGCTGTCACAGAAAACAGAGTTGCCAATTTAATGTTCTCCGCCTCTAAAAGAAAACAGTAACTAAGGTTTGTAAAGTTGTGTGCTGGTTGCATTTTAATGTATGTACCGAATGAAGGAAATCTATGCGATGAGTACATAATACTCGTATTCTTGTTCTGAGGGCTTAAATTTTCATTTAGTGCGCTATATATCACGGAAAATGTAAATGTAGGAAGGTGTAATTATTTTGAATTTAATATGCTTGGGGTTTCCTAAGCGATTTTCATAAAATAATAATAATTCAAATCTATAGCTATTATAGCAATGTAGTATACGACCTTCCATCAACCCTGATCTAAATTAATATGTCTTTGTCATATCCAATGTCCAAAGTCCAACACAAACACAAACCTTTTCATAGATATAGATTATGTATCTTTAAAATCGTATAGATCTATAGATATAGTAAAATATATATCATCTGTTGTCCTCGTCATTAAATCAATATTGCATGCACTTTTCGTATTAAAAGTAAAACAACAGATACCATGAATGTGTTTACATACAGAGCATTAATTGATTCCAATGAAAGCCTTTAAATTAACAACTACCACTTTATTTCAGTTTGTTGATAACATCTCCATGATAAATATTTATTTTATTATGTTCAAAACACATTCGGCGAACTGCGTTCATTTTTATTTTTACTTTGTTATTTGTTTGAATTTGTCCATATGAATTGATTACTGAATAATAATTAAAAATATCATTTTACCTTGTTTGTCAATTATCAACAGGCAAATACATATCAAAGCTTTGTGAGAAAAATAAAAAAAAATACAAATAAAAATAAAAATAAAAAATGCTACAGGCATTAAATGGTATGTATTTTATTCAGATTAAATGAAGTACCTCTGAACCCTGGGATGTTGAATCAATCCAAGCAGAGTGTGGGGCAACATTATTGTATATGCTAAAAGAAGAAGAGGGGTGACCAAAACTGCCATATAATCTGTGAAAGTGGGTTTAGTATAGGAACTGAAGTGCCATTCAGCTAGCTTATTCATAAATTGCATAAACGGTGTAATAGGCTGTCCCATACATTATATATTTTTATACGTTTTATGTCCCAAGACGGTGTTTAGAGCGTGTATTACATATACCTATTGCTATTGCATATCTTTAAAACAGAATTTAATACAAAGACTTAATAATCCCTGGATATACAAAATCGTGTGGAGATTGATAATTCGAAAACTCAATACCCCCTATGCGATTGTACCTGAATGGTATTTTCATCGTAGAAACTGAAGAGTTGTCTAAATGCTTATAGAATGTCTATATCGATGGATGTAAGAAATTTAACATCCGTTCCGATCTGGCTACAGTTAATACGACGTTTAAGCTTAAGTATAACTCAAATCTTTGGACAGAGTTCAGAACAGAGCGTTAAAACTGATAGGGAACACAACTACCACGTAATTATTTACATGTATTCAACACCATCGGAATGTTTCATGTATATCCTTGTTTTATCGCAAGAGATACTCATAAAATCATTGGATTTTGGACGTCACGTAATATACAGAGATTCGTTTTTTAAATCAAACAACACGATAATGGAATTATTTTCCCGACATTGTTTTTCCTTAGCATTTCAATTTGCAAACTTTCAAAACCAATATTCAACGACACCTCCGCTCGTGCTGTGTTAAACCATTATAAGTGTCTCAATAATCCCTTGAGCGCGAATATAACATTATTTAAATGTCTGCCGCGGCTTCGCTTGGTTGTTCGTATCCAAAACGCCCAGTGGCCCAGTTTTCAAGAGCTCTGGTATATAAATCAGGCTGAATTTAGCCAATAGCCATTGGCTTTCAGGAAAATGAAAAAAATATACCACAAAGAAGTCTAACGGGGTCAAATCGCACAATCCGTGGGCCAATTCACATCGTGAGATAACCATGTTCGGAAATACCTCTTGCAAAATGTCCATTGCGGCACGGGATGTGTGATACGTAGCGCCAGAGCGCACAGTGCGTTGATTCAGTGCAAGATAAGGAAAAAATTCAAAACAGCTTGATTTTAATATATTTTTTTCTTAAATATTTGTTTTTTATTTCAACTTAAGCAAATATTGTTTAAGTAATATAAATAACCTTAAAAAAAATGTTTTAGTTTGATTGTTCACATTTGTTTCATAGTAAGAGTGGAAATGATCGAGCCAATCCTCATTTTTTTCCATAAATCGAAAACGGTTATTATAGCACTTTTGTCAGCGTTTATTAATATTTGCACACAGATTTGAAACACGTTTGTTCAAAAGTTGCTCTTGGTCCGGCTCCAAACTAAGGATAATTCTAAATTTATTTCGTATAAATTCTAATAAAACAGAAAATCGGTCGTTTGGATTAGAAAACCACATCTCAAACAGTTCCCTATTCGTACACATTTATCTATAAAAAGACGAGAAATAAACAGTTGTTACAAGGGGGGACGTGGACGGACGTGGATGAATGTTACCTTTTTGGAAAGATCGTATTTCCCACTTTATATCCTACTAACTTTTTTGATGAATACACGTGAATAAAAAGTGATGCTGCAGTTTGAAAATAAGCTGTTTTGGGAGAAATAAACCGTTACTTAACCGTTTTTAAAACGATCGAAGGGTTTCGAGTGCAAAAAAAAAAACAATAAAATATGTTTGGCTTACCCTTCTAAAGAGTATCCAATTAAAAACCGGTTTATTTGGAGCAATTTAACTCCGTGGTGCAGCGCTTCGTAGATCATCACTAAATGGCCTACTTTTGACATGTTACCTTTAAGAGGTTGTATAGCTTGCTGTAGTTGCATTTTACAGAAAAAAATTTTACAGTTCATCTAAATAAAGTTCTGGCTATAATTTTGCATTTTTCAAAACCGGTTTTAGAAGGTCATATTTTTTGACTTTTTTCCACTGGTCGCCGCACTGTCGCCGCCGCGCCGGCCGTTATCATATCGATACATTTGTGTTTCGTAATCGTGAGTGCATTTAGTTGCGATTATGGCCACATTCGGGGCTTAGGAAAAATGATTGTGCTGCAGATGTCCATACTGTAAAAAACTGGCCAGCAGTTTTGGCACTTAGTGAAACCCAGGTGGGTGAAAATTGTACATGGTTAGAGCTAAGTGCCTTTATTTTTCGCTCATGGCCTCGCCATATATGTATGTAATGATGTTGCTTACCAGCTTCAACCACAGTACGGCACTTTTTAGATACAAATTTTTATTTCGTGTCGTTTAAAATCTCCACCCGTAAGCGGATCATACTTACATGCATGTTTTATCTATCGCAGTCCAAGTTTGGAAAGCAATTCGACTTCAAATGAATTTGATGAAATGTCTGACTCTATCTAAAAAAGTGTTTCATTTTATCCGCAAAGTAAAACCGTTCTTACGGGCGATTTCAATGTGTACAATTCTTAGTAACTGCGTTATTCTGGTCTACCCGATGGAAGGTTTCCCGACTTTAATAACCTGACTCAGCTCGTTGACGAACCTACATGGAGTGCTGACGTTCAAGGTCAATCCGCGAACACTCGATACTTGTTTCTTTCTTCTGACCCTGATAAGTACGGTAATAGTGTATTGTAATATTTTTCCTAGGTTCGTTAAATAAAACTTATTACTCTTTCTAGTATTTCTTCTTTATTTTTCTTTCCAAATCACAACAATAAATCTCAATTTATAATCAACTCAAACACTTTATTCAAATTAAAATCACACTTGTTTTACACTTTCCACAATCCAATCCAATAAGCAGAGTTTTGCACACTTCCGTAATCAAAAATCAACTATGTCCCGCTCACCGTGAAAACTCCCTTATATACTCAAATTAGTTGTCCTCGAAGGATCTTGCATTGGAATGTTCTAGTTGCTTGGAATAAAGGGAAGTGCATATGACATTGGAAAAGAGCTTTTTTTTGTTCCTTTCATAAAGTAGATATGCAATGCTCAACCGATGATGGCGCTGTAGGAGTATAAAGCTCTGTTCGCAACAGTATTATCATCTCTAGGCACATCAGGCCCGTAAGAGAACCTCTTGGCAATAAGAGAAATCAATTGGAACAGTCTAAATGAGTTCTTCAGGAACTTTAACTGGTCACTTATGATTCCGATAGTGACGAAGACTCCACTGCAGATATGTTTGCAAATTTAATTTTTTCCGCAATAAGAAACTTTACGCCGAATATGGAAAATGCTCATATTCGTTTCCAGATTCACGGCCTTGTCCTTCGGATGTGGATCTAGAACGGCAACGGACATATGAAAAGCTTTTTAAATACCGATCTCGAAAGCATTGTTGAATGGGAAACCATAAGCCACGTGGAATTTATTGCTTCATAAACCCAATGTCTGCTGTCGTTGAAGACCCCGTGTCCCTATCAATGAGCGGGTGTAGTCTTATCTCTTCTGCTTTGACTTTTGAATTAAAGCTATGTCCCAGATGTGTAAAGGTAGTTGCTAAAGTTCCGTAATTACGCGAGAAGCTGTGGACTTTACACATAAGCCCGCCAACTATTAAGGGAATTCCACTCTCGTATATGTTTATCTTGGCGTTGTTCATAATTGTAAACTGAACTTGAAAGAAATTGTTATACAAAGAAGGAAAAAAATCTTTAGAATTTTTTGTTAAAAATGGGGTTACATCCCCGAACACATTCATAGAATGTAAACATAATATATGGTACTAATAAGTTCAATGCTTGATCTGGTGGCCAACCTTAGATGAATCCAATCAAAAACCATGACAGCCTTGTTTGTACCGGCACAACCAGTGCTATTAGAACTACATCAAAGGCAGCCCTAGAAATTTTCCTTCCATTAGCCCCGCTCTCAGCGCAACAAAAAGTTTACACTCAGATGGGTCCCAGAATAGAGTGATACATAGGGAAGGAATTCCCAGATGAACTGGCCGAAAGCGGATTATCTTTTGATGGGAGCCATAAAGCCAGAATTTCCTTGAAGCTGCAGAGATCAGATGGTCAACAATTTACAGCTATCGCATTTCAAAGGACCTATGGCCGAATATTTCGAGGAAGCAAATTTGAAAATTTCATTAAGATAATGCACTAGCTCTGAAGAAGCGGAGGAGGGCTCATCTCACAGGCTATCTAGAACCAGAAAAGCAGCCCCTGGAGAATATTTGTTAAACGAACTGGGTGAAATCTTTGTCCTGCCACTTAAGTAGATCCTAAGATTTATTCAAAATTCAGGATGGTTCGGGGAGGCATCAAATACCTAAACTCACCAAAGATTGTTGATCCTACCACTGACTAGGAATAACCGCCATTACTGATAGGAACTACTTTGAAGTAGTTAATGATATCATCCACCTCGCAATGAATACTAGCTCTACGAACGACACCATAGTGGAGATCCGACGAAAAATTGCCCTTACCAACCATCACTGCTAATGTTTGTAGAATTAATTGGGTTCAAAAATCCTTACGCTTAAGGCGAAGTATACGCTCTACAAAACCATTATATTGCTAGCCCTATCTTTTGGGGCTGAATATTCCATGATAAACAGAGAAGAAGTTACGAAATCAAAACAGTCGACTACATTCATTAGCCAATGGGCAACAATGCTCCAGTCAAAACACTCTTCGAATTCCAGTTCCCAGGTTAAAAGCGATAAGGAAGACCAAACCATCCCCAATGCCAGAAAGATTCGTCTAGATGACAAAAATCATCATTATCGTAGATGATGGAAGGTCGCAAAATTTCAGTAAACGAACCTTAATGAATCAGGAGCGATCTAAGTTGGTAAATAAGCTGGGTGTAGTTCAATATTTATTTTGACTGCATATTTAAAAGATATAGGTTCTTTAAACCTCGTATATGGTCCCCTGCTCTTTATTACAGTTCTTGATTACCTGCTTGAAGGCAAAGTGACGGATCCAAAAGTACATCAGTTATTCTTTGCTGCCATCATAAGTGAAGACCCGATATCCCTACAACGAGCACTTGACGTATGGGTGGATGTTCTAGAAGGAAGTGGGTACCGCATAAGCGCGAAAAAGACAGAATACCTATGCTGCCCATTTTCTGATCCACACAGGCCTATTCCAGACATTTATTTGAATGGAGTAGTGCTTCCCAAGTGTGAAAAGTTTAAATATCTGGGGTCTATGATAAATAACGAAGCTACTTGTGATGACGATATCAATCATCGCGTAAGCGTAGGGTGGATGAAGTGGCGGGAAAATTCTGCTATCTTCTGTGACCGAAAAATGGCCCCTAAGCTGAAAGGAAAGCTCTACACTTCAGTTGTGCGTCCAGCACTCACATACGGTTCACAATGTTGGAGGACAATGTACAAAAAGTATGAGAGTAAGCTAACGGCAGCTGAGATGAAGATGCTTCGTATGACAGCAGGAGTTACAAAGCTTGATCGAATTAGAAGTACGAAGATCCGAGAAAGCCTTCATGTTAAGAATACCATTTCCCAAAAAATTGAGCACGACCGACTCAGTTGGTATTGCCATGTTCAAAGGAGAGATCCTGAGAACCCCGTCAAAAAGGCAATATCATACAACGTTCCAATTCGGAATAAAAAGAAAGGTAGGCCTAAACACTCCTGGTACAAACAAATGCAAAAACACCAGCATTCAGTTGGCCTCAGAAATGGAACAATACAAAACCGGGAGGCTTGCCGCCGATTTCTGAGGTCAACCCGGCGAACCCCACAGGCGGATCACTAGTGTGAAGCAGATACGTGGGAGAGTTATGATTCCCTCGACATCGAGATCATAACAGCGCCGAATCAAAGGAAGAAGAAGATGGTTTTGAAATTATATTTAAAACATATGCACATCCGTAGAGGGATATTTAAAATTAAAGGCCATGACTTAAACTCTCAACTATTTATGTGTGAGCGGTTAGCAGGAATGGAGCGGTCTTTTCTGCCGGTTCTAAACGACTAAGATGAGCAGCTCTTGGAGAATTTGTCACTTTCTCGCAAGAGGCAGTACGCTCTTGAAAAACATTTTGCAGCGGCTAAGAATCGAACCCACGACCCTCGGCATGATGGTCCAACGTACGAAGCATTATGCAACGGGGTACTACAAAACCGTGAGTGGTATGTAAATATGTGAAATCATCTTTGTTATATTTTAAGTACCTTTTCTAAAAAAAAATTGTTTATAACGGACATGCAAAAAGTGAAGAAACTCCAAACACAAATCTTTAGTTATGGGAGCAAAAATATAAAAGAAACAATTTTATGTTTATAATTGTGAAGAGCAGTGACTTTAAAGTCACAATAAAGGCAAGAACAATTCAAAGTATAAAACGCCACCCACATCACTTTTATGTATTTAGGGACTTCTTCTATTAAGTCTTTAATGTCGAAAGTAATATTTTTTGGATTTTTAAAAATCCGATATGTATTTCAAAAACAGCCGGTCAATATTCTTGTTTGTACAATAATACATTTTCTTTTTCACAGTCGAGACTCATAATTGCTTAACAACGTAATTCTTAAAGTTCTATTAAACTCATCTTTTGGGTTTAGCTAAACAAAAAGATATAACAAAATCTAATGTCCTCATATTTCTCAGGTTCAATAAAAAAAATCATGTATATCATTCAATTAAAACGAAGGCTCTTTTATATAACATTTTGTTTTCATAAATCACGGCTTTCTCAGTCGAATGGTATATCACATAAAAGCATGTTGGACAGTCAAGAAGACCACTAAGCAAGAAAAACAGAAACGAGACTAGAATGGAAATAGGAATTTTATTTGCAAGAGCATATCGAGAAAAATAGAAAAACAGGACCATGAATGTAGCTATAGCTACCTATACGTTTACTTATCTCCAACGATATGTGATATTATAGGTATAACATCAAAGTGCGTACCCTAGAAATTCTCTTCATAGCCAGATTGAGTTTCTATTTGATGATGGTCAAATGGTAGAGATCGGGAAGTTAATAGTGTCGATGTTGTATTAATTTATTGCAGATGGAAGCGGGCAGTGGGGGAGATGAACCTGAGATACATGTGTCCATTAATATTTGGTGAAAACAATGAGACGGAGCCATGTGTACATATGTAATTGTATGTGGTGAGGAAAGCGTTTTGATTACGAACCTTCTAAAACCGATATATTAGAATTATTGCAACTTAAATTACTTACACTTTTAGAAAGAAATCTATGTCCATTCTTGCTTAAATTTATCAAAGGTTTTTAATTAATTTTAATTAAAATTAAAAAAAAATCCCTGTTGTGCAAAGGTATCCATCATGTTCACAACCTTGACATTATTAAGTTACCGAGACCTCAACTTCCTGACATACTTGTATCGACGATATAATATTTAAGAAGGATTTTATAAACTCGGTGCCGTGAATTAAGGTAGAGAGAAATAAGTTAGAATCGAATTTATTTCCACTTTATATTGGAAATAATGTCGAATTTTATCTTTTTTCATAGTCGAATTATATAAAATATATGGAAATAAAGTCGATTCTACCTTATTTCTCTCTACCTTAATTCACGGCACCTAAAAACTCTATATACTAATGAATTAAATCAGCCAAGTAGAAGACTTGGACTTTTTATAAGCTATTTTGAATCTACTACGGGGCCCTTGACAACATATTTCGACCATCACAATATTGAAAGCATTCATTTCAGACCTCATTCAACTTCATTCAACAGAAGCTTCTAAAAAGTTTAAATACATAGACGCAAAATTTAAGTTGAATTAAAGCTGTTTTAGTATGAAACAGGGTTAAAACAATGATTTTGCAATTTTTAATCGAATATACTCGTAGCATCGTTCCAACCTTTTATTTATTTAGTATCGTGGTATTTACACAAACGCCACAAAAGGTCTGCTTACTTAGTTTATTGCACGAAGTGTCATTGCGTTATGTGTGTTCAGAAGCAAAATAATATGCTGTTTAAAATTTTGCGCCATAGTATTTTGTGTATCATCGAAACCCGCAGTGCACAAGAAATTGTCTGCCAACTTTGTCATGCAAAATGTGCTTAAAAGAGCTCTTCTTTTCATCACAGTAGAATTTTATGATTGACTCTGTCAAAGATTTTGGCAAAGTCGGTAAAAATAATGTCAGTTTGGAACCCTCTTTCCATATTACTTATAATAATTGCATTCACCATCATAGTTAAGTTAGTTGTAGTTACGATATAGAAATGTATTCAAATAGTCAAATTTGCGCTGACAATCAATATATTTATTTCGTATACATATTTAGATTTTCTTTTTTATTTTTGTATGCTTTATTCTTTTCATTTTTGAGTTTCGTATGGAAAGGTCTGTTCATTCTCTATTCAGAATCGAAAACTGCAACCCGTTACGAGCCTTGGTTGCGGAAATATCTCCATCCGCATCCGATGACTTTTATAGATTTGGGTCAATTTTCAGTAAAATCACTTTGGGTGGCCATATTTCGATAACCAGGCCTCGCAGAACCTTCTGGTTTCCACTCGTGAATAGCTCCTACAAAATTGACTAGAAATTTTGAAAACCGCAACCTTTTACAAGGCCTGGTTTCGAAAATATCGCCACCCAAACACATTGTTAGGTAGTTAAAGCTCAAAAATCTGTGGAATAAGTGAAATCACTTTGGATGGCCATATTTCGATAACCAGATCACGCAGGACGATTTAGTTTGCATGTGTGTGTAGGTATTGAATAGACCCTTCGTTTGATGTACCATATATTTCGGTGGAATTGGTGAACTTCGAAAAAATAATGATTTTTAAGGACAAGTGGTTAGTCCATGATTTTTCCCAAAATCAATAAGAAAAAAAAATTTGAGTTTGGCACATCCATGGAAAGGTCTGTTCATTCTCTATTCAGAATCGAAAACTGCAACCCGTTACGAGCCTTGGTTGCGGAAATATCTCCATCCGCATCCGATGACTTTTATAGATTTGGGTCAATTTTCAGTAAAATCAATTTGGGTGGCCATATTTCGATAACCAGGCCTCGCAGAGCCTTCTGGTTTTCACTCGTGAATAGCTCTTACAAAATTGACTAGAAATTTTGAAAACCGCAACCTTTTACAAGGCCTGGTTTCGAAAATATCGCCACCCAAACACATTGTTAGGTAGTTAAAGCTCAAAAATCTGTGGAATAAGTGAAATCACTTTGGATGGCCATATTTCGATAACCAGATCACGCAGGACGATTTAGTTTGCATGTGTGTGTAGGTATTGAATAGACCCTTCGTTTGATGTACCATATATTTCGGTGGGATTGGTGAACTTCGAAAAAATAATGATTTTTAAAGACAAGTGGTTAGTCCATGATTTTTCCCAAAATCAATAAGAAAAAAAAATTTGAGTTTGGCACATCCATGGAAAGGTCTGTTCATTCTCTATTCAGAATCGAAAACTGCAACCCGTTACGAGCCTTGGTTGCGGAAATATCTCCATCCGCATTCGATGACTTTTATTGATTTGGGTCAATTTTCAGTAAAATCACTTTGGGTGGCCATATTTCGATAACCAGGCCTCGCAGAACATTCTGGTTTTCACTCGTGAATAGCTCTTACAAAATTGACTAGAAATTTTGAAAACCGCAACCTTTTACAAGGCCTGGGGGTCGATTCTCGTTCTGTGAAGCTGTGAAGTGAAAAATGTTATCACGCGTTCACACTGAATGCGATTCTCGATGTGTGAAAAAGTGATGACAAATGTCAAAATTTTTTCATATGATGATTTTTTTATCACAGTCAAATCATTCTGTGAAGAACTGTGAAAAGCGATGGAAGCAAAAAATAAACGAGGAGCGAAAGCCTCAGAGACCCAAAAAATATTTTTAGTGGAGTTTTTGGAAGAAAGACCGGATTTGGCAAATGACAAGTAAGTAATAATATATTTTTATATAATTTATGTACATATTTATATAAATTTATATTTACATATATATTTTTCTTGTTTTATTGTAAAAAAAGATTACTGAAACGACAAATACAAATAATTTACAGATTCACAACAGCCGACGGTGCCCATTTCCGTGATAATGAATGGAAGGTTCTTAGTGAAAAATTGAATGGCTTAGGAGGTGCATTGAAGGATGGGTTCAAGTGGAGAAAATATTGGAAAGATTTGACGTGAGTTAAAAAATAATTTTTAAGTTATTATATCTAAGCAATTTTTTTTAACAGAATAAGTGTGCGGAGCCGAGATAGTGCTATAAAAGAGCAGCGTCGTAAAAGCGGCATAAATGGTGTCATTCCAAAACGAGAGCTCTCCGAAATTGAACGAAGAATAATTGGAATTATAACAACAGAAGCCGTGGAGGGTGTTTCAAGCTTCGTCAGTGAAATAGGCTTTGAACCCATAATAGTGGCACAACCGGTAGACGAATGTCCCTTGAACGTTGAACCAGCAACAGGATCTCACCAAGCTGCACCCCAAGGACATTCTGAGCCAATCGAAGAGGCTGTACCTTCTACATCAAGAAGGCAACAAAAAAGAAAAAAAACTTTGTCTAGCACAACAGACGACTGCTTCAAATTCTTTAAAGAAATAGAATTAAAGAAATTGAAGTTGGAGGAGAGAAAGGTCGAGTTGATGGAAGAAAGCAACCGAACACAATTGGAGATAAAAATCAAGTTGGATCAACTCCTACAAGAATTACAAAAATAAAAAAATTATTTAAACCAAACTATTTTCTGCATTATTTATTTTTTTTTTTAATTTTATAATCTCTTCTTTATTTTTTCAACGAGCAAATGCTTGGCCAACAATTCTGCTTCGAGTACGTCTTCCCTCTGGTAAAACTTGTGTTGAGATGGAGTTTTCATCATCGTCGACATTTAAATCACCTTCATCATTTTCCATTTCTACATCCTGCAAAAATGGAATTCGGGCTTTAATCAATGCATTGTGGAGCACAATGCAAGCGTTGATTATGATTCCTGCTTTAGCTGGGCAATAAAATAATACCCTTTCTTTAGACAGACAGCGAAATCGGCTTTTAAGTACACCAATACATCGCTCCACAAGTGCTCTTGTCTGCTTATGAGTTGCGTTGTATCTGTCCTCCGCCTCGGAGGTAGCCGTAAGAATAGGAGTCATAAGCCACGGCTGCAATGGGTAGCCACTGTCTCCTAATAGCCAAAAGTTTCTTTCTCCTCCATTATATAGATCTTCAAGCGTTGATTTAACTCTTGAGCGTCGCCAAACGTATGCATCGTGGGCTGTTCCTCCATATTGTGCGTTAGCACTAAAAATAACAAAATCCGCTCCACATACGATTTGAACATTCATCGAATGCCCGCCTTTCCTGCAGTAGAAAACGTGTTCAATTTCTCTTCTAGGAGCTGAGACTTTTATGTGCGTCCCATCAACTAATCCCACCACACCGGGGAAACCATATTTTTCGTAAAATTTCGCCTTTATACCAGGAAATTCATCTCTACTAGGAAACTTCACATATCTGTGGGCTATTCTGTTCAATGCCATGGAAATTTCCGCAACACAGCGACTTACTGAAGTCTGGGACAATGAAGACAAGGAATCTTGACCAACAGCACGTTGAAAACTACCAGTGGCGAAAAACCTCAAAGCACTCAACACTTTCACATGGCTTGGAAGCCCATTCATTCGTTGATTTAAATTCAGGAATGGTTTTAGTTCCTCTATTAAGTCCATGCATAGTTGTTTTGGGAATCTGTAAAGCTGAATGAAGTGCTCCTCAGTTGTAACTTCGAATGGATTCTGCCTATCTCGAAGGGTACGCCGCAGTATTTTCAATTTGTTCCTAGAAAAGAATGATTATAATTTTTCTTCCAAACCAAGCAACAATTAAATAAAAGTAAATACCTTTCTTCAGTACGGCGTCTATTATTAACAATTATTTGAATTAATATTCCGGACATTTTTCGCAAAAAAGAAAACAGAAATAAAATATATTTGCTTTTACACAAAGAAGCAAACACAATACTGACAGAAAACTGACATTATTTATCATTTAGTACTTTTTAGTACACTGTTTGACAGATGTTTTTCATAATGAGTTCAAGAATCGCCTTAGGCCCGTTCATGAAGTGATAAAATGAAAAATCTCTATGATAACTGAAATGATAATTTTTTTATCACTTCACAGTTTCACAGATAGAGAATTGACCCCCTGGTTTCGAAAATATCGCCACCCAAACACATTGTTAGGTAGTTAAAGCTCAAAAATCTGTGGAATCAGTGAAATCACTTTGGATGGCCATATTTCGATAACCAGATCACGCAGGATTTTTAAAGACAAGTGGTTAGTCCATGATTTTTCCCAAAATCAATAAGAAAAAAAAATTTGAGTTTGGCACATCCATGAAGTCTCCTATTATACCAGTAGGGTTAGAATTAGTTTTTAAATATTTTGTCGGTACATACTTTTCAACTGCATTATTTAAAATATTTGTAAAAATAGGGAAAAATAACATGTTGTAAATTTAAATTATCTAAAATATTTTTAGAATTCCGCAAGTGTAAATTATAAAGCTCTAATGGACTTTTAGGAGGTATATAACTCGCTAAAACATACAATTGATTTTCGTCTATTTGTATAGAAACAATAAGCTGATCAACATCCAGGTTAGAGAAAGGAAAGTTTGATTGCAAGTGAATTGCTTTACATGGAAATGAAGCCCGAACTGCAATCAATACTCCACCTCGCCTTTCCATTCCTGTTTTTAGTTTACATCTATCCTTTCTTAACACAGTATACAAATTTAAAAAAAAAAATTCAGATGTTAAATGATTCTCAGATAACCAAGTCTCAGTTAAAATTATAATATCGTAAATACATGTAGATAAAGAAAGATACTCGTATACTGAATCAAGTCTAGTTTTAACCCACCTACGTTTTGATAATAAAATGAAAGTTTACTTTTTCCAAAATGAGACGATGATGATTCTCCAGCAGATACGGCAACAGCAGCATCAACAATATTATTAATTATGTTGTACGGATTTGAGAAGAGAGCTTGTCGTTTTTTGGATAGTTTATAAACTGTTTAACTTAAACTGAAAACGGCCATATAGAACTGTTTTTTAACAAATCATTAAGAAGAGTCGAAGGCACGCTTAGTTTGAAGTTGACATGTTTAATTTCATATTTTGGGATACCTTTTTTAATTAATTTAAAACACTTTAAAAGGTTTATTGGTATACCAGTTTTAGTTGAAACATAGTTAATAATATCTTCACATTTTGTTTCCTTATTGAATTTTGAAATATGTATGTAGCCACTTCGAGGTGACAACAATATTAAGAGAAGAGTTCATATCAGTTCAAATAATGGCACTAGGTTCATTTTTGTTCGATTTAGCAGATTGAAATGGGCTTTGATTTGCACTGATCACATTTATAGAATATGGTTTTTTATGATTTTATAATTAGTAGATCGGATTCTTTTATTTTAGTACAACTAGTGTGAATAAGAGCATTGCAAATATCACATTTAATTGAGTTATCTAAAGCTACCGAAATTTTATAACTAATTTTAAAATTACCCCAAAATCACCACTGAAAGTTTTTGAATCCATTTCGATTTCTTCCAATAAATAAGAATCGAATAAATTAGAGTTTCTCATATATTTCTTGAATCACACCAGTTCTTCCATAAGATCGCTGAAAACTGTCGGTGTTAAACTCTGGCTTTTTAAAAAATGAACGTATGTATATGTATATGTATATGTATATAATTTTGAAATAATGTAAGTCCAAAGATTATACAAAATATAAATTGGAATACAAAATAAACAAATCAAACAGTATTTTCTTCAATACGTTCATTTTTAAGTTTAAACCAAACCGAACACTAATAAGTGGAAACTTAGAGCGCCCGCGCCGCACAGGTCCAGAAAGTTAGTCATAAGCAGGACAAGAATTTTTATGAACTAAAAAACACAAAATATGCAAATACAATGGGACTTAAATGGCGCTTAAAAAATTCAAAATTCAAAATTAAAAAATCTGTCTTTTATTTAACAAAATAGATATAAAATAAACTAAAAAAATTATATTCCAATCTCATTTAAATGAGGACTAATTGTCTTAATTCCTTGAATATGTCTTGTTCATATATATCATAAAAATTTTTTTTGAATTTTTGAAAAGAAAAACTTTTAAAAATTAAAATTGATTTTTCAACGTCAACTCAACAGATGTAACAGGAGCATTCGTGAATGAAAGAATTTCACATATTGAATAGTTCTTTAGGTTTTCTTCTTCGTTTTTATTTAAAACATTTTCAATTTTCTTCAAAATAATGAACCTTCAACTGAATTAATTTTGGCAAATGTATCTTCCATCACAACAATTTGAGTGAGTTCCACTTTCATTAAGAAATCCATAGTTGAAACTTATAAAAACTGGTTGGTGACTGGTTACTTAATTCCTTTTATTTTTTTAACAGAAAGAGCTTCAGAACCATCTAACTTTTGACTACTCTTTGAAGTTATTAACCATTTCTCATTCAAAGTAATTTGTTTTGATAAAAGGCGTTTTTCTTTTTCTGAGCAGAGCTTGAGCATGTCGAGTAACCTATGAGCAGAGTTTGACGAGAGATCTCCGATTTATTTATGATACACACTGGAGCACTGAGCTTTCAAAGGCGCCGATCTCCACTTATATATTGTTTTTTTTTTCGCCTTCTGTCTCTATCTTATGACTGGAAAATAAAATGTACGACTGGATCGCACGAACTTGCTCTTACGCAAAAGTACTTTGGAATTTAAAATACATTTTATAAATGTAAAACATTTAATGAGATAAAAATGTTCAAATGTATCTGATTAATCCTTTTAATATTAAAGTAATTTTTTATATAACAAATTTCCTTAAAATTTTTCGAGAATAAAATTTGGGATGCCATAAGTGTTTAGTAGTTTAGATTTTAGAAATAGTTTCAAAAAATAATCGTTCACACGTATTAAAGATATTGGTTTTTCAAAAATCCCAAAAAAATATTTTACAATATTTGTATATACAATATTATTTTAAACTTAAGGGGACTCCTGCTGAAAATTTTTGGTTAAAATCGTTAGAGCCGTTGATGAGAAAGCCAAAAAATCAAAAGACGGTTCTATGACAGGTACCGTTAATAACAAAATTTTTGTTGACCAAAATTTTGTCCACGTCCATAATATCACACCTAATTTTTTTTATCAAAATCGTTAGAGCCGTTTTCGAGATAAATAAGATTTTGCATTACGGGTGTATGGGGGGTACCGTTAGTTTTAGAGCTAAAAAAAAAATTTCAATTTCTCCTCTAGGGAATCACCGAAGACCCATAACTACCGAGTTTGAAGAAAATAGGTCCAGTGGCTTAGGCTCTAGATCCAGGTACAGACATACAGACATACAGACAGACAGACGGAATTGCCGGACCCACTTTTCTTGTCTTCGCTATCATCGTAATGTCAACTTTGATCAAAATCTCGAGTTCTATTTTTTTTCCAAATGCAGAACTTGCCCTATAGTACCTAAATTCTAACATAGAAATCCTTGCCCTGGTCATAAGTTCTTGACAAGTAATTCCAATAGAGATGTTTTTGAGTCCCAATGACTACTTCACCCCATAAATCAGGATTAGTTGCTTTAGCACATCTCACCAAGCTGCCTAGTTTGGCACAGTGTAGATGGTTTCGGAACCGTGTGATTCTCCGGTTGAGTGAGTGATCCGTTTCCTGATGATGGCTGTACACACATCAAAACCGACTATATCATTCTTTTTTGAACTCAATCGAAACAGGACAACTCCGTGAGGATATGTTTCATGTTATATTTATCATATCAACTTTATCTACAGGTTCAAACGAGTTGTGTTATTAAGCGCTAATTGGGCCACACGGCTGCCTACAGTTGTAGTAGAATTTGTAGCAAAAGATGGGAAACCAGACCCAAAACCATTCACAGGCACACAGAAGGCCAAAACCAATCTTATAACCATGACAGTGGCATATTACGAAGGCGCCACTAAACAACATCCAAACATTTATTCCGAATGCGAGATGAGATGGCAAATGAAATGGGTTATATGCTTTAATTATTAGTTATTGTTTTGCGAAATATTGCACTAACTGTTTTTGTTTTAAAATTAACCTTATGATGGAGCTATATTGTTTGAACATGGATACAATCAATTAACGATCAGCAGTGTAGTTTTATTATTTATTTACGGCGCACGAAATTCAATTTACACCGCCAAATTTCTGCGAAAAATGGATATCCAAATATTTTTCTGCACTTGATGTAAGTTGAATCCTGTTTTCGACAGGTAAAATAATGACATTTGCTTGTAGGGACGAACATTTATGTTCATTTTACGGAAAAATTGATATGTGTACTGACAAATTGATAAATTGTGTTGAAAAGGTGAAATAATAGAGATTTTTTATTTTAGCATCATACAATATTCATTTGACTCACAAAAAAATATTTAAAAAATCACCTTCAAAATGTCTGCACCCAATTTGCCTTATTTTATGGAAAGCTAACCTTTTATATTCTTTGTGAACCAATGTTGAAATTTTTTTTAGAATGTGAAGAAGCCATTCTGAAAAATCCTGCAGAGTTTGCATGGGCTGAATTGAGCAAATTTTAAATATATATTTTATCAAGAAAATGGTGATGTGAAGAACACATTCTCGAATAAAAAAAAAATAAAAAAAAAAAACTGTATGAGAGCCGAAACTTGCAGTGTAAGAATATTTGTTGACAAGAGGCAACCTTGTAAAAGAGTATTGGGAATAACCTGAGAGTAAAATGCGGTTAAACCCAATGCTTTTATAGATGTATCTCATTTTCAGTAATATCCGTTATTTTTAGATTGACGTTTCCGTTGCAAAAATACATTCAATTTCCTCCATACCGACATTCAAGAACATGTGCAAATGATTTCGTTGTTTGCTAAAAGTGGGTCTTCTGCTCGAAGAACATTTCGCGGGCTTCCCTCATTTTACAGTCGCCAAATTTGTCTGAGGGGTTTTTTTTTGCAATTTGGTGAAAAAATTTGAATCGATAGTTTCAGTGAACAATCCAACAATACTCGATATATGTTATTCAATAAAAACGTAAGATGCAGCTATCCGTCAGAGTGTGCAGGAGAATCCGGGCAGTCAATTCCGCGTAGCTTAAGAGAACTCTGCCTTTCGCAGACCACAACTTGGCGAATTTCGCGTCATGACTTAGGCCTACCGCACCATACAATCCATGTGTTTTGAAATAATGACCATAAACGACGACATGTGTTTGCAAGCTGGACTCTCCTTAATCTTGTCGGAAAAATAAATTTCAGCGACTAGGCCCATTTCTGGATGAATAGATTCGTCAACAAGCAAATTGTGGATTTTTGGACAATCACACAAGACAATCCGTACGAGATCCACTAAATTGCAATGTATCACTGTTGTGGATTTTGGGCTGGCGGCATCATCGGTCAGGCCATAACCGTCAACAGCGACCCCGAATTAGATGAAACCGATGACAGGATGGCGGGCGGCGCTCGCGGCGGTGCCTTATACGAAAATCTACGTTGTCAATATTGCAGTCGAGATTTTCAATATGAAAGTCACGGTTTTCAATTTTAAAATAGATAAATGGAATTTTTCATATTGACAATTCCAATTTTGTTGTCTTTTCTTTTTTTTCCAATTTGGTTAGCAAAATTGTCAATATGACAAGCGTTTTTGGTTCATTGTTACCTTAAAGGCCATTCAGGTACCATTTTAAACATTTTTATTACAAAACATGGTCTTTGATTATATCTATGATGTGAATGAAATATCCTTGGCAATAAGAACATTTTTCAAAGGACAGGAAGCCAAATGATTATACACTTATGCATACATATATGTATGTATGTATTTTCTAAGCCACGAAATTAAATTCTTTTTTGCTGAATTTAGACTTAATTCCATATGTCCTTTTTTATTATTGCCCATCTACGAATTGAAGTTGTAGTAGTCATCGTCCTTGCAATCGGCATCGCCATCGTGGTCGTCTTTATCGACATATAGATTTCGTCTTATTTTGCAAATGAATTTCTAATGTAATTTAACTGAGAATAAATTCTTCTTGATTTTTCTCTGTGCCACAAAAAAACCTTCATGTTCGTCCTGGCTGAGAAAATTTATTTATATGAGCTGTAAGTTTCCATGTGTGTGAGTTTGTGTGTCTGCTGGCGCTGGATTGGGACTCACAAGAACTGATAAAATCTATTTTTATCTGTGAAAGTTCTTTTTGGTACGGCAGTTGAAATAAAATAATATGTGTTTCGTTTTTTTTCTTCTTCTTTCCCTTTTTCATTCCTCTTTATGAGGAAGTTTGAGAAGCATTTTAAGTGGAAACCGCTGGTAAAATGGCACAGCTGATGCCGATTCAGATACCGAAAATTGAATTAAATCAAATGAAAGTTATATAACGCGTGTTTCTTTTTTAGTCCAGTTCAGAGCAGAACCTGAGTTATCTGTTATTCTAAAAAAAATTGTATTTATTTTTCCCTGCTGAACATGTTCAAAATGCACTCTATGGGCTCCAAATAAAATAACAGAACAGAAGGAATGAAATGCTAAATACGCCACTCTTATGACACTAGGGCATATAAAATCAATGCAATTAAAATAGCGGATGAGGGAGTTGCGCTGGTGCAGGAGATGAAATAAAGAGGTTTTCAAATTTCAATTGGCGCGGGTAGATTTTGGCGGCCTATAGCAGCGTTTGGAAGAGAAAAATCATCTTTAGCGACGAGGTGCATTTTTTGATGAATAGCTAAATTGACGTAATTGACACAAGGACACCAGGTGACAATGCATCCTCAAAAAGTTGCCGTTTGGTCCGTACTTTTAAGAAAATGACGTTGATGGACCATATAGACCTATTTAGACACCATGTGGTTCTAGCAGGACCGCGCCACTTCTACACAGCGGGCACCACTATTGGCATTCAACATCTACTCAACTAAATTAATCATATCTATGCTCAGTTCGTGTTCAAGGGTGTTTCATGATTAAATCATAGTGCTCGGCACACAATCTGCTCAAAGTTAAAAACTGATTATAAAACGTCAATATAGCTACACAAATAAAGAGAATACACCCCAACAGCCTTTTTTGTTTTAATTTTTCACTATTACTGGGTTCAACCTCGGAATGGTTAAACCGAGCCGAAGCACTTACTTCGGGTTTACGCCACGTCAAACAAATCCTTATTAAAAATTATTTTCTTAGCCGTATTAGCTACGCCTTCCCTATGTCAAATATACTGGGAAAAAAAGTGACAAATCTAAAACTCTGGTCATTATACACCAAAATCAAACCCCAGCTTATTTCCATTATTATTCATTTTATTATCATTGTATGCATATTGGAAATTGGATACGTTTAAAATTGGATTGTATAAAGTTCAAATCCAATAAATGAATGTACCAACTACATTGCGTTCCCAATACCGTACAACTGTTAGAGCGTTTGGAAAATGTAAATAATTTATTATTGCAAAATATCTATCCTTTTTGTCTTAGTAAGAAACGAAAAAAAATGCTTTCACTCCTTTTTGTAAATTTCACAAGATGTCATCTCAAACTGACATTTAGATATTAAAACGGCCTTAAACCTCCTATGAACCAGTTTCAGCTTATTCCACCGCTATTCATCGTGCGTTTTCATTATAAATAAGGTTTTCAGGATTAGAGCCGTTGTAAAGTAACTTTACGAGTTAGTAAATAAGGCTGCAAGTGGGTTAAATATCCTAATCATACATATAATATTAGAAGAACGATTTTGCAAAACAAGTTTCATATATTGTATTTTGTTTTAGGTCCTCAGACCTATTACGTCCGTGTGGTTCCCCTTGCGGGGCATAGGGCCTCCACTACTTCTACGCGCCATCGTGTACGGTTTCTGGAGATGTACCTCAGCTCTCTCCAACTCTTCCCCAGTTGTGCTGATTCCTCTTCGACCGTTCTTCGCCAAATACTTCTGGGTCGGCCCATTCCTCTGCCTCGCTGCGTGAGAGGGTTCCTTTGCATCGCTTGACTCGCAATGCACTCGTGGCCTTTTCGAAGCGTATGTCCAATCCACTGCCACTTACGTTTTCGCATTATAGAGTCGATGGGTTCCTGACCTGTCCTCGCATGAAGTTCATCATTGGAGATACGGTTAGGCCAGAAAATCCGCAAGATGTTACGCAGACATCTATTTACGAACGTTTGCAGCTTTCTTGTGACAGTGGGTGTTACTTTCCATGTACTGCATCCATAAAGAAGAACGGATTCTACATTGGAACGGAACAGTCGTAGCTTGGTCTTTAGGCTTATAGAGTTGTTTCTCCATATTTTGGACAGCATTCCGAACGCAGCCTTTGCTTTCCCGATTCGGCTGGTTATGTCTAGTTCGGTCCCGCCATCAGTAGAGACAATACTCCCAAGGTATTGAAAACTCTCTACCGTCTCTACTGGTTGTCCAGAAATATCTATTTGAGTAGATGAGGAAGTTACAAGGCTGATCCTTTTAGTTTTTGCCGTATTGATCTTAAGCCCGACGGTTTCGGCTTCTCTCTCCACCCTTGTTGTCATTTGATGGAGATCCATGATCCTATGAGAGAGTAAGCACACGTCATCCGCGTAGTCTAGATGTTTCAGGTGTGATAGCAGATTCCACTGAATTCCTCCATTTAAAGTCGACAAGGCTGCATGCAGCACATCACTTATTACCAACAGGAACAGTATTGGTGACAGTATACAACCTTGTCTAACGCCACTTTGGATTTCAAACCCCTCTGACAACCGTCCTTTATGCAGAACGTGACATTTGGATCCTTCATATGTAGCCTTGATTATAGCGATCAATTTATCCGGAATGCCTCTCCTGCGCAAGGCAAGCCAAATAAATTCTCTATTGACACTGTCAAACGCCTTTTCGAAATCGATGAACAGCAGGTGAAGTGGTGATCGATATTCAACGCACTGTTCGATGATGATCCGCAAAGTGTTGATGTGATCCACGCAGGAAGATCCAGTGCGGAAACCTGCTTGTTCGGCGTCAAGCGTGTCTTCTAGGTGGTCTTTTATTCGACCTAGGACGATTTTTGCTATAACCTTCGCTACAGCAGGCAGCACGCAGATTCCCCTCCAGTTTTCGCACTGCGTAAGGTCTCCTTTCTTTGGAAGCTTGACAATCATCCCCTTTTTCCACTCCTCAGGAAAACTTTCTGTTTCCCAAGCTCTTTCTATGAGTGGGTGCAGGAGCTCAGACGATGTTGTTGGCGCTGCTCGTAAGAGCTCTGCGGGAAT
Organism: Chrysotoxum bicinctum; assembly: GCA_911387755.1. NCBI lineage: Eukaryota > Metazoa > Arthropoda > Insecta > Diptera > Syrphidae > Chrysotoxum > Chrysotoxum bicinctum. The sequence goes on along the minus strand of OU426991.1, from coordinate 9,466,009 downwards.
ACCGTCAAGTCCAACCGCTTTGTTGTTCTTCAGTGCTCTGATTGCGTTTAAGATTTCTTCTCTACTGGGGGGTACAGTGCGTATTCGGGAATTTGTTACTACGGATGGCTCATTGGGTGTTAGGTTGACTTCGCTGGTAAAAACGCGATTTAAAACCGCAGAAAAGTGTTCCTTCCACCTTTTGATCTGGTCCTTATCCGAAACTAGCAGTGATCCGTCTATGCCCTTTACCAGGTGTTATTTAGAGCTTTGGACACCAGTTAGCTCTTTGGTAATTCTGTAGACGGTCCTACTGTCGCACCTACTTGCGGCCTCTTCTGCTTCTGTTGCTAATGCGTTGATATAGTTACGCTTGTCACGTCGCACGCTACGGTGAACTTCTCTCATCTTCATGCGGTACGCAGACTCTAGCTCGATTCTGCCTGCTGCTGACGTTGCTGCAATGGGAGCTTTGAGCTGTTTTCTTTCTTCGATCCTGGCCCAAGTTTCTTCGGAAAGCCAGGCACTATTTCTTCCTTGCGACCGACCGACTATACTTTCAGCACCTGATATGAAAACATTTTTCACAGCACACCAATGGTTTTCGATGGAGGTGGGTTCCGTGCTATTGATTGTTCTCAATCCTTGTGAAAGATGGTCCCCTAGTTGTTGGCGGACTGCGGGATCCTTGAGTCTATCGGTGTTGAACTTGGGCTTTCGGGTGTTTCCTTGGGATCTCCGAACTGCAGCTGTTTGTAATCTTACGGTAGCAACCATCAGATGGTGGTCCCGGGCAATTCCCATGTCTGCACCTCTTCTGTTTCGGATGTCCTGGAGACTGCTTCTAAATGGCCGACTGATCGCGAAATGATCAATTTGGTTGGAAGTTGCTTGTCTGTCCGTCGACACCCAACTAATTTTGTGGCACGTCTTGTGTTCATACATGGTTCCTCCTATAACAAGGCGGTTGGCGTTACAGAAATCGACAAAACGTTCGCCATTGTCGTTCCGGTTTCCAACACCATGCTTTCCCATAACATACCACATTTTACTTATTGTTCTACGCTCTTATATACGTGTTCAAATGAAATAAAAGACAGATTACAAATTCTTCAAAATAAAGCAATGCGAATGATTCTAAAGTGCAATATATACACTCCAATACAGTTCATGCTACAATCGTTAAATTGGATGACTGTCAAACAGCATCTTACTTTTAACTCGATGGTTTTCATTTTCAAAATTCGAGAAAATATGCTCCCCGAATATTTGAGTAACAACTTAATATCTGTTTCTACCGTTCAACCACATAATCTGAGAAGAGGCAACAACTTAAGATTGGCAAGATTCAGCAGAAACAGCACGCAAAATTCATTCATGTACAGAGGGCTTTTATTTTTCAACAGTTTACCTGAAGAACTTAAAAGTGAACATATATTACAAATATTTGTACATAAACTATATAATTTTATTAAAAATAATTTATAATTTGTTAAAGTAAAAGAAAAATATTATTTAAATTTAACTAAGCCGTCATAAATGATACATTTTCAAATTATATTATAATTTTTTAAACATTTCTTTTGTAAAAGTTTTTTTTAAAAAACTAATAAATAAATACTACTACTACTACTACTACTCCACGTGGTGTACTATCATAGGCGGCACTCAGTCTTATAAAAGGCATCCTTATATATATATTGTATAATAAATGCTTATCAACCTTAACAGGTTAAGCCATTGCATTCAATTTTGGAATGAACCTTGTGTAGAATAGTTCGAAATGAAGTTAAAAAACCCTAGAAACTGAATCTTACTGAATTATAGAAAAACGTTCAACCCTGTTTTAATTATATTTGCGGATAAATCCCATATTAAACAATGTAAGAATGCCAAAATTTGATGGTATAATTTTTAAGGAAAATTTAGTCACAAGAAGAAGATTAGCATGACGGTATGCATAACCTGACAATCTGGAGTAAGTACATTACATGACTTTCGTCTAATTAATGAAAACCGTTTTAGTAAATTCTCATCAGAAATATAAAAAAAACAATACTTCAGTATAAGCTTCGAGTTTGCCAACACAAAAAAGTAAAGGACTGGTTTTGTTACAAAGTTGATTACAGCTGACATTTATTTTTCGGTTTGTTAAAATGATGATTTTATATTAATTTTTGTTTATGGTGAAAATGAGTTTCTTTCTTTATAACGCAAACTATGATAAGGATAAAAGTATCTATATATTACTGCCTTTCAGTAATTCGAACACAGGCCTCTCATGTGATAGTCAATCGAGCTTACTATTAGGTACTATCTATACGAGTATTATTGAGAATGAAGAAATATCTTGAACTAATGACCGTCCTTGCTCATGATTCATGAATAATCTTGTGATTTCAAGGAACTGCAAACTTTTTGTCTTTCGTGCACATTTCTGAAATTGTAACAAAAGGAAATTTGAAAGGATTTTTAGATGAAGCTTAAAATCTTTTCAATATATCCTTTAAAGTAAGGAGGAAGAAATGTTTTCTTACCTTAATTTTGTAGCCTCGATCATTGTATATCTAATGATGAACTATTTCAACTTAAAAATAATATCAATAAATTTAAACTCTATAATTTCAAATGAAAAACATATCGCACTTTTAGATATGCTAAAAAATAAGAAACCGCAAATATGTTTCTTATCTGAAACACGATTACCTGCAAAATACAAATCCTTTTTTGAAGGTTTAAACATTATTATAAATGATTCAGGTAGAGATACTGGGATACTGTTGGACAAAACGTACACCTTTAGCATAGTTCATTTCCAAAGTAATAAATTTTCAGTCTGTTTGACAACTATTTGTTCACAGAATTCAAATGGCTCTATTCTACGCCTATTGTTGGTTAGTATATATATCCCATCTAATGTTGGCAGGAATTTATCCTGCGAACTTGATAGACCTAATTCTCTCATAGGCAGTTTCGATGTTGTTTTAATTGGAGGAGATTTTAATGCCCACCATACTTCATGGGGAGACAGTGTCTGCAATAACAATGTCAAAGTTTTAAATAATTGGTTCTATAAAGGCCCTTATATAAATCTGGACATAGTTCCCCCTAATGGCCCAACGTACCCAAGGTCTTCCTCATATTTGTGTTTTTTTTTTTCATCTCATCAACACTTACATACATCGGCGAACAAAGTTTTAAATCCCTCAGGCCCTTTAAAATGTACAACATTTGCCGTTGTTTCCGATCACTTTGAAATCATCATAGAAATAAAAACTTTTTCCTAATCTCATCGCCCCCAGAGACATACAGGAGCCTTAAAAACACCGATTGGGATGCCTTTAGACTAAGGATTCATAGTAATCTATCGTCTTTGAATATTCCTGCTGATAGAAATTTATCGAATAATGAAATAGATTCCTCTATAGACCAGTTGAATATGATTATTACATCAAATGTTGAATCTCACTCGGTCGTTATCTGCCCAAAAAACAAAAAATTTCAGTCTACTCCTGATAAAACTAAGAAACTTATTGATTTACGGAGTATATGAATAAAAGAACTACAAAAAATTATCATCAGTATTTAAATAGAATAAATCCTAATTATCTTCTCGTACTCGTACCATCCCCCACTTTCTGTATTGATTTCCCATGTTCACACAACTGATTATGATTTTGATAGTGGTTCTCTTGAATTTGAATTCAAGAAAACAAACTTCCCTTTACTCAATGAACTAATTACAAACATTGACTTTGACTTACTTTTGAATGGGAGCATTGATGTGATGGTTTCCAATTTCTACTTAAGTATCTTTGAATGTTTCATTGCATCTGTACCTGTAAAAAAACCGAGACACTCGGCCCTAACAACACCCCCCTGATACACCCAACACCCATGAGCTTCGTAGTCTACGTAACTTAAGAAATAAAGCATGGAGAACGTACCTAATACGAGTATCTAACAAAGTGGATGATTACAACAGTTATTTATCGTTAAATGAACAGTTCCAATCATAATGCAGAATCCTCTATGATTGTTATATGTTAAAAATGCGGTCTTCACTTCTTGTTGACCCGAAACTTTTTTGGAAATTTTGTTAATAGCAAGAAAAAATCTGACGGATATCCATCTACTATGAAGTACTTGGATGAAACCAGCAACAACCGTCTTGTTATTTGCAATATGTTTTCTTCCTTCTTTAAACTTTCGTTTTGTGATGATGATTTTGAACCTTGTGAGAGTAATTTTACTCATTTGAATAGCTTTTCTCAAAGCTCAATGAGTGATATTGTTATTACAGTTGAGGATGTATTAGACCATCTTTCGGGCTTAGACCAAGACACGTCCAGTGGAGCAGATGGAATTCCAGCGTATATTTTAAAAAATTGTTGCAAACCTCTGGCAAGACCCCTAACGTTTTTATTTCAAAACTCTCTAAAACAAGCTGTTTTCCCTAAACTTTGGAAAAATTCATTTATTATACCTATTCACAAAAAAAGGAAATCGCGGTGATATTTCTAATTATAGACCAATAGCCAAACTTTCTTACTTACCGAAACTATTTGAAGCTATCATATGGGTTTATGAAAAAGAAGTCTACTGTTACTAATCGACTAATCCCGTTGAATTCACGTCGTTTACAAATAAAACTATCGATGATGGTCATCAAATTGACTGTATTTATACAGATTTCAGTAAGGCCTTCGACAAGTTGTCTCATAGTCTAATTTTATTTAAGCTTTCATCTCTTGGATTCCCTTCTGCTTTCGTTCAATGGATCAGGTCTTATTTGAAGGGAAGGACATACCAAGTTCTTTTTAGAGGAATCGTTTCTAATCCAATTAATGCTGACTCTGGTGTTCCACAAGGTAGTCACCTTGGTCCTCTTCTTTTCATAGTATCAATCAATGATGTTGTTTCAATTGTAAAATCATGTAGGGTTCTTATCTACGCAGATGATATTAAATTATTTAAAATCATCAGAAACCAATCCGATTCTGTTTCTCTTCAAAATGACATAAATATGTTTTCTGAATAATGTTCATATAATAATCTCTTTCTAAATGTTTCAAAGTCCTTCTTTAGAAGAAAAAAACCAACATGTTACAATTACAGCATAAATCAAGCCATTCTAAGTAAGGTAGAAACAACATGCGACCTGGGCGTTCAATTCTCGCAAAATCTATACTTTTCACTCCACATTGAGAAAATTGTCAGTAAAGAAAACTCAATGCTTGGATAAGGAATTTTCTTGTAGTCTTGTAACATCTTCGTTTTACAACACCTTTCTTCGTCCGCAATTAGAATATGCTAGTTCTGTATGGTCGCCACTTTACTCTATACACATTGACCGAATCGAATCTGTCCAACGTAAATATGTACGCTTAGCATTAAGTCATCTTAATTGCAGTGACCCAAATCATCTTCCTCCATACAGATATCGCCTTCTTCTTTTAAACGTGAATTCTCTAGGAAAACGCCGGAAAGTCAACGATGTTTTGTTTTTACACCAGCTCTTGGTTGGTTCCATAGATTCCCCGGTTCTTCTAGAACAAATTCGTTTTAAAGCTAGAAGCCACAGTTTTCGGAACTCTGAAATTTATCATATCGACTTCCACCGTACCAATTATGGTCTTAATGAACCTTTGACACGTATGAAACATGAGGCTAATGTAAACCATGATGTTTTCGATTTGAGTTACTCAAAGCTTACACTTAAGCACAGGTTGTATGGGCGTTCTCATTAAGTATTCGAAACTCACGCATTATAAGTTTTTGTAAAAAAAAAGTGTTGTTTAATTCCTAACAATTTATTGTAAGGAGGTAGTATTTGACTTGTAGTTATTTTTGTAGCTACATTTAATAGATTAATATTTATTATTTCTTTGTTTGTAATATTTGTTCATTTTTTTAGTAGAGTGTTAGGCTATATGTATGTATATTTATTTACTAACAGCTAACACCACGCTAAATGATAACTGTGACAAACTGATGTTTCCCAGTATCTAAAAGTGAAAAAACCCGAAGAGAAAAGAAACATTGTTACAAATGCTTGCATTAAGCAGTACTGGTTTAACTTTCCATTTAATGTTCGTTTAGGTATTTGTTTTGGTTTTATTTTCCTGATTATTTGCTTTATTTTTAATAATTTAGAAGAGTTAAGCTCTATCAAGTTTAGGAATGAGAAAGGTAGGGCTAATGCGTATAAGCTATACATACACCGTGAATGGATCTCGATTAAAAGATATTGCAGTCGTTGTTTATGCTAGACACACAATATTAATAGGGCTTACGACAGGACATCTACTTAAATTGCACCCACCAGCTAGTTGGGACAAATAAAATGAAAGCTTTTGAAGAGGATGAAAGATGATCCGATGAAAATGATGAAAGTGGGTAAGTACTTGGTCATCCACAAATCCTCTTAAATCATTCATCTTAAGGTATGATTTCTCTCCAGTATTTCAGATGTATCACAAACTGCATAAAAATAAAATATTTTTCACGTGTAGAATCTTAAATTGCTTCGATTTGGGAGAACATATTCCAAACGCAAATCAGTATTTACCATGTAAGATAATGCAAAGCACTCAATAGATTAGACGAGAGGGACAGATGGTACACAAAGAAATAAACACAACATATGGTTATATATTAAGGGCAGAATCAACATCGTGGTGGGCTGCGAGCGTTTGTCGCTTCCTTTTTACTTGCGACTTATACGAGTAGGTACTATAAGGCAAGTTATGCATTCGTAAAATAAAAATCGAACTCGAGATTTTGATCAAAGTTGACATTACGATGATAGCGAAGACAAAAAAAGTGGGTCTGGCAATTCTGTCTGTCTGTCTGTCGGTTCGACTACAGCCTAAACGGCTCAGCCGATTTTCTTTAAGCTTGATAGATATCATTTTTAATTTTTCCCCTCACACATTTTTTTCTTTTTTTTTAAGACCAAAAATAACGGTAAACCTGCCATACGAAGTTTTTTCGAAATCTTATCAATATTATTTTTTCTTAAAAACTGTTCGACAGATTTAAAAAATAAAAACACAAAAAAAATTCATTTAGTTAAATCTAGGTAATAGTTGAAAAAAATTTTCAGAAAAATGGAACCATTTTTTTGTTTTTTTTTGACTTTCTCAAAAATGGTACAACCGATTTTGATCATTTTTTTTTGCTAAGGTTCCCCAAAAACTTAAATTGAATTGTGTATTCAAATTTTCAAAACAATTTTTTTTGGATTTAAAAAAAAAAACTTCAAAATTTTTGTTTAAACTTCATAAATAAAAATTTGTTAATATAATCTACAAGATGTGAGAAAAAAAAATTTATTTTACCTAAAAATAAAGGTACCCACCATACAAATGTTAAAAAATTTAAAAAAATGGTTTTCAAAAAACATATTTTGCTCGAAAACGGCACCTAGAATTTTAATAAATTTTTTTGTCTATCAATTAATTTTTATGATCTTTAATTTAATAAAAAAAAATTTAAAATAAGATATTACAGCTTGTACCTACCATAGAACCTTTTTTTCGAATTTTGAATTTCTCATTATCCGCATAACGGATCTAATTGAAGTTTCTTATAAAGAAGGTTCTAAAAAGTCTAAAACGAATTGCATTTCAAAAATTTAAAAAAAATATTTTTTGAATGCTTGAAAAAAAAATCTATTTTTTCTTTTTTGAAAATTTGATATCTCAGAAACGGCTCAATATTTTTTTTGTAAATTTAATTTTTATTCGAACAATAATAAAAGCTTTAAATTGACGTACCAAAATTTTTTCTTAAAAATCTTTTAAAAAGTTTGTATAAAAAAGCTTTTTTTTAAAGAAACCACTACAACGACTTATAATTTTTGTTCTTGCATAAATTCATATTTGCACAGCATTCTGTTTTTGTCTCTTACTACTAAAAGAATTTAAAAAATTAATTTTATCCTTATGAACAGTTTTCTCTAATAACATTCGTTTTTAAAATTCCCAGTCTATTACATAGGAGCAAGTTCGTGCGACCCAGTCGTGCATTTTATTTTCTCATGAAATCAAAACTCAATCTCTTGATTCTGCATATTAAGGTTGACAGAAATGTATTCGTTAGTATTCCTGTTTCAACATCCTAAAATAGCCCTTATTATCGAAAAAAGAATTATTTTGAAAGGTCAAAAATTACAAAAAAATCTTTGCATAAAATTCATATATATATACCTATCATTTTTTTCAATATCATTTATTTATTTTATTTACTCATTTAATAATTTATTTATTTATTTATTTACTGTGATATTTATTTATTTATGTGTTTTTGTTAATTATTATTTAGTTTTCTTTTTTTTACATTTATTTATTTATTTACTTATCTCTATTTATTTAATTTACTTATAGCTTATTCGAGTCAATTTATTTGTGTTTAAAAAGCATTCCTCGTATTTTATAAAATTAAAATTATATACACTATCAAAAACCATAAGAATGTTTTAATAACAATTATTCCTTTTTTATTTTATTAAATATTTTTTTTCACTCAAATAAGGGTTTTTTTCGTATTTTCCTTTAAATAAAACTTGTAACTATAAAATTTTTCACTAAATCAAAGATAATGGCTCAGTTGGAAGAAAATAACTTTCAAATCTCTGAATGTATAACGTGCAATCATCATAGGCTTTGTATACAAATTATCACGAAATATACGAGTATATCTATCTGTCTATCTAAAATAGTCAATGACATTGTGTCCGTGTTACATTTTCATAATACTTTTCCAAATTAATGTAAACCTGACAAAAAAGGAAAGATAATGTACAGAATATGTGTTTTTTGTTAAAGGAAAAATGCATATTAAGAAAATTCCTACGGAATTTGTTTATAAATTATGAAATTATTTCAGAACTGAATTTGATAAAAAAATATTTAAATAATAAGGTTTATCATTTTGTATGAATTAAAAATCCGTTATGTATCCTTTTTAAATCAAATGTTTAAGTTTAAAAAAAAATATGCTTTTATTTTGATATTTTTGTTTAAGATGTACATACAAGGTGAGCCATCTAGTGGTTTCTTTTTAAATCATAGGTTATTTTGATATTGACAGCTGTTTCCCGCTCGAAGTCTTGAAAGAAAATCAGTACCATATCTCAGCGGAACGAAATGAGCCGCATAACACTTGAACAACGTTGGGAAATATTGAAAACTCATTTCCAAAGTAAGTGCGTTTTTTGAAAAAAAGTTTTGGCCGAAATGAAGCACCCAACGCGCCTGCTGTACACAAGTTTGTGCAAAAAGTTAATGAGACTGGTACGAGTATGCAAGTGGACAACACTCATGGTCCCCGTCCTCGTACGGTGCGCACAGACGAGAAAGTGGCTGCTGTAGCCCAGAGTGTGAGAATCAATTCAAGAAACATGAACATCAACTTGCCATCGATATCAACAGTTCAATTCTGTACAAAGATCTCGGATTATTTGCTTGGAGTGACAGAGTGACAGTTGAGGCAGCCATTTAAGCGACGTTATGTTCTATAATTAATGGGAATACTTACCCTTAATCTCACCATAACTTCAAAACTGCTGCTGTACAGGACCATGGTTCTGCCAGTACTCACATATGGATCCGAGACTTGGGTGCTTAGCAAAAGGCAATCCGACCTCTTAGCCGCGTTCGAGAGAAAAGTCTTAAGGAGAATTGTTGGCCCCATATGTGAGGAAGGACGATTCCGGAGACGGTACAATCATGAACTGTACGCAATCTACCTAGAAGCAGATATCGTGACAAAAATTAAGCTCGGTAGACTCCGGTGGGCAGGGCACCTAGCTCGCATGAGCGAAGAGGAACCTGCTCGGAAAGTTCTTTGTGGTACATTCTATGGTAGACGACAGCGTGGTAGACCATGCTTGCGCTTGAGAGATGGAGTAGATCAGGACGCCCGAAGCCTTGAGGTGCGCAACTGGATGGTGGCGTCGGTCGATATTCGACCTTTAGCCTTAACCGTTGAAGAGATTTTCTTATAACTTAGACTTTAACTTTCTCATTAATGGCTCTTAATTTGACCAAAAATTGTATATTGTATATAAAAATTTTCGAAAACATACTTTGTGGATATTGAAAAAAAATACCAAGTAAACTTACGTGTCTTCTAAGTTGATAGTGTCCCAGTTAGGATACCTGTTATTATTCTTAGGTTATTTCTACTTAAGTAAATGCAGCTTTCGAAACTTTGCTGGTTGTAATTGCCCAGTATTGGTTTCATCTGCCTCAACTTTGGGAGTTCGTTCCAATTCCTGGATCTGTTTGCCTCATCTTGTTTTTGATAACATTTTCTTTTATGAAATTTTAAGCTTTTCTTTTCGCGGACATTGATCATTGTAATATTTTAGACTTTTTCGGAAACTTACCGCGTTATTTATTAGAAATATTTATTAATTTCTTCTTCCCGACGTTTCGAAGAAATTACACTCTTCGTGACCACGAAGCCCTGGAATTTTTCGAAATTTTGTTAGTTGAATAAAATATAAAACACTAAAAATTAAAAATGTTTTGTAGGCTATTAAAAATGTGTACTCAGTGCAAAGATACTGTGTATTATTCCAAGGTTTTATATACAAAAAAATTAAATGAGATAGAACATTTTGGTATGTAAGTACATGTACATGTACATTTTAAAGCTAAATGTCAACGAAATTGAATTGAAACGATTTTTCAAAAGACGCCAAACAATAAATTTTTGTCCTCTTAACGAAATTTCCACCACGAACTACCTACATAAAGAAGTGCTACTGCTTATGAGAAATTGTCTGCTACAAGTTCAGTGAGTGTTTTGTAAATAGAGATAGACCGCTTTGAATGAACGTCGATCTGAACTTGAATAGTGGTTGAACTCAAAGCATTTCAGAGCTAAACCACCTTATTCAATTTGATTTTATATTTGTTTACTGGTCAACGCACTGTGCATCACCGTTGGCCCGGTATCAGGGGCTCATCTCATCGTCGTTAAATTTTCCTTTAAGGTCCTATTAAACGTGACAAAACAAAAGCGAAAAACTTAAGAATAATCATGAGAAAACAAAAGAACGTTTCGCTTCAATGTTTTTTTTAATAGAAAATTCCACTTCACATCCTGTTCAAGTGTTCAATTCATCATCCATCTTGTAAAGAGCCTCTTCGTTCAAGATACTCAAAGTTGATCCCCTTTAAAAAATGAAAGCAGCAAAAGATGATTGTCTTCTTTTGTCGTTGTAAATATCTTTTTATTAATTTATTTGAGATTTTTGGCTGTTCACAGTTTTCTTTCGTCGTCTTCGATAGAAAATCTATTTCTATTTTTTTTTTCATTTTCATTGTTTTACGTGCTTGTTGTTGTTCGTTTATCATATTCTTACTTTATCCTCCGTTATCATTATCTATCTAAAATAAAAGCTAAGAAGACCTAAGTATGGAAAACCCCGAATGGGATGTATAGATTGATTTTGGCAAATGTGGAAGTTCAAACTAAATGGAGCACTGGAGGGGCTGAAGCAGAAAATAAAGGAAAGATATAAGGAACGTTAAAAGCATCCTGCAACTATCAGAGCGTGGAAATACATACATACCCACATACATATATACAAATTTCAAATGCGATTGAGCAAAACGAAAAAAGTATCACACGTTTTTTTTTAAGAAGAAGAAAGAATCAGAAGAAAAAGTATTTAGAAATAATTTTGTTCGCAAAATGGTCAAAAAAAAAAATAGCTGCTTTAGCTATGACCTGCTTTCTTTTTTTTGGAAAAAAGTGTAAAAATCAATAGAAATTGTTTTGGTTGGGCGCTGTAGTGATGATTTTGGATAAAGTAAATAAAATATTATCCCTGAAATCTATGTATATACAATTATATTGAAAATACCGGGATTGAGAATCTAATGATTATAGATTAAGGGTGTGAGGTTTTTACTTTTCTAGCAATTTATTTATAACGAAGTAAGGTCGATAAGTTACAGGTAAGTTGAGGGTAGGTAACTTTTCAGTGATAGTTCCTGCTTATTCCACGATATTTATGCGGTTTTCTGTTCACTGCACCAAGTCGAAAGGTTTCGTTAGTTTTGCAATTGTATTTGGTATTCTTAATTCGACTCTGAATTGCTCTTTCAGTTCAGGTTCTTAAGATATTCTCTTTTAAAAATTATAAAAACTCTTTCCCTATTATGTTTCAGAACGTTAGAACGCGAGAAATTCCTTACAAAATTTGAAGCGATTTCTAAAAGAAATAGGCCTTTTCTTTTTTGAAATCAAATTTACTTGACATATTATTGAAATTATGACTTTAAACTAACTAAGGATTCCTCAGAGAAGGAAAAAGGTATTGGAAAGATTTGAACTGAGTTATTAGAGATGAATGATCTAATTTTATTTCAAACTGAGTTTCAAAGCATTAATTTGCGTTACTTTGGCAGCCAAACGTTTTATTTTCTAAGTAGGATTCAACCTGAAGTAACTTTTGGTCTTTATTTTCTTGTTTGCTTGAAAAATAAAATTCGATCAGTTGCTTAATCATTGGAAATGTTGGTCTCAAGAACCAACTAAAAACAAGTTAAATTTCACAAAAAAAAAATGACCTAAGTGAGAAGTACTTAGTTTTTTTAAAGGTAGAGGGTAAATCAAGTTATGGATTCCTTTTAGTGGAAATACAAATATAGGTATGTTTATTTACGACTGACCTTTTTTAAAAGTATAGTAGATTAGTAATACAATTTTACCCAATTTTAGCCTGAACAACATTGGAATAATACAAAAAAATTAAAACTAAATAACAAAGCTAGAAAAAATGTTGACGGAATAAATATTAAAATCATTTTTGATTGGGCTTTGGGGCCAATTGACAATATATGTTTTGAAGCTTTTAATGCACTAATATTTTTTTCTTTTAAACAAATATTTTGATTTGTTCGAGGTTTCGATCTATTAAACTTAAAAGCCACTACAAAAATATTTTCTCTCTGAGAAGCAGGGTTGCAAAAGCTTAAGTCACTTTTTAGCTTAAGCTTGGCTTTTATTCACGAGCTAGTGGGTGACTTATGAATTAAGAAAAATGTATGTAATTCAGCAGCTAGTTACTAACTTATGAATTAAAAAAATTTAATTCGTAAGTCAGTTGGTGACTTCTGAATTAAAAAAAAAATAAATCATAAGCTTCATAGTGACTTATGAATAAAAAAAAATTATTCAGAACCTACTAAGTGACTTATGAATTAAAAAAATTTAAGTCATGACAGCAAGTGACTTATGAATTAAAAAAAAAATAATTCACAACCTACCAAGTGACTTATGAATTAAAAAAATTTAAGTCATGAGCAAGTAAGTGACTTAAGAATTTAAAAAATTTAATTCAAAAGTTACCTAGTGACTTATGAATCAAAAAAAAATTAATTCATAAGCTAATGGATAAATTCTGATTGAAAAATTATTAATTGGAAAATTTATAAGCTAACATGATAATTTTATGACACATAAAAGCTTGAAATCTACTTTCGTTAATAATTAAATAATTAATAATTATGTAGTCAAAACAAGCTTAAACATTTCCAATTTACCAACTAGCTTATGAATTAATTTTTTTAAATTCATAAGTTACTTAGTGAATTATTTTTTTTTTTAATTCAAAAGTCACTAACTTAATTTTTAATTTTTTTTCAATTCGTAAGTCACTTAGTAGCTTGTGAATTAATTTTTTCTTAATTCATAAGTCACTTAGTAGCTTATGAATTATTTTTTTTTTAAATCATAAGTCACTAACTAACTTATGAATTATTTTTTTTTAATTCACAAATCATCTACAGAATCTTGACTTACGGTTTTTTTAATTCAAAAATTCGCAACCCTGCTAAGGATTAATATGTCTCCCAAATGGCTATTGCTGCTGATGTTGTTCTCGTAGCGGATGTTCCCATAGGTGGTGTGGGCTTATAGTGGGTGTCAAATTGTTACGGCCATTGGAAAAAAAATTTCTATTTTTTAGTTTTCATTTCTCTTTTTTTTAAATATTATAAACTGCTAAATAAAAACAAGTTTTACCTAAACAAACGTAAACATAGTTTAAAAAAATTGTATTTTGTGATCTTCAGATCTTAGCCCATTTCAAAAGTTTGTCCATCATCGTCTTGAGAAGTGGCTTCTTTGGCGACGTCTTACTGTTATGTCGCAAATCTTTATTCCAGACTGTTTTTTTAGGAATGTTTCTTTAATTTTGCGTTCATCTCGAAAATAAACCTAGTCATTTTTCTTGATACTGATTTTTCTGTTCTCATAGGCGAAACGGCGGCATTTTCGTTTATTTTTTTTATCTTGCCCACCGGTAACACAGGCCCAGATAATTTGTCTCTTTTTTCTTTTTAAAGTATATTTTGGTTACTCTTCCATTCAAAGGGTTCTATATAATTATTTAAACCTCATGTAGCACCCTTTCATCCATGGTAATGGAAAAGCGAAACTCTGAAACATTTCTACGCAAACATCAACCTCCTAACACGCGTATCATATACAATCGGTTTCTTAAAGGAGAAGACATCATAAAGCTTTTCCGAATTATAGTGGAAAAACACTTGGAGCTCCTAAGCATTATTCTTATTGTCAAACGATACTTTCCGTTTGGCATATCCTTGTCGAATTTTCTATATCCCACCAAATTGATTTATCATCAGACAACATTGCTGGAGAAACTTGCCGAAATTTTGAATCCTGGTTGTGTACATTTGTTGTACATTATGTTAGGAATTCAATTATTCAATGAAAAACGATATGTTAAGTATTTAATTATTTAATGAAAAACGACTCGGGCTTTTAATGGTTTAAGGTTTCCAATCGAAACTTGCCGATGATCAAACAGTCCACGAAGCATTTTGAGGTTGTTTCTCTCTTATACCAACTGCAATGTCGAAACACTATTGATGAGTAAGCTATTACCTGTGATTCTCAATAGTGTTACGACATAATGCAATGAGCTGAGTTGGTGCAAACTCGTTTATGCCTCGCGACCTAAATGCAGGACATAACACATATACTAGTCTTTGTGTATATACATACATACCTGTTTTGCAATATGCGTATGAAAAACTGATGGAACTGTGGTCAGTGAATACATGAAGAAGATTAGAAGTTTCAGACGGATCAATTTTATTAACGTTTTGGAGACAAAACCGAGCCTTGGGGTACACCAGCATTTATTTTTTAAATATCAGACTTTAAACCGTCCAGAATAACTCGAAGGAGTGGCTCATATTTTCATGTTTTATTTTTGTTGTTAGTAATCTCAATTTACTTATTAAAACCCTAAAATATCAAAGTTTCTCTTAAAATTTTTAATTTCCATAATTTCTTCATGCAAACACTAACCTTCTTTTGTTCTGCGTTTATAATTAAAAAAAAAAAGTATATAAATCTCTTAAATATTGTTTTTTTAATTTTTTCGCCGAAAAAATATTACATTTTATTATACTACCATATTTTGATTGTTTATAAGTTATTTTCATTATTTTAGATGAAAATGAAGTATGTATAATTGTATAATATCGCTAATTCACAGCATAAAAACTCAATTTTGTTGTTGCAAGGTGCAAATCATTTTCTATACTCGTCTCGTGTCGGCATGCATACATAACACATATGTACATTTGTATGTACAGATTTGTTGATCGTAGAGCACTTTTGTTCGATTGTTTCGAATTTCTAATATTCAGCGATTCAGTCAATTTACAAAGCACATCTTTGAAAAAATCGAATAAAACATCAGTAAACATTTTTGATTCGATTTGCTTTGGTATGAAATGACCATTTTCAATATGGATGGAGTATACTTTTAAAAGATAAACTAGCTATTTGCTGCTGTTAAAGCTAGACGAGCTCTTTAGCGTTAAAGTATAGTTTATGTACTTTAAAATTAACAAAAAGTCGGTTCTCGTTTTATATACAATATTTAGAGTCGACTTCCATTCTAAAATTGATTTAGAGCAGGTTTTAAATGTTTAAAATTTTGCGCCATTGTATTTTACTTTACTTTATTTTACATACTTTAAATTTAAATTTCCAAAGCGCACACACTTACCCCCAATGAATCTACACAGAAACGCTATAATAAAATAATTCCAATGACTTCTGTGGTTTAAATTCTCTGACAGCTAAATTCCTCAAAGACCTCATATCTTCGCAGCATATAGGTAGTCGTACTGTATATCGATTATAAGTTTCGATATCCTCAACAAAAAAATTAATATAAAAACAAGTTTCAGTTAGTTTGGCGTTTTAGTTCGTTTAAAAAGTTTCTTTCAAATCAAAACTGTCTTGGACCTGTCTCCAAATAAAACTTTTGAGATACAATTTTATAGCTAACAAATAAATCTATTTCGTTTGAGTTGCACTCATTGAGACTTGATGGTGGCATTGTATCTGACATCTACATATAAACCCAAATAAGTTTATACAGAAAATTAATAACTTTAATAAATTATAACTTACCGCAAAACCACCTTTTACTTTTGGCGCTATCATTTTATAGATACATAATTTCGAAATAACAGGACGAACGTAGTAGCATCGAAATGAACCCATTACATTAGGTATTTATGTATGTATGTATGTACATATTTACACTTAAATGGGAAATCACCATTTGATGTGTTGTTGTGTATTTCCAAGGTTATTGGCACGCTGACGATAGCGGATAATTGAAAACCAAGAACCGTAATTTTGTTATTATTTCAATACCAGATTTTTGTTTTAAATGCTATAAAAATTTTAATTGAATTAGTACGATGTTAGCTTTAGAGCTGTTTTAGTATGATACTAGGTTAAAACAACGAATTTGCAAATTTTAATCGAATATGGCATCATACTTTCTATACGCTTTTATTAAAGTTAAAATCATCAATACCTACTTTGTTTTTTAGTATCGTGCTAGCTTCATATGACTCTTTGGCCTTTGCAAACATAAAAAAAGGTTCGTGTACTTACTTTTTTACACGAAATGTCATTGTTTTAGGTGTGTTCAGAAGCAATTTATTAAGAAAATTCTTTTAGTACGATACTAGTTAGTTATAAAGTTAGCAAATTGTTAAGTAATATCATACTAATATTTTAATAATAGGTTGTTTAAAATTTTGCACCATTATTTTTAAATTGCTTTACAAGACAATTATTATTGTCGTGAAAAACTTGAAGGTCTTAGGTAATCAAAATTAACATTACGATGTCCGTCGGCGTGTTCTTAGATTTTTTTAATATTGCACGCACTAGCGGGATTATGACTACCCTTAAAATGCTTGATAACAGTTCGAGCGTTTAGGGAATTTTTGAGGGAAGGGGGTTCAAAAAGAAATATCGATGTACATTGGTTTTGAAAGCCTGAATTTTGCAACGTGAGGCAAATATTGGGCCAGATAAAGCATTCCACATTAAAAGGAGGCATGCAACAGGCTGTCACTGTAATATAATGAAATAATTGGGGTGCTCGAGAGATTCAAATGTTTCGTTATAATTCTATGACCATCATAAAGCTCTTTTTTTTGGATTTTGTCCAAGAGACCAAAGTGAGTTATTGGAGCACCTCCCCAAATATAGGAATAGGAGTTGTACTCGAGCTTTGGACGAATATATTATATAGGCTTTATAGATTACAGCCAAATCATAAGGGACGACAAATTTCTTGCAACCTACACACTTAGCAGCGTTTTTGGAGGCGTCTAATAGGTCAATCCACACAAGGTTTTATAATTTACATACTGAGAACTGAGGTTCGGTTTTCTCAATGCAAGTTCCGCTCATTGATAGCGGCATGTGGGTTGGTATTCGCTTTAACCACAGAAGACATCATTTATGGTTTATGATTCTCCATTTGACAATGCAATCGAGATCAAAATTTAATGAGCTTATCACCCGCAGTGTTTAGGACCACATCACATCCGAAGAACAAAGGCATGCATCTGGAAACTAATATGAGAAACTGAGAGTACTGTCGTTTACATAACAACTTAATGGATAAGAAGTTTCAGACAAAAGATCATTCATTAATATCAGAAAGAGAACTGGAGACAAAACGAAGTCCTGTGGCACACCAGCATTTATGTTATGCATTTCAGACTTAAAACCATCCAATACAACTTGTATTAATCGGTTCGGAAGGTAGTTTCTAATCCATCAAAGAAAATATTCATCACTACCAGATGCAACCATTTCCGAAAAAAAAGTTTGATGCCAAACTCTATCAAATGATTTTGAAATATCAAGTGCAATAACCTTACTCTCTTTAAAACGATATAAAGATTTGTGCCACTGTTCGGTGAGATATACCATCAGGATCAGATCACCAGTGGAACTATTGCTACGAAAGCCATACTGCCGGTCATGGAGAAGCTTTTGTGTTTCAAGATATTTCTTGAGCTGATAATTTGTTAGCGTTTCTAAGAACTTAGCTATAAGGGACGTGTAAGAGCAATCTATCGCCCATATATGTAGTTAGAGGGGAAAGAAGATTCGCGTTTTTAAGGGCGATGCTGTATAAGGGTTGTTCTTTGAACAGTTCTTTGAAATAAATAGAAAAGCTCACGAGTTGAAGAACACCTCTTCAGAACAATGGTTGCGATACAATCTGAGACAGTAAAATTGTGTATATTGAGATCTTTCTATCATTTTGCAACTAGGCGAGTGCGAAAGAAAATATGTCCCATAAAATCGGTTACTAGTACAGAAGGAGTCATAACTCATAATACAATGCGGAAGTGGCGAATTAACAGAAAACTTTGCTGTAAGAAAAAAGGCTTTTTCTTGTGAGCTGACAAAGAACCAAAGAAGAAGTATTATTTCGTAATTTTGTTTAATTTTCTTACAACCTTTGGGACATTGTAATATTTTTTGCCTTTTTGGTCACACAAAAATGTTTTCATCATCATCATCGGCTTGACAACCGGGTTCCGGTCCTGGCCTCTTTCAACAAGTCTCTCCACCTATCCCCGTCTCTAGCCGACGCCATCCAGTTGCGCACCCCAAGGCTTCGGTTGTCCTGGTCTAGGCCATCTCTCCAGCGCAAGCATGGTCTACCACGCTGTCGTCTACCATAGAATGTACCACAAAGAACTTTCCGAGCAGGTTCCTCTTCGCTCATGCGAGTTAGGTGCCCTGCCCACCGGAGTCTACCGAGCTTAATTTTTGTCACGATATCTGCTTCAAGGTAGATTGCGTACAGTTCGTGATTGTACCGTCTCCGGAATCGTCCTTCCTCACATATGGGACCAACAATTCTCCTTAAGACTTTTCTCTCGAACGCAGCTAAGAGGTCGGAGTGCCTTTTGCTAAGCACCCAAGTCTCGGATCCATATGTGAGTACTGGCAGGACAATGATCCTGTACAACAGCAGTTTTGAAGTTATGGTGAGATTTCTGGATTTGAAGAGCTTTGGATTTGGATTTGAGAAGCCGCCTGCGTATTTCTTCTTCTATATTGTTATCGGCTGCTACTATTGACCCATGGTATTTAAAGAATTGCACCACTTCAAATTCGTGCTCCGCTACCTTGATTGTTTGACCAACTGTTCCTATCGCATTCGACGCCACCATGTACTTTGTTGTACCTTCACTAATGTGCAGCCCCAGATTTTGTGCCGCCTGCTTGATCTGGATGAAGGAATCGTGTACAGCTTGTTCGGTTCTTCCGGTGATGTCGATGTCGACTGCGTAAGCCAGTAACTGGCTGGACCTGTTGACGATGGTCCCTCTTATTGCCGTGCCAGAGTCACGGATTGCTTTCTCCAACGCCAGGTTGAAGAGGAGGCAGGCCAGACCGTCCCCTTGTCGGAGTCCATTAAAGATGTTGATTGGTCTGGATAGCAATCCGGCTATTTTTACTTGGCTTGTTACGTTGGTCATGGTCAACCTACATAGTCGTGTCAATTTATTTGGGATGCCGAATTCTCTCATGGCTTTGTAAAGTTCTACCCTGGCTAGGCTATCATAGGCGGCCTTAAAGTCTATAAACAGATGGTATGTTAGGATGTTAAATTCTAGACATTTTTCCATCGCCTGCCTAAGGGTAAAAATCTGATCAGTTGTTGATTTTCCTGGAATGAAACCACACTGATATTGTCCGATGACGGTTTTAGCGTATGGGGTTATCCGGTCTTGTAGGATAGAGGAGAGTATCTTATAGGCGGTACTCAACAACGTGATACCTCTATAATTGCTGCACGTTGTGACATCTCCCTTCTTATGTATGGGGCATATTATGCCTTTTCGCCAGTCTTCTGGCATTTCTTCCTGCTCCCATACGTGCACTATAATATCATGAATTGCTTGACGTAAGGCTGGCCCGCCGTGATGAAATAATTCGGCTAGTATGCCGTCGGCTCC
Organism: Chrysotoxum bicinctum; assembly: GCA_911387755.1. NCBI lineage: Eukaryota > Metazoa > Arthropoda > Insecta > Diptera > Syrphidae > Chrysotoxum > Chrysotoxum bicinctum. The sequence goes on along the minus strand of OU426991.1, from coordinate 9,445,664 downwards.
CGGGGATTTGTTCTGTTTAAGCCGGCCTATAGCCTGCTTAACCTCTTCTATGCTTGGTGGAGGCAACATAGGGTATTCTTCTTGAAGTAGTAGAGCCTCCACTTCTGCAGTGAGCTGACCATTTAGCAATTCATTAAAGTACACTTCCCATCGCTCTAGTATGCTTTCAGGATCGGTGATCAGATTTCCTTCTCCTTCCTTGCAGTATGTGCAGCGTGGTGTGTACTGCGTCATGTTTCGGACGGATTGGCAGAACTTCCGCGCCTGGTGCGGACCTTGCTCTCGGCTATTTTCTATTTCACAGATTAGGTTCTTCTCCCAGGCTGATTTTTTTTGTCTGTGTAGCCGTTTTTCTATTCTTCTGAGCTCTTTATATTTCTCTTCGCGTGCCCGCATTCTATGAGATTGTTGCATTGCTCGGTACGCAACATTCTTGCGTTCAGTCGCTAGCTTGCATTCATCATCAAACGACTGCTGCCTAAGATGGAGTTGGCAGTACTAATGACAGTATTCTTAAGGCGTGTCCACTTCTCATTTACGCCCAGCATACTGGCTCCAGGACTTACTCTCCCTAAATCAAGTGATTCTAGGGCGAGTCCTAACACATTACCAAAGGTGTTACTGGTGTTTTCATTGCGCAGGGCAGCAGTGTTGATTCGAACCTGATCGGCGGATGCAATACGTCTTCGCAAGCCAATCCGCCCTCGGAAAACCATACCAACAAGATAGTGATCCGAGTCGATATTGGCACCTCGGTACGTTCGTACCGTTATCAAGTTCGAGTAGTGGCGACGGTCTATCAACACGTGGTCTATTTTGTTACGAGTGACTCCATCAGGTGATACCCAGGTGGCTTTGTAGATATCTTTACGTGGGAACGTGTTTGCTGTTGGGGGGGGGGGGGGGGGGGGGGGGGGGAATTCCGAAAAAGGACCTTTTCTTCTAATAAACAACGCAGCAATCAAAAGTCAATAAAACGCCAATGCTCACTTTTTATTCACTTTCTTTTTAACATCAAACTTGGTGATCATTATAAATTCAATGACTTTGCCAAATTCATTGTGTCTATATGTGACATTTCACATTTTTCTACAAATAAATTAGGCGCATCTAAGCCGTGAACATTTCATCAATTTAAATTCACTTTATTTTCACTCTAATTGTTGACCTAAATTGTATTCACTCTTATTTTTGTTGTTGTTTGAAAGTTAAAATTCACTCTTTCAAAAAACACGGCCAATTAAAGGTAACTGACTCGAATATGTACATATATTGAGATGTTTAGCAACATGCACTCTTAAACTTTGTTATTGTAAGCGCCTTACCATATTTTAGTTAGGTACATATTCACACCAGAACTATATCATTCATATGTCATTCTATTAAAAAGCAATTACGTACCTGTACCTATGCAGTTGCAGATTTGTTGTTTTTTTATTTATTTGAATATATTTTCAAGTCTTATCTGCATATAGAACTTTTTTGTTTGTTTTTGATTTTTAGAGACAGAAGTTTTTGTTTAGCGAAATTTCTCTTCTCTGAACAAGCGATCCTTTGCCACTTTCCTTTCTTCTCATGTAATTATTTTACTTATTTTTTGCTTATAAATCGAGAAATAAATGAATAGTTGCTGTATGCATTTCAAATAAATTTAATGTGGCAGTTAAAATGCAGCCAAGGGGAGCGTTAAAAACGATTTAAAACCCATACAGCAATAAATGAGCAAACTATAGAGAAAACCCACAGAAATAATAATTCTTCCTTTGAGAATTCAGTAACATACAATCAAACTGCAATGTTAGTTTAGGTTTTCTGCAATAAAATAAGATTTTCAACTGTTCTAATGGCTTTTTTGGATTTTTGTTTTATTTTTAACTTGAATTGTCTTCTGAACCTTTTCATCTCTGTGCAAGCAGCACCACACAGCAGCTTTAAAATGCAGGATTAGTTTCAGCAGACTAATGCTAATGTAATGGTTTTCTGTCATCGTTGTCATCATCGCACCCAGAAAGACAAAAAAGACCAGAAAGTAAACGAATGTAGAAGAGGATGGAAATTGATTTGAGTATCGTTCAGGAAAATGAGTGTTAAACCATGTATTTCAGGGTGGGCACTCTTTAAGGACGAAAAATGAGAAATTTAGTGGCTTTGTTGGTGAGAAGTGGAGAATAAAGACATACATATACAATGATTACGAGTACCACAGCCGAAAACAGGAGTGGATTCGAGAAATAAACATACAGAGTGTGTTTAATGTTTTATGTTAAATGAAACACAATTTTATTATTTATATTTTAAAATTGTGCATAGAATATGATGTCGGTAAAGTACTCGGGGCGTGGCGCAAAAGCGACCTTGAAGACTTTTTTTTGTAATTTCAGCAACTTCGTTTATTGATTTACACCTTTTCATTCAAGGACCACTCTACAGAAAAAATAAGGAAAGCTTCAAATCTGAGAACTGACAAATTGCATTCCCACAAAAATGCCAACCAAATAAAATCAATCTTGAACATAAAACACACCCTGTATTTGTTTGCAGGGTAACTTAATCTGCAGACAACGGAATGACGAGTAAGCTTTTCTTCCTGGATCAATCCTACTGAGCTATTGAGTTGTTCCGTGCTGCTGGTGTTATTTCTGTAGCCAAATACTTCGACACCAGGGTCAGATTTGGCACTACTAATCAAAATTAATTTTAATTGATAATCCAAGTGTACTCAATGCAACTAAGGCTAGGCGAGCGATTTACGCTATTATTTATTTATTCATTTCATCAAAGAGAGTAAACTCTTTAAACTGCTAAATAACCTGCGGAATCACTTGAAAAAATATCTATGAATGCAACGTGCAAAAATTTCTTCTAGAAAATGTCTCTCTCAAATGAAAATCAGCCCGGAGACTCGTTAATGGAGAGTAAACAAATATGGGTTGTCACAAAAGAGAACATTTAATACGATTACTAATAGAATATTTTGCAATAACGTCTTATAATCGTATCAAGCGTTCGAACGTAAATAAGCAATTATCTACAGATATAAGATGGTACATCAATATTCCAGTTCACTTTATAAAAAGCAAACCTAGTGACATTTTTTTGTACCTTGTCAATTCTTGATTAATTAATGTTTAAACGCGATTCAAAACTATTCTACAATATTCCAATACTCATCTTACTAGAGCAATATGTATACAGCGATTTGAGTAAACTGAAACATTAGAGCCTCTTTTGATAAACCCTAGCATTCCGTTAGCCTTATTCACTAGTAATCAAAGAAAAGAAGAGCGTATTTTCTGTGGCAACTAAATCTCTGATATTTGTCAACATTCTGAAGCAATTGGTTGCATTCGCAAAAGTTCATCTAGTTTTTCTTGATAAAAAAGATAGCTCGAGGAAGATTTTACGATTCGGAAAATTATTAAATCGTCGGGGTAAATAAGATAGTTGGAAAATTTAGTATTAACTGGAATGTCATTTATAAAAAGTACAAATAACAACGGATTGATTTAACTACATTGAGGTACATCTAAAGTAACATCTATTTTCTTAGACATTTGCCCGCTTTAACACATTGAATTCCATTATTCAAATAGAATGTAAGCCTAGTTTTAAGAGTTTAAAAACGCCGGAAAAGTTATATCAGTCCATTCTCAAACCACTATGAATACCCTTATAGTGTTAAACACAGTGCGAGCAATCAAGAAAGTAGGATAGGCTTTGAAAGAAGATACCGATGCACATTGGTTTTGAATGTCTGCACATTGAAATGAGTGGGAAATATTGAGCCGGGTAAGGCATTCCACATTCGTGTAGTGCGGCTAGAAAAAGAATCTCTGTAATGTAGAGATAAAATTGTTTCAGTTAGACAACGGTCGCTCAGATATGGTAATTTTAGTCGAGCTTCGGAAGAATAAAGGCTTTATATACGAGTATAAAAACCAGATCAGAAGGGGTAAAAAACTTCTTGCATTGGCGGAGAAAGCCTTAACACTAAGCCGGGTATTTGGCAACGTCAAATTCACTCCACAAAGATGGTCTGTGATGCACATACCTAGAACTGAAAGCTGTTCGGTTTCCTCGATGCAAGTGCCACTCATAGAAAGTGGCATTTGCGCTTTAACGACAGTAAACAGCATTGAGTTTTCGAAGCATTAAACTCTACTCGGTTTTTGATTTCCCATTGGACAATGCTGTCAAGATCAGAATTTAATGAGCCTATCATACGCTGCCATTGGAAGTCCGCATTCGAAGAACAAGGATGTGAATCTAAACACGAATATGAAAAGTTGAGGGTACTGTCGTCAGCGAAACAATTAAGTGGATCCGAAAATTCAGACAAAATATCACTTATGAACATAAGGAAGAGTGTCGGAGACAAAAGGGAGCCCTGTGGCACACCAGCATTTATTTTATAAACTTCAGACTTAAAACCTTCTGCGAAGAAGAGATTCATCAATACCAAATGCTCGCATTTTCGGTAAGAGAGCTTGAAGCCAAACTCTTTCAAATGCTTTTGAAATATCAAGTGCAATAATTTTACTTTCTCCAAAACGATGTAAAGATTTGTTTCACTCTTTAGTGAGATATACCATCAGATCACCAGTGGACCTATTACTAAGCCCTACTTTTTTTATAATTAATGCGCACTCAAGGGATTATGACTACCCTTTAAATGTTGGTTGAAGACAGTGCGAGCATTAAGCGGTCATTAAGAAGCTTTCGTTCCTCAAGTTATTTCTTAAGCTGAAGGAAAGAAGGGACGTAAGTGCAATTGGACGATAGTTAGAGGGTGAGGAGGATTCGCCTTTTTTAGGGACAGGCTGGACAAATGCTGTTTGCCATCCACTCGGGAAGAGACCAGAACAAAAGCAGGGATACTATCCGGGCCAGCGGATTTGTGAATGTCAAGATCTTTTACTACGAGTACCTTTGGGACATAATAGTGTTTTTTGCCGTAATTTTTGATTATGCAAAAATTAAGTTCGTCAGATATGAATGGTACATATATTTATAGCTTGTTCGTACTTATTCCGGTTTTCCTCAGTAGGATTGGCTTTCTTTTGGTTAGGATCAGAAATACGAATTTTAGCTCCGCCTGGCCAAATGTTTGAGCTTAAAATAGTCTAGAAAACTTCAATTCTTCCAATTCCAATTGAGTCCATCACCTGTTCTCTGTGTTGCCAACAGTTTTTAGCATTGGAAGGAAGAGCGATGGACTTAAGTTCGTATTCGCAGCTATTGTAGGTACAAATTGAATCTGTTTTTGTCGTGCACTCAAAGTTCGATACATGAAACTTTTGTAATTGAAGGGTGGAAAGGTGGACATAAATTTCGGTGCCTTAGAGAGAGACGATTTAATGCAGGGGATGAATTAATAAAATTGTTTTTCTTCAGATTTCACTTTGATTCAATGGGCTTTTGAGTTCTGTGACTCCTTTTTTTTTCGCTTTTATCTTTACTCACATTTTGGGAAACTTTTTTTTTTTGACTAGTCGTTGAGGACTTAATTTTATTTTTGTCATAGATCAAAATGTCTTAGTTCACTCAACGAATCTTGGAGAAGAGCAAAAAGTTTATTTATTTTATTAATGCCATCGATCAACGCAAATTTCTTACACTTATTCCAGTTCAGAATCATTCAGCAAAGTACATTTAGAGTGATAGCCAGCCTGACACATGCCAAAAGATATATAGAATCTCCTACTTTCAAATCTGTACTTGGCCGCCTCCACAGGAGATTTTTATTTCTAACATTGATGTCTAACATACACGACATAACATTTTTTACTAGCGACTTATAGGCACTATAACGCAAGTTATGCATTCGTTAAAAAAAATCGAACTCGAGATTTTGATCAAAGTTGACATTACGATGATAGCGAAGACCAAAAAAGTGGGTCTCGCAATTCTGTCTGTCTGTCTGTCTGTCGGTTCGACTACAGCCTAAACGGCTCGGCCGATTTTCTTCAAACTTGGTAGATATGGGTTTTAATTTTTTCCGCCCGGACATTTTTTTATGTTTTTTTTTAAGACCAAAAATAACGGTACCTGCCATACGATTTTTTTTTCGAAATTTTATAAATATTTTTTTTTCTCAAAAACTGTCCCACAGAATATTTAAAAAAAAATTGAAAAATTTCATTTGGTTAAAACTAGCTAATGGTTGAAACAAATTTTCCAAAAATTGTTATTTTTGGTAGCCCCCCTGGGTCCATTTTTTTTTGTTTTTGATTTTCTCGAAGACGGTACAGCCGATTTTAATTATTTTTTTTTTATGCCAAAGCTCCTCCAAAGTTTGAATATTATTACATATTCAAATTTTCAATTTTTTGTTTTTGGATTTATAAAAAAAAAACAAAATTTTTTTTTTGGAAACTCAATATTTCGAAAACCCCATGCTCGTTTTTTTTCAAACTTGACAAATAAAAGTTTCTTAACATAATCTACAAGATTTGAGAAAAACAATTTTGTTTTATCTAAAACTAACGGTATCTTCCATACAAATTTTAAAAAATGGTTTTCGAAAATCGTATTTTTTTCGAAAACGGTTCCGAGAATTTTGCTAAGATTTTTTTCTTTTGATCAATCTTTACGATCTATAATTTAATAAAAAAAAAATTGAAATCTAGATATTACTGACTGTACCTACCATAGAACGATTTTTTCGAATTTTGCATTACTCATTATCGGCATAACGGATCTTAACGAAATTTTTTATAAAGAAGCTCCTAAAAAGTTTAAAAAACATTGCATTTAAAAACTTAAGAAAAAATATTTTTTCAATTTTTAGAAAAAAAAGTAATTTTTTTTTGTTTTGAAAAATTCGATATCTCAAGAACGGCCTAGTATTTTTTTTGGAAATTAGACTATTATTCCTACAATAATAAAAACTTAAGGTTGGCGTACCAAAATTTTTTCTTAAAAATGTTTTAAAGATTTTGTACATAAAAGCTTAATTTTTTATAGAACCACTACAACGACTTATAATTTTTGTTCTTGCATAAATTCATATTTGTATAGCATTCTGTTTTTGTCTCTTACTACTAAAAGAATTTAAAAAAATCATTTATCCTTATGAACAGTTTTCTTTAATAACATCCGTTCTTAAAATTCCTAGTTTATTACATAGGAGCAAGTTTGTGCGACCCAGTCGTGCATTTTATAGATCTGTAGGCGCAGTTAACAAGACTTTTAAGCAAAAGCCTATGATTAACTTCATTTCACAATAGCATTTTCTCAACTTATATTTCTAGATCTCCGTAAAAGCCAACTCGTCGTTCTAACGCGCGGTCTCAGCTTTTGATGGCTGCAATTTTTCTCTAGCCACGTGATTGATGCAAATTAAGCTTCTTCCATTCGAAAAAACCATGCACTTTAATTTTGCTCGTACACAATGCCAGGGAAATATTGAGCCCAGAAAAGCGTTCCACATTCTTGTAGTCCGTATAAGAAAAGAATCTCAGAACTACCACCGCTGCTGCCGTTGAGCTCAAGGGTTAACTGATGGGTCTTCTCTGAAGGGGATGAATCCAACTGGCTATTTCACCAGAACACTTTTATAAAAAACTAGCCGACCCGTACTCGCGTTGCTTCGCAAATTGTAACTACTTACCGTATCGAATTAGATTCACTTGAAAAAAGAGTTTGTTCATGTTTGTGAGTGTATTTAAGTAACTTAAACCTCAATATAACAGGTTCGATTCCTGCCATCGTCTATGTCGTCTTTAATTCCATTAAAACCTTCTATAAATTGTCATCAATGGGATGCTGGCTTACTCATTACATGTTGTTTAGGCATAACACTAACAACATGTGATTGAGTTAAGCTAGTAAGCCCAACAAGAATGAAAAACGAATAAAATAATGCGAATTATAAGGGGCATAGAAATAATAGACGGCAATTCTCCGCTTTAGTTTAGCCGCCATCCCTGGAGATAAAAATATCTGAGACAACCACCTTCAGTCTCAGAACATCGTGCCACACATCTTTCCTATCCTTCTTTCTCTTCCGTAGCTTCACGCCCACGCTGTGTTAAAACATTTGAAGGGTATTCATATTCCCTTGAGCGTGAGTAAATTATAAAAAAAAAAAAATAAAAAAAAAAAATTGCACGACTGGATCGCACAAACTTGCTCATATGTAAAAGTACTTTGGAATTAAAAATACATTTTATAAATATGAAACATGGATTTAATGAGATAAAAATGTTCAAATGTATGGAATTGCGAACTGATAAATCTTTTTAATATTAAAGTATTTTTTATATAACAAATTTCCTTAAAATTTTTCGAGAACAGAATTTGGGATGCCAAATAATGTTGGAATGATAATGAAATGAAACAATGCAGCGACCTCGCGATTGTGATGAAATCTAATTCCTGGATAAAATAAATTCAAAAAGTTTATAATTTTATAATTTATTTTTATTTATTTCTCAGGTTGTATGTGTAACTAAGAAGTGATTTTGGGCTTAAAATTTGCGCAACGATATTGACTTTATGAAGCAATGCTAATCTTTGTCAATTATTGTATAGGTTTTAAGATATGAGTGGTTGTATAAGTCAACTAATGAAAAAAAAATGGAAAAAAAATGTAAAATTAATAATATTTAAGTTTGACAAATTATTAATGAAAAAAATTATAGCCATAAACACTCCTAAAACAATATAGAAAATAATAAAATTTATTTCAAATAAATCGGTTGACTACTTTCTGAGATCGTGCGTTACAAACTTTAAAATGGTTTCGCTTTTATATAATAAGTATAGAGTATAGATTTCTGGTGGTATAGATTTGTTATGCTCACAATCCCTCTTCCACCGATTTTTCGAGGCGCTTCGCGGGTGTTGGGTGTTCTCGTGAATGATGTTTGGATCAGCATAATCAAGGCTCGCGAGGTTAGTTGAAGACCATTTGATTATCCTGATGTTTGTTTATTTATTTAGGAAAAATACTGGCATTGTATTTGAAAATTAATTTTATTTTTGAACATAGTCGCCTTTAAGAGCGATACACATTGCACATACATAGATCCTCCATAGATATTCTAGCTATTTTAAGCCTTCCAAAAATATCAAACTCTGAATCTCAGAACCAATTTTGATGCACGTTCGCCTAAAAAAGTCTACTTTCTCGATCGTTCTTTTAATTCCGGTGTTTTGTAGTGATCCAAATTCCATTAACAGTTACAAAACGCCTAAAAATACATTGCGTTAAAAATGAAATTATGGCCGGATTCCGTTTTGATCACTTGTTAGCAAATGTGTTTTCCATTTTGCCGATAATTTTTGTAAGCCCAAATGGTCGTGCATATGAATAACGCTATCATTTGAAACAGCATGTTAGCTATCTCTGAACCTTGATCCGGCGATCGTCTGACACAATATTCTTTATTTTGTTGACCATTTCTTCAGTTGGAGATAAAAATATCTGAGAGAACCACCTTAAGTCTCAGAACATCGTGCCACACATCTTTCCTATCCTTCTTTCTCTTCATTAACATCAAAAAAAAAAAAGTTGTGGTTCCATTTGCACGTCTTAGGCGTCCAGCGTTCTTGTGCCCATTCGACCGTAATAAAATTCTATGAACCACTTTTGGACCATTCCACGCGAAGGAGCAGAATCTCCATAATATTTTTCAAGTTTTTCCTCAGTTTGATTAAAAAAGTTTTCAAATATTAAAAAAGTCGTCTCTTAATTTGATTGTTGGTACGGCCCAATAATATGTCCAGTGGCAAGCTTATTGCTACCTGAGTTGCATTGCAAACTGAAGGAAAGGTTGATTAAAATTCAAATCAAAACAGAAGACATATGAAGACTAAGAGATGCACAAATTTTAAATAAAACTCCAAGCTGATACAAGTAGAACTATTCGAAAATATACTTACAAGAATGTTTCATGCAAATCCTGTACCACATTAAGAGGAAAAAAACTAAAAGCAATAATGGATCTCCTCTAAAGTGGCCATCTCAGGTCAGACAATGAAAATGATGCCCACTCCACATGTTAGTCAAATGTGATGTACTGTTGCCCTTAAGACAAAAATAACTGGGAATTGTGAAGGCAGTGAATAGCAGACTTTCAGACTACAGATAAAAGGGTTTCGATTAAGTGTTTTCTATCTTTGAATTTAAATGAAACAAACCTTAAGCGAGATATGATTGCAATTTTATTAAATTATTAAGAAGACCTTTATGTATGGAATATAAATCATTCATATGTTCAGGGGGACTTCAAAACGTCCATTGTGGCACGGGCTGTGTGTTGGCGAAGAGCGTAACATGTTGCTCGTACAGGAAACCCACTTTCACTTTTGAACGCTATAACTCTGCATGTGAATTTGTCAAGACAAATTTAATAAATTTTGACAATAATAATGCCGCAATCATCTGCCAAAGTTCGGATATCCCTGTTGGAAAGCCCCTTACCTATGCATGTACGAAACAACCTTAAAGGAACTTATTCCGAGAGACAGCTATATACCTTAAGACAAGTAATATAATTCACCCTTACGGCACAGTGACAAACTGAAAATTCTAAAAGAATGCCATTAACTAAGATGATACGACAGCAACGGTCTTTCAATCCAATTCTTTTTTTCCCTGAAAATGTGTCACAACGAATATCCAAATCCGAAGCCCAAAAACGGGAAAAGCCTCAAATTCAATAAAGAGTTTAATTTGGACTAACAAAACCACATCATGTGCTTTATGTCTAAAACAATGCTATCTCTTTACTCTTATCCTAAAACGTATGCACACACACGCCACTGCAACACAAAAGCCTACACTGACTTCGAAAACGTTATTTCTCATCCAAAGGATGAGTGCCAGAGACAACGGCTACCTTCTGTCCAAAAACTTCGGCCGCTTCATTTAAAAAAAAAAAAACTAAAAAACAGAGAAGCAACAGTATTTTTGGCCTTGATTTTGCATTTTAACAAATTAAAAATGTGAAAAAAAACACCCTAGTGGCATAAAAGAGCAACCATTTACACGTAACAGGATAACGGCAATGTGTACATAATGTGGCGTTATAGAGGACTGAAAACTGAATGGCGATGAAGATGAATGCAGATGGGGGTAGATATACATATGTATATGTTTATGCACTCTCACAGTGCAGGTACAAGTTGAAGTAAAGTTTTTCTGTTTGCCTCCCCAGATGAGCTACGGGTACCTATACCTAGTGATGTGTCAACTTCAGTTAATAAAATTCGAGTCAATCTGAGTTACAGCTAAACCGAGTCAAACGGAGTTATAAAATCAAACCGAATTGGCGAAACCCATAAGCCAACCGAAGCTAACAATTGAAAACACTCGTCACTGTCTATTACTAACCGAGTTGCATTGCCTGATTAAACCTATTTTGAATTCGAGTATGGTTGGGTTTCTCTCCTTGTCATTCTAGCTTTTTCTTTCCACAATGTAGGTATTTGTGTTTGTTAGATGCTGTTTCTTTTTTGCTGTTATATTCACCATTCATTTCTACAAAGCTAGTCAAACGGAGTTGCAATTCGTTTCACTATTTTATCTTTGGATTCGGTTTTTAGTTCCTTACGTTACGGATCGCAGGTGGTACGCGAAAAATGTTCCTCATTTCAAAATTTTGCCTTTTCATTTGTTTGCCTTTTTTTTTAAGTTTAGTTTACGAAGAAAGTAATGCCAAACGCAAGAAAAGAATCTTTAGTGTTATAAAGGAAAATAATTCAAATAATTTTGTCATAACCCGCGTTACCTAACTCAATTGAAAAATTGTTTGAAAAATTTAGGGTTCGGCACATCATAATCGGCATACATAATATGTAAGAAGTCGTGCATAATTTTTGGGAAACCAGAAAATATAAAAAAGTGCGAGTGCCGGGACTTACGGTAAAGATGTGTAAAAATCAACATTCGTCCGAGTGCCGAATTTTTGTTATCGAACGTACCCAATAAACATAAAATGCAATCGTAACAACAACATTGTTTTTTAAATATTGAATTTCACTGCAAATCATTAATTAATGGCAACTGTATTTTCTCTATTAGTTTGTGACTTAACCTCAGCAATTGACTCTCGCAAATATGCTTAAAAAATGCAGAGTGATATCGCATTGTTTAAAATCAGTAATACTACAACTACGAGTATTTGCTCGGAGTTCAAATTCTAATGAATGATGGATATTTGATGGATGAAAAATAGGAGCGTTCACATTCGTTAAACATCACTTCTCATTAGAATTTTGACCATGGCTGACCAATTAAGAGCAAAGATGAAATTTCAGATGAGGAAATTTACTTGAATTTTATATTCAAAGTCTGCAAAGAGAGAGGTATAGAAGCATAGCTTCATTCCGCAAAATTACTTCACCTTACATAAAATATGTCAAAAAGACGAAAAGAATACTTGTGTAATCAGGCTCTTGATGTCTTTTTTTCTGCTATATAGACGGTGTTCACACTGATCTAAATCCTCCGACTTTTTTTTAGGTTTCTGTACTTTATCTTACTCCCTCTGTCAGAGATTTATAAGCCGATTGACATCATTCCCACCTTGTAATAGAAATTGTTAAAGTAAATATAAGTGGGGAAAAACTAAATTTTTTAATCCATTGAAGTCGTAGTCATTAAATAGTTCATGGCTTGACAGATGGAGAAAGATCTGTATTTTGATATAATATAAAATATTTAATTCGATAATTAAAATAATTATATGGTATGACAGATAAGGGACAAATTAAATTTTGACGTATCGAGAATATTTCATTGCAGATTTCAACTGATTGCCCTGAACAAAATTTTTCAGATTTTTAAATGTCAACTCTGAAAATGCATTTTGTTGGGGGCATAAAATAAAGTGTAATCGTCCATCACTAACGTGAATTTGTTTAAAACTTTGAATGAACCCGCTATGAAATTTTACACCAGTTGTTTTGTCTTTCGTCTTTTTGACATATTTTTTTTTTCTTATTTAATTTAACTTCATTTATTTCATCAATCAATAAGACTAGATACAAAGATACAATATTGTTGGGGGCTATATACAAATATATTGATCAAGAGGTGCAAAAATGTTGGGGGAGTGAATATAAAAATCGAGATTTCAGTACTCAAAGTTTCCAATGTAAACACGATGTGGTAAGTACGCAATATTCCCAATGTAAACAGGGTCTTAAATGCAATCTTCCGTAAGGTAAGTTACTACATGGAACTTGCAATGAAAAATGCTTATTAATGGTACCTCTATAGTCTATAGAACCATATTTTTGTTTTCGATTTTCTCAAAAACGGTACAACTGATTTGGATCATTTTCTTGCTAAAGCAAATGAAAACTCGTTATCTCGAATCTTCACAGCTAACAATTTTGAATAGTATCTATTTATAAAAACCAATTATTTTATCTGAAAAAAAACAGTATCCACCATAAAAATGTTAAGCAATGGTTCTGGAAATTTGTGTTTTTCTCGAAAACGGCTCCTGGAATTTTGATAAAATTTTCTTTTGCTTCATTTTTACTATGTATAACTGTATACAAAAAATTTAGAAACTAAGTCATTACTGACTGGTATCAACCTTAGAACCATTTTGCGGAATTTTGAATTTCTCATTATCGACATAACGGTTTTTAATGAAATTTGTTATCCATAAAATTGTTGCATATCAAAAAATTTAAACGAAATGTTTGTGCATTTTTGTGAAATTCAATATCTCAAAAATGGGTTAATATTTGTTTTTTTTTTTTAAATTTAAATTTAATTTGTACAATAATAGTAACTTTAAGTTGGCTTACTTAAATAATATTTTTTTTTCAAAAAAAATATTTTTATAAGAATTCAGTTTTCTTAAGAAACCGCTAAACCGATCTATAATTTTTATTCTTGCATAAATTCATATTTGCTTAAGAGATAACATGGCATTCTTTTTTTATTTACATTTAAAAAATGATTTTTATGTCTAGGAATTCTTTTTCCTAAAAACATTGGCGCAAAATTTTAAACAGCATATTATTAAAGTATTAGTATGATACTACTTAACTATTTGCTAACTTAATAGTAGTTTACTAACTCATTCTTAATGTTAAATATTTTGTAACTAGTATCGTACTAAAAGAATTTTCTTAATAAATTGCTTCTGAACACACCTAAAACAATGAAATTTTGTTTAAAAAAGTAAGTACATGAACCTTTTTTATGTTTGTAAATGCCAAAGAGTCATATGAAGCTAGCACGATACTAAAAAAATAAAGTAGATATTCGATTATTTTAACTTTAATAAAAGGGTAGAGAAAGTACGAGTATGATGCTATATTCGATTAAAATTTGCAAATTCGTTTTTTTTTTGACCTAGTATCATACTAAAACAGCTTTAGCATCGTACTAATTCAATTAAAACTTTGCGCGATTCATTTTTAAAATTCTAAATCTCTTAAAAATAAGAGGAAGTTTGTGCGACCCATTCGTGCGTATTCGAACACCTATACTCTGTCCAACAAAAATTGTCAGTAGAGGCCTTATGGGAGAGCTTTTTCCAAAGCAGTGGCGCCTGATGCACCCTCACAACAATGCGTTAGGAAAAATGCCACTAAAAAAAGAGCAAGCCACTGACTTTTCCACCCCAACACGACCGTCGTATCACACTGCTGATGAGATACTGTCAAAAGTGTGTGTCAAGTGTCAAGTGTCAATACGATCGTGCGCTCTTTATCTACATCAAAACAGAGTTACCATTATCATTCTCAATTGCAAGCAAGGAGTTTTTTCAGTGGTTTTTATTAGGGAGCTTTTGGGATTTGAAGCTTTTGAGAACACATTTTAAGAAGATGAGTATGTTGAGTGTTGTCGTATTGCTTTTCAACTTAAAAAAAAAATGCGCCTATTATCTTACCGCTTGTGGAAAAAGGTAAAGGGAAAAGGTAAATTACATATTGTTTTCGTCGTTTTGAATCGGCAGACGGTAACCCTACTCGTTTTTTACTCTCAAGTAGGCTACACACTATCATTTCTTAAATGACATTCCAAAACTGTCATTTCTGAACATTTCATTTGATGCTACACACTGTCATTTCAATGAAGTCATTTTTTCAATCATTTTTGAAATTTTATTCATTCACCGCACTATTAACTTTCTTCGAAAAAAACTGACAACAAACAAACGCATGCAAATATTTATTTCAGGCAAAAAAAACGACAAAGAGCAGACAAAAATGACGCACACTGATATGTTTCCCACACACTCTCATTTCATTTCATCATTTCAGTCATACCCACGAAAAATTTTGATCTTCATCATTTCCATCATCATTTATTCATCATTTATCATTTACATCTACACACTATCATTTTTTCCATCATTCCAGCAGAAATGATGTAAAAAAATGACAGTGTGTAGCCTACTTCATTTGAGGCGATTTATAATTTAAACTACGGAATCCCTGTGAGAGCTTTAAAAGGCGACACACTTATGCATGGCAATGCAACCAGAATGAGAGACAAACGTCCTATCTTCCCTGTACTGACAATTTTTGTTGGACAGAGTATAGAACCGATTGGTTTGGGACCCTTTAGTTTTCTAGCAAAATTATGAAATATAATTATACGAGTATTAATAAAAATAGATAATAAACATCATGCTGGCTGGCTGATGTAATTAATTAATTCTTTAAAGGACTGACTGCGTGGATTTTCTGGCGTGATGGCAAGGGTATTCCCTATTCTCTATTAAACGAAGAGTAATAATAGCCTTACCTAAATTAACTGACGTGTGTAATGTGTATGAACTGCATTGGTTGATGTGGTGTCGATGTGGCTTCGTAGGAAGTTTCAATCGAATAACAGTTCATAAACATAAACATCGAGCCGACAATCGAGTTAAAAAACAACGTTAAAATAAGACACTTGTTCAACATCATTTATAACCATGAAGGACTTGTATGCCTTTTTTGACAATTTTGTACTTATTGCTCGGAGTTTCAAATGAAATTTCTGATCGATGGATTGTGAATTTTTATTGAAGAAGCAGAATACACGTAGGACACCATCGTACACTAACAATTTCAGGAAGAGGAAATCTTTATAAAAGGACACATTTAACATTATTTGGTCGAGGTTACTTATTTACAAAGACCATCATTCAATTGGTTAGATATATTTAAATCAAATCATAAATGCTATCAAATTGCCTCTATATGTGTAGGTTTATAGAGCCTTACTTCCCGGATACATTCTCACGTAACATCCTTGTTGAGAAAAAAAAGGAAATTCAAGAAAATATGTTTCTCATTTCCGTTCTATTTTTCGTCGTCAACTAATTCGAAACTACTTTCGGTAAGGAAATGAAATATATGTACGTACATACATACTAACAATTATCTTACCGCCTCGTGCATGCAATGGCCCTTCCTCCAGGTGGATTTGTGAATATAACAAAATGCGGCAGCAGTAGGCCGTGACGTGTTTAACTGACAGTTAGATTAATAACAATATACACACATTGCGGTCGCAACGCGGACGAAGCAGGGAATAAGGAAGGCAAAGTTTAAACAACTTTTTTTTTCCATCATGAATGACAGAAATTCCATTTGAAGACATTTTGAGTCAAACCACTGCCATCAATAACTGCTATCGATAACCATGTCAGCCGCTGTACGTATTGTACTACTCAAGAATCTTTTGAGATAATAAAATGTTTGCGAAATTGCGAGTGAAAGATTTTGGCCACCAGAAATAAGATATACCTACGAATTCTTGAAAACAGGTCAATCCTTAAAATATTAACCGAAACCTAAGCCTGGACACCAGTCCAGTTTGTCGGTAATTATTGACTCGCAAGCTTTCAATGAGTTGAGTTGAAATGTTTACGTGTGTTTTTACATCTGAGTTACAATTTATTTAGAGAAACAATGGTTTTGAATTCCAAAAGATATTAGACTGGTGAAAGTTTCGTGGCGGAATGTCCGGAGATATTCTTCACAAACATGACCATGAAGATGAATTTTGATCTACAAAAATTCTTAGATATACAACTAAAGATTTGCGTGCGCTTCCAAAATCTTACAGATTTCACGGAACATGAGAAAACGGAAGTCAAATTTGAAAAAAATATCGGTTACGAATATTTTTTCGAATTAAATATGTAGATACTAATTGTTTCTTCGAAAAATGCTGTAGCAACAGTTTTTGCTTCCATCTTCACACTAGGTACATCTATAATTTTGCTATACATATCATCTTCAAAAGTTAATATAGTATGTTGTTTAATTTTTTCAGTGCATAGTAGAGGTCCTTCTACATCCATAGTGCTTCTATGCTTTTTCGAAATCTTCTGAATTTTATTCGATTATTTGTAGATACTTGAGAAAGTTGAATCTTGTACCTTGTTGAGAATCTGGTGCCTCTTCGGCTATCTTAGTCACTTAATGTGCAATGGAACTTTCCCGACGTTTTGACAGGGGTTTCTGTCTTCTTCAGGGGATCCTTTATTGAAACAATAAATCAATAACACAGTCGAACAAATTCGTTTAAAAGAAAAAAAATTATTGAATTTAAAAACGTACATATAAAGTTAAATAAAATGAGTTTCTTATCAATTTTTTTTATATCAATGCAATTTTTTTTAAATACAAATTGAAAAATGTAGCACTTCTAATACGAAGATCTTCTTATCTTTATTTTATGTTCTGTTTTTTTTTTTATTGTTTACAATTTCTGATTTATTTTTCAATTGTCTCATCATTCCTTTTATATTTTCGTCTCTTTTTCAATTTTTAACGAATTACAACGGATCATAAAATAGATTCGAACTCAGCGGTTTAGGGTTCTAGAAGTGTCCTGCTCCAAGCGATTGCGCAAGCGTTATTAGTTGCGCTCAAAAACATCAACAAAAAAGTTTAGATGCATCATCATCATCATCGGCTCGACAACCGGGTTCCGGTCCTGGCCTCTTTCAACAAGTCTCTCCACCTATCCCGGTCTCCAGCCAACGCCATCCAGTTGCGCACCCCAAGGCTTCGGGCGTCCTGGTCTACGCCATCTCTTCAGCGCAAGCATGGTCTACCACGCTGTCGTCTACCATAGAATGTACCACAAAGAACTTTCCGAGCAGGTTCCTCTTCGCTCATGCGAGCTAGGTGCCCTGCCCACCGGAGTCTACCGAGCTTAATTTTAGTCACGATATCTGCTTCTAGGTAGATTGCGTACAATTCATGATTGTACCGTCTCCGGAATCGTCCTTCCTCACATACGGGGCCAACAATTCTCCTTAAGACTTTTCTCTCGAACGCAGCTAAGAGGTCGGAGTGCCTTTTGCTAAGCACCCAAGTCTCGGATCCATATGTGAGTACTGGCAGGAGCATGGTCCTGTACAGCAGCAGTTTTGAAGATAGTAGGCTCTGTTGGATTTGAGAAGCCGCCCGCGTATTTCTTCTTCTATATTGTTATCGGCTGCTACTATTGACCCAAGGTATTTAAAGGATTGCACCACTTCAAATTCGTGCTCCGCAACCTTGATTGTTTGACCAACTGTTCCTCTCGCATTCGACGCCACCATGTACTTTGTTTTACCTTCACTAATGTGCAGCCCCAGATTTTGTGCCGCCTGCTCGATCTGGATGAAGGAATCGTGTACAGCTTGTTCGGTTCTTCCGATGATGTCGATGTCGTCTGCGTAAGCCAGTAACTGGCTGGACCTGTTGACGATGGTCCCTCTTGTTGCCGTGCCAGAGTCACGGATTGCTTTCTCCAACGACAGGTTGAAGAGGAAGCAGGCCAAACCGTCCCCTTGTCGGAGTCCATTAAAGATGTTGATTGGTCTGGATAGCAATCCGGCTATTTTTACTTGGCTTGTTACGTTGGTCATGGTCAACCTACATAGTCGTGTCAATTTATTTGGGATGCCGAATTCTCTCATGGCTTTGTAAAGTTCTACCCTGGCTATGCTATCATAGGCGGCCTTAAAGTCTATAAACAGATGGTATGTTGGGATGTTAAATTCTAGACATTTTTCCATCGCCTGCCTAAGGGTAAAAATCTGATCAGTTGTTCATTTGCCTGGAATGAAACCACACTGATATTGTCCGATGACGGTTTTAGCGTATGGGGTTATCCGGTCTTGTAGGATAGAGGAGAGTATCTTATAGGCGGTACTCAACAACGTGATACCTCTATAATTGCTGCACGTTGTGACATCTCCCTTCTTATATATGGGGCATATTAAACCTTTTCGCCAGTCTTCTGGCATTTCTTCCTGCTCCCATACGTGTACTATAATATCATGAATTGCTTGACGTAAGGCTGGCCCGCCGTGATGGAATAATTCGGCTGGTATGCCATCGGCTCCCGGGGCTTTGTTCTGTTTAAGCCGGCCTATAGCCTCTTCTATGCTTGGTGGCGGCAACATAGGGTATTCTTCTTGAAGTAGTGGAGCCTCCACTTCTGTAGTGAGCTGACCATTTAGCAATTCATTAAAGTACACTTCCCATCGCTCCAGTATGCTTTCAGGATCGGTGATCAGATTTCCCTCTCCGTCCTTGCAGTATGTGCAGCGTGGTGTGTACTGCGTCATGTTTCGGACGGATTGGTAGAACTTCCACGCCTGGTGCGGACCTCGCTCTCGGCTGTTTTCTATTTCACAGATTAGGTTCTTCTCCCAGGCTGATTTTTTTTGTCTGTCAAGCCGTTTTTCTGTTCTTCTGAGCTCTTTATATTCCTCTTCGCGTGCTCGCGTTCTATGAGATTGTTGCATTGCTCGGTACGCAACATTCGTTCAGTCGCTAGCTTGCATTCATCATCAAACCAGTCGTTCCGATTTTTACGACTGCTGCCTAAGATGGAGCTGGCAGTACTAATGACAATATTCTTAAGGGGTGTCCACTTCGCATTTACGCCCAGGATACTGGCTACAGGACTTACTCTCCCTAAATCAAGTGATGCTAGGGCGAGTCCTAACGCATTACGTGGTGTTTTCATTGCGCAGGGCAGCCATGTTTATTCGAACCTGATAGGCGGATGCAATACGTCTTCGCAAGGCAATCCGCCCTCGGAAAACCATACCAACAAGATAGTGATCCGAGTCGGCAGCATCTTTTACTGAAACCAATTTTTCAATGATTGCTTTAACTGGCTTGTCAAACAAATAAAGTCAGCATTCCACTGATTTGTTCCAATGATGCATTTCAATGAAAGCTATAACTGGCCCCTAAGTCTCTTTTCTGTTCTACGACTTCAAAGTTCAAAGTCCAGTCGTATAAAAGGGTGTCGGTTTTCTATTTCAATGTTCTATATAGCAGTGGCCAGGTTTATCACAGAAAGTGCATAATTCGGGTTTCACGTTTATGTGTCTCTCTTTTGGGAAATGCCTCCGAGTTTGTGTATTGTGATTAGAAATGGGTGAGATAGCAATGTATTTTGTAATGGGTAATTTGAGCTTAAGTAA
Source organism: Chrysotoxum bicinctum (assembly GCA_911387755.1). Classification (NCBI taxonomy): domain Eukaryota; kingdom Metazoa; phylum Arthropoda; class Insecta; order Diptera; family Syrphidae; genus Chrysotoxum; species Chrysotoxum bicinctum. The sequence continues at coordinate 9,425,253 of OU426991.1, read as the reverse complement.
TTTAAATTTTGAGAAACTTGGAAAATTGTTCGAATTAAGAGGAGGTAATTTATTGAAAACATGTAATTTTCAGTTGGTTCTAGTAAGTAACCTCTTCTGGTTTTCTTCCAAGAGAACGAACTTTAAACTTTGTGATTGGGGTTGATTATTCATATTTTATAATTATGCAGAGCGATTAAGTTAATTTCTTGCGTAAATACATCTACCTACCCAAGTTAGGTGCTATCCATAGCCCTTAACTTTCATCTACCTAAAGCAGAATTAATTCCACCTAAATAATTCATCAGGGATTTCCCCGAAAGTTGGTACATACATTGAACATAACAAATACGAACAGTGACGTAGGTTTTTCTGTATAGTATTTTATTTTATTAATAAGGTGATGAGTTTGTCAAGGGAAGAGAAACTCGACGTTTAACAAATTCTTGTGCCCGCCTATGGTGCCATAACGAGATTAACCCTCTTTAATTGATTTTTCAGCACAGTTACTGAGTTACAACATGATAATAAACGCTGCGAATTCAGATGTTATGCTAACAGCAACGTCTGTCGAAAATAAAGATACACATCATGTGAAATATAAGTGAATGAATATTTTGGTGGGTGTTTTTTTTTTATTTTTCTTAGTTTGGTTTTTAAATATTTTATATTCAAATTTATTTTCCCCCATTCTGAACTTGTAAATGTTGCGCTGGGAGTGATGGTTTACTTGCTCCTTCATGTTGTTGTTGATGCTATTGCTGCGGTTCTTTGTGCGGCCTTCGGAATTTGTGTTGGTGTTTTAATTGATGTTCCTGGCCCTATAAAGTGGCTTGATGAAGTTTCTCGTTTACTAAAAATGGACTCGAGTTGTCGATAAAAAGAGAGTCTGTTTTTTTTTTCAGAAACCTTCGCAGGCTTTTTTTAACGGGAGGACTTGGGGTACTTGTTAAAGTACATTTTTTTGGTATCTGTTCTTTTGTTGATGAAAGTTGTTGTTTTGTCTCAAAGCTTGGTACATAAGTTTCTTGGCGATTCCCTACAGATAGGAGAGAGAGGTATACTTATAGCAACGATTTTTACTAAAACCGATGCATCCCCTAGGATTTTGAAAATAAAGCAAACCTTTTTAAATTTAAAAACCATGTTTGCGTTAAGAAACCTAGAAATCTTAGAAAGTATTTAAAAAAATTGTGTTGTTTCAATTCACGCAAAATTCAATTCAATTCAATTAAATAAAACACATATTATCTCAATAAATTCAATAAAATAAAAACTTATGTTAAAAAATATTTACTAATTAATTTTTATAAGAACATTTTGATAAGAACAAACATAAATTCAAACATATTGTATATACATAGTTCTTACATATGCTATGCACTGAACCACATGACTATGCAAATGAATGATGGCTCTGGTACTTAGTGGGGAATCGAATTAGCTGAAAACTGAGAGCCGGTGATGAACCTTGTTCGTTTTCTGAAGTCTTTTCCACAGCAAGTGGTGTTTGTTCAGGTTCGGCTTGCATTGGTTGCTCCAGAATAAAGTGTATCTCGTCCATTTCTGTTCCTTTTTCATCAGCTACAAGTCGGTTTTCTTCAGGGAGTGGGACTGAATCTATTTGAGTGACTAATAACAAACGCGTTGCTATTTGTTCCAGAAATCATACTGCGTTCTATATTTGAGCAGCTTCAACAATTTAAAGAAGGAATTTCAACCATTCTTACTTGCGACGTATAGGTACTATAAGTCATGGAATCGTAAAAAAATCGAACTCGAGATATTAATCAAACTGTCTGTCTGAAGTCTGTTCGACTACAGCCTAAACGGCTCGGCTGATTTTCTTCTTTAAGCTTGGTAGCTTGGTTTTTTCCGCCATACATTTTTTTATAAGACCATAAATAACGGTACCTGTCATTCGATTTTTTTCTCAAAAACTGTTCAACAGATTGAAAAAAAAATCACAAAAATTAATTTAGTTAAAGTTGATAGTTGAAAAAAAAAATGTCCGACAAATGGTTATTAATGGGACCACCCCCTTTAACACTTTTTTGTTTTGGATTTTCTCAATAACAGTACAACTGATTTTGATCATTTTCTTTTGCTATAACTTCCCAAAAGTTTGGATAGTATTGTGTATTAAAATTTTCAGAAATTTTCTTTTTATAGATTTTGATAAAATTTTTCAATTTTTTTTTTCAAAACTTAATATTTCGAAATGCCCATGCTTGATTTTCTTAAAACTTGACAGCTAAAAGTTCTTAATACACAAGATGTGAGAACAAAAATTTTAATTTATTTTAAAATTTTAAAATAAATTAAGAAATGGATTTCGAAAATCATAAACGGCGGCGCCTTGAATTTTGGTACAATTTTATCCTTACATTAATGATGATAGCGAAGACGAAAAAAGTGGGTCCGGCAATTCCGTCTGTCTGTCTGTATGTCTGTATGTCTGTATCTCGAACTGCAGCCTAAGGATCTATTTCTTTCAATCTCGGTAGTTAAGGGTCTTCAGTGATTTCCTAGAGGAGAAATTGAAAGTTTTTTTTTTTAGCTCCAAAACTATCGGTACCGCCCATACACCAGTAATGCAAAATCTTATTTATTTTGAAAACGGGTCTAACGATTTTGATAAAAAAAACATTAGGTGTGATATTATGGACATGGACTACATTTTGGTCAAAAAAAAAATTGGGACAAAATGTTATTAACGGTACCTGTCATAGAACCGTTTTTTTTGATTTTCGACTTTCTCATTAACGGCTCTAAGGATTTTAACCAAAAATTTTCAGCAAGAGTCCCCTTAAGTTTAAAATATTATTGCATATAAAAATATTCGAAAAAATATTTGTTGAGTTTTTTTGAAACATTTTTTTTTTTTTGAAAAATCAATATCTTCAAAACCTATGAACGATTATTTTTTGAAATAATTTCCTAAAATCAATATTATTAAATACTTACTTGAAATTCGCATCCCACATTTTTTTCTTGAACAATTTTAAAGAAATTTCTTATATAAAAAATTTATTTATTTATTTTTTGCATAAATTCATACTTTTCTAGAAATCAGACGGCAATTTTTTGCATTTGAATATTATTATCTCATTAAGTCCATGTTTTATATTTATAAAATGTATCTTAAATTCCAAAGTATTTTTACATACTTACATATGTAAGAGCAAGTTCGTGCGATCCAGTCGTGCATTTTATTTGTTCTTGCATAAATTCATATTTGCATATGGCATCCTGTTTTTATCACTTACTACTAGAAGATTTTCAAAGATGAATTTTATGCCTATGAACAATTTTCTCTAATAACATTGGCGCAACATTTTAGTTGAAACTAAGTTAAAAAGGCGAATTTGCAAATTTTAATTGAATATTGTATAGCATAGGGGTGGCCGTGGCGCGAGGGTTGTGTGCTCGCCTGTCAATCTCAATATAACAGGTTCGATTCCTGCCGTCGCGTCGTCTATGTCGTCTTTAATTCCATTAAAACCTTCTATAAATTGTCATCAATGGGATGCTGGTTTACTCATTACATGTTGTTTAGGCATAACACTAACAACATGTGATTGAGTTAAACTAGTATGCCCAACAAGGATGAAAAACGAATAAAATAATGCGAATTATAAGGGGCATAGAAATAATACACGGCAATTCTCCGCTTTAGTTTAGCCGCCATCCCTGGAGATAAAAATATCTGAGACAACCACCTTCAGTCTCAGAACATCGTGCCACACATCTTTCCTATCCTTCTTTCTCTTCCGTAACTTCACGCCAACGCTGTGTTTAAACATTTGAAGGGTATTCATATTCCTTTGAGCGTGAGTAAATAAAAAAAAAAAATTATTAAAGTTAAAACCATCGAATACCTATTTTATTTTTGTAGTATCGTGCTAACTTTATATGACTCTTTGAGATTTACAAACATCAAAACAGATCTGTTTACTTAGTTTTTTTGCATAACTGTCATTACTTTAGGTGTGTTCATTACAATAATAGCCTTAGCACGATACTAGTTAGAAAATGTTTAAAATTAAGAAAGAGTTAGTAATCTACTAAGAAGTTAGCAAATTGGTAAGTAGTTTCATACTACTATCTACCTTTATATCTTATAGGCTGTTTAAAATTTTGCGCAATTCTTTTTTAAAATTCTTGGTCTATTACATAAGAGCAAGTTCGTGCAAACATATTTCTGCATTTTATCTTCTAATTAGGTACATCGCTTTTGCTATATGTATGTACATACATATATCTACAATGTTTTATACATAAGAGCAAGTACGTGCGATCCAGTCGTGGATTTTATTTCTTTTTTTTTTCTTCTTTTTTTCTTCTTTTTTTTTCTTCTTTTTTTCTAAAATTGCCTCCTGAAGTGTGAATGCAAGTACGTTTATCCCAATCGTGCATTTCTTGATTGATATATGTAAGTATAGGTACATATAATATCAAAGAAGGATAATTTTTGTTTCTTGTGAAAAGAAAGAAAGAGATTTATCTCTCCAGTGAGTTCATGTGTACGACTTAATCATGCATATGTGATCAGCCTTGAGCCAGTTGTTCTTTTGGACTTATGGTATGGCCTGTGACCACGAGTAGCACACTAAACAATAGTGTTAATAAAACATCGATAGTTTAATCGATTAATCGATGGTTTTGAACTATCGGGACTATCGATAGTTTGAAGAAAACATCGATAGTCTGTACAGTTGATGTGCTTTTGTTTTATAAATGATTCGTTGGCTGAAAATTGTCTTTGAATGATAAAAATGACAGTTGCGGCTAAATGTTTAGGTTTGTTTAGAAGATGCAAGTAGTTTTTTGTTCTTCTGATTTGGTTATAATTTATAAGGCATACATTCGGCCTAAGCTTGAGTATGACTCCCATATCTGGGCAGGTGATAATAAAACCCTTCTGCACATCTTAGATAGAATCTAGGAAAGAGCCCCTAATTGAAGACAGTTCTATTACCGAAACATTTGTTTCTCTTAAACACCGTTCTAACGTCTTTTGTTTTACTTTGTCTATCGCTTCTTCTATAAACAGTGCTCTAATGATATAGCCAGCTGCATTCCTTCCTTCAAAAATGTGCGCCTAATTCCGGGTGTACTGTAAAATACAGAGATTCCTTCTTTAGCCGTACTACTCGAATGTGGAATACTATACCCCACTCGGGTTTTCACACAGTTTTATTTTTTGACATGTCAGCTTACCGTCACCGCTTTAGTAGGGAAGGTCCCGTATCAGCATTTCATTACAGAGTATGTTTACATGTTCTTTCTAGTTTACAATTTCCTCGTTTTGTGTTTTGTTTATTTGTAAAATTAAGTTTGCGTAAAAAAAACCCATATTCGTTTCGGACTTCTATCAACAAATTTGGCAATTTTTATTGAAATACATACCTCCAATTTACGAGACCATTTTAAAATATTATCTATAAATATAGTAGGTGAGGGTTCATCCTCTGATGCTGATGGAAATCAACTTGCACCAGTGCAAATGCTAATGCCCTCCAAAGCTTCAAGAAATTGGATCACATAATACTTCAAAAGGATTTTTGCGTACAAATCACTTATAATAAATATATGAATAAATAATAAATAATAATAAATATATGAATACAAGTTTTGTTCATTGAGGTACAGCAATTGTGAATTTTTTTTTTAAATTTACACAAAATTTGATTATTTTTTTTTTTTATTTTTCTTAAAAGATTTGAAATTTGTTTTTTTTTTTCAACTAATTTTATTATATATTATTATCAAAAACACAATCGATTGTTTATCGATTAATCGATAGTTTTTTTTTTAAACTATCGATACTATCGAAAGCTTGAACAATCGATGTTTTATTAACACTACTAAACAAAGAAAAGGATAACTTTTGTTTAACATTTTGTGTCTTCAAAACTCTAGGATACCTACCTACATACATACATATAAGATTAGAGAGAAAAGAGGCACATACTTACGAGTACTACTTGTCTGTATCCTTTGTGAAACGGAACGGTTTAAAAATTGGCACACCACATAAAATAGAGCTGCCTAGTATAACTTTGGTAGGCAATTTTGGTTTACTGGCTGAACAAAATGAAGTAGCTGTAGTTCGTAGCACTGTTAAAAGTAAAAGTTGAAAGGCATGAAAATAGTATACAGAATACAGGCCAATAATATGAAGCTGTAGCTTAAGCAAGAAAATTATGAGTTTATCAAAGTTGGAAATCAGCTACAGTTACAGGTTACAGGGACAGGGTTACAGCACAATTCAATATTTCACCACACCAGACACCACACAAACGAAAATTCTGTTCTCTGAGAACAAAGTTCTCTTGGCTCAGTGTAAAATATTCAATACAGAAGCAATTCGAGGTGAATTCACGTCACAGACAAAGTTTTCTTTTGGACTAGGATGTGTGCCGACGGAATATTGTTTAAACATCAGTCGAACATTATTTCTGCATGAGAAAAATCTCACTTTAACTAAGTTTTGCGGTAGGTTGTGTGTTAGAGAGTATAATTTTTAGAAAACGGAATAAAATAGCAATGAACACAGAGGTAAAAGAAGTAGCAGCATAAGTACAATGACAATCGTAAGGATAAAGAATGAAAACAAATCAAATCATATTTATTTTTCTTCAAATAATCAAAAAGCATCTATTTCGACTGAAATATAAGGGCGCGTTGCTGAGTTAACTTTGGGTTTATTAATATTGCATATTAATTAAACACTTGGTCATAAAATAGTTTTTAAGAGGAGGGTTAACTTTGACTTTAAAAAATTGTCGAAATTGAAGTGTGGCTCTATGGAAATTGCCCTTTCGATATCTCTATTTTTTATTCACTCATAATGTAAGTACTTTAGAGGCTTCGAGAAACTGGATCTGTTTCAATTGCAAGAACTAACGCGGGAGCTGCAAGCACAAGAAGGGTTTCGGTCGATGAAAGAATATTGGCAGCTGTTGAAATCGATCCTGCCATCAGCATAAGACGCTTGGCTCTACAGTTTAATGTTTCCACACACAGAATTTCCAGTATATACTGCATGGAAAAAATATGTATGGATGATATGGATCCTATACCTTTGCAAGAACTGCTTGCCGATGATTTGAAAAGAGACTCAAATTTTGTAACTGGTTTGCTAGAGAGAAGCTTGGATGAAAACCAGTTTATAAACAGAATTCTTTCGACAGACGAATCTCAGTTTACAACGTATTACGAATTTCCACAATCTCCATACATGAGCTTCGAGCAATCCACATTCAGGACGGCAAAGATCATTTCAGCACAGATTCAGTGTCAATATGTGGGCAGGTGTGATTGGCCTTTCAAATTACCACCCCGACTTAATTCTACTAACTATCTGTATGGGTTTTTGGATGCACTTTTTTTATTATGGTTTTGTTCATCGATAAAAATAAGAAAACCTTATGTTTATTATGCATTTTAAAAAAAAAAAATTGACCTCAAAGCCAAAATTTTGCTCGGACAAGAAAAATTGAATACCATTTAAGATTGAATATATGGCAACCCTAAAAACACACCAGCTTAATTTAAACGTAGTCTTTAGGGTTAGCATTTCTACTACAAAAGTTCAAAATGACGTCCGTACCACGAGTACTGACAGAGAAATTGACCTTAACATGGGTCAGAGTCAAAGTTGAAAATCAGACTTTAGTGTAGAACATTTTTTTTCTTAGATTGTGACCAAGAATCACATCCCAAAGTATGGCACACGAATTACCGGACACCCAGTATATCAGAAAGGAGCCATTCCAGATTCAACTCACCAAATTTCTTAAGTTAACTCGAACTTAATTCAAAAAAGTCGAACTTTAACATGGCTATTTTACAAACAAAAATGTGGCCAAATATCGTTGATGCAGTTTCGGATTTCCTCCTTCAATTATAGGGGTGGTTGCGGAATAGTTTGCGTAGACATTTTAATTCAACCCCATACAAATAAATTTAATGGTATTAAATCCAACGTTTCAGGTGCCAATTCCGATCGCCAATGAATATAAACGACCAGCAAATGCCAGATCCAGTAATTGGATGATTTCACGGGCCGTATGACATGGTGTTACCGTCTTGTTGAAACCACATCTCGTCCACATCAATATCACCCTATTTAGGCATAAAGAACTCTGTTATTAGGATTTCGTGATATCGAGCACTAGTAACATTCGCTGAAGAAGTATAGACTTTGACTATATATAACCTATAGTATTATCATGGAGCGTTATTTTGTGGTACCAACACTATCCTGGTGGTGGCGCTGAAATTAGCGCACGATTTTACAGTGGAGAGTAGGATAAGGCATTTGATAAAATTACACTTTTTTGATACCACTCAATTTTCAAATCTTTCCTTTTGAGAGCCTGTTTCTTTGAAAAAGAACTTTCTTTTTTGAAAGTTAAAAAAAAAGATAGAGACGAAGTTAAAAAAAAAGAAAAAGATTAATAAATTTCTAAAATTTTGGAGTACCCCCATTTATACACATGTATATAAAAACTGCAGGCCAAAAGATTGATTCAGATGTAGTCAGCTGACTTCGTTCATGCCTGAGGGTAAATCGTATGAAATAAAGATTGGGTTTTTACTAAGGTTTTTACCTGAACAATACACAACAGGTTAGAGTAATTCGATTTTTGATCGAAATTTTTTTTTAAGAGGCGTTTTGTTAATATTTTATTAAATTTGTTAATAAATGTGGAAAAATAAATTCTAGAAACATATTTCTTTACTTAAAAGTTTTTTTCGGTTCTAGAATTTGGTTTTCATTCGAAAAATAAGAGTGAACTCAACTTTTGGCAATGTACATATGAATTAAATCAAATATCCTACATCCATCATTATACTTTGTTTTCGGAAGAACTTCAAGGAATGACGACAAAAAGTTAATTTATTTAGATATACCGTTTTGGAAGTCAGAAAGTTACTTATTGTAAATATTTAATTCATCGCCTTAAGAATGAGTTGAAAGATCTCGCACTTTATAGTTTTTGCCTAGAATTATTTTCAGTTTTTTTTAATTTAAAAGTTTATTGGTGGGATTTTAATTTTTCAATTAGTTTTTCTAGCTTTTTATATTTTTTTTTTCGATCTTATAGTCACTGGATTTCAACGAATTCTTGCAGAAGAATTTGCTTCCCATATTGAATGAAAAAAATAATATTAAATGTAGGGTCGGTACAGCTAATTATTGAAAACAAGATGAATTGAGAATTTATTACATTTTTAATTTAACTGTAAGCTAATTTCTTTTGAAAGATCAACTTTATTTCTTAACTTTCATAGTTACTGAATAAAAAATAACTCATTCCTTGTAACAATGACATTACACTTTTTTTAGTTACAAAAAAACCCAGTCTCTTGGACAGAATTCAAAAGGGAGCTCTTAGAATGAGCCACCGTTGTCTAACTGAAACATTTGTATCTTTCGAGCACCGCAGCAATGCTTCATGTCTATCATTATTGCACCGTTACTTTCATAAGCAGTGCTCTAGTGAAATAGCCAGCTGCATTCCTCCTCTCAAACAATTCAACCGTAATACCCGTACTTCTAAGATTGCTCATCAGCTTACCCTTGAGCCGAATTTCGGACGTAGTGTCAAGTACATACATTCATTTTTTAGCCCCGCTAGACGAATGTGGAATGCTTTACCCGGCTCAATATTTCCCACTCATTGCAATGTGCAGACATTCAAATCCAATGTGCATCGGTATCTCCTTCATAATCCTATTCTTCTTTCCTAATTCCTAATTAACATTATGAGGGTATTCATAAAAATAAAGCAACAAAATTGCGGAAAAAAATACTAATCATGTGATTTCATTTCCAACGAAACCATTTTTAAATATTCAAACGCACCTATCCACTCCGCTTACACACTTTGAGGAAGCCCATAAGTCTTCAACAAGTCTGTGTCCTTCCCATTGAGAATGCATGGGACAACTATTATATGCTCAGTAGTCAGTGCCATGGTTATTGTCCTCCCACAACAGCTTGTTGGGTAAAAGAGAAACACCCCTTAAGCCGGTACTCAACGCTTCTTATAAATACTTTTTTATGCCTACCTTTCCATACGTAATTTAAAATTCTTTTTTGTAATCAATCACATCAAAACAGCTTAGAGAAACTGAGAATAATATATCTGATTACGTGACTGGATTATCGAATTTAAATGGAATTTCTACATAGATTTCAGTCAATAAAAATACATGCTTTCTTGAAAATGAACGAAAAAAAAACGAAGTTGCCTTCCTTCCTCTGTTTTATTTGTTTTAGGAAACAAACAAGAAGTGAGAAAGGTCCTATTAGAAGGAATTTTTCTATCTTTTTTAAGAAGTATTCAACCGGATACTCATACAAATAGGGATATCAGTAAGAGCTATTTCAGCCACATTACAAACTGTTTTAATCGAGTCAATCAAAATTAAAAATTAATCGAGAACGTTGTTGAAAGAGGTTTTATCTGAAAGCACCCTGTAAGAGATTAAAACAATAATTCTCTGACTTCAATGATAAGGTATGCAGAGTTGAAGCGAGATTTAATTAAGTTTCAGTACCTTTGTATACGACCTGAGTTTGCGTTGGTATGGTTCAACTCGATTGGCCTCGCGTAGTGGAGTTGAGTTCAGAGGCGGCGTAAGGTGGGGGCGGTGTGGGCCACTTCCCACGGCCTCGCGGTGCAAAGGTTCTCGCGCCTCACAGCCGAAAATAAATTTGAAAAAGTATGGAAAATCCAAAAGTACACGCCACAAGGTTTTTCTTATAATAATTAGAATTAATTCTCAACTTAAAGATATTCCACCATTCGGCGCACGAAACGAATGTCAATGTCAATATAATCGATATTTCTGACAAACTACTTATGTCGATTTTTTTTACCCACTAGGGATTTCAATCCCGTGTCAAATTTTTTCTTGTGGTGTGCGTATTTCGTATAACATGAGATCCCTCTTCAAATACGGATTCGAAAAATTTGATCTTTGTCAAAAAATTTGATTTTTTTGGATCGAAATCTTCACACAGAAATTGATTTCTCATGTGTAAAGGAAATCGACATTATACTACGTTATATTAATTAAAAGGGAGTGACACTTTTTCATGAATTTTTTTTCATGGAAGGAAAGATATAATCAATTCAATTTTTTTTACTTGTTTATTATCATATTAAGTACAAAAAATAATTTGTTTATCAAAAAATACCGGACAATGTGCCTCGGAACGAGACCCCTTCCAAAAAAAGTAGTTCGCTGTTGGCCACTCTAGCTCCAGAAAAAATGATCGAAAATTAAAAAATTAAAACTTTTTATAAAATAGAAGAGTGTAGCTGGAGTCTGGACCAAAATAATTGCCCAAAGTCAAAAATTAAAAAAATGGCGGACGCTTGAATTTTAGTGTTCGTTTTTTCCACTTTTTTTCGCTTTTCTGAGCGCTGTACAAGAAAAAGTTTTTGATAAATTTAAGAAGCTTTGAAACAAAAAAAAATTATGACGATCCGTCAAGTAGTTTTAAAGTAATCGAGGCCAACAGTTTGAAAAACGTGGTTTCGAGAAAAACGCGTTTAAAGTTTTTTTTTCGAGTCATGGCTCATGTGTCGACACCTGGTGGTTCATGTCTCATGTGTCGACACCGGGTGGCCCATATGGTACCTCTGCTTGCCATTGTATGGATATGTAGGCGCCAAATTCAAAAATATTTATGTAAAACATGATACGCTCAAAATACCGCTAAATGTCAATTTTCGAGACCAAAAGGTAGGTCTCGTATCTATTCTATAAAATAAAAAAAATGGAAAAAATATGCATTTTTGGTCGCCGAAAAAGGAGAATCTCCCCTTTATTAAAAAATTTCATCTCTGTCGTTTCGAATCATTCGTTTATATTTAAGCATTACTCTTGAACATTTGCGTACATTTTGTGACTGGATCAAGGAATATCGACAAACAGGATTCGAAAAGTGCTTGTCTGACGCTAGTCAATTTAGTGAGAAAAGCAGTTATGATTTGCCAAAAGATTTTAAAAATAAAAGAGTAGCCAAAAAGAAAAGGATGTTTGATTATGAAGATAGCGATCAACCTACAAAGTCTGCTAAAAGCCGGTATGAAGCAGATTTTTTTAATACCATGATTGATTCTGCGATAAGTAACATAGAATCGAGATTTATGTCTTTAAATCAACATTTTGAAAATTTTGGTTTTCTCTATGACTTAAACAAGTTAAAAAAAAATTCCAAAAGAGCAGTCCTGCAAGAAGGTGCAGAGCAGTGACTTCCAACCTTATGAGTTGTATGAGGAGTTTTTGTTTAATGTTCCAAAGAAGTATGAGTATAAATTTAGGTTTGTTTCTTAATAAATAAAATAAAATGCACGACTGGATCGCACGAACTTGCTCTTATGTAAAAGTACTTAGGAATTTAAGATACATTTTATAAATATAAAACATGGATTTAATGAGATAATAATGTTCAAATGCATAAAATTGCCGTATGTATGAAGTATGAATTTATGCAAATAAACCTTAAAAAATCGTTTTATTATTAAATAAACTTTTTATATAAGAAATTTCTCTAAAATTTTTCAAGAAAAAAATGTGATGCGAATTTTAAGTATTTAATAATATTGGTTTTAGGAAATAATTTCAAAAAATAATCGTTCATAGGTTTTGAAGATATTGATTTAAATTTTTTTTTTTTTTTTTTAAAAACCCAATAAATATTTTTTCGAATATTTTTATATACAATATTATTTTAAACTTAAGGGGACTCCTGCTAAAAATTTTGGGTTAAAATCCTTAGAGCCGTTAATGAGAAAGTCGAAAATCAAAAAAACGGGTCTATGGCAGCTACCCCTAAAAACATTTTGCCCCAAAATTTTTTTTCACCAAAATATAGTCCACGTCCATAATATCACACTTATTTTTACTTGCGATATAGGTACTATAGGGCAAGTTCTGCATTTGGAAAAAAAATCGAACTCGAGATTTTGATCAAAGTTGACATTACGATGATAGCGAAGACGAAAAAAGTGGGTCCGACAATTCCGTCTGTCTGTCTGTATGTCTGTATGTCTGTATGTCTGTACCTCGAACTACAGCCTAACCTACCGGACGTATTTTCTTCAAACTCGGTAGTTAAGGGTCTTCGGTGATTCCCTAGAGGAAAAATTGAATTTTTTTTTTTAGCTCCAAAACTAAGGGTACCCCCCATACACCCGTAATGCAAAATCTTATTTATCTCGAAAACGGCTCTAACGATTTTGATAAAAAAAATTAAGTGTGATATTATGGACATGGACTATATTTTGGTGAAAAAAAAATTTGGGGGGAAATGTTATTAGGGGTACCTGTCATAGAACGGTTTTTTTGATTTTCGAATTTCTCACCAACGGCTCTAACGATTTTAACCAAAATTTTTACGCAGGAGCTGCTTTGCATTTAAAAAAATATAAACTAAAAAATTTTTTGAAAAAATAGTTTTTGGATTTTTAAAAAAATAATACAATTTTTTTTTTGAAAATTCGATATCTTGAAAACCGATACACGATTAAATTTTTAAATTACGTTTTAAAATGTATTTTATTAAATACTAACAAGTTGCATATCAATTTTTTTTTTAAAAATTTTAAGGAAAATTTAGTACACAAAAAACATGTTTCAGTGTGTCTGTATGTCTGTACCTCTCACTACAGCCTAAACCCTTGGACCTATTTCTTTCAAACTCGGTAGTTAAGGGTTTTCGGTGATTCCCTAGAGGAGAAATTGAAATTTTTTTTTTAGCTCCAAAACTAAGGGTACCCCCCATACACCCGTAATGCAAAATCTTATTTATCTCGAAAACGGCTCTAACGATTTTGATAAAAAAAATTAAGTGTGATATTATGGACATGGACTACATTTTGGTCAAAAAAAATTTGGGGCAAAATGTTATTAGGGGTACCTGCCATAGACCCGTTTTTTTGATTTTCGACTTTCTCATTAACGGCTCTAAGGATCTTAACCCAAAATTTTTAGCAGGAGTCCCCTTAAGTTTAAAATAATATTGTATATAAAAATATTCGAAAAAATATTTATTGGGTTTTTAAAAAAAAAAAAAAAAAAAATTTAAATCAATATCTTCAAAACCTATGAACGATTATTTTTTGAAATTATTTCCTAAAACCAATATTATTAAATACTTAAAATTCGCATCCCACATTTTTTTCTTGAAAAATTTTAGAGAAATTTCTTATATAAAAAATGTATTTAATAATAAAACGATTTTTAAGGTTTATTTGCATAAATTCATACTTTTCCGGAAACCAGACGGCAATTTTATGCATTTGAACATTATTATCTCATTAAATCCATGTTTTATATTTATAAAATGTATCTTAAATTCCAAAGTACTTTTACATAAGAGCAAGTTCGTGCGATCCAGTCGTGCATTTTATTAATTTTATATTGCCACTGGTTGAGTTGCAATATTTTCACTCGATACATCTACGATATGTACGGTGACCATCCGTCCCGGGTTTACCGGGCCTGTTTCGTATTTCACCATTGTACCGCTTTTCTTATAAGCCCGGGACATATAAGTGTCCCATATTTTTTTTTTTTTTGTTTTCTATTTGTCCTGTATTTGAAAATTTGTTGATGTTTCTTATAACTAACATTTTTATAAGAAAATGTACGTTGTATTTATGTTTAAAAAACATGTAAAATTGTATCTTCCGGTAGAATAATCCGACATATTTTCTAAAAATATTGAAAAAAAAAAACTTTGGAATATCTTTCAAGAAAAGACAAGTTCCTGTCGATATGTGCTGATTTTGTTATATAGTTTTTAAAGTTTTTTAGTTAAAGGTTTTTGCTTTTCTTAGGTGTAGGTATATCTTGGGAATATATGATGTATCTACTGTGTATCGTTACATAACAAAGCATTTTGATATCCACGGATTCTAAAAAAGGGCCATTCAATTCTGCCCAGCGATAGATTAACTATCAAGATCCTCACAAGCCCCATTTTCGACAAGACCCAACAAGCAGTTTTTCTCTGGAGCTGAACATCATCTACATTTATATCGATTGCACAATTAAGTGGGTATGATGGTCTTGAAAATAGTAAAGAATACTAAACTTACCTGCAAAACGTTTGCATTTGTTTATTAATCTATCGTTTTTTTTTTGCATTTTATTTGCATATTATTTATTTTAATTTTTGAGTGCTTTCGTCGATTTTCAATCTGTTGACTTCATTTTTTGGTTTTCAAAGCTGCCAGTCTTTTTGAACACTTGAAATGATCAATTTTTTTTTTACAGTCACCTGTTCGAAAAATAAAGCCAATTATAAAAACATTAGCTTAGACTCAAACGCAACACCAAGATATTATGTTTGTTCATTAAAGCTGTCAATTCGATTCCGCCCAATAGATAGAGTTTTGCATCAAGAACTCTTATCGGAAAAGCTTGCATTTGGTATCGATGACTCTCTTCTTCGATGGATAAGACATTTCTGGTTGGCTGGTTTCGAATCTGATGTTCAAAAAATAAATGCTGGTGCCCCCAGTTCCGTTCTGTCTCCGACCCTCTTTTCCATATTCATTTATGTTCTTCTGTCTGAAACATCTTACCTATTAAACTGTTTTGCTGATTGAAGTTCTCTCAGCTTTCGTTTTATATATTCACGCCCTTGTCCTTGAGATGTAGACCTTTAATGGTAGCGTATGATACGAGTGTGCTCATTGGGGAATGAAAATCACGTAGAATTTATATAATGCTTCCAAATTCAATGATGCCTCCTGTTTTGAAGCACATCAATAAAGGCACCGGGACCTTGAAGAGATGAAGAGCTAGTCAAAAATTCAAAGTAATGGCATCACTTTTGGGTCAGTCCCAACAACCAACAACGTGTAAGAAGATATACAGGGTGTCCGGTAATTCGTGTGCCATACTTTAGGATGTGATTCTTGGTCATATTCTAAGAAAAAAATTGTTTCACAGTAAAGACTGATTTTCAACTTTGACATCACTTTTTGACGATTTAAAAAAAAGGCTAACTTTGGTGTACCATGACTCATGTTAAGGTCAATTTTTCTGTCAGTACTAATGGTAAAAACCTCATTTTAAACTTTTTTTCTTAGTAGAAATACTATCCTTTAAAACTACGTTTAAATTGAGCTGATTTATTTTTGGGGTTGCCAGATATTCAATTTTAAATAGTGTCCAATTTTTCTTTCCCGAGCAAAATTTTGACTTTGAGGTCAACATAAACAACATAAAGTTTTCTTAATTTTACCTAATGAACAAACCAATAATAAAAAACTCATTATTATGTAAGTGCACTCGAAACCCTTACATTTTATGATACTTGAGAAAATCTAAAACATGTAAAAAGTGGAATTTTGGGTTTTTTACCTTCTTTTATTGCAGCACTTGGCAGTAGGAGCGGTTTTCCAAGAATTGATAGTTTTTAGGTAATTTTTAAGACTGTGCAATCATGAAAAGGGTTAAAAGTGTACTTATGCTTGACTTGACTTGCTGTCAAAACCCTAATTACCTTACCTCTGTGCCACTGGCATATTAAGGGTATACAAACCCCTTGAGTGTGCGCCGATTATAAAAAAAAAAAAAAACTCTTCTCAGGGAGAGTTAAATTTTTTGGTATAAATGTTTAATGGGTAAATTAACTAAATAAGTGGTATAAAAGAATAGAAAAACAAATTCATTCATCATCGAGAAACTGGATCAGTTTCAACTGCAAGACCTAACGCGGGAGCTGCAAGCATAAGAAGAGTTTTGGTCGATGAAAGAATACTGGCAGCTGTTGAAATCTATTCTTCCATCAGCTTAAGACGCTTGGCTCTACAGTTTAATGTTTCAAACACAGAATTTTCAGTATACAGCATGGAGAAAATATGTATCCATATCACCACACACCTGTGCAAGAACTGCTTCCCGGTGATTTTGAAAAGAGACTCGAATTTTGTAACTGGTTGCTAGAGAGAAGCTTGGATGACAACCATTTAAACAGAATTCTATGGACAGACGAATCTCAATTCACAAGAGATGGTATTACGAATTTCCATAGTCTCCATACATGGGCTTCGAGCAATCCGCATTCAAGACGGCAAAGATCATTTCAGCACAGATTCAGTGTCAATATGTGAGCAGGTGTAATTGGAAATAAATTATTCGGGCCTTTCAAATTACCACCCCGATTTAATTCTACTTACTATCTGCAGTTTTTACAAAATAATCTACCAGACTTATTCGAGGAAGTTCCACTGCTTCAACTAGCTTCATCATATTACCAACAATACGGTGCTCCGGTCCACTATGGATAAGCATTGGCTGGATGAAGAATACGGTGATCGGTGGATAGTCAGAAATGGACCAATTCACTGGCCTGCAAGATCTCCCGATCTCACTGTACTGGATTGGGGACGAATGAAAGAAATCGTTTACTCATCTGAATTAAAACAACGTATTTCGGAAGGATCACTAAAAGTAAGGCAGGAGTTATCGACAATAAACATTCAAAATTAAATCCAAAAACGGACTCTAGCATGCATTCAAAACGCAGGACGGAACTTTGAGTACTTATTATGGGAAAAATAAGAAAACTTAATGTTTATTACGCATTTTTAGAAAAAAAGTGACCTCAAAGTCAAAATTTTGCTCGGGCAAGAAAAATTGAACACCATTTTAAATATTAAAATTGATTATCTGGCATATTAAGGGTGTAAAAAAACCTTTGACTGTGCGCTAATTATAAAAAAAAAACCTAAACACATATCAGCTCAATTTAAACGTAATTTAAAAGGTTAGTATTTTAACTAAAAACAAAAGTCCAAAATGAGGTCCCTACAATTAGCACTGACAGAGAAATTGATCTTAGCATAAGTCGCAGGGTATACGAAAGTTAGCCTTTTTTCAAATCGTCAAAAAGTGATGTCAAAGTTGAAAATCAGACTTAACTGCAGAACAATTTTTTTCTTAGAATATGGCCAAGAATCACATCCCAAAGTATGAAACACGAATTACCGGACACCCTATATATCTAATCTAGGTAATTTTATTTAAAAATTCAAAAATAAAAACCTGTACGGTTTTAAACAGCTCCAATACGATTGCTTGTAGTTATTTATTTACCCTAATTATTTCTGTTTTTGACTGGAAAATAATTATCGTATTCGGAAAAGGGATTCTACAAAAAAATGCACCCGCAGTCATACTAGTACACACAAACACTGAATAGTTTGTTTTCCTCTTTATTTTCTTTGTGGATTTTTCCCCCTACATAATGATCCATTGGTATTTTCTTTTTCAAGCATATTGGGGAACCGCCTGCAGTCTCTTTTGTATATCTACGAAACAAAAACAGCCTCCTGTTCGTGTTTCAAATTTCTATGTTATCTGCCTAATGCAAGGATACCGCTAACTAACTTGTATTCATAGCTTGTTTATACCTCGCGTTTATTACGTTACACTTCGCTACGAGACACAAAAAGAGCTATAAACAGAAAACAAAAGTTCATCACAGAAGCACGAAGGGCTGAAACCTTGTTTACAGAATTAAACTTCTTTATAAATATGATGTTTTGAGTGATGGATAGATATAGGTACTTACATTCACATGGAATGAGAGAAAGAAGAGTCTCCGCTGAAAATTATGCACACACCATACACACTAGTTGCAGCGTTGCAGATATGAAAGGGTTTTGACTTTTGAATGGTTGAAGGGGGCGGATCGGAATGGAAGAAGAGAGAAAGAAAAACTCGGTCTACGAGGAAACTGGCCATGTCTCTTTATAAATGAAAAAACAAAGCTGAACTGTTTAACATGGAACACACTAGGGATATTCACTAAACATTGATGTATCGAATCCATTCGATGTTCACCATACGAGACATCGGATTGATCCGATGTTCAATGCAACCCAATGCACCCCCCTACTGTGAAACTCACTACAAGATTAACCGACCCCGCACCAACAAACAGTGAACTCGAGGGGCATTATGTTATGGCTAGACTCCGTGATCATAAACTCTTCGAAAATGTTCGTTTGTATCTAGCCTACCTACATGATAAATCTGACTCTGTTTGTATCGACGGCAAAACCAAAACCAACGTTATCGTTCAAATTTAAAAAGAAGGACTCCCTACTGACCCTATAGCCTTGAAAAAAATCTACACCCGATTTCATGAAAACTTTGACATCTCCGTCACAACAGTCAACAAAGACCTTAATACGTATGCCTCTCACATCAGCTCCAAACGTACGTCGCACCTTCAAAACACGCGTAAAAACTTCAATAACTATTTTCGATCCTAATCTAAATTCTCTTAATGCCCCATCTAAATCAAACCTCCGTCCCGTCCCAGACCGTCAAATCCTCCCTCTTACTTTCTACTACCAAAACGTAAGAGGCCTACGTTCCAAAACTCATGCTGTTTTGCAACAAACCCATGCTTTACCCTTTGAAATCTACGCCCTGACTGAAACAAATCTGGTCCCTATTATCAACAACCAAGAATTGTTTCCTTCCTCTTTCAATGTTTATCGCGATGATGTTCTTAACCAACCTACCGGCGAATGCCCTTGTCGAGGTGTCCTCATAGCTATTCAAAATACACTAGACTCATCCCTCATTGCAATCTCTTCTTCTCGAATCTTGACTATGTTTCCGTTAAGATAACACTACCTCGCAAGTCACTTTATGTTATATGTTGCTATATTCTGCCGTCACAACCCATCGAATCTTATAAACTCGCCATTGATACGGTTGACCATATAATGGATGTGTGTGACCCCAACGATGATATCCTTCTTTTCGGTGACTTTAACCTTCCTTATCTAAAATGGATTCCATCCGAAGATCAGTCTTATTACATAGCTTCCAATCCCACCTCTGCCAAGGAATGTCTATTTATAGATCACCTAGCTGATTCAAGTCTATGCCAAGTTAGTGGTATCCCAAAATATATGGACAGGCAACTAGATCTTATTTTCACAACCGATCCCATTAACTCTACAGTGTCACTCTCTCCCCTTTCCCTATCTACCATCGACAATTATCATCCTCCCCTCTTTCTCTCACTCTATCATGATTCTCCATTACCAACTCAACTGCCAGCAAATAAGTACTCTTATGATTTTCACAAAGCAAACTTCCCTCAAATTAACGAATATCTGAACAGAGTTTCCTTCAATTTTGATAACCTTATTGTGAAAGATGCCACAGAAATATTTTACACAGAAATATTCAATTCTATTTCACTCCATGTACCCTTTTGTCGCCATAAATCATCGTTTGCTTCACCACCTTTTTATAACCGCAAGCTTCGCTCTTTGCGTAATAAGAGAAACAAATTGTGGGCAATTTTCCTCCGCACTAACTCTCCCACCGATTATTCTAACTACCTTGGTTCCTATCTTCACTTTACCGAACTATACAACTCCCTTTACCAACGCTACTTAACTGAAACACAAACCAACCTTATAAATGATCCTAAGTCGTTCTTTCAGTTCGTCAATTTCAAAAGAAAATCCGATGGTTACCCTACCTCTCTTTCCTTCAATACCGAAACTTCAAATAATTCGCACGGTATTGCCAACTTTTTTGCCACCTTTTTCAAGAAATCTTTCACTGACGACTCCTTTGTACCTGATTCTGGTTATTTCGATTACTTGCCAAATTTCTCCCTAGGCCCATCTCTTCCGCTTACCGTTGACCCATGTCTAATCGAAAATAAGCTAAATCAACTTAATGACGAATTTCTTCCTGGTCCTAATGGCCTCCCTGCAATATTCCTGAAAAAATGCTCTTCAGCCCTCTCTTTTCCCCTCTCTAAAATTTTCAGCTTATCGCTATCTCAAGGAGAATTTCCTCAGGTATGGAAAACCTCTTTCATAACCCCAATACACAAAAAGGGTCCTAAGAGCGATGTTAAAAACTATCGTCCCATTGCCAAACTTTCACATATACCTAAAATATTTGAAAGTATCTTGTACGAAATTTTAAGTTTCCGCTGTAAGTCTCTGATCTCTCCAAGACAACACGGCTTTCTTAAATGTAGGTCTACAACCACTAACCTTGTCGAATTTGTATCGTATTCCCTATCTGCCTTAGAGAACGGAAAGGAAGTTGACGCTATATTTACTGACTTTAGCAAAGCTTTTGACAAAATTTCGCATAAACTAATACTTTTCAAATTATCCGCCCTTGGCTTTGAACCTAATTTCTTGAAATGGATTTCTTCTTATCTAGAAAACCGTTATTACTGTGTTCGTTTCAGATCTTCCCTCTCTAGTCCTTTCTTAGCTACCTCCGGAGTCCCACAAGGCAGCCACTTAGGTCCTCTCCTTTTCATTCTTACCATTAACGATATTGAAAACGTCATCAAACATTCCCATATCTCACTCTACGCTGACGATACTAAAATCTTCAAAACAATTTCTTCAAAACACGACTCTTCCCTTATCCAACAAGATCTCGACAGTTTCTCAGTCTGGTGCCTTAAAAACTGCTTAGAGCTAAATATTGCCAAATGCCAATCAATCACTTTTTCACGTAAACACATAAAATCTCCTCCACGTCTCTACCTTCTACATAACCAACCCATATCAACTGTTGAAACGATCCGCGACCTAGGAATATTATGCGACCGAGAGCTCAACTTCTTGGCACATATCTATCGATAATATTATTTTAAAAGCCAACTCTTCACTTGGTTTTGTTAAACGGTGGTCCAAAGAATTCTCCGACCCCTACGTCACCCGATCCCTTTACATAACGTTTGTTCGTCCTCTACTTGAGTACGCCAGTCAAGTTTGGTCCCCATATCAACAAATCCATATCTCTAGAATCGAGAGCATTCAACGTCGCTTCCTAAGATTTGCCCTTCGCGGCCTGTCTTGGAATAATCCCTTGATCCTGCCCCCCTACCAGAACCGCCTTCAACTAATTAACTTAAATACACTGCAAGAACGGAGAGATATAGCAGAGATTCTCTTCATTCATCGGCTTCTCTCAGGCTCTGTTGACTGTCAAACTCTTTACAACTCTATCTTTTTCAGCACAAACCCTCGTAACCTTAGAAATCCTCGCCTCTTCTATCTCCCCACCCACCGTACCACCTATGGCTCCAACGAACCTATTACGCGTATGCTGCGGAGGGTTAATTCGAATGAAAACGATTTCGACTTTAACCTCAGCACTCCCTGCCTAAAAAACCTCCTCCGAAACACAATCCAATCATAGTTTTAAGTTAGCCTAACCCTAACTGTAAGTTTCATAGTTTTAAGTTAGATTAAGTTATGAAGCTTGTATTAAGCTAAATAAATGGGGGTATTGCCCCCACCAAAATTTAAAATTTTGCCTAGTAAATATTCTATTCGATGTATCGATGTTTTTTTTTAAATCGAAAAACTGTGACAAAGAACATGTAACGGTATCAAACAACAAACAATGTTGTTTGCCCTTTTATCCTGCAGATACAGGTTCTGTCAAACGGATAAAAGGGTGTCCAGAAGACGAGGACCAGTTTAGGCATGCTTGCATTGTCGCTTAGCTCGTCGGATGTGGGGTGGGTTCTTTCTCCTGTCTAACTGGACTACCGTACCTATAAATCATGCCTTGGTTAAACAAAAATTAATTTACAAGAATAAAAAGAAAAATACAAAATTAAAGTATACTAGGATAGAAATTATTATAAATAAGCAAACAGACAAAACGGACAAGTGAAATTAAACTACGTTATAAACAAATGAATTTTAAAGTGCTTGGAAGCAAACGAAGAATTCCTACAATGATACACCTACTAATCCTTTCAATGCTCGGGCACCTTAGGTGTTAATGGTACCCTTGAGATGACACCTTGTCTGTCGCGTGCTCAGATATGTGCGACAGCCCCTAAATATATAGGCTCGCAGCCTCACCTACGGAACTCAAACCATCAAGGGACTCTCATATTCCATCTGTCATTAGTCGCTCTTTTACGAATTTAAGATTCCATTCTAAATAGTTTTCACCCCAAAGAAATTGATAAAATTCTTCATTCCATTTTTTTAAAACAATTTATTTACAATAAAAAAGTGTGTAATTAATTGTATAGGCATGTTAGGTTAATTAAAAAAAATTAATGAAACAACTTAATATTTACTTTAATTTATATAAATGTAATTGATGTTATCTCAAGTATTAAATCAAATATTTACTATTCAAAATGTGTTATTTTTTTGTTTTTAATTATGTAATTATTTTAAACATAAAAATTAACAAAAATTAAGGAAAAATCATTCTAAAATTGAATGTATATTCAAATGAAACAAATAAAAGAAAATAAAGAATGAATTAGAAAAATTACATACCTGCATCCATCTACGTGTGCGCACAAGAAGTATGGAGTTGCATATGTACCTGTATGAAAAGCTAAGATTATAATAAAATACACACAAGACAATTCAGAATGAATTTCTGCACAATTAAAACAGAAAGGACAAAAGATATTTAACTCATTTAAACTAATTAGGAATAGGGCAAATTAAATCATTTAACAAGGAAATAAATTAAGAATAAAGACGCACTATGCACAAGACACAATGATTATTTAAACAAAATGAAAAAAATAAAAATTATAGGTGATCACAGGAATTATTTGGTTTTCTTAAACATTTCTTCAAAGAATTTTTTTTTTTGTTTAAGTTATCTGGGCTGTATTTACTGCACACAAATTATTACACAAACACGACTGTTGTTAGGTTCAAATATATTTCTATAGATTTTTTTTTTTTTTTGTTTTTGTTTGTATAGTTCAACACAAGAAAACTGCAATCAAATGATTATTTATTTAATATTTCGGTCAATTATCTTGTTTTAATCTTAACAGCATCAATTTTTATAAAGTCCGTTCTTTACTTTTTCAAAATTACAAACAATGCCTAAAACCAGAACTTTCCAAAACAAAAACTATTTTCAATCTAATCTCATTTCTTACTTCAAAAAAAAAAACAAACAAACAAAACATAGGTTGCTTCAATTTTTCTGTTTTTTTTTTTTTTTTGTTCTTCAACTCAGTGATTAATTATAAATTATTTGCAGTTTTTTTTTTTTTTCTATTTCTTTCTGTTTCTCTTTTTGGGTTCTGAAATCTGACACTGAGCGACCCTACAAACATAAAGACTTATTTTTATTAATTTCATTCAGGTCGGTGAATATGAGAATCGGCTCTTTTACGAGCAACTGAGCTGACTTTTTTCGAATTTGTAGAAATGACAACTAAGCAACCGAGATAACGCATACTTTTGCAAAAATAGCCGTGTTTTTTTGGAAAAGTTATCCGTAGTACAGTAGGATTGTGTATGAATAACAAATACAAGTAGGATCACTGCCAATACTCGAATAAACGTCACATCTCTATCCGCAGCAGGATTTCACTTCTCCTTTTATCGGCAGTGATCCTACTGCGGATGTTGTATTTGTTATTCATATAAAATCCTACTATAGATACTACGGATAAATTTTCCAAAGAAACACGGCTAATGTGTGCATCAGCTCTTTTTTGTCTTTAGTTCTTGTCTTTGATTAATTTCTTAGGTTTAGTCTTTCATTTCTATGTCCTGCCTGAACTGTACTGCTTCATATACTTGCTCTTACTCTCACTCATCTACAGTGTGATTTGTGAATCGAAATTTGCCTTTTTACGCTAATCTTAATCTAAAACAATTAAACTGATCAAATTTTTTGTAGAATTTTTAAGGAATAGATAATACTTTTGCTAGCGCATATTGTTAGTTTCCATTTGTTAAAGTAAAAAATCATTAAATAAAGTAGGTATTCGATGTTGAAAAACTTCGATATTTTTAAGCGATGTATCGGAAGACATCGATGCCGGTTTCCGATGTCTAACATCAAATAAACACGTCGATGTTT
Source organism: Chrysotoxum bicinctum (assembly GCA_911387755.1). Classification (NCBI taxonomy): domain Eukaryota; kingdom Metazoa; phylum Arthropoda; class Insecta; order Diptera; family Syrphidae; genus Chrysotoxum; species Chrysotoxum bicinctum. The sequence continues at coordinate 9,400,347 of OU426991.1, read as the reverse complement.
TTCTTAAGTTGACACCCCTAGAACACACGCATCGAGTGCGTATCGTATGCAATTTGGCTTTGGCTTTTATTTTGTAAGTCAAGATAAACCTGCGTCGAGTAAATAAGATTGAAATGGGAGACTCATATTCGTATACGAGTATTTACGTATAACATCCACTTTAATCATACAAATCAATCTTTCAAAGGATTCGCTCCTCAAACAAAAAAAATAAAATTCATCAAAACAATAAACAATAAATCGAGGACGACGGATATTCATATGTGAGCTGGATAAATGGTATGCAGATATGTAATTATACATATGTATGTGTGTGAACTAGTAAAATGTTTACCAAAACAAGATAAAACTTAACTTTACCTCATAGAAGGTGGAACATTAATTTGTCGATGAAACCATACTTACAATGTAAGGACATATTCTACGAAATAGGTAGATGTACATATATGTAGGTGTATACTTTGTGAATACTTCTTCGATGATCTTCGATGATCAAATAAAGACAAGAAACGCCGATCTTAAAGTTAAGCTAAGTGTACACGATTGGTAGATCTTACAATATTGTCAGATCTGTCAGTGAAAAACATGCTTACATTGTCTTGCAACCGTGTAAAGTCTTACAATTAATAGTCAGAAAATTTGTCTGACAATTAATTGTAAGACGGTAAATTGTAAGGTATTTCATAATCGTGTACACACTCAATTTATTGTCATGCCTGTCAATTTTTATCGTTGTCTGACGTTTCTGGCAATGAAGAAATTGTAAGATGTACGTATTTAAGCATCATACAATCTTTTCATTGTCAGACAATTTGAGGCCGAGGTTCAAATCAAGCAGTTTCAATAACCAACAAAAACTGACAATTAGTAATGTGTACACGGTTGGTAGAAAATCTACGTATAACATCCACTTGGTAGAAAATCTACCAACCGTGTACACACACAAGTTAATTGTCAGCTCATAGGTAGATTTCTGTCAGACATTGTAAGATCTGACAATATTGTAAGATCTACCAATCGTGTACACTTAGCTTAAGCACAAACGCTTGGAAATTTGTACAAATGAGGGGGAAAATCGAAAAATCATTCTACTATTCCACATTCTAGTAGTGTTTAAGTTTTGACAGTACGTCCGAAGTTACGCTATAGAATAAACTGATGAGTATCTATTTCTTTTAGTAGTATGAATACGTTCGTATCCCAGATTTCAATCAACTCTAAAAAAAACCTTATAACAAGTTTGATTACGCTTTATAAAGTCTACCTATCTTTTATATTCCATCTACCTAATATCTATCTTCAATCTACGTTCTTTTTTGTTCCATCTATCTTCAATCTATTGTATATAATATATTTTCTATTTCTTTCTTTCTATCTTATATCTTTATTCTATCTATCATCATCAGAAGACTTTTTTATGTGTGTTTCATGGATTCAAAACAAAAAAAATAGAGTCCAACGGCTCTTAGAGAGCCAAATCCCTTCCTGTGTTACCAGGAATAGCACATTTCATGACAAGAGACACTCTTGAATGATTTTTCACTTCCTAGCAAGAGGCAGTACACCCCTAAAAAACAAGCGTCCAGCACCGCAGAACCCAGACCTCCTGCATGGCAGTGCAACGCACGTACCATTTTGCCAAGAAGTACAACTGAATCATTCTGGCAAATATTTTTATTTGCGATTCATTTAAATCTTAAAATTGCATTTTCTAGAAGTTATAAAATACCAACGGACTCCTTGCAAGTCATAACTACAACACAATGTTGATACAAAACAAAAAATTAATTGAATTAAAAATGACAATCATTCCTCATGGAATGGAATATTGTAGAAATAAGGTGTTTCCCTTTCCTAACTATCATCATTATCCTGTGTAAGATTGCTGTTTGTTGGAATTTAAGGAATTTTCATTTAAAAGACAAAATGTCTATAGTCGAAATTGTGAGATGAATTTGAGATAAATTATTTTGAAAATGTAACTAGTTTTGAAAATATGTCAAGATGTCTAATAGAGAGAGAGACATTATTTTCGCATAGAAATATATTTTTAATTAAAACACAAATATATGTATTTATTTCTACCAAAAAGGAGTATAGATTTATATGTATAGAAAGCATATTCAAAATATTGTAAATTGTAAATGCTCAGTTTTTGATAATATACGTGTATTACGTGATTTTAATTTATCAGATATTGCTTGGACAGTGTCCAAATATGAAAAAAAGTCAAGTGCTTGTAATTCAACCAAAGATTTTGAAATTATATATGTATATTGATTTCTTTCTCATCAGGTTTTTGCTAAGTAAATTGTGTTAAAAATTGTTTCATGAAAATGCTATATCTTGCTTTTGCGTGCTGTGATGATGTGTTACAGAAGTTCCCTTTTCTTTAGGAAATAATTCTCTTCAGCATAAAAAAATACTTATAGTAATTGTTGTAATTATCATAAGAAACAAGCTTATTAATAGGAAAATACTTGTATGCTTCCTCAAACAAACTTCATTAAACTTGGTAAGTTTTTGTCTGGTATTGATTGGAATAACTAACTTAATAACTTTAATTAAGCTCACGCTTATAGAAGTTTTATCATCAATTAATCAATTGGTTGCTCGTGTTAAAAGAGAAGGAAATCTTCCAAGTCCTTATGGTACAATAAAAGGCTCTCACATCTTAAAAGTATTAAAAATAAATAAAGCAAAATTGCTGTTTCTTGTAACTTTAGAAATGCTTTTTAGGGTTTTGGGTAGATTCCTCTACAGATATTTGATTATAGGTATTGAAAATAATTGTTGATCGTTTTGGTCTTTCATTGATTTGAAGAAAAAATCCACTAGCATTCCTTAGAATGTGAGCTTTAACGGGGTTAATTTATTATACCTTAACAATCATTTGCTAATTTGTTTGACCTTGAATTTGTTTAGTTTGACATACGGTTTTCTCTTAAAGTGTAGTAAATGAAAAATAGTATAAATGTCAAGTTGATGAAACTTACATCATTTAAGTAAGGCACAAGACTTTATTAAAAACACTTGAAGATTTTGGTATGAATTCTGAGATGCTTAATTTGATATATTCGTATTTGAAAAACTGAACATAGCTTGGAAAAGAAGTGATAAAGAAATTAGTGCGCTAAAAGCATTAAATTTCAAAAATTTTAAATAAAAAAAATTCATGTATACCAAGGAAAATAATGGCTGTACTAATCATATCAGTTGCCCAAACTTAATATTTTTTTCCAAATTTACTGATTTCCAAGCGATTTTTTATACAGAAGATAAGCTATTTTAGCGTTATAGATATACACGAAAATTAAATTTTGCAATCACTTTTGCAAAAAGGCGGCAAATGGAGTAAGCCATGCTACATTCGCTATAATATTTCTTACCAGCTTCAGCCTCAGTATGGCCAATATTCTAATGCGAACTTTTACTTTATGTGGCTTAAAATTACTGTCTGTAAGCACATCATACAAGCTTTTTTCATTTATAAGAGACCGAGTTTAAACAGCAATCTAACTTCTAAGGAATTCGATGCGCTATCTGGCTCCATATTAAGAATTGTCACACTTCGGCTTTCGTAGCAATAGGTCCACTGGTGATTTGATGACATATCTCACCGAAAAAAATGAATACCAAAACTTACATCATTTTGGAGAAACAAAGTTAATTGCATCACTTGACATTTCCAAAGTATTTGATAGAGTTTGGCATGAAGCTCTTTTATCGGAAATGCGTGCATTTGGTATCGAAGAGTTTCTTCTTTGTTGGATTAGAAATTACCTTTTGGGCCGCTGATGTCCATGAAATAAATGCTGGTGTGCCCCAAGACTCCATTTTGTCTCCGATAATCTTCCTTACATTCATAAATGATCTCTTGTCTAAAACTTCTAATCCACATCAATGTTTGGCTTTTCGTTTCCATACACAACTCTATGCTTCGGCTGTGGAATTGAAACGGCAGCGTATTATAAGCTTATTAGATCCCGATCTCAACAGCATTATAAAATGGGGTACCAACAACCGCATGGAATATATAATGCTTCAAAAACACAAAGCTATCTTCTGTCACTGAAGCACAACCCACAACCCATGCCGCTATCCATAAGCGGCACTTACACAATGTGTGGAAAGACTTCATATTCGACGTCGCCAAAAACGCTGCTAAGTGTTTAGGTTTCCTTCCACGTTGCAAGAAATTGTTCACCCTTTCTGATCTGGCTGTATAATCTATGCACAGAGCCTATATTCTTCCAAAGCTTGAGTACAATTCCCATATTTGCACAGGTGTTCCAACAACTCACCAGCCTCTTGGGTAGAATCCAAAAAAGATCTATAAAAATGATAGGCGATAGAAGTATAACAGAAAGATTTGAATTTATCGAGCTGTTATGTATTTAATTGCACTTTTCGCGGCTTAAAGCGAACTCACCGAACATTCATGTTTCCAATCGAAACTTGCCGATGACCGAACAGTCATTTTGAGGTTGTTTCTCTTTTGTGTCAGTGGCAATGTCGAAAAACTATTGATGAGTTAATTTACTTGTAATTCTGCATTAGTGTTACGACATAATGCAATGAGCTGAGATGGTGCAACCTCGTTTATGCCTCGCGACCTAAATGCAGGACATAATAGAGCACAACGTTAGTGTTTCTTGTCTTTTAGTATCTTTTTATAACCAGCGTTCTAGTGAAATAGCAAGTTATATTCATCCCCTTAAATAAATTAACCATAATACTCATGCTTCAGGAAGTGCCCATCAGTTTACCATTGATCCCATCTTCGGACGTACTGTTCAATTTAGAGATACCTTTCTTAGCCGTACTACACGAATGTTGAATGCTTTATCTAATTCAATAGTCCCCTCCTATTATGATATTCAGATATCCAAAACTAATGTGTTTTTGAATCTCCTTTTAATCCTCTCCAACTTTTTTCAAACGCTCGCACTGAACTCGCGTTTTAAGGGTAATCACAACCCCTTAACATTTTAAACAGCAATTTTTCATTGATGAGGTATGATACTACTTAACAACTTGTCAACTTTAAAGAAGTTTCTTACCAAGCTAAGGCTATTGTTTGAACAGACCTAAAACAATAACAGTTTGTGCAGAAAACTAAGTAAACAGATCTTTTTTTGACGTATGAAAATGTCAGGAAGTCAGCACGAAACAAAACAATTGCACCAATTTGACTAAGGTTAAGTCTTTTATATTTAAATTCTAACACGTCATTCTCAGTCGCGGTATTTAAGGAATTAATCATCCAAATCATGCGTCGGCGTCGGTTGAAACTCATGGAAAAATATTACACAACCATCGTTCAACAACAAAAGTGACACAAAACGAAATCACAACAAAATTTTTCTTGCATTTTCTATACCAAAATTTTTACAGCTCTAAGGAAATACCTTGTACATCGTGTGCACTTAAGGTTGAAGAGTTAAGTGCAATATAGGCCGCTTCTTCTCCTCCCAACAAATGCGAAAATTGTGAAAATTTTTGAGGGGGAAACATTTTTTTTTGAATATTTCCAAAAATTAAAAATTGAGTTTGTGAAATAAGGAAAATATCTATAAGGTACATTACATACATAAGAAAAGTAATTTCTCAGCCAGCAATTAAATAAAACTTATACCCTGTCCAACAAAAATTGTCAGTACAGGGAAGATAGGACGTTTGTCTCTCATTCTGGTTGCATTGCCATGCATAAGTGTGTCGCCTTTTAAAGCTCTCACAGGGATTCCGTAGTTTACATTATAAATCGCCGCAAATGAGAGTAAAAAACGCTTAGGGCTACCGTCTGCCAGTGGCGTAGATAGCTTTTCGCTATGGGGGGGGGGGGATGGATCTAGTTCGCTCATTTTTTTAAAGTTTTAATAATTAAAAAAAAAAACAAATAACAAGACTTCATTGAATTCATTATGTATGTCATAAAAAAATATATTTTTTAAAGATAATATACGCATTAATTTGAATATGAACTAGAATAAATATTGATATACAGTGCCTTGCATAAGTATAATAGCACTTGTAAAAATGCGTTTTGTAGAAAATTAAAATGGGAATGACACTTTACTATTTTTTTTATTGAATGGCATTACTAATCAAGTAAATTGAGAAGAAAAAAAAGTTCCTTTATTTTTTTTTTGGTGTTTAAAAATGAAAAACAGATTTGTATGTATTGCAAAAGTATAACCGCACAATGCAAACCTCGCTGAAGCTTCGTTCAGTTATGTGCTTTGAAATGACAAACAAAAAGGCCGCGTGGTACACATTAAAGCGATGCGGAAAAGGGCAAAATTCAAGCTTTTCGGTTAAGTGGCCTAAGCTTAAGGGCTATTGGTAGGAAAATTTCAAGATCCGATCGTGTCATCCGAAATTTATTACAAGATCCAGAATCTTATGGGACAAAAATAAAACCCGGGCGTCCGCAGAAGCTGACACGTCAAGATAAGAAGCGTTTAATCAATGCTACATCCGATTCGGTGCATTCTTTGCGGGAGTTCGTGACGAATTGGGCTTAAGAATTTCGGTTTCAACGGTCTTTTGCGCCTTAAAAAGCAGTAAGGTGATTGTTCGGTGCAAAATGATGCCAGCTCCAAATTTGACAACAGTCTACATAAAAAAGTAAGAATTTGTCCAGCAAAACATGAAACGGAATTGGAAAACCATAAGTTTAGATTATTTTAGATTATTTTCAGTGGCGAAAAAAAGTTTAATCTTGATGGGTCAAGTGGTTTTAACGGATATTGGCAAGATCTGAGAAAGGAAAAAAGGTTTTTTCCAAGAGGAACTTTGGCGCTGGCAGTTGTTAGGTTTGGGGGCCTTCTGCGACCGTGGTAAGGTTGCACTTGCCTTCACCTCTGCAAAGATGAACAGTTCAGCTTGCACCCAGGTGCTTCAGGATAATTTAGTACCCTACTTAAGACGATTTCGTCGAGTTCGGCATGTCTTTCAGCATGATAATGCCCCAATTCACGTTAGTCGTCGTTTGGGATGGTACGAATCGAATAACATACATTTTATGGTGTTCCCGGCACGTTTTCTAGATTGTAACCCTATTGAAAATCTTTGGGGAATTTTGACCCGCAAAATGTATGCCCATATTAGGCAATTATACAGTGTTGCTGAGCTGCGAGAGGCGATTGTGGAAGAATTGAACTGTATAGACGATTCCATATTAAATAACATTGTCAACAGTATGTCAAAAACAATTTTTAGATTGGTCGAAGATAGGGGCAGCAATGTCCTTTACTAATTTAGCCGAAAAAAATTACTTAAAATAAAAAAACAGATAAAAATATAAAAGCGGTTATACTTTTGCAATAAAAAAAAATCTGTTTTAATTTTTAACCACCAGAAGAGAAACTAACGGAACTTTTTTTTCTTCTCAATTTACTTAATTAGTGATGCCATTCAATAAAAAATAGTAGGGTGTCATTCCCATTTTAATTTTCTACAAAACGCATTTTTACAGGTGCGGTTATACTTATGCAAGGCACTGTAGTAAGTAAAATAATATTAATTTAAAAAATAAATCACAAAATAGAATACAGTTTTCTGTTCTTTTTAGATAAAACACTTATAACCTCGTCTGCTTTTATAGGTATTTCGCTATGAATAGCTAGAGCAGCCAAACCATTCAAACGATCCTGCAAATAAGTAAACATCCAAAGCTTATCACACTGTTATTAAAATAGACATATTTTTAATAATCTCACTTCGTTGGTCATGATTCTTTGTATTGTTTTTATTCTCTTTACTGACTGGAGAAAGTTCTTTCGGGAGTTGACATTGAAACCGGCAGTGTAGCTAATATCTTTAATAAAATATATATAGCTGGATGGAAGTTCTTTTTCTTGCACGTTTACGTTGGTGAGAGACGTACAAAAAATTTCAGAGTGCGTTTCTTTAACTTATTTGGTTCATGACTGGTTATGTTGAACAATTATCGATCCCAATGGGGGGGATATATCCCCCTGATCCCCCCCCCTATCTACGCCACTGCCGTCTGCCGATTCAAAACGACTGAAAACAATATTCAATTTACCTTTTCCCACAACCCCAAGCGGTAAGATAATAGGCGCGTTTTTTTTTTAAGTTGAAAAGCGATACGACAACACTCAACATACTCATCTTCTTAAAATGTGTACTCAAAAGCTTCCAATCCCAAAAGCTCCTTAATAAAAACCACTGAACCACTCCTTGCTTGCAATTGAGAATGATAATGGTAAGGTAACTCTGTTTTAATGTAGATAAAGAGCGTACGATCATATTGAGTGACACTTGACACTCTTGACAGTAGAGCTGTAAAAGTAACGACAAAATGAATATAGCTTGAACCAATTCAGTTGGCAATTCTACTGCGCAGGTCTCCTTAAATTTCTTTGCTCTACTCTTTAATTCTTAAAGAGACAGAAAAATCACTGAAAAAAAGAAAAAAAAGATGTACATACTGGCGTTGTTTTCAATGACGCTGCTGCGATCTAGAGCTGTGTCAATCGCGATTGATTCGGTCTTTGTGACCCGTTCACCAAAAAGATTGATTGATTGCAATCACAATATACCAAATCAAACAATCCTAATGTCAATCTCTTGCCACTGAAACCGATGATCATGAACGAAACGGAACGAAAAGATATGTTTCGTTCATTCAACTTGTTCTCTATCATTTCACTCACCAGTTTGACGGTTTTATTTTACCCAGCAAGGTATCAAGTAATGAAATCCCTTCTCCAAGAACTAGATTTAAAGTGTGAGCAAAGCATGGAAAATGAGGCCATTTATTTGACTTCACTGCACCAACAATATTGCAAGCATTGTTCGTCACAACACAGGCAACTTTGTCTGCCAGACCCCAACTTTGCAGTTCTGTTACAATAAGGTTTCCCAAATTTTTTATTGTATGCCTCTCGTCATAGGATATGCATCCTAAGAGGGTTGACTTTAAGACTAACGTGTCACTGTCCTCTTTGATGAAATGGACCGTCATCCCTGTGTAGCTATGTAGCTTTCACCGACGCTAACATTTCCTGAACTTTTAGCTTTGCTTCATTATACATCCGTGAATTTAAGGAATTGGACACAGTTTTTCTGGAAGGCATTTGGTAGTTGGGGCAAAGCATTCTGACAAATTCCTTAAATTCCTTTTCCTCGAAAATGGAAAATGGATGGAAGCGTTTGACAATGGTTTTTGTTAGCTGTTCGTAAAGCTGTTTCGAAAAGGTAAGGGAAATGGGTCTTCTGACAAAAGATAAAATAGTTGTCTGTCTATGTGTTGTTGACAGTTGGTTGCTAGTAGCAGCAGAATTTGTAGTGGTACAGGTGGAAGTTGAGGTTAAAGTGGTAGGGACTGGAAGATTATTAAAAATGAAATTAGAAGTGATATTGTTTTTGTAGTGATAGTTGTTGACTACTACCTGAAATTGGATATTGGAGGTTTGTTTCGGTGTCGGATCGCTGTATGGAGGAAAAACTTGGTTCAGTTAACATTGACCCCAACATGTTTGGTCCTCAAATGCCTTCCCAAATTTCCAATTGCACCACCGTTAAAGCTAATCACACTTTGACAATAGCTGCATTGGGCTTTGTTTTCATTTAACAAAGAATGACGCATCCAAATTGCACTTCCTATTCAAATCATTTGATATATTTAAAATGTATATTGGAGCTTAAAAGAAATATTTTGTATTTTTAAGTTCGTAAAAAAAAAACAAATCTTTTAGTTTTCTTTAATCGACTTTTATTTATTGGAATCTATCTTAAGACTAGCTTATCGAATATCTTTTACAAATTATTATACCTACGAAACTTAATAATAATTTGCTTGTCAGCAATTTGGTACATATGAAATACATTTTATAAATGTGCTTGTCAGCAATTTGGTGCATATGAAATACATTTCATAAAATTCATCGGAATTGTTTGTTTGATTGAAATGTGATTAGTTGCAAAATGAATGTATGAAGAGTAATGAACTTATGTTCTCATTCTTGTTAAATTATAGTTTTAATGTCACGTGTAGCTATGTCGGCATTAGCTATGTCGGCATGTGTAACACTTAAGCTCAAATTTAAACCTACCAAAAGAATAAATTTAAGGGGCTTGTTAGTAATCTGTTAATATATTAAAAGTTTCAAATCAATCCAATCAAACCGTATTTTACTCAGGTAAAAAGGAAGATGACGTAAAGAAGTAGATAAAGCCAAACTTTCGTTCTTTTCTTTTCGATTGGAAAAAAAATTTAGTTGGATTAACGATTGAAAACATTTTGTATCGGTCTTGGTCTCGTTCAGAAAGGCTGTATAAAAAATGAATTTGGTTGAATGAACGATTGATTGAAAAGATCGAATCCTTGAACCAATCAATCATTAATTGATTCGGTCTTTCAAAATGAACGATTGACACAGCTCTACTGCGATCATACTGAAGCACTAAGGAGGGTGAGTTTTGTTTATAGCTTCGCTCACAGTAAAATAGAAATGAATTTCCAGCGATGGACTCTCTTTGAATAAGATATGATCATGGTTCATTTTTCTTTCATAGCTTAATGTCTAAAAAACTATTTCATCTCTGGTGAGATAAAAAGAAAAGATTCTTAAGTGTAAACTTTACTTCGAAAAAATAAAATTAATAATTTTTGTTTTTATTTTTGGGACAAATTTCAGTGCACCTATAATAAAAAATAAGTCTTTTGCAAAATGCAATTGGGTTATACAAAAAAACTACCTACGAGCTGCGACATAGGATTAATGACAAAAAGTTTAGGGATTATTGTTTATTTCTATGTTTTATGGTTTATGGCTTAGTAATAGAAAGGTTCCGGGGCGTTGTGTTTATATTTATTTTATGGCGTTAGTGTATATTTGATATATTTTTTTTTTGACCTGTGGGGTTGGGATTAATTGTAGATTAGTGTTAATTAGTTAGATTAGTGTGTACGAGCTTGAACAATTTTTGCCTACGAGTTTCTAAGAATGAATTTTGCATCTGAGGAAATTAACGTATTTAAATGATATTTGCTTTGGTTTGCATTTCAGTTTAAAAAAACAACCAAGAATAATACATTGAAATACATTTAAAAGAAATTTTAATGGATCCATTTAGAAAAGGAAAACCTATTGGAAGCCAGGCTCGTAAGATAGTTGTTAAGATATATAGTGACAAACTGGAAGAAGCAAAGAATTCGTTTCTTGAAAATCCTGTGAGTTACGCAACAACGCAAACAGTGGAAACTACTGGAATTTCTGAACGTTCAGTCAGAAAGATTATTAAGGAATACGAAGAGACTGGAGTTGTGCAGTCACCAAATAAAAAAGTACAGCATACGAAGTGGAAAACTGGACTAGACGAATTTGACATCGCAGCTATTCGGCGCGGCGTATAATGCACAACTTCCACCAGGGGGAAAAAATGATGATATCCTTAAAAATGTTGAGACAAATAGTATAGGAAGATATGGAGTTTAGCTTAAGTATTACGTCTCTCAACAGGATTCTAAGAAGAAACGGATTTAGCTACAAAAAAAAATCAAAACAACCGGAAACTTCTCTGTGAAAGAAATATAAACTCATGTGAGTGAAGTATCTGAGAAAAATCCGGGAATACAGAACAAAAGGATATGATATCATTTATTTGGGAGAAAGCTATATTCAATTCATAGCTCACATACAAGGCCACGGGCTTGGACTGATGACAGTAGCAGTGGGTTGAAGACGCCAATTTCAAAGCGAAAGAGGCTGATAATGGCGCATGCAGGTGGTGAATTTCAATTTATTGGATGTTCAAAAATTAGCAGAGGAAGAATTTTCAAATATAACGGCTGAAAAGTGTGTGAAAAGCCATAAGAACTGAGGAAGAATACTTTCCTCACAACCTGACGTGGGACACAATTTCAGATTCAATTATAATTAATCCAAGTGACGATTCTTTAACCGACTATGAAAGCGACATTAGTTCTTAAAACTAAGTATATGTAAATGAACATTTATTATTTAAATTATATTATTCTTATTTAAATTGTTTTTATTTTATTATTATGTTTTATATTTATTTCTGAAGTACAAATTTATAATAATTATTTTAAGGTTAAATAAATTCTTAAAAACTCGTAGGCAAAAATTATTCAAATTATTGTTAGGTTTATTGGATCGTAAAATTTAAAAAATTATTTTTGTGTTAGACATGCCTTTTTTAAATAGCCTAAACGGGATTTTCAACGTTCGTTAATGGAACTTAGAAACGATTTTGAAAATTTATTATATTTTATATACACCGGTCGATGATGCTAAATGAAAAAATGCCTATCTTAAAGAAAATAAGGCCTTATTTCCCTGGGCAAAAGTAAAAGTCATCCGTACAAAAATGATGGCGGAATATAAAATAAGAGACCGTTGCTTTAATTAAAAACAAACAAACTCAGCTAACCAGATTAATGGCGTGTTAATATGGAGGACAATTCATTCAATATTTACTTGGACTGCATTCAGTATTTTAAACTTTGTGTGGGTAGTGTTTATATTATATAATGGGACCGACAGCAGCAGAAGCGCTACCGCCGTCGTCGTCGGCGCACCGTTTGTTTGGCGACTGTTACGCAGTTCCCCAGTGAAATATATATGGTTGATGCGAGCTTTAATTTTCGAACCTACCTAAATTACCTACAATTAAGATTTCAATCAACGCTAAACATTCTGTAATCTTTAAAAGAGTACGTGCATTGGGGCAACCGAGGTAATGTCCCGAGGCCCCCGAACGGGTATATCCATATGTATCGTTCCAATCAGTATTGCATTTGTAAATTTAGTTTCGTTTAGCTCAATCCCATTTTCATAGTCATTTCAATTTAGCTCAATTTAACCCTTATCCGACTCAGCGCGTTTAGAAGATTCAAATATTTGTTAAATCGCGTTGTGTCCATGTAAACCACGAAATGCTCGTTTGTGTTTGGTTATAGTTTTCTTCTTCCGTGTTTTGTAAATGTCAAAAGTTTGTGTTTTGTATAATTTCAATTCACAAGTAATTGGTATACTCGTATTTATTTATTTCATTTTACTTTATTTGGCTTAATAGAGCTTAGACAATCTAAACGACTTAATTTTCATGACACTTAACGCGCTTTTTAGCTATGAAGTTGAGATTTTTTCAATATATTTCGATTATTCAAGCATAAATTAAGAGCATCTTTTCAATGACGGTCGAAACGTTGACTGCTCACCTATTTATTCCACGTCTGATATTAATAAACAGATTGAATATTTCAACAATAATATTTATTACATTTTCAACAAACACGTGAAAGTGAAATATAAGAAAATAAAGAAAAATAATTTCCCATTTATAACACATGATGTAAAAAACCACCGATTTTTTCAAAAATCTATTTAATCCCAGCGATTCAAGTTCCACTTTTTGGAAAAACGTTCGTCAGGCTGGAATAAGGAGTCCCTCTCAGATAAAATTAATATCGTGGAATTAAATAAGAACTTTGTTCTACCTCAATGCAACTTAAATAATAATTCACAAACTTCCCTCATTCCATAATCAACCAAGGATATACTTTTTCACTTTCTTGTGTTGATATGTCGGTAGTTGGCCATGAAATTCTAAAAATTTAGTCAAAGGCTAAATAACTGATAACATCCAACCAGAATTTATTAAGATTGTTCTACCCGTTTTGCTCCACCAAATAACATATATTTACAATACAGTTTTGACCACTCCAGTTTTTCCAGATCTCTGGGAAGCTGCCAAAGTTTTACCAATACCTAAGCCTAGAAGGAAACAAAACTGAACACCGTCTAATCGCAATTTTACCATTTTTTAGCAAAGTTTTTGAAACTATTACGAGCAATCAGATCAAGGTTTTTCTGAAGGATAAAAAACTAATTGTCGACCACCAATCTGGTTTCCGCGCTAGACACAATTGCACTACGTCTGTGATAAAAGTATTTGAAGATATTCGCACTGGCTTTAATAATGCAATGATGGGATTAATTTTTTTTTTTTGATTTTCTAAGGCATTTGACAGTGTTAATCATAACATTTTGTTAAATAAACTTAAGACTATGTTTTTATTTGAGAGCTGCTTATGGAATATGATCACATCATACCTTTTTAATAGGTCTCAATATGTTTTTTTTTTTCCACAAAAATAAGTGCTATAAAATACTTTAAGGATTTCCATGGGTGTTCCACAAGGCTCTTTGCTGGGCCCGCTTTTATTTTCCTGCTTCATAAATGACATAGTACAATGATTTTCACATTGTGAATATCATATTTTCGCAGACGATGGTAAAATCTATGAAATGTTTCCAAAATAGGAAAGTATTCCAACTGTCATAAAGCAATGATTTTCAGCAGAGAAAAATGTAAAGATCAGCTTCCTAATCCTGTTCTCAACCATACTAAAATAGGATATGTAAAAAATATTAAAAATATTGGGGCTTACTTAAACTATAACTTAAGCTGGAATGTAAATATTAATAATACAGTTTCCAAAATATATGGTGCACTTAGAGACTCAAGTCCCATAAGAAAGTATTTACCAATCCACGTTAAGCTGAAGTTAGTAAGATCATTTATTCTGCCACTTTTTATATATAGCTGTGAATTATTTGCCAATAGGAAACTAACTGTTGCATAATAATAGCTGCGCTAGATACTATAAGGCAAGTTATGCATTCGTAAAAACAATCTGCAAGATATGGGAAAACAAAAATTATTTTACCTAAAAATAACGGTACCCTCCATACAAATGTTAAGAAATGGTTTTCGAAAATCGTACTTTTCGTACCACTTATTCTTACGATCTATAATTTTGAAATCAACATATTATCACAGATAATTATATACAGATGTCTCACCTCCATACAAAATTCTGTCATCGAAAATTTTCTCGAGCAGACAATCTCGGGCAGACAAAAGCTTTCTTAAGAAGGTTTCATAAGAAGAAGAGAATGTTATAATCGCCGTAAGGAAGCTTTTCTGAATTAAAAAGAGAACAATATACGACATACGAGTAATATTCTCTCTTCTGTTTAAGGACTTTTTTTTTATTATGCGCGAGAAAGATAAAACTGGCAGACAATGCGGCTACCTGTTTTTCATTTGGAATATTATGTAGGTAGATATCTACCAAAAAAAGCAATTTCCTATTGGGGTATCTTTTTCTTGTTCAGAAAAAAGGCAAAAGGTAAGGCATTAGGTAAATAGAACATATTCTATTAATATCTCCATCATTTGTGTAATATTAATTGATAATCTTTGTTTTTTTTTTAAATACTTTACACCTGTTCGTCATGTTGTTATTGTTTCTTTGTGTGTGTATATCCATGGAGTAGGTCGGTATTCTATGAAGAATGTGCATGTGTTTTTCTGTAAGTTTGACAACACAGAGCCCACACCGCGCGCGGGTGAATGAATTTCAATTTTTGTACAGAACATTTTTATGAAATTTCCTAAAGTGTAATTGCACAGTCAAGAGTTTTTAGTTTTTCTTATAAAATCTACATGGACTTTCTTAGAACTAATAATATTATTACTAATTCATTTTTGCTGAAATGAAAAAAAACACCACCTTTATGTATTTTGAAAATAGTTAGGGTCTTTTTTCTGTCACGAGTGAGACAAATAAAAGACAAGCGCAAAATTGTAAATATTTAAAACCTGCTCTAAATCAATTTTAGAATTGCAGTCGGCTCTAATTACTGTATATAAAGCGAGAACCGACTTTTTGTTAATTTTAAAGGACTTAAACTATACTTTAACGTCAAAGAGCTCGTCTAACTTTAACAGCAGCAAATAGATAAAAGATAAACTAGTCTTTTAGAAGTGTACTTTATCCATTTTGACAATGATTATTTCATACCAAAACAAATGGAAGTAAAAATGTTTACTGTTGTTTCATTCGATTTTTTAAAAGATGTGCTTTGTAAATAGACTCAATTATTGAATATAAGAAATTCGAAAAGTAAAAGCAAAAGTACTCTACGATCAGCAAATCTGTACATACAAGTGTGCATACATACGACTACGAGTATAGCCAAAAGAATTTGCACCTAGGAAAAACAAAATTGGATTTGTATGCTGTTAATTAGCTATATATATGTTTACTTCATTTCCATCTAAAATAATGTATGTAAATAATTCATAAACAATCAAATTCTTTACCGAGGCAGTAGGTATATAAAGTGTACTTTTTTCGGCGATTATTTGGTTTAAAGTTGGCTTTTTATTTTTTTTATTTGTGTTGTTGTGTTTGAGTTATGTATCTGTCAAATTAAGGGTTGTTCAACGTAAACTCGCTGAGGTTCTGTTGTAAAACCCACATTAGTTAGAAGAGTTATCCAAAGTGTTTAAAATTATGAAAAAAGTTAGACAAAGCCTCCAAGCTAAGCGACTGCGTTAAGTAGAGCCGGTTTCATTGCTTAAATTAGAACTGTTCATAGCTTTTATTAGAAGAACGAATAAAAAATAAATAAAAATAATTATTGTCTTCATTTAAGTTTCTAAGCAAGAAAAGAATTGTCTAAAGTTAAAACAAAATAACACAGAAAGGTTTTAATGTTATAATAAAGTGTTAATTATACCTACACTTTTATTTAAATATATCAAAATTTAATGTATCGTATTTAACAGAAAAATCACGGCATTTGTCTAAGACTAGGACCGCACTTGCGATTTCAATCGCACGATTTTTTAGTCGCAAAAATAGAACACATGAATTTGAATGAGAATGAACGCACTTGCTACCAACAAATCATGACGATTTAAAAGTCGCAAGTTTTTTCATTTTTCTTGCGATGCGATTGTCGTAAACTTAAATGAAACACATGTACTCAAATGGATATGACCCACACTTGCCATTTAAATTACTACGACTTAAAAATCGTAGTCGCAAAGAGAAATTGGCATGGACGCACTTGCGCTTTTTAATCCACGATTTTTTAGTCGCAAAAAGTAAGACACATGGCCTTAAATGTGAATGCACGCACATGCGACTTAAAAATCGTAGCGATTATAAAAATGAAACAAGTTCTATTTTTTCAAGCGATTTTTCTGCCGCTACTTATTTGTAGCAAATGCGTGCACTCACATAAGAAGTAGTGTGTTTTATTTTTCGCGATTAAATAATCGCGCGGCAAAAAAATCGTAAGTGCGTGCATGACAATAATTTGTAGCGACTACGACTTTTTAATCGCCTAGAAGAAAAATCGCAGGTGCGGTCCTAGCCTAACACAGAAATCTTGATAAAAAAAATACATAATTTGACTTTAGACTTTATATGTACCTATACATACATACAGACAAATCTAAGTAGATTTTCATTAAAACTCATCATTGAAAATTTAAACTTATTTTTTTTTATTTACTTTTTAAACACCATCATCAATTATTATGTGTTTTCACAACATTAACATTAGTTTAACATTAATCTTTTTTTATGAACTATTTTATAGCGAAATACGAACTTTTAAATTTTTTTATACCGGGGAAACGTTCGAGGTGATTACAGTATTGCATATTGCACTTGCTAAATATCTGTTATATACGCGGCTAATCCGAAAATTTAAAATAAGAATAACATACCAATAATTATTGAAATATAATAATTGATTTTATGTGGAAGGTATGCAGGCACAGAAGAAATAATTGTACAAATAAAATGAAAAAAATTAATGATAGCACCAAAATAATGATTGATTGTGATTTTCAGAAGTTACAATTTTCAAAAACGAGTTTTATAGATACCTTTAACTAAACCCTAGATAAATATATATTTTTTTATGATTTTTTCATATGGTTGAATTTTACATATTAGTCGAATACTACTTGTAATCAAAAGTATTTGTTTCTTAATTAAGTTGGTGGTATAACGGCAGACAGCATCTGACTGATGAGCCCTCTGTCGTACCTGGGCTAAAGTACATATTATTAGTATTTAATATACCTTCGTTGATTAAAGTTTGTTTTTGTTTTAAGAACCACCTGATGGAATTTTTAGCTGAAAGGTAATCGAATTTATCTTCAACAATGAAAAAATAAAAAAACAAATATGCCCAAAGCTTACAAACTGGCACGTATATACAGATTTTCAAAAAAAAATATTGTCGGAATGGCGGTACAGACAATAAATTAATCAGTTGCTATTAGAAGAGAATTATTTCAGCTTTTACACAAATTTTCACAACATTTCGTTGAATGAATACCTATGCAAGCCCAACATACAATTTTATTAGATAAATAAATTGATTATATGATTTATCAATAGGAAACAAACTTTCACACGTGATGGTAGAAACATAGGAGCAACATTTTAAACAACATTTTATTAAGGGCTTAGCATTTTATTAGTTAGCAATTTGTTAAAATTTTAGTAATTTACTAACTCTTCGAAATTTTTAAACCTTTTTTTTCGTTTTACTAACTAGTAATAGAGTAATTTCCTTTTATTAAAAACGGTGCATTTGAAACTAAAGTAAATCTGGGGAACAGACCTAATAGTTTGAAATGTCGGAAACTCAAAAGTCAAAAGGACAACCTTAAATTTATTTTGTTATTTGTTTATTTTTGACAACTTTTTTCGAAATATTTTATATATTATTTCGGCACTTTGGATTGGACCATTCCAGTCTTCTTCCAAGAAAGTGTAATGTAAATAGTAGGTACTTGAAATTCGGGTGCAATGGGAAGCCTACGGCTTATTATTTAAAGCGTCGCTTATTAGTAAAATTAAAAATTAATGTTGTGAAATTTATTTGATTAAAAATAATAAAGACAAATTATATACACATATACCTACCTACAAAAAAATTTGTTTTTATTAAAAATACATATTTATTAAATACTAAAAAACACAACATGGAGACTACAACACTTAATACTACGGCTTATAATTCGATCTTGGATCTTTAAGTTTTTCAACTAAAAGCCGATCTGCTATCTTGTCAAACCTATTTCTGGAGCAAAATTCTCCATAAAGCTGGGTCTTCAATCATATACATACATACATACATATGTACCTATATCAAAATCTTCGTTTTCCGAAAACTCACGAATCGAAATAAAAAAACACAATTTAACTCTTCTAAAATTGCCAAGAGATTTTGTTTGAGGAAAATGACAGATTCCATATTAATTTAGTAAATTACTAAAAGTTAAAGTAAACAGTTTGTTATTTTAACTTAAGTAAAATGTTTAGAGATAGTAAGATGATTAAATCGTTTAAAATTAGCGAAATCCTATTTTTTAATTTAGTAACTTACTAACATAACATATTTTTCAAATTGGTTTGACAATGAATGAATGCCGTACGCACAGACTTGATATACAGTCAATTTCTTGGTAATTATTTTTCTCTCAAAAATTTGTAAATGACAAGAACGTTAGAAAAACTTAAAACCTTTAATATACAAATAAGAAGCTAAAGAACTAAGTGAATGCTTGAAAAATTTAAGAATTAAACAGTATCTATGAAAAACTAAAAATGGATTGTAAAAATAATAAATGTAAAATGGGATGAAGGGTGGGTGAACTAAGCAAATACGCAATTAACAGTATAAATGCTTCAGACATTTTATATGGAATAGTCTAAGAGCAGAAAAGCTAAAAAATGCTCCTTTTTTCTTTATTAACACTATCATTATTTTTTCACTTACAAAAAAAAAATAGAAAACAGAAAAACCGTTCTTATGTCCCTTAGTATATGTACATACATACTACGTTTTCTTATTTATACTGAAATGAAATAATTTTGAAATTTGTAGTAGGTATAAATTGTTTTATTTGATAATTCGTAACATTTATAAATTAACTTCTGCTACAGTAAAGGTGTTTTGACGATGCAAACAATTTTAAAAATCAAAATGAATTAATTAAAACAATAAAATTTACTGTTGTTAACTATTTAAATTTGGTCTAAAATTTGAATTTCCCGCCCATCCGGCCATATTAAATTGTAAAAATGAAAAACAAGAAGAAGAATAAGAAGAATAAAATTATTCCAAACCGAAACTCGAAGTTATCCGCACGCTTTTTTTTTTTCTTAAAAAACCATTTTTCGATTCGTTTAAATTTTATCGTTAGTTTTAACCAGCTAATTTGTATGTTTGTATCTAATTGATAACTAGAAAATTGTCACCTTTTAATAAATTTTCACAAACGCAATGAATTCCTAGGCATACGTTTTTGAAAAATTGTATGTATAGGTACTATACGTATGTATGTACCTACAATGTATATTCTCGTACCTAAATTTATTCTTCTGGTTGCGTTTTTTTCATACAGACATACCTATCTACAACCTATCATAACCATACAACCTCTTAATTAAGTAGGTGGTATAAAATAAATAGGTAGCTAACCCGTAAAAAAATCTGTATCCACAATTTCTTAGGACTTTATTTTCTTTTTCTTTGTAGCCCTATTCAAATTAAAGTTTTAATTTAACTATTTTTTTTTAGATTTTTTTTTATTTTTATCAAACCCAAAAAAGTCAACCACGTTATTTTCGCCATCATCAAAAGATCGCACCAAATCAAATAAAACCAACCTTCCTGCCTGCAGGTGTCATCATAACCTCATGAAACTGAATGCAAAATACGTACATATGTATCTATGTATGTAGCAACTAGGACTAGGAGTAACAAACAATGTTTCTTTTTTTGGCTCTGATAGACAAAATTGAGCAACGAAATTAGAATAATTTGTATGGGAATTGTAAAGAACAAATACCTACCTAAAATATAGAGAATAATTCTCACAAATCCATCCAAAGACTTTGAAATACCTACCTACATAAGTTCCTAATTTGCTTCTAAATGCAACAAAATATCTAAGTAAATGTCCTTGTTATGAACAAAATTGCCTTAGATTCCCAGATAAACACACAAAATACAATTTTTTCTTGCCAAGATCCCTCTATGAAAAATGTAGGTAGGTATCTTGTGTTCTTGTGTCCATAACAAATCTATTTAAAAAAAAGGGTCTGGCGGTAAAACAAAAAAAAACGAAGAATACAGACACAGAGTTGAATACGCAAGAGCAACAGACGAAATAGATTTTATTCGTGAATTCAGAGAGCACAAATTTTAAAGAGAAAAAGCATTTCTCACATAATCTTAAAATAATAAACTGAAAACAGCTTTCTTAAAAGCTCTTTCAAATGAAGATTTTCATTTTCATATGTCAGTTTTTTCTATGGGCATGCGACATCTGTATATAATTATCTGTGATATTATAGTGAACGTACCTACCATAGAACATTTTTTTCGAATTTTGCATTTCTTATCAATGGAATAACGGATTTTAATGAAATTTTTATAGAGAAGCTTCTAAGAAGCCTTGCATTTCAAAACTTAAAAAAAATAGTTTTTTGAATTTTGAAAAAATACATTTTTTTGGAAAATTCAATATCTCAAAAACGACTCATTATTTCTTTTTTTGGAAATTTAATTTTTATTCGGACAATAAAAACTTTAAATTGGTGTACCGAAATTTTTTCTTAAAAATGTAAAACAAAAATTTTTTATATAAAGAATTATTTTTTTAAGAAACCACCACAACGAGTTAAAATTTTGTTCTTGCTTAAACTAATATTTTCCGAAAACACATGGCACCTTGTGCTTAGCTCCAAGTAGTGAAGGAGTTTTTTGCGTCATTTAAAAAATGAATTTTATGCTTATAAACAGGTTTTCTCTAATAATATTCATTTTTGAAATTCTTAGTCTTTTACATGAGAGCCAGTTCGTGTGACCCAGTCGTGCATTTTATTTTTTTATCTTCTCTTATCTTATCTTTTCTCCATTCCCTCTTTTCTATATTTCAGTTTCTTTTTTAACTAAATTTGTTTTATTCGCATAATGGAATGTTTAAAAACTTAAATTTAAATGTAACTCTGCAACATAACACAAGCATTTACAATCTAACAGATATGTAAAAATATCTTATATTTACAATGAATAATAAATAAATACTAAATACTAAGTACTAAATACTAACACTAAACTTACTCTAACTTAAAAACTTAACAAGTGAACGCTTTTGGGGTGTAGGGTTTTAAAAGATCTTCGAATAAATGAAACACTAAAATTAAAATCAACATTAGCATTATTTAAATTTTTTTGAATTTGTTCGCTGTAACTACATGTCTACCTGTATTGAAAAGCGAGAACATTGGAAAGTGACCGGTGATGAATTTTCTATAAATTCTCGTTTATCCTGACAATTAGATCTTCAATTTGACATGTCTTCGTCAGCGTGAAGATGAAGAGAAAATTTTTAGCAAACACTAGCAAGATAATTTATGAATATATACGAAATAATATCAGCTTTAATTTTGATTCTTGAGGTACTCGAGTTAACACAGCTTTAAAATCCGAGGATTTCCCAAATAAACTCTTTTGTGTCAATTAAATAAGTAAAGTAAACGTGCGGTCTCTCGCTGAAGCCAAAGTATAACCTCAGCTTTTTAAATTTCTTCTCCTAAGACTTTGAATTCGATGATACGAGACAGATAAGTTCGACCTATAGTGAAGACGAAGGAGACATGTAAAATTGCTGAAGAAACTGATTTACAAAAAAAAAAACGATTCGAGGGTCACGCAGCTGTGTTGTTGATATAAAAAGACAAACGGGAAGTTTTAAAATAGTAAAAATTATAAAAAAAGCTAAAATTAACGTTCTTATTCCAGATTTGTAAAAAGGGACGGGAATCAGCTAGTTTACTAAAATTATTGATCAGTATACATGCACAAGGTGCAATCTTAATCACGTGCATGAGAGATGCCTAGCGCTTGGCAAGAGATGTCTGGCCTCCGGTAAGCTAATTGATCATCTTCCTTCAACACATTATCACTATTCCTCACAAATTTGAGTAGCGCCCCCTATGATAGTCACGCATTTGGAATAGAAACGAGCCCTCCATATTATATATACTCAAAGGAACAATCGGAATAAGTTTAAATGAGGTAAATTACGATATTGAGGTTGAGCAATTATCAATTTAATTGTCGATAAGGTCAATTCTGTGTTATATGATTTGTAAAGAGATGGACCAAACAATTTCTTCTGGTTCGTCGTTTTACCAAATCCACAAAACTGGGATTGGATCCTTTGAATCTCCCATCTTATGAACATCGGAATAAACTACTTCAGATTCAAACTTTGGCACAAAGGAGGGTTAACAATTGATATTGTATTCATGCACTTACTATATTAACTGGGGTTCTTGATCATCCTCATTTGTTAAATTCTATTAGTTTTAACTAAGAGGACGAGGTCACAGCCTTACATTCGTAGTTCTGATTTAATGAATTACAACCTTTTGCAATCTCATAATTCTAGTCACGGCTCGTGTCTTTGTTAACGCTTTCGAAATCCTAAAATCTGCGAATTCTTATTATATTAAGACCACTTCCTATCATGGTTTTGTTATACCTATTTATAATTATAAGTATATCAAGTGACAATTTGACTAGAGTGTTGCTCAAAAGAGACAAGAAAAAAACTTAAATTTAAAAAAAAAAAAGGCAAAAACTTTAAAAACATGTGTTCATGGTTAGCGATAGCTCAAGCTAGCCAAAAAGTGGAACACAGTACAAACACTCAAAATATATGAATGTGGGATGGAGAAACAAACTCAACGGACAGCACTGACTATGCATACGAGACAAACAGCACTGACATTACACATACGAGCGAACGAACGAACGAAAGACAGGGGAATGGGAGACTGCGTCCCTTCCATCAAAACCAGTTTTCGCTTAATAATTTAAAAATTAAAAGTAGAATCAGTCATTAAACTCACTCCATTTAAATCGCTCGTCGTTGCTCCTCGTAGTTTTGTATTAATTTGTAGTCAAACAAATAAATAAAAACTTAAAGAAACCCTAGACAGAAACTCTATTTGTTTTTTTCGGATTGTAAAACTATTGTGCGGTAAGAGCCATACCCCACATGAATATATTTGTTAATTTTTGTTTGTGCTTCTGTAAAATCCTTTTATTTTTATAAGTCGAAAATAATTTTATCAACTAGTCCAAAAGCCGACAGGAAGTTTTAGGTTTGGAGGTATGACCAAAAGTTCTATTGATTGGATCGTCGAGAAGAAGGTGTGAAGGCTCAGGGAAAATAACAGAGCATAATTTCCTGCAATAAATAAAGCAATGAAACTCGTCATACCCCTGACAAAAATAAAAAAAATGCTATTTTTAACTCCTCACCTTACCAATGGCGAAAAAAACTGCTAAACCTCTGTATTCGATATCATGATGCATGCCGCATGTGCTCAGTTATGTGCTGAGTTATACCTCCAAACCAAAAATTTGCTTAAGGCTCTTAGATAATAAATTTGTATAAACAAATAAAGTTTCTTTTTTTTTGTTTAAATTAAACCAACACTAATCCAAGCTACGGTCCTATGTGGGACGCTTACCTTACGAAAACCACCGGCATAAGGAAAAAATCTTTGATAAATCGTTTAAACTTTATTAAACGTATTCCATTAAACGTTTCTTGTCTTTTAACTTGTAAAATATCATTCACACCCCACAAAAGAAGTATCATGGGGTCAAATCGCACGATTTGCACTTGCACCTGAAAGATTAACAAATCTATTTAACGCGGTAACGCATGACTAAAAACTAACTATAAAAAGGTAAAAATACTATTTTTAACATTCTCTCAGCTACTCTACTAAATTTAACTATTTTAAAATTATTTGAAAAAGGAGCAAACACCAAAGGAGCATTACCAATCTTTAAACAATTTTTAGGATCCGAAGGAAGAAGGCAGATATTCAAATTAAACTACCTAACGCGCAATCTACTATTCGGTGGACCTTTGTCCAGAAATGGAGATATTGAAAAGATATAGCGATTAGCGTACCATTTTAGGCTGGCTTCTTATTTAAGTTCATTTTTAAATTAAGGGTTTTAGAGGATGGGCTCAAAACCCGTGTTCAAAAATAGAAGTTAAATTAATTTAAGTATGTTGATGTTGTGTTGTTCAGATATTCACTTTAAGTGCACGGCCGTTTTTGAAAACGTCATCTGCATCAAAAATGCATTTGCAGAATGTTCTTAAACGCAAACTGCAAAAGTCAACTGTTCGAAAACCCAAAACGAAATTTTCATGCAAAGGCATTATTTTCGATAACGCAGTTTGCTTAAGTCATACGTTCGATAACATCATTTGCGACGCAGCTCTGCAGTAAAAAAATCGTGTTGACGATAAAAATATTTGAAGTTCAGAAAATAGAGTTTAGATTGTCTTTTTCGTGTGTGTGTGTTTGTGTGAAAGTAGCTACTTTTTATGAATTGAAACGTTTCATTTGTTTGTACTTACAAGAAATAATTGCTTTGAAAAGACTGAAGATGTAATTAGGGATACGAACCTTTGGAATTTTACGGCTCGAACTTTGGAATTTAAACCAAATCGTCTTATTTTTTTTTTTGTTTAAAAACAATTTTGTTTGCTATAGTAGCACGTATTTAAATTTTTCGAACAATTTTCAACCACGAATTTTTGGAAAATTTTTAGCATCCATTTTTAATTTTGTTGACCGTGTTCGTAAACGTCAAATGCATTTGCAAGAAAATTCACTGACGTTGATCAAATAGATTTTGTGCAGGCAGGACGATTGCATATTTGACGACAGCAATATTTGCGTTAAAAAATAACGATCATTTGACGGTCAAATTAATGTTGATTTGACGTTTTCGAAAACAGCCTTCGTGTATGTTTCGTTCTGTTGTTGTCTCCGAATGTCCTTGAGTGTGTGAGCTCTCTTTATATCTATAGAAGCTATGATTTTCCAGCCCTATTAAATAAGAAGACTTCAATTACTTTCGAGTTATAATTATTTCATTTAATTAATTCTAAAATACAAAATAAGTTTATTATTTAATTGTTAACTTGTTACGGTGGTGCATACTGTATGGCACTTAAATCGATACTAATTTATTCAGCCCGTGTAGCATTTTCGTTTCTGCTCTCTATACCTAGCTGATGTTAGATCGCGAACAGATGATATTGGATTAGGGTTGAATGTTACTACTTAAATTATTGTGACAGGGATGGCACTGTAGGTGCCACAGTACTCCCCCTCTAAAGACGACGTTATTTATATCGGTCTGGTATGACGACTCTACGACCAGATCGTGTCATCGTCGTTGATTGTGGTGTTTCTACCGAAGAGTTGTTTTCCTGAATTTCCTTTGTGACGAACGCTGGCTTAAGTCTGTCCACGGAGATATTTTTCGGTCGTCCTCGAACATCTAGTTGGAAAAACTTGTCGCTTTTGTTCAGAATCACATAAGGTCCATCGTAGGGAGCTCTCAAAGGGCCTTTGACTTTGTCGCATCGCACAAATGCATGGCTGCAACTTTGAAGACTAGGGTGAACGAAAACCTTAGAGTTGTCCTTGTGAGTAACTGGAATTGGGCTCAACGTGGACATCGATCTTTTCAATTCTTTCATGAATTCGGATTCTGTTGGAATAACTGGGTTAGGATGAAAGAACTCACCGGGAAGTTTCAGTTTCTGGCCGTAGATCATCTCAGCTGGTGCATATTTCGATCCACTTTTAACTGTTGATCGCAATCCCAATAGAATAATCGGCAGGAAGGTGCACCAATTTTCGTTTTTATAACACTTGATTGATGCCTTAAGTGTTCTGTGCCATCGTTCGATCATTCCGTTGGCCTGTGGATGGTAAGGAGTTGTTTTAAGATGATTAATACCTAAATATTTTGTCAATTCTCTGAAAATATTGGACTCGAATTGTCGTCCTAAGTCGGTCGAGATGCGTCGTGGTATACCGTATCGTGAAATCCAGGTGTTAATAAATTCTCTGGCCACAGTTTCCGCTGTGATGTCCGGAAGCGGTACTGCTTCGGTCCATCTTGAAAACCGGTCGATCATAGTCAAACAATACCGATTTCCTCTTGAAGGGGGAAGAGGGCCGATAAGGTCGATATTAACATGTTCGAAACGCTGCACTGGATCTTCGTAGAATCCTAATTCGGTCTTATTGTTGCGTTGAACTTTTGATTCCTGACACGATGTACAAAATTTGACAAATTCAGAGATGGATTTCGACATCTTAGGCCAAACAAATCTCTCTTTGATGAGTGTGATGGTTGCTTTAACTCCTGGATGAGCAATTCCGTGAAGTTTTGCGATAACTCGTTGACGAAATGTTTCGGGTACGAAAGGGCGAATGGTGTCTTGAGATGTGTCACAATAAAGAGATACTTTGGAGCTGGGAATAGGAAACAATTTGATATTTAGAGAACTTTCGTCACCTCGGTCCAAATAACTTTGCAGCTCACTATCCTTCACTTGATGTTTTGCCATCTCTTCATAATCGATTTCGTTTGAAGAAATTTCCTGGATACGTGACAACCAGTCAGCAACCGTGTTGTGCTCTCCTTTAGTATGCCGTATGTCAGTGCTGAACTGCCCTATATAATCCAGTAGGCGTTGTTGTCTTGGCGAAGCTTTTTCTAGATTTTGTTGAAAAGCAAAAGTGATCGGTTTGTGGTCAGTAAAAATAACGAAACGTCTTCCTTCCACAAAATACTTGAAAAAATGTATTGCTTGATATATTGCAGTGAGCTCGCGATCATAGGTGCTATAACTCGACTCCGACTTCTTCAGTTTCTTTGAATAGAAACCTAATGGCTGAAGTTCATTGTTGATTACTTGATTTAAAACAGCACCCACTGCAAAATCGGAGGCATCCGTATATAAAATTAATTCTGCATTCGGAGTGGGATGGTGTAGAAGTGTAGCATTTGCTAGATCATGTTTGCAATTCAGAAATGCTTGTTCTGATTTGGTATCCCAGTTAATTGGAGTTGTATCATTCTTTTTGTTTCCAACGATGAGATTCTGCAGAACCATCTGATTTTCTACTGCATGAGGAATGAACTTTCTATAAAAGTTTATAATTCCTAAGAACTTTTTCAAGTCCTTCGCAATTTTTGGCAGCTTAAAGTTTTGAACCGCGTAAACTTTTTCATTGGTAGGCTTTATACCGTTTTCGTTTACCAGATGTCCCAGGAAAGTAACTTCACTTTTGCCAAACACACATTTGGAGACGTTAATTTTCAAGTTGTTCTCGTCCAATGCTTGGAGAACTTGACGTAGATCTCTTTCATGCTCTTCGATGTTTGCTGATGCCACAAGAAGGTCGTCCACATATGGAAAACAGCTATCAAACATATCCTTGAGTACCGAGTTTATGTGGCGTTGGAAAGTTTGAGCGGCATTCTTGAGTCCATTAGGCATGAAGAGAAACTCAAAAAGTCCAAAAGGTGTTGTGATGGCGGTCTTTGCTATGTCACTTTCCCGAACGGGGATCTGGTAATACGCACTTCGAAGATCGATCGTCGAAAAAATTTTCTTACCGTAGAGCATGTGAACGAAATCGTGCAAAAAAGTCAGGGGATATCGATCCGGTAGGGTATTAGCGTTAAGTGCTCGGTAGTCACCGCAGCATCGCCATTCTCCATTAGACTTTTTAACCATGTGCAATGGGGAGGCCCATGCGCTTTTGGATGGTCGGCAAATCCCGTTTTCCACCAATTTAGAAAATTCTAATCGAGCTGCTTCTAGCTTATCGGGTGGCAATCTGCGTGGGCGAGCGTAGACAGGAGGTCCATAGGTCACTATATGGTGAGAGACTTCTATTGCCGTAGGCTTCCTCATTGCATCAAATTTGGTGGTGTCTATGAATTCGTCTAAAAGAGATGCGAACGTACCATTGACCTGATATGTATGAATTTTTACTCTACCTGATTTGCACGAGTCCCCTAATATCTCCAGTTTCGTATTCACATCAATAAGTTTCTGTTTGCGAACATCAATTAGCAATCCAAAATGCGTCAGAAAGTCAACGCCTATGATAGGAGACTGTACTTGAGCAACAATAAAATCCCAAGAAAATTTTCTGCGAAGTCCAAGGTCTAATACGAGATGCTGTGTGCCGTAAGTTCTTATTTCACTTCCATTTGCAGCATATAATTTGGATGAATGCGGAGATTTACAAATATCACTTCGTTGTGGTGGGATAACGGAGACATCTGCACCAGAATCGATCAGAAACTTTTTTTTTGATTTATTATCTTGTATAAACAGACGATCAATTTGTAAGCCACTGTCGTTTGTTTCGTCTGGCATCTCAAACGATTGGCTTAGTGGTTTTTTGTCGATGATTGCGAATGAAAATTACACGGCTTGCGGCAGTTGCGAGCAGCTTCAGCAAATCGTTTGTGAAACCAACAGTACATGGATTCTTTGTTGCCGTTGTTATAACGGGAAGGTGTTTTGTCGCGTTTTCGATTTCTACTGCGAGAACGAGAAGTGAAGCGATGATTTTCATGAAGAAGTTGTTGTAGTTGGCGATCGATTTGGTCAATGCGATGCTCAATTGATGATTTTATTGTGGATGGGGCATTGTTCGTGGCCATATCAACTCGGTGAGTATCACTTACCTCGAGAATTTTGTCGGCGAGAAGAGCTTTTCCTTTTAAGTCAGCGGTGGAGGCTTGAAGAATTGCGCGAACCTGTGATGGCAGCTGGTTAAGCCATAAACTATATAATAACTCATCCGTCAGGTGTGTTCCACCCAACAGACGCATTTCGTTCAACAGTTGCGTTGGCTTTTTGTCTCCCAGCTCGATATCCGATAGCAAGCGTCTAATTTTCTGCTGTTCAGTTGCACCGAACCTCTCTAGCAAAACTTTCTTAAAGTTTTCGAATTTACCAGTTTCTGGTGGGTTGAGAACAGCATCTGTCACTTGAGTTAAAATTTTGGTTTCGATAGCTGCAACAACAGTGTTGAACTTAGAGATGTCTGAATATACCCCAGCGTTAGAAAATTGAGCTTCCACTTGTGCGAACCAAATTTGGGGATTGTCGTCCCAAAATGGAGGAACCTTAACTGAAACTCGACTTACTATTGGATTTGTCAGTTGATTGTGGTGCGATGTTCTTGGAGATTCTTCTTCAGTTGCCATTGCGAATACGTTAAAAAATAATGCCTTGCTGTAAAAGTATGCACCGTAAATACAAACGGTTATTTGTTCCGCTATTTTTGTCGTTCGATGCAGATATGTATAACGGGTTTGTGTTCGTCTTACAAGCGTCGGGGTCACCAATATAGAAGCTATGATTTTCCAGCCCTATTAAATAAGAAGACTTCAATTACTTTCGAGTTATAATTATTTCATTTAATTAATTCTAAAATACAAAATAAGTTTATTATTTAATTGTTAACTTGTTACGGTGGTGCATACTGTATGGCACTTAAATCGATACTAATTTATTCAGCCCGTGTAGCATTTTCGTTTCTGCTCTCTATACCTAGCTGATGTTAGATCGCGAACAGATGATATTGGATTAGGGTTGAATGTTACTACTTAAATTATTGTGACAGGGATGGCACTGTAGGTGCCACATATCTATGGTAGATGGCGTGCGAGTTTCTAGCCCGACAAGATCGAATTTAATGGGTTCCTCCTTTATCATTCTCTCCGAGCTTCTATCAAGCTCCATCAGGACTATAGACTCAAAATGTAGGTCGAAAATGGGAATGGTTGGGCTGTAGGGGAAAACAGACAGCGAGAGTAAGACTATGACTGAACAACATTGTCGGAAGAAGGTTTTAAGAACCGATATTAGGAATGGTAGGGATATCTAATTTGGGCAAAAAAAAAAAATTGGTTACCATAGACCGGCGAGGGCCGTTGACGGTAATGGGATGTCAACACCAAACAGTAACTTTCTCATTTTGGTGGATCTGATTTGGATTGTTATCTTCCCACATTCGCCAATTTTGCCTTTTTGGGGACAAAGCTTGTGAGGCTTTGTTCTTTTAAGTCTCCGAATGTTCTTTCGTACACTTAAGACAATTTCCAATTCGGAGGTGCTCTGCCTTTGCAGTCACTGACTGTGTGATACAGCGTGTTTTTTTAATATTTAAATGTAACGATGTAGATCGATATTTTATGCGTACCAGAGAGATGGACTTTGTGTTTTATTTCTTGAATGGATTCAGCATTTATTTTCTTTGTACAGCTCAAAGCTGGATACCATACGTTTCTCCTTGTTTGTCAAATTTAGGGTAAGACCGGGCATTATGGCACACTTAATTTTAATCTAAAATAACTTTCCTATATGGACAACATTTCTTACTACAATCGAAAGTATTTGTTAAATTTGTGAAAAATGAAACACAAATAAATTTAATAACAATACAAATTCAAGTTTCTCAAAAAAATATAAAATCCTTTATAATTAGCTTGAAAAAAAAAATATAATGCTCTACCTTAAGGGTAATACGGCGTACCCATGAGGGCAATATTGCAGGCAGATTTTTGTTTTTAATAAGAACGTTCACATTCATCATTAACATTTTCAAATAAATCTTAGGGTCCATCGGACTAGCCGGCTAATGGATTTCGACGCTTCCTTCCTCAGATGACGTGGATGAGTTAGTTTGAGGGTGTTCCGCTTTATCTTACTTTTCTTTTATGATTTTTGCTTTATACTGTTAAATTTTATAGTAGGAATGAATCGTTTTTACACGTTAACTTCATAAGAGCATTATGGTGCAGTGGTGCCGTTATTCCCACACAACATCTGCACCATATTATGTATCCAAAGTACTCATATTCTCAACACATTCCAAAAATCACTAAATTTTCATTTCTTTTTGAATATTTCCCTCTACACAAGAAAACCAAAACGGTACACTACATTCAACTGTTAACACCAAACTCGTGTGCTTACCGAGATACACAAAGTAAAAAAAAAGTCAAAATTAGTAGCATTCAAAAATTGTAAATTTTTTGGTTTCCATTTTTAATGCACAGAGCTTGTCGTATCGATTAAGGATCTTGACTCGACAACTGTTCGGCGAAGACCGATGGTTTGGCATCGTTTTCATTTTTATTAGAGTATTGGAAATGTGATTTTTGCGATTTTTGTAAAACTTGAAACAGCACTAGTCTTAAATAATTTGTTGTAACATTAACTTTTTTTTTCGAATATTTTGTATATAATTTTATTTAATATGATAAGGTTGACTTATTGTAACTAGTCTAATTTAATAATTTATTTAAGGTTTATTATTATTATTATTTATTATTAAGGTTTATTTATTGTGTAACTACACTCATTTAATGATTTCTCAGAATCGCACCTTATTCTTTCGTACTTATAATTCAAAATATCTTTATCATTGGTTAATCAAATTCACTTTTTTATATTTTACCTAGAATGATGAATCAATTATAAAGGACGATTATTGAAGATTTCTGTATTAAATTATTTTATTCCAACTTATTATAAAACGGTTCCAAATTGTCAAGTATTTTTGTATTCATTATTGTGAATTTTTATTGTCAATTTTAAAAATATTTTGATTTTGCTCGCTTGTGATAATAAATAAGATCTTAAGAAGAAACAACAACACCAAGAAGGAGATGACAGTCGAAAATTTGTCAACAATCAACAATCAACAAAAACTCAACATCAATCAACAATATTCTAAATCAACAAAGAATTTAAGCTAACGATGAAAATGTCTAACGAGAAGAATGTCTTTAATTTTTTTTTGTAATTTGGTTTGTTAAATTAAAAAATACTAAATTAATAATAGTTTTTAATTTTTTTTATAAATAAATTTATTTTGGAAATTTTTGGTCAATTTGGTATTTTTTTTTTTTCAAAAATAAGACTTGATCTTCAAAAAATCTTCAACAAGAGCAGTCGAGTTATATGGTAACCACTTTAGCTTAATTTTCTTCAGAAAATAAATATTAACATCGATAATGATTCTGAACACGAATTAACAAAGGAACCTCAGTGGCGTCAATTGATATCATTCATTTCGGTTAAGGTGAAGTATTTTTAGCCATATCTAATATTAAATCAATCACGTTTTGCTTATAAAAATCGTTTTTAAAATGGAGCTATACTTAAGACAGATAAACCGATAAACATATAAGATCAGTCTAATGACCCTCCAAATGTACACACCTGAAAGCGGACCAAATATATTACATACTAAGCTAACAGGCAAATGGCAATGGGTACAATTAATTAAAAGAGAGAATAATGATGCCCATCGTATCCCTGCATGATGCTTAGAATCATACCGTTGAATTTATATATATGTATATATATATATTTAATTATTTATCTATTCATTTATCTAAAAGTAAAAAACTTTCTTAGACCTCAAAAATATGTTAACTTCACTACTAAATATGTACATCAAAACTATTGAATAATATAAGATACAGATACAAGACAATATAAATAAATTAACTGTTAATTGTTAGATATGCAAATAATTATTACTCAGTTATACTCACATTCAATATCTTATTTTTAAAATCATTTTTAGAGCATTCGAAATCTATTATATTATATATTTATTAAAAAGCTTACAGGCTCGTGTTACTGGTTCATTGATACCGTAATTAGTTGAATTATGTGGTATAGAGAAACTGTGGTTATCCCTTGGTCTTAAAGAAGGCGCCGGAGTGTATAGCACTAGTAAAGGAGGACAATCAACTTGACCAATTACAACATCACGTGCAAGGGGGATCAAAAACTAAACTCTCCTAGATTCAAAACTTTTTAAGTCAATCAAAACAGGTCCAATTTAGATGTCGAAGAGAAAATCTCGTAAATGGTTTTGGATTTCTTTCTATTCTACTTTAAGCATTTTTGTAGTATGAACATTGGACAGTTTTCTAAAACTGGTCAAACGAAACTAACGAAAAGACACTTCAACGTGAAAGGTCATTTAAAATCCATACAATTCCTTAATAAAAATCCAAGCATAGAGTTGCCATTGAATGTAATGTAATCTGGTTGCATTCTAAAATCTAATTTTGCATCAAATAGAACTCCTAAATCCTTGTGGTAACAAACTCTCACAAGCTTATTGCTTGAAAGGGAAGGATAATCTTGAAAATGTCAGAACCCTACATTTACTTATATTTAAAGATTAAAGATGTCATTCAAATAACACCATTCAATCATCTTGAAGTTGAAACTAATCAGCTAGGGATCTTATTGTTTTTATAAATTTTAGCATCGTCTGCAAAGATAAAACTTGATGAATAAGAAATGTGTTGAGGCAAATCATTAATAAATAACAAGAACAGAAGTGACCCAAGATGACTGCCTTGAGGAACACCTGAGTCGTTGAAAATTTTCACAGATTTTCCAGGACCGATTTTTACATATTGAACACAGTTAGTCAGATAGCGCTTCAAGCAGTTAAGTAATTGACCATGAAAACAAGAAGATTCAAGCTTTATCAGCAGTATTTTATGACTCACTCTATCAAATGCCTTCAAAAATTCAGTAAAAATTACATTTACTTGATTTCCAGAAATATGTAAATAAAGTGAGAACCAGTGTTGAGAAGGTGATATATATTTTCAACATCTTCATACATCCTTTTCTTAATAAGAGATTCAAAAACTTTTGGAATTAACTGTAATTTTGCAGTAGGCCAAACAACCAAAAGTGGTTTTAACAAGTTAAACCTACAATTTAATTAAATAATGATGGAATGATATCAGGAGGCATGCTCAAACTATTTTTCAAACTACCCAATTCAGATAGGACCTCGTCTTCAGAAAGAGAAATGTTAGAGGAATTAGCATTAGAAAGTAGCAGAAATTCGAGGATCTATTGCAGAATTATTTGAATTTAATTTAAAATATGATTGGAATAGTTATAATTATTTTTGAGATCACTACTTACAACACCATTTTAGCCAATTCCAAAGATTTCCTCTTAGAACTAGGATTGTCTTTGCTCTTACTTTGCTTTTTTATCATATCATTTTTTAATTGCCTTAGAAAAGCAATCATATACTAAACAATTAAAATTGTACATAATTACCAGATACAACATAAAATCAATTTACTTAGATAATTATTAATGCTATCTATATCTATAGTTAATAATTTTTTCTGTACAAAAATTTTATTAAAAGAAATAAAATCCATTGAAATACTCCAAGCATTATGGTGAACATCATTTGTATCACTATGAACAAGAGGGAAATCGCCTTTCAACAACGATAAATTCAAGTCTTCAAGAACAAAAACTAGATCTAAAATTCTTCCTAGAGTATTAAAAACATTATTAATTTGCAAACAATTTAAAGCATACATTAAACAAAAGTAAAGTATTATCGTCATCAGAATATACAAAGAATGCGAAGAAACGAAATAAATTATTCAAATTTTGAAAATTATTGTTTTTTAACATTTTATGCTGGGAACAGTAATTTTTAAGGAAAATCAGAAAATTTTTAATTTTCATATTTAAAAAAATCCGCAAATTATTTAGTTTTCAAAAAAAGAAAATGAAATAAATAAATTTGGTGGTGCAACAGTTCGAAGTGAACCAGGACCTAGGAACGGAGGGGACCTACAATTTTCTGCCGATTCCCATCGGCTAATGAGTAGCACTTTCCATGACAAGAGATATACTCTTAGAACCCCTGAAAAACTTTTTTTGCAGCGGCTGAGAATCAAACTCGAGACATTCCGCATGACAGTCCAACGCACTAACCATTATGCCAAAGGGTACTACAAAAAAAAAGAAAATAGAAATTAAAAAAATCAATTTTTTCTTTGAATACACAATATAAATTGATCAAACTCAGTTGTATCGTTTTTGACAAAATCGAAAAAAATGGTTTTATGGGAGTTACCATTAATAGCAATTATTTGAAATTATTGAAATATTTAGAATTTTTTTCAAAAAAAATTGAAACCATTACTTTTGGTTTAAAAAAAAACGTGACGGGGGAAAAATTTTATAATGAGACTCACCCTTTCCGTTTTCCCTATCATCGTAACTTAAAGTCAAGTCTGACCAAATTTGGGTTCTGATTTTCATACGAATGCATAACTAAGTATACAGGGTGTCCAGTAATTCGTCTGAAAAAAATTCTAAGAGAAAAATCGTTATATTGTAAAATCTGATTTTCAGCTTTGACATCACTTTTTAACGATTTAAAAAAAGGCTAACTTTGGTGTACCCTGACCAATGTTAAGGTCAATTTCTCTGTCAGTACTAATGTTAGGGACCTCATTTTGGCTTTTTTTAGAATAACCTTTAAAACTACGTTTAAATTGAGCTGATATGTTTTTAGAGTTGCCAGATATTCTATTTTATATGGTGTTAAATTTTTCTTGCCCGAGCAAAATTTTGACTTTGAGGTAATTTTTTTTTCAAAAAATGCGTTATAAACATAAAGTTTTTTTATTTTTACCTGATGAACAAAACAATAATAAAAATACTTATTAATAAGTGCACCCAAAAACCCATACAGATAGTTAGTAGAATTAAATTGGAGGTGGTAATTTGAAAGGCCCGACTAATTTATTTCCAATTACATCTGCCCACATATTGACACTGAATCAGTGCTGAAATGATCTTTGCCGTCTTGAATGTGAATTACTCGAAGCCCATGTTTGGAGACTATGGAAATTCGTAATTCCATCTCTTGTGAATTGAGATTCGTTTGTCCAAGGAATTCTGTTTATAAACTGGTTGTCATCCAAGCTTCTCTCTAGCAACCAGTTACAAAATACAAGTCTCTTTTCAAAATCATCGGGAAGCAAGCATCCCAAAGTATGGCAGACGAATTACCGGGCACCCTGTATAGTACATTCATATGTATGTTATCTTAAGAGATAATAACCCCTTATCAATGAACTGCTTCAATCCTTCTATTCCTCTTAACTAGGGCCTGTCTAACCGGTGCTTCCATAGAACAGGACGGAAGAGCACCACTTGCCACTGAAAATAGCATGCCAAATTAATCTCAATGGAAAGTAATCTTGTTCTATATGACGATGAAAGAGAAATTTTCAATAAACAACAATTTTGTATTTATAATAACAACGTTGAGTTGTTTTTAAATTTTTATTACAGCTGGTTACAAAAATTGGACCTAGAGCGCTAGACGTGCTCGGAAAGGACCTAGTCATAAGAATAAGTGCCACTCATTTAGTTTCCATTTTCCATTAAAAAATCTGTTGTTCTTTATTTTGTAATGCATTTTTATCAGTTGATACTCGTAGCATTATGAGAAGCAAAAATCCAGACTTACATGTCATCATTTTAAAATTCATTTTTTCGTTTTCATTTCCTTCGGTGTAATATTCAAAGACTACTACATTATGTATGTAAAAAGTACCTACATACTGGGAATGTGAATATTGTTACATGACAAGGATTTGTTACTTGGGCCTCTTGTTCTCTGATCTCGGTGACAATTTTAAAATTATTACGAACATACGAAAAAGAAACAAAGCACCAATAACGAAACGACAAAGTGGGCTCGCATTAATCTTATCCCAAGATAAACCCATTTTGTTATATAAATTTTGAGCAATTTAAAAAATAAAACGACAAAATTGCTCGTGTATGTATAAATGTATGTACCAATACAATGCAAAAAATAATGGTTTGAGTTTTTAAGGAAAACTTGTCAGCGCATCAGTTTTATATCAATGTATCTACCTATAAAGCAGTACGGCCGACAAGGATACAATCACGCCATCAAGGCAAAATCAGAAGCAACCCACAGGTGGGTGCTTCAGGTTATGGTAATTCGAAAAATTGCCTGTCAGCAAAAGGACTCACGACGACGAAGGTAAAAACTTCAATTTCTCGTTTCCCTCGCACAAATAGAGCAGTTATTGAAGGTAAATTTATTTTAATCATTATTACACTAATAAGTGCAAGAACAAAACTGTCGCATTTTTTGCTGGAGTTTATTTATTATAAGGAACACTAAAAGTTAAGCGACATAAATAGTTTATTGTTGAAAATTTTGTCCCATTAATCTTGGCAAAGCGAAACTAGTATGTGTGTATGAAAAAGATATGGTAAACTTTTTCCATACAAAACGTTTATGAACACAAAATGCAAATAAAAACCGCATCGCAGAATCTTGCTTCAAACGACGATTAACAGATTTAGCATATAATTAAAAAAAGAAGGGAAGTGGGTCCAGCACGACATACTATAAAGTTTTTAATTAAAAAAGTTATGTAATAATTAAGCATTATTTTTTTATTTATTTAATCCAGGTTTATAGCCTTATTTTAGTAGTTAGATACTTTTCATTTTTTTAAATTCTTGCAAGTCTTATTCTTAAATTTGGTCCAACAAAAATTGTCAGTACAGGCCTTATGGGTGAGCTTTTTCTAAAGCAGTGGCGCCTGATGCACCCTCACTGCAATGCGTTAGGAAAATAGCCACTTAAAAAAGAGCAAGCCACTGACTTTTCTTAAGGAATTGTTGTTGTAATTCTTTGCAAAAAGTTGTACACCCCAACACGACCGTCGTATCCCACTGCTGATGATGATGAGATACTGTCAAGAGTGTCAAGTGTCACTCAATACGATCGTGCGGCGTGCGCTTTTTATCTACATCAAAACAGAGTTACCATTATCACTCTCAATTGCAAGCAAGGAGCTTTTTCAGTGGTTTTTATTGAGGAGCTTTTGAGATTTGAAGCTTTTGAGAACAGATTTTAAGAAGATGAGTATGTTGAGTGTTGTCGTCTTGCTTTTCAACTTAAAAAAAAACGCACTTATTATCTTACCGCTTGGTGTTGTGGGAAAAGGTAAATTCAATATTGTTTTCAGTCGTTTTGAATCGGCAGACGGTAGCCCTACGCGTTTTTTACTCTCTTTTGCGGCGATTTATAATGTAAACTACGGAATCCCTGTGAGAGCTTTAAAAGGCGACACACTTATGCATGGCAATGCAACCAGAATGAGAGACAAACGTCCTATCTTCCCTGTACTGACAATTTTTGTTGGACAGAGTATAGTGACTTACAATTCCCAACCTTTCCTTTGTGTATTTTCATGAATGGAAGAGACCTACAATTTTCAGCCGATTCCGAACGGCTAATGTGCAGCACTTTTCATGACAAGAGATACTCTTGCAGAAGATGTCGATTCCTCGCAAGGGACAGTACGCTCTGAAAAACTTTTTTTTTTTTTTCTCAAAACAAAAATTAAATTTTTTAAAGAAAGTTTTGCTAAGCATAGACGTGTTTTGATTAGAGCCTACGTTTTTGTACGTGTATTTAAGAAACACGTGTACACGGAATCCGTGTAGGAAATACATACCAATTTCAAATCCGTGTTCTTAAAACACGTGTAATTATTCACTTTATTATCCGTGTAAACGAATCCTTAGTACACGGATGAGGCTGAAATTATAATTGGTCTTTGATTTGCTATTTTATCTCACATTTGATACGTAATTATTAGCACTGTGCCAGATTCCACAATAGAGTACGAAAATTATTTGTCTGAGCCTCAATTAAGCTTCGACTTAGACCCCTTTGAAAGGTGGAAAACGCGAGCTTCTAAGAACCCAGGAATAGCAGAACTAGCAAAAAATTGTTTAGCAATACCAGCTACATCAGCTAGCTCAGATCGGTCCTTTTCTACAGCGGGAAACATTGTTACCTCAAAAAAGAATTACCTTTTATCTGAAAACGTTAATACTTTAGTTTTTTTGTACCAAAATAGAGGACTTATTGAACAACAAATTTTTCTTAATAATTTGTTAAGAACTATAATTATGTTCGTTTTAATTGCATTTTTATATTCTAGAAATAGTAATGGATATTTTATTAACACGTATAATTAAATGCACGGATGCACGTGTATTTAATTATTACGTGTAATTAATAACACGTGTAATTAATAACACGTGATTCAAATCCCGGTCCAATAATTACACGTATATCCGTGTATTTCATTATCCGTGTAATAGAGAGCTCTAGTTTTGATGAAATTTATAACCATCGCAGCTATAAAAAGTTAATACAAAGCTTACGCTCAATATTATATTCTATTTTTGTATTTCATTTAAAACTTGGTGATCATGATAAATTCATTGGCATTTGCTGTTAAAATCAGTGTTACATTTTACATTTGTCTACCCTTGAATTCGGGGCCATCTAAACTCTTACAGCCTTATTTATTAGATTTCACTAATACTCGGCTTAACCTCGCAATAGTTGAATCGACTGGAAGCACTTACGAGGACTTCGGACTTACTCGTACACCACGTCCTCAGTCCATTTTTTGTGTCTTGAGATATTTGAATTTAAACTTGGAAATTAATATAAAAAAATCCAAAAATTATAGCACGATCTCGGGCTTCAATTGCAGAATGGGTTTGGCGTAGCAATAAAATTTTTTGCAAATGGTTTATCCGGAATGAATTAAATAAGAATTAAATCACATTTTTTTTTAAATGGAGTTAGTTAGTTTTCATTAACTTTTAAGTTGTTTTTTTTTTTTATTAAAAGTTATTTTTTTTTTTAATTTAGTTGTTCTATGGATATCTTTCTAATAATTATTATGAACCAGCAGGTCCAAAAAACATAAGCTTGAACTCTTTACTTTCTAAAAAAAATTGATAGACATTGGTTGTTTTGTTAAAGTAAAACTGATGCGTGATTTTTTCCATTAAATCACGCACCAGTTTTATTATCAAAACACGTTCTCACAATTTATAAAGCAATATTTAGTTTACTTTTTTATCTCGACTGAAAGAAAATTATTGATCTTCGATCTTTCCATTATTTTAGCTTTTGTTTACTTTGTGAATGATGTATGGTTTGAAGTCATTTTCTTCACGATACTTCAAATTCTATAATTTTTTCTAAAATTACTCTCCATCACAGAGTCTTCCTTAAGAAGTTCTACTTACAAAAATTCTTGAATAGATTAGTGTTATGAGATGGTTCGAGTTGTAAGGAAACATGGAGCTTCTTCCTCATTTTAAAGCCCTCTATACACCCCTGCTATAATAGTTATGTTCCATAAATTCCAAGCAGGCATATGTTTTCATTTAATTGGTCCAGTGAGACCTAAAAGCATGTGGGTTGTGGGGTTATAATAACAAAAGCCTACAAAGCATAACAGAGAAAGTATAAAGCAAAAACACACTTAAATCTATTTTGTTGTAGGTAGGTATATCCTGTTTTTTTTTATAATATTGCACCCAAATTAAATGTAACAAATTACCCCCAACAAATATTATTATAACCCATTGACCATAAAATGAAACAACTTTAAGGAATTTTCTTAGATCCTTTTCATTGTGAATGTGGCCCATTGTATATGCTTAGTCAGCCATTCCCATCGGGAGGCAATAGCGCACCATGAACGAAGAACTCAAAGTTAGTCTTTCATCCGCCTTTACCAGAAATGATATGTCTTTTCTTTTTGTTAGCTTCCCCTAAAAGAAGAAAAATAAGAGATTGTGAAAACGATTCAAACATAAATCATTTACACGAACAAGAACAGTTTCTATATGGAACTTGAAGAAGGGAAGAAACTGTTTTGATTTTTTTATATCTCGAAGTGGCTAACATTTTAACCAAAGCAGTCGAAAGTACTATTGTGTTTTTTTAGCAAAAAATCATTAATTCTTTAAGCTCTTCTGCCATTAATTCTAAGCTGGCATTGGAGTGTGAGACCAGGCTAAACAACCTCGCCAAGCATAATAATGTCACACTGCATTGGGTCCCTGGAAACATGGGCGCCATATAATATAATGAGGGGTCAGATTCTCAAGCTAAATCAGGCGCAACGATACCCCTAACGGGGCCTAAGTTCTATTGTGGAATAGGAGAGAATGTGATTAAAAATAGGATCAAAACGGAAGAGAAGGCCATATGGTCATTTTTGGGAGCTACAAGCAAGAACGTTTTACATCCTTCATCGGATTAAGTCAAATGTTTTAGTAAAAACGTGCGTTCTTCTTATGTTGGTTAGCTTCTTTTTTGAGAATCTTAGCAAATGTTACAACAACTAAGTTAGTAAGAGAAGGATTCTGATAAATTTTGTTCCTATAGTTTATTTTAATTTATTTAAAAAATAATTGATTTTTATTTATTTTGCTTAATGGAAATTAAAAATGATTAAATTTAAATGGTCTTCAGGCTGAGTGAAGCATTTCTGACATCTTGTCAAAAGATAAATCATTCAAACGTGTTATTGTAAACCTTCTCAATGCAATAACTCCACCAGAATACAAGATACTATCAGGTACAGCCAGATCTTGAGATCGACGAAATGAGGAGTTCTTTGAGATAACAAGATTGATGGGAAATTTTTCTTAACGAATCAAATCACAGGTGAAACAGTTTATATAACTGCATTATATCTAGAAAGATTTCGGCCGCCTACAGTAAGCCCCTTACACTTGATCTAATACGCAGAACCAGTCAAGAGATAGCCAGATTCGTCGCTACCTCTATCGGACACTGACCAAACGGACCGCATTCTTCACATAACTAACTATCGTATATATGTTGAGATCAGCTCTCTGCAAAATTAGATTAGAATTAGATTGACGGAAGTGCATTTTTTGACGACATTAATGATCTTCTGGAAATGAAAATTAAAGACTTCATCTATTTTTTCAACGCGACTGAATTGCTCTAGGAAGAACTTCGTTTACTTCTTTACCATGCCCTACATCGGAATCCTTAAGCCGCGACCTAGCGAACTAGAGGGGTGCATGGCGCATTTCGCCGGATGATCACTCGATCAGATTAGTTACCGCTACAGCACCACTCAACAAACTGCCTAGTTTGGCATAGTTTAGATTGTTTCGGTTGCGGTTTGTGGTCGGGTTGAGTGGGTGATTCAATTTCTCATTAGTGTAAAACAGCAAAAGTATGTCATACCACAACCATAAAACACATCAAAACATATTCTATCCTCTTTTAAATTCAATATAAGCTGGGAGATTCCGTGAGGATACGGCCACAATCCTCCATATAAATTTCATCCACAGGCTTAAAAGGGTTATGATATCAAAAACGTGCAATTAAGTGCTAATTTGGCCACTGGGCTAGACTGCCCGTGGTCGCCATTTCGGTTATAGCTATCATTCTTCTTGGTCATTCAAATTATCATTTAAGTGTGCATAAAAAAACACCTAACACTCATAGTTATTAGGTATATCCTTATCTCAAAACCACAAACGACAGCACTGGACCCACCCAAATGACATATAAAGCCCTTAATCCAGTGTGTCGAGGAGGAAAGCTGAAATGAGACGGGAGAATTTTGTTTTTTTTTTTTTTTGAAAACTTTCGATACGCACATGGAAGTTAGTGTAACGATAACTGTTTATAATTCCGCTCTTGTAGTTAGTATTTAAAAGAATACTCAAAATAAAAGAAAATTCCAGTGCAAAAAAGAAGTTTTGAAACTTCTAGGTACGCAAAACGAATTGTTATCCTCATCCACACGGTGGGGATTGGTGTTGGAGTCGGGTGTGTAATATGGACGCGTACACCATTATCTTCCTCGAAAGGGTTCACTTCCTCCATATTATAATAATAATGTTATTCAAGAGGAATGATTCCTTTCTCGAGACTCCGAAACACAAGTAGAAAGGGATGATTTTCAGTTTTAAACGGATTTATATTTAAGGTACTTTTAACGATGAGCGAATTTATATTAATCGTGTCTTGTTCCGTGGAAAAGGGTGTATAAAGCAGCGCAGTGCTAACAAGCTTATTAATTTCCTTCCGTTTTATGGTAGATCTTTTGGTTGGGACTTCATGCATAGTTTCAAGGAGGAATCTTGTTTTTCTGAAGAGCAAATAAAAACAATCTTAATCTTATAGTGAAGTGGATAATTCTTATTTCTTCTCAGCCGGATCTCCTCAAGGAAGATAGTTTACTTGAAAAGAGAAGGAACTTCAAATAATGATAGTCTTACGAGATAATACAAATAATGATAAATTCGTGTAATTCAATTCAAAACTGTGCCCGGAAAATCGGTTTGGGTTCAATATAGGTAGATACCTAGATATGGGAAAAAAGGAGGGAAGATTTAAGAATTTAAATAGTAGAGTATTTATGTGTTAGTTAGTTAGTTGGTTTTGGGTTAGCTGCAGTCTTAAGTACACTCTGCAGTTAAGTAAACTTGGCACATGGGGTTAAGATTAAGAAATCCTTTCTACCTACCACCTTTCCTTATAGGCCACATAGTTTACGCTGACATCTGTCACCTTCTTATGCAAATTCGGAATGTAATAACTGTGTTTGAGTTTGTGCGCTACCTTTTGTGCGTTTATATGCCCAACCTCATGAACGCATCGAATGAGCTCCTTCTGCATAGATTTTGGAACGACCAACAAATAAACTCCTACATCAGACTTATAGAGAACTCCATTTCTATTTGAATACTTGATGTAAAATACCCGTATATCTACTTTTTTAACTGTCAAAACTCTACTCAGAGCATCAATATGCTGCATGTACCAGGCGAATGGTAAATTGTACAGATAAACTCTTCCAAGAACAATACCCACCTTGCAACGAGTGTGCTGTGTGCATCACTCCTTCTCTTTCATCGTAAGCTGGAAACCTTACAGTGGATATAGATTTTAAATTCTTACGCCACCAGATAGACACGTAATTTTGTTAGAGACTTGATCAATTTCTTCCGAGTGAGAAGTCTTAAAACAGGATGTAAGTGCCTTTCGTGACGTTGAAGCAGAAGTGCTTCCAGACCAAACTTGTTTGCATCCATATGCAACTCCGTTTCTATACCGGAATTGAAGAGCTTAAGGAACGGTTCCACGTAAGGCCAAATATACATTGCTCAAATGCATGTCATGCAGATACAAGTATATTAGTAAATTCTGATTGAATTTGTATATACACACATCAAGCATAAGTCTTCAATTTTTCATATTTACTTCGACGGTGTGGTGAGGGGATATTCTACTTA
This sequence comes from Chrysotoxum bicinctum, assembly GCA_911387755.1. Taxonomy (NCBI): domain Eukaryota; kingdom Metazoa; phylum Arthropoda; class Insecta; order Diptera; family Syrphidae; genus Chrysotoxum; species Chrysotoxum bicinctum. The sequence goes on along the minus strand of OU426991.1, from coordinate 9,355,494 downwards.
ATGAGATTGCGCTTTGTGCGTTTTTTTCGGCAAAATTATATTCTTACAAAAATGTGCCTCATCACTGAAGATGATTTTCTTCGAAAATTGATCATCCACGGTTGCCATTTCTTGCCACCATTCTGACCATTGACGACGCTTGAAATGGTCAAGAGGCTTTAGTTCTTGAGTCAATTGCACCTTGTAAGCGTGTAAATATAAGTCTTTATGCATAATGTTCATCAACGACGAGCGTGAGAGGTGCAATTGTTGGGCACAACGACGAGTTGAGGTGGACGGCTCTTTAGCCACAATATCGCAAACAGCAGCAATATTTTCTGCAGTACGAGCTGTACGAGCATGCACTGGTGTTTTCACATCTCCTACAGACCCGGTTTTTGCATGATTTTTCCGATTGTACGCACATTTGGACGATTAAATTTACCGAAAAAATCACGAAGTGCACGAAATGCATTTTGATTTGAACTATAGCTGTGCCAATCGTTCATTTTGAAAGATCGAAACAATCATTGATTGATTGGTTCAAGGATTCGGTCTTTTCAATCAATTGTTTATTCAATCATTTCTTATCCATCCGTTTCGTTGTTGTTTCCAATCATTCATTTAACTAAAATATTTTTTTTTCCAATCGTTTCGTTCAGACCGAGACCGAAACAATGTGAAAATGAAAGAAAGTTTGGCTTTTTTCTACTTCGTTGCTTCGTTCACGCCATCTTCCATTGTATATAAAATGAGGAATATACGTTCTGTTTCATGTCCATTCCTATTTGGTATTATGAATTCATTGAGAACAAGTTGAATGAACGAAACAACTTTTTTTCGTTCGTTTCGTTCATCGGTTTCAGTGGCAAGAGATTGACATTAGGATTGATTGATTTGGTCTACTTTGATTGCAATCAATCAATCTTTTTGGTGAACGGGTCACAAAGACCCAATCAATCGCTATTGACACAGCTATAATTTGAACGCCCATTTTCATAATAAGCCTGAATAACTTTAACGCCTTGCTCGAACCAAATCGAGTTAGTCTGAAATTGAGAAATGTCAAATGAAATGCAGAAAATAACTTGACGTTTAGGTATGTGGTTCACATTCAACATCGGCCATTAAAATTTAACCACCCTTTAGAATCGGGTATACCGGAAAAAATATATACAAGTAAGGATTTCTCATCTAATTGCAATTAATTTCAGTGTGTATTCCAGATACCACTCGCTATAATTTTTCTTTTTAGTTTCCAACTTTCGACTTGTAAGCTAGAAACAGTCGGACCGAGTTCTCTTTCTAAATGCAATTTTTATTCTTTCCAACTATGAACATTTATCTCGGACTCGACCGCTAACTTTGCGGCCATTAACTTTTTAAACACTTCCAAAGAATCTTCAACGCCTTTAAACACAAAATTATATTGTGCCATTTCACTTTTTGATTCAATTTTTCCACCCTAATTCTCTTTTTCTAAATTTTTATCTTTTCTTAAACTATTTTTTTTTTCTGAGTTCTTTCCCTCGTCTACATTTCCTGAGACAAACCGTTTATTAAGTTTTCGCTATCCATGCTCTTTTGTAAATCTGACATCAAAGCCAAATTTAACCGCTCGATTAAATTTTCTTAACCCTATAATGGTATGAAAGATTCCGTTCTCTGAGGATTGCTTGCAATTGGGGTGTAGGTAATATTTCAATATTCATTTATCAAAAATAAAATTATGCAATATAATCATTTTTAATAAGAAAATATATTATGCTTAAGGATAGAGGCACTTCTGATCACTTCTGTTCTGACACCATGTGGGGAGGGTAAAAGGAGGGGAGCACAGTTATAAAAAATCATTCAAATTTATTTTTAATTAAGTTTCAATTCATTTAATCAATGAAATAGTAATAATAATAGGTACTTCAAATTTAGTTTAATTAAGTTTTTAATTCTAGTTAATTTTGAATTATAAGTTCAATTTTAATCAAAATTTCAATTATTATTAAGCCTTGATGCAAAATCTAAGCAAATTAAAATAAATAATATAATCGTGACTTATAAAGTTTTCGTTCTATCGTTGTGTGGTGTAAGTATCTTCTTTCCCTTGTTCTCGTTTTCGCTCCGGTTTCTTGTTTGCTTGTGTGAGTATGTTTTTATTTACTTCGATCACGTTGATGTTGAAGAAGTTGGACTTAAGGACAGATTAGAGCATTTAATCCCACGTACATGAATTTCGATGTCAAAATTGACAATATTGTCAATAGGCCTTAGAATTTTTAAATTTAAAATAATACTGATATCTCAGCAGAAGTCTTAAACTGATATAATTTTTTGTTTTCTTACAGGAACATCTCTCCCAGAGCGTGTTGACTTAGCTCTCCCTGCTCATCTTAAAATCAAAAAACAACTTTACCTAACAAATTACAATGGCAATGGAAAAGCTTAAGTCCATCGGACTTATAATCCTTTTGCTATTCTACCCATTTACGTGTCAAAACCAAAATAAAAGCAGTAAGCCGAGCCAAGAATTAGTATCGGTGAATCTAGCCGGCGATATAATCCTTGGAGGTCTTTTTCCGGTTCATGAGAAAGGTGAGAGCACACCGTGCGGTCCAAAAATCTACAATCGTGGTGTGCACCGCCTTGAGGCGATGTTGTATGCTGTTGATCGCGTCAACAACGATTCGACTTTATTGCCCGGCATTACTATTGGCGTCCACATTTTAGATACTTGTTCACGTGATACCTACGCTTTGAATCAATCGCTACAATTTGTTCGAAGCTCCCTTAACAACATGGATACGTCTGCGTTTGAGTGTCAGGATCTGTCGACTCCACAACCACGACGCAATACAACTGGACCTGTATTTGGAGTCATTGGTGGATCGTATAGTTCGGTATCGCTGCAGGTGGCGAACTTGTTGCGTTTGTTTCACATTCCACAAATTTCGCCAGCATCCACAGCAAAGACCCTCAGTGACAAGACGAGATTTGATCTTTTTGCACGGACAGTTCCTCCGGACACCTTTCAATCGGTTGCCATGGTTGACATAATAAAATGCTTCAATTGGTCATATGTATCAACAATTCACTCGGAAGGTTCCTACGGCGAATATGGAATCGAGGCCTTCCACAAGGAGGCAACCGAAAGGAATGTTTGCATTGCCGCAGCCGAAAAGGTCCCATCAGCAGCCGATGACAAAGTCTTCGATGCCATCATAGCAAAGTTGCTTAAGAAACCCAATGCCAGAGGTGTTGTTCTCTTTGTTCGAGCTGAAGACGCAAGGAGTCTCCTACAAGCAGCTAAACGGGCTAATTTGGCTCAACCGTTTCATTGGATTGCCAGTGATGGTTGGGGCAAACAGCAGAAACTGCTGGATGGTTTGGAAGATATTGCCGAAGGTTCTATTACTGTGGAGTTGCAATCGGAACTGATTCAGGATTTTGATGATTATATGATGTCATTGTCGCCTGAAACGAATGTTCGAAATCCCTGGTTCGAGGAATATTGGGAGGATACGTTTGATTGTGTATTAGAGAAGAATTTACCACCATTGTTGAGGAATCGTTTTGGCATTCGAAAATGTGACACAAATCTAAAATTGTCGGAAAAGTCGGGGTTAGTTAAAAATAAGATATCTCTACTCCCATCATCAACTATTTAGTATTTATTTTAAGTTACGTTTTTTAATTGGTTAAGTTATTTCTTAATTTGTTTGTACAATTATTATTATTATTTATAGTTATTAAAAATGTCTAATAAATTATTGTCATTATATGATTTTTTCATCATTATTGTTGACTTTTTTTAGTTTTCTAGATTAGTTTGAGTTGTCCATGGATTTGTTCAGAGTGGTCCTAGGCTTACAAAATTCCTGGACATAATTAGTCAAACCAAATCTATTAACACAATAATGTAACAACACTCTCTAAAAGTAATAATTTCAAAAAGCTCGGAATTTTCAAATAATCAGGCCATTGTTGCCGAATACCCTGCCATTTTAAATCCTTAAATGCGTGTTTATGAATATATGTATAGAGTATCATTGAAGAACAGCTTATGGACACTCAAGCCCTAGCGTGTCCAATAGTTTTACGTTTTGTTTCGTTTCTCCTAACTCTTATTTGATTTTGGTTTTTATTTCTATCCTCTGCGGCGGCCATCAAAAACATCTCATTTTCGTTCATCGTCCCCTTACAAACGAAATAAAGCCTACAAAATTTTCTTCTTCACAGCTACGAACAAGAATCGAAAACTCAATTTGTTGTGGACGCTGTTTATGCTTTTGCTCATGCCCTGCACCGTCTGCATCAGGATTTGTGTATATCGGGTGGTGTGGGCATTAATCAGGCCCATAGACATCATCATAGTGAATCCGTTTGGTTGCATAAGCCCACGATTGGCCAGCATTCGATGGCATGTCCTGAAATGGTTAACTACGATGGGAAACTATTCTATGATAATTATCTATTGAATGTCTCATTTATCGGTTCGTGTCTTAGCTTAAAAACAAAACAGAAAAATAACGTGTAGAATACTTACACATTCTTTGTGTTGATATTATTTTTACATTTCCCAAACCGCAGATTTAGCCGGAAGTGAGGTTAAGTTTGACAGCCAAGGTGATGGCCTTGCACGCTATGATATCCTCAACTACCAAAAGCTGGAAAACTCTACCGGGTATTATTACAAGGTAAGTGAGTGTACATAATGTTGTCACCTGTCTCTTGGGACGAAACTTTTATTCTTTCTCAACTGGAATCTAGGTTGTAGGAAAATGGTTCCATCAATTGGAATTAAATTTGCATGATGTGGTCTGGAATAAAGAAGCTGAGATGCCAACTTCAGCTTGTTCACTTCCTTGTGATGTGGGCATGATTAAGAAGCAGCAGGTATGAAAAAAAAAAGAATTTGCATTTCTGAAATTTGAGAATGATATAAATTATTTTTTTAAGTTTAAGTTTTTACTATATTTGAATTATTTGAATATAAATTAAATATTTCAGACTTTCTCGATTCAAAATAAAACTGAATAATACAAATGAAATGAAAATAACTAAAAATAATTGTTCATAAGCAGATTTACTTTCCGCAAAAGTTACACACTTGCTTTATTAATTTTAATCCTGCGCAAATGTTAACAATGGAAAATAATGAACAATATTGCAAAAAACCCGAAAGGAGTTAGAGCTAGAGCTTAAATTATTGAGTATATTTTTGTATAGGTAGATAAATAAAAACAACAAACTGGACAATTCTATTTCTATTTCTTTCGCTTTAACTAACATTTTTAGTAGTTAGTAGGCTTCACTCTGCAGATATTTTGTTTTATTAATGAAATTTTTCTCTTAATCCAGGACTTACATATAAACCTCCACTAAATCACCTTTAATAATATGGTGATAGAGTTTTCTAATATGGAGATAACAATTTAGTAGATATTGTAATAGAAACGCACCCGTGAACTTCATTTTTGCTTCTGGCATACAAATTCGGGAATCTTTTATCTGTTTGAGCCTAAGCCGCCAAATTTATTTGCTTATTAACCATAATATTCATGGATGGAGTGCCAAAGCACAGGTGGAAGTAACACAAATATAGCAGCCTTTAGTACTTTCGTTAAAAATGAATCGTAAACAATAATTGTGATTCTCTCAGATAGAATTAACTCAGAAACTGCCTTATTTAAAATAACGTAATTAATTATCTGAGTGCAAAGACAAAATTAATTATTTCCAATCTAATGTATTCAAGTGATTGGACACAAGTCCGATAGTAAAACTTATCAAATTGAATACATGTTATTCAATAGAAATCGTGGTTATAATCCACTAGTGCGATTTTTCTGTCTACCGTTTTTGGCTTTCCGTTTAACCAACAATTTTTTTTTTATCTGATGCCGATGATGATGCCGATCTCAAATTTTAGCCAGATTTAAACGCACTTCCTCACAAACTTGCACACACACCAAAGAAAAGTGACTTTTATATTTTTTACTTGTGACTTATAGATACTATAAGGCAAGTTATGCATTCCTAAAACAAATCGAACTCGAGATTTTGATCAAAGTTGACATAACTATGATAGCGAAGACGAAAAAAGTGGGTCTCACAATTCCGTCTGTCTGTTCAACTACAGCCTAAACGGCTCGGCCGATTTTCTTTAAATTTGGTAGATATCATTTTTATTTTTCCCCCACTCGTGTTTTTTATTTAAGAACAAATAACGGTTCCTGCCATACAATTTTTTTTCGAAATTTTATAAATATTTTTTTCTCTCCAAAACTGTCCCACAGATTTTTTTTAAGGAAAATTCATAAAATTTCATTTATTTAAAGCCAGGTAATGGTTGAAATTTTTTTTTGCAAAAATGGTTAATTTTGTTTGTTTTTGATTTTCTCAAAAAGGGTACCACGTTTTGATCATTTTTTTTTATGTTAAAGCTCCCAGTAGTTTCAATATTATTGTGTATTCAAAATTTCAAAAACAATTTCAATTTTTTTTTTTCTTTTTGAAAACTCAAAAAACCCCATGTTTAATTTAAACTTGATAATTACAAGTTTCTAATATAATCTACAAGAAATGAGAAAAAGATTATTTCACCTAAAAATAACTTTACTCTCCATACAAATGTTAAAAAATGGTTTTTGAAAATCGTATTTTTCTTGAAAACGGTTCAGAGAATTTTGCTTAATTTTTTTTTCTTTCGATTAATTCTTACGATCTATAATTTATTAAAAAAAATGAACACAAGATATGTATTATTGACTGTACCAACCATAGAACCATTTTTTTAAATTTTGAATTTCTCATCATTGGCATAACGGATTTCAAAGAAAATTTGTATATACAGGGTGATTGGCATAAGGTGTGACAAAAAGCTAGGGCGTGTAGGTTGGACTTAGACAAGAAAAAAATCGTATTGGAGGGGGGGGTCTATTTCCCCCCGTTTAGGCGAGAGGGGCAATTTAAGAAAAAATTCACTTAAAACAGAAAAAAAATTATTAAAAAATAACGGTGATACCAACAGAGTAATGCTATAGCATTTTGAAAAGCCAGAAATACATTCTTTCATTTTGTTTTTAAATAAAGTTGTTCGAGTGAATAGCTTTTGAAAAATTAATTTTCAAAATCAAAATTTTGAAAAAAAAAAATTAAAATTTTGTTTTCAAACAATTTTTTTTCAAAATTTTACGTAATTAAGTATTATTTTTTTATTCAATATTCAATGCTCATATTAATTTTTGATCAAACACAAAAAACCGGATGTCAAAATGTTTTGTAGTTTTTGAGAAAATCAAAAATAACAAAAACTACTTTTGTATTAAGAAAAGCCTTTTATTTTAGTTTTTGGATTCTTAGGTGAATTTACGATTGAAAGGATTAACTTTCTTTTTACTATTTTTTTAATTATTGTCTTATAAGCATACAATGATGTGACAAAGTACTGGATTAACCATATTTCACACATTTTTTCATTGAGAACACCTGCGTGAGAGCATTGGTTTAAAATTGACCTGGCACTTTTTTATTATGGTGGGGTCGGCTTGGCTTAGGTGCATTTACGAAAGAAAGGATTAACTTTTTTTGTAAAATTTTTTATTATCAGTCTTATAAGCATACAATAACATATTTTTTCATTGAGAACACCTGCGTGAGAGCATTGGATTAATATTGATCTGCGAATGTTTTTTAAATAATGCAGCGTTACACGCCCTAACTAGTGACAGAAAAATGCAATTGCGAAATAAGAACAAAAATGTTCCTGAATCTTGAAATCAATTTAAATAATAAATACATGCATATTTAGATAAAATACATAATTACTGTTTATTTAAAGTTAATCCTTTCTTTCGTAAATGCACCTAAGCCAAGCCGACCCCACCATAATAAAAAAGTGGCAGGTCAATTTTAAACCAATGCTCTCACGCAGGTGTTCTCAATGAAAAAATGTGTGAAATATGGTTAATCCAGTACTTTGTCACATTATTGTATGCTTATAAGCCGATAATTAAAAGGATAGTAAAAAGAAAGTTAATCCTTTCAATCGTAAATTCACCTACATAAGAATCCAAAAACGTAAAAACTAAAATAAAAGGCTTTTCTTAGAACAAAAGTAGTTTTTGTTATTTTTGATTTTCTCAAAAACTACAAAACATTTTGACATCCGGTTTTTTGTGTTTGATCAAAAATTAATAAGAGCATTGAATATTGAATAAAAAAATAATACTTAATTACGTAAAATTTTGAAAAAAAAATTGTTTAAAAAAAAAAATTAATTTTTTTTTCAAAATTTTTATTTTGAAAATTAATTTTTCAAAAACTATTCACTCGAACAACTTTATTTAAAAACAAAATTAAAGAATGTATTTCTGGCTTTTCAAAATGCTATAGCATTACTCTGTAGGTATCACCGTTATTTTTGAATAATTTTTTTTCTGTTTTAAGTGATTTTTTTCTTAAATTGCCCCTCCCGCCTAAACAGGGGGAAATAGACCCCCCCTCCCATACGATTTTTTTCTTGTCTAAGTCCAACCTACACGCCCTAGCTTTTTGTCACACCTTATGCCAATCACCCTGTATAGAAGCTTCTGAAAAGTTTAAAAAACATTGCATTTCAAAACTAAACAATTTTTTTTTTGAATTTTGAAAAACAAAATCTATTTTTTTTTGGAAAATTCAATATCTCAAAAACGTCTATTTTTTTTTTTTTTTTTGTAAATTTAATTTTTATTGGAATTATAACAAAAACTTTAAATCGGCGTACCTACATTTCTTTTTTACTTGCGACTTATAGGTACTATAAGGCAAGTTATGGATTCGTAAAAAAAATCGAACTCGAGATTTTGATCAAAGTTGACATTACGATGATAGCGAAGACTAAAAAAGTGGGTCTCGCAATTCTGTCTGTCTGTCTGTCTGTCTGTCTGTCTGTCTGTCTGTTCGACTACAGGCTAAACGACTCGGCCGATTTTCTTTAAACTTGGTACATATTATTTTTAATTTTTTCCCCCCACACGTTTTTTTCTTTTTTTTTTTAAGACCAAAAATAACAGTACCCCCCATACGAATTTTTTTCGAAATTTTATAAACATTTTTTTTTCTCAAAAACTGTTCAACAGATTTTAAAAACAAAGATACAGAAAAATTTCATTTAATTAAATCTAGGTATTGGTTGAAAAAAATTTTCCGAAAAATGGTTATTGAGGGTACCCCCCATGGAACCATTTTTTTTGTTTTTGATTTTCTCAAAAACGGTTCAACCGATTTTGATCGTTTTTTTTTTGCTAAAGCTCCCCAAAAACATAAATAGAATTGTTTACTCAAATTTTCAAAAATTTTTTTTTTGGATTTTTAAAAAAAACTTCAAAAATTTTTTTTCAAAACTCAATATTTTGAAAACCCCATGCTAGATTTTTCTTAAACTTGATAAATAAAAGTTTTTCAATATGATCTACAAAATGTGAAACAAAATTTTTTATTTTACCTAAAAATAAAGGTACCTACCATACAAATGCTAAAAAATTAAAAAAAATGGTTTTCAAAAATCGTATTTTTCTCGAAAACGGTGCCTAGAATTTTGATAAAATTTTTTTTCTTTCAATTAATTTTTACGATCTTTAATTTAATAAAAAAAATTTTGAAATTAAGATATTACAGCTTGTACCTACCATAGAACCATTTTTGAATTTTGAATTTCTCATTATCCACATAACGGATCTTAATGAAAATTTTTATAGAGAAGCTTCTAAAAAATCTAAAACACATTGCGTTTCAAAACTTTAAAATAAATATTTTTTGAATTTTTGAAAAAAAAATCTATTTTTTTTTTTTTTTTGAAAATTCGATATCTCCGAAACGGGTCAATATTTCTTTTCGTAAATTTAATTTTTATTCGAACAATAATAAAAACTTTAAATTAGCGTACCAAAATTTTTCCTTAAAAAGCCTTTAAAAAGTTTATATATAAAAGCTTCTTTTAAAGAAACCACTACAAGGACTTATAATTTTTGTTCTTGCATAAATTCATATTTGCATAGCATTCTGTTACTACTAAAAGAATTTAAAAATTAATTTTATCCTTATGAACAGTTTTCTCTAATAACATTCGTTTTTAAAATTCCCAGTCGATTACATAGGAGCAAGTTCGTGCGACCCAGTCGTGCATTTTATTTTTAAATGTTTTAAAAAATTTTTATATTGTTGCCATCATCCGTTCTTTTTAAAACTTCAATTTTACTTGTGAATGTCTATATGTATATATGAGAAAAAATTTCCTCTGCATAAAAAAGGCGAAGTTAGCAATGATACCTATTCAAGATTATCGGTTATTCCAAAAATGTTTGAGGCTATAATTTGTGATAATCTTTCTTCCTTCATCTAAAAAACTTTCAGAATTAAATATTTCTATGTTAGGTTTATTTTTTCAAAAAAAGAAAAGACTAGATACTCAAATTTCTGAACAATACAAGAACGGATGAACGATTGTTTTATTTTTTTTATTTTTGCAATATGCTAGAATACTCTGGTAATATCTAAGCAGTACAGTTAAATTTTCAGTAGTCGATGTATTTTAGTAAAAATTTTGACCTAAATATTTTTTTATTTGAAAATTATCCATGATTTACTTTTAATTTTTATTTATAATCAACTCAAATACTTTAATTCAAATTTAAATCACACTTGTTTAATAACACTTTCCACAATTCCATAATCAAAAATCAACTGTGTCGTACTTACCGTGAACACTCGCTGCTTATATACTCAAGTTGGTTGTTCTCGAAACTAATTCGCGATGGTTCTCGTCTTAGAATGTTCTAGATGGTTGGAATAAGGGGAAATACGTATGACATTTACTACGTATATATGAGGTATTAAAGTGAGCTTGAAGCTCGCTTCGACCCTTTTGTAAACGGGTATTGAGTTGAAATGAGCTTCGTTCGACTCGATCTCACTCGCTCAGCGGTGTCAAGTCGAAATATGAGACGAAAAACCTGGGTCGAGGAGTTGGCTTAACAAAATGTTTCAGAATGGCTCAACACCATTTCAACTCAACTCCAAATCGAGCTCTCAACTCAAATGACGAAAAACCTGGGTCGAAAATCCGACCCTAATCCAACTCGATCTTTTGATACTACATATAAACGTAGTAATTGGAAAAGAGCTTTTTGTTCCTTCCATAAAGTAGAATGCAATTTTCCAACAGATGGCGCTGTATAAAGCTCTGTGTCGGTATTGCGCGTAACAATAGGTGCGTTTTATTATTTACAAATCTATCTGGATTCGGATCTGGATTAAGTTTTAACATGTATTACAAAAACAATTTGGGATCCTGTTTTCTATCGGGATCTATTTCAAAGATCCAAAAATTAGTTATTACACTGGCGAGTAGATGGCTTTTTATTGTAAGGTAGTGTAAGCTATAGTGTAAAGAAAAAAGACAAGAAATAATTTAAAATTTACGAACCCAAGGACAAAAAGAGACGGGCTTATAACACTACTGTCACTAAGATCCGTATCGTTTTATTATCAAGGGATGATCCAGATAGATTTGTGAATAATAAAACGCACCTAATATGTTCATGGGTACGTTAGGGCAAGTTTTGCACTTGGAAAAAAATCGAACTGAAAATCTCAATCAAACTTGCCATGTTACGTATATATGTATGTATATACATACATATCTATCTGAAAGGTACAGACACAAAACATTTCGAGCGTTTCAGTAGTGTTCTGGTGATAGCATGTTAATTTGTCCATTAGACATCTTCTGAATGTGCTCCTCCTCCTTCCAAGAATGAATTTCATGCTTTTTATTCCATCTGTTTAAAAACGTAACAAATAATATAGTACCCAATGCTTTTGAAGTAAAACTTCTTTTCCGGCGTTGGGGGTAAAAAATGTTCTATGGAGTTGTTAGTTAGACAGCGACATGTGTTTTACAATTATTGTTCGAACTTTGTTCGAGGTTATTTAAAACACTTTAAAAACACCTCTTTTCGCCTAGAGAGAATTTCATTTAAAAAAACACACACAATAAAAGCTATTTTTAATGAATTATGTAGCAGAAGAATTTCTCAATCGAAAACCACTTCCTTTTGTTAAACAAAACACAAACAAATACATCTTTCTTATGGTGTTATTTATTTAAAACATGAAACACTTTATCCTACACAATACTAAAATACACTACATATTTAACTTGAAAACTAAGCACTAAAATTTACAAAATAATTAATGCGAAATATAAACACTTACTTGTAAATAAACTTTCTGCTTCCTGTTTTCGAATATAAACTAGCATTGCCATATGCGAAGAATTTTAAATTCGGTGTCAAAATTAAATTAACGTTGTCAATAATGAAAAGAATCCCTTGGCTCGAACACAGTGAATGCGATAAGAAAAAAAGTTGTGAGGGTGTTGAAATATCGTCGTTGTTGTAAAATCAGTTTCAAACTATGAAAGCAGACGAGGATATACGTAATAAAGCATGTCTCGTCGTCACATTAAATAAACTTAATAAATGATATAAGAACAGTAGCGCACATTCTAATTCTAATGTTTCATTTTAACTTTGTATAAATGTAACCTATAGTATTATATTTGTATATATATAACCTATAGTATTATCATGGAGCGTGATTTTGTATTGCGAATGCTATCCTGGTATTGGCGCTGAAATTAGCGCACGATCTTACAGTGGATAGATGACAGTGAATCATGTCTCGCTCTCGTCTCGTGTTTTCATCACATTATGAATATTGGTCATATTAATAAAAACTTTTGTCTGTCGTTTTCATTTGGATTTAACTGTTGAATTCTGAAAAAATCGCTTATGACGATGTTTGACTCGCAACTTTTTGAAGATATTTTGATATTAAATGAGTGCCAACTAAAAACAATATTGAAATTTATATATCTGAGACGTCAGTGACTTTTTACGATTTATGATGTGCACCCAGCTTAGTATTCATGTGCGTTAAAAAACGCCATCTGTGCGTCAAAAGGAGCATATACTTACGACAGGAGAACCAGTTTTGGTGGTTGTCTATTGATAGCGATAGTTGACAAGTTGTCTTGGCCGACTTACATAGTCTTAAGGTATTCTTAGGTAGGGACAGTCAGGGTGGCACCAAAAAAAAAAAAAAAAAAAAAAAAAAAAATTGAGTACATTCTTCCAATGTATTTTCATAAAAAAAAAAAAAAAAAAAAAAAAAAAAAAATCTGCTGCTGTGGCTGTTCTAGTTTTTAAGTAGTTTTAGTTTAGTTTTAGTTTATTTTAAGTAGTTTTAAGTTGGTTTCGGTAGTTTTTAATTAGTTTTACCTTAGTTTGTAAGTTTTATATAAAAAATATAAAAAGATAAAGAATCCGAGTTTTTTAAAATTTTCTCGAGAAAACAAAAAAAAATATAGATATAGTTTTTTGAATTAAAAATAGTTTTTAGGCCGAAAGGCATTACATTTAAGATATCGTTTAGCTTAGAGTGCCCGCATAGGGCCAGTAAGTTAGTTTTAAGTTATTGGATAATTAGGCTAGTTTTATGAATTTTTGTCTAGCTTTAAGATAGTTTTAAGATTGAAGAAAAATAAAAATGAATTTAAAAAAAAAAAAAAAAAAGGAGCATATACTAAGCTGTCATTCCAAAACTAATTGCATCATATATGTAATTGAAACAGTTTTGAGTTCCAATTTTAACTTCCTAACTTATTTTGCAAATCATTTTCAATTCGAAGATATATAAAAAAAATTTATTAGGAAGTGATTTTGAAATCTTTCAATTTGCAAGACTATACTAAAATTATTTTTAAATTGAATTTTGTCAATGTTTCCGAAAAGCACCGAAAGGTAATGTAGAAAACCAATAAAAAGTAGATTTCCAAAATTTTAGGAGGCCAACTGACTTTATTAGGATACAAATGAAAAAATTAAAATAAAAAAAAATATTTTTTTAAAATTCGACGGTGCAATCTTAATTTATTTTTTTTTAACGAATTCATTATTTGCCAAATAGTACCTATGTACATATATCTACATATATCGCAAGTAAAAAAGTTTGACTTTTTTAATAATTCAACATAATTTCTCGCAGCTTATCTGTTGACTGAATGTTTCAGACATTATGTTCACGGAAGTTATTTCATCCCGTCCGGGCTTCTTGTCTTAATCAAAAAAAAAATTAAGGTTATGTGTACTGACCTACGCGTGGTAGAAGTAAAACTTCTTTTCCCTCAAACAAAGCCTCTGCAAGATTCTAACCTATAAACGTGCAAACATTTTGTATTCTAACAACATGTCTTTGACTGATAACGTGTCGTTTTGACATATCACTGACAGCTGCATAGAAAATTGCTTACCACCAACGCCGGAAAAGAAGTTTTATTTCAAAAATTATAAATGTTTTAAGTAGTATCTACTGTAAAAAATTTTAGTACGGAAATAATTTATTCAAATAGACGTGACATGTTTTGTTTTTTTACTTTTAACGTATGCTAATAATGTATGCCTACTTAATTGTCCCCCAGGGTGACACATGCTGTTGGATATGTGACAATTGCGAAAATTATGAATACGTTTTGGACGAATTCACTTGCAAGGACTGTGGACCTGGCTATTGGCCATACCCGGATAAACTATCCTGTTATGCCTTAGACATTCAGTACATGCGATTGCAATCGCTGTTTGCCATAATTCCAATGGCATTTGCTATATTTGGAATAGTAATGACACTTATGGTGATCCTTCTGTTTGCCATTAACCACGATACACCATTAGTGAGGGCTTCTGGGCGTGAGCTGAGTTACACGCTACTGATTGGAATTCTCGTCTGCTATTCGAACACGTTTGCCTTGATTGCCAAGCCAACAATTGGATCGTGCGTAGTTCAACGTTTTGGAATTGGCGTCGGATTTTCAATAATTTACAGTGCATTGTTGACGAAAACAAATCGTATCTCGAGGATTTTCCATTCGGCATCTAAATCAGCTCAACGTTTGAAGTACATCAGTCCACAGTCACAAGTTGTTATAACGATAACTCTGATTGGTAAGTTCGTTTTTTTTGTTAAACATAACACGATGACACTTTGAGCCATGACCCTTTCGAACACCGAAAAGATTCATGGACATTTCAATTCTTGGACTAGAAACAAAGAGTTTATATTTTCATTTTTGTATGTTTCTTTTTTGTCAAAAAGCTATTCAAATAATTATCACTATGGTCTGGATGATTGTGGAGCCACCAGGAACCCGTTTCTACTATCCTGATCGCACTGAAGTCATATTGAAATGTAATATTCAGGATATGTCATTTTTATTCTCACAATTATATAATATGCTGCTCATAACAATTTGTACCGTTTACGCCATCAAAACACGTAAGATTCCGGAAAATTTCAACGAGTCAAAATTTATTGGATTTACCATGTATACAACTTGCATTATTTGGTTGGCATTTGTTCCAATTTATTTTGGTACCGGAAATTCTTATGAGGTAAAAAAGATCTTAACAATCATTAAAAAACTACATGTAGTTATACATCTTTGGCTTGATTTATTCATTTCTTCGATTGAAACTCTATATTTTTGGTATCAAAACTTGGCTAAGTTCATCCTGCCTAGCTTTCATTCAAAGCGAATCTTATTCTTTTTGCTTTTTTTAAAGACGAAACTCACTATATCCTTTATTTTATGTTTTGAACCTTTAATAAGCCTTAAGAAGTATAACTTCAAAATGACTTCAAAAAACTTTATTTCATTTATGTAATTTTTATTTTTTTTATTTAAGATTCAAATAACAACCCTTAGCATATCGATCAGTTTGAGTGCCTCAGTGGCCCTCGTCTGTCTATATTCACCGAAAGTATACATCTTGGTCTTCCAACCTGACAAAAATATTCGAAAACTAACAATGAACAGTACTGTCTATAGAAAATCAGCTGCATGTGCTGCAAGTGGAAGTGCAACTGGTGCCGCGTCAACTAATCCAGTGGGAGCGACTGGCGGGTCTGCTCCAGTTACAGGTAACGCCTCTAGTCCACCCCCAACACCAGCTTTAGCCTGCTTGCAAAACTCCTTAAGCAGTGGTGATGCTGCAGTCGGTGCAAACCAAGGACTAGGAATTCATCATGTTTCCAGTGAGCTACTTCCCCTTGAAGCCCGCCCAGGACCTAGTGGCTTGGGTCGTAGTTGCAACTGTCCTAATAGATATAATGAGAACCATGATTGCGGTAAGTGCTAAAAAACATTAAGCCACACACACAATTTTCCCATGAATACTTGTACGCTCCTATACTGATGTCTTTATAAATGTCTTGTAATAAATGTTGAAAAGCTAATCAGAGAAAAAAGTATTTGTTGTCAATTAACTAATCCTTATCCTATTAAAATAAACCAAACACACACAACAACAAAATATCCTTTTTGTGATTTATTTAAAAAAAAAAATTATAATTGTACACCCGTACAAAATAAAAAAAAATAAAAAAAAAAGAATTGGCGTTTCCTAGAAGAAAAATGTATTAAGTTTGTAAGTTTGTATATAAATATAATAAATATATTGACGTGTTGCTTTTTTAAAAACATAAACTTGCTGTGCTCTATATAGTTACTATAATCTTAATGCCAAATATATGTACAATTGATGACTGTGTATAAGATTCATTTTTTATTTTTCATCTAATGCATCCTTCATGTCAGTTTCTCCTGTAATTTATTTGTACCTCCCACATACTCGTATAATTCTACACACAATACGAACATCCCACCGATGCATTTATAGCTAGTAAATGTTTTTTTTATTCGCTTGCATGTTTATAGGAACATAACAGGTTTACATCTAAGTACTTTTTTTTCATTTGAGCTATTCTGCACTTTAACATAGGGACATTTTCTTTTAAAAATGTGTTCAAGGGTTCAGATCACGACTAAGAAAACTATTCGGACAGCATTTAAATCAGTGTGTAAACCTTCTTACAGCAAAGCTTTTTCGAAATAAGAACAGTTTTATAAATATGGATAACGAATCCAAAAAAGACTTTTAATTTACTAAGAAATATTTCTTGCGAAGTTATAAAGTTTGAAATCTTTCAAGTTAGATAGCATTTAGTCTTTATAATTTTTGAAGCCTTTTATAATTTTGTAATTTTAATTGATGAATAAACTTTGATAAGGTAAAATTCTTAGAAATTAATTAGGCATACAATAATTTTCGAATAATTAAAAAATTGTCTGGATTCTTTGTTCGAAGACGCATTTTGCTAGAAGTGGAATTAAAAATAAAAACATAAATGTAAGTTAAGGCTTCTTTTTTTCTAACTATCAATGCTACTTTGAATGATCTCCATTACCATTTCATATCATATTTTTTGTTGAATGGTTACGTTCGGATTGTGGAATTAAAAACTCCGCCTACAATCCTAATACGTTGTCTTTTCTATAAATTTTTGCGTATAATAATATTTATTTATTTTCCCAAATACGTTTTTTTTATCATTTTGTTAGATACTCGGTAACAGTTGATCCAATTTAAACACATTAAATGAAAGTCATATTTTCCACTTTCCAATAACATATTACTTGTGTTAAAAAGATTACAATTCATTTGGTTAATCGATGAAAATCATAAAAGTGATTTCACATAAAGGCCGAGAAATCCTTTTATTTTGATTTTATCGTAAAAAGCCAAACGAATTCTATGAGCACAGGAAAAATACAAAAACGGAAAGTCGAAGAAGAGACATTAAAAATATTCCAAGCAATCAAGGCGTAAGATACTTCTGATTTTTTTTTTTAAATAAGTTGAAAAGGCTCTTCAACTAATTTTTCAAAGAAAACCAGTTCTTAAGGAAAGCTTTTGTACTAAATTAAATCCTTTAAATGTACCGCCAGATGAATTTCAATCGAAGCGTTCCATCTAGAAACAAAACTAGGCTTACCATCTACCATAAATTGTGATTTCAAACATCAGATAGTCTTACAATAACACACTTAATCTGTCCAAACATAGCCGAACACCTTAGAAATAATCAGAGCAGATTTTTGTCGAGAAGAGCTGACATTTTGTGGTAACTTCAAGAAACTAACAAGAAAGAGCTTGCTCGTTAAAGTTCGAAATTCGTTAGAAAGCTCTTGAAGCACTTTTCAGTTTTTTTTTTCGGAACACTAATATTTTTTAAATTAAATTTGTAAAACAGACTTTTTCTCGGTAAGCTTTAATATCAATGCCAGTAGAAATGCTACAGTGGATGTACGAGTAGTGATTGAGAGGAATAGTCTCGAACCTCGTATTCCTTCCAACTAATGCTGTGCATTTAAAAGAATTAAGGGCAAGCTGTATACGCGTGGCTTACGAGTATCTCCAGTTTAAGGTTTTCCCAGTTTACGGTGCGAGATCCCTAGTTTTGTTGCTATACGCAAATTAACTTTTTTTGTCAATTTGAATCCCGTATTGACTGCGAAGTAATATTCTGTTTTAACGGGTACAAAATCTTGGATTTCAGTTTTTTTTTTCAGTCAAAATAAGGGTTTTAATTGAAATCTCAATGAAATCTTAATAATCACATGAGCTTTTCAAATTAACACACACAGAGTTAAAAGCTTTTTCGATGCTGTTAATCTGATTCCAGCAAGTTAGTATAAACGGAGAGTATGATTATTTTTGTTTGACATTTTAATTCAACTAGAAAGTTAGCTCTTGAGTTACTCAACAGCAGAGATGTGAAAGAATGCAGTCTTTTTAGTATTGCAGTCAATTGAATGGAAAGACTTTTTTTTTAAGTCTTTTGATTTAACCTCAGTACTGTGACTTTCAAACTAAAGTCCCAGTCAATTTTGCAGTCTTTTATTTAAAAATTATCTGAAGCAGTCATATGAATTCAAATCAAAAGAATGCATTCTTTTTGGACTGCTTGCAGTCTTTCAAAAGTCTTTTACATTCTTTGCATTCTTAGTCTTTTCAATGCATTCAATGTATTGAAGTCTTTTTACGGCTTTGAAATCTTTTTATTGATTGAATCCTTTTTACTGCTGAAAGCTTTTTAGCTGCTTTCAAGTCGGTTAAAAGTAGCACACTTCAGCAATTATTTTAAATCTCCACTTAAAATCAAAATTTTGCCAAAACAGAAGATCGAAATAACTTTTTCAAAATAGGTACTGCTATCTTATTTTAAATAAAATTGCCTCTCAATAAGATATTCATGTCGATTACAGAATTCGCAGAATTTTACTCCCGGTGAGTTGACTTGATTCGCATTTCTAAAATTACCTTATCATTTATGAACTTTCGTATCGACACTGTCAGCAACAAATATTTATTCAACTGGCCTAGGCTGTGATAATCATGTCTATTACAGAATTCGCAGAATTTTACTCCCGGTGAGTTGACTTGATTCGCATCCGCTGTAAGACTCAATTATGAAATTCGTCGGATGAACTACATTGTCGATTTCTAAAATTACCTTATCATTTATGAACTTTCGTATCGACACTGTCAGCAACAAACATTTGTTCAACTGGCCTAGGCTGTGATAATAGTATCGTTTTCGATCAACGAAATCAAGCATCGTTGAGAGTGGTTAGTACGAAGATGGCGGACGGTTCAAAACCAACCGTGTGCTCTTTTTTTTTTTTTTTAGATTTCTTGCTCTCTGGTTGCGTTGCTATTTGTGCGTTTTCTATTAAAATTTGTTAAACAAACACTTTAGCATTCAGTATGATAAGCTTTTGACTTAAATTTTTGTACTCTCCATTGTTTATTTTCGTTTAATCAAAAATTCACTTTAGATTCGTCTCGAAATTGGTGCGAATGTAAAATGATAGAAATTGTATGGAGTGCGAATGGTTTGCGAAATCTGTAATACCATATAAGTTGAACAAAATGTCAGTGGTGCAAAAGTTTGGATATGAATTGAAACTGCCACTTTAGCTCATTCGCCGAATTCTGTAATAGGGGTGATTGTTTTTATTTGATATACAATTTGCTTCAGTTTTGGTATAATTTTAATCTTTAAATGCAGATTTAAAATACTGTAATATTTTTGCTAGGTTCGTTAAATAAAACTTATTACTGTTTCTAATATTTCTTCTTTATTTACACTTTTCAAATCAAAACAATAAATCTCAATTTATAATCAACTCTAATACTTTTATTCCAACTTAAATCCACTTCTTTAATTACACTTTCCACAATCCAATAGTTCAGCTTTTAACACTTTCATAATCGAAAATAAACTGTCTTGTGCTCACCGCGAACACTCCCTTTTATACTCAAACCAGTTGTTCTCGAAGGTTCTTGTCTAGAATATTCTATTTGCTTGGAATGGAGATAGAATGTTCTAGTAGCTTGGAATAAGGAGAAATTTAGATGCGAACTGCTGGAAAAGAGCTTTTTTTTGTTCCTTCATAAGAAGATATGTAATTCTCAACAGATGGCGCTGTAGGAGTATAAGGCTCCGTTCGCAACATTGCCCCCTTCTTAAGATTGTTCGTCCCGAACAATTCTATCTCCAGCTTCGCCACTGTATCGGTGCAGTCGATCGCTATGCACAACTTTTAGCTTTCCTCTTAACCCTCTTTGAATTCCGTAAACGACATCATTGATTTTCGTGACGACAGTATAAGGGCCTTCCCAGTTTTGTTGAAGCTTCGGCGACAATCCCTTTTGACGATGTGGATTATACAGCCATACACGATCTCCTACTTGGAATCCTGTCGTGTTTGCTCTTGTGTCAACGGCCTTGGCTTTGATGAAAGCATCGCTTCCCATCGATCAGCGAAATCAAGCATCATTGCGCGCGGTTAGTACTTGGATGGGGGACCGTTCAAATACCAACTGTGTGCTGTTGACATGCGTTTCTTCTGTTGTTCTTTCTATCTGTGTGTCTCTCTCTGTTGTATTGTCTAAAGCCGATGGCCTCAGTTGCCAGTGCTTTTCTGTGTCTCTACTTCGTAGATTTATCTACGGAGTAGTGTAAAATGTAATGTAATGTAATGTATCTCACTTTTTTATTCTGGGCACAAATCTTAAGGTGATAACTATTTACTACTGCGTTGGTTGCGGAATTCGCATTGTTAATGTCAGAGTTTTTGTTGTTCATTCCCTGCAAATTCCTAAATCTTCAATACTATTATATTAATTTAATTCGTCATCAACGCAATTGTATTCAAAATTGAGGAGATCTATTTTTTAATCCTAAAAAATGGTGTTCGGTTGATATCGCAGCTTGTTCAGACTTTTTTCCGCATATATATGATATGGATAAATAAAACTTCCAATATACGATTTATTATAAAAACTTAAAAGTTTTTTTTAGATAAAAAGATAATGTTAGTAAAACTATAAATTGTTGTTTTTTCAATTTAATTCAATGTTTAGATTTTAAAATTTGTAAAGAATGTTAAATGTTTCTCGTCATTTTTGTTTTAAATTTTTGGTGGTTTTTTGTGAGAAATATTTTAAGGAAACAAATTTTTTTGTTGCATTATAAGCTATGATAAATTTCAAAATCCAATACATTGAGTTTTCAAAAATCGAAATTATCTATTAATAAATGGTATCTGTCTTCCAAAAACGGTGTTTGATGTAGAAGAACAAAAATTATTAAATGTTATTGTCAAGCACTCAAAGTTTAAGAAAAAACGCAACTTTTCTTAATTTAAAATAATTCTTAAATTTTTAGTTAAATTTAAAACAAGAAGAATAAGATCTCAGAATTTGAAAGTTGTTTCTTCCACTACTACAAGGACAAAAAAAACAACGAAGAATGTTGGGTATAAAATTAAAAAGTTCGAGCTAACAATCTACCCTCATCGACGAAGAATGAAGATGTATATAGAGACTTAAATTAAAAATGAAACGAAAGTGTACCTAATTATTATTGAAACTTCAGTGATAAAAGAAAACTTAAGTGCAAAGCCTTTTTTAAAGGATCTGAGTGTATAATAAGCAATGTAAGTTGTGTATTTTGATGCTGGCTGAAATTTGAATAGATTTTTGTTTTTAATTAATAAAATTATAACAAACAAATAATACAAGCAGTTAAAAAAAATGCAAGATGAGCAGTGAGCTCAAAATCAACCGCGCTATATATTTATATATAAATAAGTTTTTATTTGGGGTTTTTATTCTTTTAACAATTTCACAATCGCACAGACGGAAATATTCTGAATTTGTTTTTTTTAGTTTTTGTTTTAATGATTTTAAATGTAACAAAACTTATATTGAAATGGATTGCTTGCAACTCCAATCAAATCTCAAGAATTTTCAACTGTAAAACCTAAAGGTTATTGATTAAAAAAAAAACGGGGTTGATGCTAAACAGCAGATAAAGTCGGTTCGACCACGTCGACTTAAGAGCAAATCTTTTAATATTTCCTATTGACAACGTTTTTTTCGTCGAACTGATCGTATAAGCATTGTGTTTTTGTTTAAATTTTGTCATCAAATGACAAAAATATTATTAAACTACTTTTCTTTAGTAGGGTTAAACTCGCGACTTTTATCGTCTTATTCTAAGGGTAGAACAAGCAAGGAATCGAGTTAAATTAAGACATATGACGCGAAACCATTTCAGAATAAGTATTTCTTTTCGCATAGTCAAGTCTACTTTTCCTTTATTTCAATTGCCCCGCATCACTTCAGTTAAATAAGCTCGGCGAGTACTCCTTGATTGCTTCGGAAAGTAACTTTTCGTTAAGGTTTGACATTAGCTTTGGAGACTATTGTAGTTCTACCTTAATACTTTAAACTCGAAAATATGGTTGAAATCAATCCCGATGTCGGTTTTTAAGACCACACAAATCAACTAACAAATGACACCTACCCCGTTTTAAGGGGCAGTCACATCCAGGTGGCGTCACGAGGATGCGTATTGTGAGGCTTACTATCCAAATATTCGCGCTGGGGAAACTTTTACCCGAAACTTCCAAGAGGCACCTCTCGCCTTATAACTATCCTCATTGTCAAAAAAGATCTGATTGGACTCTTCGTAGGCAAGATTCTTCCTTATTTAATTCAAGATTCAAATAGCAATTGTTTTAATAAATAAATTTTTAACTTAAAATATTGTTTTAAGTTATCTTATGATTTATTAATTACTTTTAATTACTTTAAAAATTAATAAATTTTAGGTAATCTTATTTCGATTTCCAAAATATGTGCGAAAGATATAGCGTGAATTCTAAATATATGTATACAATACTAAATAAAAGATAAATAATAATAAAACAAATACAATTTTTGGTAAATCTAGAAGAGAATCATTTCAAGCAAATTTTATTTTATGATTTACTCTAATCTTAATTTGTTGTTATATTTGATATTTATTGTGGACAATTCGTATATAACGGGATCCTAAAAAGTAAAGTCGCAAGATATAAATTATAATGAATCCTTTCCCTTTAATGGCTAACGGGCATTTTTGCTTTCGTTCGGTCGGGCAGTCATGGTTGAGCTTTATACTTACTTTACCATATTAAGATTATAAAAAAAGCGGGACCGTCAAATTTGCAAACAGTTATGTAGCACATTTTGCGGTTTTAAAATCTCGCTCCCTCCATAATGTTAATTTTGTAATGTTGGTGCCTTTATGTTTATTTCTGGTTACGACACTCTGTTAATCTGATGTCTAGATGATTACTCAGGACTTCACTGTATAGATAAATTATAAACGAGCAATTCTTTCAATGAATTAAACGCTCTAGTCATTTTGCCAGATAACTAAGAAATTTATAAAACAAATAAGATGGCACAAGTTAAAAGGTTCTAACTCCTTAACTCAACAAAAAAGTGTTATATTATTAAAAAGAAGGAAGACACTTTGGTATATCACATAAGAACATTCCAAAATGACAAAAAAAAAACACATTCCAGATTGACCACCCGAACGTGATATTGGGACAAAAATGCCTTCATAAACATTTATTTTATTTTAATTCAAACAAAGCCCATCATAATATTTAAACTATAAGAAGGAATATTTCTGTATAAAAAGAACTGTAAATTATATTTCTTATATTACAGAAAAATTTGAGTTTCTTAAAATTTATTAAATATATTAAAAATGTCGTTAAATTGTATATTTTAGAGATGTAAAAGTTTTAAGCAAATACAAATATATTTTTTCCACTTTTTCCAACAATGAAAGAAAGATATTTAGTGTATGGATTTGGCTGTAAAGATTTTAAAGTGTAGAGTACAAAAAAAGCTCAAATTTGTATTTATTTTCTATAGATATATGTATAATTAAATCATCGCAACAGAAAAAAACTAACACTACTTAACAAATGATAAGAAACACGCTCAGCTCAAAATTAATTTTGTCCCAGTTGAAAAATATCATTTGTTGAGTTCTGTCAGTTTTCTTCAGAACCGATAGTTTTTTTTTTTGTTACGTTTATATAATATGCATTTGATACTATTTTACAGAGTATCAGTTTTTGTTGAAGATTTTCTTTGATTAGTTTGTTAGTTTGTATGTTTCATTACTAGGTCTTCCAAAATTTTGAATTAGGTTAAACTTAAATTTGGTTATCTGAAATTTTGGGTATCTGAAATTCT
This sequence comes from Chrysotoxum bicinctum, assembly GCA_911387755.1. Classification (NCBI taxonomy): domain Eukaryota; kingdom Metazoa; phylum Arthropoda; class Insecta; order Diptera; family Syrphidae; genus Chrysotoxum; species Chrysotoxum bicinctum. Next base: position 9,330,964 of record OU426991.1, on the reverse strand, counting down.
GTGAGTTCATATTTCTGTAGATATTTCAAGATTCCTTAAATCCATAGTTCTGATTTGAAATTTATAACTTTTAAAACACTTTATATATTTTATTTTTTTTTTATTTAAGAACAAAACATTTTTAAAGAAAGTTTTGGTAACAGACTTTGAAACAGAATTGTTAAACAACAATGCTGAACTCCGAAGTGAAATATTGTATATCTACTTATTTGCGGGAAGAATCTTTTAATTATTATGTTTGATGGTTTAGGCTTTGTTGTTAAGGGGTTCATGGCTTATGTCATGAGTTAACCCTTTTCACAACTTAAAAATATCGAAATCCAGCCAACTTGAAGTTCACAATGAAAAATCCCAAATCTATGGTGAGTAAATAAAATTGGCCCTTGATCGAAAAAAAAAATAGATTCGTATTAGCTTTCATCAAGAATCTGCGAAGAACGTCAGGCTGTTATTTAAGCAGGACTCTATTACCTGAATGTAGAACTCTTTATAAATCGTTAAGTACTTCCAAATATTTTAGCAACAGTAGTTTAGTAACGAAATTTGCATTTTATTCTCAATGTGCACCTTAACTGATATGCACGGTTCTACACAACAAAGTATTTATTTCCATTACTTAAGGATTTTGTTTTACTATGTATTTATTTCTTTTTCATAGATTATATTTCAAACGGAAGAATAAATCCATGATTCTTTTTCTTTTCCAATAACTAATACTTATTTAATAAAACTTAATTAAAAATTAGGAGGAGGAAAAAAAATAATAATAGATTTAAAGAATTTCGAAATATGCTATATAGTCCACAGAATTTTAGGATACAAAAGATACTCAAATATTAAACTCATTTAATATTATCACTTTTGTAAATAGTACGTTTTATATTTTTAAATTAATCCATCCATTTAGATATTGATAATGGTTCATACAATATTTCTAGATTACTAATAATAAAAAGAGAAAAATATATTTATATTAAAAAATCTATATTTATATACATACAACACATACAAAATTAACAAAAATATATTAAATGTAAGCTTATATTCACTACTAAATACGAGTAAAATACATACTGGACATAATCAAATTAAAAACAAAATTTTGGGAAAATGTGAAATATTTCATAGGCGACAATTAAGTAAAATAGAGGGTCACAATGTAACTAAACTATAAATGTCATTATGCCATTAAATATTCATTTTTATTGAATCAATGGAAATAAACCATTATAAATATTCGAAGAATAATTAAAAAACTAAGAAGGAAATCTGTCATTACAATAAATGTTTAGCTATGCTTTGCAAACAACATCATTTGCGTATGCAGCACTCCGTTGTGTTTCAAACAAAATATTCTAAAACAAAAAAAATTAAACATAAATTGAAAAAGGAAAATACCTATGTATATACAAAATTAAACTTAGACAAGAAATGTTGTGAACATACATAAATACTATATAACTACATATAAATAATAGTATCCTGTACAAAAATATAAATATATTATTAAGTGGAATAAAAAAAAATTAAATGTGCATTTTTCGAACTAAAAGAATTTGCGATTTTTAAAATCTAAAGACCTTTTAAGAAAAAATATTGAAAAAAACAAAACTAAAAAATTAGCTATTTAAAAAATAATAAACATATCTTATAATTTATTATTCTTAGTAGAGTATTCGCATACGAATACCTGCGTGAAGCTTGATAGTGATATAAGTAGGCTGACAACAAAAAAATCCCAGTAAATCCAACGTTTTCGAAGTAGAATTACAATTTCATATTTAAGGAACAATTTTATTGAATTTCGATAATGAAATAATTACATCACCTAAATTGGATATTCATATCGTAAATTTACTCTTTGAAATGTTTTTGCGACAATTTAGATCAAGAGTTAATTCTGAGTATAATTTATTTTTAGTATTAACATTTTTTTACGCAACTAAAATAATAACATTAGTATATTATCATACCAAAATTTATTGAGATAGAAAACGTTACTGAATAACAGTCTAAAATAGCAGACGTCATCAAATCACTGTCTTATATAGAATACTAGGCTAATGCTCACAAAACCGACGATATTATAAATCATTCAATTGATATCTAGTTAACAGTGAAAATAATGTAGGAGAATCGGTGTAGGTACGGCAAATTTCCTAAGTTTCAAAATTGGTTTTGAAGATTTTTTGTGAGGAAAACAGTTTTCAGTTTTTGATCGATCACGGGAAACAATTTACTGGGATCAATGTGGATTTGCCACAGTTTTCTTTTGATGCCTATTATTGATCTATAAAAATAAACTTTTCTTAAATTTATTTATTTATTGAACAGGATAGCAAATAACATTTCAATAATACTTTAAAGTTCCTACAAAAATAGTTTTTGTATTAGGTTTTTGTTCAGTTTTTACCAGTCCTTTTTTGACTATTCATTTATCAAATGAATATATTCTTGCGAAATATTTAAGAAAATAGTTTAATATATTAGATACAAACCAGATATTGCAAGATATTCCAAAAAATTAAAGTATAAGGTATAAGAATTGTACATATTACAATAATTCAATTGTTTACTACTGTAATAAAGTATAAAAAAAATATTATTTTAAATTTCAATTTTTGCAATGAAGTAAAGGCCCCCCTCTATTATGGATGACAACTGTATTGTATATTATAATTTCAGTTATGTTCATGCAATAAATAAGAATTACTAGTTGTTTTTTATTTGACATATCTCGACTGAAAAGGTAAAGTATCTTAAGTCGACTTAAGATATTTCGCGTTTTTTTGTTGATCCTTAGTGCCATTCTAAAAGGCTACAGTTCTGTGTTATCGGCTTCCTTCTATCTCACTCCCGTGCTTTTTTATAGACAAAAACAACTTCATCTTATGTTCAAAAGACACATCTCTACACGCGGTAAAATATCTTAAGTCCACATAAGATTGTGTGTTCTGCCTAATTCTAAAACCTTAAATAGACTTAAGATTATATTGGCTTAAGACTTTTTTATTATTGTGAAATCGTAAATCATATTAAGTTGACTTAAGATATTTTCGCGCGTGCAAACAGGAACAAAAGCCATCCTTAAGTCGACATAAGATAAAATCCTTAAAAAAATTCCAAAAAAGTGTGAAAACGCAAATCATCTTATGTGAACATAAGATAAATTTTTAAATTTAAAACTGAAATTTTTCGCTCCCTAAGTAGGGTAAAGTCGGGTAATGTGGACCACTCGGCTAATATGGACCACCAGCTTTTCTCGCCTTACACAAATGCAATCGAGGAGACTATTGGTTGCGATTGTGCGTGACCTGCTTAAACTTAACTCATCATAGATTGAGTAGTTAGGAGTAGTGCGTTACGAAGTTGTCCAGATTAAAAGAAATTCAAAGGCATTGATTATTTTTTTTTGTAGGTGTTTCTTCTTTTTTCTATAGTTAAAAATATAGTTGGTTCTCCTTTTATTTTTTAAATATAAAAAGTGAATATTTGTTTTAAGGTTTTTATTTATAAAACTATTGTAAGCAGTCTCATTTTGTTGTAAAATAGCATTTTCTCCAAACATTATGTTGCGGGTAATATGAACCACGGGAAGAAAGGACCATTTGGGCTAGTGGTCCACATTACCCGCCATTTTAATATAAGAAATTTCGGGCCTGGATGAGGATGAATGATCGACCGTTGATGATTTTTATATATGTGAAATGTTTGGCAAGGCATATGTCAGAGTCCAAACTGGATAAATAGCCGTCAATGGATTGAAGACGAGGTGGTCCATATTACCCTCCACTTTTTTTTTTAACTTTTTACAGTTACTTAACTTTTTGTTTTTTGTTATTTTTTTATTAAGTGAATTTATTTTTTTGTTGCTACTTTTTTAATCAGAATTAACTGATGTATTTTTTCTTCAAATATCGTTAAAAAAAACTTACACCGTTTGTGTTTTATTAACAAAAATATGATTGGTGGTCCATATTACCCGACTTTACTCTAGTCATTGGATATTTTACCGTTTGCAAACCTAAAACAATTTCCGTAATAACAAGGACATAAGATATTTTTAAGCGTATTTTGTTTCTAGATTGCCTTTTGTGCGACCGTTTTTCTTATTTTTTCATTTATAGCCCGGTCAAATTAGCTTCAAAAATAGGGGTAAGGTTACATTAATTTGCACAAAGCTGAAAATTGGCATGAATATTGAGAACAGTATTACAAACAATTTGTAGAAAGTCCCCATCGATCCGACGTGTGGAAAAAAAATTATTCAAGGTCGAATGTTACAAAAATCGGTTTTTTGCATTTTTCAGCTAAACGGCAAGTTTTATCATAAAATAGGTGAGAAAAAATTATTCATCATGCAATTATCTATAGAAATTGTCTTAACACTTTTTCTCCTAAGAATCACCATTTTGGAGATATAGCGATGCAAAAAGTTGAAAAAGTTAAATTCTTCATAATATGAACACGGTTCCGCGCCACCCGTGAGGTAGTGCACTTGGCGCGTTTTATTTAAGGTGGCTTCCACGTTAGGCCTATTCAACGATCCTGTTGAGTTGAAAATTTTGTATCTAATTGAAAAATACTACTGTTGGAAATGACCAAAGTATGTTTTGCAAAAGATAAGTACCGAAACTTATCTAAGCACGTAATTACATTACAAATTTGACGCCGATATTGCAGTCCTTTTTTCACTTCAAACGCTTCATTCAATTCATTGCCACAGAATAAACAGCACTCTTTTAAACAAAAAACAATTCCGACATTCACTGTCTCATTTGTCTATTTTGACCGGGCTATTAGTGTTTCAGACAGTTTTGTTATGCGATTGAAAAATTATTACAAATGAAACACATACGTAAACAACAAAAAAGAGTTGAAATGCGTGAATTGCACGAATTTGGAATTAGAAATACATTTCATAAATATAAAACATGGATTTAATGAGATAAAAATGTTCAAATGTATGAAATTGCCGTCTGATTTCCAGAAAACTAAGAATTTATTCAAACTAAGCTCAAAAATAGTTTTATTATTAAAAGAATTTTTATGCTAAAAAGTTCTTCAAAGTTTTTCAAGAATACAATTTGGGATACCAATTTAAAGTAATTACGTAGTAGTATTGGCGAATAGTTCTAAAAAGACGGGCGCAAAATGTCAAACAACCTATTATTTTTAATTTCTTTGTATGATGCTACTTAACAATTTGCTAACTTTAAAGTAGTTTACTAACTCATTCTTAGTTTAAAACATTTTCCAACTAGTGTCGTACTAAAGGAATTCTTAATAAATTGCTTCTGAACACACCGAAAACATTGACAGTTCGTGCAAAAAACTAAGTAAACAAATCTTTTGTGGCGTTTCTAAAAGCACGATATTCTTACGATGATTTTAACTTTAATAAAAGGGTAGATATAGATATAGTATGATGCTACGTTCGAATAAAATTTGCTAAATCGTTGATTTAACTTAGTTTCATATTAAATCTGGTTTAACGTCGGTCCTACTAAATCAATTAAAATTTTGTGCCATCGATTTTAGGAAATAATTTAAAAAAATAATCGTTTCACTTGTTTTGAAGATATTGAATTTTCAAAAAAACAAAATTAATTTTTTTTTTTCAAAAGATCCAAAAAATATTTTTGCGAAAGTTCTTATATAAAATATTAATGAGAAAGTCGAAAATAAAAAGAAAAAGGTTGTGTGTGATGTACGCGCGGTATAAGTAAAACTTCCTTACATGTCGCTGTCTTTGACTGATAGCGTGTCGTTTTGACACGACAGCTGCATAGACATTTTTTTACCCCCAATGCGGGAAAAGAAGTTTTACTTAAAAAAAAAACGATTCTATGACAGGTACCGTTAATAACATGTTATTCAGCCGTTTTCGAGATAAATAAGATCTTACAATACGGGTGCGATACCGTTAGTTTCGGAGGTAAAAATAATTTTCAATTTCTCCTATCTCCCCTTGGGTCCCTTAGGCAAATTTTTTCCAATAGTTTTTTGTTATTATTAATTTGACTTTTAAAAATATGTTTTCATGTAACATTTTTTACAATCATCAATGATTTTTTTTAAATAATTTAATAATTTATTTTATATTTTATTTTAATATTTTTTAAATAAATTATTTGAATGAAACTAAACTGTTTCTTTTCTGTGAACTAAATGTGATTTTATAGCCTTTTTTTAAAGAAATTCAAGTCTTTATTAGTTATTATTTTTTTGCATTATTATCTAAAGCTCTATAGAACAAATGTGACTTTTTCATATACGACTTAAATAAAAACCACCAAATATCATCTTAAATCTCTTTTTTTCCACTTTTGCACACGCAACTCATCTTAAATGGACATAAGAATTGAAAACGTCCTTCGAAAACGCAAGGCAAAATATCTTATCTCAACTTAAGATTTTGGAAATTAATATAAAATTCAATTTATAGAAAAGCCAAACTATCTTAAGTCATATTTTTCCTCATAACGACCAAAATATTAAAAATATCTTTTTGAAAATAATTCTCGACTGAAAAGGTAAAGTATCTTAAGTCAATTTTGATGATTTTTCAGGAGAGCCAAAAAACACTTCAAAGCTTTATCCCAAAAAATCTTTCAAATATAGACTTTATTCAACAAAGCATTTATATGTAAAATTTTATGATCTTTTTTTTGAAATTATTTTCGAAAAGATATTTTTAATATTTTGGTCGTTATGAGGAAAAATATGACTTAAGACAGTTTGGCTTTTCTATAAATTGAATTTTTTATTAATTTCCAAAATCTTAAGTTGAGATAAGATACTTGCCTTGCGTTTTTGAAGGACGTTTTCAATTCTTATGTCCATTTAAGATGAGTTGCGTGTGCAAAAGTGGAAAAAAATAGATTTAAGATGATATTTGGTGGTTTTTATTTAAGTCGTATATGAAAAAGTCGCATTTGTACTATAGAGCTTTAATAATAAAAAATAAATAATAACTAATAAAGATTTGAATTTCTTTAAAAAAAAAGGCTATAAAATCACATTTAGTTCACAGAAAAGAAACAGTTTAGTTTCATTCAAATAATTTATTTAAAAAATATTAAAATAAAATATAAAATAAATTATTAAATTATTTAAAAAAAATCATTGATGATTGTAAAAAATGTTACATGAAAACATATTTTTAAAAGTCAAATTAATAATAACAAAAAACTATTGGAAAAAATTTGCCTAAGGGACCCAAGGGGAGATAGGAGAAATTGAAAATTATTTTTACCTCCGAAACTAACGGTATCGCACCCGTATTGTAAGATCTTATTTATCTCGAAAACGGCTGAATAACATGTTATTAACGGTACCTGTCATAGAATCGTTTTTTTTTTAAGTAAAACTTCTTTTCCCGCATTGGGGGTAAAAAAATGTCTATGCAGCTGTCGTGTCAAAACGACACGCTATCAGTCAAAGACAGCGACATGTAAGGAAGTTTTACTTATACCGCGCGTACATCACACACAACCTTTTTCTTTTTATTTTCGACTTTCTCATTAATATTTTATATAAGAACTTTCGCAAAAATATTTTTTGGATCTTTTGAAAAAAAAAAATTAATTTTGTTTTTTTGAAAATTCAATATCTTCAAAACAAGTGAAACGATTATTTTTTTTAAATTATTTCCTAAAATCGATGGCACAAAATTTTAATTGATTTAGTAGGACCGACGTTAAACCAGATTTAATATGAAACTAAGTTAAATCAACGATTTAGCAAATTTTATTCGAATATAGCATCATACTATATCTATATCTACCCTTTTATTAAAGTTAAAATCATCGTAAGAATATCGTGCTTTTAGAAACGCCACAAAAGGTTTGTTTACTTAGTTTTTTGCACGAACTGTCAATGTTTTCGGTGTGTTCAGAAGCAATTTATTAAGAATTCCTTTAGTACGATACTAGTTGGAAAATGTTTTAAACTAAGAAAGAGTTAGTAAACTACTTTAAAGTTAGCAAATTGTTAAGTAGTATAATACAAATAAATTAAAAATAATAGGTTGTTTGACATTTTTTTTTTTTTTTTTTTTTTTAGGTTTCAGTTTCAGTTTATTAAAGCTTAATAAGAATAGTACATTAAGAAATGGTTCTTTCATAGTACAAACATTTTAAAATTAAAGCTTTTGAACAAATTTCTAGCATAAAAATTCTTTTAATAATAAAACTATTTTTGAGCTTTGTGTGAATAAATTCTTAGTTTTCTGGAAATCAGACGGCAATTTCATATATTTGAAAATTTTTATCTCATTAAATCCATGTTTTATTTTTATAAAATGTATTTTAAATGCAATTCAACTCTTTTTTGTTGTATACGTATGTTTCATTTGTATGAAACAAAACTCTCTGAAACACTAAATGAAAAAATAAGAAAAACGGTCGCACAAAAGGCAATCTAGAAACAAAATACGCTTAAAAATATCTTATGTCCTTGTTATTACGGAAATTGTTTTAGGTTTGCAAACGGTAAAATATCCTATGACTACTTAGGGAGCGAAAAATTTCAGTTTTAAATTTAAAAATTCATCTTATGTTTACATAAGATGATTTGCGTTTTCACACTTTTTTGGAATTTTTCTAAGGATTTTATCTTATGTCGACTTAAGGATGACTTTTGTTTCTGTTTGCACGCGCGAAAATATCTTAAGTCAACTTAATATGATTTACGATTTCACAATAATAAAAAAATCTTAAGCCAATATAATCTTAAGTCTATTTTAGGTTTTAAAATTAAGCAGAACACACAATCTTATGTGGACTTAAGATATTTTACCGCGTGTAGAGATGTGTCTTTTGAACATAAGATGAAGTTGTTTTTGTCTATAGAAAAGCACGGGAGTGAGATAGAAGGAAGCCGATAACACAGAACTGTAGCCTTTTAGAATGGCACTAAGGATCAACAAAAAAACGCGAAATATCTTAAGTCGACTTAAAATACTTTACCTTTTCAGTCGAGAATTGTTGAATAAAGTCTACATTTGAAAGATTTTTTGGGATACAGCTTTGAAGTGTTTTTCTGCTCTCCTGAAAAATCATCAAAATTGACTTAAGATACTTTACCTTTTCAGTCGAGATATAATGTCACAACCAAACAACAGGTGATTACTCTAAAAAATTATTTTTCAAGACTAGTTTGGGTTCGCTGGATAAGCAAATGGCAACCATTTTATTAAAACAAGCGTTTTTGTGATATATGCATTTATTTCATTAAGATCCGCAATTTAAATGAAAGTAAATAAAAGATATTTGAATACAAACGAAATTTTAATTGATAGGCCTGGGCCTTTAGTCCATTTTTATGTGTTTCGCCAGGTTCAAAAGCATAATTTAGAGCCCTTCTTTAGTTCCAGGATGGAACGGATAAAAATGGTCGCAAAACCTATTAATTGAACTTTTATACATTCAGTATTTGTATTTATTATTATTAATACAATTGTGTAGTACTTATTGGAATACTTGTTAGTTCGTTAGACACTAGGTTCAGGCTGTCTACTCCTTGACCAGTTATGGCTCTTATTCATTTAATTTTTTAAATTTAAAAGTCTTAAATGACTAATTTTAAAATGAAATCGTATTTTTTTATTCAGTCTTAAAGCTTAGTAAGCTTACTCACCTTTGCTACGTTGTCATCCAAAATATTGATAAAAGAAGAAAAGAATAATAGCTATAATTGAATATGTAATTTAGTTGATTATGACTCAGATCATAGTTAAAAATTTTTGTAAATACTCGTACTATTGGGATTATGTATGAAACAAAATGAAAGTTTATTTTAACAACTTAAACTGAAAATAAAAAAAAGTTTGTCCATTTGCGTAGAATAATGACTTGTTTTAGTCAACACAAATTGGAAAACAAGCGACGAAAGTCATGGATTTTTTTAAATATTTGAAATTACCTACATTAACATGTGTAATCAAAATCAACAAGAAAACTTAAAAAATATTCAAAGTATTTTTGAAAAATATATAGTAAGATAATCGTACTGATATAAAAATAAATGTGTTGTATTTACTGTTTACTATGTTATGTGAATAGTAAACAAAAAAATTTAGAAACATGCAACTTTTGCATTAAATTAGAAAAATAAAAAAGGAATAACCTAAACACTAAAAATGTATTAAATGGTACATATTATTTCAAACAGTAATAAAAATTACCTATTGTAAAAGAACAAACAAAAATAAAAACTTGAATTATTAAATGTAAAACTAAAATACTTTAAATATGAAACTAAAAAAGAGTTGTGAATAAAAGAAAAATGAGTATTAAAAAAGACTCAGATGTGCATTTCAATGCAAATGTTAGTTTAAATATTAATTTTAAATAAAGAGCTTTTTAATTTTCCTTAATTTGTGTAATTTGAATATTAAAAAAATAAATATATATGAATTTAAGATAGAAAATATGTGTCCGATTCAACACAATATTTTTTCTTCAGTAAATCAATTTAAATATTTATATTATTTGTGCCTATTCGTTTAAAAATATTTGAATTTGATAATAATTGTAATTCATTTATATCATTGAAAAGACTCTCGTTTATCTTTCTCCTCATATATATTTTTAATTTTTAATTAAGAATGTAACAATTTAGGAAAACGAACGTGAATACACAACCATAACCTGTTATATTAATGTTTAAATTCATCTATATATTCAAAAATAAATAAACTATGTATGTGTATGTGTTAAGAAAAAAAAAACAAAAATGGACTTCTATCGAGGCAATAAAATAAAAATGAAATATGATGAGGCTAATAAAATACATAGACCATCCAGTGTATTTGGAACATGGAGATGTCCAAAAAAAGTTGTATCTTGTTTTATTTGAATGGTTTTAGACACAAGGAAAACATATGAGTAGGTAAGTAATTAAACTACGTTCTTGGTTTTAATTCAATAATTTAATATACATACATATATACCTAAATGTAAAGATTAAATGCTTTTGATGAACTTTGGCAAGGCTTTCGTAAGATACTACATAATAAGTAAAATTTAGAAAAACAATTAATATTTGGCTTAAATATACTCGATACTTGCTAAACTAATTATATTTTCATTATTAGGGAAGATAGGATATTTATTTGTCGCCCTGACTAATATAGCCATACGCTATTTCCATTTAAAAACTAGTGCAGATCTTCCGCAGTAAAGACTATGAATTGCAGCAAAACTGTTAGAAATATCAGAAGGATTGCGAACTAAATTGCTGTAGATATTTCCAACAGATACATATGTATCTATACACATTAAATGTTTATGTTACGAAGAGCAGCCATATGTAGCCCACGGATTCTGGTAATCCGACGATTAACTAAGTTCCTCATTCCTATCTGAAGTCATCTGGATAAATAGAAGCCGGTAGTGAAAAGCCAGGGAACAATATTCTTCCTGGAACATCCTCTGGTTTCATCGACCTACAAATTCTAGGGCCGGGACAAATAAAAAAATGGGGATAGACGATATGAGAGGCTTTCAGTAGGAATTTAATTTTTTTCAAAAAGGAATGCAATTGCTTATTTCGCTAGAACACTGTTTATGTTTATTTTTCAATTCGTTAAATACTAACGTGAACAATATTTCTACTTATACCTTATAACCTTTGTATACATAACCTATATTATTGCCATGGAGCTTGATTGTGTACTACTATCCTGGTGGTAGCACTGAAATTAGGACAAAACAAGTAGTAAAAAAGAGAATATTTTATTATTAAATTTAGCAGAGACAAATGTAGCAAGTACTATCCCTATACTTAAGATGTCGCCACAATCGTTCGTCTTCTTGATAGTACTATAAGTTTTATATACAAAGCTAATAATAAAAATCGCTGTGTTTAAAAGCACCCATGCAATCAAAAGGAAGCCAAACAGAGAGAAACAGAGATTAAAAATCGCTTACGTGTAAGAACTGTCTATTTTCTATCAGATAACTTCTCTGTATACAAATGTAATTCTGTCACAAACAACATCCCTGTTTAAACATAATTTAAACAAACTTTACGTTACGTAGCGGAGTTCAGTGGTGCGTTCTTTTTCTTACAATATTTAAATTATGAAATAGATACATAGGTTTATTCCTTTACTTTGAAACTCTACTACAGACACGTCAAAATAATTTTGAGGAGTAAGTTCAATTCCAATGTGAAGCCTAGTACGCAGATCGAGACAAGAGAAATTTTATCTCTACAATTTTAATCCCTACAAAACTTTTGCAAATCTGACGTAAAAGTTTGAAGTTGGAGAGATGAAATCTAACTTAATGTGTTTTTTAGTGTATCTCTGGAACGGGTTGTCTCACAAAAGTCGTTCATACCTTTTTGGAATTTCTTCTTGATGCTTTCAAGAGAAGCATCAGCACCTTTTTCATAAAACCAGTTTCGACAAAAATCGCTTTTGGCTGTCAAAATTTGTCCCGCAAAATAATTCTTGTATCATTCTTTTTCCTGGCAAAATTTAGTGGAGAAATTTTATACAGCAATGCACAAAAGTATTATTTTTGCGCGCGAACTGCGTACTGCTCGGAAAAATATCCAAGACAAAATTTGTCCCAGGCAAAAAAATGTATGGCAGACAAAATTTTTCCCGATCTGCGTACTAGGCTTGATCATTGTCTTGAAATTCAAGATTAAAAAGTCAATCATAAGATTAAATGATAGCTACGTATTAGTCGCCTATATTTCTATCGATGCGATAGTTACAGGACATGGCCCAAAAATATATGTGTTTTGGGGGAAAGCATTATGCTCAGCTATATAGAGATATTTTTGGATTTAAGTAGGTATAAGTGAAAGGGATAAATTGTGGTAAAAATAGAGGCTTGATTTGAATATATCTAAAGTCACAACTCACAAATTAATACGATTGCATTGCATGTTTATTGGGTACGTTCGATAACGAAAATTCGGCACTCGGACGATGTTTACACATCAACCGTGAGTCCCGGCACTGAATTTTTTTTTAATTTAACTTGTTCATGAGAAGTTGGAAATAAACACAAAAATGACATTTAAGTTCGTATTATATTAAAATCAATAGGCAAAATCATCACTGTTGCTATTTATAGACGTTGGTTACAAAGCTAAAAAAATAGTTTGCAAAAAAATGTTTGATTATGATTATGACGAAAGGAGGCAAATTATTGTTTTGCTCTGGGTAATGCGAGATTTGTCTTTGCTAAATTTAATAATAAAATATTCTCTTTTTTACTACTTGTTTTATATGTTATCCTACTCTCCACTGTAAAAGCGTGCGCTAATTTCTGCGCCACCACCAGGCTAGCGTTCGCAATACAAAATCACGCTCCATGATATTACTATAGGTTATATATACATATACAAAGATAATACTATAGATTATACATATATAGGTATATGTACATACAAAGATACAACTGATATTTGGAAATTTAACATTTCAGAACGATTGAGAACAAAATAATTAGTATTATAGAACAAAAACCACTATTAATATTTAACTTTGATTTTATGTAATATGTATTTTGAATGAAAAACTATTTTTGGTTTATAAAGAAGAATATTTTGCTTTGATTTTATTTAAGACGAAACAAAATTATACAGGTCTTAAAAATAAAAGACCCAAAATAATGTCGAGGCTTGGTACGGGCGCGTTGAAATAACAGTAGGAAGAAGTATGGCCGGAATATATACACTTACTAATTTAATACAAAAAACAATAATCTAGAGTTCAGACAATGGCGAGTTAATTCCTCAAAAAAACACACTTAAGAATAATTAAAAAACGTAACGTTTAAAAAGAAGAACATAATAGGAGCACGTAGAGTTAAAAAAGACCATTGAGTCATATAGAATATTCAAAAAAGTTAGCAAAGAATCTTTATATTAATTGAGTACTTTTTTTTTTAAATATATGTATTTCCTTTTTGTTTAAAAAATGTTCTATTGGACAAGATAGAAATCCGGTGTCAAATTTTACTTCCATATTATCACTTGTCATGTGCTGGAAGTGACCGCTAGATGCTGTGACTCCGAGTGCGAGTGTTGAAGTAACTAATGAATATTAACTTTCCAAAAATAAAAAAATCAGTTCACAAAACTTTCAATTTTATTTTATTATAAAAAAAAAGTACTAAAATGACTATTGGCGAAAGATACGTCCCGGTGAAAAGTAAAAACGTCTGTCGGATATTTTGCAATCGTTGAGATCCCATTTTGAAATTTTCTTACGGTGAATATGCCATCTGGTTGTGGTAACTGTTGGTAGCCACACGTGTTCATAAAACCATTGACTTATTATATATGGACTGCTAGTTGTGTATAATTCTCATACAAAATTTGCAACCAAAATGGTCCAACGGATACAATCGAAACTAGCCCTCGTGCCGACACTAGTGGCAAAAATAAACAACATATTTAACGCCATCTCTTGTTCTACTAGTGCCAACAGAAATGTTTACTCATAGAAACTAAGGACATCTATTGACATTGCTTTGAAGAAACGGTGCTAGTCTATGGTTAGAGAGATAATCGGCTGAGAATAGTGCTAAGGGATCTCGAAAAAAAATCCCCTTTAAAATATTTTATGAATCATTTTGGTTTACTTAATGATTTTATGTCCGCGCAGGTGCATATAATTATATGTTACACAAAATAGCGAACTCATTTTAGGCAATCGTTTAGTTTGTGTCAAAACACAAACTTTTTAGTTGCTCGAACCAAGCAGTTGAGAAACTAAAAATTTTATGGCAAGGTAGTGTAAGCTATAATATAAAGAAAAAAAAACAAGACATAATTTAAAATTTACAAACCCAAGGATAAAAAGAGACGGACTTATAACACTGCTGTCACTAAGATCCGTATCGTTTTATTTTCAAAGGAAGATCCAGATCCGGATCCAGATAGATTTGTGAATAATAAAAAGCACCTAAAGAAAGTTTTTTGTAAATTTGATACAAATTGTAGGATTGGTTTTTCTCTAAAGTGAGTTGTTAATTTAAATCAAAATTAGGATATATTTGCATAACTAATTTTTTTGCAAATATTTTCGCTCTGGCCAAAAAGATCTTAGCTTATCTCTTGATTTCTAGTATAAAAATTAAAATTATTTGTAAAAGTGAAACTAATTGCTTTAATAAAAGTATTTTTACAAACAATAATAATATTTGTTAATAGATAATACAAGTAAATGCAACGAAAACTGTGTTGCAGTATATATTTATACGTTGAAAACAAAAATGAAAAAGGGAAATTTAAAAAGGGAAATTTTCAGATTTGGCAATTGGACTATTTGCACATTAGCCCCTTTAGCACTGGTTCCATTTCATAGTACTCAAATTTTCCGTCAGTGTCGGCACGAGGGCTAGTGTCGTTTGGTAATCCGTTGGACCATTCTGTAATCAGCTACTAGCAGTCCATATCTAGTATGTCAATGCTTGTGGTTATGGTATTTGATAAATCAATTTTTGACATTATTGAGTTTGTAAAGGGTGTTGAGCGGGAATTGTTTAAGTTTATTATTAAATAAAAACTTGATTGCTATTTTCATGCTTTATTTGCCGATTTAAGAGTCATAATAGCATTTATCATAGACAGGATAAGACCATTACTTATATCAATTTGTAAACACCTTCAGCCGTATCTATAAGATTTTCTTAAACTGCATCTTAGAGGTTATTTAGTTAAGCATACTTAAATATTTAATTTGGCTTTAAATG
Source organism: Chrysotoxum bicinctum (assembly GCA_911387755.1). NCBI lineage: Eukaryota > Metazoa > Arthropoda > Insecta > Diptera > Syrphidae > Chrysotoxum > Chrysotoxum bicinctum. Next base: position 9,315,236 of record OU426991.1, on the reverse strand, counting down.
ACGAAACTTCAATTCGTATCTATAATCGATTTTTCATTGGTACTTAACTAAACAATTGTTGTGTCACGTAACGTGACATGGAAAGAATTCAGTTTGGAGTACCACAAGGAAGCATACTTGGCCCAACGCTTTTCTGCATATACATAAGTGATCTAATAAAAACAAGCCTCAAAGGAAAACTGATAATGTTTGCAGACGACATATGTCTCATGTATTCCGAAAAATCTACGTTCGACTTAGAAACTCATATGAATAGTGACCTAGCTGTGATCTACAATTGGATGAATATGCACAAGCTATCCTTAAACGTAAAGAAAACTAAGTACATTATGAATAGCAGAGCAAATAACCCTCTCAATATTATGTTCGAAACCAATTTAGTTGAGCGTGTCGAGCATTTCAAATACTTGGGATTATGGATTGACTCGTCCTTAAATTGGAAACACCATATACACAAGCTGTCAAAAAAACTTTCTGGCATAGCAGGCGTTTTTGGAAGAATCTGTAATAACATTCCAAACTCATTAAAGAAACAGATGTATTTTGCACTTTTCCACAGCCATCTTATTTATGGTATAAATGTCTGGGGATCCGCCTGTCAATACCTAAAACAAAACTTACAAATTATTCAAAATAAAGCACTTAAGAATTTGTACGGTCTTGAAAGGCTGACAAACACAGCAACTCTATACAAACAAATGCAGATCCTGATGGTGAAAGACGAAATCGAGATGAATATGGTTACCCATATTCATAAAATTACAAAATCATCCATCCATACAAATACTACACTCACAGACAGAAACAAGCACAACCCGTACAATGTAAGAAGTGGACGACAGATTCATCAATTCAAACCAACTACAACCCGTTATGGCACAAACTCAACACTCTACAAATCGATCAATCTGTACAATAAACTTCCTAGTCAAATTAAAGATTTTAAAGTCAATAAATTTAAATTACATATTAAAAAAACGCTTCTAATTAGATACCTATAATGTATATTATTATACCTTGTCAAAGAGTGCAATCATGCGAGTTTATATATCGCAAATTTTCTTTTTACTATTGCTTCACTTTTCAAATTATTTTCATTTACAGAATTGTCATTTAATCATAATTTTCGTAATTTTTTGCTATTGTTTCATCGCCAAATTACTTACTTCTTTTTTGCACGTCACATTTTTTTTTGTTAACTTTAAATTGACATAAATTTTCATATACAAAAATCGTAAACATGTAAACGGCACGAGTACGATAACTTGGCCGCCAAGATTTCATGACGGATTTTTGTAGAGGGGTCAAAAATAAGCACTTTTTACTATGGGAGGGGGGGGTCTATCTCCCCCCGTTTAGGAGGTAGGGGCACATTTAGATAAAATGGTTTAAATTGAAAAAAAAAATATTAAAAAACAACGGCAACACCTACAATAAAGTGCTATACTTCGTTTAAAAGCCAGAAGATTGTTCTATAATCCTGCATTTAAATTTTATTACTCATATCAATAGTTTTTGAGAAATTTGTATTTAAAGTCCAAATTTTGATAAAAAAACGTGAAAAAAAAAGTTTAGACCGGTTGTTTTCAAAATTGTGAAATGAAATTGTAAATTAGCTTATATGTGTTTCATGTATCTATCAGTTCTTAATCGAACACAAAAAACCGCATGGTTCTATGTCTTCTGGTTTTTGAGAAAACCTCCGTTTAGGAGGTAGGGGCACTTTTAGAAAAAATGGTTTAAATTAAAAAAAAAAAAATATTAAAAAACAACGGCAATACTTACAATAAAGTGCTATACTGCGTTTGAAAGCCAGAAGATTGTTCTATAATCCTGCATTCAAATTAAATTACTCATGTCAATGGTTTTTGAGAAATTTGCATTTAAAATCCAAATTTTGATAAAATAACGTGAAAAAAAAAGTTTAGACCGATTGTTTTCAAAATTGTGAAATGAAATTGTAAATTAGCTTACATGTGATTCATGTATCTATCAGTTCTTAATCGAACACAAAAAACGGCATGGTTCTATGTCTTCTGGTTTTTGAGAAAATCGAAAATAACTAAAACTACTTTTCTACAAAATGTTTGATATTTTTTGCTTCCTTACATAAATAAATCAGTGCTAGCTTCCAACATTACAATATATAAACAGTAAAGTATGTATGGGGGGGCATGCTGCCCCCCTGCAACCCCCCTGCTTGGGCACACTATAGGATTTGGGGTAGGTGCGAGGTTGGGTGCATGCAAAGTTTCTTTTGCATTCACAGAATCTGTATTTAAAAAAATTCAAATTTATTCTATTTATCCAATGTCCACTAAATACATATAAAATACAATAAACGATCTTGAAAACCAAAACAAACTTCTGACCATGTTCACCAATACATGGCACTATTTTTCTATCGAAAATACTGCCTAGAAAGGAAATATAAGGACGACTGGGGTTCGCAAATAATAGAGTTTTTATCAGATGTAAAAAAAGTTTACCCTTGTTATACCGATGGTGATATATGTGAGGGTTTACAGTTAAAAGACATCGATCCTCCCACCCTTCAGAGCGAAAATTTAGAAAGTGTTTTACCGCCAAAACATCCTCGGCTTCCCACCATAAAAGAGTAACTCAACGAACTCGACAGTTATAGTACGGACGATGGCTTTATTGACGAGACTTACATACCTTTTTAATACATTTTGGCCTTTTTTAACTAACTATGACTGACTAACTCCTGACTAACTGACAAAATAACTGACCCAGATACAATTCTACCTCCTCATGGTGCATTCTGGGTAACGCTAAATGAATTGCGGTACTGAACTAACAAAGATTCATTATGTTTATTTAACATTAATCCTTAAAATGGAATCACCGTCACCACCAAAAATCAAAAAAAGCAGTTTTGGTAATTTTCGATTTTCTCAAAAACTACAAGACATAGAACCATGCGGTTTTTTGTGTTCGATTAAAAACTGATAGATACATGGAACACATATAAGCTAACTTACAATTTCATTTCACAATTTTGAAAACAATTGGTCTAAACTTTTTTTTTCACGTTATTTTATCAAAATTTGGACTTTAAATACGAATTTCTCAAAAACGATTGACATTATTAATTTAATTTAAATGCAGGATTATAGAACAATCTTCTGGCTTTTAAACGCAGTATAGCATTTTATTGTAGGTGTTGCCGTTGTTTTTTAATATTTTTTTTTTTCAATTTAAACCATTTTTTTCTAAAAGTGCCCCTACCTCTTAAACGGAGGTTTTCTCAAAAACCAGAAGACATAGAACCATGTGGTTTTTTGTGTTCGATTAAGAACTGATAGATACATGAAACACATATCAGCTAATTTACAATTTCATTTCACAATTTTGAAAACAACCGGTCTAAACATTTTTTTTCACGTTTTTTTTTATCAAAATTTGGACTTTAAATGCGAATTTCTCAAAAACTATTGATATGAGTAATAAAATTTAAATGCAGGATTATAGAACAATCTTCTGGCTTTCAAACGCGGTATAGCACTTTATTGTAGGTGTTGCCGTTGTTTTTTAATATATTTTTTTTTTCAATTTAAACCATTTTTTCTAAAAGTGCCCCTACCTCCTAAACGGGGGGAGATAGACCCCCCCCCCTACCATAGTAAAAAGTGCTTGTTTTTGACCTCCCTACAAAAACCCGTTATCAAATCTTGGCGGCCAAGTTATCGTACTCTCCCCATGTAAACAGCCTACATGAGATTGCTCTCAAAGGTATTTATATATTAATAAATAAATAAATAAATAAAAAAATAAAATAAAACGTAAAATAATGTGAAAATCTAGTACAGAAAAAAAATAAATGCTGCTTCATTTTATACAACACAGCTGTTTTGTGACACCTTCTTTCAGTAAATAATTGGAAGACACATTTTTTTATTTGTGAAATCAAAAAAAAAAATGGCTAGCGAACACACACTCAAACCCGCCGCCACAAATAAAAGAAAAAGATCTGAAAATTGGGATGCCTCCTACAAGGAAACTTTTTTATTTTAAAATTTGCAATAATACACTACAAAACAGAATTATTTTATGCACAGATTGGGCGTTTTCCTAAATGCAGTGTTGCAGCGCATCATGAATTTTGATGCTTTTTTTTATTCACTTGCTTCAATAAAATAACGTTATTAAATACGAATTCTAAATTTTAGAGTTTTTTTCTAATGAATTGTAAAAGTAAATTTCAGAGTGAAGAAAAACGTTGCAAGGGCATCAAAATCCACGATGCGCTGCAACACTGCATTTAGGAAAACGCCTATTCTCTTCCAACAACGAGGAAGAAAGTGTCGATACAAACAGTTCAAAGGCTAAGAGGGAAACGTGGACGAAATTTCTTTGCGCGTACACATACTTTAATCAATACAAATTTTATGTTTCTTAAATCGTTGTACTTTATAGTTCTAATATAATATCACAACAAACAATACCTACAAACTCACAATTTGAAACTTCAAAATTTCAAAGTGACAATCGAGATGTCAAAATACATTTTAAAATGTCTTTAAGTGACCCTTAAACGCGGTTGATGGCGTTTAAGTTAAGAGGCCTTTAAGTAACGTTACTTAAATGTGAAAATTGATTATAGATACCGATTTCATACTTAAGAGCTGCTTAGAGGTATTTTAAAGTTAAGTAACCTTTAAGATTTGTTTATAGATTCGCCTGCTTATTGTTTAACACAAATCAAAATTTCAACTTCTCATTTCAATTTATTGTGAACATTGTGTTCAAATCATGATGAAAACTATCTAGTAAAAAATAGATGCGATTCAACATGAAAAGATAAATTAAAAAGATCATATTGTTCTACTTACATTTATGTAGATAGGAGATTTTTTTGAAATAATAGTAAATTCACTTATAGTTAGATAAATATATTGACAAAAATGCCATTTCCATTTTAAAATATAAATATAAATTTACAAAGAATCGGTTCTACCTTTTTATTAGGTTACCTGTCAAAACCTTACAGCAACAATCGCCAAGCAATTCAGGCCCTAGAAGACAATATCCGCAGTAAAGCAGTTTTCATTAAACAATGCATTGCTCTCGGGTGTTCACAAAATTTCGCTGAACACCCTTTATATTATTGTTATTATTTTGTCTTGGATAACGTTAAAATGTAAAGTTCAATTGAAATAGATAGCAGTCCATATATAATACGTCAATGTCATAAAATTCAAAAAAATTTCATAAAAATAAGCTGCGACAGATGTTACTTTGTATTAATTGCATTTGAATCACAGATGGCCTTCTGACAAACTAAAATGTGACTGACAGGTGGCAGCAAAAACTTTTAGGTTTGGGTATTTGATAGTTCACAATGTTATGTAGGTCACAATAATTTAAAAACAAACAGTTTGCTTTCAAAAGATTTTTCAATTTACCAAAATTGTCTAATTGGAATCTACGAGTCTATACATATAGGTAGAATATATGAAATATGTAGTTAGTGAGTATCGTGGTCTACTCAAGACTTTCCAACACATTTCTGAAGATACAAATTTTGATAATTTCTTTTCTTCTTTCAAATTTCTCGAAAATTATCAATTGCTTGAAGAAAATTGCCTGAATAAAAATTGTAGCTTCTATAAGTGAATTTTACAGATATGATATTGATACGTTCCGTTGAATATGCTATGCATACTTTGGTGGTGATACAGCTCCAAGAGAACCAGGACCTAGTGACATTCAACTCTCAACCATTCATGTGTGCGTGTTACCAGGAGTCGAGGGGCCCTAGAATTTTCTGCCTATGCCAAACGGCTATTGAGCAGCACTTTTTGTGTCAAGCCATACTCTTCGTGCGTGGGTGAATATTTGTACAGCGTTCACATATTGCCTTACATAATATAGTCTCTTTAACCCTAATATGATGAGGATGAGATCATATTTTAAATCAGGGTATTGGGCAGATGTATCAGTATCTTTAAAAATTTGTAACCCTTTTGTCGAGTCCAAATAAGAAAAATAAGTTATTTCAAAAATTGACGATTCTAATCTTCACATATTTTTCATAAAAAAGTGTGAATGGCAGGACTCACGCTTAAGATGTGTAAACATCAACATTGGTCCAAATGCAGAATTTTTGTTATCGAACAATAAACATACGTAGGTACATAGTTATGCAATCTTAGTCAACATTGTTTTCTAAATATTGAAAACATTTTCTGTGCATTTTAGAAGATTTGACTAAAAAACTGAAGACTAAAATTCACAGAAATGCGTGGAGTTTCAAAGTAAAGGAACGAACCTATTTAGAAAAAAAATTCTATACGTATTTATGCTTAATAATCAAATAGAAAATAACTCCACCGTGGGTTTTACATATACTTTATGTACATACATGGTGGGCCAAATACAAGTTTTTTTTTAAATGGTTTATAATGAACAGAATTAAATGTTTCCCATGTGTCATGGCTTTATTGGTAAGAGCAAACATTCCCATTACTTATTATAAAACAACGTAATTCTGCTTGGCCTTAAGTGCTTGAATCGTTCCCAGATTGTTGGCATAACATCGGTACTTGACGGTTCTCCACAAAAAAAAATCCAGAATGTTCAAATTTCAGCTCCGAGGAAGCTAATTGACATCGCCAAGACAGCTGATAACATGATTTGAGAATTTGGTGCGCAAAAGATCGATTGTGGCATGGGCTGTGTGACATGGCGCTCCATCCTGCATGAACCAGAGTTCATCCAAATCCATATCTTCAATTTCAGTAAAAACAAAAAGTCGGTTAACATGGCTCTGTAACGCCCACCGTTGATGGAAACGTTGTTCTCAGCTTCATTTTGGAAGAAAAATGGTCCAATGATGTCACTACTCCACAATCCGCTCAAACTGTCACTCTCTGTGGAAGCATTGACTGAATCAAGATACAATTTTCCCATAATCCTATCCAGTTATAACTTTGGTTTTTATAAGGGTCCTTCAACGATGGTCAGTTGGATTATATTTAGATATAAAGGGTTTTTCAATATAGGTGGGTAGATGTTGAAATAGCCGGTGACCGCCTCACCAACGTCGCCCGCACCAATGACGCCGCAGCCGGCTTTGAATTTGGGGATGCATTGTCACCTGTTGAATCTCGTGTGGGCTGGTACCGTGTCCCATATACTGCAATTCTGTCCTCTGGTGAGTTTTTACAAAACGAATTTGTATGTTAGTGGTCATCTTTGTTAGCATTATACGAGTAGTATAGGTTTAATAAAACTGTATTATTGTATATATTTTTTTGTTTTTTTTTTTTAAGTAAAACCTTAATATCTTTCTTTCGCAAAAACCATGAAAAAACTCAGTCCCCTTCAGAAACTTGAGAAATTTTTGCTTATATTAAACTTCGAACTTCATTGCGAATTTTTTAAAAAGAATATAATTTATTTTAAATTGATTCTAAATAGAAAAAAAATTTTAAATACAATATATTATATTCTTTTACTAAAATGCTAAGTTATATGTATTAACCATGAATTTGTATGTTTATGAGAACTAAACACAAAGAGACGTTCTATTGAAATTGATCAACTAGAACAACTTTTACGACTTTTGGCTTCCAAAAATGTTGTGCCGAAATTTTTAACATTTTATTCCATTGTTTGTAGAATCACCCATTTCTTGAAAGAGAGACTTCAATTGCCAACTTACATTTTTTTCCTTGGGTTTATGTCCAAGGTGAAGTCTGCGGTATGATCAACCAACAATTTATGCAATTGAGCAGAACATCGTTCCAAATATGTTCCTTATCGCAGCGTTTGTACTTCAGATATAAATAAAAACATCAAGACTCTTAACAAAAATAAGTTTTCTTGACTAATTTTAAGAGATAAAATGAAGCCTCTTGTTGGATGTTTTTAAAAGAACTTAAAGTTTAGGTAGGTATCAACATTTTTGCGAAAATAATCTAGGGTATAATTTGGACGCTGAGTAACAATTATTAAAGGTCCATCTTCATCAAAACAAACGTTTTCACAAAACCCAACCCAGCTAGGTCTGATTTTTTTTCAAACTTAAAGCCTAATCGGCGGTTACATAAGTATGTTTTAAAGAGTTTAAACGAGTTTTAATGATTTCCTTTATTTCAAGACTATTTCGATATTTTATTTTTCGTTTTCCCCATGTGTACATAAATACGTAGGTAGATATTTAAAAACTCTTTCTGTAGGTAGGTACCTACGTTATGTACCAATATTCAAGGGATAAAAACATCCATACATACATACACAAGAATATCTAAAAAGAGTAATACTTTGTACACATATTGCAAATTTTTCCACTAGAATGATTCGACAAACGATTTTCCTTTTTAGTTTTTTTTTTTATGTTGTTCCTTTTGAAATAACAAGCGCTAGCTTGCTGTCTAGAAATAGGGTTGGGGTTGGTTGGTATATATGGCTTTATTGTCCATAGTATTTGATAATATGTAATGGGAAAACATAAAACTACTTTTTTTTTTATTTTTCACAAAAATATGACATTTACTACTATGCGTCCTCATAGGATCCTCTAACGAAGTGAACATATGTAAGAAGTCTAAAACATAAAATCCCTGCACATAATTATTATAATCGAGACAATATAGTGTCAAGCCATTTGTTAAACGATGTCAAACAATAGATGACTTACACCGTCATTAGCGACACGATGAATATCATGTCCTCTATTGTGCGAATATAATGTCATCGTCATCGTCAAACAGCAACGAGCTACGCTCTGCTCAAGGCATGAAACAGAAAGGGAGATCTTTAAACAATGCAATGCAACTACCTAGCAGCATCTGCAACAGCAGAAACAGTAACCAGAAGCAGCAGGATCTGTGAGTGAGCCTAAGCCGATCGATGGTGTGCTGCAGGTAAAAAAGGACAGTAGGAATAGAAACAATATACGACCAGAAAATTCATTCATCGAACTATCAACTAGGTAGCGAATGATTCTCGATCTGGTAGTCGTAACGTACTCGTAATCTCGAAATCTTTGTGGTGTTTCCGTTTATTGGAGGAACGCTCGATTGGGTGTCATCGCGTTCTTTTGTGGGCTTTTGTTTGTCAATTGCTTATATGAGGAGTCAGATAAATAATTGTTTCGTAATATTTCATGGATCTTGAAAAGTATTCAAGTGGTTGATTGATGGCTTTGGGCTTTGGCTTTGATCTTTCGAGTTTAGATGTACCTACCTAGCGTGCGTGTTTGGAGAACACAGAAGATTCCTATATGAGGACTCTTTTAGTCGGGATTTGGGTTAGATGGAGTGTCAAAAACAAACATGCTGTTTGTTTGTTCAATTTTGTGTGTGCAAAGGTTTTCTTGAAAGTACCTAATTGTCTCTTTGTCGGTTAACCTAGATATATAGGCTATAGAAGATGATCTCTCTTAAGATTGTGATTGTTGGCGCAATTATTGTTATTTTGATATCTTGTTTCTTTGGCACTTGGAAGTTGGTTTATTATATGCATATACTTATAGTTGAATTGTGTAATAACTTGTTCTTGTTTCACGTCAGATTGTATATTCTTTTGTTTACATTCCTTTTTTTTAAATATGCAATTAAATAAAACTCTGAAGTACCAATCTTAAATCAACTAATAGTTCGTATGTATCTTGCTATTTTCGTAAGTATCCCAAGAGCTCTGGGAGCTACGAGTCGGATGAGTGCAAATTTGTTGGCACAACAACAAAGAATCGGAATATGTATGGAGAAAACAACTATGAGCTTCATTGTGGAAAAATTAAAAAAAAACTTAAATCTATTACACACTAATAAATTTGAAACAGAGCCATAATTTTTTTTAAGTCTTTGAAGATTATTGGGTTGGCTAAAATCGGGACCATTATTCCATGTGGCTGTCTTAGAAATATAACGATTGTTGTCAACAATGCTTTGGACAGGCAGAAAACACCCCGCACCAGCAGAGATAAATATGCAAACTTACCCCAACATATACACCGGCAAAGACTCCGCAAAAGCCTCCAAAGAATATTCCACAGGACCTTTAACAGGGAAAGTGTCGAATACCGTCGGCTACACTCAGAACTTCAGTGCACTAACACAATGTTCAACCAGGCAATAAAATATCATCAGGAAAAGGATTTCAGGAAGAGACTCGAAGATATCAAACCTGGACCCGACACGTTTAAAAAGATCAATCTGATTGCTGGAAAAGCGAACTTAATTCCAGACACCATCCTTCACGGACAAGAAGTTTCAACAACTTCTGCAGAGAAAGCTGAAGCGTTTGCAAATCACTTTCATGATAGTTTCAAAGATCGCCCTCCCGTACACATTCCTGACTTTATCGAAGATGTAGAAACTCGCTTTCAAGAAATATCAGCAACCACCGAAACCGTGACCCTGTTCAACGAGGAAAACCCATCATCGGAGCCGACGCTGACAGATGTTTTCACTTCTCCTGAAGAAGTAGCTGACATTATCTTCACTGGAAACTCCAAAAAATCAGCAGGAAGCGACAAGATTTCTAATTACGTCCTTAAAAAGTTACCAAATCTTGCTGTTCTCCTGTTGACTATAATCTTCAATAACTGTCTGAACAACAGCTATTTCCCTGCAGCCTGGAAAACCGCAAAAGTGGTCCCTGTCCCGAAGAAGAACAACCGCGCAAATGTGGAAGGATATCGGCCTATTTCTTTGCTCAGCTGCATGAGTAAGATACTGGAGGCATTGATATTGAAGAAACTCAACGTTTTCTGCAGAGAAAGAGATGTCATACCGGAGTTTCAGTATGGCTTTCGAAATAAACATTCTACCATACATCCATTACTGGGACTCCATTCTGATGTTACAATTGGACTCAACAAAAAGGAAACCACTGTAGCGTGTTTGCTGGACATCGAAAAAGCTTTCGACAGCGTTTGGATAAAAGGATTACTATTCAAACTGTCGGAACTTGGACTTGTTAATTACCTGGTAAGAATAATCAAAAATTTCCTAACCCATAGACTTTTTTATGTACAGGTAGAAAAACATGTGTGTCATCAACCAAAGGAATTAACGCTGGAGTTCCTCAAGGATCAAAACTTGGACCACTGCTGTTCAACATTTACACTTCTGATCAACCAGCCAACATATCAGGTACAAAGACGAAGCTTTATGCAGACGACTCAATCACATACGCCACCGCTTTTTCACCAGAAATTGCTGCCAGGAGAGTGCAAGAGCACATTAAAAACCTATGGGAATACTATGTCAAATGGGGACTGAGGACAAACAGCGAAAAGACTGAACTCATCTGCTTCCGAACACCAGTGACTGCCATTCGAAGACGAGCGTTTGCAACAAGCTGTGATGCAATCAAAATAAAGTTTCCAGACAACACTGAAGTGACAGTCAAATTTTCAACGAAGTACTTGGGAATCAACTTTTCCAACAAATTCAAATTCAAAAGGCATGCAGACTTGATTGTTGAAGAGAGCCAACTATTCTATCCGCTTCTCAGGAGAAGAAATGCACTAAGTAAGAAAACCAAGCTGCTTGTGTACAAACAACTTATCCCACCCGTTCTGACCTACGCCTTTCCCATCTGGTTTACTATTTCACCTACAGCAATGAAAAAGATGAAGCTTTTTGAAAGAAAGATGCTCCGCATTTGCACTGGACTGTACCGTAACACACTGACGAAGAAATATATACCAACAAGGAATCTGTATAAAGAAGCAAAATTAATACCATTGCCGCATTTGGGCGAATGATAATCCAAGAGTGATTGTCGAAAAAAACAAATGCACCCACAAAGAGTGACTGTTTGGTGCGGTTTATATGCTGGCGGCATCATCGGTCCGTATTTTTTCCAAAATGAGGCCGGTCAGGCAGTTACTGTGAATGGTGTCCGCTATCGTGAGATGAGAACGAACTTTTTATGGCCCGTATTGGAAGATGTGGATGTGGACGATATGTGATTTCAACAGGACGGTGCCACTTGCCACACAGCTAACGAAACAATGGCTCTTTTGCGTGACAAATTCAATGGCCGTGTTATCTCACGTGGTGGCGATGTCAATTAACCGCCAAGATCATGTTATTTGACACCGTTGAACTTCTTTCTTTGGGGTTATTTTTGAAAGATGTACGTCAATAAGCCAGCAAGAATTCAAGAGCTAAAGGATAAGATAATTAGGCACATTAACGGCATAGAACCTTAATTATGCCTCAGCGTCATCGAAAATTTGGACCATCGGATGGAGGTGTGCCGCCGAGGTCGCGGTGGCCATTTGGCCGATATTTTGTTCCATACATAATTGAACTATACCATATTATCATAATAAAAAGAAATGAGAATAATTTCCTAAATAATTTGTGTTTTATGCAAAATCAACATCGGCCCTTAAAATTTAACTACCCTTTATATCCAGGGTACTAAGTTGTAGTACAGAAAGCCAAGATACATCGACTACATTGGCTTCAGCGAAGATAGTCTTGAGTCCCAGACCTCAGGTGCGAGACGACAAGGAAAATTGAACCTGCGGTTGTGCTTGGCCTAGACCCTAGATGAATGATATCAGCTCGCGATCGCCGAAGATGGAAAGTTGCTATGTTAGGCAGAGACCCTTCCTGGATCAGGAGCCGGAATATGACATCGTTGTGGAATATGACATCGTTCAAATATGCTGTATTCTCCCGGGGTTGCACACATTGCAGAGCTTGAATTTTTGATGACTTTGGCGCATAGATCAGGCTTGCTGCTTATTGGCAAATACATTTGTCATGCGACTTAAAGAAACCACAGAAGAGAAAGTTTTATGGGGTCAAATCGTACGATTTCAGTAGCCAGTTCAAGTCATCTTTGTGTGCCCTAAAATTACTTTTATATTTCAAAAATGGGTAGATGATTTTTTTACTTTCATTTTTATTTGCTTAATAACAAATCTTTGATTTTGCGTACCAATTTTTTCTTAAAAATAATTTTAAACTTTTTTTTATAGCGAAAATGGGAAGAATTGTCAGGGGCATTGATGGTATAAATACAGAATATGCAACATCTTTTCTTTTTTTTTTTGATTGCGATAAGATCGTACTGCTAGTGAGACTAGCCATTGAATTTTCTTTATTATTTTTTTAAGATTAGATTAGATAAAGTTTATTTAGCAAATTTAGATATTTTTTACAATTTTATTGCATAATTATCTTATTTTTAAATTTCTTAAATTTAATGGCGCAAAATTTTAAACGATTTAGTAATATCTTAAAGCCATTTTAGTAAATTACTAAGGATTTTGCTAATTTTAAACGATTTTAACCTATAACTATCTTTTAACATTTTACTAAAGTTAAAATCACAAACTGGCTACTTTAACTTTTAGTAATTTGCTAAATCCATATGAGTTCTGTCATTTTCCGCGGAAAAAAAAATTCTTGGCAATTTTATTTGAGAGAATTTAATGTGTTCTTTTTTTTATGATTCGTGAGCTAATTGTTTGTAAAAGTTAATAAAATAATATAAAACGTTTTCTGAAGACGAAGATTTCGATATGTTTGAAGACTCAGCTTTGTGCAGAAGAGTGCGATGTTTTAAATGCCAAGCAAATCCTTTTGAAGAGCTGGACGATGGAGAATCTTAATCCAGTTATAGGTCTGATAAAACAACAGTTCGGTTTCTGGTGGAAATCCTGGAAATTCAAGACCGAATTTCATATCGTCATACCGTAGGCTGGAAGGCTTGGCAGGTGCAGTTTGAACCAGTTGAAAATAAAAAAATAGAGCAATAACATATATGTTTTAAGAAACACGAATCAAACAATCTACTGCTCCATTCTTCTATGAGTCCGAAACAGCAAACTTTTCGCTATTTGATGAAAAGGAGATTATTATTTTGAATTGAAATACTATTATAAAATAAATACATAACATACCTCCAACAAACAGGAACTAGGCAAAATAAAATTACTAAATAAATTGATGAGGTGCCACAAATATACGAATTAGAAAATACATTGTAGGTTGTCACTTTGACAAATCAAACTGTTAGGTCCGTTCCTCATATTTGTTCACGAACTGTCATTGTTTGGACGTGTTCAGTTGCACCATTTTTAATAAAAGACAATTAGTAATTTACTAGTTAGTAAAACGAAAGAAAAGTTTTAGGTAAATTTCTAAGCCCTTAATAATAGGTTGTTTAAAATTTTGCGCCAGTAATTATATTTTACAAAAAATTTTAAGAATTAACTGAAATCTTTGAATGCACAAATGAGCGTTATACCGATCAAAATTATCTTAAAAAATTTAACAAAATGAAAAAAAAAATAAGATCAGGTTTTTCTTTGAAATGAAAAAACTATAATTAATGCTTGGATTTCAAAGCCAATTCCAAAAGACACGCGAGGGTTCTAATTTTTGTTTATGCTGAGAATTTTGTTTTAATTTACACGCCCTCAAGAGATTATGGAGACCCTAATTGAGCATAAACATAAGGTGTGTTTTTTTCGCAAGTCCATATAGAATTAAAAAAAAAACGACATCGGGATTTAGGAGCTTTTTTTTCCACATAGCTGGAAGCACTGTGTACGCTATGACATTTGTCAGCTGTATTGATGACTAGCATCAACCAGCATCCAAAAACGTCACTTTTGACGTCTCTGAGCAAATTATCGATAACATATAGATAATACTATTTTGGCATCACCATTTTTATCGGGTCTTAGATTAACTCTCGAAAATTATCTGGTCTTAGCTAACTCTGTATAGATTTAACTATTTGTTGCATTTGCTTGTAAAGCGCTTAGTCCCGATGTCGTTTTTTTTCTACAATTCTATATGGACTTGCAAAAAAAACACGCCTATAGAGCCAGTGATGGGGAAATTAGGGAGGGAGAGAAAAGAGATGTCGATGAACAGTGGTGTCCCCGGGTGTTTTCTCCTTTTACTTTAAGAAATAAGACCCTAGGGCATTATTTTGGGGGGTCTTATAACCGCAGTCTGTTAAAAAATTTTATTAAGAGACCGGATTGTTGAAAAAACCAAAATGGTGGTCAAGTTTAAGATATTTTAATACTGTCCTGAAAAAAGGAAATTTCTCATTCACAGATAAATGTATTCAAGTTTAGAGTTCTCTTAATTATAATTGGTTCATCTTGTAGGTATATGTCTTAATAAAAATCCCAATCTTTGTGGTTGACATCACACGATTGCTTGAATTTGTAGTCTATACTTACGTTTACTGCCAATGAATGCATGGCAGAACCAACCATATAACCGCTCACCCTTTTTGCATTAGCAGTCTCAAAAGATACCGTTTATACATACTTTTCTGATTCTTTTTTATGGCCATATTCTCCTAAGAATATCTCAAGTCTAAAAGTTCAAAGTCTTCCTATTCCAGTTTAATGGCAGAATAGAATAGCATTTAATCTTTTTAATGAAAATAATTGTATATGTATGTAGATTTAATAACTCTCCATCCAGATTTTCAGCCTATCAAACACCCGTTATATCTTTGTAGTTTTCAACTCTTGAAAATAAATTCCGGAAATATTTCCGTCAACATAAAGGAAGCAAAAATAAAAGAAGCAGGCAATGGCAAAAGAGAAGGAGCATTACGGTTGGTTATATATGAGTTATAAGATCTAGACCGAGAAAAAAAGGAGTAGGATATCATCATTATCATCATCATCAGGCGATAAAGCAGTTGTTATTTATAGACATTCAAAAACAATTTGGAAGGATACAAATCCTTAAATATTTGGCATAAATGCTTCTCTGTTAACGGCAGACCGCGCTCGCTCTTTCTTCTTCGTCTTGTTGGTCTTTTACCCCCAATATCAGCTAGCTAAGCTATTGCTATTCATCTCGGTCTAGTTCTACTATCGTATCCGTTTATATATAGCAAGAGAATGAGAAGCTCTTGTCAAAGCAAGAACGCGTACGGCATCCGTTCGACGTGCCACGTGCCACCATACCTCCTCTGCTGTAACTACTATCAAGTATAACACGGTGAATGAGTAACAACAAACAGATTTTCCGCTCATCCTTTATATCCTTTTTTGAGCTGTGAAATATACATTCGATTCCCCAAATTGATAGTATATCTCTCCTCAGCCTCTCTCTTTCAAATCCGAGAATGCGAAACCTATATAACTCAAGAACGAAGACCATGAACACCGAACACACCGTGGTGTAGTGTGATTATTTATTATATTTTTGTCCTTCGTCCTTTTTTTTTTTTGCAAAAATAAAGAGACAAGGGAGCCAAGTGATACGTGAAGAAATTTCTTGGTGATAGTACGAGGAACGACGTTGGCGACGTTTTATCCACTTGAGGATGTAAAACTATGAAAAAGTCCTTTTGCCAATGATGTCCATCTTCATAACGGATGAGAATAAATTCCTACACCAACTCCCATATCTACCCTTCTTTAACTCCGATGTCCCATTCTATTTGATTAAAGTGTCATTCAGGATATTCCTCATAGCACATTATATCCCCCTTTTTGTCTGTTTTTATTTTCGGCAGAGAACAGAGAAAGGTCCTTGTCCAAGTACCATATCGAATCGGTTTTAAGTCCATCCACAAGGGGATATAATCTATAATATAACCTATTGGGCGGAACGGATTGATAAAGCGCAAATAGAATCAACCACCCAATTCCCGCCAACAACAACAACAATGACAATGATGACTTCGACAACGATTAAAATGATAAAGAACACCAAGGAACAAGTAAGGACGACTATCCGCTCCTTCGTTCTTGGCGATTCCTTTTCCTGTCTTCATTAAAATTTGAATAATATGTTATTGCTGTTGATTCTGCCTCTGCCTTTGCCGTCACATTATTCCGGGTACTTTGACCGAAACCATCCAGAAAAAAGGATTTAATTGATGTGATCATCATCATGGGAAAAAGGACATGCATGCATGCATGCCTTCACCAAAGCCCTTTTAACATAACTTTCATTCTATTGGTTTATGCCTAAGCAAACATGCAACTGTCCTCTTCCTTTTCCTCGACAAAAAATTCCCCCAAAAAAGGCTTAAAACTTGAGGAGGACATGTTACATGTAATTGGACTCACGCTGGGCGCCATTTAATTGCTTGCATATGAGTGAGTGTATAAGTTGCATGCTTGAAAGGGAATTTAAATAAATAAACAGGTGAGGTGTTTTCTCTTCTAAAGAGCCACTCATATGTAAAGACCCTTTTGCGGTATTCCATGTGGAATACGTGGTTGGAAAATAGATTAACTACGAATCTGGAAAACAGATTAAATACGAATCTTTTGAGTTGAGACACTTACCCACCCCCAACGATTTGTATTTTAAAATACTTTCAACAAATGATTTTCTTCGTTTGGGTTCAGCTTTTAGCAAACAATATATTGAGTATATTTAACATCGCTATCGACAGTTTGCAAGACCGATTTTTCTCAAGTTTCTGAGAAATTTATGAGAAGAAAACATGCGTCTGGTGTATCGCGATAACATTGTATGTGAGTCTGAGTTTGATAGTAAGGTTTCAGAGCTCTAGTAAAAACTGAAATATTAAATTTGATTGACCCTGTTTTTACATTTCCACGAAAGTTAATTGAATGGAAAATTTAAAAAGGAAGAAAATAATAAAAGAGAAGAAAAATATTGAAGAAACGTTGTGATAAGCATGCTTGCCAGTGATGTTGTGTTATGGGGATTAAGGGTGCGTTAGCGTTTATGTTGAAGTTGAGATAAACGAAAGCCAAGACGGGGGCGTCTGACGGAATCGAATTGGAGCACTACCATCTTCCGGGGGAGTGAGGTCACAATTATTAAAAAAAAACAGTTCAGCTGAATATGCATTTCCTTAGTTATACATATAAATGCATTTATATCGGTCACTTTAACACAAAAATTGATTTCCGGATAACAAATCCAGTTAATATTTTTAAAATTGCATTACAAACCAACAATAACGGGATTAATTCTTATTTCCAATATGCAATAAAATCGGTTTTCTTATATGGCACGAGTGCAATAACTTAGGGGGTGCAAAATAATCACGATTGTTTTTGGGGGGATAAAATATAAACATTTTTCATTATGAGAGAAGTGGAGCATCAATCTCCCCTTTAAACAGGAGGTGTAATTTTTCTTTAAATGCAAAACAAAATATTTAAAATCAAAGGAAAATTTTCCAATACAATAAAATTTTCCAATACATTATCTACTTGTTCTAAAGGAAGTTATTTCTGAAAATAACTTTCAAACACATAATTTAGAAAAAAAATAATAAACTGATTTTACAAAGGTCCCTGTAGTTCTTTTTTTTTTATTTGTTGGGGCTGCTGCTGGTGTTCTCTATTCCCTGGTGTGTGTGGTTTTTATTGCTCGTTTTCTTGCGGGAGATCCACCTGTTATTTTTGAATAACTCCTCCCTCAGACATTTATATTACATACGAGTATCCCTTTTTAGATGTGCTCGTTTCCTTGTTGTTTAAAATTCTCCATGATACTTGAGGAGTGCCTTGCGCTGATCGCAATGTTGTTAATCTACATTTTACTAAACACTCGAAGCTTAACATCACATGGGACAGAAAAAAACTGAAATAATACCGTGTGTTAATGTCAGCGTGACAAAAGGACAATTAATAATTTTCCAGCTATTTCGTTCCATCAGTTTGGTTCGAAGAATAAACGTCCTAATTGCCACCAGGGGCTTTGGTACCTGTTGATCTATCGGTGTTTATACATTGGCTGTGCCTACCAGAGGCCTAAACCCTGTTGATCTAGTGCCTACCAGGCCTAAAACCTGTTGATCTAGTGCCTACCAGAGGCCTAAAACCTGTTGATCTAGTGCCTACCAGAGGCCTAAAACCTGTTGATCTAGTGCCTACCGGAGGCCTAAAACCTGTTGATCTAGTGCCTACCAGAGGCCTAAAACCTGTCGATCTAGTGTATATCAATATTTCGCTCTGGATCCTCAGGGGCTTTGGTACCTGTTGATCTGTCGGTGTTTATACATTGGCTGTGCCTACCAGAGGCCTAAAACCTGTTGATCAAGTGCCTACCAGAGGCCTTAAACTTGTTGAAGTGTTGATCTAGTGCCTACCAGAGGCCTAAAACCTATTGATCAAGTGCCTACCAGAGGCCTAAAACCTGTTGAAGTGTTGATCTAGTGCCTACCAGAGGCCTAAAACCTGTTGATCAAGTGCCTACCAGAGGCCTAAAACCTGTTGAAGTGTTGATCTAGTGCCTACCAGAGGCCTAAAACCTGTTGATCTAGTGCCTACCAGAGGCCTAAAACCTGTTGATCTAGTGCCTACCAGAGGCCTAAAACCTGTTGAAGTGTTGATCTAGTGCCTACCAGAGGCCTAAAACCTGTTGATCTAGTGCCTACCAGAGGCCTAAAACCTGTTGATCTAGTGCCTACCAGAGGTCTAAAACCTTTTGATCTAGTGCCTACAAGAGGCCTAAGACCTGTTAATCTAGTGCCTACCAGAGGCCTACAACCTGTTGATCTAGTGCCTACCAGAGGCCTAAAACCTGGTAATCTAGTGCCTACCAGAGGCCTAAAACCTGTCGATCTAGTGCCTATCAATATTTCGCTCTGGATCCTCCTGTACCGATCAAGTATCCACCTTGGAAATCATTGAAGGGTATAATGAGTGGAGTATTGGTCTGTCTGATTTCTATCGATTTCAAGAATGGTCTTTAAATCATCCTCACTGCACTTTCGACTTTAATCGGAGGAGCGCAATGCACATTAAGATCTTATCTTAAACACCTAACTGCTCTTTTGAGGATATTTTGTTCTTTTGGAATCAGATATGTGTTTTTAGAAGTAACTGTAGTTAAACTATTCTCGTCCACTGTACATACCCACATACCTATTTGCAGCATTTAGAATTTCGGAATTTTCACCAACCACAATTTCGAATTAGGCAGAGAATTTTTACTGAAGTTATGTACCGAAATTTTTTTGAAAACTCATAGAATTAACGACCCCCAACGCGTTTCATTCACAATTTAAAAATGTTTCCCTATTTTCAATCATTGAACAATACATTTGTTTGACTTCAATCCTAAGTGAAACATCAAATTCAAGTGCATTCAATAAATCTTAAGATCAGAGCACTTATGCGTGATAAAATATCAAATATACAACATGACCCCATATAGTTAAACAATTAATATTGTCCGATGCCGATGCACGAGTAATATAATCAAAAACAGAGATTCTAGACTGGTAAGCACATAATACGAGTAAAATCTTTTTTCATGAAAGGTGAACAAAATCCCTTATTTTGGTGCCAATATAAAATGTGTCACACAAAAGGCGAAACAATCGTTGACGTAAGCGGTAAGACGTAACACAGCATGGGGTGTTGATGTCCTCTTGTCCTGCCCTGCCATCGCCAATCAATCTTAATTTATGTTTTCTAACTGCAATACTTCACACACAATTTTACCTCTTGAATTTCTTGTTTCTGTTTGGTTTTAGGTAAAAGAAATTTATTTAAACTTTCATGAGAAAATATAAGAACCAACCAGTGGAATCAAGAGTTCTACATTTGATAAGTCAATAAGATGTGTGTCCGTGTTGGTTTACATAAAGGACATTCGACGTTCGCATCGGTGATATTAACATACATACTCGTACGTAGTAGAAAAATACTATAGTCGTTCATAAAGAATTGGCAAGACATTTCTTTATTGAATGGACAATCTTCTGTCAGACCAAATGAAGGTAAACCGTTATATGAAGGTTTTTATATAATACAAACTCAAATAAAATAAACTGGGTAAAGTTTACATTGGATTTTTGTCAAAAAATCGATGTAAGATGAACTGAATTTAACAAAAATTGCGTATTGACAAGGTCCTCACAGTCAAGTGATGAGTTTATGTGAGATCGCCGAGATGAAACGCCAATTTTTGTGGACTAAAGGCCAAAATAGCTATTTGCAATCAGCTCTGACAAGTGACATTTTCAAGTCGAAATTCCCATAAAAACAGTGAAACTACTGGTAAAGTGGAATTTATCTGAATTGGCCAACACTTTTTTTATGAAATTATGTTCAAAATAAATGTTTGCATCTTTGTTTGGCAGATCAAACGAAGCTATCAGAAATTTCTCACATAAGTTGAAAATTATGAAAAAATTGCAAATCTTGCGCATAATAAAAAGCTTACAAATCACCAGGTGCGACTTAAATCCCATGAAGCAGTAATAAACCAGCTTATTTCTTCCCAAAGAAAGACCAAACATCATTTACCTGTTTCAAGCAGACGTGTTAGAAAAATTTTAATAGCTACCCTTAGCGTTGTGCATACAAAAAGACTCAAGAAGCCACCCATAAATGGAGATCATAAAGCAGCAAGACCGAATTTCGCCGAAAGTCACATTAGGCTAATCGCGCACTGGCAACCGTGATCGAAATCAAATAGTTTAATCACCAGTTGATAGAGTACCGCGCACTGGCAACTCTTTACTCACGCTCACACTCTTTTTCTCTCTTGCGCTTATAGAAAACAGCTCAACTATTGTGAATTAATTTTAGGCAATCGTTTAGTTTGTGTCAAAACACAAAATTTTTAGTTGCTCGAATCGAGTTGCTCTAAGTGCGCGGTGTCCCATATAAGCCCATATGTTTCATTTTAAGAACTAAACAGTTGCGAAACTTAAAATTGAATGTGCGCGCCTAGCCTTAGATTAACCGATGAATGGACTAAAGTGGCATAGAATATGAAGTTCCGACTCGCTCTCATCTTTTCTTTGTTTGCCGTTTATCATGACAGTATGACTGAAATCTATCTGGGCTATCTAATTTGAATTTTTTCGTCTCTAAAGGGCACTTGTTTCCATTGATCGGTCCACCTAATGTGACTTTCATCAGTCTTGCTGCTTTATGATCTGCATTTAAGATATTCATCTCGGATTTCAGACAAATCACATCGGTCTTAAATTTTTTTTTATTGACAAATTTTGTACCTCCTGAAACGCTTATCACGAGTTTGACACATTTTGTGGTTTTTGAAGCACACGTTGTCAACTTTTCATTTTTTTTTTTTTTTTGATTGTTTTGTTCGACACATTATAGTCAAAAACGACCAACGTAGGGCCATAAAAAAAGAGAAAAGAGAAGACCACATCAAGAGGGAAATCGATGCCACCGCGCGCCGTTCGTCGTCATCGAGCAACAAAGCCAAATTTAATTTTCACAAATCAGGAGAACTAACTGACGAACGAACGGTTTGTTGGAACGGTCGAATAACTGTTTCATTGTCTCGTTTAGGGTAAAATATTGAGTTGGCAATCAATTTGTTTCCACATGAAAAAGTAGAAAATTACGGCCTCTAATCTTTTTAACATTATGTACACAGTACATACATATATGAAGGTATTCCTTCGTAGGCCTTCGAAGCTTTTCCCTTTTTACTTTTTTTCATTTAATTTAACATGGTTGGTTATCCCCGTTGCAGACTGGTAAAAAGTACAAAAGGGTGGGAAAAACTCTGTTGGTCGGGCGGCGGCGCGGCGGCGGGCGTTCGTCGCCGCCGTCGTCTTCCTTAAATTGCAACAATTGATTTTTTGTGGTAGGTATGTACATATATGTACTATCGAGAATAAATGCTTGGCGCTTGACCAATATTGTATTATTTGTTTTTCTATTTGAATATTTTGAATATTGCACATGTGCGTTTTTTCATTTATATTTTGTGTACCTAAAGCACATAGGTACCTACCTTATAATAAAACCATTATGTAAATCCTATAGGGCGCCGAGAGAAGAGCTCTTAATCTATATCTGGTCTTATGTTCCGAACTCACTGCAGTAAAGTGGGAAAAGGGCTCGTTCGATACTTACCTCTAATGGCCTCTATGCTAATATTGATGGACGGCCACCAGGATCAGAGCCCGGGTCTACATGCACGGCAGGTAAAGACAACTTTTTACCACCATACTCTATAAAGAAGGGCACTGTAAATGCAAATGGAAAAAAATTAATGTCATCACCTTGAGGGATTCATCCTGTGTGGATTTGGTATAGCAAAATTAATTTAGACCAATTTGGAGACCACACGAATTTGTAGTTATATCTTTATATCTCTCTTCTCACTTATTTGCATTTCTTTTCCAGAATTAGCAGCTTATCACAGGAGGTAAGCAAGTCACCCACGTGTTCAGCAACAACCGGGCAACATTTGCATCAGGGTGGTAAATATGCAGTTTTTTACCCTCACCTCAACCCAAAGAAATATATAAGCACAACCAAAACAAGTATTCTAGGGGCTTATTCTGATCACAGAAAATTTTAAAATAAGTTCCGTGTAACAAAGTGCCCATTCGAATGTGGATGGCTCATGACGCGTCCGACACACGGGCAGCATGGTTCATGGTTGATATTTCGTAACATTATGACCACCGATCCTACTTTTTACTGAAGATTATGGAGAGGTAATCCTGGCAAATACAGTGAGTTCGAAAATTCTGGTGGATAATTGACGACATCATCTTGGTAAGTTGCGCAAGCAACTGATTTGTGTGTCCTTAATTCACCGACAATTTCATTTTGGATTTTGAAATTTATTTCATTAACATCCGTGTTTTGTAATTTCGAGTGACGTTTGGGAACACCTTTTCTATAAGCTCAGTTTTTGACTCTGTAAACTGACAAAAATTGACAGGAAATGTAATGCAGCCTGCCATTATGTCTACAGGGATTTTACCAATGTAAATGAGTTGTTTTGATATTATTTTTCCAGATCGATCATTTTGCAATCCGACACGCATATTCTTGCTCAAATTTAGTATCTTAATTTTTTTTCCACAAAATGGAGGACATGCATTTAGTTCATCTGCTGGACTGTGGAATAACTGGTAATGTTTGACGAAAATCTCCTGCTAACAAAATCATCGCTCCGCACCGAATCGGTTTTGATTTTTTGCAGATCTTTCAGAGTTCTGTCTAATGCCTCCAAAGACTTTTTATGTGCCATCGTGCATACATCCAATACTATCAACTTGCATTGCTGCAAAACCTTTGCCATTGCACAGTTCTTCGGAATGTTGCAAGTTGGAGTTTCGTTGCTTTGATTATTCAATGGTAATTTAAGCGCTGAATGAGCTGTTCGACCGCCTTCCAACAATGTAGCTGTAATACCAGATGAAGCAAGTGTGAGTGCAATTCCACTCTGTAAGCGAAAATTGTTGCTGAAATCAATGAAATTAAAAATGTCTTTCCTGTACCACCAGGAGCATCCAAAAACTAAAATCCTCCAGTTCCATCATTTACAACTTTCATAAGTGTATCAAAGACATACCTACTTTTGTTCTTGGTTCAACAGCGGAACATACATATATTTGAACCGATTCCCTTAAAGCATAGAGATCGAACAATTTTTCACGTTGCAACTCTTGATTAAAATCTTCGTGCATTGGGCGATCAGGCGCGGCCATGCCTAATTGAGATAATACTTTGTTCGACATCTTCAATTGATATCAACGCCTCGTTGTAAATTTCTTCTGTGAATTGTAAATATTGATCTCCTGTTCTATTGCGAATTTGATGCAAGATTTCGTCACACATATCATCTTTGTATTTGATCCATAAATCAATTGGGTTTAACGGAAAGCTTGTTGATACATGTAATTATAGAAAAAAACAGTGTTCGTATTTGTTGAGCTTTTGAAGAAATTACAGCATCATTTAAAGTTTGATCCCAATGAGCATCATTTTCTAACAGTTGCAAACGCTGACAGGCTTCTCTGTTAAGAGCCACATAATTCACCATTAACAGTTCGTAAATGTTGGAATGATGTTAGGCCTCGAACATTGACTAAGAGTAATCTCAAATACTCGTAAAAACACTCATCATTGCTTGGATTGACTGAATAAATTCGACCAATTGCATCGGTGGAGTATACATTGGGGTAGTCTGGAACTGGTTTTCCTTGTTTCCGTCATTTCTGAGTAAAACATTGTTCGGGGAAATCTTTTTTTTGACAGATATCAAAAAACTTCTCTTTATCCATTTTCTAAATGTACGGCTAAGTGAACTACAGTGGGGTGTCTTTCATGAATAGGAAAAGTAAAAATACGCCATAGGTACTACTAAAAACGTTGTTTTTATTATTTTTCTTGTAATTTTTACGTTTTTTCTCTCCATAAGAACCTTCCTTGTGCCTTAACAAGAACAAGAACAATAACAAGAAAATTAACATAATTGGTCAAGCCATTTTCGAGTTTTACGCTTAGCAACACATTTGGCGATTCATTTTTATTTATATAGATAGATTAATTTTGTGTATGAAAAATTTCTTTAAAATTTTTCTATAAAATAATTTTAAATCTCAATTTCAAGTATTTAATAAAATACATTTTCGGAAAAAGTTTTAAAAACTAATAGTGCACTTGTTTTCGAGATATTGATTTTCAATTTTTTTTTAAATCCAATAAATATTTTTACGAAAATTTGTATAAACAATACATACATATACTAAAAGCTCCTGTGCAAAAATTTTGGTCAAAATCGTCAGACCTCTCGATTTTTTTTCCAAATGCAAAACTGGCCCTATAGTAATTGGTAAAAAAACAGTTGATAGCGTCAAAAAAAATATTTGCAATTTAACTGACCATGTAAAACAGATATTCTTTTAATTTGAAAGACATTACATTTTTTACATTAATTAAATGTTTAAAACGAGGTAAATGTTTGTTATTTTAAAACCGATAAAAAGACAATACGATTAAATATAAAAAAGTAATAAACGTGAATAAAATAAACTACTAAAAGAAAGTAATTAATAATCAGAACCATATTTGGATGCAGTCTTAGTCAAGAAATACACCTCAGGGGACCATTTTATTACAGGTCCATTCAAGCCTGTTATAGGCAAAACTGTACAAAATTTTGAAGAGAATCGCTTTTTTCAGATGTCTTTCATCAAAATGCATGCTCTACCAAAAATATGGCTTCCGTTCTTGAAGAAGACACAAATACATCGATTTCATGCGAGCACTGGATTTGTATCCAGAACTTTATAAAGTTCTACTCACTCAAAAATTAAAGCCAGCTAACAACTGAATGTTCTACGCCGCGCCGATTGGATTTATGAATATCAGCGTTTGGATGACCAGGGGCCAAATTACCGCATGAGTTATCGAGTAATACGTGACTGAATTATGTGAGTTTGGCATTACCGCTTACGTTATCGAGCAAAAAATTACTCAAATTTGACATTTTCATTCGATCACTGATGGGACTCACTCACTCGTCACTGAACCGGTAATTCGGACCCAGTATTCACACAACGTTTTCTTTATTTTTCAAGGAATTGGAAGATATATAGCTAGTTTCCAGAAGACTGTGAAGTGTGTTTGGAGGATCTAGAGAGCTCATGCGAACTTGTACCATATCATTTTAAGTACATACTGTTTAAGTTCGGGGTTACGTTTAAGCCCTGCCTTTCGCACAAATGCGTGACAAAACAATCTCTTTTATGAAGCACGAAGCAAAGATAGTGTGCGATATATTCACGCTTTCGGTACGATACCGATACGTTTCAAATCAATCGACACCCGAAATAAACTGACTCTGTACTGGAAAGGTATGGATTTTAGTAATTGTTTCTTATTTAAGAATATTTTATTTTAAGACTGCACTGAATTGGCATTACACTATTGTTTTTGACAAATTTATCACAACCAAAACATTTCAAATACCGAACTTGGTATGAAATGAACAAGTCTTGTTTCTTGTAAGGGAAATCCCGGTACTGTAATAAATATATAAAGCGTAGATTGCAATTACCACTTGTAATTAAATAAAACTTAAATCAAACTTAAAAAAACTCGTTCCAATCTTCTTTGGTTAGAACCAGCAATCCAACAATATCGATGGGTACCCAAAACTTTGCATGCAGGGTACATTACTTTGAATTGGGCGACTGCCACCCTGGCATCGAGTTGATTTCTTAATTTCAAAAGCCGTTGATTTTGATTCCAAAGTCTTTTTGTTACTGATGAAAAACCTACCATCTCCATTTTGACGTTACTCGTAAATTAGATTTTCATTTTGTTGTATTTGACATTTGGCAGAAAAAAAAGTAAATCAAGAAACACAATAAACGCACTCTGTGTTGTTTATTTTGTTTCACTGGTTTATTTGTTAAAAATTGTCTTAACGAAGTGTACAAATATGTATACCAAACAAAATTGTTCTCTGTTTCTTATTATGACTTTAGCATACTAATTTGATCCATAAGGACGACTTGACTATACGTACACCACACCGAGCCGTCCGTCACGTTAAGCTGCTTTCGCCTTCTTGCCTGAAATGTTAATTCTCAATTTGTCGCTTCAATATAAATCCAAATGCAAATATTCACAATAATCATAATAATAATAACACAATAGAAAAAAAATCTAAAGAGCACAGAGAGGTAGAGTAAGTAAGTAAGTTGCAAATCCAATTTAATATGCTTGTAATATTTTTCAATATAAATTTCATAAAAGGCAAGGGACAGGGATATCGCGTGACTTAACTTAACAACTCTCAAACTCTCACCCCTAAAAAATCATATCATATTTAATATTCCACTTAAAAACCCTCTCAAGTGTCCTTATGACTTAGGATTTTGAATGGAAAATTCAATTGTGTTTCGAAAACAAAACAATCTAACGATATAACGAAATGAAATCAAAACGAAGAAAGATGAGGACGAGGACGACCAGAACCAGGACGATCAGGATATCCAGAAGGAATTCTCTGGATGATGCACAGAATCATCAGAGAGGAGCAAGAAGTGAAACATTTACTGTTTATTTTTTGTTTTATCTGTGTTTATATTATATTTAAACTTCCTCACTTCATATTGTAATCGACGAGAAAGTATGCAAGTACCAAACAATGTAACATTGAGTAACCTTTTTATTCATACATATATAGAAAATGCTTATATCAATTTCATACAGCAGTATCGTACCGCTCTGTACAGCGCCAACGAGGGAGGCGGAAAGGGAGAGAGAGAATGATTATGATGAGGAGGACTCGATGTCGAGGCCGGATTAAAAAGTAATAAATTTAAGAACTTAGATAACTTCAATTGTTGTGATGGGGGAATTGAAAATTCATTCGTGCGTTGTGTATAAGGAAGTCTAAATAAAATTCTATTGATAAATTTGTATTTGTAAAAAGAATCATATTTAGAAGGGTTACAGTAGGCATCGCTAAGAGGTGTCGATGATGGGTGAATATTACCAGCGGTATTTTAATAAACGCTTCACGGTTTTTGAATTTTCTCTTTCGAAATTAAAAAAAATTCTCACTTTGTCTAACTTGACGAACACGAGAATATAATATTCTGAGCTTTATTTCGAAGAATTAGTTCGGTAATCGGCCGTTTTAATACCATAACCAATTTTACCTGTTTGTGAGATAGGCCTGGCGTCAACCATATGCAACTCAAAATTACTCACAAGTACATTGGACACACCAGGCAAATAAAATCCGCGTGCAACTTACAGTTGAACCGAACGGCCCACGAAACGTAGTGGCCGGAAATTGGAAGCAACTTTAAGTTGGTTGTCCTCACACACCTAGCAACTTTTATCTGCTTTCATTTGCTATCACCAGTTGAGCACCAAACACAAAATGGAAATTAACGTTAAAGAAACAAACGCAGTTACAAATAGATGCTGCGGAGAACCCACTTGAATCTTTCAAAATGATAGGTGATAGAACTTTAATAGACACTTTTACATTTCTCGAGTATCGCCACAAGTCTTTCGTTATTGTATCGTTACTTTTATAGACAGTGTTCTAGCGATAGTGAAATGGCCAGTTGCATTCCTGCCCTAGAACAATACTTGAACTTCGTTATACTTATATATTTTATATCCCTATTAATATACAACAAACATCTGCGAGTTAGCACTTGTAGAATAGTGAACTTGTTATTCTTAATAATAAATGTTAATAGTCTATGATATTCATTTGATCTACAATACTATCTCCTACTATAAGAACATTTCATCCTCGGTTAAATTAAGCTAATAGTCGAATCTATAGGAGATACGATATGTGTCGATATCTAAGTGAAGAGTAATGCATCATTTCGTAATGCATCAGTTCATGATTTATATCACCTTTTCGCTTTGCAGAGAATCATTTCTTTTACTTAGTTAAAAAACTTTACTGAATTCACTTCTGTATTAAAAAAACTTCTATTGTAACGATGGATCTTCTATTTTTGTTCGTTTATTGAGAATCTAGGTATGTAAATTGTATATACTGTTACGCATATGAACTCACCAACGCATACCTTAACTCTCCACGGAAGTTACAGCTGACGTTCTAATCAAGAACCATCTAGATTGACGAGACAGGATGAGATGTCAAAGCGCGACACTTGAGCCTCGTTTTTTTATTCTAATAATCTTTAAATTGTTTAGCCATCCTTTCATTGAGAGCCCTAAAATTCGCGATTTCGCAACATTGGTGTCAGAAGTGGGATGTCGGCCTACCTGGAACGAGATTTCGAGTGAGTCTAGTGAGATCAAAGTTTATTGGGCACAACTTGGAAGCCTTAAACTACATGATGGCATTTTGTGTAAGAAATGGGTGCCAACAAAAAAACAACAATCCGAGCGGTTACTTGCAATTATTCCTCGATCCTTATTCACTGAAATAATTAAACTATACCACGACACAGTATCAGGAGGACACTTTGGTTCAAACAAGACGTTTTCAAAATTAAGATCCCGTTTCTACTGGGTGCGAGCAAGGAAAGACTTTGAACGCTATTGTTCCGAGTGCGATACTTGCGCGGCAAAGCGTGGACCTCAAAGAAAAACACAAGGAAATCTACAACTTTATTTGTCCGATGAACCATTTCAACGAGTAGCCGTCGACATTCTCGGACCTTTACCTTCAACAAAAAGAGGAAATAGATATGTGCTGGTTCTGATGGACTATTTTTCTAAATGGCTGGAAGTTTTTCCGCTCGTCGACCAAACAACAGATTCTGTAGCTAAAACTTTGGTTTATGAAGTCTTTTGTCGTTATGGTGTCCCAACAGAATTGCATTCGGACCAAGGACGAAACTTCAAATCCGAGGTTTTTAAGAGTGTGATGGAAATTATAGGTGTACGTAAGACCAGAACAACGCCTCTTCATCCTCAATCGGACGGCCTTGTGGAGCGAATGAATCGCACCATTCTTCACTATCTTGCCAAATTCGTTGATGATAAACAGGATAACTGGGATGATCTCCTCCCGCTTTTTACAATGGCCTAACGTTCGTCAACTCAAGACACAATAAAAGAAACACCTTTTGTAATGATGTATGGACGTGAAATGCGACTACCTCAAGTCTTATTTCTGGGAACTCCACCAGAATCAAATGTCAGAAATTACCGAGAATTTGCTCAACAGTTACATGATTAACTAAAAGAGATTCACAATCGAGCAACAGCTGAACTTCAGAATTCAGCGCAAAAAATGAAAAGTAGGTATGACTTAAAAGCTTACTTTCCTAAATTTCAGGTTGGAAGCTTTGTATGGTTCCACAACCCTCAGAGAAGAATCCGAGTCTGTCCAAAACTTCAATCCGATTGGGATGGACCATACCGAGTTATAGAACTCATATCAGATGTGACCATAAAGATTCAGAAGACTCCTAGATCAAAATTTAAAATTGTGCACATTGATCGCGTAAGCAGATACCGAGGTAACAACTTTAATGCTTGGCCTTCCGAGAGTAGGCTTTCGGCCCGAGAGGCTCCAGTTCAAGAGGGGGGTAATGTTACGCATTTATGAACTCACCAACGCATACCTTAACTCTCCACGAAGTTACAGCTGACGTTCTAATCAAGAACCATCTAGATTGACGAGACAAGATGAGATGTCAAAGCGCGACACTTGAGCTGTGTTCTAATAAAGTCCTCGTTTTTTTATTCTAATAATCTTTAAAGTGTTTAGCCATCCTTTCATTGAGAGCCCTGAAATTCGCGATTTCGCAACAATACCAATTTCTTGTGTGTATATACCTTTTTGGGACAGCTGTCAATCTCAACTTGAAAAAGGCATCCTTCCAAAAAGGCAACATGATAAAATATCTTTGAATTATTATTTAAGAGTTCCACAAACTCAAAAAATATTTTTTTTAGTACATAAATATCTATAACTTCTTTTACTTAAGCATTAAAAACAGTGGCGCAAAATGTTAGTTGAATTAGTACGATGTTAAAGATGTTTTAGTATGATTTTTTTATTCTGCTATTCGATCATACTTTCTTTACCTTTTTATTAAAGTTAAAATCATCGAATATCTAATGTATTTTTTGAAGTATAGTGCTAACTTCATTTACAAACGTCAAAACAAGTCTGTTTATTATTGAATGAACTGCCATTACCTTAGGTGATGTATTCAGAAGCAATTTATTAAAAAAAATGCCTTAGCAAGATACTAGTTAGAAAATAATTAAAATTAAGAAAGAGTTAGTAATCTAACTAAAAGTTAGCAAATTTTTAAGTAGCATATTAAATAGTATATATTATATAGTATATGATATTAACCCCCAGTTTCACAGTGCAAGTTTAAACTTAAGTTCAGCTGAACCAGAACTGGAGTTTAAATTTGAAGTTCAACTCATCCGGTTTCACAGTCTAATCTGGACTTCAGTTCATTGAACGTAATTTAAGTAAATTGTTTTCTCTTTCTATCTGAATCAAATAAAAAAACGATCAAGAAAAGTTTGGTTTGTGACAGTTGTCAAGAAATGGAAATAAACTCTATTTTCAAATGTGTGAAGTGATTGTTGAACTGAAGTTTAAACCGCAGAATAGTGTCGTTTTACTGAAACTAGAGAATAAACTCTGTGCATAGTTTATATGACACTGTGAAACAAAATTTATTGTTGAACTGAAGTTCAAACCAAAAATTTTGCACTAGTTATTTTAATTCGATTTCCATCTACTGATTCTATTAGGTTGGATGTTGTAGGAACTGGGGGCTTCGAGCTGTAAATTTTCCTACACATCAAGTGCCTTACATTACCTCCACGTTGGTAACCGCCGGATACTGGTCTTGGCATTATGTCATGACTTGCTAAACTTGTAAGTGCGAGTGTTTACCAAGGAAATAATTGCAACACCAAACCCATGGCCCGATTTACGAGTATGCACCTGGAATGTAAGGACACTCTACACGCCAGGTGCTACTCAAAAACTTGAATCTGTTCTCTCGCGGTACAAGGCAGACATTATCGCGATCCAGGAGATACGATAGATAGGATCAGGAATAACGAAAAGAAAATATAGCGACATTTATTACAGCTGTCATCAAAGATTGCACATATTAGGATGCGGATTCGTCGTGGGAAATCGACTCATATCGAAAGTTATCGATTTTAAGCCGACTAGCGATCGCCTGGCTGTGATTCGCATCAAAGCTACCTTTCAAAACATCAGCCGAATATATGCACATCCTCCTACCGATGAAGCTGAGAAGTCTAACAAGGAGGAGTTTTACGACCTCCTGGACGGAGTCTGTCCGAAGTACGATGTTAAAGTCATCCTCGAAGACTTCAATTCTAAAGTCGGGAAAGAAATAATCTTTGGCGGATTAGTTGGATAGCCACCACGAAACGACAACAGATAACAGATAACTGCTTCCGACTAATAGATTTTGTTACAGCTCGGAATACGGTGATAAGTAGCACTAGGTTCCTCAGGCGAAGGATACACACTGCAACCTGGCGATCTCCAGATGGTCGTACCGCCAACCAAATCGACCACGTGCTAATTGGTGCAAGGTACCCGTTGAACATCTTGGACGTGCTGACCACTTTCTTGTTGTGACAAAGTTCAGAAAGCGAAGACCGCCCAAAGGAAGAAATTCAACATTGCATGCCTTAGCATACCTGAGAAAGCCAGATACTACAGTGAGCAATTGACTGGGAAACTCTCTGCCGTACCCCCAGCCACAAGCGTCAACAAACAACCAATGGAATCAGTATCGCGACATCATTAAGGAGGTAGCCGAGACCATTATAGGCTATCAACCACCTAGAAAAAAGAACTCGTGGTATGATGTTGAATGCGCTGTATTGAAGCAGGAGACGGAAAATGCACGAATGCAAATGCTGCAACGGAAAACAAGAGGAGCAACAGAGAAGTACCGTGAAAAGAGAAGGAAAGAGAAAAGAACTCTCCGCAGAAAGAAAAAAGCATCCGCAGCTTCTTAGCTCAGGTATCTTCAGGAGTCTAGCACCGCTACAAACACCCGCTGGTTCTACAAAACAGCCAAGCAACTGGCATCAGGTTATAGCACCGGCATGCAAGCTCTTCGAAACAGCAAAGGGAACCTAATCACCGAAGCACAGGGAATTGTAGACGTGTTTAAGAAGCATATCCAGTAGGTGCTTTATGGACATTATGTAGAGGAAGCCACAGGAGAGCAAAGAAGCATGAGACCAGTCAATAAAGATCCAGTCCCAGTCCCCAGTACTGAAGAGGTTAAGAAAGCCATCCACAAGCTTAAGAACAACAAATCCGCTGGCTCGGATGGCCGACCTGCGAAACTCTTCAAGTGTGGAGGAGATGTCCTGGTGCATACATCAGCTCATCAAGCAAGCCTGGGGGAGGAATATCCCTGCTTAATGTTGCTTACTATGTCCACCGTACTATGTGAGCGCTTAAAACCTTTCTGCAACACTATGATCGGCACATAGCAGTGTGGCTTCAGGCCAGATAGAACAACGATAGATCAAATCTTCGAATTGAGGTAAATCATGGAAAAGACGAACGAATTTCAAGTCGAGACCTACCACCTTTTCATCGACTTCAAAGCCGCATATGATAGCGTAACTCGCCAAGAGCTTCTATTGTCGATGTCGGAACTCGGGATTCCAAAAAAAACTGATCCAACTATGCCGCATGACGTTACAAAATACGCTGTGCAACGAGCATACTAATGTAAATGATTTTGTGTTTGAATATCCTTACATTCAATTAACAACTACCTGAAATGTACACTATATTTTCATCACAAAAATGTACTGATGAATGAGCAAGTTACCCATATTAAGTGATATCACAGCTTAATATTCATCATATTTTCCATCAAAGCTGAGCTGGTAAGCAACTTCCAACAAACTAATGATTTCACTGTTGAATTTTTATCGAGGAAAGTGGCATTTGCTTACTACCAATGGCATTCCTCGGCCCATGTTAAATTTATCAAAGGATTCAGCTCAAAAGTGGCAGATGCAGCTCCCATTCCTCAAGGAAAAAGCCACTTATTCACCGTTGAATGTGAATTATAACACATTTCATGAACCAGTGCATGCGGTTGACACATAAACTAAATACTTTTTTCATCGATGAATGTTGCAAAGATAGAATAAAGCATAAATATATTAAATAATAAAAAAAAAGTTTTTAAAAGTGTGTTAAAGGTTGTGTTTTTTGTATTAATGCAGCTGTGTGTATATCACGCTTTAGCCTTGAACCACAAGAACAAGTTCGTGCGATCCAGTCCTGTTTTTTTTTTCTATAAGGCTTAGCCATAATAATAGAGTGAGAGAGAGAAAGAGAAGAGTGCGGGGAATAGATGGTGTGTGTATGTATGTTTAAGTTACCAAATGTCATAGACAAATTTATCTATATTATTCGTTCGTTCAACTGTAACACTTTATCTTCAAAAGTCTCATCTCTCATAACTCCACCAAAAGGACTCCCATTTTCCAGCTTTCCCAGGACTCATTTTCCATCCTTTATCTGTGAATTGCAAGGATTTATGGGTGCATATTTGCATGCATACGCATGATTATAAATTTATAGAGGGCGAATACCTATGTGTTGTTGTTATGTGTTATGTTATGTTATATTCAAAATTACATATAATATACGCGACTAAAGGATATCCCAATGAATGAACATATAGATAGCTGTAGGTAGGATGTATAGGAAGTTATATACAGATGCTACACATGTTTGATGATTGTGTTCTTGTGTGAAGTATCACTTTAACCAATCGTTTACACTTCCATTGGTACTCACTCGTTTATGTTTTGGCCATTTTCATTCCCATATTTTTTTTTATATTTAAAAAAATTAATAAAAAAAATCCTCGCCCGCTTTCAAGAGAAAAATATACTCGATTTTTTTTATGTTTTAACTTCCACCCTCGTTTCCATTCTTTCTTTAAGCTCGTTTATTAATTAACTTGAATTTTACTCTTGCGATTAACAGCAGCGACAGCATTCACCCCATCAAGAGATGATGGTTGCGACATGGTGTGGCTGTAAGAGAAGAATCTGAAATATGTTTGCGAACTTAAATTATTATTTCCGATTATTAGGTATATGTATCTACGAGATAGAATTTCACCATATATCTTATCTTACAAGAGGTTTAGATGGATTTGCAGAAACCAGTCTTACCAATAAAAACGGCCAAAAATATATGAGACACACATTGACAATAATCCAAGGAGGTAAAGTCACAGATAATAGGGGTGCTTAGATATGCATTTATTCCAAGACGATCAAGATCAATTCTTCCATTATTTATTTGTCGAGAGCATAAGAGTACTTTCAAACTTATTACAAAGACTACAAATTGCACTCCTGAAAAAAAGTTAAAAATCGTCTAAGGGTGCTTGTTTATAGTGAGTTCCCCGTGCTTCTTAATCTAAGGATGCTTATTTTAAGTGGGTTTTATGTGCCTCTCAGTATATGTATATAAAAATCAATTGCTGCTCGTTTGTCTCGTTTAAACTCGAGAATGCTTGAACCGATTTTGCTAATTTTAATCTTGAAATACTTGTGAAAGTTCAGCGAAGGTTTAAACTGTGAGAAACATAAATAATAAGTAACGGAAAATACTAAAAACCAAAATTTATAGCTGTGAAACATTTGATGTCTTTTATTTTTTTTTAATCTCTTGAAGCTCACATCGATGCGGAATATTGTAACTCCGTCAAATCGATAAAATACATATGTTATTATGTTAACAAAGGTATAGCGACTTGGTCATCTTTGTTGTAACAAATGCAAATGATGAAGTATCGCAGTATCAGATGGGTCGCTATTTGGCGTATAATTTTATTTGCGATGACACGAAAGAAACCCTCTACAGTAGTCCATTTGGCAGTTCATCTAAAAAATGGACAACGGGTGTATTTCAATCAATCGAACGCGTAGAGTGGCACCTCCACCATCGACCACATTAAAAAGTTTCTTCTCAATTGGTCCAATAGATGTTTTTGCTCGCACTTTGCTGTATGCTGATATGCCACGCTATTACACGTGGAATGCATCATTCAAATCGTTTCAGCGTCGGAAACAAGGAACACCCGTTGAAGGACACCCAAATATATTTGTCTCAGATGATCTAGGTCGCAGTTACACAGTACATCCAAAAATAACGATGACAACAATACGATACTTAAATATTGGCCGAAATAGTTCGTTCAAATATTCCGCAATTCAATGAACAACAAAGAATTGCGTTCGATACTTTGATGGAAGCCATGAAGAGTGGATCTGGTGGAATTTACTTCCTTGAAGCTCCCGGAGGCGGGGGACTGAAAAAACGTTCCTAATTTCATTGCTGTTGGCAAAGAACATATCGTGAAATGAAGTAGTCCTAGCATTGACTTCATCTGGAATAGCTGAAACATTGTTAGAAGGTGGACGAACTTCGAATTCTGCCTTGAAATTACCACTAAATATGCAAATAAGCGAAGAACCAATTTGCAACATCGCCAAAAACAGCGCAATGACCAAGATTCTATAGATATTGATCGTTTAGGATGAATGTTCGATGGCCCAAAAGAGGTCACTGGACAGAACGTTAAAAGATCTTCGTGACAACTCAAACATTTTTGGTGGAGCCATGATTCTGTTGTCAGGTGATTTTCGTCAGATTCTTCCAATTATTCCCCGATCAATTATTAATTTCTGGCGGCATGTAAGGACACTCCAATTGACAACTAACATGCGATTTTTTTTTTTGCAACAAGATCAAACTGCGATTTTGTTTTCGATGAAGTTATTAGATATTGGAAATGGTAAGGTCGCAGTTGACACCTCGACCGGATTAATTACTCTGCTCACCGATTTTTGTCGCTTGCGGAATCAGCATGGATTTTCCCTGTTTCGCTCATAGGCAATTATACGTCGCGTGTTGGGGATTCGGAAAACCATCATCTCTAATTAAATCCATGTTCTTACACTTATAAACAATTTTTAAATTCCAAAGTACTTTTATATAAGAGCAAGCACATGCGTTCCAATCGTGAATATTACCTACTTATTTTACTAATATGAAACTTGAACTAATTTGTGTACCTATCCTAAAATCCTGAGGAAATGGTGATTATTAAATTTTGTATCCCGAAAAATCATCTGCCCGAAAATCGATAGATAGAAGGAGAGAGTGACAGAGGAATTCATTAGAGTTTACAAGTATTTAGGCAGGAAATGTAATCTTTTTGTTAAATGTTCTCTACATCAACACTTCTTTTCAATGTGTGTTTAGTGTGTGATTGGGATTGGTGTAGCTGGCTGATTGTAGTTTGGAGCCGGAGTACTCCGCTTCTTTCTCCTGCTGGCAGGCAATCAAATGCTCAATTAAACAGTTCACCAATAAGGAAGGAGGACCTTCACTTAAGTTTGACGGCTGGAGCCTGAAATGGTTCATTAATTTCAATGGACTTGTAGAATAAAATATAATTTTATGCGAAGTAGTTAGGTAGGTACTTAGTTGGGGTGCGATATTAAATGATGGTCATGTCATGATATTGACGTCATGAGAATATAACCCTTTTTTTCTTGTTGTTGATGTTCTTTATGTATTTTGGATAGGAGTTTTTAGCTAGCAGATGAAGGGGTTCTTTTTTCACTTCTCTTTATTTTATTTTTAAATCCATCAATATAAAATAGTTCGATGGAATCTTAAGAACAAAGAAAATAAACGTAATGAAAATGCATAATTCTATGTAGGTCCATAAGCCTAGTTGTTTGTATGGGATTAGGCAATCTTTGTTTTGAAACCTCCAACTGTTTTTTTTTTGTTTTTTTTTTTTTTTTATTCTCTCTAAAACTTTTTTTTCTTAAGGTTTCTTGAAGGGTCTAAGTATGGGAATATTTTATTTGTTAAATCTTTTCAAAAATATATTGCGGTAGACTAATGAAGGAAACAAATTGTTCTTCAAAAACTCCATTTTTTAGTTTTGAGATAAATGCGTTTTACTCTTGTTTGTGTTTGCATCTTCAAATAAAATATTTTTGAAAATTTTAAAGTATTATTTTTTATTATTATTTTAAGTGATTTTGGAGAAAATGGACTTGTGCCCTTTTTGCTAAATAAAAACAGGTAAGATAGGTATGAAGAGACGCCTTTACTTATATCTAAAGACATTAAGAAATGATTAGAAATTTAATTAAATAAGTTAAAAAAAAGGAAAGATGGAAAAACCGGAGAAGATAAGAAAGAAAAAAATTTAAGATATTAAGAAAAAAAGTCACAATGAACCAATGAAAGCGAAATATTAAGAAAAAAAAGGCACACAAGCAGGTAATGCCGGAATATTCATCCATTTCCAGTTGGAAATATGATTTTTTGATTCCACACATAAATTAGACACTGTTTTACTATTCAAAATATGCCTCAAACTCAATTTTTGATTTTTGGCACTTATACCCTTTTTTTCTTAGGACTGCAATCCAAAAATTTTCAAGATTTATAATTTGTGCAGCCCCACAACACATGCCTTATTATGCTTAGGGAGAGAAATAACTCAATGAGCTTAATAGTTTATTCAAATTAGGTGTTTATATATTTGCGAATTAAATTATAGTTCTTACTTACTTTATCTATAGAAAGCGAAAAAAAATCTAAAATACTCGTAGACATACGAAGAAGAGCAAGGTGAGTCAGGAAAACAGTAAGAAAAATTAAGGGTGCTGCCATTCTCGAAGAATGTCTTTAGACAAGAGATCATTTATAAAAATAATAAATACTGTTGGAGACAATACGGAACCTTGGGGCATACCAGCAATTATTTTATTTATTTTGTACTTGTAAATTTCGGACTTGAAATCGTCTAAAACAACTTGAATTGAACGGGCAGAAAGGTGATTGCTAATCAAGCGAAGAATTAAACCGTTGATTCTAAAAGCATGTATTTTCGTTAAGAGAGATTGATGCCAAACTCTAACAAATGCTTTAAAAATATCAAGAAATTTTGCTTTCTCCAAAGTGATGTAAGGATTCATTATACTTTTCCGTTAGAAAAGCCATAGGATATATTGCAATGAAATGCGTTTTGACGGTCATTAAGCAGATTTCGTTGTTCGAGATATTTCATGATCTGCCGATCGATCAGCGTTTCCATGACCTTAAAATGAATGGATGGCAAAGCAATTGGTGGTTAATTGGAAGGTAGAGATAAATCCTTAGGAACTGTTTGACAAATGCTTTTTTCCATCCAGAGGAAAGTAAAGGTTAAAAAGCTTTGGCAGTATGGCTTAGCCAAAGTGGAAGAACATTTTCAAGACGAATTGTGATATCCCATCGCTGCCAGCAGATTTACGAATGTCGAGATCTTTTAGTGCTCTAGAAACTGTATCGGTTCACAAATGTAATGGTCCCAAAGAAAAACGGACGTCCTCAAGTAGAGGTTGAACTCTGTCATTATCAGGCAACTTAGTGTTTG
This sequence comes from Chrysotoxum bicinctum, assembly GCA_911387755.1. Classification (NCBI taxonomy): domain Eukaryota; kingdom Metazoa; phylum Arthropoda; class Insecta; order Diptera; family Syrphidae; genus Chrysotoxum; species Chrysotoxum bicinctum. Next base: position 9,275,549 of record OU426991.1, on the reverse strand, counting down.
CTGCGAATTGTTCTACAAACAACATAGGTAATGTATACTATAGAACTAACGACACTGTTTTCATTGCAGATGAGTGTGGGAACTGATGACAATGTTGAGTTGATTCTTAACTGCTTTTACTGCCTTTAGGGCAGTGCAGAATTTTGTATCTAATTTTTGCTGACGTAAGAATATGGTTCTTAAAATCAAGGCGTTGCATTAAATTCTGGCTTCTTTAAATTGTACATGGTTTTCTACTGAGGGGATGGTTTTATATAACCGATTCCCTAGCTGTGATAGCTTCCTTGCACTTTGAGTCAAACCAGGACTTTTCTTTTTATTTGATACTCTTTGTTCTGTGAGGAACAAAGGATTTCAAACCATTAAAAAATATATTGGTTATCATGTCAGCAGAAGCATCAACAACTCCATCTAAGAAGCAAATCGACCAGTTCAAAACACGTCTGTATGGACAAAAACGTCAATATTACACTCCAGGTTGGGGGATAAGACCCTATTAACAAAATCAAAGACAAAATCGACTAAACAGGGGTGTTGATGATGTTTTTTTATATAATTCAGACAATGACATCAGTAACGATTCTTTGGACCAAGTAGACAAGTACGGACAAAAATCCTCTCTCAAACAACTTTAGAGTGTTTCGAGAAAAAAAATCTCCCTGTGATTTTTGGTCCCGTCTACATAGATGGCGAGTGAAGAAGAATATTTTACCACGAACTGTGCAGTGCAGTGACACCAACCTGATTACACGAGTCTACATGAGGGAATGGACCCAACCTCTCCGGTTTGAATCCGGAATAGACTACTCTGATGTCGCATACTTTAGTGGGAGCGGACCTCAATCAACTCTGCGTCCGAAACTGGAGACAGCTTCAGTCCCGGCGGCCGGAGAAGTTTGTTTTTTGATGACCAACCCGGATTGTAGCGCCACCTTAAGTAAGTTAAGGTCAATAAAATTATGTCACTAAAGATTGAACCATGTAATTTGATTAATCTTTCATATTATGTGAAAATTGCCAACAAATGTCAATTCAAAAAACACGTTCCAAAATTTTGCTGATATATTTAGTTACCAAGCTCCCTACGCTATTTTAAAATTGAATTTTTATTTCTTTCTGTTGTGTGTACCATTTTTAGTGTTGTGTGTCATTCTCATTACAATATCACATAGTTTCGTGTGGTGCGTGTGTGGTGGTATTATATCCTCAGCCATTCCAGACATTAACAACAACCTCAAAGAACATAACCCCAATTTTCTAACCACAAAAGCACAACACAAACCTCAGACCCAAAAACATCAAAATCACACCAACGTCAAACCACATAAATGTGGTCTAGATACCATTCCTACCCTCTCTCGCTCTCTGTATCATCTGCCATATCATTTAAGAACCATACCCAATTCCTGATTTCTGGCGAAAAGCACACACATGATGGATGAAATGCACCACCGATAAACGATGGACGAACGAATTGTTGCGCGGATGAACAAGAAAGCACAAAACATTGCATTTCTGGCGCTCCTGCTGGATCTCCTTGATTCAATGGAGCTTGATAGATACGGTGTGCTATTGTTTTTCCAAGCTGCTGATTGAATTCATATTAACAACCAACAAAAAAAATACTGTAACGTTTCAAAAGCACCAATATTTGTAGTGCTGAAGGTGCTTGAGTACTAATGTCGATGCCGCACAGTGGTTCCTTTGTTGAATATTGGGGTTGAAAATAATGTTCTTGATAAAAAAGTTCAATTTAAACTTATAAAATGGATGCTTCAAAATTAAGGTCTAGCTACAGCATTGTAAGATAAGAAAAAAAAAACATTTGCTAAATTAGGAATTTAGAAAAGCAATAACTTGCTTAATGTTTCCAAAGAACACGTTCTAGTGCTATGTAATTTTTTCTATTAAAATCTTATACAAAAATGAATATTTTGACAGTTGAAAGCTGTCATTATTTATATTACACGTGCACTCAAGGGGCTATAAAAACTCTTATAATGTTAAAGACAGTGCGAGCGATTAAGAAAGTAGGATAGGATTTGAAAGGAGATACCGATGCACATTGGTTTTGAATGTCTGCACATTGCAATGAGTGGGAAATATTGAGCCGGGTAAGGCATTCCACATTCGTGTGGTGCGGCTAAAAAAGAATCTCTGTACTTGACAGTACGTCCGTTTAATTATTTTAGGGGAGGAATGCAACTGGCTATTTCACTAGAGCACTGTTTATGAAAATAGCGGTAAAATAATGATAGACATGAAACATTGCGGTGGTGCTCATGAGATTCAAATGATGTTGTTATTTTCTATCACCTATCTTTCATTTTTAAAAGCTCTTTTTTAAATCAATCCAAGTGACTCAAGTGAATTATTGCAGCACCTGCCCAAATATGGGAATTGTACTCAAGTTTTGGACGAATATAGACTTTATAGATTACAGCTAGATCAGAAGGTGTACACAGATTCTTGCATCGGCGGAGGAAACCTAAACACTTAGCAGCGTTTTTGGCGACGTTATTTAAGTCAATGTCTCAAAAATAAGACGACACATGTTTTTCAGTCAATTTAGATCCCGATTTTGGTGAATTTAGTCAACAGATAGCTATATATGAAATAATGTGTATACCAGAACCGACTTTCACGACTCTAAGTGCAAGTACTGGAAATTTGGAATGTACTATTTGCATATTAGCACCATCTCCGTTTCCATGCTCAAAATGCGATTTCTATAATTTCGAACATCGAATCCAATATTTGTTGACAACAAAAGGTTAACGAAAAATTTTATTTCGAGTTAACTTGGGTTTAATTTATTTGTTAGACTAATTGAACTCACGTGTTTCAAATTTCATTAGTTTCAAAGCAAAACTTTTTTAACGCCCTTATTTCACAAAGCGACCACTGTGTCCTGCGGCAATGAACATTTTGGCAGTGAAGTGGAAAGGCCTCTCCATCAGTTTATTACTTGCTGTTACTTCATATATTATTGTACAGGGTGATTCTAATTCAACATGTCCAATATTTTAGGTTCTTTTAAAAGAAATTGTCACTCATAATTTTCTGATATTCTGCCTCAAAAAAGGAAAAACCTTAAAATGAAGCAAAATTAATGCATATAATTTGAGCAGAACGTTGGGGTAGATCTGAACTGATCTGTTTTAGCAGATGTAAAACTTTGAAGGAATTATATCATACTATATTTTGAATTTAATTTTTTTATATTTTTGAATGATTTTTTTTAAATCCTCTCTAGTGTGTATTAAGATTAACTTAAGATTAACTAAAGATGAAAAAGTTCATGAATTCTCTTCTTGAAAGAAATGTCTTAAGAACCTCCAATTCATAATAAACGCATGCCTTAAGCTTGATATTTATCACATCTTTTGGAAAATTGCAAAAGTAATAATTGTTGTGCAAGCAAGGTAAGCCACCACCAGAAGTTACATCTTATCTTACAGAAAGGTGAAAGTTTTCGAAAACCTGCTGAAAAGACTGAACAAAATAATGAAATTCTAATCCCGACCCATCAATGCTATAGAAAAGGCACTTGAAAACTTGTTGTTGTTTAAGCCTTATTGACAAAGTTTGGCCCTTGGGATTTGAGAATAAACTGCAATGCAACCTTTCCATGTAGTTTTATGAAAAGCCAAAATCATATTTTGACGAACTCTTAAGAGTACGGTACGACCAAAATTACTCAGAACATAAGAAAATTGAATCTGTTGTACCAAAAGCCAGTATCCTATCCCAGGACCAACCCTTCCAGTAAACCTCAACGCTATGATAACCTTTTACTGATGATAAATTTGTTACGAAGGCTGAAGAAACATTGCACAAAATGCAATTTCACAAAGTTAGGCTAGCCGCGCACTGGCAACTGTGATCGAAATCAAATAGTTTAATCACCAGTTGATAGAGTACCGCGCACTGGCAACTCCTTACTCACGTTCACACTCTTTTTCTCTCTTGCGCTTATAGAAAACAGCTCAACTGTTGCGAATTAATTCAAGGCAATCGTTTAGTTTGTGTCAAAACACAAACTTTTTAGTTGCTCGAATCGAGTTGCTCTAAGTGCGCGGTGTCCCATATAAGCCCATATGTTTCATTTTAGCAACTAAACAGTTGCGAAACTAAAAATTGAATATGCGCGCCTGGCCTTAGAGTTTGAACGCAATAGTGGCGTATCAATTTAAACGAAATAAAATCGACACAAATAAACTTTATAGACAAAAAACTAAATAATGTTTCAAATTGAAAACAGAAAAGAAACTTAAATGGAAAGAGCACATCAAGAGAAAAGACGAAAATGCACTAAGAAGAACAGAAAATACACCATGAGCGAGGACAAAATGTTATGCCGGTGAATACATTATATAACAACGTCACTATTATCAACCATTGCAACTCGTTGTGTGCAAGAACACGACACCAACGTTTGGACCTACTTGAAAAAAGGGTTGAAGATGAATGCCAGTTAAACAGAATTCATCTGCTTTCGGGCCATTACAAATAAGAACAAGAGCACCAAGCGAAGATAAAAGTGCTTCTCATCTTATTATAACCGTTCCGAATTGGCAAGTCAATTTAGGTTTTCTCCATGCCTACCAACAACACAGGAACGATAACTACACTTTTAAAACAAACACCATCTAGTGTTACACTGATGGATCGAAAACAAGCGAAGGGACTGGTGCAGGAATCTTTGGGCCTAGAATCTTGCTCACCATACCGATGGGACAGTCAACCAGCATCTTCCAAGCGGATTTACACGCATTAGGGAAATGCGTGGATAGAAAACTCGAAAGGAACTATCGTAACCAGAATATTGCCATCATGCCAGATAGCCAAGTTACACTCGACTCAAGGTACTAAGTTCATATACCATCAGCTCTAAATTAGTGTGGCAGTGCGCAAAGAAGCTAAACGAACTTGGCAAACAGATGTACTCGGTCACAGTTCATTGGGCACCTTTTCACGTGGGTGTTCATGAAAAGGAAAAAGCTTACTCGTTAGCAGAAATAGGCGCATCAATCCCTTTAACAGGGCCTTAGCACTTTTGCGTAATAGGAGAAGATGTTATCAAACACAAAAAAAAACAAAAAGAGGAGGCAAGTGATTCGAGAATTGGAAACAACTCCCAAAGCTAAGTCAGGCGGAACTACAACCAGCATGTTTCACAAACTGCATAAACTTAAGTAGGAACAACCTTAGAATTATACCAGTAACAGCTAGAAGACACCTAGGTTTACTTAGTGTGTTAAGCAGTGCCACATGTAGATTCTGCAACATACATGAGAAAACACCGGACCACTTACTAGGAAAATTTTGCCCACTCATATACCAAGGAAAAAACCAGTACCAGGTTAAAAAGCGCGACCTATCCTCAATTAAGGTGCCCCAATGCTAGGATCTCTTAGAACAATTGATTTGGAAGAAGAATTTTGAGTAAGATGAAAATGCTCATCCATATTCAAGCATTGGGTGCACAATAGATCTCCAGGTCGCAGTGCAATACCCCCAATACATAACTCATTTATGGTTTCATTGATAAATCTAAAACTTCAAACACATTTGACGGGTTTTGCAAATTTAAGGCGTGTACTCGTATAAGCTGCTTTTTGAGTATATGCATACTTTGTATATCATCATCATCATCATCATCGGCTCGACAACCGGGTTCCGGTCCTGGCCTCTTTCAACAAGTCTCTCCACCTATCCCGGTCTCTAGCCGACGCCATCCAGTTGCGCACCCCAAGGCTTCGGGCGTCCTGGTCTACGCCATCTCTCCAGCGCAAGCATGGTCTACCACGCTGTCGTCTACCATAGAATGTACCACAAAGAACTTTCCGAGCAGGTTCCTCTTCGCTCATGCGAGCTAGGTGCCCTGCCCACCGGAGTCTACCGAGCTTAATTTTTGTCACGATATCTGCTTCAAGGTAGATTGCGTACAGTTCATGATTGTACCGTCTCCGGAATCGTCCTTCCTCACATACGGGGCCAACAATTCTCCTTAAGACTTTTCTCTCGAACGCAGCTAAGAGGTCGGAGTGCCTTTTGCTAAGCACCCAAGTCTCGGATCCATATGTGAGTACTGGCAGGACCATGGTCCTGTACAGCAGCAGTTTTGAAGTTATGGTGAGATTTCTGGATTTGAAGAGCTTTGACAGACTATAGTAGGCTCTGTTGGATTTGAGAAGCCGCCCGCGTATTTCTTCTTCTATATTGTTATCGGCTGCTACTATTGACCCAAGGTATTTAAAGGATTGCACCACTTCAAATTCGTGCTCCGCAACCTTGATTGTTTGACCAACTGTTCCTCTCGCATTCGACGCCATCATGTACTTTGTTTTACCTTCACTAATGTGCAGCCCCAGATTTTGTGCCGCCTACTCGATCTGGATGAAGGAATCGTGTACAGCTTGTTCGGTTCTTCCGATGATGTCGATGTCGTCTGCGTAAGCCAGTAACTGGCTGGACCTGTTGACGATGGTCCCTCTTGTTGCCGTGCCAGAGTCACGGATTGCTTTCTCCAACGATAGGTTGAAGAGGAGGCAGGCCAAACCGTCCCCTTGTCGGAGTCCATTAAAGATGTTGATTGGTCTGGATAGCAATCCGGCTATTTTTACTTGGCTTGTTACGTTGGTCATGGTCAACCTACATAATCGTGTCAATTTATTTGGGATGCCGAATTCTCTCATGGCTTTGTAAAGTTCTACCCTGGCTATGCTATCATAGGCGGCCTTAAAGTCTATAAACAGATGGTATGTTGGGATGTTAAATTCTAGACATTTTTCCATCGCCTGCCTAAGGGTAAATATCTGATCAGTTGTTGATTTGCCTGGAATGAAACCACACTGATATTGTCCGATAACGGTTTTAGCGTATGGGGTTATCCGGTCTTGTAGGATAGAGGAGAGTATCTTATAGGCGGTACTCAACAACGTGATACCTCTATAATTGCTGCACGTTGTGACATCTCCCTTCTTATGTATGGGGCATACTTTGTATATACCTTAACAAATCAGTGATCAAATAAGTGCAGGAGAGCAATAAAAATAAACTCCTTTGACCTCAATACCTGAAGTTCGCTAGCCCCCGGTCTAAAGATCGGGAAGTACACGTAACAGAAAGCGTCGATGTTCGTCTCAGAGCCAATTCATGTTGCATAGAAAAAAGATCAAGTCTTAGATCTTCAGTTCAGATAGTTCGTTGAGTAAGATTCTTTATTTGGAATATTCTGAGCCAAAATAATGCCAAATTTTTGGTATTTGGCCTTATTTTGCATGGCTTTATTTCACCTTGCCATCTTCGATAAGTAGATATACTAATTTAAAAATATAAAATCCCTGATTTGGTAAAGTTCTAAATGACCGTTTGCAACATGGTTGTCCTCGGCGTTGTTTCTCTTTTCGTGATTTTAATTTATTTTAAGAAGGGAGCAGAATATTAACGAAATATTTTATTTGCTTTCATTTTCCAAATGAGTTGAGATAAGATGAAAGAGAAGTGAGACGAAGTGATGAGTGTTTTTGAAACAAATTTCATGGATTGTGATTATCTGTGTTTTGAAACAAAACCTTGTGGAAAGAAGAAATATTACAACAACACGCGATGTAAAATTTTCTATATTTTATGAGGCAGGGGCAAAAGATGAGGAGGGAGAGAGAAAGATAGACAGTGAGTTTTGGGTGATAGGAGGAACAAGGGGTGGCACAGGAAAGGCATAGTTATCAGTTGAGTGAACACAAAACGATTATTAAACCGACGTGGTCTTTTGAAGTGAAATCTTTCCTCTTGTTGTTCTGCTTATACTTAATAGGCTTTTCGCAAGGGAAAAAAAAGCAAAACAATACGTCCGACACAGTATTATGGAATTAGAGCAGGAGAAAAGTTATCCAATCCACCCTTCAAATCATTTAACCTTATACATCTATCCCCATCATGTTTTTGAGTTTAAACGGTGGTGCGAGGGAATGTAACTAAGTGAATTTCATCATCAAGCGTTGTTACACAATCAAAATCCATATTTAAACATTTAATTCTAAGTAATCTAATTACTAATAGTGGAACCATAAACATTCCATAAAATACATTTGAATCATATAACATATTAGGAGTGGGCTAAAATGGGCTATCACCTTTGTATATTTGCAACTCTATTTATTAGAATTCGCTAAGTGGGTGAAAAGCTATGCAGTGCAAAAGGACTTATTTATCCAATATCCATGGAATGGTTGAGAGTTGTAAGTCACTGGTCCTGGTTCTCTTCGAGCTATTGCACCACTAAATTTATAACAGCTTAGCTGATTGTCAAAAAAAAAAACAAAAAAACCTTTTGCATGCCGGTCGAATTTAATAAACAAAAATGGTATTACCATAGCTAAAAGAATTGAGCAAAGTTTTTGTTTCAATAATAGCTAAAAACCATTTTTGTTTTGGTAGTCGGAATATTTTAATGTCAAAGTGACAGTTCAATACTAAATTGTCCTTAGATATAGCCACTAATCAACCTCCAAACGCATTTAGCTTATAATGCCACTATTCAACGGAGAATAAGTTTTATAAATAACATTTTTACGTTTAGAGGCATTATAAGGGCTGTATAACTTTATGTACTCGCTATAATGAGTTTATACATATGGCTGTTAATCAATAGTACTATCATATTGACGAGCGACTGGAGCGCCTCTAGGTGGTTCCACGACTATTACTCTGTTTGGTGGGGTGAGTTGAGTGTTGTGAACTTAAATATTTTCATTGATAGGTATATGTATAGGTATAAATAGCGACCACTGGCAGTCTAGCCCTGTGGCCCAATTAGCACTGAAATGTGCCATTTTGACACCATAATGTGTATGAACCTGTGGATATGATTGACATGGGAAATTGTGGAGCGCCAGTTCATTAGCTCGGGAGTCAAATAGAGGACATTGCACAGAAGTAACCGAAGTTCGTCTTAGAGCCATTTAGTCGCGTTGAGAAAAAAAAAAGATTAAGTATTTGATCTTCTATCCCGAAATTTCGTCAATTTCGTCGAAAAATGTTCTTCCTAATTATTGTACTCTATTGTTCCAGAGCAGAGCATTTGCAGAGAAAATGGAGGACTGTTTCATTTTGCCCCTGTCCCCACAGCTATGACAATGAGTGTTGTGAGAAATACCTAGCCTCGCTGCATGAACTCCTATTAGCCAGTGCCTACTACAGGTTGCTACGATCCTGGCTATGTCTTACCTGGGTCTGCATATCAAATCAGTGTTCCGGATTTATTTTAATTGGGTCAAATCCTTCTAGAATCTTTCCCGTCAATGCCACAATGACTCGGAAAGAGCGACATTGTGTTTAATATTGGGCGTTTTTCTTTTTTAGTTCAGAGTAGAACCTGAAATGTCAAACAAAAAATCGTGTTTCTTTTTTAGCTCAGAGTGTATAACAGTTCAAATTTGTGTTTCTTTTTTCGTTGAGAGCGTGTTCAGAGATTGTTCAGAGCGCACTCTATGAGCTCGGTATAAAATAACTGAGCAGACAGAGTTAAATGCTGAAATCATTCTGACAGACAGGAAAAAAACTCAAAAACTCGCGCGTGTTTATAAAATAATTCAGAACTCTTAGAACACGCTCGATTCGGAGAAAGTTCAGAGCACGTTCGACATGCTCGTGCTCTGTTCAGAGCTCTACTCTGAATGAAAAAAGAAAAACGCCCATTGAGGCTAGCAAGTTCATCCCGGCATTGCTGGGAGGATGAAGTACATACTAGCATTAATGGCTTTAATAGACACCTGTGATAATAGTCTTTAGTTCTTGGTTGGATCCTGTTTGAGTACCTTGCATACTTCCCTGCATCTGCATCTGAACATGTCTTAACTATGACAGTTGAAATGTCAGAAACTCAGAAGTCAAAGTGACAACTTACAATTTATTTTGTTATTTTTTTACTTGTGACTGAACTGGACCATTCCATGTAATGCTCCTATAAAATTACTTGTTGTACATACTCGTAAGTCTATCCTTTGAGTTTCATTAGGAAGTTAGCTTACCAAGATAAGATAAGCCTGATGAATATGTCTCCCAAAAAAGTGTAATGTATCTGAGACTTTTAATTTTGGTTGAATCGGAAGCTCACGATTTGTAATTCGGTCTTGGATGTTTAGGTTTTCAACCAAGAGCCGAACTGTTGTCCTGTCACATCTCTGCCTGGAGTAAAATTCTCCATGGTCCAGTTCTTAAAAAGGATTTACTCGGAACTTAAAACATCGCGATTTTCTGCACAAAACATTATAAAAAAGCACAATTTAGCTCTTTCGAATAAAATTATTGCTTAGAAATTATGTTCGAGAAAAATACAGATTTCATATGGATTTAGCAAGTTAAAGTAGCCATTTTGTAATTTTAACTTCGGTAAAATAAAATGTTAACAGATAGTACGAGTAAGATGCTAAAATCATTTAATATTAGCAAAATCTTCTTTTTAACTTAGTAACTTACAAACATTTTACTAAATCATTGAAAATTTTGCGCAAGTGTATTTAGCACACTTCGGTATTGCTACTATAATGGCGATTTTCAGCTATGTATCGATTGTGAAATGACCATTAATATGTTTCAGCTGATATGGCTTCGCACGGATCATTCTCCTATACAACTTTCGAAGATATGCTTGCCAGTTTGTCAGTTTTTCCAAAAAGAAATTTTGTATTTTGGTCTTATATTAAATGGCATTGGTATTTAACCTTGCTGGAAGCTATTCATGATGCTCCGAGGTCTGGAAATGTTAACGTTAGCTCAAATCTTTTTAAGTATTATTAAATTATTATGCACGTTTAATAAAATAAATCTGTGGTCGGAATTAAGGAATTTGTATTTGTTAACAAAGAAAAATGTCAGGATTGTGAAATTGCATTCAAAATAATATGCACACTGGGTCGCACGAACTTGCTCCTATGTAATAGACTAGGAATTTTAAAAACGAAAGTTATTAAAGAAAACTGTTCATAAGGATAAAATGAATTTTTAAATTCTTTTAGCAGATAGTAAGAGATAAAAACAGAATGAATTTATGCAAGAACAAAAATTATAAGTCGTTGTAGTAGTTCCTTAAAAAAATTAGCTTTTATGTACAAAATTTTTAAAACATTTTTAAGAAAAAATTTTGGTACGCCAACTTTAAGTTTTTATTATTGTACCAATAAGAGTTAAATTTCCAAGAAAAATACTAAACCTTTCTTGAGATATCGAATTTTCCAAAAAAAAAAACGACTTTTTTTTCCAAAAATTGAAAAAATTTTTTTTTTAAGTTTTGAAATGCAATGTTTTTTAAACTTTTTAAGAGCTTCTTTATAAAGAATTTCATTAAAATCCGTTATGCCGATAATGAGAAATTCGAAAAAATCGTTCTATTGTAGGTACAGTCAGTAATATCTAAATCTCAATTTTTTTTATTAAATTATAGATCGTAAAAATTACTCAAAAGAAAAAAAATTTAGCAAAATTCTTGGAACCGTTTTCGAGAAAAATACGATTTTCGAAAACCATTTTTTAACATTTGTATGGAAGGTAACGTTAGTTCTAGATAAAACAAATTTTTTTCTCAAATCTTGTAAATTATGTTAAGAAACTTTAATTTGTCAAGTTTGAAAAAAATCGAGCATGGGGTTTTCGAAATATTGAGTTTAAAAAGAAAAATTAATTTTTATTAAATTATTATTTGAATTTTTTTTTAATCCAAAAAATAAAAAATTGAAAATTTGAATATGTAATAATATTTAATATCGGTTGTACCATTTTCGAAAAAATCAAAAAAAAAATGGACCCAGAAGGGCTACCAAAAATAACAATTTTTTGGAAATTTTTTTTCAAACATTACCTAGTTTTAACTAAATGAAATTTTCCAAATTTTTTTTTTTAATTCTGTGGGACAGTTCTTGAGAAAAAAAAATATTTATAAAATTTCGAAAAAAACGTATGGTAGGTACCGTTATTTTTGGTCTTAAAAAAAAGAAAAAAACGTGTGGGGGAAAAAACCAAAACCCATATCTATCAAGTTTGAAGAAAATCGGCCGAGCCCTTTAGGCTGTAGTCGGACCCACATACAGACAGACAGACAGAATTGCGAGACCCACTTTTTTGGTCTTCGCTATCATCGTAATGTCAACTTTGATCAAAATCTGGAGTTCGATTTTTTTTCCGAATGCATAACTTGCCTTATAGTACCTACATATAAGTCGCAAGTAAAAAGTAAATATTTACGTAATTTCACTTCGATATGCATCCGTAAGAGTGGGCCATTATTTTTTCGCTGAAGAACTTTCATTGAGAAAAATGTCATAAGGCAGTGATTTTGAGCATGTATGATTACAAAATTCGCTGCTAAAATGTCACACAGATGACAAAACAAATGCTGATGGACTTTTGCGGTTGTTGTTTGAAGATGAAGGGTGTTTGCCTTATGGTGAACGTTTTGATATTCCGGCATTTGTTCAGAAATCGATTTTACCGCTTCTTCAATTAGGAATTGTACTTATGAAGATATTGGCTAGAAAATATTTCTGGTGGCCAGGGATTTATTCTGTGTATACGTGTAAGTATACAAATATACCCAAACCAGAACTGTTATATCGGCTGGAAGTTTACTATAAATATGCGGTGCTATAACAGTTGTAATACTTCTAACATGTTCTGGTCTAGCTCTTGAGACTACTACAGTATAAGCTCTAAGTGAATAATATGTTAAATTTTTTAAACCACCTTGCGGATAAAACAGTTTAAGTGGTATACGTATAATTAATTGTCTGTGTGAAAATTTATTAAAAGATATAAATATAATTTATTAAAAGATATAAATAAAGGATATGATCGCTACTATCTTGGTTTCTGAGCTGCGATGAGGGATTGCAGGTGGCTAATGAAAGTAATCCGCTAGTAAGAAGCACTACATTACAAATGAGAGTTTATTTATGCATAATGGATTAAGGTAAAAACAAGTTGCTTCCTGTTTTAAAGAAAGGATGAAAATGAGCTCAACATGATTTGAGCCTTCGTTAGAACAGAGCAGTCGTTTTGTTAATCTTATCTCATTCCAGAATAATACATATATTCTTTAACAAAAAATATAGCTTCTTCAATAGTTATTCTCTTAATGAAGTCGAATTGTGATTAGCTAAGAACTTTATATCTTACAAGAAAATGTACCGTTCTTTTAGTAATAATCTTTTCGAAGATTTTCGAAAGCACTGATGATAAAGAAATGGGGAACATTTTTTGCTTGTTTATGTATTAGGATTATTCGTGCAGTTTTCAAGTACAATGTCCACAAGATATATCAAAGGTTTGATAATTATTTTAATGAAAAAGCTACTCAGACCGTCAGTGCCACAATACTTCGAATTAAAATTGGAAACCACTTTAATTATTTCTGTACGGTAAGTTCAACGATCCTTTTATCCAAACGCTGTCGAAAGCTGTTTCGATATTTAGCAAGCTGGTTGCTTCCTATACAAGTTTTTTGGTGTTTCTGTTGTTACTTATTCAAACACCAGTCAGTAGCGACTTTGATTAGGGGTTTTCTACGTTAAATGAAGGCAGGTAGTCAGTGGTAGCTTATTTCTGCTGAAAGCAGGTTTCTATACTTCTTGGATAAAGTCAGGAATGGGTTTAAAAAGACGGTCTCTAAAATTTTTCTCCAAGTGCTTGGTGAAACACTTTAGTTTTCTTAGGAGGAGTTGTCGAAACTTCTTGTCCGTAACGATGATCTCCGCTATTGAGTGCACACTTCCAACAATCAAGATGATTTTTTAAAATGTGTCACCGTCAGGTGAGGATTATACTCCAAGCACTATGTTCTCCAAAATATGTTCTTATTTTATTCAATCCAAAAGTATTTTTCAAAACAGTATTGAGAAGAGTTTCAGTGATATATCAAGCGGATTTTTTTGGCAGGATTTCGTTACCTTATTATAATAATTACAAGTCAAGAAAAAAACAAAAAGACACAAGGAGAGCAAAAAAAATATTTTCCTCTGTTTCAATGTCATTTTCTAAAATAATTTTCCATTGTTTTTAACGATGTATCCAATTCCAAGCCCCTTACATTTTTTTCTATTTCATTCTACCGTGTCGATTGTGTCATCAACGTCAAACCATCTGCTTGATAAATTAATATTGAATATGAAACACGTCATTTTTAATTTTCATAAGTTTGTTTTTTGTTTTGTTCATCTTAAAGCATCCTTGATTGATATACTCGTATTCATCGAACAATGATAAGCAGTGGGGTATGATTCACAATATATTGGGAAAAAATCTAAATCTATCACTAAGTAGTCATAGATAAGTAAGATATTATTTAATCAAATAAAATTTAAATAGAATTTATAGATATATATAGAAAGAAACTATAGAAAAGCGAGATTTTGATCTGGTTTTAGTCGAAGCCAAACTGATAGCTTGCAGTTTTCTATCATCTTCTAATATGTTTATTGTTCAATATCTTGCACTTTGTCTTGTGATCTTGGGAGAAGTGGCGCTCTGGTAGCAATGCAATAATTTTTAGCCATAAATTGCATTAAGCTCTACGTAAATAAAAGTCCCCATATTTAGGCCTATAGCAAAACATCTTTTTATACCGTGCATTTAATGATTTCCAGTATTTGAAAGTATTTTAATTATTCTTTTTTACTGGTTTTAAAAGTCAATCTACATAAATATTGAAGTCGATAAATCCAGCTGCCTCCCCACTGTGCATAGTCGTTGTCATCACGTTCAATGTTCAAATAAAAAAAAATACAAAAACAACAATACCCCGATTCCACCAAGGTACAAAAATGATGTACCTACCAATTTTTTTTTCATTGTTTTCCTCATTCTTATAACGTTGCATTGCACTTACACCAATCCAGATTTTCTCAACATTTCATGCTTTTATTTATTTTCTGGTAGCTTGGTGCTCTTTTTCAATTTTCTTAAAGCGCCACCCGGTGGTCTTAATTTTGGTGCCATTGAAGTGTCGCGACACTTTCACATATGCGGCAATCCAGGGAGGGCAATGTGGATAATACCTACCACATTGTCGAAACGAAGTATGGGCAAATGTGTATATGTGTTTTATACTCGCGATATTATGTAGTTTTGCATTCGGAAAAAAATAGAACTAAAAATTTTGGCATTACTATAATATAAAGAGAGATAGTTAACACTTTTTACTAAAACTAATGCCAAACCTTTTAAGATGAATTTTTATTTTCAGCCACAAAATCGACAAATAAAGTGCATCAAATCAGGCAGAGAAGATGACAAGATAAGGCATTTGAAAGAAAGTAAAGCTGTTTCAACGAACCTCAACTATGGGGCAAGTTATAGGTAACACAATCCGGAGTAAATTGTATCATAATCATAAAAACTGAGTAATATTTTTTTTTTCAATTACCGAACTACATATCTTGAACTCAAAACATAAAATATAAGAATAAGTAAACAATTCGCAAATAGACTTAATTCTAATTCCAAATAGTTTTAAACTATTACCAAATTAATTTATAGATATAGCTAATACTTTACATTTAATGCTTAAGAGTTTAAATCGATTTGAATTTGGATGAAATCTATTTACGTTTAAATTAAATTAATTTGCTATTTAGTAAAATAAATTTCCGAATGGAAAAGCGTAAAGCAACAAAAATTGAAATAGCGATGATGACGCAGTCCATCATCGACACATGATACAACAAACAACATCAAACAATATCCTTGAGTGCCACGAAATAGATATTTCGTGTGCACCAGCTGCATTAAGTACCGAGCTAACAACAAGAGATATTAGCGAACCCTTTTATTTTATGTTTATCTCAAAAACAAACTAAACCAAAATGAAACATAAGAACAAAAACCTTTCTTGATAATGTTTTTGAAACAAATTACGGGGCTAGTTTTAACAAGTTACAACTTACCACCAAAAACAACTAGCCCCGACACGCAATCTAGAACACAACTTAGGCCAAATACATATGTGTTACATATACACACATACACAGTGGGCCATCTTGTGGTTTCTTTTTAAATCATAGGTTATTTTGACCCTGGCAGCTGTTTCTCCCTCGAAATCTTGACAGAACCTCCGCGGAACGAAATGATTCGCTTTCTGTTTGAATAACCTTAAAAAATATTGAAAACTTATTTTATTTCCAAAGTGAATGCTGTGTAGCCCAAACTATTTAGCGTTAAAAAAAATGAAGCACCAGTGAGACTGGTATGTTAGCGGACAACACTCATGACCCCCGTCCAAAAATAAAAAAAATTGTTAAAAACCCAATTTCTGTGACAATCCCCAAAATTTTCTTCGATGGCCTCCAACTAAAAACTTAAGTAGATAGGTCGGTTATACATAGCTATGGATAAGATGGACATTTTTCACCTTAACGCAATTCTTAGTTTTAATATGAGCCTTGTTTCTTTCCACCCCTTTTAATTCTAACCCCATTCTCCCCTATCTACAATACAACGTATATATAAAAAAATTTTACTTATCTCCAAAATATATCTAAACATTTTGATAAAAATAATTCGGCTTAGGTATGGTATACATTTTCGTAAAAAAAAAACAAAAAGCATTTAGCTTACATACAATTTTATTAACGGTACCGTTTCTCAATAATACTCAACCGATTTCGATCAAAAGGAACGATCTCCTTTAAGTTAACATAAGTCCAGAAAATATTTTGGTTTTGATTTAAATAGAAACAAATCCTAAACTCTGTTTTGAAAATTTAGTATCTCAAAAACGACAAAGCGAATGTTTTTCAAATTATATCGTTAAATATTTTTTTTTTTTAAATACTGATTGGGATATCAAACATTTTGCTTACAAAATTTTTTATGAAGTTTTGTATTTAAAAATTAATTATTAATTAAATTGCCCTAACGATTTTTTTTAAATTGTGTTTGTATCAATTGTTATTTTTTTAGATTTTAAAGTTGTACTTGAAAGGCTAAAGAACAGATAATATTTCTTTATCAATGTTACTTTAAGAAAAACAATTTTAATTTTAATTCAAGTATTTTATTATAAAATTAATCTCTGATCTTTCAGAAAAGGCAGGATTAAAAAATTTGGTTCTTTCGCTTGACTGCTCTTTAGAGATATAAATTTCAAAAAGGAAGTCTTTCATAGAGAGGTGACAAAGACAACAATATTAATTAATGTAATATACATATTTGTTTCAGTTTAAATAAAATTCGAATTTAATTTACGGCATTGCCAGGTTTGGCAACACTCCCCCCTGGTAAGCTGGCTTCTTCCAGTTACCATCTTCGCCAAACCGTCTAACATCAAGTATTTACTGCCAGTTTTGCCACCGGTCGTGTGTATGTTCCAGTGGCTGTCTTCACAATTGCTGATCTCGTCTGTCCGTCTTTGCTTAGGTTCGCCTGCAAGATTACTCCCTTCGGCCAGGTGTTTCTGGGGTTGTTCTCATCAACAATTAAAACGATATCTCCTTCTGATACAGGCTTAGCCGGTTCGAACCATTTCGTTCGTCTGGTGAGAGAGGGAAGATATTCCTTCACCCAACGCTTCCAAAAAAGATTACTGTATTGTTCGGATGCAAGCCAATGTTTGCGGAGTGTATGGCCATCGCTTGAAAGTTCCCCGGTAAGTCTTATGCCGTTTGATGACCCCATCAAAAAATGATTTGGGGTGAGCGCCTCATCACTGTCGGTATCTATAGGAATATAAGTAAGTGGTCTAGAATTTATAATGAACTCAACCTCCGCCATCATTGTGAGCAAAACTTCGTCTTTAGGGTTACGGCCGATATGCATTTTTGCCAACACTTGTTTCACTGATCGTATAAGTCGCTCCCAGCTACCACCCATATGGGGCGAAGTGGGAGGGATGAACTTCCATTCAATTTTTTCTTTTTCAAGATTTTTAGAAATGTCTTCTGTGCAAAGCTCTTCTATTGCCGTTTTCAGTTCTTGACTTGCACCTCGGAAATTTGTGCCGTTGTCGCTCCAGACTTGCTTCGGTCTTCCTCGTTTTGCGCAAAATCTTTTAATTGCTAGGATACACGAATCGCTTGACAGGCTATGTGCTATTTCGATTTGAATAGCTCTCACAGTGAGACACGTAAATAGAACACCCCATCGTTTTTCGGTGTGTCGTCCAACGGTGACTAGGATTGGTCCAAAATAATCCACCCCTACGTATGTAAATGGCCGGGTAAAGGCCTTTAGGCGTGCTTCAGGAAGATCAGACATCATTGGAGCTACAGGCATAGCTCTATTGTTGCGACACTCTTGACAATTATTTTGAACTCTTTTTAGGACTGCTCTTAAAGTTGGAATGTAAAAGGATTGACGTATCTCATTTACTGCTGTTTCGAAAAAAATATGTTTATATTTTCTATGAAAATTGTCAACAATCAGTGTAGTGACATGATGCTGTTTCGGTAAGATAACTGGTCTTTTACAATCAAGAGTGACATGGTTAGAAGCATCTATACGACCTTTTACCCGCATTACTCCTTTTGTATCCAGATAAGGACTCGACTGGTATAGTGAACTTGTTTTTTCAATTAGCTGTTTATTTTGCAAGGCATTTATTTCTTTAGGATAACCTTCAGATTGACATATCATATATAAATATGTTTCAGCTCCTTCGACGTAATCTAGATTACCATTTGCGTCTTGACATAGCCAAAGTAGGTAACTTTTCGCACCTTTACTTTCTCCTAGATCGAAACAATCGTCCGGTTTGCGGAATTTCTGTAAAAATATACAGAAATATTTAAAAACATATGAAACTGCAGAAACTGTTTCTTCCCATGAAGAAAAGTGCATATAATTTTTTAATGGTGTTACAGAAACGTCCATGTGAGTATATACTTCAATCTCATTTCCTGTATCCTCTTTAGGATTCAAAGGCCAAGAATCTTTTGGGCTGTAGAGAAAATCTGGTCCTCGATACCAACGGCTGTCTGAAGAAAAATCAACTTTAAGATTCCACTTTGTGGCATCATCGGCTACGTTATGTTCACTTGGAACCCATCGCCACTCGTTTTCATTCGAATTTTCTAATATTTCGCCAACTCTAAATGTAACAAACTGTTTAAGCTTTCGATTATCATTTTTTATCCAACATAATACTGACTGAGAATCTGACCAGAAATAACGCCTGTTTATTTGAATTGAGTGTCCATTAATGACAGTTTGTGCTAATCGAACACCTAACACAGCTGCTTCTAATTCCATTCGAGGAACTGAAATCTGTTTTAAAGAAGCTACTTTCGTTTTTGAACATACCAAATTACATTGGATAGATGTTCCACGTTGTACTCTCAAGTAGCATACCGCAGCAAATCCTGACAGGCTAGCGTCTACAAAAACATGTAACTCTACTGTAGATTCAGCATCAAACTTCAAGTTATTTAGATAAGGTCTTCTTATCTTGATTTCTCTAATTGTAGGTAGCAAATTTAGCCACTTTTTCCAAAGTTCAAAGTGCTCCTCATGTATTGGTTCATCCCAGTTTATACGCTCACGCCAAATAGATTGCAATAAAATTTTCAGAAACATCAAGAAATGCCCAATCAGACCAAGTGGGTCAAAGGTACTCATAAGCACGCGCAAAACAATTCGTTTAGTCGGGGGAAATAAGCCCTCTAGGATCTCTTTATCAAAATTTTTGCTGTTAAATAAAAATGAAAATTGGTCAGTTAACGGTGACCACCACATCCCTAAAACTTTTTCAAATTCGTAAGGGCTTGAACGGTTTTTAAAAGACTTTGCGGAATCGGCTGCATTTTTTCCTAGAGCTGCTAACACACTCTCACAGTTGCTCATGAAGTTTCTTATTTCAAATCCAGCCTGTTGATGAATGTATATGACTTCGTTTGTTATGCGCATTGCTTCTTCTGGGGTGTCAAAACTGTCTAAAAAATCGTCGACATAATGATTCCGTATAATGGCTTCTGCTGCTCGGGGAAACTTTTCAGAATGTTCCATTGCATTTTTGTTTTTTACATAATCTGCACAGTATGGTGAGCAGGTTGCACCGAAAGTTAGTACATTCATAGCGTAGTCTTCTATTATTCCTGTCTCCTTGCTCCTCCACAAGAACCTTTGAGCGTGTTGATCAGCTTCTTCCACAAGCACTTGGTGGAAACTTCTTTTATATCACCACAGATTGCTATATCCCTTTGACGAAAGCGAAATAGTATGTCTATAAGTGAGACAAGATAGTCGGGTCCAGAAAGTAGCATTGAGTTTAGCGAAACTCCGTCAACTTGCGCGGCCGCATCCCATACCATTCGCACCTTTGATGGTTTGTTGGGATTTAAAACGGGGAAAATGGGAAGATACCAGATTCGGTTGCCTTTATAGTTTTGTAAATCGTCACTTGTAAGTTTGCGCACATATCCTCGTCGTAAATAATCGGAGATTTGTGAATCTAAATTTGCTGCTAGTTCGGGCTCTTTATGTAATCGTTTCTCAAGGCACAAAAGTCTTCGTTCTGCGGATGGTCTGCTATTTGGAAATGCATGACATTCACTTTTCCATAAAAGCGGAACACTGAACCTCTTACCTAGTCGTTTAGCTGAGCTTTCTAGCAGGTTCTCGGCTCTTACATCTCTGCCCTTAGTAAGTTTTCTTATCTCCTTTGAACCGAAGCTTTCTATTGAAAAGAATTCCCGAACTAATTCATGAAGCTTTTCATCTGCTTGCTCTTTACACTCACACAAATGATAATTTTGAAAATCGATTGATGTTTCACCTTCCTCCTCACAAGGTCCGAAAACAGTCCATCCAAGACGTGTTTTGATTGCTGATGGTTGGTTAATTCTTCCTTCGCGATGTTTCAAAGAATTTAATAAATTGGCATTATCGAGGCCTATTAATATTCTCGGTCGAGCATCAGTAAAAGATTGAATAGGAATACCTTTTAAATAATTTTAAATAATAAAGTTAATTGTTTGTGCAGGAAGATTTAAAGACTCAACAGTTCGAATGTTTGTAAGTGCGTACTTTTTAGAACTTTGTTTAGCTGCTATCATCAAGTTAACTTTCTTTGATTTCTCTTCAGTGCGAGAATTACCCGACGTCCATCTCAAACGGAGTTCTTGGGGTTCACCTTTTAATTTGAGAATGTCTGACAGCTCATTATCCATCATCGTCACAGAGGAGCCATCATCTAGAAAGGCGAATGCTTCGATTTTAATGTCATTGTTGTAGAGAGACACAGGCAAAATTTTAAACAACAAACTTCCTTTGTGTTTATGCGTGCAATGATAACTAGACAGATTTTGATTTTCAGATCGTGCAGCTGGTTGCTCATGTTTGTGCAGCAACTTATGATGTCTATACGTACAGTTCATTATTCCACATCTATTTGTGGACAAACATCTTCGCTTATTATGGTTGACAAGGCATGTGCGACACAGAAAATGTTTCTTCACTGCTTTCCATCTGTTATTTAAACTAAGTCCACTAAATTCATCGCAATTTTCCACTGACTTGCAAACTCCTTTACAGATGACACAATGTTTTTGCTGATCTTGACATTGGAATTCATTTTTTGCTTCATCATGATGTCCATTTAGATGCGAATTGGATGGCTGTCGCCTTTTGTCAGGCTTAACATCTTTTGAGAGTAGACTCACATCTGTTACCTCACAAGCAGCTTGGGCAACTTGAAACAACCAGGAACTAAATGTTGTCAGGTCTGTATTCTGCTTGCCCAGTTTAAAAACACCCCAATTCAACTTGGTTTGGAATGGCAATTTATCGGTCAATTCTTGCATCAGGCAAGGGTTGTTTAAATGTGATGTCAATCCAGCAGCTTCCATTGTAGCGACGATGTTCTGAACCGATAAGGCAAAGGCGACTAATGTATCTAGCTTATCATCTCTAGGTGGGCGTTCTTGTCTCAGCCTGGAAATCAGGGTTTTAATAATTGATTCTGGACGACCAAATAGCATCTTCAGTGTTTCGATTATACTTGGGACTTGATTTGGATAGAGTAGTTTAGCCCTTACTGATTCAAGGGCGTTGCCCTTTAGACATCTGTTAAGCCTTATCAAATTTTCGTCATCTGAAAACCCGCATGCAAGGGTTGTACTCTTGAAACAACTGAAAAATAATGGCCACTCCTCTGGCCGTCCCGAAAACGTCGGTAATTCCTTAGAAACAATATGCCTTGTTGCTATCTGCTGAGTATTAAGATAAGGCCTTCCTCTTGCTTGACTATCAGTAGGGACTTGGTCGATGATGTCGTTGCCACGGTCATCGTTATGAAGAGTGTTGACGGTTGACGGATTTTGAAAAATTGTTGAGTCTCTGTTGGTTGTTGTGTTGGTGTTAACAGCTGGCATGGAAGAACCGTTGGCTCCGATCCATGTCTCATTTAGATTTATTGCTCTTGTTAGCTCTTGGGTATTAGATTTGTGTACTAATTGTTGCTTGCTTCCGCTTTGATGATTCAAAGTGGGGCAAACTTGGGTTTTAGTTATGGATTGCTGGTTAATCCACTTATCTACCCTTGATGATGTTGACTCCTCTTCACTTTCACTATCTGTTTGTTGCTCCAAGAGCTTATACTTTGCTTCCAAGTATTCGCGATCTCTTTTTTTCATTAGATCTCTTTCTTCTTCTAGTCTCATTAAGTTTAATTGCAATGATTTTACGGAATTTATCGATTTGGATTTATTTGATTTTGTACGCGCTGGGACACATAACTTGGGATGTTCATTTTTGTTGACTTGCGATTTGTTATCACCCGTTGAGTGTTTACTTCTGACGTTAAGTTGTTTCGAGGCAGTAGGTGAAAAAGACGGCTGTTGTAGATTTCTTCCGGAATCCGCTGGTGGTAACCATGTCGATGTACATATAGGGGTTTTTTTTGTTGCTTCAAACTGTTCGTTGTATGATGAAGTCCCTCCTTGGTTATCCAAGTCCTTCTGATGACACTCTTCGCATTTCCAGTCTTTATCTTCGATGCTGGCGTTAACTCCGACACATTTAAAGTGATGCCATCCATCACATTCGTCGCATTGAACCATTTGACTGTTGTCGGCATCATTACATGATTGGCAGGAAATTTGTGCATCGGATTGTTTTGTATTTGACGGAGGTGAGTTCACCATATTTTCAACAACTTACTATAAACCTTAATACTAAGACTTACCTGACAGTGGCGAATATGAGCTGAACAAAATTTCTCTGCGATGCAGGTTAGGTTGCATTTGGCTGCAACTCGGCACGTGCTGAAATATTCCAGGTAACCTTTTGAAGCGTTAATCTCTAATCCACAATTTGATCGTAATCTTGGCAATGGTTATCGTATCTCTATATATATTAAAGACAATTCTTTAGACTTTAGCTAGGCTTTGGTGAACGAAATCGTAGGTTATGCCTATGGCTTTTGTCGTGTTTTTTTTTTTAAACAGAATTGCGCGCAGTTTATACTGATATTTAAGCAAATTTTTTAATGTTACTTTAAGAAAAACAATTTTAATTTTAATTCAAGTATTTTATTATAAAATTAATCTCTGATCTTTCAGAAAAGGCAGGATTAAAAAATTTGGTTCTTTCGCTTGACTGCTCTTTAGAGATATAAATTTCAAAAAGGAAGTCTTTCATAGAGAGGTGACAAAGACAACAATATTAATTAATGTAATATACATATTTGTTTCAGTTTAAATGAAATTCGAATTTAATTTACGGCATTGCCAGGTTTGGCAACAATCAATTTATACTACAAAACTTGTACCTCTTAGGAAGTTAGTAGACATCCAAAACTCCCATATAAACGAACAATTTTCTAAAAACAACATAGAAATAACCATCTCTCAAAACACCTCCTCTCAATTGTGAAGTTTCTTATCCGCGCCTGCTTTCACAACATGTCAATATTGTTTGCTTTTCTTATGATTATGGGGTACTTTTAAATAAATGTCATGCATTAATACCGATGCTCTGTTTTTTTTTTAATTACATGCCCTCTTAAAAACACAAAAAACACACAATGACTCATTGGGCGGGCGACATTCAAATGTCAGTGCGGCTAGTAAACCAATATAGGTATTCGTAATTATTTAGAAAGGGGCAAACTTTTTTAGATTTTTTTTTTGTTTCATTTAAAACAAAACTCTCACTGCTGCGACCACCCACTGTTTGTGATGTCTTTCTTCAGAATGTTTAACCTTAGTTCGAGGGTTCGTGTTCGTGGAATGGAAGCCTATGTCTATGAAAATAAAGGTTATACCTATACATAAGTATTTTCTACTTGTTCTATAGACTATAGGAATAGAAGGTGCTTTAGCTCATATAAAAATGATGAAATTTAATCGCATGGTGCCATACATATGTGTACAATAGTACATGGCATTTAAGTTATGGATATTGGCTTAAAATCTAAATTCAGATTTTTATCGAATCTGACTTTGCGATCATTGAATTATTGTAATTATAGCTATTCTATGTAATGATTTAATTTTTGCAATAATAGGGAGAAGAAAGATTTGGGTCTTGCAATTCGGTAGTTCTGTTTTGTTTTGCGACTATAGATTGTGGATTCACTTTCTTTAATAATATATAAATTTTGTATATGCTTACAAATAATTAAACAGCCCTTAACCTGGGCCACCATTAAATTTAATCAGTGAAATAAGTAATGTGTAATGGAAGGAGTTTAAAAATGAAAACTCCTTTTTCGATTTTGAAGAGTTTAAACATTTTATTTGTTTCCATTTTGAATGTGCTTCGTTAATGTTTTTGAAGTTATAGGTCTAATAAAGGGTTACTCGATTCTTGAAATATTTTTATTAAACAAATACATAAATGTTTTTTAACCTTCCTTTATAATTATTATGATTAAAGAAGACAATACAATATTGTTTAAACTTAATGATAATCGCAGGCACATAAGTTTCCAGTGCGTAAGTCCCAATCAGACTTTTCTCCCATTTGAGTGAAATAAATGTCCTTAATCTATCGGGGTTAACGGCTTGTGGACTTATGCACATACAAATGTATGTATGTACGCTTTTATTTTATTCACGCCTTAGGGGTCGCTGTGGTAGATAAGTAATATGTGCACATCTATACACACTTACTTGTTAGTTATTTAGTACATATTGCAAATGCGTCAAAAAACTCTGGGACCAACATTAAATAAAACGCACGACTGGGTCGCACGAACCTGCTCGTATGTAATAGACTAGGAATTTTAAAAACGAATGTTATTAAAGAAAACTGTTCATAAGGATAACATTAATTTTTTAAATCCTTTTAGTAGTAAGAGATGAAAACAGAATGCTATGCAAATATGAATTTATGCAAGAACAAAAATTATAAGTCGTTGTAGTGGTTCCTTAAAAAATAAGCTTTTACATACAAAATTTTTAAAACATTTTTAAGAAAAAATGTTGGTACGCCAACTTTAATTTTGTATTATTTTACAAATGAGAATTAAAATTCTCGGGACCGTTTTCGAGAAAAATACGGTTTTCGAAAACCATTTTTTTAAATTTGTATGGAGGGTACCGTTATTTTTAAGAAAAATAATTTCTTTTTTCTCACATCTTATAGATTATATTAAGAAACTTTTATTTATCAAGTCTTAAAAGAATCGAGCAAGGGGTTTTCAAAATATTGAGTTTTGAATAAAAATTTTGAATTTTTTTTAAAAATCCAAAAAAAAAATTTTTGAAAATTTGAATATACACAATAATAGGTATTCAGACTGCTGAGGAGCCTTTACATAAAAAAATGATCCGAATCCGTCATACCCTGTTTGAGAAAATCAAAAACCAAAAAATGGTTCCTTGGGGGGTGCCAAAAATAACCATTTTTTGGAAATTTTTTTCAACCATTACCCAGGTTTAACTAAATGAAATTTTCTGATTTTTTTTTATGAAAATCTGTCGAACAGTTTTTGAGAAAAGAAAATATTTATAAAATTTCGAAAAAAATTCGTATGGGAGGCACCCTAATTTTTGGTCTTAAAAGAATTGTGAGACACACTTTTTTGGTCTTCGCTATCATCGTAATGTTAACTTTGATCAAAATCTCGAGTTCGATTTTTTTACGAATGCATAACTTGCCTTATAGTCCCTATAAGTCGCAAGTAAAAAAGTAAAAATTTACTTACACATTTTGTTCTGCTGTCTTCTTTGAAAGTAAGTTAGTCAGCTCTTCAAAAAATAAATTCAATTATCAACGAAAATTCTTTGATAAATTTTGATGACCTTTTTAATTGAAAATAATTTAAAGTTTGATGCGCAGACTAATAGTCAGATCTCTTGAGTATAATCAGAATGAATCCATAGAACTCAATAGAATCTCAAAACTTAGCCATAAATTCCCTTATGACCTTATTGTTGGGACTATAACTGAGGATAGTACGCCTTAGGGAGGTCTTAGGAAGTGGGAAGTCTTGTCTTCTATGACGCCCCTTCAGGGTTTAGCACTGACGTTGATGAATTGAAAAAACGCGTCCTTTGCTGGAATATCTTTCAGAGTAAGATATCTGTGTTTCACGATCCCGAATATCGGCAAAATCATAGCTAAACTGCTTGTCCGTTAGCTCTTCGCGAGAAGACTGGCATCATGATGTGTTGACGAATTGAAATTCATATTGGGCCTTACCAATAATCAAATTTAGAGACGACTTTAATATTTGAGTGAAATGAACCAATATGTAATGAGCTGTATATACCTACATAGTTATCCATTAATGTTACGAACTTAATATTTAAGTGGACTCCAAGTTAAGAACCATTTATCGTACGGAACTTAAAAAATAAAATGTAACATGTATGGTCAGTTATAGGGTGATGGCACCAGTAGTCGGCCACTTAACTTTTTTTTATCTTTGATGAGCGTTTAAAAATCACTTATTTAAGTTTTTGATAGAGTTATCAGTTTTAATGATTAATTGAAATGTGTAGTTCGGGAAATTCTAGACGAATTAAGTATATTTACTACATGAAACAAATTATTTAACTTTATGGAGATGAAAGTGTGATTCTTAAGTAGTCGGCCCTTTCAGTTTCAGTAGTCGGCCGCATAGGTATCTAGTAGTCGGCCTCTATTCGACAATTCATATTTTCATACTATTTGCAATAGTAAAAAGTATCTAAGAAGCATTTTAGCATTTAATAACTATCAAAACACAATTTTAATAGAACAGGAACATGTTCGGCAACAATGACCAGCACTCTTTAGTGATTGTTTCACAACACAAACCCACCTTTCCCAGAACACCCTCAACGCTGGAATTCTTCCTGGCTTCCTCGAACCTAGTACACACTGTTCATGAATTATATGTGTACATTATTGCACAGTGACACGGATCATGAAGCTGTTCAACTGTCGATCAATCTCAACCAACCCGTAAACTTTACAACAGAAGTTCCTGAGAATTTCAGACGGATGGATATTGATAGACTTCACAGGGACATCGAAGACATCTTAACTCTTATACCTTCAGACAGGAATCTTCTGGCTACCCAAATCGATGCAGCGATTGTCAATTTTAACATGCCTTATCTAATGTCTTGGACAAGCAAAAACAGTCTAGAACGTCAAAGGATAGGTACCAGCACCTTCCCGAGTACTTTCAGAGTCTTTATGCTCACTGCCAGCTTCTAAGAAAACAATCCAAGGCGAAACGCACCTTAAATTCAATCACTCCACTTAAACCGAAATAATTTTCATATCTTCATTGGTATAAGAAAACATCTCTAGCGGATCCATCAAAGTGAACTGAATACAACCAACAGAAATTTACAGATAGTTTGTAATGAGCTACCGCAAGCCAACATCATGTTCCGGAACTCTATTCAATACCACAATAATATCCAATACCAGAAAAGATTGCAAATCAGGACGTGATGCTTTTAAAACATCAATAGGATCCATAGGAAAACAGCCATAAATACAGGAAACCATCATCAGCAGTGATACTGAAGCTACCTCTCCCCCAAACAAGGTGGAAGCGTTAGCCGACTACTTTGAAGGAAACTTCACTCCGTATCCACCTACTGACTCAACTTTATTACACGAAGTTGAGGCAACAGTTCAACAAACACTTCGAACGATCAATTTTAATATCATCAATCCAGCAAATGATTCCACCGATGTTTCAAATTTATCCAATCTAGAGAAGATGTCGAAATCATCGGTAATTCTAGGCCAAAAAAGTCTAATGGGCCAGATGGTGTCTCCTACTACATCCTGAAAAGGTTGCTCATGCAGTAATCGTAATGACTTTCCTCACAAACAGTTTAAACAGCTGCTTGAATTACTGTTACTTCTCCCAGAAGAGAAAAAAAGCGAAGATTGTTCAAATTCCGAAGGAAGGTGCTTCCAACCTAGTTTCCAAGTACAGGCTGATATCAATATTCTCGAAAACATCAGCAATTTACTGGAAGAAGTAGTCTTCCGAAGACTGAAGAAATTCTGCTGTGAAAATTCCATCATCCCTGATATGCAAATCGGCTTTCGAGAAAATTACTCAACCTCGCAACAATTTGCAGAAATCTGGTCCTGAGACTCCCTGAGGGATCTACTACTAGCAGCAGGAAATATACTGTTAATAACTTAAACTATTAATTCAAGTTTTTTGTCAAGAATTTAATAACACTAGTAAGTTATTTAAGTAAATCTTACATGTGTAATCCTATAGCCTTACATACAAATCGTAATAGGCCGACCTAAGAATACTGGTTGTCTATAGTCGGCCACCCCTTCTCCCTTTACGTTAACAGGCGGCCGACTAATGAAACCATGCAATATTTGTTCAAAGTGTTTGTGGGAATTAAAAGAGAATACAATTTCCCTTTACTTTGCATACTCAGTTGAAAAAAAACTAAATATGAGTAGTTTTCAGTAGTCGGCCGGGGGGGGCCGAGCTAAGAAGAATCGAAAAAAAAATGTCTTCTGAGGCCGGCCCCCCTTGTAGTTAATAACAAAAAAATATTTTTTAAGTTTTTTAGCGAAAATACTCAAATATAAACTATAAACAAATAAAAAATGAACACATGGTGCACCTACCTTCAATATCTTGCCAATTAAACCTGTTTTAAAAACTTACTTCCACTAATTTTTTTTGTTCGAAAAAGCATAAAAACACAACGAACGAAATCTCGACGCAAACTTTTATTTTCTACAAGAAAACCAGCGGCTACAATTAAATGAAATTTTGCACACAGGAAGAAAAACCGTTAGCCTATTAGAAAATATTTTTTGCCTGGAAGTTGAACGAAGGCCTTTACTATTACGCTGTACTTTACGACGAAGTGGCCGACTACTGGAGGTGGCCGACCTTAGGTGCCATCACCCTATAGGGTCCATTAAATAATGGTTAATTTTGCGCAAATATCAAAGTCGTCTCTAAATTTGTTTATTGGTAAGGCCCATTGAATATAGTATTGTAATTAGACACTTTTGCAATTTCGTTTAAACTAACTGATTTGTTCTAGTAATAAGAAATGGCATATAAATTGCAACGCGATAAGTTTAATAATATGTTGGCAAGTTTAAAAAACTGGAGCATGCAGTTTTCGAAATATTGAGTAATATCTTTTTTTTTGTAACCCAAACCATATTGGCGCAAAATTTTAGTTGCATTTTAGTACGATGCTAAAGCTGTTTCAGTATGTTACTAAATTAAAACTACGCAAATTTTTATCGAATAGCATCATATCTACTTTCTATCCTTTTATTAAAGATAAAATTATCGAATACCTTTTTTTATTTTTTTCTTATATTGTGCTATTTACAAAAGGCAATCCTGCAATCTCCCAAATGCAGTAAATTTCTGGTCATTTGTGAAGAACGTAATAAAAATTTACTTTATTTTCGGTGACAACGTTCATCTACAATGGTAACCCGATAACTAGCTCTTTAGATAAGTCAAATATATTTCCGCTCATTTTGCTACTAGCTCTATGTTGCCTCATAGCAACATTCCCCCTCTGAACCTAAATCACAATGGGACATGTTTATTTCAGCCCTCATTCAGTTGCAGGAGCCATTCGAGATCTTGATATAAACAAATCCGCTGGTCCTGATGGTATATCCCCCATTTTTCGGAAGAGATCTCCTTCATCGCTGGTGCAACCATTGCGTAAGCTATTCCTACGCTCCTACTATTCTGGAATCTTCCCTAGAAGATGGAAAACAGCATTTGTCCAGCCTGTTCCTAAAAAAGGCGGCCCTTCCTCCCCCTCTCCTATGAAAAATGCGTGCATTTGGTATCAACGAAACCTTTATTCTTTGGATTAGAAATTACCTTCTAGATCGTTCAATACATGTTGTATTGGACACTTTTAAGTCTGATCTTCATAAAATACACGTGTTCCCCAGGGCTCCGTTTTGTGTCTGAATCTCTTCCTCTCTTGTCTAACACTTCTAATCCACTTCATTGTTTTGCCGATGACACTACTCTCAATTTCCCATACTCGTTCTCAAATTCATGTCCATCTCCTTCGCAAGTTGAATTGCAACGATATTGTATGATTAGCTCATTAAACTCCGATCTTTACAGCATTGTTAAATAGGGTATAAGATGATGCTTCGAAAACTCAATGCTGTCTATTGTCGTTAAAGCAAAATGTACCCTCTATGCTATTGTCCTGGAATGGCAGTTGCATCGAAGAAACCGAAAAGCTTTCTGTACTCGGTATGTGTGTCAACGACGATATTCGTTGGAATGACCACATTCTCGAGACCGCCAAAAATGCTGCTTTATGCTTAAGATTAATATATCGATGTAAGAAATTTGTCACCCCTTCTGATCTGGCTACCATTTATGAGGCGTTTACACGTCCAAAACTCGAGTATAACTCACATCTTTGAGCAGGTGCAGCACAAATTTATCTCCACTTATTAGATAGAATCCAGAACAGAGCGTTAACACTGATAGAAATCATGGATTCATTCCCATCTCCTGAACATCACCGTCAGAATGTTTCATGTATTTTCTTGTTTTATCGCTTCTTTCACAAGCAATGCTCACTCGAAGTAGCCAGTTGCATTCCTCCCCTCCATCAGTTTAACCGTGTTACCTGCTTCGCTAGGAATGCTCATCAGCTCACCCTAACTTTGGTCGTACCGTCAAATGTAAAGATTCGATTTTTAGTCGCGCAACACGATTATGGAATAATTTACCCGACACGGTTTTCCCTTGCCATATCAATTTGCAAACATTGAAAACCAATGTTCATCGGCACCTCCCCCCCCCCCCCCCCCGCCCTCCCTAATTTTCCCATCACCCGTCCTGTGTTTAACATCATAAGTGTCTTTTAACATACACCCTTGAGCGCGTGAGAATTATAAAAACAAAAAAGAAAAAAAACGTTCGTGCGACCCAGTCGGGAATTTTATTTCTTCTATTTATCATGTCTTGAACGTTGACTACCTAAAAAGCAATAATCACACTCATTTCAAACTTATTTTGTAGCTTTCAATCATCGCCCTATTTAGCACTGAAAACCACAAATTTTTACCACAGTTGTTGGCCAACAAAACGTCTGGGATCGATCTGATTTATTTAAAAATTGAATTCTATTCGGTATCCTCCACATAAATTCAGCACTGAAAACTTTGAGTTTTTACTAGAGTTAGTTTGTGGTCAACAAATTGTTTCGGATCGATATGGAAAATCCTCTATTCATCAGCACACCTCAAATTTAATCGCCAAATTTCAAAGAAATTATTTTCTAATTATCTTTACACCAAGTCAATGTGTAAAAAAAATCTTGATCAAAAATCCAACGAGGGCGAAATAAATATTAATCGCTGTTGTATTTTCATCCCCTTCCTGAAAAAAGACTAGAAGGAAGAAAACACTCTTTCAAAAACTCATATGCCTTCGCCAGAAAAAATCCGATTGTTATCTCCTCCCATTACTCCTTGAACTATTTTCTGTTTTTTTTTTTTATTATTATTAAAAAAAAGTTATTGCTCTCTTCTCGCCTCTTTGAAATCAGAGATTAATATCAGGGATGATTGTCATTGTATATACTTACACTTTTTATGATGATGATGATGATGAAGAAGATGTCATAATCAACATGTCGAACGGCATGCGTCGCAACGTGTGTGTACTTTTAATTTGTCCTTCTGCTGCTCCTGCTGATGTTATATGAAACTACGATTTAATATTGTGATGAAGTCCTTACAGAGATGAAATCAAAGTGATAAACAAAATTATCACAAAATACTCCGTGGGGAAAGATTTAATCAGTGAGATAGTAGAAAAAGGGGGTAAGGCAAGAAAAGAAAACGTTAAGTTTTAAAATACGTTTCTATTTATTTTGTTTTGTTTTTCTTTTATTATTTTTTAGTAGAATTATTCTTAGTTTTTTTTTTTTTTAGTTTAAGTGCTCTTACATAGTTTTGTCCTTTTCTTTTTTAAATACACATTTTTAATTTATTTTTAAATTTAAAATACATTAGTTTATTATTTAACTAAAGTTAAAAATTAAATTAGTTATGGCAATTTTTGTTTTGTATAGTTATCTATTTTTAATTTCTTGAATAGTTTCCAAAAAATTTGATGTTTTTTTTTTATTTTGTGATTTTTTTAGTTTAATTTATTTTATTAATTTATGCTTTACTGGAATTCTGGTGGTTTTATGGATTTAAATATAATATAAAGATTTTACTGCAGTTTTTTTTTGTTAAGTACAACAATTACATTAATACAAATAATTTATTTTCTACTTTTTATATTTAATACATTTCGTATCCAAAATTTGATAAAATATTCTTTTATTTTATTTGTTCTCAAAATTGCATCATTTTTCTATACAAAAATTACACTGACTTATGTTTTTGCTTTTAAATTTATGTTTAAAATAATTATAAGTAATTTTTAATTTAATTTAATTTAATTTTTTAGTTTAATTTAAATATTAAATACTCTTTGAGCTTTGATTTTGTATTCTTTATTATTTATAAATATTTCTTTATTATATTAGATTTTATAAAACAAATAAATAGTCCGAGAAGGAAAAGGAAACCGTTTCTTTTATGCATATTAATGGCTTCATTATATATATATAACTATATATATATATTTAAGGTACAAATTAAACAGTTGTTTTTATTTTAAATAATACAGCACTCCCCGCTTAAT
Source organism: Chrysotoxum bicinctum (assembly GCA_911387755.1). NCBI lineage: Eukaryota > Metazoa > Arthropoda > Insecta > Diptera > Syrphidae > Chrysotoxum > Chrysotoxum bicinctum. The sequence goes on along the minus strand of OU426991.1, from coordinate 9,242,413 downwards.
TGGCCCGTATATTTTGTCTGATTTTCCCACCAACTATCCGAAAATTAAGTTGTATTCAATCTATAAAAAATATTAGTAATGATACTATCATCGGTTTTTGTTACTCGGTAGGTAACAGTAATAAATTACTTAATATTAAGAAACCAAAAAAAAATTAGCAGGTTCAATGCGGAGAATAGTTGAATGAACTCAATTGTACATAATATGTAATCAGTAATCAGCCTATCATTGACCGAACAATTTTCTATCAAGCGGCAAGTCAACTAAACGGGACTCAAATAACCGTTTTATTTAGTTAGTTTTTACGTCTTGAAATATAGCGTAGAATTCGATCACCCTTTTCTAATTTGATCAAGCGAAAAAATCAACTAAGAGATTGGCAAGTAAGCAGGGAATACTGTTTTCATTTTTATATATATAGAGTACTTTTAACATTATGAATATTTTATTTTTGAAATTAGATAATTGGATGAGTATGTTCTATTTAAATATATACTTAAGTAATATATTTTCAACCAATTATTTGCGATATGTACATCCTTTTTTTACGTATAATGAAATCATAATAAATAAATAAGAAAATGAAAAAATATTTTATTTATATAAAAACCCACATTCCCTTATTTATTATTAAATTTCTTATACAAAATACAACATACAGTAAAATAAACAAAAAAATATTTTGTGCAAATTTGTCGTTAGCACCAAAGTAGGTATACAATGAAAATCAACAAAAATATTAAATTATTTATTGGAAAAATATTGTAATTATTTTTTTTTTTTAAATATTTGTGCCATTTTACATTAAAACTTGCACAACCACGTTTATAAAAATACATTTTTGACATTTAAATTCGATAAAATTTAAAAAAAATGGGCGGGAGCTTGTTGGTGAAGATGGTGGTCTTAAACCCACGGTGAATAGAAACATGAGGCAAAGAATTGTTTACCTGAGCTGCTGTTGTTGTTATTATTTCCCGAAGAGTACGGACTTGATTGAACAACCGAACCTGCCCCAGCCATTTGATAACCTTGATGTGGACTACATGGTGAGTGACGGGCGTCGCTGGGAGCTGTTGGCGGTGGAGGTGGTGGTGGCCCGTAGCCACTGAGGCCCAGTGAGTCATAGGCTGCTGCAGCTGCAGCTGCTGCCGCAGCAGCGGGATGTGAATGTGTTGGTGTGGAAGGATGTGAGAGTGGTGGTGGTGGAATTCCGGAGTTGGGAGTAGAGGAACCACCACCACCGCTGCCAGAAACACCACCTCCTCCACTACTGCCACCAGTGGAATTATGGGTTGAAAATGAACCTCCAACAGGTGGTGGGATAGGTCCACGCAATGACATATGACATTGGTAGAGTGACGGTGGAGTGAGATCACGCTGGTGCTGCTGCAAGCAACTCGTGGCTGATGCTGCTGAAATACCCGATGGGACGATACCTATGTTTGGTGATGAGGGCATGGATGTGATTGATGGATGTGTAAACGAGGACATCGATGTCATTGGACTGAAATTAACAAAGAATAAAAAGAAAGAAAAAGAATGAGTTCACGGGCCAGAAACACATAATCCCCCCCCCCCTCTACAAAAATAAATAATGAAAAACCCACCTGTAGGAATCACTCATTGGCATTGGAGGATGATGAACTGTTGAATACATGGCACCCATTGTACTGCTGAATCCACTATTCAAATTCAAGCGCGGTGACAGAGATTGCACAGCAGATGACGTAAGATGATGCGAATTACCTAAGCCCAAACTCGAAGCGAGCAGACCTCTACCACTCTGCGATTGATGATGATGGTGCATGTGATGATGATCGGATGATGTTGGTGTGCCGCCATTATTCAATGATGGTGGTGAAGTGAGATCTGTCATTGAAGTGATGGCTGCATTACGACCAAGTGAGTAGAGTTGGAATGCTTGATGACTATTAGTTGTAAACTTACCACCTCCACCGCCCCCTGATGCTGTTGGATTGTTATTGATGGATAACCCGCCAACACCACCACTGCCATTACTGCCACTTTCACCACTGCTGCCCAGAGCATTGCCTCCAGGTGTTGATGAGGCCGATGAAGTTGTTGTTGTATTATTAGGAGTTCGACGTTGGTTTCGAAGTTTTTCCTCACGACGCCATTTGGCACGTCGATTCGAAAACCAAACTTGGATGCGTGCCTCGGGTAGACCAATTTTTGCAGCTAGTCGTTCACGAGCAAAAACATCTGGATAGTGGGTTCGTTCAAATTCTAAAATGTTGAACAAAAAAAGTTTTATGAATATTTAAAAATATAACTTTTAGTGAAGTAAAAACCTTTTTCTAAACTGTCAATTTGATCGTTGGTAAATGACGTACGATTTCGCTGTAATTTTCGCTTCAAAATAAGTCGAGCTTGATCATCATCGTTGGCACCTAAATTTGAACCTGCATTCGAATTATCACCTTCACCCGAACCAGTTTCATCCGAATGGTGACCATCGAGTTCTTGAAAAGAAAATCATTCAGTCAAAGGTATATATTTATTTTTTTTTTTTTATTTATTTAAAAATTGTGTGAATTAAATTTGTAAAAATTCTACGTTCAGTACTTTTTTCAGAATTAAAAATTCTGCTTTCAGAATAACTAAAGCAGTAAATGTTCCTTAAATTTTAAATGGGTAGGAATTCCATTAAAATTAAGGTGTGATAAATTCTATGTGTTTCCACCAAACCGAAATCTGAAATGTTGAGATTTCTTTAAAATCTTCATGAAGTCTTATTCCATGAATTTGAAATATCAAAAGATCTCAGCAGAATACTCGGATTACGGTTTGGTGTGAACTTAGTATGGACTCCACCTTAAAAACTGAAACAGATCTCCAGTGAAAGTAAAATAAATTCATATGGGGAGCAGATTCCCGTGACTTTACTTCCCGGCTCTGAGCCAAAACCAACATGGCTTATGTTCATCGGCAAAGAAAACCCTGTGCTTAGATTAGAATACAGTTCAAAATATGTATGAAAAAGTCACTCTTCAAGTTTAAAGATTGTTTCCCTCAAACCTTGAATCGGCGGCCGCGGCGGTGCTGCTATAAAAGCTCATAACTTAAAAGGTAATATACGCAATCACAAGAAAGACCCAAATATTCGTTGACATACTTATCTGCTAAAAATCTTAAGGTTGGTTCCCTTTGGGTATTTTACCAATTCAAAAAAAGTCTCTTCTGGCATTGACAAGACAGGGTTATTGTTTCAAAAAAAAATGAAGAAAATCTTGTTTAAAAACAGAACAGTTTCGTTACGCATTTTAAAAATTTGTTAATACTAGTAAAACTAAGGAGAAAGAAATGTATAATATTTAATTAGTTTAATTGGCTCGGTCACCAATTTGAAATGCACTGGACAACTAAAACTTGCGAAATTGTCTCACTGCCGAAAGCTTTTAGATCCGAGAACCAAAGTAAGAACCTAAGTGAGTTTTTCAAAATCCACAATATTATATAATATTATATTAGGACCTTACCCTGGAAAAAAAAAACATATTTAAGACTGTGTTTTACAATATTAAAAAAAAATATATATATACCATACTATGGCAAGGTTTGTATTCCTAAAATAATCGAATTGGACTGCGACCAATAATAATTATATTTAAAGATATAATTTTCCCTGTGAAATGATTTTTCCTTTTTTTAAGAATAAAAGTAATGGTATACTTGTCATACAACTTGGCCAAATTCCTAAACGCAAGATTTGCAAAGCAAAACACCTGCAAAACAGATATAGCAAATCAGAATATGCATATGTATGTAAGAGAATTGCGCAAGAAATGTTTGACATTTGCACAAATGCCTCTGCTTTTGTGCAAGAAAGTAGCATCGATCGTATTTTGGGACACTCTGCTTAGCAGAGACTTTTGTGTTTGCATTTTGGAACAGTTTGCTAAGCAGAATTTGCGCAAGATATGCGTTTAGGAATTTGCCCCTTGTCTTCTCAAAAACAGTTCTACAATAACTGTACCTACCATAGAACCATTTTTTGTTTTCGATTTGTCAAAAGCGGTACATCTGATTTTGCTAAATTGTTTTATTGTAGAGCTCCTAAAAATTTTAAATAATATTATTATTAAAATATAAAATCTTTTTTTTTCATTTTCAAAAATGTTAAAAAATGATTTTCCAAAATTCTAGAATTGTTTCTGTTCCGCTTAAATTTAACGCTTTACAATTCGATAAAAACAAATTGAAATTAAAGTATTTGTGACAGCACCATACCAAAGACCCGTTTTTCTTAATTTTCATAACGGATTTTACTGATTTTTTTTAAATAAAGAAGCTTCTAAAAAGTTTAAAAAACATTGCATATCAAAACAAAAAAATATCTCTTTTTCTCATTTTTATAAATGATCTTTTTTCCGAAACTACTAATCCACTTAACTGTTTTGCTGATGACAGCACCCTCAGCTTTTCATATTCATATCCTGATTCAATTCCTAGTTCTTTTAATGTGGAATTGGAACGGCAAAATATGTTGAGCTCATTAAATTCCGATCTAAATAGCATCGTTACTCGTAAATGCGGTATTAAAAATCGTGTTGAATTTAATGCTTCTAAAACTCAGAGCTGGATGGCGATTGCATCGTAGAAACTGAAAAGCTATCAATTCTTGGTATGTGTATTACTGACCACCTTTTGTGGAATGACATATTGGATATTGCTAAAAATGCGGCCAAATGCTTAGGTTTCCTGAGACGATGTAAAAACTTTTTCTCCCCTTCTGATCTGGCCACAATTTATAAGGCTTATATACGTTCTAATCTAGAATAAAATTCTCATATCTGGTCTGCTGCATCGAAAACATCTTTGCACTTAGTAGACAGAATCCAGAATAGAGCTTTGAGACTGATAGGTGACAGAGCAATTTCCGAAACAATTGTTTCGTTGGAACATCGTCAAATCACTGTTTTATCGTTGCTTCTTTAAACAATGTTCTATCGAAATAGCGAGTTGCATAACCCCCCCAATTTCACCATAATACTCGTGCCGCAGGGAATGCTCATCAATATTCCCTTGAGCCAAACTTTGGACGTACAGTTAAGTACAGAGATCAGAGATTCTTTCTTTTGCCGTACGACCCGAATGTGGAATTCCTTAACCGACTCTGTTTTTCCTCCCCATTTCAATGTCCAGACATTTAAGTGTTAAACCAACATTTAAAGGGTATTCATAATCCCTTAAGGGCGCGTTAATTATAAAAAAAATAAAACTTTAAACTGGTGTACCAAACTTTTTTTAAGGTGTTTTAGAAATTGGAAGGATGTGTCATCTCTTATGTCGGTATGCGACTGTTTTGGCCGTATTCCAAGTGACGTGGACGGTCTATCTATTGGTTTGTGGTACCGCTTCAATCAGTTTATTGGAACGTCTTGGGCGTTGATGAACGGCATGTCGACGATCTCCCACTATTCCCTGTCAAAAAAATTTGACACGGAGCGACGAATCAGACAGTGCCTGTTGAGTTATGAGATATGCACGTTGAGTTAATTCAACTGAACGACTATTTTTAATGTACAGCGTCACTTTTTCGACGAGATGATTCGGTGTGAAGCGATTCATGACTTAAATTGTATTGAATTGACGTCTTAAAGACATGTCACCTCAAGTCAATTGGTGTATAATTGCCAAAGATATTTAATTCTTACGTAAAAGCTGCCGCAAACATTATATAAAAACTAATATTTATATTTAACACTAAAAAGATGTATGGCATTTTGTCTTTAGCTCCAGTTCTTGGAGTTTTCTTGAGCGAATTCAAAAATCAATTGCATGCTTATGAACATTTTTCTCTTAAAGTATTTATTACTTAAATTCTAAGTACCTATAAGAACATTTTTGTGCGACCCAGGCATGTATTTTATTTTTTAAGTAGAGTGGAATTTCTATTAAAAGCGAACGCCTTAAATTTCACAAAAAATCCAGAACAAAAATTACCTTACCTATGTATAAATATTCCAACAACTTCTAGCTTGAATCAAAGCGAAAACAATTTTATTTTGTCCTTTTAAAAATATTATATGGAAGGAGCCAGCGCAACACAGCCAGGGTGGACTGCTACAGCTACCTACTACGTACTTCTCGTGTGCGACGAAAAGGACAAACGATGATTATGAAGGCAACAACCAAGATGAACACAGAAGGCGGAAAAGTTATTCAAGTAGAAACTTGTGATAAGAAAATGATATAAAAGTTTGTCATTTTTTGTATCTTTCATTTATGTTTGTTAAAGAGTTTATTTTCGTTTAAGTTAAAATTTTGCTTTATTTCTCTGAAGTACGAGTATATACAATGTATGTTATCCAAAGATAAGTATGAAAAGGTTGGACGAAAAGGGTATTAAGATAAACTTTTAACCTTTAGCTAGGTAAGACATTTTGTGAGATTATTTTTGAAGTGAACGTTTTAAAGCAGGCTTTGAGATTGGGAGTGCATATAGAAAAGACAGACCAAGACGGGCGTACCGTCACATGCTTGAAGTGAAGTCACACCATATATATTAAATTTTAAAATATAAAATAATTACTTTTCCTAAGGGTGGCGCGAAGAAAAAATCAATAACTTTTTCGATATTAGAAATTCTAAAGTTGATGAGAAATTTCTCTTTACAGTCTTCGACGTACATATATATGTAAGCTTTATCTTACCTCGTACTTTCAGAGTTACTTTTGTAAACAACAGTGAAAAACGATCAAGGATTAGATAATAATTTCTTAGGATAATTTCAGGGCTAATATTCCTATAACCTGTTTTATAGTATCTACAATGTCAATTCGAATTGTCGAAATTCTCAATTCATTCAACAATTCGGAGAACAAAAATGAAAAATTGATTTTCATTTTGAAATATGTATGTATCGGGACTCCCAGTAGTAGTAAATTTGGAGAGGATTTAAAAGGAGTCTACCGAGCTTAATTTTTGTCACGATATCTGCTTCAAGGTAGATTGCGTACAGTTCATGATTGTACCGTCTCCGGAATCGTCCTTTCTCACATATGAGGCCAACAATTCTCCTTAAGACTTTTCTCTCGAACGCAGCTAAGAGGTCGGAGTGCCTTTTGTTAAGCACCCAAGTCTCGGATCCATTTGTGAGTACTGGCAGGACCATGGTATGGTCCTGTACAGCAGCAGTTTTGAAGTTATGTTGAGATTTCTGGATTTGAAGAGCTTTGACAGACTATAGTAGGCTCTGTTGGATTTGAGAAGCCGCCCGCGTATTTCTTCTTCTATATTGTTATCGGCTGCTACTATTGACCCAAGGTATTTAAAGGATTGCACCACTTCAAATTCGTGCTCCGCTACCTTGATTGTTTGACAAACTGTTCCTCTCGCATTCGACGCCATCATGTACAGTGTTTTACCTTCATTAATGTGCAGCCCCAGATATTGTGCCGCCTGCTCGATCTGGATCAAGGAATCGTGTACAGCTTGTTCGGTTCTTCCGATGATGTCGATGTCGTCTGCGTAAGCCAGTAACTGGCTGGACCTGTTGACGATGGTCCCCCTTGTTGCCGTGCCAGAGTCACGGATTGTTTTCTCCAACGCCAGGTTGAAGAGGAGGCAGGCCAAACCGTCCTCTTGTCGGAGTCCATTAAAGATGTTGATTGGTCTGGATAGCAATCCGGCTATTTTTACTTGGCTTGTTCCGTTGGTCATGGTCAACCTACATAGTCATGTCAATTCATTTGGGATGCCGAATTCTCTCATGGCTTTGTAAAGTTCTACCCTGGCTATGCCATAATAGGCGGCCTTAAAGTCTATAAACAGATGGTATGTTGGTTTGTTAAATTCTAGACATTTTTTTCATCGCCTGCCTATGGGTAAAGATCTGATCAGTTGTTGATTTGCCTGGAATGAAACCACACTGATATTGTCCGATGACGGTTTTAGCGTATGGGGTTATCCGGCCTTGTACGATAGAGGAGAGTATCTTATAGGCGGTACTCAACAACGTGATACATCTGCACGTTGTGACATCTCCCTTCTAATGTATGGGGCATATTATACCTTTTCGCCAGTCTTCTTCCATTTCTTCCTGCTCCCATACGTGCACTATAATATCATGAATTGCTTGACGTAAAGCTGGCCCGCTGTGATGAAATAATTCGGGTTAACACTGATTGGCATTAATTACGGTTGTTTTTTTGTTTTTTTTTTTTTTGTTTTTTTTTGTATAATTCACACGCACTCAAGGGTATGTTAACAGTCCCTTACAATGAGGGGAGAGAGGCGGTGTCAATGAACATTGGTTTTGAATGTTTGCAAAATTGATATGGCAAAGAAAAGCCTTGCTGGGTAAGTTATTCTATAATCATGTTGTGCGAGTAAAAAACGAATCTCTGTATTTGACCGTACGACCAAAATCAGAGTGAACTAAATATCATTCCTAGCGACACGCGGGTATCACGGTTAAACTGATGAAGGGGAGGAATGCAACTGGCTACTTCGAGTGAGCACTGCTTGTGAAAGAGGCGATAAAACAAGAAAATACATGTTCAAGAGATAGGAAATAATCCATGAGAGCTCTGTTTCCTACCAGTGTTGACGCTCTGTTCTGGATTCTATCTAATAAGAGGAGAGAAATTTGTGCTGCACCTGCCCAAACATGTGAGTTATATTCGAGTTTTGGACGTATGAAAGCCTCATAAGGACAAGGACAATGGCAATGGGTACATTTTGCTTTAACGACAGTAGACAGCATTGAGTTTTCGAAGCATCCAATTCCACACCAATTTTATACCCTGTTTAACAATGCTGTAAAGATCGAAATTTAATAAGCTAATCATACAATACCGTTGCAATTCCACTTCCGAAGGAGATGGACATGCATTTGAGAACGAGTATGAGAAACTGAGAGTATAGAGTCGTCGGAAAAACAAGGAAGTGGATTAGAAGTTTCAGACAAGAGATAATTTATAAAAATGAGGAAGAGAGACGGAGACAAAATGGAGCCTTGAGGAACACCAGCATTTATTTTGTGAAGATCAGACTACAAACCGACCAATAATTTTTAATCCAAAGAATAAGGGTTTCGTTGATACTAAACGCTAGCATTTTTGATAAGAGAGCCTAGTGCCAAAATGTAACAAAATCCTTAGAAATATTAAGTGCAATAATCTTACTTTCTCCAAGAATTTGTAAAGATCTGTTACACTCTTCGGTGAAATATGACGTCATGCTCAAGTAGAGGCTATTCCACTTGAACAATTTTTATAAAAATATGCGATGCTCGAGAGATTGGAATATTTTTCGTATAGTTCTATTACCTTTAACTTTTAAAGATCTTCTTCGGATTCTAACCAGGGGAGTGCGGGTTCCGATTTTACGACAAAAGACAGCATTGAGTTTTTGGAGTATTAAATTCTACGTTTTGAAAATGCTAACGAGATCAGCATTATATCAGCATCATCATAGGCTCCCCTTCTTAATTTTCATCCGAAGAACAAGGACGCGCATTTGGAAACTAAAATGAGAAGCTGAGACTACTGTCGTCAGCAAAACAATTTATTGAATTGCAGTAATCAAAAGCCTTCTTTCTGATATATATTTAAGGAGATTCAATTTATGTAACAACTTAAATGTTAATTGACAACAGAATGTGAAGCTTCAGGAAAGATCCTCTGAATTTGCAGCATTATATAATTTGGACTGGTATAGAGACTGAAGAGTGTTCCAGTCTGCGCGAAATTGAAATAAAAAATTGCTTGATGCCTTAATGAACCGATTTTCATTGTAAGAAGGTAGTTTTGACAAAATAGTCTTGAATTTGTCAGCTTATATTTCCGGTCTCAACCCAATTGAAAACCTTCGGAATGACTTTCAAAAATAGAAGATAAATATCCCAAAACTTTAATGAATTTATATTAAAACATTTAAACTGCTTGGTATATCCTACACCAATAGAAAGCTGCAGAAAATGTCAGGAACAACTAACTTTACATACATTAGCATGTAATCAACACTAAAACGGGAACAAACTTTTACATTAACTAAATTCTGAATCTAAACTAAGTTCAATTCCTGGAAAAGATTTTCCATTTAAATATATAACACAATAAGCACAGAACGTTGGTTAAAATCGAAAGAACTATTTTCTTAGTTGTCATCAACAATGGCGTAGATCTGTGGAGACAATTAATTCAGAACAACGATATTAATTTATTCGTCCCAAGTTCATGGCTCCATGTGCAGATACCTTCCTTTCTCTCTCTTTGAAAAGCATAATAACAAAAACAATGACAATTACCTCCCGTTCTGTGATCTAACCTTACTCTGTATACACTCACCACAACTACTTTTCATAACATCCATAGCGGCGCAAAATTATCGCAAGTTGACAAAAACAGATTAAGTAAACCTTAACCACATTGAAGAACATCAAACTTCAACTACCACGTCATTGTTACCCTATGAAATAAACCCTAAAGGATATTTACAGATGAAATTCCATTTGATCCTATCATCAGCGGTATTACAGTGGGAAAAATATTTCTAAGAGTGAGAACTAAATCAATAAAACACAAATGAAATGTATTTTATTCGATAACTTTGGTGTGAGGTTATAAATAAGTTAAGTGAAAGCTATTGGTTTATTAATACTTGAACTCAGTTAACAGAAACTCTGAAAAGTCAAAGAAACATCTACTACAAAAATGATTTAGATTTTTTTAAGATGTTTGTGAATTTTCAGCGAAAAATCTGAAACGCATTCAAAATAAATGATAACGTTATTGATACGCTGTAGAGTCAAAATCGATTCAATTATTTAAAAAATTAAAAAAAAAATGATTCAATGAAATTTCGTTAATTACTTAAATTTGTATAGCTGGATATGCGAGGCACTCTTAACTTAGTCCACATTCAATTTTCTTTTGTTTATTTCATTAAATTGATATTTTTCCAACTCTGTGGTTGATATACCCCAGTGTGACATCATTTAGATTCACTGGAATTAAAAGGATCTAAGAGCATCGACAACGTGACTTGACAGCAACAGCAGAAACAGGAGCATCTTTAATTTCTATCCATGTCATTCCATTCCTGTTTAGATACCTATCGCTGACAGATAGCTAATCCGATTTTTTGTTTTGTCTTTTGCTGCTGTTGTAACTCAAAGAGACACAATTTTATCGGGGTTTCCCTTCGCTCCTCTATAAAGTTACTCTCTGTTTCACCCGTTCCACCATATAATCAAATACGAGTTCAGATTAAAATTCAGTTTGGTTTGAAGGTATTGGAAGTTGCAAGAGGGTCTCTGTTCTACCCTGTATGAGATGGGGGATGACAAAAAAAATCACAACCCTTAGGTCAGAAAAGACTCGGTTAATCTAATCTAAAACATTATTATAACCTGTGGAAATCTAATTTCTTAAATAAATAGATACAAAAGAAGATACATTTTACAGGACGTACGATTACAATCGTTTTTGTGTGGCGAATGATTTAGCCCAAAGGGGTTTTTTCACGGTCGACTGTTCCTTAGTTATTGTGATGCTCTGTTCTGTTCATGAACTGTCTAGAATAGTATATAGTCTACAGGCTGTTGATGATGAGGATGACAACCTTGTTTTGTGGGTGTAAAATGCTGTTAATAAAATACACAATAAAAGGGAGCAATGAAGATGTGTGGTTTCAAGATGTGATGGTTATTTATGTATAATTAATGAGGGCGGATAGATTAAGAGGGGATTTTGTTTCCTTAACAATCCCAATGATGAGGTTTAAAGTTTTGAGTTAATGACAGGTGTTAAAGTTCTACATAGTGTATCTGTAAGGTTATAATTACTCGCTATATCACGTCCACTTTGAAAAATGAATAAAATTATTGCCAATCATGTGAACAAGATTTTATTGAACTTATCCATAAACATATGTACATATGGTAGGGTGCAGGCACTGTAGCTGATAGTGAAAAGACATTAAATGCGGATAGAGATGCGTTACTGGTGCTAGATTAAATATGCGTTACTTTTATACTTTAAGTAAATGTATAAATGAACTTAACAATTTACCTGTTTTCAACAATAATTGCAAGTTGTCTATTATAATTAAATAAATATTGCAAGACAGTCCTAAGCCCCACAACAAGTTCGTAATTTATGCGTTAGGAGATACCGAAGTGAAGAAAAACTACTTTTATACTTATGCGTTAGGAGATCTCGAAGAAAGAATTATTATTTTAAAACAATAGTATTGGGCGCTTTTCATATTATGTGTGAACTTAATTTTAACAAACAAAAACTACTTAAAATGATTTGTTATTGGTATACATAATTGGTTCTTCTTCAATCGAGCTGCGATAAAGCACACTATGGGACTTAAGCTATAGAAGCAAGTACATCTGGAACTCGAGTTGCCAATTCCGTTATTTTTAAAAAAAATTGTTAAACTTCTTAATACAAAAAAATCTAAATTATACATCTAATTCCAATCCAAATGTGAATATTTGGTATCCTCTAAAAAATGAAAAGAATAGGTACATATATCTACTTTCTTCACACTGAAAATAAAAATCGTCATAAAAATTCTAAAAACCGTTTATTGACTTACTTTTCATTGTCGCAATGAAGTTTTTATTGTCACAATAAACTTTTATTGATTTCAGATTTCCGTAATCAATAAACTTTTTATTGTGACAATTAATTTGAGTTTATTGAATTCGAAATCGGAAAATAATAAGCTATTTAGTACCGCAATAAACTCATACATTGTCCCAATAAACTTTTTAATTGAATTAAGCATTAAAAATCGTTTATTGTGACGATAAATAGGTTATTACAATTTAATATTATTTTCTAAGCCCCAGTTGTAATTTTATATATAATTAACAGTTTCTTTCCATAATAAACGAGTTCAAAATTTGAATCGATTTCTTTTTGCATAAAATAATTGACCAATATTAACAATTTCCAAAATCTAATCTACCTAATTGTATTTGGTTTCTTATTCTATTTAACTTTTATTTGAAAGATCTGATCTTGAAATAAAATGTTTAAAATAAGAAGTTATTTTCTATATTTATTTTTAAGTTCACAAAAAATCCGAATTAGCATTTCAATAAACCTTTTACTGTCGCAATAAACTATTTCTTGATATTTCCATTTTCAAAAACCTTTTATTGTCACAATAAACTTTTAATTGATAATCCAAACTGCCATTTCAAAAAACAGTTAGCTTTCAACTAACCATTTATTGTCACAATAAACCTTTTATTGTCGCAATAAACTAGTTATTGATAATCCAAACTGCCATTTAAAAATACAGTTAACTTTCAACTAACCATTTATTGTCACAATAAACCTTTTATTGTCACAATAAACTATTTATTGATATTTCTATTTCAAAAAACAGTTAACTTTCAATAAACTATTTATTGTCCCAACAAACAGTTTATTGTCGCAATAAACTATTAATTGATAATCCAGACTGCCATATCAAAAAACAGTTAACTTTCAATAAACTATTTATTGTCCCAACAAACAGTTTATTGTCGCAATAAACTATTAATTGATAATCCAGACTGCCATATCAAAAAACAGTTAACTTTCAATAAACTATTTATTGCCCCAACAAACGGTTTATTGTCGCAATAAACTATTAATTGATAATCCAGACTGCCATAGCAAAAAACAGTTAACTTTCAATAAACTATTTATTGTCCCAACAAACAGTTTATTGTCGCAATAAACTGTTTATTGGCGCAATAAACTGTTTCTTGTCGCAATAAACTATTAATTGATAATCCAGATTGCCATATCAAAAAACAGTTAACTTTCAATAAACTATTTATTGTCCCAACAAACAGTTTATTGTCGCAATAAACTGTTTATTGACGCAATAATCTGTTTCTTGTCGCAATAAACTGTTTATTGGCGCAATAAACTTTTTATTGTCGCAAACAACCATTTATTGTCTTAGCTAACCCAAACGCACAATAAGAATTGTGGGACGATTCAGTCTATTCCTTGTTCTTGTCGTGATCGTGTGTTTCGTGAGTAAACGTCATATCTATTAATTTATAACAGAGTATACAAAGTGTTGTGTTAAAAATAAAATAATAAAACAATTAATAAGTTTGTAGTAGAAATATTAAAATATAAAATATAATACATTCAAAAAGTTACAAAAAAATCTTGTGCGAGTGGTTAATTTCAATTCCATATAAGTAAGTATTGCATTTTTCCTTGCACTGAAAAAAAAGCGTTGAACAATAAAATTGATTTCGCTAATTATTGCCGCATTTGAATTTTTTTTGGTCAGAAAATGATTTATTGGGAATATTTTAATGATAATTTCCCATTTTAAAATGGTTGACAAAAAAACACTTAACTTTTAATAAACAAACAATTAATTCGCACAATAAACCATTTATTGCCACAATAAACCATTTATTGTCACAATAAACCATTTATTGTCACAATAAACCATTTATTGTCACAATAAACCATGTATTGTCACAATAAACCATTTATTGTCACAATAAACCATGTATTGTCACAATAAACCATTTATTGTCACAATAAACAATTTATTGTCACAATAAACCATTATTTGCCGCAATAAACTATTTATTGATGCAGATTTAGATCCGATTTTTCCATCTCCAGTTAACTATCTAACAAATAAAAATAAACAAACATTTGTGCATTTTCTATTTTTCAATTTTAACACGTTTGAACACGTTTTTACTAACCCATGTTTGTTTGTTCTATCAGACATTTTTATCTGACGTAAGAAAAGTCGGTCCTTATTGTTTTTAATTTTTTGTTAACTTTTTGTTTTTTTCTTCTTTTTATTTTCATATTGTACGCAAACTACAAGTACAAGTCAAGCTGTTAGAGAAACAATAAAACTCAAAGAGATAATTTTGAAAAATTATAGAAAACTAAATATCGAAAGAATTGACAAGGTGAGTTATTTTATTAATATACATATGTATGTACATATTCGGGGCTATCGTGAATAAAATTTCCCACGGAATTTCTCCCATCTTCTAAAATTGGAAATGTTCACAATTTTTAACTGCTTCTTGTAGTCTCCAATTTGGTTGATCAAAATGACAGTTCCGCTGCCATGGAATATTCATTTTTGATGTCATTACATTATAAGAGAAACTGCGACCATAATTCACGTTTCAAGTAATCGACGATAGGAAAAAATCCGTGAGAAATTTTATTCGCGATAGCACCCATTAACAAATTATACAAAACTCTTATGTGTTACTTGAATGCTGCATTATTTTTAAATTCCGAAAATTGACAGTCTAGATGATTCGTAGATTTTTTTAAGTCAACAGTCTTTCATTCTTTAAATTATTCCTTTTTTCTCTATAATTCTTTCTTAGGATTTTCGATAGATCAGAAGTTCAAAACAATATTGTTTGATCAGTTTTAGGTTCGATACAAAAAACTACAAAATTAAAGTCAAGTTAAGCAAGAAGTCATTTGATTGGTGTTATAGTGCAGTATTTCATTATGAATAAAATCCATCTTGAACTAGGTGGTAGCTATAAATTGGAAAAGGAAATCAATGAACGATTTCCTAGTTAAAAACTGGTAAGCCTTTTTATAAGAAATCAACTCAATTTTATTTAATTTTAATTATATTTTTATTAATAAATTATAATACCTTACAAAGAGGTGAAATAATTTAAAATCTCTTCTTTTCCACTTTTAAATATGAGAAAGTGGTCCTTCGGGAAGTTAACTACGTACATATTCAACAAAATCACATCAGAACTCATTACTTCATATCAGGGTTGCAAAATCTTAAGTCACTTTTTAGCTCAAGCTTGGCTTTAATTCACAAGCTATTGGGTTACTTCTGAATAAAAAAAAAATCAATTCACAAGATAGTTGGTGACATTTGAATTAAAAAAAAATTAAATCAGAAGACTTATGAATTAAAAAGAATTAAAAAGATTAATTCACAACCTGCTACTAAGTGACTTATGATTTTAAAAAAAATAATTCATAACCTAGTTTGTAGTTTGGAAATTATTAACCCTGGATTTTTAACCTTCGTCGAATCGACGAACACCCTTTTTATTTTGTATAATTTCTTTATTACTATTCATCCCTTTTAATTCAATCTTTGTACAACATCAGTTGGTGTTGATCTCTACCAGTGAGCGGATTTATGGTATCCTGTGATCAATTAAAATATTTTTTTTAAAGGTATGTTCGTCGAAACGACGAAGGATAACTTTTGTGTGATTTTTGTATGAACACGTTTTTTGCTTTTTTGTTATTTGGGGTATTTTTTGTTGATTTTTCTTGTGATAGCATATTAAAACCATCCAGGGTTAAGCTTGTTTTGACAATTGGTTATTTAATTATTAATGAAACCAGTTTTCAAGCTTTTGGAGCATTGTGTGTGAGTAACCGATTATGCAGTCCCTATAACTCAATAGAATAAAAAGCAATATCGATAAAATAAAACACACAATTCTCCAAAAGCTTAAAAACTTGTTTCGTTAATAATTAAATAGTTAATGTAGTCAAAACAAGCTTACAAATTTCCAATCTACCAAGTAGCTTAAGAATACATTTTTTTTATTTACAAGTCACTTAATAGGTTGTGAATTATTTTTTTGTTTTAAATCATAAGTCGCTAACTAACTTTTAAATTTAATTTTTTTTTAATTCACAAGTCATCTACAGACTTATGACATGGACTTTTTTAATTCAAAAATTCGCAACCCTGCTTCATATACATTTTTAGGCTCGAAAGTTCAATTTTTTTTAAAACCATACTATTCCACTTGTCGTTCAAAGTTTTGTTCGTTTTGCAAAGTGGAAAAGAAGAGTTTTTTTGTCAAACACAAATTTTTTTTTAAAGCAATATTTTTAAAGTAAATATTCAATATTTTGCAGGAGTACTATAGGTCTGGGAAGAGGGGGAAGATCTACAATAAATATAGCAATTTGAAATTCATTTTAAAAACAATGAATACCCCAACGTCAAGTAAGCCCAGGAGTGGAAAAACTGTGGATGTAGACACAGACACAGAAGTCGAAATGGGTAAGTCTTATTTATTTATTTACCTACATAATATCACTTGTCGATATATTTTTCTTTCAATTCTTTCTTTCGATCAAAGTTGACATTACGATGATACCGAAGACTAACAAAGTGGGTCTCGCAATTCTGTCTGTCTGTCTGTTTGACTACAGCCTTAACGCCGATTTTCTTTAAATGTTTTACCCCCACACATTTTTTAAGACCGTAAATAACGGTACCTGTCATACAATTTTTTTCGAAATTTTATAAATATTTTTTTTTTTTTCAAAAAATGTTCGACATATATTAAAAATAAAGATATATTAAAGATAAAGCTAGATAATGGTTGACAAAAATTTCAGAAAAATGGTCAGTGGGGGTACCCGCCATGGAACTATTTTTTAGTTTCTGATTTTCTTAAAAACTGTACCACCGATTTTGATAATTTTTTTTACGCTAAAGCTCCCCAGTAAGTCAAACAAATTTGTGCATTAAAATTTTCAAAAATATTTTTTTTGATTTTTAAAAACAGTTTTAAAAAACGTTAAAAATGGTTTCCAAAAATAGTATTTTGCTCAAAAAACGGCACGCGCCTAGAATTTTGATAAATTTTTTTTATTAACATTAATTTTTATGATCTTTAATTTAATAAAAAAAAATTGAAATTAAGATATTACAGCTTGTACCTACCATAGAACCATTTTTTCAAATTTTGAATAGCTTATTATCGATATAAGGGATTTTAATGAAATTTTTTATAGATTTGGTTAAAAAAAATAAAAAACATTGCATTTCGAAACTTAAAAAAAAATATAGTTTGAATTTTTGAAAAAAAAAAGAATAATTTTTTGTGGAAAATTCGGTATCTGAAAAACAGCTTAATATTTTTGTTTGGAAATTTAATTTTCATTCGTACAATAATAAAAACAAGTTTTTTCTTGAAAAAGGTTTAAAAAATTTGTATATAAAAGCTTATTTATTTAAAGAAACCACTACCAAGATAAATTCATATTTGCATAGCATTCTGTTTTTGTCTCATACTACGAAAAGAATTTATACTTATTAATTTTATCCTTTTGAACAATTTTCGCTTATAACATTCCTTTGTAAAATTCCTAGTCGATTCCATTTTCGTGCATTTAATTTTTGAAACCTGGGGCCTGTTCCTCATCATCTACAATCTACATCAATTACATCAACGACTCTAAACAATATGTGAGTCCGATTAAACTTCACGAAGTCATTTTTAACCTTCTGAACTAATTTACCATCAATGGGTATTTTCCAATTTCAATCAAGCGAAACTATTGGTTTCTGAAATAGTTGATGTAATTTGATGAGAAACAGGAGCTTGAATATTATTTTTATTAATTTATTTAAAAAAACTAACAAGTACATATTTATGGTTTTCAGTTCCAGAGGAAAATACTGAAACGTGCTATCAAGCACTAAGATTTGACAACCTTAGTTCCGAGGAATTTGATAGGTGCTGGAAAGCGTGTTCCAAATTGAGACTCACGGATATAAAAAACTCTACAACAACATCGGACATTTTTAAGAAATGGCCCCAATACAAAATTCCTTCTTTCTTTCGATTTGTAAGTCAAACTTGAGTAGATGTGTACTTCTTTCAAAAGTTTTTTTTTTCTTAATTTCCTGATGCAAGTTCCAACTTTGGGAACTTCTTAGAATCATTTCATAAAAAGTGCTGGCTTTAAAAATACACTCAATGAATAAATATTTTAATTTGTTTTCTTAAAGGTGGACATGGATTTCGCGTACATGTTTAAAAGCCATAATTCTCTCCTTGATCGATGGGAACAAGTTTTTACTAAGATACGAGAATTTTTAAAAACGGAAGATCGGGTTAAGGAGAAAACAATTAAGGGCGTTCTGGAGAAGATAGCATCCGATAATATTCCAGAAAGTAAGTTCAATATTATGTAGTTATTTTATTTTTGCCTATTAAAAACGAAAATCGTTTATTTCCGTATTAAAAATGACAGGTACTAAAGGAGAATGGGCATAATTTTATGGGTTGCATCACATTGGTGTAACACTTAAAGACCTATGTATATCATATTCATTCTCCTTTATACATCAATGAATATCGAACCCTTTCCACCAAATTATCGTAAGCGACACAAAAAAAATATGAGAAGAAAACAAAATTTTACTTCTGATCCATATAACCACTTATGTCTAAAGTCAGCATTGAATATTTACAGTGCTTTAGCTGCAACATGACAACAGATTTGATGGCTTCAATTGGTACTAACAAAATTCAATAATTTATTTTCTTTCTAAAACATCCCTTACGATAAAATGCAGGAAAAGGGTCGATATAGCGAAATTCGAGATTTGCTTCCATTTATTGACCCGATTTATCTTATCTTTTTCAAAAGTTTATATCTACTATACTAGTTTTATTTAAGTATCTACTGCATAATTTTATAACAAAATTTTATATCCACGTTTTCATTCTTATTTTCAGACTGTCGGGATGCTGCTCTCTTGTGCGCACTTCACGGGTACTTAGTACCCACACATAAGTTCGTGCGAAAAGATCGCAAGGGAATGAAGACATCAATAAAACCAACTATCAAGGACTCGCAGGAATCTTTTATCTTTGTGGCGGGATCAATTCAGGTAGCTGAGGACCACATCCAGTACCTGCAACAAAAAGGAGACAATGTGCAATCCTTCATTATTTTGGTGGGTAAAGATCTTATAAACTTTAGGGAAATCTTTTTATATTTTGATTATCAACTATCTGACAATATTTGTTAATTTTCTTTCTGTCATAAGGGTAAGCATGATTATCAATGACCAAAACTTTTTTTAATTGGGTTATAAAATATCGAATTTCAATTTTTATTAACTATTAATTTATAATTTCCAACCATAATACGGGTGTAGGTTTTTTGGTTAGTGCCACTGTTGTCCTCAACGTGGGATTTGATTCAAGAGTTTTCATTTTTAACTTAAGACTTCCTTTTCCAAATTTTGTAACTTTTTATAAAAAAGGATATAAAGAATGGTTTGTATTCGTTTAAATACATGTATGAAAAGTTTACTTGCTCCAAAGTAATTTAAATTTTTGTCCAGCTTAAAGCCTCTGGTAGCTAATGCTGTTTATCGCTTATATTAAAATGTTCATTTATTTTATATTGTAATAAATAATAATAATAATAAATTATATAGTTTAATAAAATATCTTATAACGTTTAACTAAAATGTTTCATTTTTGAACTTAAAATTCTTAAAAATTTCAGGAAAGGTTGGAAATAAAAAATAAAATGTAAGTATATTTAACATGTACGTATTGCCACAGTAAATTATTTATAGAAATTTTAAAAATATATTAAACATTTTATTTATTTATATATATCAATAATTTAATTATTTATATATATACATATACTTATATTAATAAATAGAAATTTTAATATTTTACTAAAATTTTTATCAATATGTTTTTTGTGGCAATAAACTGAGTTCTATGCGCCAATTGATTAGTTAATTGCGGCAATAAACGAGTTTACTGCGCTAATAAATGAATTTATTACCACAATAAACCGATTATTGTGGCAATAAACAGTCAATTGCGCCAATAAATTGAGTGCATTGCGCTAACTAATGAATTTATTGCGACAATAAACGGTTTATTGTGCCAATAAATTGAGTTAATTGCACCAAGTATTGAGTTTATTGCGCCAATAAATGAGTTAATTGAAACAATAAACGGTTTATTGTGCCAATAAACAGTTCATTGCGCCAAAAAACTGAGTTAATTGCGCCAATTGATGAATTTATTGCGGCAATAAACGAGTTTATTGCGACAATAAACGGTTAATTGTGCCAATAAACTGAGTTAATTGCGACAATAAATGAGTTTATTGCGACAATAAACGGTTAATTGTGCCAATAAACTGAGTTAATTGCGACAATAAACGAGTTTATTGCGACAATAAATGGTTTATTGTGCCAATAAACAGTTCATTGCGCCAATAAACTGAGTTTATTGCGCCAATGGATGAATTTATTGCGACAATAAACGAGTTTATTGCGACAATAAACGGTTAATTGTGCCAATAAACTGAGTTAATTGCGACAATAAACGAGTTTATTGCGACAATAAATGGTTTATTGTGCCAATAAACAGTTCATTGCGCCAATAAACTGAGTTTATTGCGCCAATTGATGAATTTATTGCGGCAATAAACGGTTAATTGTGCCAATAAAATGAGTTAATTGCGACAATAAATGAGTTTATTGCGCCAATAAACTGAGTTTTTTAATTAACCGTTTATAGCAATTAACCATTTATTGCCGCAATAAACAGTTTATTGCGCCAATTAAACTCTTTCAATAAACGTTTTTAAAAATCAATAAACGTTTTTAAAAATCAATAAACGTTTCTTAAAATCAATAAACAGTTTATTGAAAAATTATTGAAAAATGAAATCAATAAACAGCCGTTTATTGTCGCAACAAACTAGTTTATTGGACGAGTTTTAATTAAAAAGTTTATTGTCGCAATAAAATTTTTAATTGATATTATGTACCTTTTTGGTTCAGTGCACTTGGTTTAATTTTAACCTCTTGGCATTATTTAATATGATTGTTAGAACTGGTTTTCATCTTGCAGTTTGAGGGTTTGAGTTAGAAATTTATCTGTTTCTATTCAAATTTCAATATTGTCGGTATTCCAACTGCACATATGTATAACAGAGTTGATTACTCGCTAAAATAAAAATGTCTGCAATAATTTCTGAAATAAAGAAAGAAATAATAAAAATGCTTGTGGAAGGCCAGGGTTTAAGGCAAGTTTCGAGTTTGTCTCTCAAACATAAAAATACATCCTATAACTGATTCTCGTCTTTGATATATTGTTTCGGTTTCGTCATGCTTTGAATCTAGAATTTGCATAGAACCTAAATTGACTATTTCAATTTCATAATTTATAAACATAAATTTGTAGTCTTTTCTTCTGAGACCACGAGAATTTCCATAAAAAAATTAAGTCTTGTCTCAATTTTGTATTGGATGCTTTAAACTACCTCTCGCATCGAATATTCGGATTTCAGAAATAAAAATGTTTAAGGACTAACTCTGGTATTGCATAGATACTAAACATATTCCAGTAGAAAAGAATGCTGTCATGAATACTTTATCAAAAATCAAATGAAACTGCAATGGTGTCCGACAAATTGTAAGGGCACCGGAAAATGTGCAAAAAGCATTTAAAAATAAAATGATCAATATTGTTTCAATTTACACTAACAATAAAATAATCACCCCTATTACAGAATTCGGCGAATGAGCTAAAGTGACAATTTCAATTCATTTCCAAACTTTTGCTATTACTGAATCCGACGAATGAAAGTTGAACGAATGTCGGTACCAATCCCTGCACCACTGACATTTTGTTCAACTTATATGGTATTACAGATTTCGCAATCCATTCGCACTCCATACAATTTCTATTATTTTACATTCGCACCAATTTCGAGACGAATCTGAAGTGAATTTTTGATTAAACAAAAATAAACAATGGAGAGTACAAAAATGTGAAGTGAAGTGAAAAGCTTATCATACTGAATGCTAAAGTGTTTGTTTAACAAATTTTAATAGAAAACGCACAAATAGCAACGCAACCAGAGAGCAAGAAATCTAAAAAAAAAAAAAAAAAAGAGCACACGGTTGGTTTTGAACCGTTCTCCATCTTCGTACTAACCACTCTCAACGATGCTTGATTTCGCTGATCGAAAACGGTACTATTATCACAGACTAGGCCAGTTGAATAAATGTTTGTTGCTGACAGTGTCGATACGAAAGTTCATAAATGATAAGGTAATTTTAGAAATCGACAATGTAGTTCATCCGACGAATTTCATAATTGAGTTTTACAGCGGATGCGAATCCAGTCAACTCACCGGGAGTAAAATTCTGCGAATTCTGTAATAGACATGAATAATTTACGCTTATAAAGCCAAATGCCTTGAGATGAGTTTTAATGTAAAGCTTACATGAAAAACGCCATCCAGAAAAAAAACAGAAAACCGAACTGAGCTTAAAGTTAATAAATATTTTCTGGTTGTTGAGAAACAACTCGGACATATTCATGCAGGACGAAATTATGTTTAATAAAAACAAGCTACTTATATTCAATTCAATTCAATTCAATTAGGCTTTATTCTCACTTAAATCATTTTAAATATTTACAATTTTTCATAAATATACATACTTAGAATTTTAAGTTAAATAATGAGAATTAGGTAGTGGCATCTTTATATTAGGAAACTAATTGAGATAATGCCACATCAATTATTTCGTCAGTAATTTAGCCTGACAACTGTAAAATAAAAGCTGAAGGGTTTTCAATATTCTGTTAAATTCGAATTCGGTGTTTCCAGTTAAAATAAAGGAATGTGTTCAAATTAAATCTGTTCTCTTTTAAGTTTTTTTGTGAGTGTGCCATTTTTCTCCGGTGTGCTTTATACTAAATACTTTTAAATAGGTTCTCCTACTTTGACTTAAGAAAACAATACGAGAAGCTCAAAATGTTTGCTTAGTCAACTTATAAGTCCATGTGAGATTACCGGGACAAAACGCCAATTTTTTCGGACTAAAGACATAAAAAAAGCTATTTTAAATCAATAATTCAACAAGTCCAATAACAGTGCTAAGTCTTCTACTTGGCTGTCTTATTTCAGTTGTATATAGAGTTTGTATTATAAAAACATTCAAAATTCAAGCCAGTATTTACTCTCGTAAGCGAACACCCTTGCCACAACGTCAATACCTGATTAATAAACAACCAATTCCCATCTTCACTTCCATTCGTGATCTAGGTGTTAATTGACTGTCAACTAAGCTTTCGTTAACATATTAGCAGTATTATCAACAGAGCTAATTCCACCTTTGGGTTCGTTAAACGTTGGTAAGGCCAATTCTAGAATATGTCTCCCAGGTCTGATCACCGTTGGGATGACCCATTTCACTTACCTCCTTATGAAAATCGCCTTAAGCTTATAAATGTGCAAGCCTTATACCGACGTGAAGAAACTACTTTTATACTTGTGGCATCAATTGTTCAGCTCTTTATGAAAAAAATACATTGAACTTAAGCCAACATCATTTAAGAACCGTTTCGTTTTCGATCCTAATATCTCCAAATCCTCTACGCGCTCTCCTAACTTAATCCTTAGTCTGTTATGTCCTTATTCAATGGCTCCTTAGTTTTAATTTAGTCTTAAGATTTCAATTGTTGTTCTAGTTTTAAGTATGTCGCTTGCTTGTATTAAGCTTAAAATAATAAAAAGATAAATATTTATGGTCAATTAAAAATAACATTCAAAATAATTCCTAAAATCAAGAGTAGGTGTATAGATAGGTGCCGTGAAATAAGGCCAAATTTCAAAAGTTGGCCTTATTGCACTTTTACAAAGTGAAATTAGGCCAATTTTCAACAGTTGGTCTTATTGCACTTTTACAAAGCGAGGTAAGGCCAGATTGGTCTTATTTCACTTTCAACAGTTGGTTTTATTGCACTTTGACTAAGCGAAATAAGGCCGATTTGCATTCTTATATTTATTTCATTTCATTTATAAGTATTATTTATTCGTATAATACATAATTAATTGTTTATTGGGGGCCGATGTTCTGGGTTTTCTTGAGTAACAGTACCTTGTATGGCCCGCTTCGCGGGTTTTCAAGATTTTAACTCCCTTTTCGGGGCTCACACCCGCTCACGCAACTCCGTTGCTCTCCGTTGCTACAGGCGCCTGCCTGGCGATTGAACATACCCTAAGCGGAGCAACGGAGTTGCGTGAGCGGGTGTGAGCCCCGAAAAGGGAGTTAAAATCCTGAAAACCCGCGAAGCGGGCCACCCAAGGTACTTTTGCTCAAGACAAAACATTTTATGTTTGGCCTTAAGTCACAAACAAATTTGGCCTTTTGTCACTTGGCCTTATGTCACGGCACCGTTAAATACATTCAGTTGCTCTTATTACGCTTTCAAAAAGTGAAATAAGACCACTTTGGTCTTATTTCTGAAAATCATTTGGCCTTAAGTATTTCACTTTATAAAAGTGAAATAAGACCAACTACTGAAAATTGGCCTTATTTCACTTTATCAAAGTGCAATAAGGCCAGTTTTTGAAAGTTGGCCTTATTTCACTTGGCCTTATTTCACGGCACCGTATAGATACATAATATTGAAAGAATCTAGTCAAATGCAAAAATCTCTGTCTACTAGAAAATATTAGAATTATAGATAAACTTATCAATAAGAAAAGGTCTGCGTTAAACTTTGCGGAAACTGAAAGTGGTTCAAGACTTGGCTGATGATAAGAAACCTCTATCAATTGTTTTTCCTTTTTGTTCAGATATTAAAATTAAGTATTAAAAATTCAATTAAAAAGGAAATATTCAGACCTTTTTTGACCTTAACTCAAAAAAAAAATAGGTAGGTACCTACTCAAAAACAATCTCGAATCTCTTTTTTCTAAAAACAAAAAACCTTTCTTAACCCCTGTTGAAATACAAAAGAAAAGGATAAGCTTAAATTTTTGTTATTTACCAAAAAAACTTAACTTAAAGCAAAAGTCAGCCATCCGTAAACAATATCCAGAGGAAGGAGCAGAAATAAAAAAAAAACAATTTCGTGCCATTCGAAGATGTCACGTTTCGGACCAGAATCATTGCCTCCAAATCGAAATCAATTCAGATTTAAAATTCTAAAAATAATTTCACTTCCCCTAGACAACACACTCACAGAACAGAGGCAGACATTTTTTTCTCCCAAAATCTCCATTCTTTATCTTTATATTATTGTTTCTTTCTTATTCTTTAAGAAAGAAGAAAAAAATATTTATTCAGCACGAAATTTGGCAGAAAGGACAAGTGCGTGTGCCGCGATTGAACAAACAAAAATCGTTAATTTCAAAGAACTTAGATCTTTTCCTGGGGGGTTGGAAAAATCTGGCTGTAAGGACTACCGAGCAGAAAAAATTTTTTCTTTATTTAATGTGAAGGGTGGTTCATGCTGCTATACTACGGTATTAGCATTGGTGTGATGGTGGTGATAATCGAGCATTACCCTATAATGTAATTGGACGCAGTGAGCACCAGCACCCTTGGAAACCTTTTCTATACCAAAACAAAATGAGGTGTATTTTACTTAACGCCTAAGTTTAGTGGTCTGAAAAAATGTCATGCAGCTGATGGGGTGGATGATGTTCGCTATTTCACGGTTACTTACAGGACAATTGAAAGAGACTTCCCATCCGTGTGTCAGAATAAAATATTCTATTCCTATAGTGCCATTTAATACGTATTGCCTTCATGATCACATGTGTTAAAATATCAACTAATGATAATGAATAATGAAGAACAGTGTAAGCATTTGAAGATGTCTATAAATAGTTTTGGAATGTTTAAATTATTATTAAGTTTCGGTGTTAAGTTCATTGTAACATTAGGAAGTGCTTTCCAATTGTTCGTTACACTTTTTCGAAACTTTGTACAGGAAATTTTATGATCTACAAAATTTATTTACGAAACTTTTTTGTGAACCTGACCTGGAATATATTCACCAAGGAAACTATAGGGATAAGGTTAAGTCGTTGATTTCAAAGCTTGAGAATACAGCATAGCTTAGCCTTAATTTTGGGTATTATTGCTGAGCTCAGCGCACAAATATTAGAAAAATAAATCTAAATCTAGTGACTAAATACTGTAGATCCTGAGGGCGTGTTTGCGAAACAATTTTTTTCAGGGATCTACTGCCTCCGACGAGGAAGTGACATATCCTCCAAAATATCTCTTGTCATGAAAAATGCTTCTCATGTATTAACTGTTCTGACTCGGCAGACAGTTGAAGGTCCCCTCCATTCCTGTCAATAACTCGCACACAGAAATGGTTGATAGTTGTATGTCCCTAGGTTCAGGTTCTCCATTAGTCTCTTATTTATTTCACCTGAAATGCCGTTTAATAGAATAATTATTTTATATAACATACATATACATAGGT
Source organism: Chrysotoxum bicinctum (assembly GCA_911387755.1). Classification (NCBI taxonomy): domain Eukaryota; kingdom Metazoa; phylum Arthropoda; class Insecta; order Diptera; family Syrphidae; genus Chrysotoxum; species Chrysotoxum bicinctum. Next base: position 9,215,340 of record OU426991.1, on the reverse strand, counting down.
TCGAAGTTCAAACTAAATCTTTCGAAGAATCCAAAAGGCTCTCAACCATATATGAACCAAATTCATTAATCCGTTAAATGATCTAACTCTTTTTTCATAAGAACGCTCCAGTGTCACACTGACGGATTGTACAAAACCAATAATATCCATAGAGCAAGTAAGAATAGAACACAGATTTCAAATGAAGAAGACAATATTTTTCATTAAATTTTGTCCAAAAATTTTGTATATCAGTTGCAGTTTTATCTAGCCACAGCCCCAAGGATTGCGTAGCCCCACCGGGGGGTTAACGGTGACTACTACCATCAAATACAGACGCACATATGACGCTTCTTTAACGAACAGATGACGCTCTTTATGACGCACAGATGGCGCTTTTTTAACGCACATGATTGCTAAGCTGGGCGTACATCATAAATCGTGAAAGGACACTAATACAATACTAGCCGTTTCTTAGTTCATTTTTATCTTCGCTTAAATTTGTCAGATGTTGACATTGAAATCCAATTCAAAACGAAAGACAAAAGTTTTTATAAGGCTCTAGTTATAGCTATCATTGAAATGCATCATTGAAAAATTTCATTCCCATTTTTAAGACAAATAAACAAACTGCAATGGCTTTGATTGATACCAAAATTAAAGCAATGAGTAGTAGAATTTGTACACTCTATAAAATACAAAATTCTGATTTGAACTTCCTTTTAAATTAACTTTTATTATTTCACTGATAGAAATTAATTTCAACGATTAGCTGATTTTCGTTTCTTTAAGATGGAACACAATCATTCCACTGAATTTTTTCGATTCTCTTTCTATTCTCAAATGTCAGTTTTCCTTTCAGTGATCAACTCTAACCTCAAATGCATAGAATTGGTTGTAATCAGCCACTGACAAGATCTTTTACTGAATGCTACAACTGGTTTGTCAAAAAAAATAAAGTCTGGGGCCGAATTACCGCTTCAGTGACGAGTGAGTGAGTCCCATCAGTGATCGAATGAAAATGTCAAATTGGAGTAATTTATTGCTCGATAACGTAAACGGTAATGCCAAACTCACATGATTCAGTCACGTATTACTCGATAACTGATGCGGTAATTTGGCCCCAGCATTCCACTGATTTGTTCCAATGATGCATTTCAATGAAAGCTATAACTGGGGCCTAATTATATCCGATTGGTAATGTGAAGAAAACACGAAACGAGAGCGAGACATGATTCACTGTCATACCTTTTCGTTGTTATAAAATCGTTCCGCAATTCCTTAGGCCTGGAACGTAAATTCTGTTTGGTTGGTAAAATGAAACAATGGTAAATATATAGTTAAATGAAACATAAGCCATTAAGCCTAGTACGCAGATCGGAAAAAATTTTGTCTCCCATAAATTTTTTTTCCTGGGACAAATTTTGTTTTGTATATTTTTCCGAGCAGTTCCGCGCAAATTTCATACTTTTGTGCATTGCTGTACAAAATGTCTCCACTAAATTTTGCCAGGAAAAAGAATACAACAAGAATTATTTTGCGGGACAAATTTTGACAGCCACCGTATTTCTGAAAGTGATTTTTGTCAAAACTGGTTTTATGTAAAAGGTGCTGACTCTTCTCTTGAAAGCATCAAGAGGAGATTGCAAAAAGGTATGAACGACTTTTGTAAGACAACCCGTTCCAGAGATACGCGCACATTCAATTTTTATTTGCGCAACTGCTTGGTTCGAGCAGCTTAAAAGTTTGTGTTTTGACACAAACTAAACGATTGCCTAAAATGAGTTCGCTATTTTGTGTAACATAAAAATTATATGCACCTGCGCAGACATTAAACCAAATAGTTCGTCTGTTTTCTATGGCTAGGCGCGCACATTCAATTTTTAGTCTCGCAACTGCTTGGTTCGAGCAACTAAGAAGTTTGTCTTTTGGCACAAAGTAAACGATTGCCTAAAATAAGTTCGTTATTTTGTGTAACATATAATTTTATACGCCTGCGCGGACATTCAACCAAATAGTGCATCTGTTTTCTATAAGCAACCAAACAGTTGTGCAACTAAAAATTGAATGTGCGCGCCTAGCCTTAACGTGACGACTACATATGCTTTATTGCGTATATCCTCGTCTGCTTTCATAATTTGAAACTGATTTTACAATAACGACTATGTTTCATCACGCTCAAATCTCTTTTTTCTTATCTCATTCATTGTGTTGGAGCCCAAGGATTTTAAAATTGTAGGCAACGGTAATTTAATTTTGACACCGAATTTAAAATTCTTCGCATATGGCAAGGCTAGTTTATAGTTATTTGACAACAGAAAGGACTAAAGCAGATAGTTTATTTACAAGTGTTTTTTTTTATAGTCCGCTTTAAGTATTTTGTAAATTTAAGTACTTAGTTTTCAAGTTAAATAGCATATAATTATTCAGTATTACTAAGGTTAAAGTGTTTAATGTTTGAGCTAAAATATATCGATATTATGCGTACTAGTCTAAATTTGTTAAATTGTTATTGTTAAATTGAAAAACATTATGACTTGTACAAAAATTGTGTCATCGTCCTTTCCAATTTTGTTGAAAAGTTATTCCCATAAATAAAAATGATAATTTTACTCCACATGATTTCTGAGTTCTGACAACTTCATAAACTTATTCGAGAATATTTCTTAAGATTTCTTCCCGTCAATACATAATAATTGTTCGAATACGTGACTTAATCATAGTATTTTGTGCCTACAGCTTTTGAGGAATTATCAGCTTTGACACCAAGTTGCTAAGTTGATCCACGACTACCTTGCACAAAAAGCCAAAACATATTTGGCCCTTTTGTATTGTAAACAATATTCACGCGAGAGTTGAAAACTTAAAATGTCACTTAGTTTTAATGTTGATTAATATTTTGATGTATTGATTTTAGTTGAAAACATCCTCAAATCATTTTGTGTTGTCGTCGAAAACCGTTAAAGGACCGCGTAACAGTTTTCCAAGGATATCATCTTCTGCCGATGCCAAAAGCAGGCGCTAGGACTTTTTTTATTTTCCTCTTCCATTACAGAATATCTACGCACATAATCTTTTGCTCGAAATTATAAAATTTTATGGAAATTCTTATTCTAAGGAGCCAACATTTGTATCTTGTTTGATTATTGATCAATATAATTAACGATTTTTTTAAAAATGATATGAAAGTTGAACAACATCCTAATTCAACTAACTATGAATCAACTAAGTGACTTGAAACAAAAATAATATCTATTATCTATTAAAATTGTATAAGAAACATCGAAGAACATAATGAACAAGCCTACTCGTACTTGTACCTATATGATTCGGTAAAAAAATATTTACAACTAAACTCTTTTTCAACATTTACTTCTCTAGTAACCTTGGTTTCACCTTTTTTCCGTACCTACGTGACATGCAATTCTATCTTACTCTGAGTTTGAACTACAATACCTTTATATTCATGGGTCAGAAAACTAATGATTCTAAATTGCATAAGCCCAATGGAAAAACAACACACCGCCTAGCCGCATAAATAGCGAACGAATATCGTTATATCTGTCATACCACCTTAATGGTGGTATGTCAAGGTAACTTGATATATTTTTTTGTATAAAGCGGTTTTTCACACGCGCCATTTCAACCACAAATGGAATAATTCTTCATTCTATTGGTGTAGCTTTAAGTAAACGTGTACAGTACATATCCTGTTGCTGTAAGTTAATTTTTGTATGTGCCAAGCTTTCTTTAAAGATAGAAATGAAACTTACCTTTTTTTAAATGAATATCTTCAGGTGTAATAGTACAACTACCAACGCCCAACACTGATCCAACTGACCCACCGCTGGGACTTAAAGGCTGCAATGAAGACGGAAACGGCGAACCTCCATTTAACGGTGTTGAATACCAGGACGGTGGTGCTCGTGGCCAACACCCGGCTGCTGCTGCAGCAGCTGCAGCCGCTTGAGCACTCTGATTGTGCCCATGCGTATGATGATGATGATAATGACCATTTAGTAAACGTAATTTATCATAAACTGAATCACTACCCACATCAATAAGGCCGCCGCCGACAACACTGTTTGAAGCAGTACCTACAGAACCGCCATTGCAATTATTACTACCAACACTTCCGGCTGAATTTAATGGTGTTGCAATTTGTTGTTGCTGTTGGCCACTATTATTACTTGCTGTACTATTACCACTCGTTCCCCCAGCACCAGCACTACCTTGTTGATTACTTGAAGGATGTTGTTGTTGTTCCTTTTGTGCGGCTAAATTTCTCAGGACACGGTTTATTGAAGAAACCTAAACACAAAAAAAAAGAGAAGAAATACAAAAAATAGAAAAATATAAAAATTTACATTTGAACGGACTTTTTTGCAAAAGACCTCTTTTCCTAATGATTACTTCCGTTCAGAGGAAAACCATAAAAAACACATTCTACACCCGCACATCCCTTTTTGTCAACTAAAAAAAAAACGACGAAACATGATGGGGAGTGTGAAGTTGATGGTGGTGGTGGTGGTTGTGGTTGTGATGGTTAGCCAGCAGTCACCCACAAATGTGTAAATATCATTTTGTCACTGTTATGCCCACCTTTCGTCCTTACGACTCCAGTTTTAACGACAAAAGAAAATGGTTTTAAAAATCGAAGAAAACAAATCCCTATCCCTAGATCTAAAGATTCCTAACACCATCAAAACACCCAAAGAAAGAACAACAAATAGAATAAAAATTCGTGTGGCGTAATGAGGGAAGAAAGTGTATAAATAATGGAAACTTTTTCCTTGGGGTCGGTCCACATTTACCATTTCATCCCGCCATCCGTCATCATCACCCATTTACTTTCTGTTTCATTTTTTCGTCTCTTCTTGATTTTTTTCTTGAAAAAGAAGGGTGCATATATTTACAATATAATGCCACAGAAGACAAGAAAGAATTTTCTTCGGATGGGAGAAATGAAAGAGAAGAAATTTAAAAAAAATTATAATTTTTTTTTATGATTAACATATATTTAACCAAACACCCTTCTTTGTGGTTCAACCCAATTTTTTGTCGTCGAAGTACGTTGAGAGTGAAGCATCCGCATCCGTATCCGCCCATCATCGACAAAAAATGGCAGACGCATTATTACCTAATGATCGCACGAGTGAATTATATTATTATTTTAACTTTTCCTTTTTTTTCGGGCATGAAAAAATCCAAAAAGATAATTTCTTTTATGTCCAACAATATAAAAAAGAAGAAGAAGAAGGACACTCAAGCTGGGATTTCCTTGTGGTAATACCTATAGAGAAAGGGGGTGGAAGATTTTGTTTCCTTTAATTTTTTCTTTATTCGGATGACAGCACTGGTTGTGTGGAGTTTATCGAAGATTTAAGAAATTTTATGCCCAATTGCATCGGAATTTATCGCGGGTTTGCAGTGATGTATCTATACCTACTGGCGTCAAGTCTTATTAAAATATTTGTGTGAGTAAAAGATTATATCCATTGAAAGAATTACTTAGAAGCGTTTTGTCTAGTCTTTAGTGAATGCTCTTTATCCAGAAGTTTAACAATAACTTCTTCTACTACCTGATGATGCTCTGACTTGGATGCTGAAAGTTAAAGGCGTGCGACTTCTTAGAGGTGTGCGAGAGAAAAGTTGGCCTCGCAGAAGATTGGGAATGAACAAAATCTAAATTAACAAGTTAAAACAACTCTTCTAACTTTAAGTTAATTCCCCAACAAAATAAAATCATTTCTGAAAAAAACTAATTAACTTTCTATAGAACTTGTTTAACGGATTGAAACCTAAATTTACAAAATAAAAAGCTGAATAACGAGTGAAAACAACTGAAGTCAATCAACAGGAATACAAAAATACTATTAATCATAATGTTGTTCTTTTAATAAATAAAAACTTACACTTGGTATATTATCATTTGTACAGACTCCATCTTGCAATAATCTATCACGTATTTCCCATGCAAATATGCTAGGACATTCACGTTTGTACTGCGAAATTTTATTTACCACCTCGGCTGTCGCTACACGCGGCTTAGAGCCACCTATCGCTCTTGGTCGAATGCTACCAGTTTCATAATATCTAAAAATAAATACGCATTGAAAAGTTAAACAAAAGCTATATTAAATTTATTAATTAGACTGTGGTTTCCATGCTTAACGAACGAAATGCCCTCAAACAAAACAAACTTCTGCATTTCAATAATTCAGCGAATCTTCCGATTTTCCGCGAGTAACATTCGTTTGAATCGAAACCACAGCCTATTCATTCAAGTATACACTTTTACTAACCTTCCAAGAATTTTACTAACACATCCATTCGATACTTGAAGGATGCGTGATATATCACAAGGACGTGCACCAGAATGTGCTAGTTCGACAATCTTTTGGCGGGTAGAATCGGGTAATGGTCGACCACCAACAAATACACCACCCAATTGATTAACTCCACTATGGCCTGTAAAAGTATGCATTGAAATATCAACAACAAAAATGTAACGAATGTATAAAAATCATAAAACAAATCTTGTAAAAGAAAAAAATAAAAAAAAATTTCCGGAGACATGAAAAGATACAATTGATTCAGGAAATCGACAACACAATCAAATTTATATTCTATATTTGATTCTTTTTGTTCTATTCTATTTTTGCAATTTTATTTATGTTTGCAAATATACGTGACTTGAGTATATAAAATATTTGTTGTCTTTCGACAATTTCGTTTTATATTTTTGGCTAGCTATCAGCGAAGCTTTTTAAATTCTTGATTTCCAGGGATCCTTTCACGGATGAATTGATTCTTTTTTGGCAGATTCCTCGACATTGTAAGGGAATAATGTAATTATTTTGAAGGGGATACTTTTTTAGAAGTTTTATTATTTTTGTCGCGTTTTGATATTTAACGAATTTAATAAAACATTTTTTAAGGGCGATATACGACATTTAAGATGTGTTCACAGATACGAGCAGAAATGTCAAAGTGACAATTATTATTTAACATCAAGCAAACAAAATAAAGCCTAAAGATATAGACATTGGGTCTGAAAAGCTCTCAAGATTTTTTAATAAAGTTTTAAGTTTATGAATAGAGAAAACAGCCGAAAACCGTTATGAAATGGTATGGCCAAATTACTAAATTCCACGTCTATTACCTTCAATCATAATAAATGAACAAACTAAATTTTTCTGGCAATCATTTACTACCTTTAGTCAAATTATGAGCTGAAACGGTCTTATACTAAATTCTATACCTTCATCAAGTTGAAATAAGATTGGTTTGAAGAATTGACTACGCTGACCTAGTGGAATTGAGTCGAAATATGACAATGTATAAAGGTTGTATAAAGGTTGTAATGACTTAATATTGCCGACCAATTAATAAAAATAAACCAGTCAACCTCTATTTCAAGATTTTACTTAACCATGGATAAGGAGTAAAGTCCCGGTTTTAATTTGTTACAAAAAAAAAACAATGTTCGCAACACAGTACCAGTTACTACACTAAGTAAGAATTCACTTTTATATTCTATGTCAACCAAAATGAATTGCTTGTGTGTCTGTTTCAAACTTGTGGTTTGACAACTGTCACCATCTTCGGTGGCTTAGCTTAATCGCAGTTAGTCAATGTCACTTTTCAGAAATTTAATTGTATTGATGAAAATTTTTACTTAATGAATTCCTTAGATGACTTGATGTCTATCGGGAACGAATAGAAGGAGAGGAGAGACACAGACTGACTTCTTCCAAGGGAAAATCATTTCTTTTGTTGTTTGTATTAATTTAACTAAATACATCTTAAAACTTTGTGATTTTGTTTTCGAATTATGGTAGCTTGGTAGCAATACCGGTTAGTACAGCCTTCGATGAAAAGAGTTTTTAGAGTACCTATAGCTTCTTAAAGCCATTACAATAGAGTAATTGAAGAATTCAGCAATGCTAAAAGCAATAAATTAACAATTTTGTTATTGTTTTCATTTTCTTCTTAATGCATTTTCATCATATTTTTACTTAAGAAATAATTGTCATACATTATGTAATATCCGTACTTCTAGGAATGCTCATCAGTTTACCCTTGAGCCCAATTTCGGACGAGACGAACTATCTTGTACAGAGATTCTTTTTTTAGCAGCACTACATGAATGTGGAATGCTTTACCCGGCTCACTGTTTCCCGCTCATTGCAATGTGCATCGGTACCTCTTTTCTACTTCTATCCTACTTTTCTAATTGGTTACACTGTGTTTAACATTATAAGGGTATTCATAACCCCTTGAGGGCGCGTATTTTCTGTTCACGCAAGTGAATTATTTTATTTCGAAGAGATCAACCAACTTGCGGCTAAGATGATCACATTGCTGGGTAACTATCAAGGCCGTAGCCAGGGGGGGATCACAGGGGTTTGATCCCTCCCCCCGAAATGTGAGTCTGTCTGTCTGTCTGTCTGTCTGTCTGTCTGTCTGTCTGTCGGTTCGACTACAGCCTAAACGGCTCTGCCGATTTTCTTCAAACTTGGTAGATATGGGTTTTAATTTTTTTTCCCCGGACGTTTTTTTCTGTTTTTTTTTTTTAAGACCAAAAATAACGTTATCTACCTGCCATACGATTTTTTTCGAAATTTTATAAATATTTTTTTTTTCTCAAAAACTGTCCCACAGAATTTTTTAAAAATAATTTGAAAAATTTCATTTGGTTAAAACTAGCTGATGGTTGAAAAAAATTTTGCAAAAAATTGTTATTTTTGGTAGCCCCCTGGGTCCATTTTTTTTGTTTTTGATTTTCTCGAAAACGGTAAAGCCGATTTAAATAATTTTTTTTTATGCCAAAGCTCCTCAAAAGTTTGAATATTGTTACATATTCAAAATTTCAATTTTTAATTTTTTGGATTTTTAAAAAAAAATTCAAATTTTTTTTTTGGAAATTCAATATTTCGAAAACCCCATGCTCGATTTTTTTCAAACTTGGCAAATAAAAGTTTCTTAACATAATCTACAAGATTTGAGAAAAAAAAATTTGTTTTACCTAAAACTAACGGTACCTTCCATACAAATTTTAAAAAATGGTTTTCGAAAATCGTATTTTTCTCGAAAACGGTTTCGAGAATTTTGCTAAAATTTTTTTTCTTTTGATTAATCTTTACGATCTATAATTTAATAAAAAAAATTTAAATCTAGATATTACTGACTGTACCTACCATAGAACGATTTTTTCGAATTTTGAATTTCTCATTATCGACATAACGGATTTTAATGAAATTTTTTATAAAAAAAGCTCCTAAAAAGTTTAAAAAACATTGCATTCAAAAACTTAAGAAAAAATATTTTTCAATTTTTAGAAAAAAAAGTAATTTTTTTTTGAAAAATTCGATATCTCAAGAACGGCTTAGTATTTTTTTTTTGGAAATTAGATTTTTATTCGTACAGTAATAAAAACTTAAGGTTGGCATACCAAAATTTTTTCTTAAAAATGTTTTAAAATTTTTGTACATAAAAGCTTATTTTTTTAAGGAACCACTACAAGGACTTATAGTTTTTGTTCCTGCATAAATTCATATTTGCATAGCATTCTGTTTTTATCTCTTACTACTAAAAGAATTTAAAAAATTCATTTTATCCTTATGAACAGTTTTCTCTAATAACATTCGTTTTTAAAATTCCTAGTCTATTACATAGGAGCAAGTTCGTGCGACCCAGTCGTGCATTTTATTTTTAGTTCTAGTAGGTATATTTTACTCAAATTTCTGCTGTAATTACTAATAATGTTCAAAATTTTCTGATTTAAGCATAAAGAGTAGGTATATCCAGGTTTCTTCATAATTTGTAGTGACCGTACCGTACCTACCCTGAGAATTTTTAAATAATTCCGCAAACGACATAACCCCTTTTGCTTCAACTGCATACGGTAGGTATATCTAAAGCGGCCCATGCACATTATACAAGTGTGCACACAGTTGTCAAGACACCAATGTGGCATTCCACCACGCACACGGTACAAATCGAGAAACCGGCATAAAAACTCTAAATATTTTGATTTTTCTACACTGGCTGTTCACCCATACAGACCAAAAAATTAAGATGCACCGACAAAAGTGTGCACACAAGTGTCGTGTGTATGGGCCTCTTAAACAACTCAAGAAAATTCTGTATACCTACCTAGAAACGCAGGTGGCATGAACCAAATTGTATTGTCGCATTTTGTGATTTTGCAGTAAGTATGTGTTGTTTGAGCGTTTTGATTACGTATACATTGCGACTTTGTAAGATCTTACAATCCCCTTCATGCGACTAAGTAGGTATCTGGATTGGAGCATGTGGAATTAATATAAAACACGTTCCAAGGAATACGAGAAAATAGCATCACGGAATTCAAAGTGATTTTTCAGACCGCACAATACTTACTAAATGTTGCAGATGAGAAACTCAAAATTCCACGAATAGTACATATTATATCAAAGCAGCACCAAAGACAAAACGTTAGCACAACAGTTTCTGAAACCTATTTTAGAATAATAATAATGATTCCTCTTTTAGATGATTTCTTAAGTCAGCTTAAAATGCGATTCGAAAACCATAAGTCCATAATTTCCTCTTTGTGCATTCTGATTCAATCAATTCTGGGCAAAAATGAACAAAGTTATAACGAAGACAGTTTCGAATTTCATAAAAAAATTTTGGATGGGGACACTTTAAATGCTGAATATATGCTATGGAAAACAAAATGTCATAAACAACTCGACGAATAGCGGTCAAATAAGAGTGCAATAGTAGCTCTTGGGGAGTGCAACAAGGATCTATTTCCTAACATCGACAAGCTTTTAAAAATTCTGGCGACATTACCGGTTTCCACATGCACACCGGAAAGAACATTTTCGACAATGAAACGTCTGAAAACTTATTTAAGAAATTCTACCGGTGAAGAAAGACTAAAAGGATTGGCGTTAATTTCAGTTCATCGACAAATTGAGATTGACACTGATGAATTATCGATGTATTTGCAGCTAAAAAGGCCAGAAAACTGAATAAAATTTTGTAAAAATATTATAATAATACTATTTAATATTGATGTTTTGTACCTACCTAATAAATAACAACTTTAATTGGAACTGAATGATTATTTTTTATATAAATAATAATACCTTGCCGTAAATTTGTCTGCTGAGGTACCTATTTAACGGAACTATAACGGCAGCATGATATACTCATATGTACATACATGTATATGCATAGACCTACATGCCCAAACATTGAAAAAAAATTGTGTATGATATGGCTGAATTTCGGCTAATGGGCTACTCTAGTTTTGATTACTAATTGGTGAATTTGGTTTTTCCGAAAAATTACAACTCACTTATGAAGTGTATCAACATTAAAAATAATTGTACGTTTAGTAAGAGCACTGTATATAGTACAATGCCGTCCAATTCAAAATTATGAAGTTTTTGTTGATAAATAGAAAATTTAGAGTTTCTATTAATTACTGGTTTTCCGAAACTTATTATGTTAACTTAACTTATGTTAACTTATTATATTATTATGCGGGTGTACCTCAGAGCTCGGTTCTTGCTCCGATATTGTATACTATTTTCAGTTATGACTTTCACTTAACAAACTGTGAAAAAGCTAATTATTCGGACTGGCATTGGCTGTGTGGCATGGCATGCCATCCTGCATGAACCAGGGGTGGTCCATGGATTTGTCTTCAATTTCTCTAAAAACAAAGTTGGCTTACATGTCTCTGTAACGCTTATCGTTGACCAAGAAGTGGTCCACAATCCGCACCAAACTATCACTTTCTGTGGATAATAACGTTCGGGTTTTCTGAACCCCAGATGCGTCAATTTTGTTTTGTTAACGTAGCCGTCGAGATGAAAATGCGCCTCGTCAGAAAAGATTATTTTTCGACCAAAATCGTTGTCCAATTCAAGCTGCTCGAAGGCCCAAATTGCGAAGCAATAACGAAACGGGTGGTCGTGCGCCTTCAATTGCTGAATCAATCGGATCTCGTAAGCGAATAATCCGGGATCTTTGTGCAGAATTTTCCTCAGACTAGTGAGTAAGATGTTGAGCTATTGAGATCGATGGCAAGTTGATGTTCGTGAGTTATATGTCACACTTTCGGCTACAGCAGCCACATTCTCGTCTGTGCGCACCGTACGACGACGGGGATTTATGAGTGTTGTCTACTAGCATAGCAATCTCACGAACTTTTTGCACAAACTTGCGTACAGCAGGCGCGGTGGGTGCCAAAACTGCTTTTCAAAAACGCACTGTTTGGGCTACACAGCACTCACTTTGGAAATAAGTTTTAAATATTTCCCAACGTTTTTCAAGGGTAAACCGACTGTTTTCGTTCAGCGGAGGTATGATACTGACTTTCTGTCAATATCTCGAGCGGAAAACAGCTGTCAGTGTCAAAATAACCTATGATTTAAAAAGAAACTTGGAGTGCACGTCGATATTTGATACTTTTGGACTCCAGGCTCAAGAAGTTCCTAAAACCAATAATTGGAACAACAATCAAGGTTCTTTACGCATTAATCAAAATAAAGAAATTAAAATGAAATCATTTATAAGACCATCATTCAAGCAATTATGTTTTATAGGTCGCCATTCTGAGGAAAATGTACAGTAAGTCATATAATTGAAAATAAAGTTTTGAAAATGATTTTGGAACTGTCATGGTCTTTCTAAACAGAAGATTTCAGATATAGAACTTGTTTCAACAAGAATTTTTAGGCTCTATGAGAGATATAACTTTTCTCACATTTCTTCGGAAAACACAGTGATTGCGGTCCAAGCTATACTTAATTTTAAAGATATATTCATTTACTTTACTTATGTATTTATTTGCTTGTTATTTTTTTATTTATAAGTTTAATATATTTATTTATTTATTAACATATTTTGTATTTATTATTTGCCAGGTATTTGATGTCAAAAATGTAACTATTGCTTGAAATATTATATACAAATTTTTCTTTCTAGTTTTCTAGATTTATTTAATTTTTCGTCGCTTCTTACATTTTTTTAACTATAATTTAATTTATTATTTGTTTTTTTTTTTATATTTGTGCAGTGTGGTTTCATGCCATAAGAAACACCGCCCTCTTAACGGGTGATTTTTTAAGAGCTTGAAACGTTAGATTGGTCCATGACATTTACTTTTTGAAGATAATTTCATTTAAATGTTGACCGCGGCTGCGTCTTAGGTGGTCCATTCGGAAAGTCCAATTTTGGGTAACTTTTTCGAGCATTTCGGCCGGAATAGCCCGAATTTCTTCGGAAATGTTGTCTTCCAAAGCTGGAATAGTTGCTGGCTTATTTGTGTAGACTTTAGACTTGACGTAGCATCACAAAAAATAGTCTAAAGGCGTCAAATCGCATGATCTTGGTGGCCAACTTACCGGTCCATTCCTTGAGATGAATTGTTCTCCGAAGTTTTCCCTCAAAATGGCCATAGAATCGCGAGCTGTGTGGCATGTAGCGCCATCTTGTTGAAACCACATGTCAACCAAGTTCAGTTCTTCCATTTTTGGCAACAAAAAGTTTGTTAGCATTGAACGATAGCGATCGCCATTCACCGTAACGTTGCGTCCAACAGCATCTTTGAAAAAATACGGTCCAATGATTCCACCAGCGTACAAACCAGCTTTCGTCATCGTCATTAGCAAAAAATAATAATCCTGCTAATCTCTCCAAACAAGAGAAGGAAATTGGTCACGATTCTAAGAGAGTTTCAGATGTTAACATACTCTCTTCAATTGGTAATGTGGCTAAACCAAAGAATATTATTGACAATGAGAGATGTTGTGAAGGTGATTCTATAAAGGGTACTGTAGGTGTTGTTGAATCTGCTGTTAAGAATACTGTCGATGTTGTTGCTGAGAATGCTGTTGTTGATTGGTGCCGCAGATGTTGTGGATACTGGGGATGGTGATACTGTTGTTGTTGATATTGGAGCTGCTAGTTTCGTTGTTGATGATGTCAATGATACCGCTGATAATAGAATTATTAATACGAAAGGTGCTGCAGGCGTCGTAACCCCTGTTGGTACGGTTAATGCTGTTGCTGCTAAAGGTGTTAGTTCTGTTGTTGGTGGTAAATTATCTTCGAAAGGAAGTAAATCGAATAATGAAAAATCCATTAATCATCGTATTATTTCTGGAACAAGCACACAAATGGCTGATATTGATTTTGTTGTTTACAATAACTTAAAATGGTTTCATTTATCAAAATTCACTTCTTCTACAACTGCTGAATCAATCGTAAACTTCTTATCATCTAAATTAAATGTGAGTCCCTCACTTTTTAAATGCTTTAAACTGATAAAAAATGGATCCGATTCAAGCTTAAGATTTATATGCTTCAAAATTGGAATTCCTGCAGAATTTGTAAAAGATGTATTCATCTCATCATTCTGGCCATGCGGTATTAAAATTCGAAAATTTGATTACATCCCAAAAAACGAGTCAAAGATGGAGGAGCCACAAAAACTATAAATAATGTTTCTCCATCCAATACCATTAACGCTGATTGCCTCAAGATGTACTATCATAATGCCAGTGGAATCCGCACTAAGCTACCTGATTTTTTCCTTGCTACTATCCATGCTGACTATGACTTCATTATTATTGTTGAATCTTGGCTTTGGAGCGGAATCTCTGATACAGAAATCTTCGATGGAAACTCCTTTATCATCTTCCGTAAGGATCGATGTATAACAGCCGAGGATCGCGGTGGTGGTCTACTTTTAGCTGCTCGTTCCTGTACCTCATGTAAATTAATACCATTGCCTATCATCGAAGTTGAACAATTGTGCGTCTCAATTAATCTTGGACCAGGTATTATTGTGTACATTATTATAAGTTATATTCCTCCGAAAAGTAACATTGAAATTTATGAAAAGCACCTAGCTAATATTGATTTTGTGAATAATCTAAACAATAGTCCGCAAAAAGTCTTTGTAATTGGTGATTTTAATTTAACTGATGTAACTTGGTTGCATTCTTCTTCAGATAATATGCTTTTGCCTTGCAATTTAAAAAGAGATATTGAAATAACGTTCATTGATCACTTGTTCGCTCTTAATTTATACCAAGCCAATAATATTGTTAATAATCTAAACAAAATTCTAGATCTTATATTTTTACCATTAGATGACTTTAAAGCTTCAGTAAATGAAACTGTTCCTTATACATTGTTAAAAAACTCAGTTCACCACAAAGAATTATACATTGAAATTGAATTATATAATTATTTAAAAACTAGTTCTACCAACTTAAAATCTTATAACTTTTTAAAGACCAATTTCATTGAACTCGATAAATACCTTGGTAATATCGATTGGAAAACTGAATTTCTTAATTTAAATTTAAAACATGCATTTAATCATTTTGCGGGTATTATAAAAAATGCGTTTGATTTATTTGTGCCCACTCGACTGAAAAAGAATGTCGCTAAGCCCCCATGGTATAATAAAAGGTTGAGTCACCTGAAAAATTTAAAAAACAAATCTTTTGCCAAATTCAAAAAATCTAATCATTTGTATGATAAGATACAATTTTGTAAACTCCGTAAAGAATTCATTACTCTTAGTAAATTCTCACACAGAAACTACATCATGAACGTTGAATTAAACTTAAAAAATGATCCAAAGCAATTCTGGGCCTTTATTAATTCAAAACGCAAATCACTTGGGATTCCTAAGTCTATGAATTTCAATGGGGTGGAATCTACCGATGTTAATCAGACTCTTGAACTTTTTGCTAAATTTTTCGAATCTGTATATTGTAACTCTCAAAGAAATGCTGTAATTCCTTCCAATGACCTATACCTAAGGTAGATATTGGGTCCATGGAACTTGACTTCATCGATGTCTTAGAGGGACTGCAAAGTCTTAAACAGAATGCAAAACCTGGCGCTGACGGCATTCCTGCACTTATATTAAAAAGATGTTCAAATTCCCTTTGCCTTCCTTTGCTAATTATTTTTAATCTTTCCTTGTCTACTGGAATGTTCTTGGATGAATGGAAATCATCTTACCTGATACCAATTTTTAAATCGGGCTCAAAAAACAATATTGCGAACTACAGGGGAATTTGTAAATTATCTGCGATTCCTAAACTTTTTGAAAGCTTAATTAAAAATAAGCTTGATTTTCTAGTCAAGGAACACGTTAGTATTCACCAACATGGATTTATTTCAGGTAGGTCAACTGTTACTAATTTAGCATGCTTTTCTTCTTTTGTGGTTGAATCTCTTGAAAACCAAAGCCAAGTTGATACTATCTATACGGACTTCAGTAAGGCTTTCGATTCAGTTTGTCACACTATATTGCTTCGTAAACTTGAAATATTCGGTTTTCACTCAAGCCTACTTCAATGGATCGGTTCATTTTTAATGGGTAGAATCCAACAAGTAAAAATTAATGAATATACTTCACGACCTATTAGTTGTTCCTCTGGTGTTCCACAGGGCAGCCACCTCGGTCCATTGCTGTTTATAATATTTATTGATGACATTGTCAACCATATCAATTTTAGCCAATGTCTTGTATATGCTGATGACCTCAAATTATTTTTGAAAGTAACAAGCAATAGTGACTGCCTTAAACTTCAAATGGACTTGGATACCTTACAGGGACGGACAAGCTATACGTGCAAGCTGTGCAAATGCGCAGGGCGCTGAACTCAAAAGGCGCCTTGGGCAAGCGTTAAAAAAGCCACTACTTCATAACCACTACCTACCTTCTTTTTTTAAGTCTCACTTCTTTTTATAGCTCACTCCAATATTGGTATTTATTCTATAACTAACAGCTAATTCTGAATTTAAAGACAGATATACATATATATATACATACATATCAAGTTTTCCAAAAATAAGTCGATGTTTAATTTCCTATACACACCCCCATTCCCACAGTAAAAAAATCTACATCACAAAATCTTTACAAAGTGCACAATTTTGTTCGCTTAACAACAGATACCTACATATTTGCTATTTTTCTCTTTATCAATCCACTGTTACGTTATTCTTCACATTCACCATCACGTGTATGAGTGAAGGCATTTATTTTATTTTGATATCCCTCCCCTATGCAGTGTAACATAAAACAGAATTTCAACAGCAAATACAGACAGTTACCAGTTTGCAAGTTGATAACATGAGCACGATGCCAATTCTTCTATATGAAATCGAAGTCAGCAATGTTACTCAAACAGAAATTCTGAGGTACAAAATTCATACTCATTGCGCAGAATTAAAAGTTGCGTCTAGGAATTTAAACTCTTCCGGTTGAGTGTTTCTTGTACTATGTTTTAGTTTGGCACTGGCCTCTGTTTATGAGTGAAATTTTATCACTGTCGTGTGTCGAGAATGAGACAAAGGGTTGAAATATGGAAATACTTGAGTGATGATGATGCGATGATTAATGTTGAGGTTTGTCGTTAATGAGTGAATCTGTTTTATTCAATTTCTCCTTTTCTCTATTTTTTTGTTCTTGCCAGTTATTGTTTACATTTAAAAAGGGATTTTTTGACTGGTCTAATTACTTTATTAACTTCCCATAGGGAGTTATTTGTCTATGTATATGGTAAAAAAGACTCAAAACAAAAGAAAGGATAGGGAATCTATATTGACAATAAGACTTGCTACGCTACTATTTTAGTAGTGTATACGAGTATGTATAAGGTTATGATAATGGTTCAAACATGAAAGAAAAAAAGGCTGGTGTTCAAAACAAAATTAAGTGTTTTGAACCAAGAGCTTATTTTGTTCAGGCTGCTTGCATTCCTTTTGGTTGTTGTTGGTTTTTAATGATTCAGCTTGCTGTTCATTGGAAGCTGTTAAGTTTTTTGACATTGCTCAATGCATATAAAACTTTGTATCAGGTTAAACAATGCGTTGGGACATACATATGTATATACAAAAAATTTCACTGGTTTGACCTTAAAACCCCTTTCTGAAACCAGATGGGAGTAGAATAAATGCTTTAAAACCATTCAAAAAAAATCTTAGAAGCTATAATATGAAGCTCTTATTGAAATATCTGAGAATAGAAACATGCTGTCATTAGGAAGTAAAATTTTAGTTTCAAGTTTATATGTTGCATATTAATCTAGTTTGATATTTAAGAAAAAAATAATGGCGCAAAATTTTAATTGAATTAGTACAATGCTAAAGCTGTTTTAGTATGACACTAGGTTAAAACAACAATTTTAATCGAATATAGCATCATACTTCTCTACCCTTTTATTAAAGTTAAAATCATCGAATACCTACTTTATTTTTTTAGTATCTTGCTAGCTTCGTATGACTCTGACATTTGCAGACAACAAAAAAGGTTCGTGTACTTAATCTTTTACACGAAACGTCATTGTTTTAGGTGTGTTCAGAAGCAATAGTAAACTACTATACCTAAAGTTAGCAAGTTGTTAAGTAGTATCATACTAATACCTTACCACAGTTTCCTCAAATAACAGTTTTTTGAAACTAAAATTAATAAAAACTACTTCAGAACCCCAATGACTCAGGAAAGATAAGCTGACTAGTCAATCATGGCTATAGAGAAAGAGCTTGTCAAATCATTATATTATGATGATCTGGTAGCTGAGTTTGCTAAAACAGAAGCCAGAAAAGTTAATCTATTGCAATAAATTCGGTTCTATTTATTTTTATTAAAATAATAATCTTATTATTATTTCCTACATGAGCAACAATTAATGAGTTCATTATTTATTTGTATGTTGTTATGTTTTTGAATTAGTTTTTAAATATTTTTTACTTCAAAAAATACTTTTTTCAGTTTCTTAATTTTTGTGATATATTTTTTGATTTTTTAGTTTTTAATAAAAATCTTATTTACTTTAATTAAATATAAGTATTATCTAGGAATAGGCCTCTTGGGGATCCCTCGTTAAAAAAACAAATTGCAAAGGGTACCCCTTGGGTAATGAGGAAATGACTTTTTCCGCCAATCCAATCTAAATGAGAGGCGCCACTGATAAACTTTGCGCAGGGCTCTAATTTAGCTCGGGCCGGTCCTAATACCTTATCGTGCTGGTGTAAACTAAACTACCTGAGCCTCAACATTAAAAAATGTTTCGTTATTTCTATCTCCAGGAAAAACTTTGTGTACGAATATCCATATTCTCTAGATTGCAATCTTCTTCAGAGAACTGCAAAAGTGAAAGATTTAGGAGTAACTTTCGATTCCAAGTTTTCATTTGCTCCTCACGTTGATGCTATTGTTGCTAAAGCTAATTCAATGCTAGGATTCATAAAAAGAAATTCTATAGACTTTTCTGATCCATACACCCATGTTGCGCTTTATAATACTTTAGTTAGATCTATACTTGAATACGCGGATGTTATCTGGAACCCTCACCAGCTTCATTTCTCCGATAGAATTCAAAAGGTCCAGAATCGCTTTACAAGGTTCGTTTTTCATAAAATGCATTGGAATTTCTGTCCAAACTCCATAGCCAGGCAAAACCTTTTGGGCTTGCAGATGCTCAAATCTAGAAGAACTATTCATGATATAGTCTTTGTGCGTGATATTTTGTGCTACCACATTAAGTGTCCTAACTTACTCTCCATAATTTTTATCTATGCTCCATCGAGACCGTTGAGGGAAAAACACCTTCTTTTTCAGCCTAGGCACAGAACTAACTACGGTATGAACGAGCCAATTTCAAGGTCAGTTAGGGAGTTTAATGAAATTGATGCTAATATTGATCTAACATTGTCGAGAAATAAGTTCAAAAAAGACATATATTACTTATTCTTAAGAAGTTAATCTTATTATTCGTTATTTTTTAAGATAATTTAATAATTTTTGTATATATTTGTAGTAATCTGTTGAGCCTAAAACTCGTAGATAATAAATAAATAAATAAATAAATAAAAAAAACCACACCAAACAGTGCATTTTTCGGGATGCATGGGCAGTTCTTGAACGGCTTCTGGTTGCTCTTCACTCCAAATGCGGCAATTTTGCTTATTTACGTAGCCATTCAACCAGAAATGAGCCTCATCGCTGAACAAAATTTGTCGATAAAAAAGCGGATTTTCTGCCAACTTTTCTAGGGCCCATTCACTGAAAATTCGACGTTGTGGCAGATCGTTCGGCTTCAGTTCTTGCACGAGCTGTATTTTATACGGTTTTACACCAAGATCTTTGCGTAAAATCTTCCATGTGGTCGAATAACACAAACCCAATTGCTGCGAACGGCGACGAATCGACATTTCACGGTCTTCAGCAACACTCTCAGAAACAGACGCAATATTCTCTTCTGTACGCACTGTACGCATTCGTGTGGTTGGTTTAATGTCCAATAAAGTAAACTGAGTGCGAAACTTGGTCACAATCGCATTAATTGTTTGCTCACTTGGTCGATTATGTAGACCATAAATCGGACGTAAAGCGCGAAACACATTTCGAACCGAACACTGATTTTGGTAATAAAATTCAATGATTTGCAAGCGTTGCTCGTTAGTAAGTCTATTCATGATGAAATGTCAAAGCATACTGAGCATCTTTCTCTTTGACACCATGTCTGAAATCCCGCGTGATCTGTCAAATACTAATGCATGAAAATCCTAACCTCAAAAAAATCACCCGTTATATGTATCTCCTCAATTCGTTTCTATTCAATTTAATTATTTTTATTTTAATGAAGGTTTCTTTGCAGCTCTTTTACTTCATTTTTCAGTTTCAATTAAGCAATATACATAGATTAAAAAACAATGCATCAAAATTCCTGCCATGGCAAATAAAAGTATATAAAAAACGAATCTTGATCTTCCGTTTGATTCTTAATTGTTAAGAAAGCTAGTTTTTAACATTCATAGAAATCATTTGAACTTAAATAAACTGCATTTGAACATTTTATATAGATTTTTAACTTTATTCTTTTCCATTTAACGGGATAATCACGCGTTTTAAAATATATCTACTTAGTCAGACATTCCTCTTGTAATAAAAAAAATCTGTTTAAATTATGATGCTCAAAACAAGTTTGAAATAAGATGTTTTAAGAATTTGATAAAAAATTGTTTTATTTAATTAATTGTTTTATTTAAAAAAATCTGCATTGTAATTCAAAACTATTTTTGAAGTAAAACTTCTTTTCCGGCGTTGGGGGTAAAAAAATGTCTATGCAGCAGTGACATGTCAAAACGTCACGCTATCCGTCAAAGACAGCGACATGCTTTGCTTGAGGGAAAAGAAGTTTTACTTCAACCGCGCGTACGTCAGTACACACAACCTTTTTTTTTTATTTTGGTATACATTCTTGATTGAAATGTTAAAAACCTTTCTCTTTAAATATGTAATTGACTGTCGTAGAAAAAATCGTTTAAAACAAATGTTATACGGAAGTTACCGTTTATAATGGAGCTCATTATCTCGGCGAAACGGCATATCGTTAAATTCTTGTCCCCTTCGCAATCTTCATTGTCTGTAACTTGTCATTTTTAACAAAATAAAATAGGTCCAATGACACCACCGGCAGGAAAACCACACCATACAGTAATTTTTTTGTCGTGTTTCCTGAAGCACATGAAGGGTTTCACCTGAGCAATAACGCATATTCTATTTGTTGACGAAGTCACTGCAGATAATTTTTTGATGAAATTGATCATCTTCTTTCAACATTTCTGGGGCCCAATTCGAGAACGTACGTCGCTTCATATGATCCATAGTTCTTGTCATAACTTCATCTTAAGCCAACCCATAGTGATTTGCTTGTCTACTGGACGAGAATTATTACCAAAAATTAGCGTTATAACGCTGTTATTAAAACAAACTCTTATTCTCCAAACTAATGATCGTATCCGCTTAAAATATAAAAAATAAAGAAATTCGATCGGCAGAATTATTCTCCAAAACTTTGGAATTGGTTTACTAAAAATTTGAAAATGTTGGCATATCGTGTTTAGTTTAATATAGATAAAAACTGAACTAAACTAAACTTCAAATAAATAAACGGTCAGTGGAAAACAACACCAATGAAATTATGTTTTTAAAAAAGGTTAAAGCTATCGAAAACAGAACGTGTTTTCCTGTTTCTCAACTGGGGCTCGTGAACATCAGTTCTATCTTCTATGCAAACTTGCAGTTTTTTCGAATTAATGAATAAATTCTTAAATTAATTTTGTAATGGTAAAACATATTTTGCAATTATATTATTCACATAATAAATAGAAAATTCTTGAAAAAATTAAAGAAATTTCAATTTCAGAAAAGTTTTATGTTTTGTATCTAGAAAAATATTACTAAAGACTATTACTAAATTTAAGTCAGCAGCCTACAACTTTTAAATTCAACGATGGTAATTTTCCATTAATAATGAATTGATATTAGACACCTTATTTGCGAATTGAAATTGTATCCGTGAGACAATATAGGCGTGGATAACGGGCAGCCTTGGACAACTTATCTTACTGAGCACTGACATTTTTTTCTGACATTACTAAAATTCATTTCTCAATTTTCTTTCTTTTTAAGCCGAAACAGCTGTTCGTTTGACAAAGATATTTTAAGTTTCTTATGGTGTTCAAATAAAAAAGTGGAAAGGGATTAAAGACGGGAAATTGATAAAAAATAAAAAAATATTGATATTTTGTTTCTAAGAGTTCAGTGCCTATACTAGAATTATACTACATCCGTTTTTTTACAATTAACCGGAGGATCATGTCTCACGAAAATATTATAAAAGCCTTTGTCAAAGTCAGGGTCCTCATCGCGAAATTTTTAAGACGATCATCTTCCACCGTCGAACATGACGCACATCATCAAAAGTTTGCTTCGAGTAAAGTTTCAATCGCATCGTTCGGTCGTGTCGTCCATCGTCCACAGTTTGAGAACATCAAGAAGCAACAATAATGTCATTTGGACTGTCTGGCTGTAATCAAACTAAAGTTTTCGTTGGAAGTGAGAGAGGATCCGATGCATTAATTATGTCTATTTCCTTTAAACATGAGAAATCAATTTTTGTGTGCAGATTTTGATCTCTCCACAGATTTTACGTTCTTCACACCAAAAAATCGATTTTTTTTACAGAGATCAAAATAAAGTTACATGAAGCTAAAGTCTTAACGACATCGCCCAGACGATTCAAGTTTTTATGTGTTATACGAAGCAATTAAATCGTTCAGACAACGTCGTCTAACTATCGTCGTCTTACGCGATAAAGGCCCAGATTTTTTACTTGCGATATAGGTACTATAGGGCAAGTTCTGCATTTGGAAAAAAAATCGAACTCGAGATTTTGATCAAAGTTGACATTACGATGATAGCGAAGACGAAAAAAGTGGGTCCGGCAATTCCGTCTATCTGTCTGTATGTCTGTATGTCTGTACCTCGAAATACAGCCTAAACTACTGGAGGTATTTTCTTCAAACTCGGTACTTAGGGGTCTTCAGTGATTCCCTATAGGAGAAATTGAAATTTTTTTTTAGCTCCAAAACTAAGGGTACCCCCCATACACCCGTAATGCAAAATCTTATTTATCTCGAAAACGGCTCTAACGATTTTGATAAAAAAAATTAGGTGTGATATTATGGACATGGACTATATTTTGGTCAAAAAAAAAATTGGGGAGAAATGTTATTAGGGGTACCTGTGATAGAACGGTTTTTTTGATTTTCGATTTTCTCACCAACGGCTCTAACAATTTTTACCAAAATTTTTATGCAGGAGCACCTTTGCATTTTAAAAAACATAAACTAAAAATTTTTTCGAAAAAATAGTTTTTGGATTTTTAAAAAAAATAATACAATTTTTTTTTTTTTGAAAATTCGATATCTTGAAAACCGATACACGATTAAATTTTTAAATTACGTTTTAAAATGTATTTTTATTAAATCATATAATAAAACGGCAAACATGTTTTTTGTGGTACACTTTTCTCCAAAAGTATTTAACCGATTTCGATAAATTTTATATGGTTGGAAAGCCACAGAGAGATGTGCAGAATATACTTGAGACACGCATTTACACACTGTGGGTCATTTTTATTTTTGCACTGTCGAGCACTTTGCATATTACATAAAATAAAATTTAATTTAATAAATTTGCTTGAAAACACTGCCAATAATATAAATAATAAATAATAAATAATAAATAATAAATAATAAATAATAAATAATAAATAATAAATAATAAATAAATTGGCACTCGAATTTCGAGAGCTGGGTCGGCTAGTACTAATAATTTGCGTAACATTAACAATTTTTTTTATAAAAATTTTAAGGAAAATTTAGTACCTCTCACTACAGCCTAAGCCACTGGACCTATTTCTTTCAATCTCGGTAGTTAAGGGTTTTTGGTGATTCCCTAGAGGAGAAATTGAAATTTTTTTTAGCTCTAAAACTAACGGTACCCCCCATACACCCGTTATGCAAAATCTTATTTATCTCAAAAACGGCTCTAACGATTTTTATAAAAAAAATTAGGTGTGATATAATGGACATGGACTACATTTTGGTCGAAAAAAATTTTGGGGCAAAATGTTATTAACGGTACCTGTCACAGAACCGTTTTTTTTGATTTTTGATTTTCTCATTAACGGCTCTAAGGATTTTAACCAAAAATTTTCAGCAGGATTCTCCTTAAGTTTAAAATAACACTGTTTATAAAAATATTCAAAAAAAATTATTGTTGGGTTTTTTGAAAAAAAAAAAATAATTTTTTTTTGAAAAATCAATATCTTCAAAACCTATGAACAATTATTTTTTGAAATTATTTCCTAAAATCAATATTATTAAATACTTAAAATTCCCATCCTATATTTTTTTCTTAAAAAAATTGAAAGAAATTTTTTATATAAAAATGTATTTAATAATAAAACGAAAAGTTTGTTTGCATAAACTCATACTTTTCTAGAAATCAGAAGGCAATTTTATGCATTTGAACATTATTATCTCATTAAATCAATTTTTTATATTTATAAAATGTATCTTAAATTCCAAAGTACTTTTACATAAGAGCAAGTTCGTGCGATCCAGTCGTGCATTTTATTTCATAATAAACGCGTACTTAAGGAGCTTTGAACACCTTTCAAATAAATAAACAAATTACGAGCGTTAGGAAAATACAGAAAGATTGAAGAGTTGATGCCGAAACACCATTATATTTAATTATTAAGTATTTTTTGGATTAGCCGCCTAATAACGTGTATGGCGTATTTACAACAGGTATTTAATTTGTTTCTAAAAATGAAACAATTCTGGATTTAGGGGATTGGCAAATTCTCAGAATCTCTGTCACAGAAATATTTATATGAAGTCAAATAATGCAGATCCCAAGATATTGATAATGTGCTGAAAGGAATATGCAAGTTACATGGTGTCTAGTTTTTCATTGATTGATAGTTGAAGTTGACTGAATTACAGAAATTAAATCCTGTTTCAATCCAATTAGGATTCCATTCGGAAAAACAAAAACTGTTAAGATCGACCTTTGACAAGACAGGATAGAAAAACCTTGTTTTTTTTCTTAACCAAAGGGAAGACCAATAAGATAAATGTTAAATTACTTTGGAGTGTATGGAAGTTGTTAGTTAAGAAAAGAGTTAATTGAAAAAAAAAATGAACAATGATCCAGAATAGTTTTATAAAAAAAAAAACACTCCTATTAGGTCCATTGGTGATCTGAAGGTATATCTCACCAAGCAGTGTCACAAATCCTTACATCTTTTTGGAAAAAGTAAAATGATTGTACTTGAAACTTCAAAAGCATTTAGTTAAGTTTGGCATCCAACTCTCTTATTCAATATGCGTGTACGAGTATTTGGCATTGATCAATCTCTAATTTAGAAATTACGCTTTCGTCCAAGGCTTGAGTTTAGTTCCCATATTTGGGAAGATACTCCAATAAAGATCTATAAAAATGATAGTTGATAGAACTTTAACAGAAATATTTGGATCTCTCGAGCACCGACGTAATGTTTATTTTCTTTCAATATTTTATGGTTATTTTTATAAACCGTGTTCTAATGAAACACCCAGTTGTATTTCCTTCATTAAACAATTCTACCGTAAAACTTGCTCTTCAGGGTTTTCCTGTCAATATACCCTAATAGACTCAACTTCGAACGTACTAAATATTTCCCTTTCATTGCGATGTTCAGACATTCTGAACCAATGTGCATCGCTATCTCCTCTTAAATCCTCTTAAACTTTCCTTAACGAGCGCACTGTTCTCAAACATTTTAATGGTATTATTAATGTCCTTAGGTGCGCAAAATTAAAAGATCAATTTTTGATATATGTATGCTTGTGGTTTATGCGGTATTCCAATATGCAATTTTTAAATTCAAATTGATCCTTAATTAAAATTATTTTGTTTTCCATCAATTAGTTAAAAATAATAAAAAAAAAGAACATGTCCAAATTTCCAATTTACAGCTACTGTCATCTTGGATGCTAATATTAGTATTAAGAAATTCAAATTTACAGATTTTTTGACTAATGGAAAAGACCTTCTGAGAAAGGATCGATAAAGATATTAAAAAGAAAAACACCTTTGAACATAAAATCAAAATTAGCATGCATTCCAATTACTATATACCCGTTATATCTTACTCCTGGGAAATGCAGTAAATTTGCAATGCATCGAATTCAATTGGGAAAATCGCCAGATGAACTGTAATGTCGAGCAGCGAAACCATCTTGACATTTTGAGAAACTGCCTTGATGAAAAGTTAGTAAAAAATAAATGTATCTATCTAATAATTACTTTTAAAGTGAGTTTCAATTTTCATCCCCAAGTGTATCTATTCAAATTTTCAAAAAAAATTTTTTTTGGATTTTTTAAAAAAACTTCAAAATTTTTTTTTCAAAACTCAATATTTCGAAAACCCCATGCTAGATTTTTTTTTAAACTTGATAAATAAAAGTTTTTTAATATAATCTACAAGATGTGAGAAATAAAATTTCATTTTACCTTAAAATAAAGGTACCCACCATACAAATGTTAAAAAATTTAAAAAAATGGTGTTCAAAAATCGTATTTTTCCCGAAAACGGCACCTAGAATTAATTTTTATGATCTTTAATTTATTAAAAAAAAAATTTAAATTAAGATATTACAGCTTGTACCTACCATAGAACCATTTTTTCGAATTTCTCATTATCCACATAACGGTTCTTAATGAAATTTTTTATAGAAAAGGTTCAAAAAAGTCTAAAACACATTGCATTTCTAAACTTTAAAATAAATATTTTTTGAATTTTTGATAAAAAAAAATCTATTTTTTTCTTTTTTTTTGAAAATTCGATATCTCAGAAACGGCTCAATATATTTTTTAAATTTAATTTTTATTCGAAAAATAATAAAAACTTTAAATTGGCGTACCAAAATTTTTTCTTAAAAATCTTTTAAAAATTTTGTATATAAAAGCTTTTTTTAAGAAACCACTAAATCGACTTATAATTTTTGTTTTTGCATAAATTCATATTTGCATAGCATTCTGTTTTCGTCTCTTACTATTAAAAGAATTTAAAAAATTAATTTGATCCTTATGAACAGTTTTCTCTAATAACATTCGTTTTTAAAATTCCTAGTCTATTACATAGGAGCAAGTTCGTGCGACCCAGTCGTGCAATTTATTTTTTTTACCATCGAAACATATTCTAAAAAGGTATCAACTATCCGTATAGTCACAGACGTTTGACAGTGACACGCTAAAACCTTTTTGAATTTTCTTCAGTTTTCATAAAAATACATATGGTTCATTGATTCCTAGGTCGATTTTCTTACTTCTCTCTTGAAATCAAAACTTTTATAAAGGGTTTGTTGCTCACAAAAAAATCTTTTAACTTCTTCTCTTTGGTGTTGATTTGAAACGTCAAGAGCTATGTATGTATATGGATTACAGATGACAAAAATTTCAAACTATATTGTCGACATTTCTGCATTTTTTCACCAGCGGATTCTCTTATAGCAATAACTGCAAAATTCTGTCGGACACAATCCGCAGCCGGATTCTGTAATAAGGGTCATAAAATATTTTGATTTTTATGATCTACCTACTGCGTACGACATTTCCGAGGATACATTCAGTTATATCATAAGTATGTAAACCAAAAAGGTTTCAATAGAAAGTTACATATATGTACATAACACTAAAACCCCTTACGTTTATGTTTCCAATCGCTTAGCCAAAATGGAAAAATTAACGAAAAAAATAGCCGAATATAATCAATTTGTTTTTCTCTGTGTCTCTCTTTGATTTATCTGCAGCACATCGAGGGAATTGTCATGTTTTGTCATAGTTTCAAGAGTGTAAGTTACAATTTTATTAACTCCACAAATAAACTCAAAGAAGAGGAGGGAAGTTCTCACTTCACAGTTAAAATATTAATTCTTTTCCTTACAATCGCAGCACACGCAACTTAAATGCATCATCGACGAACAAAAAAAAAACTCTGCTAACAAACAGTAAATCGAAAGTGACAAGGACCTATAACCATTCACAAATGGATTATCCTTGTCATTAATTATTGTTGTTATTGCGATTACCTAGTATGTGAAAAAATATATTTTTTTTTATTTTCCTATAGGTATATGCAGTTACCTACGGGGACCTCCAGCTATTGTGTGTACACCTTTGTCTTCATCATCATTGACATCCCATTCAGGGAAAAAAAAATTAAACGAAGAATCTTTGTCGGCAACAAATTCCTTGTTAACGAAAAAAAAAACATAATTTTGAAAGTATGTAGGTACCTAATTTTTTCCTTAAAAGTGGTCATTGATTGGCATATATTTTACTCAGCATCAGACAAACAGACAGAAGAAATTGATGTCTCATTTTGTGTTTCTCTATACAAAGGCGAACCTTTATTGATGAAATGGGTGGCAGATGGTTTTTGGTCAGCACATAATCGAATCCTGTGTCCTGTGGCAGTGGCTCCTACCTGAGAGATTATTTTATTGATCTGCTAGTGTTATATATTTACATTTTATTCGCATCGCTCTCTTTATGTCTAAATATCATTATTAGTGTTGTTATCTTTGACAGTTGTTCCCTCTGAATTATTATTCTTTGAAAAGAAAACTCTACTCTGACCACCGTGTAATTTATGTTTACATTGGACCTCACTGATAAGCTGAATAATAAGGCTGGACAAAAAAGAGGGAAACTTTTGTTGTTCGGGAATTTGACAGCCAGAAAACGTAAAAAAAAACAACATCTCAGCAGCCTGTGACTGTTTGACGTATAGATGATCCAGAAGACGGCGAAGAAGAAGAAGTCGAGAGGAAAAACTCGAGTTTCATATACCTATACCTACCTATCTATCCACCCCACATTAAACCTAGCGTCCACTTTGCACGCTCCACCAATTTTCATGACTTCACCGACTTCATCGGTTGAAGTGTCCACTTTGCTGATTTCGTCTGTCCGTTCGTTGTCGACATAGTCGTTGTCGCTTCGGTCCGTCGATATAGGTATAGTGCCCCCTTTGGACTGTCTTCGCGTCGGTGGTGGTTGGTGCCTTGCTGGAGTAGGTAATTTCCAATCAAGCGAATAATTTGGTGTGGCATTCTTCAAAAAACGTCAACACGCATTAGTTAGCGGTTGAAATGTATCTCGGGTTTTTACAAGTATACTCTCGAGCCGACGCATGTATGTATATAAACTTTCTTCTTTAATATTCGTAGATATAGTTATATACTTGGCCTGTCGTTATTTTTTTTTTAAATGCATATACCTACATATGCGCAGCTAAGACAGCAGAAACGTGAAAATATGTTTTAGAGAAATATAAAAGTTTGTACTTGCTAAACTGCACATGTAATAGGATAATAATGTAATGTAATGTATACCCACAGGTTTTCAATCGGATTGAGGTCTGGAGATTGTGCAGGGCTCGCAATGACTTTTGGACAGTTATACAGCAGCCATTCGCGGACAATATGGGCCTTATGTTGAGATCATTGTCATCGTAAAATTTGAAGGAGCGCGAAATACCCAATTTTTTGGGACTCTGCTTAAGGTTTTCTCTTAAGATCTTCAACTAATACTCCTTGTTCATTATCCCATCAATAAAGACCAATTTGCCCACGCCTTTGCAACCCCACTCCCCCACGCTTTACAGTAGGCTTAAAATGTTTGGTCTTCAGCTCTTTATTTCTTTTGCGCCATGCCATGAGCCTGCCATAGGAACCAAAAAGGTTGAATTTGCTTTCATTCGCAAAAATGACATCCTCCCCACCATGATGGATCCTTCTTTTGGTATTCTTTTGCAAAATTTTGGCGTATGAAGGGGTTGCGCAAGTTCATGTATGGCTTTTTTCTGGCAACTTGGTGCGACGAACGGTTGACGCAGACACGTGCTTCCCATATTCAACTAGAACTTCACTAACGATTTTTGGGTCACTCAAACAGAGGTTAGCTTTTATTTTGCGTACGATTAAGCGTTCTTCGTGAGCTGTTAATTTGTTTGGGTGGCCTTTTTGCTTCTTGAAGTGTGAAGTCGATACGTCTCTCATTTTGCGATAACTTTTAACAATATTACCACAGTATTAGGCTTCATATCTAATATTTCCGCGATTTCATTGTAATTTAAACCTTTAACACAGTGGTAAATTACTAATTTTTTCTTTCCAAGGGACGAATTTTTTCCCTTACGGCCCATCGCGTTTGCTTTTGCAAATGAAAAAAAAAATAAATGAAATTCAAATACTAAAACTGTCACAGTTATAGTTTCAAACTGAAATGGAAATTAAGAATCGATTACCTTGATTCAAAACAGAAAAAAGCGTAAAAGTTGAAAAAAGCGAATATTAATGAAGGTGTTTTTTATTAGTTTTTCGGGTATTACAGTTCTTTATAGTAAAGTCCTAAGTTTTGTCTTTTGGCAAAAATTTTCGTATTAAGAACATAGGCTATTAAGGATGTCAAAATAAATCAAAGGAAAATCAAGAGTTGGTGAAGTAGTTAAGTTTGGTGAGTTAACTCGATCCGCTGACCTTTCGCATCAGCTGTAAAACTGAATTATGAAATTCGCCGAATGAACTACATTGCCGAATTCTAAAATTACTTTATCATTTATGAACTTTCCTATCGACGCTGTCAGTTACAGGCATTTAGTCAACGGCCTAGGCTTTGAAAATAGCATCGATCTATCGATCTGTGAAATCAAGCATCGTTGTGCGTGGTTAGTACTTGGATGTCAAATTAAGGGTTGTTCAACTTACATTAGTTAGAAGAGTTGTCTAACAAAAAAAAATAGACAAAGTCTCCAAGCTAAACGACTGCGTTAAGTAGAGCCGGTTTTATTACTTAAACTTCGCTTGAGCTATAAATTCGTTTTAGATAATTTTTAATAAAAAAAAAATAAATGTCAAAATCGGTACTAATTAACTCTAAACCTAACGATAGGGCTTATGCTGGATTTAGACCACTGACAGGATTTCTTTCAAGAAACTGGCAAAATTAAAAAATCAATTCTTTATGACATGCATACACACAAAGTCAAAAAATGGCGCTCTGAAGGTACTAGTAATGTGTCAGAAACAATCCAGCAACGCCATGATTTGCAAAATGTTGGCGAGAAATTATTAGGGGCGTTTGGTAACTTTAAATTTCTTACAAATTTTCACAATTTTCCATCAAAACCGGTAGAGAAAACCAGTTGAAGAAAATGTTAAATAAACTCATATAAGGCGTTTTCCTTTTTTAATTCAGAATAGAACTCGGAACAGAGTCCGAGCATGTCAAGCATGTTCCAAATATCTTCTGAAGTGTGCTCTTAGCGCTCTGAGTTCTTTATGAAACACGCCTGAACACTTATTTGTCACCATTTTTATTTTTTATTTCCATCTGCCAAATGCTTGTATTAGGCATTTAACTCTGTCTGCTCAGTTATTTTATTCTGAACTCAGAGAGCACACTTTAAACACGCTCAGAACATGCTCAAAACGAAAAAGAAACACAAATTCGAAGCTCCGAACACTCTGAACACTCTGAACTAAGAAAGAAACACTATTTTTTTTTTCTGAACTAAAAAAGAAAAACGCCTATTAAGACGACACCAGTGTAATCACTTGCGCTTTTCAGTTTCTTCTCTAAAAAATAATAATAGATCTACAAGTATTTACCATATGGGGATTTAATAAAAAAGGAACAATTATGACAATTTGAATTATTTTTATAGAAAACCTCTTATTTTGACAGTTAATGGAACAGCATAATCGTAAACGCTTTTTATTCAAAATGTCCAACACCGCGAAACAATCAACTTTGAACGTGGTTTTTTATCGCAGCCTTCTTTCTCTAAAATTTCATACTTTTACCTGACTGACAGTAAACGAACTATATAACTATAGCATACCAATATAGTATTAAGTACGAACTGTTATCAGGAAGCAAAAGAATAGAGAATGCATCTTTATTTTATTTCAGATTCCAAGCCAGAAGCGTTAAAACATTGACACTGATTACACTTATTTCGAGACAACATTGTAAGTATTGACAATTTTTTTTTAGTGACAACATTTAGTATAAACTAAGATTAATCTTTAAGCCAGCTCATTTTGGTTCGTGTGAAGAAAAATTAAATTAAAAGTCAAAATATTTTTCTGCAACCCTCTTCGGAACTCATTTTATTCCAGACGTTCCAAAACTTTATCTGCTCATCAGATATACAAGGCGTATATTACTGGTAGCTTATTTTTTGCTAGCACGGCAATGGAAGTGCGAACACAACATTATATTCACTCCTAATTTGATTCTTAAAGTTGTTATTCATGGCATATTATGTCAAAATGATTTTTCTAAATCGACTGTCACCAAAGATAATAATAAAGTTTCGAATTTCATGCAAACTACTGAAGTAGATAAAGAAGTTGCTGATGCAACACTTACATCAGAAGCATTTGAAGCAGGAGCTGCTTCAAAACTTGGTGAATCAAAATCAACATCAAAAGCTTTTGACATAGGGCTACCTCAAAGTATAATTCTGGGGAACAAAAACTGAGCGATTGAGCGACCTCGCTTTGCCGCTTAAAACATTCACAAGTCGCTCAGGGTTTATGTGGCCACCTCCATACAATTTAATGCGTTTTAATTTTTTTGCGTCGCTGAATCGCTCAGTCGCTCATCGCTCAGTGCGTGGCCAAAGCCGAAGGCGTATCCGGTGACGTCAAGTAAAAACTGGTGCATCTGAATTCTGTGAAAAAAATTGTAAATCCTTATCAGAAATTAATTAAAAATTGAAAATTCCTCCTAAAATCAATTCGGAGCCGATATTGAACGATTTACTTTTGGAATTAATGGGCTTCTTCCATTTCTTCTATTAAACATTTTTCAAAAACATGTTTAAAATATTTTAGATGGAATTTAATTAAAATTTTTGTATTTGGAAATAAAATGTTGGAGAAACATCGAGATTCTGAGACCTGCATACCAATTAATTTTAGCTTGACAAGCAAGCAATACTTTTTTCCAAAACATTCCTTAAAATATTTAAAAGACAATTTGCAAAAATGTAAACAAACACTAAATAAAATATTTTTATAAAAATAGGTCTAATTCTTTGACGAATTTAGCAAGAACCAAGGAACAACCGATTTGCGTTTGGGAATGTGGTTGAGTGTTTACATAATTTAGAGATGTCATTTTAAAAAAAATAATGCATTTTAAGAATATTGTTTATCTACCAAACTGTCATTTTAAAACTCCTTGCTTCATTTACCTATATGATCGTTATATTTCTGAGTACTAACTAAGGTCTTCTACTAAATTCTGAACACCATTTTTGATTTTAATATATGTTTTTAAACCATTTAAAACTGATATTGGCATTTTTGAATTTTCAAAAACAAGACAAAAATGGTTCACTAAGAAGATTTAAATTGAAACTCGAAAGACTTCAATCATCCCGGATGTCGCTATATCCGAACGAAATAAAAGCGAAACTTACCTTACATAAACTTAGTAGTTCTCAATAAAAAATAACACATAACTGACTCAAATTTAAACCTAACTGTATCATGTCTAGACACGCAACAAAGGAAAAAGGAATAATCTTGGGAAAATTCTCTTGTATTTTTTTTTTCCGGTCGTTATATCCGAACTTCATGACAAACAATACCCGTAATAATGGTCGTTATAACCGAAATGATCGTTATAGCCGAAGTCGTTAACACCGGAAGATATTAGTAACAATTTAGTGCCGAACCAAACTTTAGCTCTAAGTTTCGTCGCTATAACCGAAATGTCGTTATAACCGAAGTCACTATATGCGAATTTCACTGTAGTTTGAAATGTCAGCTTGGTTTATCTTGATTTTCGTATACGGAGGTGGGTGCAATCAATAGCCTCAATCACACCCGGAGGGGACAGGGATGAAAGTTTTCCTTTGTCCCTGGGGCAAATATGGACGTATTTCCTTCACCAACATCACAAAACCAAGACTTTAATTTAAATTCCATTTCACTTTCGTTTTTTATATGTTTCAAAATGTCAATATGATAGTTCAAGTTATCGCCTTCTAATGGAATAACTAGCTATAACGGATTGGAAGTAAGCTTTGAGTTACAGAAACCCAATTTTTTTCAAAGGCTATAAGTTTGCAATGAATAGTTTAAATTTTTTTGCGATGCGATAAGTTATGGCTTTTGTAACAAAACATAAATTCAGAAGTTTTAAAACGTTGAAACAGATTATACGTCAACGAATTTTGAGCATTGATATTTTTTTAAGTGACGTAAAGAAGTTAACGTATTGACTATTTACGTGGACCGTCAATCGTAGATCAATATTTCAAACCACCTCATTTTTGATCTGGTGAAAACAAGCTATAAAACGACCAACTATCAATGAACACATCCTCAAATAATCAAAACCTGCCAACATCACGGAAACAATTTTTTTCTGCAGCTCAAAAATTGAAATTCAATTCCAGACGTTCCAAAACTACACTATTTTTGTTGCATTTACCAATAAAAAATGGCTGATTATAGAGAAGACGAAAATGTGGTTTTGCAATTCGGTCTGTCTTTCTTTATTTTTATTTTTTGACTTTCTCATTATGAGCGGGATAGATTTGCAGTAGCTTTTGAAAAATTTTAATAAGAAAACATATGTATAAAGACTTATTGTTCTTTTAATAGAACTGCTATTTTCTGAGAAGCGTAGGGCCAAGGATTATGCGGCCAAAATGAATTTCAGTTCAAAAGTTTAAAATTCAATTTTCATGTGCACTAAAAGACATGCTTATTCAGCGAATGGGATAGAGATTTCAAAGTTTAACCTCCGTAGCCTACGATTTTGGTTTCCTTAAAGGAATTTCGTTACTCGAAGCCTCGATAGCTCGCAGATGATCTCGAAAAAAAAAGACTTAAATGTCAAGGAGTTATGTGTAGAGATCGAAATCTACAAAGACCAGATATTGACTGATTTAAAAAGTGCAGATTTTATTGCACTTGTCTCAATTGCCCTGAAGAACACAGATTAGTTACCAGTTATCCCAATATAGGGACTGCACTTCGTGTTGCCTTGACCTGCCAGCAAATTAAAATTAATATACAAAATTACATAAGATCGCAGATTGGTCAAGAAAGTTTGAGCATTTTTAATCTTGCAACGAACGCTCATGACTATCTACGACGCCGTTTTTTATATATAGGTATCTAAATATGTATAAGTTTTTTAAAAGTTTCAAGCAGCTTGATCCAATCCTGCTTTTTATTTATTTATTTTTCGGGATCCTTGGTTAACAATAATTACTCATTACAACAGTTTTAGGGTTTTTTAAAATGGTCTCACATATCGTCAAAAGTCCCTGTCACTTTTATAATTGAAAAAAAAAACATAGTTTTATCAACTCAGTTTTATGTTTTCATTATTTTATCCTTGAAACAGGATACCCAATATCTCTTTTTGTTCACAAGGACAATATTAGTTTTCAATTTCTTTTTGTAAATCCTGTTTTTATGGGCTGGGGTATTCATTAAAAAAAAAAAAAGAACTTCCCCACGCACTTTATTCAAAATAAAAGCAAGGAACTACCGATTCCCGATATACGGCTTCGTGTGTCGCATCTTTCTATTCGAAGGAATTTTGTTTAGTAAAAACAAAAATAATTGTTCGGGGGGCCAAGAAAAAAAAACAACCAAAAAAGTGTTGTTACTGTTAACAATGAAGGAAATATGAAATTTTTATACTTTCTTGTCCACAACCAATAAAAAAATGTATCAAGTATCAATTTACTACATTATATATATGTATATACAGCAGGACTTCATGTGTATTAAAAAAGATCAGGTTGAGTAAGGTGTAAAGAGGTATAGTTTCATTTTGCCTTGTTCTTATTTACTTATTCGGTGTCAACCATAAAATATTAAATTCCTGTCTAAGTTGCCTAGTTAGAAGATCAGCTTCTCACTGCCAAAGGACGACCTGTCTGTTTGTTTCGTCTAAGAGAATTAGATGAGATAAAAAAAAAAAACCTTTATCGACCGCATTTACACGCAAGATCAAATTTATCAATAGATTTACTCAAAAATATCCTCGTCATCCGAAACAAAATAAGTCAATTGATAGCTAATTCTGTTCACCGTATAATCTCCCCATTTTACGGAAGAAACAACAACGAGATGAGAAAGAAAAAAATCACAAGTCGGGAACAACAAAGAGTAAGAAAAATCGAACAAAAATTGTTTCACTTGACATCCCGATTGCCAACTTGGATTATAAGACAACATAACAACATCCACAGTGGGAAATAAGATATAAAAAATAAGATAGTTTTGGGTAAAAAGAGTTAAATCTGTATAACTCTTTTTACTATGAGATATTTGCTGACAAAGTGTCATTACTATACATAGATAGACCCAGTTATTTTCTTTTCTTCTAAACATCACTTTTTAAATTGTTTACCACGATAACGCAAAAATGACTGTACCATTTCAGCTAAAACGTTGAGTATGTCAGTTCATTTATGTAATTATTATGCGTTAAACAGATTATTTTGACATACGAGTACATACTCGTAACTCTACTTCATTATAACCACTACTCTTTCTTTAAGAATGTACTTTAAAATGAAGACAACCATTATCTACTAATTCATTAAATCCTTTTTAAATATTCGTTATTGTTTTATAAGAAATTTTGATAGCTTGCTTTTTCAAGTTGTATATATATTTGAGTTTTGGTTAAAGTTTCATTTTCCATTGGATCACTTTTATTTCGTGAAAAAAACATCTCTTACATAAAAAAAAAGAAAATTTCATTTAATTCTATATTTTCTGAAAACAAATCCACTGTACATTATCAACTATGACGTTTGACATCATATAACACATATTGACAAGGAGTTGACAGGTATATTCCAATTCCAAGTACTTGGAACTGACTTATCTATTTTTTTTCCTTATGGGATTTCTGTCCACACATTTAATATTGAATTGGATGGATGACGTTGAGATGTTGATATTTTAAAGAGAATAAAGGTACGCATTTCCCGAACCGAATGAAATGCCTATAAGTGATATATTTTGTCACTCAAAGAGATACTCGTAGGTAGGTATAAATGTTACCGAGTCGTATTGAAAAAAAAATAAGAAAACTAACCCTTTTTCCCTATGAGGATATTTACACATTTCACACACCTATACATACATAATGTAGGTACTGTTGATATGCATAATATAATACGATCTTTTTAAACTGTTTTATTTTTATAAAAGTAGAAAAATGTTATTAAATGATTGTCAAAACTAGATTTAAATATCAATAGAGATGTTGTTTACAAAAGGAAATCATTACAACTTCAAATAAGAATAAATGGCAGCTTTAAAAATGTCTAAGATGATGAAGTCCTTATTTAAAGTTCTACGAGCAATTTCATAAATATACACTAGAAGCCCTTCTAAATTATAACCAACTTTGAAAATTTTGTAAGATATTTCTCTTTTATCAATGGAAAGATGAAAAATTTAAGTTAAAATAGTTGTTCTTCGCTTTCGCATGTAAAGTATATAAAAAATATAAAACGGCATTATTTGTGTGCCAAAATATGAAATGTTAGATATTCCTTTGAGTCCTTTTTATCTTCAAATACAAAAACTCTAATTATCTATCGGGTTTTTCAATAAGAGCGCTACAATATCAATGAAATTCTTTATTTCTGTGAAAGTACGTTCGATGTCATTATGTATGGAACTCGATTTCTTTTGCATGGCCACCAGTCCAGACGCTGAACCCAATTTTCGACGGTTTTCAAGCATAAATCGGCCGATACTGCTGCAATTTCACGTTCGATATTCGTACGAAGTTCATCAATCGTCGCTGGCTTGTTGGCATAGACCGCAGACTTGACGTAGCCTCACAGGAAATAGTCTAACGGCGTCAAATCGCACGACCGAGGTGGCCAAGCGACTGGACCATTTCGTGAGATAACACGTTCTCCAAACTTGGTTTCCAATAAGTTGATAGTGACATTCGCTGTGTGGCTTGTGGCGCCGTCCTGTTGGAACCACATGTCCTCCAAGTCCATAATATGGATATGATATGATAATATGATATTATCATCCAATTGGGGCTAAAAATATTCGGTTATCATTGAACGGTAGCGATCCCCATTCACAGTAACGTGCCGGTCTTGATCATCACGGAAGAAGTACGGCCCAATGACGCCGCGCCGGCCCATAAACCACACCAAACCGTAATTTTTTCGGGATGCAATGATGACTCATGGAGTACGTGTGGATTGCTGCCTGACCAATACCGCATATTTTGTTTATTGACGAAGCCATTCAGCGAGAAATGAGCCTCATCGCTGAAGATGATTTTTCGATGAAAATCCGAATCATTTTCAAGTTGTTGCTCAGCCCAATTCACGAACATACGACGCTTCTGGTGGTCAAGCGGCTTCAGTTCTTGCGTCAATTTAATCTTGTAAGGATGTAGGCCAAGATATTTTCGCAAAATTCGCCACAACGACGTCACAGAGATGTCCAACGCTTGAGAACGACGCACGTGTGAAAGACACATTTGGGCTTTCTGCAACTGAGGCCTCAGCGGCAGCAATATTCTCGACACTACGGGCACTTCTTTGTCTCACTGGCACGGGAACATTTTGTAATGTGCCTGTGGATTCAAATTTTTCTACAAGACGCTCAATTGTTGATTATGACTACCATAAATTGGACGTAGCGCTCTTAACGTTGAGGCCACTGACCCCGAATTTCGGTAGTAAATTTTAATAATTTCGACTCATCGTTGGCTCGTATATCTTTCCATCATGAAATGGCAAACCTTACTGAAGAGAAATGTCAAAAGAGCGGCAAGAAATATGGCGTTGTTTGCTGTCCCTGTCGCTCTTCTTTTGTAGCGTCCCTGTTGAAAAACCCTTTAGATAATTTCTATTTACAATAAATAAAAACAAATTTGACAGCAAGAAATTAGTAGCTATTTGTATGTAGACTTGCGTACTGCTACTTGTAGGCAATAAAAATATGATTTTAAAATTTAAAGAGAGCTTTTAGTTTAAAAGTATGATCATGTCTAAAAGACTGGTTAAATTTAAAAGCACTTGGTGAAATCAAAAGACATCATTTTAAGTTTAAATGGGCTTTTAAATATCTAAAATCCCTTCACGAAATCGGCCATTAGCAATTTTTTTAACAAAAGCGTCGCACAACAGAGTAAAATCAGTTTATGAAAATCAATGTTCTGCAAATATTTGTGTTGCCTATAAATGAGTTTTACTGATTGGTTCTTTTTTTATATAATTTTGCATGCACTAAAGGGATTATGACTATTATTAAAATGTAAAGGAGATACCGATGCACATTGGTTTTGAATCTATGAATATCATAATGGGAGGGAAAATTGAGTTTTATAAAGCTTTCCACGTTCGTTAAGTGTACACCCGAAGTTGGACTCAAGGGTAAACTATTTCACTAGAACACTGTTTATTCGGTATAACGGTATAATAGTGAAACCAAGAAACATTACGGCGGTGCTCGAGAGATTCAAATGTTTCTGTTATACTTCCATCACCTATCATATTTAAAGCTCTTCTTTGAATTCTCAAGTGAGTTATTGGAAAACCTGCTCAACTATGGGGCTTTGAAAGAATATAGGCCTTATAGATTACAGCCAGATCAAAAGTGGTCAAAAAATTCTTGCAACGTGTCTAAGGAAACCTAAGCACTTGGCAGCGTTGTTGGCGACTTCGAATATGTGGTCATTCCACACAAGGTAGTCTTTGATTTACATACTGAGAAGCTGTTTGGTTTCCCCAATGCAAGTGACGCTCATGGATAGCAGCATGTGAGTTGGGTTTCGCTTAAAAGACAGAAGACATTATTGAGTTTTTGAAGCACTAAATTCTACGCTGCTTATAGTTCTCCATTTGACAATGCTATCGAGATCAGAATTTAATGAGCTTATAAAACGCTGCCATTCTAAATCCACATCCGAAGAACAAAAACATGCATTTGGAAACGAATATGAAAAGCTGAGAGTACTGTTGTTAGGAAAACAATTTAATGGACAAGAAGTTTCAGACAAAAGATCATCGATCAATATCAGAAAGAGAGTTGGAGACAAAACGATGCCCTGTGGCACACCAGCATGCATTTTCGATAAAAGATCATGATTCCAAACTCTTTCAAATGCTTTTGAAATATAAAGCGCAATAATCTTATAGTCTTACTTTCTCCAAAAGGATATTAAGACTTGTGCCACTGTTCGGTGAGATATACCATCAGATCACCAGTATTTCTATTGCTTCTAAAGCCATACCGAGTTTGGCAAACATAACGCACCATACTATTCCTATTGCAAAATTTAATGGTGACTGACCTGGAAAGAAACTAAACTTTAAGACCTGGTCTGTTATTGCTTCCTTCAAAAAAGTAAATTATGTTGCCGCACCTTGTATCTATATAAGATTTTCTTTCAACATGCTTCAGAGATTGGTAACTAAAGTTTGCTTAAATATGTATTTAAATTGTATTTAAAATGTATAAGCTCATTACAAATAAAAATAGCAACGAGTTGTAGTACGCACTGAAAACAAAAGCAGATTTTGTAATCGTGTTTTGTGTTTAGATATTTCTTTGGTTTTTTGGTAAACTCAGGCTTTGGCATCTGATTTTAAAAATTAAACCAACGAAGCCATTTACACATGTATAATAAAACTGTGCGGGTGACAATGGCGCAAAGGTGTAAATTCCAGCTCCTTTCAATGAAGAATTATGCACAGCTTCAACTGAACGTCTCCTGTGGTATTTTATGAGTTAACAAACATAATTGTTTTCAGTCCAGTGTGCCAACAAAAGGTCTTCCCCTTCTGTTTTTCCTTCTAACTACTGCATCTCTTACGGAACTCCGTTGCTCCCCTCACCGTATATTTAGTCAAAAGTGACAGTTTTCTTGAACCTTTTCGTGGGTTCTAGGAATTGTAATAAATTTACTAAAAACCTAAATAGTGCCATGCAGTTTTGCCATTACTGTGATACTTGAAACAGTGTATTTCTTAAGTGCAAAAGTTTCTTAACAAGAATTAAATTTGTATTGCTTAATAGTGGTATTTAACTTCTTTTCTATGCAGCTTCATAATTTCATGTGTGCGATCTTTCTGATTTAATGGGTTACATACTATCGCTGGAGAAAAAAAAAACGTATAATTCTTCCTCAAGTTCAAAATCTATAATGACTGAATTAAAAACACGGGATTTAAAATCGAAATTTTCACTACGACGACCACTAGCTAAAACCACGCTGGTAACTAGAATCAGCATGAATTGCACCGGAAAGCTGCTTTGCGATAAAGCGAGAAACTGATGCATGGCCAAAAATTCTTGTATTATCTACAGGTTTCTTGAAGTAGCGTTAATAAAATTCTCTTCCTGTTTTTTCGCAAGCGTCTACAGTGTTTCATTGATTACATGCTAAAGTTCATACAAGCGGGTAAGCTAGAGTCATTTAGGCTAAGATTGTACAAAGGCAAGATTAGACAGTGTTATTTTTTCCGACTCTGAAATATTGATAGAAATCTTTACGCACAAATCAGCTATCGTCAACGAATGCTAACATCTTGAAACCTTCGGTTTCGGTACCAATGCACATTGATTTTGAATTTTTGTATATCCCAATAAAGGGATAAGCAGATCTGTGAAGATCATTCCACATGCATATAGTGCCGCTAAGGAAAGAATCTCTGTACTGAACAAAATTGACTTCGAGAGTGAACTATTGAGCGTTCCTATAGGCGCGAGAGCTATGTTTGAATTATTTAGGAGGAATTCTACTGGCTATTTCATTAGAAGCACTAACTATTAAAAATATTGACAGTTTTAAGGCCCTTGGAAAACTTGAAGTTCTTTTGGACAATTTATATAGATGTAAGTTTTCAAACGTGTTAATGTTTTAAGGATTTTATATAATGATTGATATTATTTGATATGGTAAATACCTTCCAGAAATCTTTACTTACTTTTTCTGAATTTAAAATAAGCTTTAAATCTTTTGACAGACTGAATTTTACTCTGACAAATTTTAATTAGGCTTTACCGTATACAAATGACGAAAGCCATTTCAAATCATTAGACTATTTGAAGACTAAACCTTCAATATGCATATGTATCTACTTCTTCAAAGTCTTAAGGCTTTGTGTTTTCTAAATTATTTGATGATAAATGATAGGTTGATACTAGTATTTAACCGCAAGCAAGATAATTATCATTTGATTTGCCCCACTGTACTGTACACGTATCTATCCACTGTCATGAGACTGTTAATGTCTAAAGATGTAGGGCCTTCATTTAACCATCCGATGCTTTGTCTTTTTTTTTTCTTAATCTTTTCTTGATATTCATTTCAGTTATTATGTGGTTTCACACCTTTTTTAATTGCGAATGCATAGGGCTTCCCATTTTTAGGATTACAGGAGTGATGTAAGAAACTACTAAAGCAAGTGTTTTTACTTTCTTTTCTTTTTAATTTTTTTGTTAAAGATTTATTTGGTTTTAGTTTCAGTTTCACTGGACAATTTTTGGTGTTCTAAAATTTCTCAATTATCTTCTTAAGGGGTTGTAATAACAAAAAAAAATATTAAAGATTTGATTCTTAAAATTTAACCTTACATTCATCATCGGTTAAGTGATAATAAGTTGTCGCCGCAAAATATGACGACGATGATGATGACGATGAGGAGTGTGTTGGAGTAGAGGATGATTCGGCCGTTGTTGTATCCACAGCAGCAGCTTTTCCTGAACCCATATACTGTAGATTTCGCATGGCAATGACATTGTCTATAAGTAAACAAATAAAAATATTTTTTTTAATAACAATGTTTT
This sequence comes from Chrysotoxum bicinctum, assembly GCA_911387755.1. NCBI lineage: Eukaryota > Metazoa > Arthropoda > Insecta > Diptera > Syrphidae > Chrysotoxum > Chrysotoxum bicinctum. The sequence continues at coordinate 9,172,026 of OU426991.1, read as the reverse complement.
CTTATTGTTAATTAATTATTTATATTTAGTTTAGTATTTTAGTTTTTATTTAAGAATTATTTATAATAAACTTTACACTCTTATCGTATATTTATTAATTTATGAATTTTTGTTATCTTATAGCATAATGCCATTGCCGAAAGAATGTTTTTGCTTTTAAAATTATTTTAATTTATTTCATTTTTTTAGTTAGTTAATTTTCTTAAATTTGATTTTAAATATACATTGTTTTGTTTTTTTGCTTAAGGTATTAAAAAAAATAAGAACAACGAAATATATATCGGATTTGTGTATTACACAATCCACAAATTCTATAAAAAAAAAAACGACATATATTGATTATAGAAATAAAGCCTTGCTTCGGAGAAAACCTTCCAGCTTTAAAATATTGTTGGATTTAGTTAGCATTAAATTCTTCCTATAAAAGCTATGCAAATAAGATGAACTGAAAAAAAAAATTGGTCGAAGTGACATCACCTGTGCGAAAAGTCAATTTCTTGTAGACTAAATGTCATTACCAAACCGAATCCCGAATTTCCGAAGCACAGAGTATTTATTTATCCTTTATATCAACTCTATACATTTAAGTTTTAGGTTTTTGGTCATATGGAGGATACATCAAAGGTTTAACAAAATATGTTTCTTAACTTCTAATGCCATTAAGGCTGGTATTCACCGAGCGCTCATAACTTAAGAAGGTCATAAACCTATTCACCAAGCAATATTAGTGAAGATCTATACGAGCGCTCTCTTCAAAAGTTTGTTCGCTTAGACGTGTGCCATGCCACGCACGCATTTGACTCGAAGCTATGTGAGCAATGCGAAGTAGAAGAGTATCCATTTGCTGTCAATGCCAGCGTTGCCGCCAAAAAAAAAAAATTTCGTACCACACTCTTTGAAAAAACGTGCTATTTGTGACATTTTCGTGCCATATGAAAGAAAAAAACTCAAGTTATTCTTTAAAAATAAATTTTAATTAAATACTATTACAAACAAATAACAAACATAAAATCACTTCCTCAATTCGTGTATACATAGGTATTTTCCAGAAACAGGAGTTTTTGACAAGTTCATAATAAGTAATAAGTATGTATTATGTAACTACCTAATAAGTTAAATAAATAAATTAGCTGGAGGTTTGAAATTTCAATAGTTATTAGGCTTAATAATTTCATTATATGACATTATAGTATTAATTGTTTTGTATGACAGTCTGTTTTTGTTGTTTGTTTTGATATTATTTAACCTTGAAAACACTTGCTTTGCTGATGCACTTCCGTGAGGCAAACTAAGAAGAATCAACATAAATTTTGAAATATTAATGAACATTCCTTCGTCAATGTTGTTTTTTAATTTGTACAACTTAACCTAGAACATTTTTGAATCTTCAAGAAAAATACTTTCGGCTAGAACATCTTTCTCGCACTCTAATAGATGAGAAAATTCTGATACCAAAATATTGAAGTGTGGCAAAATACTTTGTATGTTTGGATTATTTTTTAAAAAGGTTGGGTCAATTATCTTAAACGCATTTAGGTAAAATAATGAAAAAAAACGTGCCATATTGAAACTTTTCGTACCACCGTGCCACCGGAAAATTTCCTTGTCGAAATAGCACGATCGTGCCACATCGGCAACGCTGTTCTCAATTGCAAGCAAGGAGCTTTTTCAGTGGTTTTTATTAAGGAGCTTTTAGGATTTGAAGCTTTTGAGAACACATTTTAAGAAAATGAGTATGTTGAGTGTTGTCGTATTGCTTTTCAACTTAAAAAAAACGCGCCTATTATCTTACCGCTTGCTGTTGAGGGAAAAGGTAAATTGAATATTGTTTTCAGTCGTTTTGAATCGGCAGACGGTAGCCCTAAGTGTTTTTTACTCTCATTTGCGGCGATTTATAATGTAAACTACGGATACGGAATCCCTGTGAGAGCTTTAAAAGGCGACACTTTTATTCATGGCAATGCAACCAGAATGAGAAACAAACGTCCTATCTTCCCTGTACTGACAATTTTTGTTGGACAGAGTATAGTGGTATAATTTTTCATTTTTCTATTGATCATACTGTTAAAAATAGAGTAATTTGGGGTAATGTGGTATATGCGGGTAATGTGGTATAGGCGGATAATGTGGTATAGGCAGTTTTCTCAAAAACGTTTCTTCAACGGTTTTTACCTTAGCAGACGGTAATATAAATAAAACTAAGTACTCGTGTTCAAACAAGTCAAAAATCTTCGTATATCTCAAGCAAATATTTGAGAAGGGTTATTGCGTGAAGTTGAGTTTTTTTTTTTTTGGATCAAACAAAAAGTGTTTGTGTGCTCTCAAAAGTTGTGTATCAACCTAGTTTATAAATTCTTTGCAAAAATAAGTTAATCATCTACGAAAAACAACTATTAGTTTTGTTCAAAGGTGTCTATTTTATATTTTATTATTTATTTTTGTAAAAATATACAGTTTCGGCTAATGTGTAATACTAGCCGTGGCTAATGTGGTAGTATACCACTTTACACATCATAAAAGTTTATTTCTTTTCAAAATTGGCTGTTTGTGTTTTTTCTAAAGATTTATTCGTTAAAATATCTAAAAGGGTTGAAGTAAGAAAATGAATCATGCTGTGAGGAATGAAAAATGGGAAATTTGAGATTTCACACACATTTAAAAAATCTATACTCATTAAGGTCGAAGACTTTACGCATGCAAATTTTAAGGTACTTATTCAACAAAGTCAGTACAAAATAACTTGCAAGCTTCTTCATCACGACCTTGAAGGAATAAAAAAACTATTTCTATAATCGATATGAATTAAGGCCTTAAGAGCTGAACTACTAAGTTTAAGGCATAGATTATACAGAAACGATCGAAGTGAAAACTGCACAATGCGTAATTCAAACTTCAATAAAATAATTTATTTGTCTAGCTTATGAAACAGTGTGTTCTTAATGGGTAAAACAATATTAAAATATGTATTACAAATTAACAAAAAAATAATAAACAAATAAAAGAAACATAAATCGAATAAGAATTGCAAGTAATGAACTAATACAATCAAATAAATTATACAATGGAGCAGCTCGACATTGAAAGTGTATGTTAATGGATCAAAAATGTAGTATCATTTTTAACACGAGTGTAAGAAAAGTACCTACTACAAAAATTAATATTTTCTTTATAGGCGCAAAATTTTAGACAGCCTATTATTAAGGTATTATTATGATACTACGTTAAAAGTAGTTTAAAGTACGAGTAGTTTAAAGCAATTTTCTTAATAAATTGCTTCTGAACACACCTAAAACAATGACAATTCGTGCAAAAAACTAAGTAAACAGACCTTTTGTGGCGTTTGTTTGTATAAATGCCAAAGAGTCACAAGAAGTTAGCATTTTACTCAAAAAAATAAAATAGGTATTCGATGATTTTAACTTTAATAAAAGGGTAGAGAAAGTAAAACAGCTTTAACATCGTACTAATTCAACTAAAATTTTGCGACATAATTTTTAAATTTTTAAGTGCAATAATTAGAGAGATCTTAACGCAAAATAATAACAAAAAATAGAGAAACCATCAACGAGAAAATAAGTTAACTGCCACCACAAACGACAAACCCTACTCGTTAATTTTTTGTAAAAATCTAAAACGCAGTCGACATTTTGTTAATTTTAAATGACATAAAGTATAATTTAAGCTTAAAGCGCTTGTCTAATTTTAAAAGCAGAAAATAGCTTCTTTATCTCTTAAAAGTATTCAGGATGTGAAAAGTCATTTGCATTTCATACCAAAACGAATTGAAGGAAAAATGTTTAGTTATATTTGTTCATTTTTTTACTTGCGATATAGGTACTATAGGGCAAGTTCTGCATTTATGGAAACAAAACCGAACTCGAGATTTTGATCAAAGTTGACATTACGATGATAGCGAAGACGAATAAAGTGGGTCCCACAATTCCGTCTGTCTGTCTGAATGTCTGTACCTCTCCCTACAGCCTAAACCACTAGATCTATGTTCTTCAATCCTCGAGTTAAGGGTCTTCGGTGATTCCCTAGAGGGGAAATTGAAATTTTTTTTTAGCTCCAAAACTAACGGTACCCCCCATACACCCGTATTGCAAAATATTATTTATCTCAAAAACGGATCTAACGATTTTGATAAGAAAAATTGAGTTAGATATTATGGATATAGACTACATTTTGGTAAAAAAAAATTTTGGGGCAAAATGTTATTAATGGTACCTGTCATAGAACCGTTTTTTTGATTTTCGACTTTCTCTAACGGCTCTAACGATTTTAACCAAAAATTTTTACCACGAGCCCCCTAAAGTTTAAAATAATATTGTACGAGTATATAAAATTATTCGAAAAAAATATATTTTTTTTTGTTTTTTGAAAAAAAAAATGAATTTATTTTTTGAAAAATCAATATCTGGAAAACGTGTGAACGATTATTTTTTGAAATTATTTCCTAAAATCTATATTACTAAGCACTTAAAATTGGCATCCCAAATTTTTTCTAGAAAAAATTGAAAGAAATTTGTTATATAAAAAATTACTTTAATAAAACGATTTTTAAACTTTATTTGCGTAAATTCATACTTTTCCGTAAATAAGACGGCAACTCCATGCACTTGAATATTTTTATTTCATTAAATCCATGGTTTATATTTATAAAATGTATTTTAAATTCCAAAGTACTTTTACATAAGAGCAAGTTCTTGCGATCCAGTCGTGCATTTTATTTCTTTTGAAGAAGACTGAATATTAAAAAATAAATATTTTTTAAAAAGTGCTTTTTTCAATGTGTTAATTTTTAGATTCTTGGTTGCGATACATAGTAAATATACCTATCCCAAGTAAAATACTAAAAATTAACGCATGAACGCAAATTTTGCATTTGGAAAAGAAATAGAACTCAGAGGTTTCATCAAAGTTGACATTACGATGATAGAGAGTACAAAAAAAAAAGTCAATCGCACAATTCCGTCTGTCTGTATGTATGTCTGTACCTCGACCTAAGCCGCTGAAGCGATTTTCTTCTCAAACGGGTCTCCGGCGATTTTTTTAGCTCCAAAACTAACAGTATCTGCCATTATCAAAAATCTTATTCATCTGGAAATCGGCACAAATGATTTTGATAAGAACGATAAATTACTTGTATATTATGAAGGTATGATCTAAATTTTGGTCAAAAAAAAATAAGAAAAAATGTTAATAATACCTGTCATTATGAACAGTTTTTTTTTATTTTCGATTTTCTCCTCAACGTCTTTGTCGCTTTCGATCAAAATTCTTATACAGGAGCTACTTTGATTTGAAAATGTATATTAAAATTAAAATTTTAGTATTTGTATTTTTTTGATATTTGTTTTTTTTTGATTTTTTGCAAACAAAATTAAATCTTATTTTGAAAATTCAATATCTTGAAAACGGGTTAACGATACTTTTTTGTAATAGTGACCTTACATGTATACTCGTATCATTAAATACTTAAAATCGGCATACCAAATTTTGTTTAAAGAACTTTTGTATCCAAAAAAAGTTTTCGAAATTTTTGTTTGTTATGTATTTTCTGTTTGATTTGCTTAGAATTGTTCTTACGTTACATTGCGAAACCCAAATTAATTAGAGGAGTTGTCAAACGTGTTTAAGATTATTGAAAAGTCTTGCCACTAAACGACTGTTTTAAGAACAACTTCATTCGTTCATTCTCAAATATTATTTATGTACTTTTATTATGTGCTTCATATTATACATACATATAATGAAGACCTTAATTCTGAATTAACGGACTTATGATCAATGGATATTTTGTCTACCGCATAATGTCCATGGCCTTTTTTCTATATAAAGAAAGTAATATTAAACCCGCGGGATGGTGCGTGGTGCTCAGCGCGACATCTGTACAACAAATCGAATATTATGCTCTGTTACATTACTCTGCCTAATGTATGCTTTTTAAGCTAAACGCCTGCTATGTTGATTTAAGTTCTAAACTATAGGATAGACAAAATAGAAAAAAGATGAATACAATGAAATGGAAAGAAAACTGGCGCGTACGATGTCAATCAAATCTAAACGATGAGCTACCGAAGGACAATAAGAAAAGAAATTCTGCTGTCTAATATAGATAAATGTAGATACATATTTGGAATATGGAAAAGCAACCCATGAAACAATGGTTTGATTGGGAGTGAGTTACAAGATGCTTTTACAAAACGAAGGTACCAAGGAGCTAGCTGAACATACAAAAACATGTAGATATAAGCACATTCAGAAAATAATATATGTAATTTTTGTCACGGATAGTAGAGAATGTGGGAAATTCTAGCTCGTTTAGGAAAATAGCCAAAATAGTATCTAATACATAATGAAATAAAGGGTAGACTACAACAAATATTAAAATTGATACAAATGAGTTAGGAGTTCATTTCGAAAGAAAGCCTTCTCAACTCACAAAATAATCCCAACATCCTTTTCCATTTCTGAAAATAAAAACCTTATAACTTTATACTTTATAACTTTATAGTTCAAGTAAAACGACGCGCTGCCGCCGCCGGCCGCCGCACAGTGGGGCCAAGGCGGACAAAACTCGATTTTGCAAAAGTGCTGATTTCGATTAGCTGATTTATGTTTCTCACAGTAAATTAGCCAGAGAATCTGGGAACACTAAGGATTTGGGCCAAAACTGAAGTCTTAACACCTAAAAAGACGCTCAAAGTCGAAATATTTGAAATAGTGTGAGAATTTGATTTGGCTTTCCTAGGGTGTTACGTCTATTTGGGATGAACTAAAAATGGGATTGTTTTTTGTTTGCTTATTTGAGATGTCTAGTAATACAATACAGCGGTCAAACTCGGCAAAAAAAAATTGAGTGAATTATGGCAGCACAAAATAAGACTCAGTCCACAGTAATGGAAAGTTGTAGTCATATAAAAAAAGCTCCACGTTCCTCTGCTCTGAGATAGCTATTTTCTCGATGTAGACATGTCCAAGTTTACATTCAAATAAAATTTAGCTGCAAATACCTGCAAGTCCGCACAGTGAGCAGGTTTAAAGTTACGAAATCTTGCAAAAAAAATCATTTTTTTTCACTTCTGTTTCCTAAAAAGGAATATTTGTATTGTATCTGTATAATCTTTATTCAATAATTAGGAAAAATATACAATAATTACTTACATACAGCTGGCAATATATGATAACAATATTGAATATATTAGTGATTTTTTTTTTATTTACAAAGCAACAAACAGATTTAAATGTTACATCAATAAGAATTAGGTGCAAAATAGGCGAACTTATATACATTTTTAATGACTTAGAATTAATATTAATATAAATTTAACTCTTTGTTTTCTTTTTTTTTACATACATACTTATGGTTCTATTTCGTAACGTATACTTTTTTCCAAAAACCTCTTTTTCAAAATTGAGAAAAATGTCTTAAAAATTTTGCGCGTTGTTTTTTGGTTCTGCTTTGAAGTTTGCCCATTATTTGATGCAAGTTTCAGTAGTAAACACTTAACATAATAACGTGTTGCTGGTTTAATGCATTCATTGACAATGCGTTTGTAAATTAACACTTGTCAGCTTTTAATGGTTACATTATTTTTATGATTTACCACAACATAAAAAGTTACTTCTTTGGATACACTCAATTTCGCTATAATAAACACGAAACCCTGAATTTTCATAATTTTTGTCCGATAATAAGTATAACATCGCTTCTTTCCATTATCTTTCTAAAAAAAAATTAACGTATAAGCCGACACATACATACATAATGATTCCATGAATCAAGCATTTTATTTGGTTTTTTTCGCGAAAATATATTTTTCAAATTACTCAAAATTTATCTTTTTAACTTTGGAATTTAGATAAAATTTTGTGTGGGCGTGTCATTGGGTGGAAACATTTTGTTTTCATTTCTCAAGCTAACCTTTATAAAATTTGAAAACTATTTAAATCAGTTACGTGGTTCCGATTTTATCGCACTAAAAAAGACCGCCTTCATACAAAACAAATAAATACTACAAAAAAGTAAAAAAAGGTAAATAACGCCAAAAAGAGGGTGTGGAAAATTTGAATGGCCATCTTACTTCAAAAAGAGCACCATCTTTACTTCAAACAAAACCTGGATTTTTACCAATTTTGAATTTTTTTTTAGTGGGCGTGGCAGTGGGTGGAAATTTTTTGTGGAGTTTTCTTTATAAAACTACTTTCATTTCTGAAAATTTCATCCAAATTGGTTAAGTGGTTCGGTTTTTATGGACTTTTGTCCGCTCTCCCATACAAGTCGCCCCACTGTGCGCCGCCGCCGGGAGAAGATCGTATTCTGTACGAGTTCTTCAAAATCGCTAAACCCGAATTCATTTCAACTTTTTAGAAACGTAGAGATTACAGTGATATCAGCTGCTGCATATGCCTCTATTCACAAAACAACATGTGAGTGACCTATGGGGGAATGAATATATAATTACGGTAATCCTCTTTGAGTGTATGACGAAGTGGATATATTAAAATGAATTGCTAAATGAATTTCAAGCAGGTTTCAGAAATAACTAATCGGCTGTGGATAACATCTTCACTCTCATAAGCATAACCCGAACATACATATTTTGATAAAAGTTAAACATTCTTTGAATTTTTCGTGGGCTTTGTGGCAGCTTGCGACTCTATAAACAGCATACAGAAGATCATTAATTGGTAGAAATCCATAATCTTTCAAAGAATAGGTAAGATTGCGATATCAACAAAATTTTGAAATTGTAGGAAAAAGCCCGACTTAGAAATCTGATCTTTTGAGAATCTGCTCATTAAGGTCGAAGACTTTACGCATGCAAATTTAAAGGTACCTACTTATTTAACAAAGCTTACAAGCTTCTTCATCACGACCATGAAGTAAAAAAAATATCTTCACAATCGATATGAATTAAGGCTTTAAGAGGTGAACTACTATGTTTAAGGTATAGGTTATACAGAAATGATCGAAGTGAAAACTGAACAATGCGTAATTCAAACGCATATGGGAGGTTACTTCATTAGAATTTTCTCTATCTTAAATAAAATACGAGGAAATCATTGGAGAACAACAAACCGACAACTAGATAAACCTCAGTAGCTTTTTTAAACAAACTCAAAAAGCTAGGCAACATATAATTGAGGAAGAATCTTAAATCAATCTACTAAGTTTTATAATTAAGTAACATTGTATATGTATATGTAATGTGTTAATGTAGAATTCTCTTTTTTCGATCTGACGCATGACGGTAAAAACCAATACTAGTATATATATTATTGAATAAAATCACATTTTCTTCTAATAAGATTGTATGAAGTCCAATAAAAAGCAGTTTTTACCTCCACCAAACAAATAAATTAAATGATTCTAGTTTTGTTACTCATAGTCTCGAAAATGAGACCACCCCAAAGCTAAACACGTTTCGATGTTGCAGAACGGAAAAGAATAAAATTTGAGATTTTGATTATTTGCTACAGTTGCAAGAGGTCACTATTGTATTGTAGTATGTACATAGTAGACATAGGGCCTTACTAATTATTAATTGCTAAGCACGCGTTTATGTAAACACCACATTAAACTTTAAAGACGAGTTTATTTTCGCGTTTACCAAGTTAAACAAATTAAGCATGCCTTTAACTAAACAGCGCTCTATTACAAAACCCACTACATTCGCTGTCAAAAAAACATTTGTTGCAATGACATGTGTTATGTTTTGAGAAACAAAGAAATACATTTGCTTAAATTCTACATATTTTGAGCTCCTACGATCAGAACATAATTGACGATCACGATATAAAAATTTTAATGTACCCAGTCTAATTCTTTCTGAAACTGAAATTTTTAAATAATTAAACAAATAAAAAAATCAAATACTAAATTGTTTATGTTACTTGCTTACACAAAATTCAAGACAAATTTTCAGCACGGGGACAGACTGAAAAGTATAATTGTTCTTTCTTTTGCTTTGAGCTATCAGAATGACAGTACACATGTGGCGTTTATACTTAACTGCGAAGTTTAGCGTTAAGCTGACTATTAAATTGATTATTAGTATAGTTAATTGCTTATTTAAATCATCTCTTAATTTGATTGTTGGTAAGGCCTATAGTCTATAGTATCTTCACTTTTTATTCAAATAGCATTCCCTAAAAGATCTTAAATATTTATAACATATAATTTCTTCAGTGTTTTTAAGGGGTAAACAGTAAAATTGTTATACGAGTATCAGAAAATGGTTATATCACAAAACAACATGAAGTTGTGAATGTGAACATAAACTCACAATATTCCCATCAGTACTTCAATTCAATTCAATTTCAAATTTCTTTATTCTTATCTACAAAAACTACATGTTAAATCTTAATAGCTTAAATATAAAAATAAGAATAGTTAGTGCCATAATTTATTTAAGAACAAAATAGCGTTAATGGCACATCTAATTAATACATTTTTTGTGTGGGGTGTACAATTAAAGGTTTGTATTTATACAATTAAACAAGAAGTTCAACATTATTATTTATTTTCGTAATTCAATACAAAAAAAAAAATTTAATAAAAATTTCAGAAACAAGGTTAGTTTATTATAAAGGAAATTGAATTAACATTTCGATAGCACGATGATCCAAATCAAGAAGCCACACTTTTAATTCTTTCAAAAAGACATTCAGATTTCTTATCTTACGAATATTAACCGGTAGTGTATTAAACAGTTTACAAGAAATAATTGGGTAAGAGTTTCTGTAACTAGTGGTGCGAAAAGAGGGAATATTGACCAAATAAGTTGAGTTGCTACGAAGATTTCTTAAGTCCGAAATTGGACTTTGCAAATAACCTGATCTTTTAAAAAACTCTTTCAGAACTTTAAAATAAAAAGAATGACGAACAGGTAGGACTTGCAGGTCTCTAAATAATTGCATTGAGTTAGCTAGTCGATGAGCTTTACTTACATTTCGAATCGCTGATTTTTGTAAGACAGTAAGCTGTTTAAGATGATTCACATATGCTCCACCCCAACAACAAATACCATATTCCAATTTTGAATGAAAAATTCCATAGTAGATCATCTTCAACATTTTCAAGGAGCAATGATTCCTCAAATGATAAAAATTGCGATTAGATGAAAACAAATAGTTCTTTAAAAGCGATATGTGTTTGGTCCAGCTTAAATTTTGGTCAAAAGTAATACCAAGATATTTAAAGTCTTCTACACTTTCGATTGTAAAGCAGTTTTTACTACAAACTTGATAATTAGTACATTCATGTGAATGGAAAACTATGGGAATGTCAGGCGATATTTTACGAGTAAGACTAAAGAACATAAGTTTAGTTTTATTGCTAACTATAAGCTCATGTTTCGCAAACCAACATCTAAGCAGATGAACATCATGATTTATTTCACATATTTGATTTAAAGGACTAGATGAACAATAGGCAATTCCAAGGTCATCTGCAAAGGCTTTGATTCTCCCAATTATTGGAAGTGAGAAAAGAGAATTTATGTAAATTAGAAATAAAACTGGCCCAAGTACAGAACCTTGTGGGACTCCTACATATTATGATGTAAACTACAGAAACGGAACAATATTTGGCTTTTAGTTTTTTTTTTTTTTAAACTGGAATTTGACACACAAAATTCTTCAAAACAAAATTCACAGGGTACTCAAACCTATGACACTACGAATTTATTAAATACGGGTACACATTTGTAATGAAATTCACATAGTGATGATGATAAGCCCACGTTTAATCACACGTCAATATCCTTTTCAGGAACTAGTTTTGTTCCCGTTTCACCAAATTCAGTTTCTGTCAACTGGTAAACTAAAATGGTAAAATTTCTTTGAAGCCAATGCCGAATTTTTTTTTGAGCAAACAACAATGGCGCAAATTTTAAACAGCCTATTATTACGGTATTAGCACTCAATAACAATTTTCTAACTTTAAAGTAGTTTACTTACTCATTTTTAAACATTTTCTAACTAGTATCGTACTAAGGGAATTTTCTTAATAAATGGCCTCTGATAACACCTAAAACAATGACAGTTCGTTCAAAAAACTAAGTAAACAAACCTTTTCTGACGTTTGTAAATGTCAAAGAGTTATATGAAGTTAGCACGATACTTAAAAAAATAAAATAGGTATTCGATGATTTTAACTTAAAAGGGTATATTTATATTGATTTAAATTTTCAACATCGCAGTTTTAACCTATATGTATAGTTTCATACTAAAATAAATATTTTGCAGAAATATTTTTAGTAGAAGAATTTGATATATTTAAAAAAAATGTGAGTGCCAGGACTCACGGTTAAGATGTGTAAATTCAAAAATATTTCTATATAGCTGTACATAACGCTTTCCCACAAAACACATGTATTTTTAGACCATGCCTTGTAACTATCGCATCGATATAAATATGGGCGATTAATGCGCCAGTTATACACATGCATACGTAGCCATCTTTTAAACTTATGATTTACTTTTCAATCTTTAATTTCCAGACAGTGTTCACATTAGAATTGAACTTACACCTTAGACTTATTTTGACGAGTCTGTATCTGTAGTAGAGTTTCAAAGTAAAGGAACAAGCCTATCTATTTCATAATTTAAATATTGTAAGAAAAAGAACGCACCATTGGACTCCGCTACGTAACGTAAAGTTTGTTTGACTTATGTTTAAACAGGGATGTTGTATGAGACAGCATTACATTTGTACACTTATATTCAAACAGAGATGTTATCTGATAGAAAATAGACTGTTTTTACACGAATCCGATTTTAATCTCTGTTTCTCTTTTGGCTTCCTTTCGAGTACATCTGTGCTTTTAAACACAGTGATTTTGAATGTAAGTTAACTTTGTTCATGCAAAAAGGAGACATCTCTTTGCACTCCTTACTCTACTCAGTTAAGCGAATTTCACTGAGCGAACGCCAAATATAAATAAAGAAAACCACAAAGAAGAATGAACGATAACTCCGTATTTTTCTCAACCTCAGCAATTGCGTGTAAAGCAAAATATACATTGTTCAAATGCATGTCAATCTAGCATAATGCATCGAAATATTGTATATGCAAGATTGATGATTGATCATGCATTTATTTGTGTATTTGCGTATAGTACGTTGAAGAGATGAGAACACAGCACAGTATAAGCACTGATTAAAATATTAGACAAAATAAAACAAATAACTCGGATAAAATTACGAAAATCTCAAAGAAATTCGTAAAAATACAATTTTTCCGAAAAAAAACTCACAAAGGGCCTTATCAAAATCAAGCCAATCCTCCAACTTTTTTTTTAGCTTTCTGTAATTTATCTTACTCCCTCTCTCAGAGATTTATAAGCCGATTGACAGCCTTCCCACCTTGTAATGGAATTTGTTAAAGTAAATATAAGTGGCAAGAACTAAATTTTTTAATCCATTGAAGTCGTAGTCATCATTCATGGTATGACAGATGGAGAACGATCTATATTTTAATATTGCGAATGCTAAAAGTATATTTTTGTATAATACAGAATATTTAATTCTATAATTAAAATAATTATATGGTATGACAGATAAGGGACTAATTAAATTTTGACGTATCGAGAATATGGTATTTCGTTGCAGATGTCAACTGATTGCCCTGAAGAACATTTTTCGGATTTTTAAATTTCAACTCTGAAAATACATTTTTTGGGACCATAAAATAAAATGTAATTGTCCATTACTCACGTGAAGTGGATTTTTTTAAGACATTAAATGAACCCGCAATGAAATTTTACATCAGTTGCTTTGTCTTTGGTCTTTTTGACATATTGGTTGAGAGGTGAAGAAATGTTTGGGGATTGAATTTAGTTCTAGCCAGCAATGGAAAGTAATGAAATCGAGATTTCAGTACTCAAAGTTTCCAATGTAAACGCGATGTGGTGCTAAATGCAATCGTCGGTAAGGTAGGTTGCTCCACGGAACGTGTAACCGTAATGTGTAACCTTAAGGGGCTACACGGAACGTATAAGTTTTACCCACGTTTTCGATTCACTCTACCGCCGGCAAAGATGTTTACACATCAAAAATATGTTAGAGACTCAGTGACTTACAGCTCTCAACCATTCGTGTATGCGTGTTAGCTGGAATGAAGAGGACCACCAATTTTCTCTCGAATACAAATAGCTAATGAGCAGCACTTTTCATGAAAAGAGATATCTTGGCGGATTTGTCACTTCCTCGGAAGAGGCAGCGGAAAACTTTTTAATCTATTGCCCGATTTACCAATTTAGCCAGCCTAAGGGAGGACGTACCTAAGAAATGTTGTCACGGTCCTTCTTTTTAATATTATGCAAAGGAAAAAATATATGCATAAAAATGGTATTGGGAGGGAAATATTGGGCCCGGTAAAGTATCCACATTCTTATAGTGCGGCTGAAGAAGGATTCTCTGACCTTAACAGTACCTACCTTATCATGTTTGTATGAAAGACCACCTGTGATTGTGCTTTAGCCAGCATTGTAGTATTATATCAATATATGATGGAAAATAACATTTTGCATGGACAACACAATACAAGAGCATTCGATTTAAGGCAAAAAGTAAACCCACCAGATTCTGAAGCAAACATTTTCCAAATATAGATATTAATGGAACGACCACTGCAGATTCCAATCCAGACAAAATATCATCATCATCATCATCGGCTCGACAACCGGGTTCCGGTCCTGGCCTCTTTCAACAAGTCTCTCCACCTATCCCGGTCTCTAGCCGACGCCATCCAGTTGCGCACCCCAAGGCTTCGGGCGTCCTGGTCTACGCCATCTCTCCAGCTCAAGCATGGTCTACCACGCTGTCGTCTACCATAGAATGTACCACAAAGAACTTTCCGAGCAGGTTCCTCTTCGCTCATGCGAGCTAGGTGCCCTGCCCACCGGAGTCTACCGAGCTTAATTTTTGTCACGATATCTGCATCAAGGTAGATTGCGTACAGTTCATGATTGTACCGTCTCCGGAATCGTCCTTCCTCACATACGGGGCCAACAATTCTCCTTAAGACTTTTCTCTCGAACGCAGCTAAGAGGTCGGAGTGCCTTTTGCTAAGCACCCAAGTCTCGGATCCATATGTGAGTACTGGCAGGACCATGGTCCTGTACAGCAGCAGTTTTGAAGTTATGGTGAGATTTCTGGATTTGAAGAGCTTTGACAGACTATAGTAGGCTCTGTTGGATTTGAGAAGCCGCCCGCGTATTTCTTCTTCTATATTGTTATCGGCTGCTACTATTGACCCAAGGTATTTAAAGGATTGCACCACTTCAAATTTGTGCTCCGCTACCTTGATTGTTTGACCAACTGTTCCTCTCGCATTCGACGCCACCATGTACTTTGTTTTACCTTCACTAATGTGCAGCCCCAGATTTTGTGCCGCCTGCTCGATCTGGATGAAGGAATCGTGTACAGCTTGTTCGGTTCTTCCGATGATGTCGATGTCGTCTGCGTAAGCCAGTAACTGGCTGGACCTGTTGACGATGGTCCCTCTTGTTGCCGTGCCAGAGTCACGGATTGCTTTCTCCAACGCCAGGTTGAAGAGGAGGCAGGCCAAACCGTCCCCTAGTCGGAGTCCATTAAAGATGTTGATTGGTCTGGATAGCAATCCGGCTATTTTTACTTGGCTTGTTACGTTGGTCATGGTCAACCTAGATAGTCGTGTCAATTTATTTGGGATGCCGAATTCTCTCATGGCTTTGTAAAGTTCTACCCTGGCTATGCTATCATAGGCGGCCTTAAAGTCTATAAACAGATGGTATGTTGGGATGTTAAATTCTAGACATTTTTCCATCGCCTGCCTAAGGGTAAAGATCTGATCAGTTGTTGATTTGCCTGGAATGAAACCACACTGATATTGTCCGATGACGGTTTTAGCGTATGGGGTTATCCGGTCTTGTAGGATAGAGGAGAGTATCTTATAGGCGGTACTCAACAACGTGATACCTCTATAATTGCTGCACGTTGTGACATCTCCCTTCTTATGTATGGGGCATATTAAACCTTTTCGCCAGTCTTCTGGCATTTCTTCCTGCTCCCATACGTGTACTATAATATCATGAATTGCTTGATGTAAGGCTGGCCCGCCGTGATGGAATAATTCGGCTGGTATGCCATCGGCTCCCGGGGCTTTGTTCTGTTTAAGCCGGCCTATAGCCTTCTCAACCTCTTCTATGCTTGGTGGCGGCAACATAGAGTATTCTTCTTGAAGTAGTGGAGCCTCCACTTCTGCAGTGAGCTGACCATTTAGCAATTCATTAAAGTACACTTCCCATCGCTCCAGTATGCTTTCAGGATCGGTGATCAGATTTCCCTCTCCGTCCTTGCAGTATGTGCAGCGTGGTGTGTACTGCGTCATGTTTCGGACGGATTGGTAGAACTTCCGCGCCTGGTGCGGACCTCGCTCGGCTATTTTCTATTTCACAGATTAGGTTCTTCTCCCAGGCTGATTTTTTTTGTCTGTGTAGCCGTTTTTCTATTCTTCTGAGCTCTTTATATTCCTCTTCGCGTGCCCGCGTTCTATGAGATTGTTGCATTGCTCGGTACGCAACATTCTTACGTTCAGTCGCTAGCTTGCATTCATCATCAAACCAGTCGTTCCGATTTTTACGACTGCTGCCTAAGATGGAGTTGGCAGTACTAATAACAATATTCTTAAGGCGTGTCCACTTCTCATTTACGCCCAGCATACTATCTCCAGGACTTACTCTCCCTAAATCAAGTGATTCTAGGGCGAGTCCTAACGCATTACCAAAGGTGTTACTGGTGTTTTCATTGCGCAGGGCAGCCGTGTTGATTCGAACCTGATCGGCGGATGCAATGCGTCTTCGCAAGGCAATCCGCCCTCGGAAAACCATACCAACAAGATAGTGATCCGAGTCGATATTGGCACCTCGGTACGTTCGTACCGTCATCAAGTTCGAGTAGTGGCGACGGTCTATCAACACGTGGTCTATTTGGTTACGAGTGACTCCATCAGGTGATACCCAGGTGGCTTTGTAGATATCTTTACGCGGGAACCTGGTACTCGCAACGACCATGTTTTTCGATGCTGCCAATTCTAAGACTCGAAGTCCATTGTCATTAGTGTTCTCATGCAAACTATGGGTGCCTGCGTAATGCCTGAATACCGGCTCCCGACCTATTTTTGCGTTCAAATCCCCAAGGATGATTTTAACATCATACCTTGGACAAGCATTGAGGGCCCTCTCGACTTGTTCGTAGTAAGTCTCTTTTTCTTCGTCTGAGGACTCCTCCGTAGGTCCGTGAACGTTAATGAGGCTGATATTCGTAAATTTGCCTCGCACGCGAAGGGTGCATAGCCTTTCGCTTATAGCGTTAAAGCCGATGATGGTAGACTTCATTTTTTCGCTGACTAGGAAGCCTACCCCGAGCACATGGTGTTTTGTATGACAGCTATAGTATATGTCATATTCTTTCTTCTGTAGAACACCATTCCCTGTCCATCTGATTTCTTGAAGAGCTGTTATGTCAGCTTTATATTTTGACAGGGCATCGGCTAGCTGCTGAGCAGCTCGAGCTCTATAGAGCGATCGTACGTTCCATAAGAAAATTCGTAAATCGTTTTTCAGTTTTCGTTGCATTGGTTGTCGTCGTGTGATCAGTCCGTTTCCGAGGCTTGTTTTCGGTCTCGTAATTCAAAAGTTTTACGGGACAGGGAATTAACCTGTCGCCAACCTGAGGAACCAGCCTGATCATATTAGCCAAACCATTTTAAAGGCTTGTTTCTAGCGGCCGCCACGGAGAGGCTATGATCAGACTTCCACCAGTCCCGAATAGTTACGGCACGTGCATGTTTTCGTATGCTACATGTTATTCCCCCTATTCGTCTGATGGCTGACCGCCAGACAAAATATCAGCAAAAATAAAAATAATCATAGTTGGAGGGAAGGGTCTTGAGTTCTTTTCCTGTATAACAGTTGTTCTTCTTTTTTTTTTTGCTTAAGGGTAAGGTGACCCAAAAGTGGATCAGCTATATGGGTCGATGTAGCACGAAAAATGCAGAATAGCTATGCTGCCGATTTGAATAGAACACTGCTTTTTAAATGCGAAAAGGTTAAATAACTTGGATCTGTAATCAATTGCGAAGAATTTTGTGATGACGGCATCAAGCATCGCGTATGTGTATAGGTTGGTTGAAGTCGAAGTTCCCTCTTAGCTGAAAGGGAGGATCAACATAGAGTTCACAATGTTGGACAATGTAACAGACGTATCTATACATATGAGATATAGAGGAACGAAATTAATATGCGTTGCATAACAGCAGAAGTGAATAAGCACCATCTAATAAGATGCGAACAAAACCCGGAAAAGCCTTGAGATTGAAAATACCATCTTGGAGGAAATATACTCGTATCACGATCTACTTAGCTGGCCTTGAGAGCCCAGTTCAAAATACATTAGCATATGATGCTCCAACAATTTCTCCAAAAAACACAGAAGTAAAAACCCTATTATTTGGGCTCCGACAGTGAGCAATACAAAACCGCTCAACCCGCTAATTTATAACACTATAATTGACAATGATGGAAACATTTTGAATTAAATACAAAATAACGTTTGCCAGAAATTCACCCACATTTTTAACAATTAACGTTCGCCGCATTGTCGGTTTAGGACGGCAAAATGAATCTTGAGATAAATAAGAACGATTGCGTATATGAAGTATGTATGAAAACTTTTCCAGTAAGGTGTGTATGCTTCTAGAAAAGGTTTCTGCAGGCCATTTCAATGAGGAACTATGATTATTCCAAAAATCCGTCATAGTCGAATGAAATAAATAGTGTGTTGTTTCTAAGTGAGTCATACTGTCTATTAAGGCTTTCCGCCAGCAAAAATAAAAAACAAAAAAAATAACAAGCTTAAAAAATACAAGATGTATAAACTACAAAAAAAAAGAAGAAACAATTATTCGAATAAATAGTTTTCGTACCTTTACCTTTATGCGGCATATCATCCAAAGATGGTATCCTATCAATCATTGAGCCTGACCATGGGGCAACAACGGCTCCCATGGACGGCGTTGGTTGCAATGCAAACATCTGCACGAGGATGTTTAAACTTCGTTTCTTAGAGGGTTATTTGCTTTGTTATTATTTCAATTTTATTTTGATTCACTTTTTTATCTATTTTTTAACATTATTCACTTCACCTTTCTTGTATTTCTTTAAAAAACAATTATTATTATTTCACTAAAATGAAGATAAAATGATAAAAGAAAATATTTGGTATAAGATTTTAAATGCAAAAAAAAAAGAAGATAGGTACAAAATAGGAAACGCATGCAAAATTAACTAAATATTTATGACTTGTTCCCTTTAAATTTATTTTATATACAAGTCACATAAATATTTGTTTTTTTTTTTTTTTTGTATTTAGTTTTTCTACAAAGATACATATACGAAAAGAGGAAAAAAAGGAAGAATTTTAAATTGGGAACTAGGTATAACAAGTTTCTTGTCTTGGATTTTTCAATTTAAAAAGTCTGCTAAAATAAAATGTCTTATCTTAAGACTGACTAATTTTTCTAATTAACCTCAAATATATAAATACATACTTATACGAAAATAAGGATAGATGGACTTCTACATCATATGGTAATGTTAAATTTGATTTAAGCCTTGAGCATCTGTTCAATCAAAACCAAATATTACCTACTTGCTCTGAGTACATAAGGTTGTAAAGATTTAGAACGTAGGCGAGATTGCTATAGTAGAATAATGCCGGCCCCTTAAATTTGTTGGTATAGGTTAAAGATGCAAAGCCTTAAACAAAATTTTTTTCGGAATAAAGAAATCGTTAATCACATTTCGTCCAGCACTACGCAGTTGGAATAACGAATTTGATAATAGTAGCATATTAATAAACAAAATTAATTATTAATATATTAATTTGTGATATTCTCACGATTGCATTTGTTTTGCTATATTGATATAACTCTCCATGAATATTTTCACTTTCTGTTTTCCTAAGAATTTTTAATCCAGCTTGAGCCCACAAATCTCCGATTCGCATCAGCAGTTTAGTATTGGGCTAAGCAAACACATGAAAATATCGAAAAGATTGTACTGTGTTACTAAGCTTAGAAACTCTTAATATTAAAATCTCCAAAATTGAAATCTCACATTGAAAAAGTATAGTGATATAGAGATACAAACTTCCATTTCCAGGAGATTTGAGAGTGAAAACAATGGGGAATTCTTCTGTAAGGGTTTCTAATTACAAAAAGCTTAGGTTAACCAAAAAATACTCTTCAAAATTTTGTAAATATAAAAATATTATTAAAACAACCTATAATGTTAGTTAGCTTAACAATAAGATAATTTTAAATCAGCTTACTAACTTTTTTTAATTTTAAAGACTTCTTAAGAAGTGCTAAAGCTATTATTAGGGGACAGAAATATGGGAAAAACTTTAATTTTTATTTGAGAATAAAGAGAATTTCAGCATTCAGCGGTAGAATTTTTGAAATACAGAAGTTTAATACATATTGCAACAGTCTGCATCGACCTTCCATCGGTGGATGTTCTTTTTAACCTCAAAATTTGTATTGTGTGACTATTTACTTCCGATTGAAAAAAAAAATCAAAATATGATATGTTAGACAAGTTTATATAATTTTCAATTCGCAAATCTGAACATCTTTTAGGTACTATATGTAGATTTCCATTATTTATAAGTAAAATGGAAAATAGGTTTGAATACTTCTGAATTAATACTTCTGCAGCCTCCAGTTATTTCAGGAATTTTAGATATGCAATATGCAAATAAACGGAATTCCTTAAAAAAAATATCCGTTTTGCTGATTTCGGTTTTTTAAGATATTCCTGTTCTTAATTCCGCTTTTATAGAAAATCTTGTTTTTTATAATCCTGCTTGTCTATAATGTTTCTTGTAATCTGGGATTTTACAATACCGTTCCTTAAATTCCCGCTTTTGAATCAAAACTAGTTGATTTATTTTAAAACATCGCGCGAATTTTTCAAAAGTAGAATTACCTAATTTTGATTTAAGAAACGGGAACGGGATTGTAACAAATTTAGAAATAAGTCAAATAAGTAAAGATATGTTGAAGCACCAATTGCAATAAATGAAAATAAAAACAAACTTCATGCTGCAGTGAAAGTAACAACGGAAAGAAACACGAAAAATTGGTGCAGCTTTCCACCCAAAATCAATGACTTTCCCAACTGATGAGAATAAATTGTGGAGTCTCCAATTAATCTGCTACAATTATCAATTCCACCTGTCCAACTTCGCCGTACAGCAGTCATGTTTGTGTGTATTTTATCTAGGTTTACTTCTGGTATTAAAGATTTAGGTCACGTAATTGCCTTCAGTCTTTTTTCGTTTGTTTAAATTGCCCAAAAACATATGTAAATCTTGTAGCAACGGCTTCCAATGAAAATAAATTGTTCATTAATCCTGTTTTCTCTCCTAAAAAACTGAATTTCTCGCCGACGTCCGGTGCCAAACGTTGGACTAGGCGTCCACTTGCGTCAGAAATTAGCATTGGAATTAAATTTTACTGAAATTTAAGTGAAATTTACAACCGTGCTTAACCCTTAACCACCTACCAGCGGTCTCACAGACCGCAACGGTTTTTCAAATGCAAATATTTCCTTGTGTGTGTGTCGTACGACAATGTGCATCCATGTACCTTTTCTAGACATGAAAAAGTGTCGCGCATGAGCTTGGTGAGTTAACACGTTCACGCGTTTGGCCTAGGTTACTAAATAAATTTCTCCTGCGGTCTCCGAGACCGCAGGTAGGTGGTTATGTGATTTTTTTATTTTTATTTAGTTTGAAATTATTGAAGTTTCATCAAGCTTACCAAGTGAAGGAAAGCTTGAAATACGTAAAACATGCTCCACTTGTGATCCAAACAAGAAATGCAAGACAGTTTATTTATTTTGTATGTGCAAAAACCCAATTTGCTTACAGTGCGCGAGCCAAATTTGCAGTAGCTGCAGCGAAAAATTGTGAATGTTGGTGCCTTGCAATTTTGTTGAAGTTTTATTTTTATGTTCCATTTTTTATTTTTATTTAATTCTTTGTTACGTTAGCTTATAAGAATTAATAAGAAGAATTTGAAATTTTAAGTTCCTATTGTAACAGATCTCATTGTACGAGCACAGTCATTTTTTGCACTAAAAGTGCCAATATATGAATTTTTTGATAAAATCACAAGATATTTATTAAATTTATATTATTTTTTTTTTTAAATAAAAGTTAAATGTATTAAAAACAATATTATTGACTTTTTTTAAAATTTAATACGAGAAATTACGAAATAGGGGTAAAATACTGTAGCGGTCTCCTGGACCGCACGTAGGTGGTTATGTGACTGAAATAGGGGGTAGGTGGTTAAGGGTTAAGTCTGTTCTGCCTAAAAACTAGTAAGGTGCGGTGCGCTGCTGATGCGAAATGAAAAATCCGATGAAATAGTGAGACATCAAAATAATAATCGCACACAAATGTGTTCTGATTGTCGAGAAGGTTTTTACTGTAGCAGATGATTTGGAGAAGTCTTCACGTTGTCTTCTTTAATACAAACAAAATTTCAATCATTAGCCGTGTTTTTTTTGGGAAAGTTATCCGTAGTACAGTAGGATTTTATATGAATAACAACATCCGCAGTAGGATCACTGCCGATAAAAAGAGAAGTGAAATCCTGCTGCGGATAGAGATTTGACGTTTATTCGAATATCGGCAGTGATCCTACTGCGGATGTTGTATTTGTTTTTCATATAAAATCCTACTGTACTACGGATAACTTTTCCAAAAAAACACGGCTATTGTCATTTTCTGCACGTTTCGGGAAATAACTTCCCATGGGAAATATCATACCGATCCGGGGAATATTCGTTCATTGCGAAACATGTAAATCCCGGAAATCATCACCTTCACAGTGTCACTTTTGAATCGGGTATTTCGTTTCGCATCAGTAGCGTACTAGACTTAAAATTTCAAAATATAGAAATATATCTACGATACCAACTCTTACAAAAACAATAAATAAACAAAAATAAAAATCCAAGAGCAATCGATTTGATGTATTTTTTGGTTTGTTTTCCTTGTGTTTGTTCAGATAGAATAGACAGGTAGGTGGTTGTGTACCAATAGCAAACGCACAGAAAAGAAAGTGTGTGAGAATGACAAAACAAAGAATAGAGCTATTTAATTTATTATTAATTTCACTAACAAAAAACATTTGTGGCACATTTATCGGGACGTGTGTTATTCTGTTTTGTAATGATGATGTGATGATGATGCGATGATGATGACATAAGAAAAATATGGACACCCAAGTTAATCAAAAAAAAACTGACTAAGTCACGAACGAAATCTGCCGTACACACGGCAACACAATTTTTGTTGTTGTACCTATATAGGATTTAAGCTGCTACAGGTGTTTTACTTTTTATTTTTGTATTTATTTACTCCTTCAGGATTTATATTTTTATTTTTTCTGAACTTTATAGGTATATTCATAAATTCCATATCATAGGTGTTAGAAAAAAACTTTAAAAGTTTTCATTCTTTTTCACAGCAAAAAAAAAAACACTCATCTTAAATCTTTCGTTTTGACATCGATTCGTCAAAAACAAACGAACAACAGTGTCAAACTGTCAAAAAGGAGAATTCGTTCCGACGTTTCATTAACAACTCGTCGTTGATATGTGGAGAAACGAAAAAGTTAAAAAACAAACGAAAAACCAACAAAACAACTAATTAATCCAAGCCAACTATTAAATATTCGACGGCAACGGCGACGGTGGTAGGTATAAGGCGTTAAACTATGACACAACGACGACGGAAATCGACGACAGTGATGACAACAGCGACAACGACGACGCCAAAATTCTTAACTTATTTTTGCCTTTGTTATAAAATTCTACTAACTAGTTATAGATTTAGTTATAGCAGAGCCCGTTATTGCGTGTTGCGTACGATTTTGCAACGGGGATACGGTACGGAATAACTGATATGATACTGATACTGTTTTGCCCGTTTTACTCACTATACCTCCTCATGACATACATGAATAAGTGGTAAAGTATTTTGGGCGAGAGCCAACCAGCCAGCCGGTGTGTTCCGATTCGTTCCTTAACTGTAGATTCTTGTTTAGATTCCCATTGGACATGGCAGATTATACACCATTGGATGTGTGTTAAAGAGAGACAGAGGGAGCTAGGTGAGACTACTTTTCACATCATCGGAGCACAGGGATGTTTGTTTCTTCCACTTAAGGGGGCTTGGTTCGAAATGACATATCTGTCGCCTTATTCATTTGGTATTTCAGGAAGAGTGAATGAGTGAGACAGTCAGATGATGTTGTGTGTATAGGAAAAAAAACATGGGTAACTTCTTGTTTACTATAGTATAGCAAAGTAAGCACACGGTGGCGGCTGGCGGCAGAGACCAGGTCATATTGCATGCACGAATGAGTCGCTTTACTTTCTTCCATTGGTGGAAATCCGGTCGCTAGTATTTATTTGTTTTGTTGTGTGTGTTTTTTTTGAAAATACACTGGATGGGATCTTATTGAAGTAAGTACGAAGGAAGCACGGAGCCAGTTGTTGTTGTTGCTTTCGGAAGGTAGACCCGGTCACTCAGGATGGCGGCATGTTACCATCATGAAATTTCGTCTGTAGAGAGGGTATGAGAAAAGGTGTTCGCAACATAAGAAAAAAGGGTGTCAAAGTAACGGGAAACATTTTAATTAGTGTTATATTTTTTGACGTTTAGCCCCTGAATGCCTGCCTGAATATAAATTCAAACGAAAGACAGAAAAATAAACAAATGAAGGCAGGGGTAAGTTGACCATCAATGGCAACTTGACAAACAAGCTATTGTCTTTGAAAATTGGCACAATAAAGACTTAAGATAGGTAGGTAGAGCTCTTATTGTTGGAGAAGCGCCTTAGTTGTCGTAAGAAACTAAGCGAATAGAGGTTGTTAATTGCCGGTGTTTCGTCCATTCTGCTTCAAAAATGCTCTTTCGTCTCGAACATTGTTTACTTACAAGACATTTACTGAGTTTATCCTTATCTAGATAAATACACAAGAAATATAGGTAGATGCCTACCTCTTGGAATCATTAAATTGGATTATTTTATAGGTAGGTAGGTATAGGTCAAATTTTTCATTCAAATATCTATATGACTTTTTCATCCGAGTGTTCTCGGCTAATTTTGTATTCACTAAAGCCGACGAGATCTAGATAGATATCCTAGTCATTCGCGGTAAGCTTCTGGAGTGAGTAAAAGTGAGCACAGCGATTTTCTAAAAAAGGAAATTCAGATTTGTAGAAATGCACAACTGAGGAGATTTTCGACCCTAATCGAAGTCGAATAATCTCAACCGCAAGTATAGGTATTTCATTTGGTGTTTCTAAGCAGACAATTTATAAGTAGGTAGATATAAGTTACCTACTATCAAGATTTTCAAAAAGAAATTCGAATTTAAAAATGATAAGTAACTGCCATTCAAAGTTCCCTTTTTTCACGATTTTTTTTAAATTTAATTTACGCAGTCTACCTTTATTTTTTTCTCTAAACTATGAAAAGTTCGTTGTATGGGGCCTTGGGGAATGGGGGAGAGTACGATAACTTGGCCGCCAAGATTTGATAACGGGTTTTTGTAGGGGGGTCAAAAACAAGCACTTTTTACTATAGGAGGGGGGGGTCTATCTCCCCCCGTTTAGGAGGTAGGGGCACTTTTAGAAAAAATGGTTTAAATTTAAACAAAAAATATTAAAAAACAACGGCAACACCTACAATAAAGTGCTATACTGCGTTTGAAAGCCAGAAGATTGTTCTATAATCCTGCATTTAAATTTTATTACTCATATCAATAGTTTTTGAGAAATACGCATTTAAAGTCCAAATTTTGATAAAAAAACGTGAAAAAAAATGTTTAGACCGGTTGTTTTCAAAATTGTGAAATGAAATTGTAAATTAGCTTACATGCGTTTCATGTATCTATCAGTTCTTAATCGAACACAAAAAACCGCATGGTTCTATGTCTTCTGGTTTTTGAGAAAACCTCCGTTTAAGAGGTAGGGGCACTTTTAAAAAAAAATGGTTTAAATTGAAAAAAAAAAAATATTAAAAAACAACGGCAACACATGCAATAAACTGCTATACTGCGTTTGAAAGCCAGAAGATTGTTCTATAATCCTGCATTTAAATTAAATTACTCATGTCAATGGTTTTGGAGAAATTCGCATTTAAAGTCCAAATTTTCATAAAATAACGTGAAAAAAAAAGTTTAGACCGATTGTTTTCAAAATTTTGAAATGAAATTGTAAATTAACTTATATGTGATCCATGTATCTATCAGTTCCTTATCGAACACAAAAAACCGCATGGTTCTATGTCTTCTAGTTTTTGAGAAAATCGAAAATTACCAAAACTACTTTTTTTGATTTTTGGTGGTGACGGTGATTCCATTTTAAGGATTAATGTTAATAAACATAATGAATCTTTGTTAGTTCAGTACCGCAATTCATTTAGCGTTACCCAGAATGCACCATGAGGAGGTAGAATTGCATCTGGGTCAGTTATTTTGTCAGTTAGTCAGGAGTTAGTCAGTCATAGTTAGTTAAAAAAGGTCAAAATGTATTAAAAAGGTGTGTAAGTCTCGTCAATAAAGCCATCGTCCGTACTATAACTGTCGAGTTCGTTGAGTTACTCTTTTATGGTGGGAAGCCGAGGATGTTTTTGCGGTAAACACTTTCTAAATTTTCGCTCTGAAGGGTGGGAGGATCGATGTCTTTTAACTGTAAACCCTCACATATATCACCATCGGCATAACAAGGGTAAACTTTTTTTACATCTGATAAAAACTCTATTATTTGCGAACCCCAGTCGTCCTTATATTACCTTTCTAGGCAGTATTTTCGATAGAAATATAGTGCCATGTATTGGTGAACATGGTCAGAAGTTTGTTTTGGTTTTCAAGATCGTTTATTGTATTTTATATGTATTTAGTGGACATTGGATAAATAGAATAAATTTGAATTTTTTTAAATACAGATTCTGTGAATGCAAAAGAAACTTTGCATGCACCCAACCTCGCACCTACCCCAAATCCTATAGTGTGCCCAAGCAGGGGGGTTGCAGGGGGGCAGCATGCCCCCCATACATACTTTACTGTTTATATATTGTAATGTTGGAAGCTAGCACTGATTTATTTATGTAAGGAAGCAAAAAATATCAAACATTTTGTAGAAAAGTAGTTTTAGTTATTTTCGATTTTCTCAAAAACCAGAAGACATAGAACCATGCGGTTTTTTGTGTTCGATTAAGAATTGATAGATACATGAAACACATGTAAGCTAATTTACAATTTCATTTCACAATTTTGAAAACAATTGGTCTAAACTTTTTTTTTACGTTATTTTATCAAAATTTGGACTTTAAATGCGAATTTCTCAAAAACAATTGACATGAGTTATTTAATTTAAATGCAGGATTATAGAAAAATCTTCTGGCTTTCAAAGGCAGTATAGCACTTTATTGTAAGTATTGCCGTTGTTTTTTAATATTTTTTTTTTTTCAATTTAAACCATTTTTTCTAAAAGTGCCCCTATCTCCTAAACGGAGGTTTTCTCAAAAACCAGAAGACATAGAACCATGCCGTTTTTTGTGTTCGATTAAGAACTGATAGATACATAAAACACATATAAGCTAATTTACAATTTCATTTCACAATTTTGAAAACAACCGGTCTAAACTTTTTTTTTCACGTTTTTTTATCAAAATTTGGACTTTAAATGCGAATTTCTCAAAAACTGTTGATATGAGTAATTTAATTTAAACGCAGGATTATAGAACAATCTTCTGGCTTTCAAACGCAGTATAGCACTTTATTGTAGGTGTTGCCGTTGTTTTTTAATATTTTTTTTTCAATTTAAACCATTTTTTTCTAAAAGTGCCCCTACCTCCTAAACGGGGGGAGATAGACCCCCCCCCCATAGTAAAAAGTGCTTATTTTTGACCACTCTACAAAAATCCGTCATCAAATCTTGGCGGCCAAGTTATCGTACTCGTGCCGGGGAATGGCCTTAAGAATATTATTTCTATAAGTGTTATAAAAGGTAGAAGTATTTTCTTCCGGCTCAAATTGTACGGGAACAAATGTGTTGTTGTTTGAAATTTTGTAAGTCACTGACAATTGACACCTTACGAGAAATTCTTTGACATAAATTTATCTAAAAATTTATCTCCAAAAACTTTGGGTACCTATAAGATTACCTTCTCTATTTTACCAGAATTTAAAAGTGGTGATAGGTATATGCAATATGCATGTACTCCCAAACGTTTTCAGATGACATCTTTGTTTTGACAGAAACTTGGTTCAATTCCAGTTTATTATTATTTTTAATCAAGAGTTTTTAATTTTAATTGTTAATCTATAATCCTAACAGAAGTTGTTCCCCCGTCCCTTTTTTCACCGCATTAGAACCTGTTTTAGTTTCACACGAACACATTATTGTTTGTGGAGACTTCAACGCCGATCTCCTTAAGGTTGATTCTCGCTCTCTTCAGCTTCTAGATTCAGTTGCTGCTTCAGGTCTTAAAGTAGTTAACACTTTCCCAACTAGATACGCGCCGAATTGCTCTCCAAGTCTTTTAGATTTAATTATTGTGTCTGATCCAAATAACTTGATTTTAAATGATCAATTATTTCTTGATGGAATTTCAGACCATGACCTTGTATTTTGCACTTACGATATTGACTTCTCTCATTCTCAAGTCGCTCTCTCTTTTACATACAGAGACTTCAAAGCAGTCAATATTGATTCTCTGTGCACTGATGTAAGTTCTTTGGCTTGGAATCATTGTCTAAACATTGCCCACGTCGATGATAAACTCAATTTTTTACAAAACTTAATTAAAAGATTGTTTGATAAACATATTCCGTTAAAAACAGTAGCTGTACAAAGTAAAAAGTGTCCGTGGTATAATACGGAAGTTTAATATGCAATCAGTAATCGTAGAAAGTACTACCTGAAATGGAGGAAATCACCAAATCCTGAAACTTGGCTACAATACTGCTGTATCCGTAACCAGGCAACTTTCCTCATCCGCTCAGCTAAACGGAATTTCTTCGCCTCGAAATTCAACACTGAGCTTCCTCCTAAGCAGCTTTGGGCAAACTTACGTGAAATTGGTGTTGGTAAACGGCAAATTTCTAAATGCGTGATTGACCCAAATGTACTCAACAACCAATTTACCACCTCTACCCAAATACCTTCATATTTCAAGCCCAAAGCTGACCTATTTTATAAATATATTGATCTTTTTAATTTCGAGGTTGTACCTGATGATGAAGTTGTAAGTACCTTTAAGACCCTTAAATCCGAAGCCATTGGAGAAGATGGAATTCCTCTACGGTTTATAAAATTAATTTTACCATACTTAATTTATCCACTCACGCATCTGTACAACCATTGTATTGCGTCCTCAACTTTTCCAACTGCCTGGAAAGCAGCTAGGATAACTCCTGTCCCGAAAAAAACCATATCAATTGAACCTTCTGATTATCGACCTATAAGTATTCTGCCTGTTTGTCAAAAGTGTTGGAAAAGATTCTTGTGAAACAAATACTTGAACACCTTTCCTCAAAGAATCTATTGTCTACATATCAATCGGGCTTCAGATCGAACCATTCTTGTTCTACAGCAGTAGTCAAGATTTTGGAAGACATTCGACTGCAGTACGATCAAGATAATATAGCAGTATTATGTTTATTGGATTTTTCCAAGGCTTTTGACAAAGTCAACCATACGGTCATTTGTAAAAAACTTAAATATTACTTTGGCTTTTCTGATTTGGCTGTTAACCTCATTAAAAGCTACTTGTCTAACAGAACACAGCGCGTGGTGGTTCAAAACGATATTTCACAACCTACACTCCTGACTATGGATGTACCACAAGGCTCTATTTTAGGCCCAATTCTTTTCAGTATCTTTATAAATGACTTACCGTATGTTTGCGAGCATGTCTCTTTTCATCTGTATGCTGATGACATACAAATTTACCTTTCACGAAGAATTGGCCTTATAGACGATCTTGTTTTTCGTATCAATGAAGATCTGGATAAAATCTGTAACTGGGTTGAAGAAAATGGTCTTTCCCTTAACCCCGGGAAAACCCAAGCAATAGTGGTATCTAAAAAATTGAATGGTTATGATGATCTTCCCTCGATATTCTTAAAAAATGCAATGGTACCCTATGTGACCTCTGTGACCAGCCTTGGTTTTAAAATAACTAAAGATTTATCTTGTAGGGAACACATTAATTCTGTTATTGGACGCATATATGGTACTCTTAGAAAACTTTGCATTGCCAGCAGCTTCACACCTAAAGAAACAAGACTTCGCTTAGTCAAAACGTTACTGATGCCAATAATTTCTTTCTCTGAAGTTGTTTATCCCAAATTAGATTCATTGCCTGAACATAAACTCCGGGTGGCTTTCAACGATATGACAAGATATGTCTATGGCCTTCGAAGATGTGACCATATATCACCCTACAAAACTAATGTTCTTAATTGTACATTGCAGGAATATACAAATTTTCGAAATTGCATCTTTCTCCATAAAATAATTAGTACCAGATCACCTCAATACCTTTACGAAAAAATTCGATTTTGTATTTCGTCAAGAACAGGTAACATCATGGTGCCTTCTTTTAAGTATTTAACCTCATCACGGTTGTTTTTTGTAAACTTAATTGAATTAATTGAAAATTAATTAATTGAAATCGCAGTTAGTAATAAATGTATCGTCAGTTTCACTGCCTTTTAATTTATCCATTGAGACTGCATAAAGCTAATAGTAAAGTCTAATTTTATTTATATGTATTAAATGTTTGTATTCCTCCAAAATGTTCGGGCGCGGTTTTCGTCGAACTTTCCTAGGCTTAAGATGTAAATTGACTTATCTTGTTCCAAACAGCAACATTTAAATTCTTGAAGAATTTAATTTACCGAATTTAGAGTGGATTCTCTCTTATGATGAATGAAGATGAATGTTGTTATGAAACTCCTTTAACTTCCTTTCTTGACAGAATTGTTGCAACAGACTTACAGCAAGTAAGCTGTATTAAAAATTAAAAAAAATAGAACTCTAGATGTAGATAGTATTTGCTTCGGACGCTGTTAGTACCTACTCTTATTTTTAGAAGCTAGTTCAGGAGTAACTAATATGTATAAATACCACCCTTCCTGGGTATAGGTATTACTTGACTTAAGCAGTCATAAAATTGAAAACAGCTCGTACACGTTTGATTTCAGGAAGGCAACCTTCCGTTTGTTCTCGGAAGAATTAATTAGATATGAAATGGATACGGGACGGACTGGGCCCCACCGTAAATATAGAGCTTTTGCGGCGTAAAAGGGTTCTTGGGAGGCCTGCCTCTATAGATCTGTTAAAGACCCTACATTTCTGTTAGGGGTGCCTACAGCTCTATTGGAGACCTTATAGCTCCAAATTCAAAGCTGTTATTTTATGAAACGTTCACGAATTCGATTAGAAAAAAATAAAGTCAATTTAAATGATTGAAAAAACAAAAACTAAACAATAAAAAATCTGACCATTATTTGGTATAGTAACGAACTTGAACATATGCAATAAATTAGATTAACCTACTAAAATTTTGAAAAAAAAAAGAATGGATTTTTTGTGCGGGAAGGCAAAATTTTTCACAGTCTAAACTACTCTAGGCTGCACCATGTCCCCATAGATTGACACTTGCGAAATAGCTTTCGACGCAACCTACTCGAAAAGGATATTGATTTCTTTTTAGATTTTGCAGCCCAAGTATTTCCCATAAGATAAAACGAAAACAGTGTCTCGAAAACATTAATTTTACTAATTATTTTTGTATTCTGATTGCAATGATATAGCTAAATATCTAAAATCTTAGTTGGTAAATTAAGAAGAAAATTAGTCGAAGATGTTTTACAACATTCCATAAAAATGTTTTGGGTCTCTAAATATTTATGTTTGTTTTTAAATAAGGGCTTACGAATACTTAGTTTTTAATTAATTTTGGAATTGAATTGATTGTGGTACCCCTTGGCATATTGGTTAGTGCGGTGGACTGTCATGCGGAAGCAGTGCCGCCGCTGGTTGTTCGTGCGCCCTTGTGCAACAACCTTAGATTGCCGCCCCATATATTGGGTGCCGGGGGTATATACGTTGAATAAGTGGAAGTTTTATTTAGATAGATTTTATTTTTTTCGGTATTGGATTTACATTTGGTAAGCTACCGCACAGTTAATATACAGAGATTTGATATTGCGTACATTATATCTTTCAACTGAATAAGTATTTTTATTACATTGGATTTATTACATTTTTTAATAGAATTTTCTGAAGGAAAATACAAAAAAACCTTCAATATAAGATGAAAAGACAGGTACATTGTGACTAGAATTTAAAATTGTACTTTAGATGGTACCAGGATTAGTAAAGTTGTGTTAGACAATAATAGAATAAAAACTTATTTTATGAGGTGTATTAGTACGTGTTAGTATATAGATATATAATAAATAAATAAATAAATAAACGTCTTATATGACAGATAATCATAAACAAAAACATTTCTCAAAGTGAACAGGTGAGTTTAATAAATAAACAATAATTAGTCAATAAATATATAAATACAAACATAAACAAATAATAAATTAATAAATAGATAGAAGTTAATAAAAAAACAAATAAATAATAAAGTAAATAAATAAATTAACAATTAACAAATTAATATATAAACAATAACTAAACAGACTATAAACTTATACATAATAAATAAATAAATATTAAGAAACAACAAATAAATAAATTATAAATCAATAAATAATTAAATATATTTAAATAAATAAATAACAGATAAAATAAATAAATAAATTAACAAATAATAAATCAGTAAATAATAAATATATGAATAAATATATGAATGCAGACAATGAGTAATACATAAAACAGAAATATGGTTATGACACTATTTGATTGATTAAGGGATTATCGGAAAATTCGCACTTTAGCAAAAATGAATTATTAAGTTTTTCGATTCTATTAAAGATCATTTCAACATTTGCTCTTTCATGCAAGTCACTGGTGGAATGGTAGCGAGAGAGGTTAAGCATCATTTTAAGTAATTTGTTTTGAGATATTTGCAATTTATTAACATGACATTTTGCGCATTTTCCCCACACTTGACATCCATACAGAAGGATTGCCTGAAAAATTACCTTATGAATTATAATCTTATTATCATTGCTCAAACCAGACTTTTTATTTATAAAAGGATAGAGTATTTTTATAGAAATACTAACTTTTTGTAGTGTTTTAGCGACATGTTCCTTAAAGGTAAGTTTTTGATCTAAATACACCCCTAGATATCGAACATTTGATTCCCAATCAACATTAATGCCACTAACATTAAGCTGATTGCTGGGAAGGAAACAAGATTTTCTTTTCCTACTAAAAAAGATAGCTTGAATTTTGTCAGCATTCAGTTTAATTTTCCATTTAGAATAATACTGGGTCATTAGTTCAAGAGCATTAGATAAACTTGTCTCTATGTTGAGACTAAATTCATGCGATGAAAAAATACCAGTATCATCTGCAAATATAGCTAATTGACACTCTGGTAGCTTAGGTATATCAGATGTATAAATATTGTACAAAAATGGACCTAATACCGATCCTTGTGGCACGCCGTGTTCAATTTGATAACGATTTGATGAACGGTTATTAACAAAAACATTGAAATATCTATCGGACAAAAAACTTTTGATAATTTTAATAAGATACACAGGAAACCCAAAGCATACCAATTTGTGTATTAGTCCATCATGCCACACTGTGTCAAAAGCCTTTTCTATGTCCAGTAAGATAAGTCCAGTCGATTTACCCAGGGAACGACTTTTTTTTATATGTTCACAAACTCTTAACACTTGATGGCTAGTGCTGTGAAACCTTCTGAATCCAAACTGTTCGTTTGGAAGGATATTCAATACCCCAACAATATTTAGAATTTTTTCCTTAAGAACCTTTTCCAATATCTTGCTGAGACAGCTGAGCAAACTAATTGGTCGATAGCTTGATGGGAGTTTTGCTATTTTTCCAGGTTTCGGGATGGGTACAGCGTTGCCGCGAAGGAAAAAACTTAGAGGGCCATTTTGAAATTTTTTGAGGGCCATTTGACAAAAGTTGGGGCCAAATATTTTACTTACAAATCCGTCCTTAAAACATTAAACTACAATATATTAATATTTGTTTTTGTTCTCATTTATTTATTTAATGCATTTCTTAAATCTTTGTAATAGGCAGCAGAAGCAGATCTCTACTCTGTCGTCGGATTTGATTTCTTGGGAATAACCTTAAAATATCTTAAAAAAATATAAATCACTCCAGTAATATTATTTAAATATTTATATAACTTTTCCATATTTTAATTCAATATCTGAATGGACAACGAACGAATAAACAACAAAATAAAATAAAATAAAATAATAACTTAATACCACCGGATTACGAATTAGATCAATATGTCCTTCTTAAAAGATTCTCGACTTTGTTGAAAAAAAAAAATCAATATAATTACAAATAATACTGTTGGCTTCTCTAATGCATCGAGTTAAAGGTTCATGTTTACCCGATGATGAGGTTCATTAAAAATGAAAAGGGATCGTAGATTCCTTGACGAAGCATACACAATTAAAAGAGACAAAAGAAAAGGGCAATTTATATGGGATGTAATAATATCGCGCAAAAATATTATTGCAAATTTTTTACGACGAACGACAAGATATTATAAGCCAAGAAGTTGACACCGAGTTTTATAATTTGGGGTATGAATATTGTATGTTTGTATGTTTTCAATCCTATTAGAATGAACTTGAAAAAATGGATCCCAAATTACACAGCAATACTCTAATGATGACCTTATATAGGCAAAAAATGAGATCAAAGAGTAAAAGGATCAAAGAACTCTTTAGAGTTCTAACATAGAGTTAGCCTTAGCAATCACAGTCTATATGGGATTTAAAGCGGAGTTTCTAGATCTTTCTTTTCGTTAAGTATTGAGAGTTCCGTATCTTCTATAGAATACTGAAAAGGAATATATGATAGGCTCCTAAAAAATGATAAAGATTGACACTTTGATACGTTTAACAAAAGCTGATTAGCTAAACACCATTCAGACAAGCGATGAAGATCACATTGGAGTAAATGACAATCATTAATTGACGTAACACGACGGAATATTTTAATGTAATCCGCAAACATCAAACAAGAAACATTTTTTAAGAAATCAGTGATATCATTGATCAGCAGCCAGAATAGAAGAGGGCTCAAGTAACTTCCTTGTGGTACTCCTGATGTGACCTCAATTAGATCTGATAGTACATCATTAATACCCACAAACTATATTTTCTTCCGTTTAGGTAGGATTCAAACCACTTTAAAATATTTGAGTGGAAGCCAATGGATTCCAATTTTTGTATTAGTATATGGTGGTTTACTTTATCGAACTCCTTAGCAAAGTTAATATACAGGGTGTCTCACAGTCACCGCCCCAAACGAAAACCATGGATTCCCGAGGTCATTTTAAGTCGAAAAACTTAATAGGTAATTTTCTCGTTTTCGAGTTATAACGGTTTTTATGATTTTTGCCTTAACTGGCTTTATCTTTGCCAAACTACGTCCGATTCGTAAGATTATTTTTATAACCAATCAAGAATTTATTACAGTTTTAGTTTGTTCCAAAACTTTTTTTCTGCGGACAACCGTTTCTCCGCAATTCATTCAAAAAAAAAAACACGTTAATGATTATTAATTTTTTTCGCTTATTTTAAAGCCCAGTTTATTTTCATAAAAAAAATATTTTTTTATTCTTTAAAAAAAATGTAATTAGCAAAAAATAAACAAACTGAGTGAATTAAAAAAAAAAACTAACTTTTAAATACAAAATTAATTCAAATGAATTAAAACTTTTTTCATTTTCCAAATGTTCGGAGGAATACAATCGGGTTCTGGTTGCTTATCATCATTTAGTCCAATTAAGACTATTTCAACATCTTTGTTACTTAAGTTTAAGTGACCGATATTGATTGAATTTAAACATGGCAGAAAGTTTAGAGGGAGTACTTTGGGGATTATAAACGGAGTTTAAAAAGTCTGCAAATTATTTAAATGTATTTGTAGATGTATTCCCAGAATATTGCATGCAATTGGGGATAACATTTGAACATACGAGTATTTAATCATTGATAAATGACAAAAAAATTGTACTGTTAAGTTTTAGACTCGATTCAGCTCGAATTAAGTAGTCCTTGTATTAAAATTTATTTAAAAAATCAAATTCTTTTTGCAAAAGCAAATATTTTATCAGAAGATCTTCATTATTGGGAAATTTACGATATAATTTGTAAGATTAAGTTTTTTGATATTAAAGTTAAGTTACATAAACGCTTTGGTAGATGACGAAAATAAATTACCTCAAAGAAGTCAACACGCTGGACGAAACTGACGTGAGTCAAATCATTAAACGAGATAAATGAATAAATTCAGTTCCATTTTAAGTATGGTTATTTGTATGTGGTGGAAACACATTGTAGTGGCGATGCATAGCAATGGTTTATATTTAATTTTGTAAAGCTATTTGATTATTATTACTAAGCACGATATGATGTGATGTTAAATCTTCTAAAATTTAGATTTGGGGGCCATTTCTAATTGGCCCGGGCAAAGGGCCAAAATTTAAAACAGAGGGCCAAATGGCCCGATCGGGCACTTTGTGGCAACGCTGGATGGGTATGACTTTAGCGTGTTTCCAAATTTTTGGAAAATATTGAGTTTTGAGGCACGCATTAACCAAAAACACAATAAATTGAATACCCGCCTTCGGTAATTTTTTTATATATAAATTTTTAATTTTATCAAGTCCATCAGACTTCTTTGTTCTTAGACTGCACACTATATGTCTCACATCCTGTAAAGTCACAAACTGATCTGTTGGAGTATCAACATTTTGTATGTGGATTGAGTTTAAGGTGTGACTTACAAGGTTCTTAGTCTCATTATCACTTAGATGTTGCGACACTGAATGATTATTTAAAAATGTAGATGCGAAAACATTAGCCTTTCTTGAGTCTTCATAAACAACTTCATCATGATTTTCAATATTAGGTATTTGCCTGTTTTTATTTTTAATTATTTTGGCAATATTCCAAAAGGGTTTTGCATTTTTTTCTAATTTGCTAAGTCTCTCATTCCAGTTTCTATTACGATACTTATCAATTTCATTAGCTATCATTTTATTGTAGAGTTTAACATGAATACGATACTCCGGTAAGCGGTAACGTTGCCATTGTCTTTTGAACGAATTTCGAATGCGTATATATTCAAGAACGTGTTCCGGCATTTTAAAAAGAAAAGGCTTTCTCACTTTTTTTGGGATGCATGACTCTACTGATTCTAATATTTGATTAGAAAAAATATCGACATGCACCTCAACATCATCTTTTGAACAAATTCTATCCAAATCTGTAGAAATTGTTCTAAGTTTGGATTTTATTTCTGTCCTAAATCGACTCCAATTTGCATTTTTTATGTCCAGATAATAATTATCTCTATTTTCCGCCATTGCAAGCATTTTACAAACGACTGGGACATGATCAGAATTCAATTCATTAATAGTTTCCGGTTGAGTAAAAAACGAAGGAATATTAGTTATGAAAATATCAAGAACGGAAGGATTGCCCCTCGACCCAGACGGAAAATAAGTAGGACTAAACGGAAACAACATTGAATACGAAAACAAGCAAGACATACTAGAAAGAACGTTACCCCACGAGTTCGCACGAATACAACCCCAATCCCTGTGCCTGCAATTTAGATCACCACCGATTATATAATTTTCATTTCTAATTATTAGTTTTCTAAGATCACTTTTGAAGTGCATTCTTTTTTCTTCAGAAGAATTTTTACCTGGGAAATACACACAAAATATTTGTATTGTTCTGTGATTCCTTAACCTTACATCTACACCGACATTCTCAATGTATCGTGTCCTCACAATAGGCAAGAGAGAATGTTGAATTGATTTTTTAATTAATATTGCTACACCACCTCCTCTTCGATCTTTACGATCCATGCGATAGCATTTAAAGTTTTGAGTGTAGATTGATATATCTGAATTCAACCATGTTTCTGTTATTAAAGCTACATCGATTGAATTAAGATTTAAAAAGTTAATGAATTCAAAAATCTTATTACGAATGCCCTTGGCATTCCGTGTTATAATTTTCAAATTATAATCTGAAATCGTATTTGACATATTCATATTACTTAACATTAGAATATAGAAACTTAGTAGCTAACTGTGCGATAGCTTGAAATTGCTCTACTTTGCTTTTACATAAACTTAATTTACTAATCATCTCCATTACGAGGGAATTCAGCTCTTCCATTGAGAATAACCAGGACCGGCCCGAGCTAAATTAGAGCCCTGCGCAAGCTTTATCAGTGGCGCCTCTCATTTGGATTGGATTGGCGGAAAAAGTCATTTCCTCATTACCCAAGGGGTACCCTTTGCAATGCGTTTTTTTAACGAGGGATCCCCAAGAGGCCTATTCCTAGATAATACTTAGGTATATTTAATTAAAATAAATATGATTTTTATTAAAAAGTAAGAAATCAAAAATATATCACAAAAATAATAGTCAAAAAATATATCACAAAAATTTAGGAACTGAAAAAAGTATTTTTTGAAGTAAAAAATTAAAAACTAATTCAAAAACATAACAACATACAAATAAATAATGAACTCATTAATTGTTGTTCATGTAGGAAATAATAATAAGATTATTATTTTAATAAAAATAAATGGAACCGAATTTATTGCAATAGACAGACCCCTCTTTACCACTGGGCCCACTGGGCCCGGGCCCAGGGCCCCGCAATCACCAGGGGCCCCCAAATTGCTGAAACATCACTTAACCTCTATTGGTCTATTTCAACGGTCAGCAACAGGCGGACCGCGGTCCGCTTGCGGACCTCGGAAGGTCGAACCTTGGACCGCTAATTTTTTTAGATATACATATGTAATGTACCTACAAAACTATTCATTTAATTTGATGATGAACAACTGTCTCTTTTGTGAGATTTGTTGACGTTAAAAGGTAAAGCTCAATGCTTTTGATGAATTCGCAACGAAAACCAATATTAATCATGACAAAATGGTATCGCTTTCATCTGACGGGGCACCAGCGATGATTGGCAAAGAAAAAGGATTAGTAAAGAGAATCAAAGATAAGAATGCAGTCTAATTGCTTATCAGTGCATAATTCACCAGGCAGCCCTTTGTGGAAAACTTAGTGGTACATTGAAAGAAGTAATGGACAGCTTGGCCAGATTAATTAATTTTATAAGATATCGTTCTGCTCTTCAGCACCGACAGTTCAAGGAGTTTCTTTCTGAATGTGATTCCGCTTATTCTGACCTACTACAACACAACAATGTTCGTTGGCTAAGTAAAGGTCACGTTATTGAACGTTTAACGAGGGAAATGTGCTAGCTGTGGCTTTTGTCGAAGATATTTTGAAATATCGGACACCCACCTGGAAGATACTCTTCGTATTTGCTGCTCTACGCGTGAACCAAACTATTAAAAACTTATTCAAGACAGTCGTTGTAATTTCTCACATTAATTTTATCTATTGTGTTTTGTAAAATTACTTAAATGAAGTCAAATAAAATTAGTAAGTATTATGAGTTTTTTTTTTCCTGGACCTCGACAAAATGTTTCAACTAATCCTGGACCCTTCAAAAAATTACTTGCCGACCCCTGGTCTATTTTCAAGAAAAAAAATATTTCGATACAATTTTAGATGCATAAAAAATGATCAGAATTCGTACTTTCTTTGCTGAACAACAACCTTTGCTGAACATTTTATATCACATAGAAATATGAAGCACCTATAAACAATGATCCGCTGTGAATAACTAAGTGGCAATGCAGGTTGCTTTCTGACAGAAACAAAAGAAAAACACATTTGAATATCACTGTATGGAAAAATAAAGATAGTGGCGCAAAATTTTAAACTGCCTATTATTAAGGTAATAGTATGATACTACTTAACAATTTACTAACTTTAAAGTATGTAGTTTACTAGCTCATTCTTAATTTTAAACATTTTTTAACTAGTATCGTACTAAAGCAATTTTCTTAAAAAATTGCTTCTGAACACACGTAAGACAATGACAACTCGTACAGAAAAATAAATAAACAGACCTTTTGTGGCGGTTGTAAATAGCACGATACTAAAAAAAATAAAATAGGTATTTTAACTTTAATAAAAGGGTACAGAAAGTATGATGCTATATTTGATCAAAATTTGCAAAATCGTTGTTTTAACCTAGTTTCATACTAAAACAGCTTTAACAACATACTAATTCAACTAAAATTTTGCGCCAATGGTGTTTCTATATTTGCAACGCGCATACAAGTTTGCATCAACGCAGTAACTCATACATAGGCGATTTAACTATCCGTCGGATGAACGGCACTCAATTTTTTAAGAGTTCAAGGTAAAGAGGTAAAGAGTTTTTGTTTTTGTGCATTCAATGAGATAGATGAAAAATTACGCTTCTCACTATTTGTTCTATAGGTCAATAGTAAACAAAAGGATAAGCGTATAGTCGAATCGTTTTTGCGCATGCGGAATTTTCAGATATACTCTGGTAGTGTTTATGTGCGACTTTGCCCATTTGATGTTTACTTGCGACTTATATAGATACTATAAGGCAAGTTATGCATTCGTAAAAAATATCGAACTCGAGATTTTGATCAAAGTTGACATTACGATGATAGCGAAGACGAAAAAAGTGTGTCTCGCAATTCTGCCTGTCTGTCTGTCTTTTCTCAAAAACTGTCCCACAGATTTAAAAAAAAAATTCAGAAAATTTCATTTAGTTAAACCTAGGTAATGGTGGAAAAAAAAATGTCCAAAAAATTATTATTTTTGGTAGCCCCCCTGGAACCATTTTTTTGTTTTTGATTTTCTCAAAAACGGTAAAACCAATTTTGATCATATTTTTTATGTTAAGGCTCTTCAGCAGTTTCAATATTTTCGTGTTATCAAATTTTTAAAAACAAATTTTTTAGATTTTTAAAAAAAAATTCAAATTTTTTTATTGAAAACTCAATATTTCGAAGACCCCATGTTCGATTTTCTTAAAACTTGATAAATTAAAGTTTCCTAAAATAATCTACAAGTCATAAGAAAAAAAAATTAATTTACTTAAAAATAACGGTACCCTCCATACAAATGTTAAAAAATGGTTTTCGAAAATCGTATTTTTCTCGAAAATGGTTCCGAGAATTTTGCTTAAATTTTTTTTCTTTCGATTAATTTTTAATATCTATAATTTAGTAAAAAAAAATTGAAAACAAGATATTACTGACTGTACCTACCCATAGAACGATTTTTTTAAATTTTGAATTTCTCATTATCGGCATAACGGATTTTAATGAATTTTTTTTAGAGATAAGCTTCTAAAAAGTTTAAAAAACATTGGATTTCAAAACTTTAAGAAAAATATGTTTTTGAATTTTGAAAAAAAAGCTTCTAAAAAGTTTAAAAAACATTGGATTTCAAAACTTTAAGAAAAATATGTTTTTGAATTTTGAAAAAAAAATCTTTTCTTTTTTTTATTCAAACAATAATAAAAACTTAAAATTGGCGTACCAAAATTTTTTCTTAAAAATATTTTATTATTTTCTTATATAAAAGCTTATATTTTTAAGAAACCACTTCAAAGACTTATAATTTTTGTCCTTGCATAAACCTATATTTGGTTGAATCACATGGCATCCCATTTTTACCTCCAATTCAATTTTGTTTTATTGAACATACTATTTACAATTTGGCTTACAACTAATAAGATACTACATAATGTATAAAAATTTACATTTGTTGGCTCATAGGGGGCCTAACTATATACAGTGACTTAAGTGTAATTATTTTTATATAAAATTTACATGACCTCCAACCTCCAACTACTAAAGAAGTTGTTTTAGTCATTTAAAAAATTAATCTTTTGCTTATGAACAGTTTTTCTCTAATAACAGTCATTTTTGAAATTCTTAGTCTATTACATAGGAGCAAGTTCGTGCGACCCAGTCGTGCATTTTATTTTAATTTAATTTTTTTTCAATTTGTGATTTTATAGTTAAAATGTTCCGTTCTGATAATCCTTCTGTGTAAAATTTGCGTGTTTCATTTGTGTTTTTGAAGTGCATAAAAATATACTATATTAAATCAAGATATGTCATATGTAAGTGGATCCGAAAATAGGAAAAAATGCTGAAATAATTATTTATCTTTTTAATGAATTAAAAAATATAATTTATTTAAAAAATTAAAAGAATAAATATTAATTCAAAGTTATGTGATTTTTTCTGTATACCTTTATTACACAACATAAGATTTTAAAGGTGCCCAGGGCCCCCAAAAGGGTAAAGACGGCCTTGGCAATAGATTAACTTTTCTGACTTCTGTTTTAGTCAACACAGTTACCAGATCATCATAATATAATGACTTGACAAGCTCTTTCTATATAGCCATGATTGACTAGTCAACTTATCTTTCCTGAGTCATTGGGGTCCTGAAGTAGTTTTTTATTAATTTTAGTTTCAAAAAACTGTTATTTGAGGAAACTGTGATGGTATTTATAGATTTAGAGCTATGGCTTCAGCTGATTGCACGTTAGTGAATTGTTCTTCTGATCGCATTTCCACTATAGAGTTTTAAGTAGCATATTTAGTAGATAAATTAGCAGACGGAGTTAGTAAATACTTACTAGTTATATTGGCGCAAAATTTTAAACAGCCTATTATTAAGGTATTAGTATGATACTACTTAACAATTTGCTAACTTTAGAGTAGTTTACTAACTGATTCTTAATTTTAAACGTTTTCTCACTAGTATCGTACTAAAAGAATTTCCTTAATAAATTGCTATGAACACACCTAAAACAACGACAATTCGTGTAAAAAAATAAGTACACGAACCTTTTTTGATGTCTGCAAATGTAAGAGTCATACGAAGCTAGCAAGATACTAAAAAAATAAAGTAGGTATTCGATGATTTTAACTTTAATAAAAGGGTAGAGATTAGAGAAGCTTGATGCTATATTCGAATAAAATTATTGTTTTAACCTAGTATCATACTAAAACAGCTTTAGCATCGTACCAATTCAATTAAAATTTTGCGCCATTATTTTTTTCTAAAATAGCAAACTAGATTAATATGCAACATATAAACTTGAAACTAAAATTTTACTTCCTAATGACAGCATGTTTCTATTCTCAACGTTTCCAGCCTCAGATATTTCAATAAGAGCTTCATATTATAGCTTCTAAGATTTTTTTGAATGGTTTTAAAGCATTTAGTCTACTCCCATCTGGTTTCAGAAAGGGGTTTTAAGGTCAAACCAGCGAAATTTTTTGTATATATGTATGTATATATGTCCCAACGCATTGTTGAACCTGATACAAAGTTTTAAATGCATTGAGCAATGTCAAAAAACTTAACAGCTTCCAATGAAAAGCAAGCTGAATCATTAAAAACCAACAACAACCAAAAGGAATGCAAGCAGCCTGAACAAAATAAGCTCTTGGTTCAAGACACTTAATTTTGTTTTGAACACCAGCCTCTTTTCCTTTCATGTTTGAACCATTATCATAACCTTATACATACATACTCGTATACACTACTGGAATAGTAGCGTAGCAAGTTTTATTGTAAATATAGATTCCCTATCCTTTCTTTTCTTTTGAGTTTTTTTTACCATAATACATAGACAAATAAAGTAATTAGATCAGTCAAAAAATCC
The DNA here is from genome assembly GCA_911387755.1 of Chrysotoxum bicinctum. NCBI lineage: Eukaryota > Metazoa > Arthropoda > Insecta > Diptera > Syrphidae > Chrysotoxum > Chrysotoxum bicinctum. The sequence continues at coordinate 9,128,061 of OU426991.1, read as the reverse complement.
CTTTTTTAAATGTAAACAATAACTCGCAAGAACAAAAAAATAGAGAAAAGGAGAAATTGAATAAAACAGATTCACTCATTAACGACAAACCTCAACATTAATCATCGCATCATCATCACTATCACTCAAGTATTTCCATATTTCAATTTTCAACCCTTTGTCTCATTCTCGACGACAGTGATAAAATTTCACTCATAAACAGAGGCCAGTGCCAAACTAAAACATAGTACAAGAAACACTCAACCGGAAGAGTTTAAATTCCTAGACGCAACTTTTAATTCTGCGCACTGACATTTCAATGAGTATGAATTTTGTACCTCAGAATTTCTGTTTGAGTAACATTGCTGACTTCGATTTCATATAGAAGAATTGGCATCGTGCGCATGTTACGAGTTTTATCAACATGCATATTGTTAATTGTCTGTATTTGCTGTTGAAATTCTGTTTTACGAGTATGTTACACTGCATAGGGGAGGGTTATCAAAATAAAATAAATGCCTTCACTCATACACGCGATGGTGAGTGTGAAGAATAACGAAATTGTGGACTTTGTAAAGATTTTGTGATGCAGTTTTTTTTACTGTGGGAATAGGGGTGCGTATAGGAAATTAAACATCGACTTATTTTTGGAAAAGTAGATATGTATCTATATATATAATATATGTATATCTGTCTTTAAATTAGCTGTTGAATTAGCTGTTAGTTATATAATAAATACCAATATTGGACTGAGCTATAAAAAGAAATGAGACTTAAAAAAGATGGTAGGTAGTGGTTATGAAGTAGTGGCTTTTTTAACGCTTGCCCAAGGCGCCTTTTGAGTTCAGCGCCCTGCGCATTTGCACAGCTTGCACGTATAGCTTGTCCGGCCCTGAGAATAACTCACCATGAGTAGATGTCGATGACAGTGTGGTAGGTTGTGTATTCACCACAGGTTTGTTATTAATCCATGCATTTGGTTTTATAACATTGCTGTTCTGCAATCCTCTTTCATGATGCTCACGTTGGCGATGTGGTAAGTTTGGAAAATCATCCATTGACAGATAAGATGGGTTAACTCTCTGAGTGTTTACGACGGGATTAACGATCTTAAACTGAGTTTGAGCACGATGACTTGCTTTATTTGACAACTTTTCTCTCATTTCAAGATATCGCTTTCTTATTGTGCATGCGCTATCAGTTGATTTGTGCTTTTCGCTGCAGTTTGCACATTTATATATTTCAGTGTTAATACATTCGTCGGTCTTATGGGAACCTGCACATATAGAGCAGTATGTTTTGACATGGCAATTACTCTCGCCATGACCAAACATTTGACAGTTTCTACATTGAGTTAATTGATTTTTTTGTTTTCGTTGATATGACCAATTAACTTGCGTGTGGAATATCGAACGATAGTTTTTTTTAAGTTGGAATAACTTTATAGAACCAGCTTCGAGAGATACAATGTAAAACGTATCTGTATATTTTTCATACTTTTTAGTTATAAGTTTAACTTCCTTACACAAAAGACCAAGTTTATTGAGTTCGTTCTTCAGATTAGAAACATTCATTTCATTTAAGCCATACAACACAACTTTGAAAGCTTTTTCACTTTTTAGTGCATGAGTGAAGTACTGGCAATTGTCTTCATTTAACTTATTAATAATGAGTTTATATGAGTTCATTGAATCACAAATAATTTTGATACCTATTGACATTTTTTTAATTGAATAATCCGAAACATTAATCGATGTCATTAATGTATGCACATATTCACAAGTTTTTTGTAACAATTTAATGGGAGGGATTTTAACTTTTTTTGGCTGGTTGCTACTCGATGCAGACTCATCCATTTTTTCTGGTTCGTTGTCGTCGTCGATGTCACTATCCGGCAAACATTGCAAAGGACTCCAGTAGTTTCCTCTGGAGCCCCTTGTATTTAAGTTCATAATTTTTGTTTTTGGAATTTTACTATCCGAGGACAATAGTTTGTCCTCGGAATTAGGGGATCTCACACGTTTGGAAATATTGAAAAAAAAAAGAAAAACTATGATAAATCACGATCAGAGATAAAGATTGCTTAACTTGACGTCTTGCTCTATCAAAAGCTCCTATATGACTGGAAGTTTTATTTATTCTCCATTTCGCAGTTGAAAAATTTAAGCAAAAGTGCATTGTTGTTGTCGCGTTCCAATCTACATCAAATTCTTATAAAATGAAAGTAGTCAGACTAGGATTTGCGGGGGTTTCTCCTGTAAATGAGTTTGAGAGTTTCTGTTATAGCATAAACAATATTTGCATCCTCTTAAGATTGTTTACTCTTTTTACTTGAGACTTATAGCTACTATTATAAGGCAAGTTATGCATTCGTAAAAAAATCGAACTCAAGATTTTGATTAAAGTTGACATTACGATGATAGCGAAGATGAAAAAAAATTGGGTCTCGAAATTTTGTCCCCACACGTTTTTTTTTTCAAAATTTTCAAAAAAAAAATTAGTTTGGATTTGGTAGATTTTTTAAAAACTTGATAAATAAAAGTTTCTTAATATAAAGAGAAAAAATGTATTACCTAATAATAACGATACCTACTCTACAAATGTTTAAAAATGGTTTTCGAAAATCGTACTTTTCTCGAAAACGTCTCCGAGAATCTTGATAATTTTTTTTTCTTATGATAAATTTTTACGTTCTATAATAATTAAACAAAACAAATTGAAATCAATATATTACTGAATGTACCGACCATAGAACCATTTTGTCGGTTTTTTTTAATTTCACATTACCGGCTGAACGGATTTTAATAGATTATTTTTTAGATTAGATTTTTTCATAAACTAATATTTGCTTGGATCACATGGCATCCTATTCTTAGCTTCAGCTACTACTAAGATTTGTTTTAGTCATTTAATTGATGAACTTTATGTTTATGAACAGTTTTTTTTCTAATCGCATTAATTTTTGAAGTCTTTTACATAAGAGCAAGTTCGTGCGACTCAGTCGTGCATTTTATTTTAAGATGAAACACAAAATTTGGCGATTGCGAATAATTTTCTTCAACAAAACCATTTTCAAATAAAATGCAAAGATTCGAGTTCCTAGCACAGTTTTTAATTTATGTATGTCAAATCAATCCTTTGGTAAAAATCAATAGTTTATAGCTTGACAGAAAGAATACAAAGTAGTTTTTGATGCTCTCAAAAGTTTTTGTTTTAACCTCTCTTTTTAAGACACTTAGGGTCATTAGCTGAAACGAAACTTAAATATTTATGTTCAACCTAAGCGCTTATGTTCTACTACATACATAAGAGTTTATGTGGAACATAAGTGTTTATGTTCTGTATCAGCAAATGGGCCTTAATCATTTACTTCCGGATCTGGAAGTATTATAATTCCTTGACATCTTAGGTATCCTTTGATGGAATTTGACATTTTGTGATTTGTGTGCGAACTATATTTTGATATAAATAGAGTCTGAACTCTGAATGTCAATTGAAAGCTCAAATTCGAACGACCAATGAAACGTTAAATTTCTGGGTTATACTGATTTTGTTCAATCCGTTGACATTTAAGTTATTTATCAATTCAATTCTAAAATCAAAAACTATTCATAAATCCTTATTTAAAAACAAAGATAAATATTTAGAGACACAAAACTTTTTTTTCCTTTTACCTAAGACCCTGTCGTTTTTTTTTCCGGTGTGAAGGTGGTTTGTTTACATTTGTTAACAATGTTTTAAATCACCTTCTTTTAATTTTGTTCTAAAGTTACCAACTTAGATTTAAGATATTTAGCTATATCATTGCAATCAGAATATTGATACCCATTTATACAAAAATACGAGTAAATAGTCAAATTTATGATTTCGAGACACCGTTTTCGTTTTATTTTATGGGAAATACATGGGCTGTAAATTAAAAAAAAATCAATATACTTTTCGAGTTTATAGGTCTGAGATGTAGGTTGCATGGGAAGCTATTTCCCAAGTGTCAATCTATGGCGACATGGTGTTAAGCAGTTTAGACTACGACTGCAATCGAAGAGGTTATTTGTTGTGAGGTGCGATAGTCACAAACAAAATATGAATAAAGATTGGTAGTAGATTGTGTGCGGGCACTACGTAGTGAACGGTCAAATCTAAACAGGTTCCAATAACTTAAGGAAAACTTTTGGAGTAGATATGCTATATACGTTGAGTTAGATCGATCTCTTAATTTTCCGCCCCTAGACGTTGGCGCCCTTGTGCGCCGCACATTTTGCACATATGGTAGCGGCGGCCCTGTGCGGAAGGTCTCGAGTTCGTTTCTCAGCCGCTGCAAGAAAGTTTTTTTCAGGGGTGTACTGCCTCTTGCGAGGAATTGACAAATTCTCCAAGAGTATCTCTTGTCATGGAAAGTGCTGCTTATAAGCCGTTCGGAATCGACATAAAATTGTAGGTCCCCTCTGTTCCTGGTAACACGCACACAGGAATGGTTGAGAGTTGTAAGTCACTAGGTCCTGGTTCACTCCGAGCTGTTGCACCACCAAATTTAATTTAATTTAATTTAATTTAATTTAATTGATAAATAGCTAGCTTAAATGTCAACGGATTGAACGAAATCAGAATAACCCACAAATTTAGCGTTTTATTGGTAGCTCGAATTTGAACTTTGAATTGACATTCAGAGTTCAGACTCTGTTTATATCAAAATATATGTAGTTCGTAAACAAGCAACAAAGTGTCAAATTCCATCAAGGGATGTCAAGATGTCAAGGAATTAAAAATACAAAATCCTTTAAACGTAACAGAGCTAAAGATTGTCAAGAAACTCCATTATAGGGATTGATTTTAAAATTCGTTCACCAAGAGCTGCAATCAGTTCATTTTCTTTCATTTAACTTTCTCAGAGCTGTAAAAGAACATTATTTAAATAATATTTAGCTCCAACGATGTTACTTGGGACTTTTTCCCAACATTTTTGTTGACCCACAAATAAAGTCCATGCTCATAATAGCACACTTAATTTTGTTTTTTTTTATAAAAATCGTTAGAGCCGTTTTCGAGATAAATTAAATTTTGCATTGCGGCAATATGGCAGGTACCTTTATTTTTTGGAGCTAGGAAAAAATTTCAATTTCTCCTTTAGGAAAATCACCGAAGACCCTTTAGTAGCGAGTTTAAAGAAAATACCTCCAGTAGCTTAGGCTGTAGGTTGAGGTACAGACAGAATTGCGAGACCCAATGTTTTCTGCACTCTGTAGTATGTATCTTTTTAATTTTTGATGAATATTTTTCGTAATTTAAATATCAAATAAAATATATTTATAAATTATTTAAATATTATGTAAGTATTTTTATAACATTTATATGTTTAAAATAAATGTGAATTATTTTTTTTAAGAGTGTCTACATTACTTAATTTTTTGCTTTCATTAAAAAAAATTAAAAAACTGAAATTGGGTTTGATATTCAGGTTGCGAGGGTGCAAATTAGACGTTCGTTTTCGGTCCACTTATTCAACATAAGCACCTTCGCCACCCGAGACATGGTTTGGCAATTTTTAGTTCTTGCACGCGGGCGCACGAAAACCCAGCGGCGGCTCTGGTTATATAGACAATAATTTACGAGTAGAAGGTCAATAAAACCCCAATTGGTTAAGAATTTCGATTAAATATGATCCTAGATAAGCTTTTGACTTTATTCATGCTTATTTTGACATTCTCATGAATAGTCTATTCGTTAGAATGATTCTATTCCTTCGAATGAACTTTCTTAATTTTGAGATTCGAACGAATAACATTCATTTGCGAAAGATAGCATAAAATGAACTTCAAAAAAGATTCATTTTCATTGTCAGCTGTTTGACATTTACTATATTTCTATTTGAATTAGTATGACCGTTTTACATTTTTTTTGTTTCTAGACATTTTATAGATGTTGGATAAATAATCAAGAAACAAAATAAATAATATCTACACTTTTTCATTATAAAGTAAAGTTTAACCATAAAGAACTACATATTTATTACATTTCTTGTGTCAACTCAGCTGTTTTGAAACTATTCTTAAAAAAAATAAGTTGTTCATGACGCTTTCTAAATATTTTTTTTTTTTCGTATACACTTGGTCACACTAAAATATCAAAAACAAAAGAGAAGTGTTTGTGAAATGTCAAAAGTCAAAACCAAAAAGTGAAATCTTTGTTTAGTTGTAATTGTTTTGTTTATTGTTTAATAATTTAAATTTCTTTGATAAAAATATAAAATAATAAATAAAAAATAAAAATATGGCATTTGTGCGTTGTTTATAAATGAAGATGGTGTTGAAGAAGTGCAGAGGAGAAGGATAGTGGATGCTTTCCGTATCAACGCGGGTGGTAAAAAAAACCCTTTTTTCTTCCACTATTTTGATTAAACTTCTCCTTTTGTTCGCGGTTTGTCCAGTTGGAATGCGACCTTTAAACATAAAACAACAAAAAAATTAATAAAAGTAATTTATTATTTAAAGCCAATGAAGGGCATGCGTTACCTATCCTTGATGCAAATCTAAAACAAACAAAAAATAATTTTAGCCAGAACAAACAAAAATAACAAATCTTAATTAACTAAGTAACCACTTACCGGATAGGCACATTTCAATTTCCAGAGCAATCAGCAATCAAAATAAGCGATAGATTTCTTTGTGTCATTATTTTTTAGGCTGTAGATGCGTGAGAATTGTTTGTATGTTTATCCTTGGGGTTCTGGGGAGCCACGACCTCCATGACCCCTCTCCCCTCTCGATCCACCACTGGAAATCTTATCTCAAATAGGTATCTACCTATAGGTTCCCATAATAACTTTCTGCGAAATATCTTCAGTTCCATCCAGTGTCATAGTTTGCCTGAAAGATATTTGATTGATAACATAACCTGTCTTAATCTGGGTTTATTGAGCACAGACTTTTGCAATAAGTCGCATCAGCTATCCAAAAGATTTAATATAATTTAATATATCTATCTACATACCTATAATGAAGTAAAGATGTACTCGTAGCTACACATCCTACCTACGAAAAATTAAGCACTCTTTTAGTAATGGCTTCAATAAAATAGTAGGTATCTAGATACCTAAGCAATATTTCCAAGAACTATTTTCAACACTATCGGGGGCGAAATATATCCACACATATTGTACCTACCTACCTACATACATAGAAATTCTGGAGCGTTTATGTGGAACTAATGTCTCTTATTCCGATCAACTACTTCTTTCAAGGTCAGAAAGTTCAATAACCTTGACTTCGTATAATCAGGATAGGGGTAGTTTTTTCTTGTATCTTTTTCTTCGTTTTCTCATTGACCCACTTATAAAATAAAAATCTATGATAGGTTAGGAAAATGCGGAGGTAAAGCCACTAGGTTTATTCGTGGCGATTGTGATCAAACTCAATCCAGTGAATATGTTTATACATATATCCATATACCCACACTCAGGTTGGTAGGTATAATACTGCTAGATATTCAAAGTTCTTTTCGTATCAATCTATATTAATGTATCTACCTTAGTATCTACTTACCTACCTACATATTTGCTGATTTGTTTTGGATTCAGAAACTACTTCATAGACTTTGGGTGGTCTTATCTTTATTTTTCTCATCGAACTTCGAAAGATAAACAAAATTCTCGACAATTAATTTATTATTTTCAATAAAAATTATTAAGTCTCCCCGTTATTCCCTTTTAAGAATATAAAATAATTATTTTCCCTTAAAACGTTAAATATCATCATCATCGCCAACGAAAGAGACAACTGGGTGTCAACGAAAAGGAGACAAGAACATAGGAGGACTAAACGAAGGCGTGGCTATCACAGAGTACTTCCTGCTCTCTTTTGTTTAAATGCGGGATCTGAATACTGAAATACCACCTTTAAAAATAAAAACATTGTCAGTTGTGTTAAATCTGCTGGCGGCGCAGCGCGTTGAAACTGCTGATGGGAACGGAACATTGAAGTTGAAGTGGAAGTGGCTTCCTATGACTCTCGCATCTCTCCAAGGACTCCGCCTTCTTGGGTGCTTTTTTAACAGCTGCTGCTCAATAGAGATTCTCTCGAGGAAGACGCACGTGTACGCACGCTTAAGCAAACAAAAAGACAACAACAAAAAATTTAAAACAACCTTCTTCTTTTTTTAAATTTTCGGTTTGTTTTAGCTAGAAGTTAAGCAGTGAGAATACCGACATATCTAGAAAGATGTTACTTGCTAGTTGTCGTCGTCATTCTGATCTTATTCTCAATATCGTTGCCGTTGTTATTTTATGTGCCAATGATGGCTGAGTTTTGTTCATCCTTCATATGTATATTCGCAGTAGAGTCAAATCGTATGAAAAGGATATTGCGACGTACAAGAAACAAGAAAACCCTTTAAATGTTTTCAGTTCAAAAAAATGCATATATGTAGATACCTATATAAAAGCCTAGAGGTATCTATATTTATCTATAAAGGTAGGTTCCTATACTATCTATAGGCCAAAATATCTTTGTCTGTCTTCTTGTTGCTTATATGGATGTTCTATTTTTTCTCGAGTTGAAGTGCCCAAATGGGTTCTTTCTGCCCATGCCCATTCCCCTTTTTCAGCTAGGTATGTAGATAGGTATACCTACCTACGTAGATTCTATTTTGAAGCAAATGTAACTCCACCAAAGGTAGGTGGTAGGTATAGGATTTTTAATAGGAAGGTAGGTATGTATGTACCTATAGATATATTTGCGGAGAAAAAATACCTTTAGATAGCTAGGTACCTATACCTTATAAGATTCGATTATTTTTATCGGCTGTGTTTTGAAAAAGTCAATGTCAAAAGAAGAAAAAATTGTTAAGAATAGGTAATAGATAGGTATATCTACCTACGTATAGATGCCTATGCTTTTATAAATAACATAGGTAGGTAGGTATTCAATGAAATATTTCTTATTGAAAGATAATGTCATTATGACAAGCATCATACAAAGTTTAATAGTGCAACATCTCTTAAAGTTTTGTATACCTACCTATCTATATTACTTTAAAATGAATAAAAGAATTTAAGCATGATTAGCAATTAAAAATGCATCGACAAGCAATATCTTAGAAGAAAACGAAGTAAATTTGAATACCTACACAACATTATTCAATTTTTTTAGAACTAAAAATGCTAAAAATGATAAAAATCAGCCATAGATACCGTTTTTGAGAAAATCGAAAGCAAAGAAAATACCTAGTTCCTTGAAGATTGAATTAATACCTACCTACCCAAATTTTTTCAACCGCAAAGCCTAGTAGGTATACGCAGATCGCGCTAAATTTTATCTCCCACATTTTTCTCCAAACATCAGCTAAAATCCAAGCTAAATTTTGACATAAGAACTTTGTGGAGAATATGTCGCAGAAAACAGCTGTTCTCTAAATGAATTTTTTTCAAAGATTTAAAAGAATTTGTTTTAAAGTATAATTTTTTAACAATTATGAATGAGAACGAATGAGAATTATGAATTATGAGTGATTTTTGTTGTCGAAAATCTTTTAAGACTACCGTCACCAAATATCTATTCTTCTAAATATTATTCCATTTCAAATTGAAATTGAAATTTAGCTCGAGAATAAATGTGCCAGACAATTATTTCGTGCGCTAAATTTTGACAGATAAGTTATGTACAGTTCGAAGAGAAATTTTGATTTTTTAGCTGGAGCAGCATACCTACCTCTCGGCTAAAATGCTTGACATAATTTTAGCTTGGCTAAATTTTGGAGAGAATTTTGTATGGGAGATAAAATTTAGCGCGATCTGCGTACTAGACTTAAGTCGTAAAAATCTAAGAAGATATTTTTTGAGAAAAAAAATATGTTTATCTACCGCTACCGCTAATTTCGGTCGCATATCGCAAAGTTAAATACTTAATTGTTCTACAAGTTTCCATTTACGGAAATTTTCTCAACCTTAAGCTAGGTAGATTTTTTTAAAGATTTTTGTTTTGATTTTTGCTTATACAAATCTGTGGAAAAGTTTTTGCGAAAAAAAAAATTTAACTTTGAAAAATTTGGCAAATATCTATCTACCGTTATTTCGGTCTTAAAAAATAAGGAAAAAACATATCAGTGGAATAATAAACAAAACACAAATTGCCATAATTGAGAGACCTATACCTTCTTCGTCTTCCTTATTATCGTTATGTCAAGTTTGTTCAAAATGTCGGGATCATTTATTTTACGAATAACTTGTCAAATGGTGTTTTCGTGCATACATTATACGTACGATGGCAAGGTGAATAAATTGTTCTTCAAGTTTCGGTTTTGCGTAAATATTTTTTTTTTCAAACTTTTATTCCTTAAGAAATTTTTTAGAATTTTTTGTTTGTAAAAATCTGTTGAACAGATAAATCTTTTATCAAAAAATAATAAAATGCACGACTGGGTCGCACGAACTTGCTCCTATGTAATAGACTAAGAATTTCAAAAATGAATCTTATTAGAGAAAAACTGTTCATAAGCATAAAAATTAATTTTTTAAGCGACTAAAACAACTTCTTTAGTAGTTGGAGGTAAAAATAAGATGCCATGTGATTCAAGCAAATATAGGTTCATGCAAGAACAAAAATTATAAGTCTTTGTAGTGGTTTCTTAAAACATAAGCTTTTATATACAAAAGTTTTAAAACATTTTTAAGAAAAAATTTTGGTACGCCAATTTAAAGTTTTTATTATTGTTTGAAAAAAATTAAATTTAGAAAAAAATATTCAGCCATTTTCGATATATTGAATTTTCAAAAAAAAAAAAACGATTTTTTTTTTTCAAAATTCAAAAAAATATTTTTCTTAAAGTTTTGAAATGCAATGTTTTTAAACTTTTTAGAAGCTTCTCTCTAAAAAATTTCATTAAAATGCGTTATGCCGATAATGAGAAATTCAAAATTTAAAAAAATCGCTCTATGGTAGGTACAGTCAGTAATATCTTGTTTTAAATTTTTTTTATTAAATTATAGATCTTAAAAACTAATTGAAAGAATAAAAATTTAAGTAAAATTCTCGTAACCGTTTTCAAGAAAAAATACGGTTTTCGAAAACCATTTTTTAACATTTGTTTGGAGGGTACCGTTGTTTTTAGGTAAAATACTTTTTTTTTCTCATTATCTTGTAAATTATCAAGAAACTTTTATTTATCAAGTTTTAAAAAAATCGAGAATGGGGTTTTCGAAATATTGAGTTTTCAAAAAAAAAATTGAAAGTTTTTTTAAAAATCCAAAACAAAAGTTTTTGAAAATTTGAATACGCAGTAATATTGAAACTTCTGGGGAGCTTTAATATAAAAAAATGATTAAAATCAGTCGTACCGTTTTTGAGAAAATCAAAAACAAAAAAATGGTTCCAAGGGGGTACCAAAAGTAACATTTTTTTGGATTTTTTTTCAACCATTACCTAGGTTTAACTAAAAGAAATTTTATGAATTTTTTTTTTTAAAATCTGTTGGACAGTTTTTGAAAAAAAACAAAAATTTATAAAATTTTTAAAAAATTCGTATGGCAGGTACCGTTATTTTTGGTCTTAAAAAATCAAATCAAAAAAAATCCGGGGGGAAAAAATTAAAACCCATATCTACCAAGTTTGAAGAAAATCGGCCGAGAATTGAGAAACCCACTTTTTTGGTCTTCGCTATCATAGTAATGTCAACTTTTATCAAAATCTCGAGTTCGATTTTTTTTCCGAATGCATTACTTGCCTTATTGTACCTATAAGTCGCAAGTAAAAATGTATTGTATCGTAATTTTTGTTCTTAAAAGTTGCGGATTTATAATCAAGGAACTACCGAAATTAAAGAAAATCGGTCGTATGGGCTGTAGCCTATATTTTTGGCCCTTTATTTAAAAAATTATTTTATTCAACTTACTTTTAATAAATGGGTAATATAAAAAAAAATAACAATGTTCTAGAACCCATCAGTTGGTGTGTGAAAGATATTCAAAAAAAATTGCGTTTGTAGCATTTAGGTTAAAATGATTTTTATTATTTTTAGGTACCTAATGTCATTTTCTGTTTACATTTTCTGCATTACATCTATATAGTCCAACTCTTTCATCATTTTATTATTGGGTTCCTTAAGATTGATTCATTAACCATTTTAGTTTTTTATAATCTGTTTGAACTTTGAACTTTGTACCATAAAAGTAAGGCCTAAAGTAGATATTTAGTGGTCAGACTGTTGCAAGTAACTCCTTTGCAATAGGTAGTTGAACAGTTCTTTTCATGATTCTTTAGTGTTCTGTAGCGTTACATATTCGATGTTCGTTACCATCCTATATCTATGTAGGTATTTGTGAAATCTGGGTTGATTGAAATTGGATGTATTAATATTGGTTTGTGTTGGAGCATTTCCCTTATTTTATTTATTGATAAGCGACCATCTTTGTTTATAAATACTCTTAAGTGCTTCATACTCGTAATTGTTTGGTTCTTAAGACTATTACAGTAAAGCCATGTGTTTTACAAGAAAGTTTTCTTTGTTAGATATCAACAACTATTTGTTTAATGGTAGGTACATATATCAATATCTCGTGAAACCGGTATAAGTGTACTCATAAAGGGTGATTAAATTTTAAGGGCCGATGTTGAATGTGAACCACACCTAAACGTCAAGTTTTTTTTCTGCATTTCATTTGACATTTCTCAATTTCAGACTAATTCAATTTTTTTTTTTTTTTTTTTTTTTTTTTTGCGTAGGAAGGTGAGAAATCTTCAGGAAGACACTATAAGCCCGATGCTTATAGTAGTGTCAGATTTTTAGTGACTGAAAAAAACACCTCCCTTATCTTCTATAGAGATACTACAACTAAGTCGAGCTTAACAAGTAGTTTTGGCAGCAGTTTCGTTCGCATTTTGTCAGGAAGCTCCCCAACGGGAGGACCTGAAAGTTCCACAAGATTCGAGTGGAGAAATTAATTTTGTTGCGCTAGATCAAGAGGTCTTACGTCCAAACTGGTTTCAGTACTTGCTTATAAATAAGCAGCTTGTTATACACGCTTAGATTGGAATATCTTCCAATAAGCCATGTCAATTCGCGGAGTTTATTTTCGAGTTCATCGCGTTTCTTTTTAACATGAGCCTTCCATTTAAGTTTCGCGTCTAGAGTCATACCTAGATACTTTGCTTCATTTGTATATGGAATTTGCATGGAATTAATATAGATGGGTAAGGTGTTTACGTTTTTATACGTAAAATTTATGTGCGTGGATTTCGCTTCGTTAAGTTCAATTCGCCATTTCCTTGTCCAATCTGAAATGCTATTTAATGCCATTTGAAGCTTAGAGGTCGCCGTTTCTATTGAATCTGATATTGCGAGTACGGCTGTATCATCTGCAAAAGTGGCTAAAGTTGTACCTTCTGTTTGGGGTATATCGCGAGTATAGAGAACAAATAGAATCGGTCCAAGGACGCTACCCTGGGGCACGCCAGCGTTAATTTCCTTAAACTCAGAATACTCCGTCCCTTGCTTAACTCGAAAGATTCTATTTTCTAGGTACGATTCAAGAAGGTTATATATTTGCTCTGGAAAGACTTTTAATTTATATGTAAGCCCGTCATGCCAGACTTTGTCGAAAGCTTGGGAAACATCAAGAAATGCAGTTGAGCAAATCTTCTTTTCTTCAAATGCTTTTTCAATTTCACAAGTTATCCGAAAAACCTGATCGATTGTCGAGTGTTTTTTCCGGAAACCGAATTGGTGTTCGGGAATTAAACGTTTATCTGCAATGAATGGTAACAGTCGTTTAAGAAGCAATTTTTCAAATATTTTAGATGTTGTAGGCAAGAGAGAAATTGGTCTGTACGATTTTTTCTCATTCGGTGGCTTACCCGGTTTGGGGATCATTATAACTTCGGCGACTTTCCACTGCGAAGGTACGTACGCAAGTCTTAAAGCAGCGTTAATGAGCTGTAAAAGCTTAACCATTGCTTTTTTAGGCAACTCTTTGAGGACACGACTGTTAATAAGGTCGTAACCAGGAGCTTTATTATTTTTCTGCCGTTTTATTTCCTGGACAAGTTCAGTCAAAGTGATGTTTCTTATAGATAAACTGTCCGGCCTTGGTTGAAACTCTCCTTCATTTGTCGGAAACTCTTGACCATCGAATGGTTTGAACGTTTCCTCGAGGTACTCAGCAAATAAATCCGCCTTTTCCTGATCAGTTTTTGCCCATTCAGAATTATTTTTTCGAATCGGTGCCGACATTTTTTGAGGCTTTTTAATACCTTTTAACGTCTTCCAAAGAGAATAATTCGTTTTTTTGTCTGCTGTGAGGCTTTCAAGATAGGAAGAATTCTTTCTGTTTTTAAAATCTCGTAACAAGTTTTTGATTTTGTTTGTTAAAAAGTTGACTACACATTTATGCTGAGGAGCACGTGAGTGCTGCCATGTTTTTCGAGCTTTTCGTTTTTCGCGAATCAATTCTTTTATATCTGCTGGAATTTTTTCTTCGTATTGCCTTGACTTTTTACTACAGACCAGTGTATTATCCCAAGCTGCTTTTTGGATAATATTTATAAATTTGTCGGTTTCATCTTCTAACTCAAACGGAGTTTGCAGGGAGACGTTCAGTATAATACTGTTTTCGCAATCTTCTTTGAATTTGTCCCAATTTGTGTTATTATTTGTTAAAGACAGGGGCTTTTCTTTTTCGATTACGTTACTGCTTATTGTTAGGATTACGGCCGAGTGATCCGTAGAAAAATCGACGTTATCATCTACTTTCACATATTTTCTGTTAATTCCTCTTGCAATGAAAAAGTCGACAAGGTCGGGAGTTTTTGCTGAATCGGTTGGCCAATACGTTGGTTTTCCTGAAGAGAAAAATTCGACGTTACATTCAGTACCCGCTTTGTAGAGTTGTCTACCCTTCGTCGAGATGCATCGTGATCCCCAAAATGTATGTTTTGAATTGAAGTCGCCGCCAATAATAAATGTTGGACCTAATGCATTGAAGAGTTCTTTAAACTCCTGTTTGTCTATCTTGGACCGAGGAGGACAGTAAATAGACGCAATGTTAAAAAGAACGTGTCTAACTTTTAAAATAATAGAAGTTACTTGCATTGCATCGAGCTCGATATTCATCTCAAACGAATGATTGATATTTTCTCTGATAAATACGGAAGAACCACCTCTTGCTCTTTCGGATGGATGACATGCGTGGTAAGCCGAATAACCTTTGATACTTAAATTCGAGTCTTTTTTCAAATGAGTTTCAGAGATCAAACAAATATCTATTTTTTCATTAAGAAGAACTGTTTCTAGTTCTTCAATTTTTGGAGTAAGTCCGTTCGCGTTCCATGTTATTATTTTGAGTTTTTCTGACGACTGATCCATGTTTACAATAAATTTGGTGTTTTAAGAGCCGCCGACTCAAATTTGTCCAGTTTCTCAAAAATAATTGTATTAATTCTCCCTTGTTCTTCTAACCGTTCAATTATAAGGGACAACACATTTTGAACGGAGTCAGGTTTATTAATTTTAAGTTTCTCAGGCGCTGTGACTTGAGCGTACGTCTTTTTCGGTTTTATGTTCGTCTTTGTTATTTTTATGTTTTCTGAGGGTATAGTAACTTTACTATCTTTCCTGTCAGTTTTACTCGTCGCTTGAGTATTAGTATTCGTTTTTATTTTTGGATCTTCGTTTATCTTTGAGGCATTTTTTTTAGTTTTCTTGTTAAATTCTTGGCGCCTCTTTAGAATTTCTTTAGCGACCTCACAGCCACGGTAATTTGCTGGATGATTACCTTTACAATTCGCGCATATAGACGGAGCTTCTCTTTTAAGACGGCATTCATCGGTCATATGTTTTTGCGCGCATTTTACGCAGACAGGGTCTTTCTGACAATACGCTGCAGTGTGGTTAAAACCTTGACAGCGCTTGCATTGAGGAACAAGTCGTTTGTTCTTCCGAAGAGGTTCAATTTTTACAACAATATTCATTATGGTTTTAATATTATAAACATTGTCTACATTTTCATTTTTGTCGAAACTTAGCATAAAAAGCGGAAGAGCGCGTTTAGTATAAGCGGTTTCTACTTCTTTCGACTGTGTTTTTTCGCGTTTTAAAAGATTTGTCGCTTCAAGAATCATAAATCCTTTGGTTTTAAGGTCCGAAATGATGTCTTCTTTCGAACAAGAGGGATGAAGTCCTCTAGCAACAACGCGTAAAGGTCTTTCTTCTTTAATTGAATAACTGTACCATTCAATTTTTTCGTCGCTGAGTTTTTTTGATAGCTTTCTATATGAATCAGAATCATTCACGTTAATTTTCCACGTGTTATTATGAGTCGATGTAGCTTTAAAATTTGCCTGCGCTGTTTCTCTTAGTATTGGAAGAATTTTGTTGTAATCCGCTTGACCAACGATGTTTATCGGTGGTGGGAGTTTCTCATTCGCGGAGAACTTATCTTTCCTTGTACTATTTTCCTGTTTTCGCTGAATTTGAAGCTCAGGCGAATGTTGAGCTTTCCGTTTTTTACCGGGTCTTTTTTCGGTTTCCCGAGCTAGTTCATCTTCATCGGTTTCGTATTCGTGCCGTTTTGGACTAGTAGCATTTATTTTGAAGTTTTGCGAACTTTTTAATATGGTATTTTCTTCGCGAAGACTTTCGACTTCTTTTTTAAGCTCTTGGTAGAGTCTTATCATTTCATCAAGCTTCTTTTTCAATTCACAATTTTCGTGCTCAGAGCTGTTTGCTTTCGCTGAGTCGCTTTTGGTGCCTTTTGGCACAACCGGTGGACTCTTTCTACCGGAAACGCTCGATACAGATGGAGCTTATCGAGTGACCTTATGCGCTTTCGCGAAAGGATTTATTAAATGCAATAAATGGCTCTCCCCAGAATCCGTAGAGCCTGCCTCCGAAGAGCATGGATTTGCCAGAGAAGCTGGCTTTCCACCTGGGGTAATCAATCTTTTTTGTTTTTTCCATTGCATAATTTGTATACGTTGTTCTCAGTATACGGAGGTTGGATTTTAGTCGCCTTTTACGACAAGCATGCCTTACTTCGGGTAAATTCTTAACCCCTACCCGAAGGGGTAGAGCCATGGAAAGATATCTACACAATCGAGCAACGCGTTAAAGTTATTCAGGCTTATTATGAAAATGGGTGTTCAAATCAAAATGCATATCGTGCACTTCGTGATTTTTTCGGTCAATTTAATCGTCCAAATGTGCGTACAATCGGAAAAATCCTGCAAAAATTTGAGCAAACCGGGTCTGTAGGAGATGTGAAAACACCAGTGGATGCTCGTACAGCTCGTACTGCAGAAAATATTGCTGCTGTTCGCGATAGTGTGGCTGAAGAGCCGTCCACCTAAACTCGTCGTCGTGCCCAACAATTGCACCTCTCACGCTCGTCGTTGATGAACATTATGCATAAAGACTTGCATTTACACGCTTACAAGCTGCAATTGACTCAAGAACTAAAGCCTCTTGACCATTTTAATCGTCGTCAATGGTCAGAATGGTGGCAAGAAATGGCAACAGTGGATGATCAATTTTCGAAGAAAATCATTTTTAGTGATGAGGCACATTTTCACCTTAGTGGATTCGTCAATAAGCAGAATTGTCGCATTTGGGCGAATGATAATCCAAGAGTGACTGTCGAAAAACAAATGCATACCCACAAAGAGTGACTGTTTGGTGCGGTTTATGGGCTGGCGGCGGGCCGTATTTTTTCCAAAATGAAGGCGGTCAGGCAGTTACTATGTGAATGGTGTTCGCTATCGTGAGATGATAACGAACTTTTTATGGCCCGAATTGGAAGATATGGATGTGGACGATATGTGGTTTCAACAGGACGGTGCTACTTACCACACAACGAAACAATGGATCTTTTGCGCGAAAAATTCAATAGCCGTGTTATCTCACGTGGTGGCGATGTCAATTGGCCGCCAAGATCATGTGATTTAACACCGTTGGACTTCTTTCTTTTGAACGTGTGTACGTACGTGTGTACGTCGATAAGCCAGCAACAATTCAAGAACTTAAGAATGAGATAATTCGGCAATTAACAACGGCATAGAACCTCAATTATGCCTCAGCGTCATCGAAAATTTGGACCATCGGATGGGGGTGTGCCGAGGTCGTGGCGGCCATTTGGCCGATATTTTGTTCCATACATAATTGAACCATACCAATATTATCATAATAAAAAGAAATGACAATAATTTCCTAAATAATTTGTGTTTTATTCAAAATCAACATCAGCCCTTAAAATTTAACCACCCTTTATTATATATAATGACATATTCTTGAATTTAACTCCAGTTTGCCCAATGAACTCATTCAAAGCAGAGACTTTGACTTTGGATATATCAAAAGGAAGAACTTGGACGAGACAAGTAACAACCCTCTTGATATTTGTAATTCACACATGTGTTTATCTTTCTTTAAACATTCGTCTTGAGATGACTCATTTGAAAAGTTCACTAATTCATTATTACCATTCACAAAAAGGGCAAAGGAGAATTTTTTTTAATATAGGCCAAGCCAATATCAAACTTTAATGTCTAACAAGTAACAAGACTATTTCAGACTATTGTTTTTAAATCTTTATCTAAGCTGTATAAACCTTTACACTCGATTGAGAAACATGAATTTGTGAAAACAAATCTACTTTTACCATCAAGTTGATCGTGTCTATACAGACTTAGGTAAGGCTTTCTACAAGATGTTTCACAATCTTATTTTATTCAAGCTTCCATCTCTTGGCTTTCCATTAGCTTGCTTTTGTTTAATGAATTATTTGAAGGGACGAAGTTACGAAATTTTTTAGAGGAATCACTTCTGATTCGATAAATGCAAACTCTGATGTACCTCGAGGTAGTAACTTTGGTCCACTTCTCTTAATAGTTGCTTTCAATAACGTTGCTTCAATAGTAAATTCCTGTAGGATACTTATCTGCGCTAATAAAATTTTATATTTAAATTCACTTAAATATTTTTTCATACAAGTAAAATCATCATTTATACCGCGCATGCATTTCTCAAAAAACCTTCAAAAAACTTCACAATGAAAAAATTGTGAATAAGGTCAACACCAAACTTGGTTTTATGAAGTTAAGAATTTTTGTGAAATATCTTAGAATACATATGCGAGCATTGTATTGTAGCCACAGTACTCTGAATCTTATCTGAATAGAACCAAATCAACTACCTCCATAATTGCGATCGTCTGCTTCTTTTGAACATGACTTCTTTGGAAAACGCCAAAAAGTTAACGACATTTTTACACCAGCTTCTGGTTGGTTTAAATGATTCATCGGTTCTCTTTGGCGAAATAAGTTTTATGATAGGAAGCCACAGCTCTCGGACCTCAATGAGCCTCTGACGCGTATGAAACATGAAGCGAATAGAAACTATGACGTTTTTGACCTCAGTTTTTTACAGCTTATACTTAAACACAAGTTGTATGGGGTTATCGTAATATTTGTATCTGTATAGGTATATTGTTTTTTTTTTTTGTGTACCTACTAAAGTCGTCCTTATTGTTTTGTCTTTTCTTGTAATATTTAGTAGCGCTCAACTTATGTATGCTAAATGATGACTCTGACAAGTTGGTATTTTCTGGTATCTAAAGGTGAACAAAAAGAAAAGGAATTTAACAAATACTTGCACAAGACAGGATTTAAAGCGTTTATAATCAATGCTTCTCTTAGACTCGAACATTTTAAAAATTCTTGGAAAGAAGTTGGAAGCCTTTTCAGCTATATAAGCAAAATATTATAAAAAGCTTTCAAGAAAAAAATCTATTCGATTCTCTCTGAAAAATTAAATTCTGCCCGATCTACAGTTTCGTTTTAGGCTATCTCACAATACCTCTCAACAAGATGAGAGATAATTTCTAACTTTCTGAAGAGTAATGTTTCGCAAGACAAGTAACTGGCTGAACACAATGGAGACGGAGCTGCAACTGGAACTGCAACTGGAATAGCTGTCAAAATATTCAATACACGTAAATTCAATGTTACGAACACAACGCAACTGCAGTCGGTGCTGCAGACGGTGATGCAAGAGTTGGCGAACTTTTAACTTTTTCGTGCAGCAATTTTGACATTTCAAATTTTCTGTCAGTGCTTTTAAGTGTTGTTTTGTTTTATTGTGATTTCGTGGTTAAATTTTAATTAAAATAATGGACGAAAATCTTCAATTTCAGTGTCCATTTTATAGTTTCAATTACTTAAAATATTTACAATTTGCCAAAGATTCAACACCTGACCCAACAAATGACAACAAAACATGAAAGCTGTACAGCCTCATTGTGGGCGCATAAAAAAAAGTACGTACGACACTTTTTGACAGCTCTTCCAGTTGCAGCTGCAGCTCCAGTTGCAGCATTCTATTGTGTTCAGCCAGTAAAGTAAAATGTTGATATCGGACATTGCAAAAGAATTTTTTTCTGTTTGGCATGATGGAAGAATTTTAAAATTCTTGCGTTTCAATTTTCCCTCCCACTTGCGTAAAATACTCGTAGTTCAAAGTTTTCTGTCTGATAGATGTTTCAAAATTAATGGAAATGCTGGTTATTCATATTTGTTTAGTTTTGATTGAGGATTCCCAAAGGTCTGTTCTAGGAACAATATTGTTCAATATTTATAAGTTTTTGCAATGCTCAATATTATTCTCAATTTTAAGAAAAAAAAAATTAAAAATGGTGTCTTTTTTCTCTAGAAAAAAAAACTTGCGGTCTTCTAGAAAGCTTTAAGAAAATAGAATTCATATAAGTTGGGTAGGATCTGTTAATAATCTTGACTCGAGACAAACCTTTCAAGAACATAATTAGATATCTACTAATAAAACTTCTAATACAAACCAGCATTGCAATACAATAATGTTGTACACGTTTATTCACCGGAAGTCTGAACTATCGAACTAAAATATAATAAAATATATAATAGATTATACCTATTGTAATTTTTTAAATCAATACTTTTGTATGGATGTCCCAATAAGTTGAACCTTCTAAGTGATCATTTAACACAGATACTTCATAGAAGAGCTGTTGCTGAATTCATTAATAGCAGAATTAAAAACTTATTGGGCGGCGTGTAAATAAATCAATAAATGAAATTCTTATGTAAAGTACTTATAATTTGCTTAAGTTTTTTGTTTATTTATTAATTTATCTTATTATTACTTATTTATTTGTTTTTTTCTTTTTGTTATTATTTATTGTTTATTTATTTGTTCATTACGTTTTTATTTTTATTATTTATTTATTATTTTTTTACTTTCTTATTTATTTATTTATTTATTTATGTATCTAACTATGTATGTATATATTATTATATATTTAATATTAATTGATATAAGAAGAATATTTTTTTTAAATTTTCATACCCATAGTATTGGGAATTATTGGGTATATTCTGTTACTACACAAAAATTAATTAAAATCCGATGAATAGTTATTGAAATTGGATATAAAAAGAATGGGTCTATGTGAGATACCAATAAAAAGTATTTTCGATTTTTTTTCTACAGGTAGCTATTACTTCAAGTAATTTTTTGAATTTATTTTTTTTAATCTGTGGAACAATTTTTCATTATAAGAAGTATTTTCTTTATTTTTGAAAACATTTTGTAAGGCACGTTCTTTTATTTTTCGTCTTAAAAAAAAATTCGCACAAAATTTGTCGGAGGAATAACCAAAAAAAGGCCAGCTCAGGCTGTAGTCGAACAGACAGAATTACGAATTTATATTTGGATAGTAATAAAGTTGAGAATGTTTACTGTTTCTATTTCCACTACTTAAAAAAGATGTTGGTCCTTTCCTTTAATGCAACTCCACGAGCAACTGTACCACATTTTTTTTTTCGTTCAGATAATATCTGATCATATTAATATTATGATGTTATAACTTCTGACTACAATAGTTCTACTTTTGATCATTATCTCATTTATTAATATGTTCCCTTCTTAATCAAATTGCATTAACTCGTTGTATTGTGTGGAACAATATTATTGATTCACTTCGTTTCTTTATAAGAAAGTTTCTGGAGAAGACGAGAAATTTCAATTAGTTTGTCATGGTCTAACCTATTTGACTATAAAAAGTCACCAAACCCGACCTAGTATTCTGACTTGCGTGACGCGAGAGTTAGATTGAAAATAGGGGTAGGGGGTACAATAGTAAAACAAACCGCGCGAACAGTGAACACTGGCAATCTTTAACAACAACACGAACAAACGGACGAAATTATTGTATAAATATCGCTTAGGCATTATTCTCGTGTGAAAACATGCAATTATGGTTTTATTTCTTTTTTTTTTCTAAGATCCATTCATTCTTCGTGCATAGGTACCTACATTATATGAGTTCGATTCTTGAAAAATTCCTTTGGGTTGTGTGCTGTGCTCCTTTGCGCTGATGTATATATAGTTCGGTGTTCTTTTGTTCCCCCGAGATCTCGAAATCCCATTCCGAAACAACGTAAGAGCTCGACATGGATTCTTTTGTTTGAGAGTTTTATGTTGTGACGTTTATGTGAATTTTTTTTTTGGTTTGGTTTGGTTTTTCTGAAAATCTACTTTGGGCATCATTTATATATTATTGACATTACATCACCTCCTCTGTAGCTCCTGGATGTCCCGTGGATTGAAGTCCTTTCAAAAGCTGAAACAAATCGGCGAAATTCAGAAAATCACTTAAGAGGGACTCGCCCCTGAATTTTTGAATTTAACCTTTTTTTGTATTTTTTTTTTTATTATTGTGCCTTGAGTTGTAGTAAAAGTTAAAGATCTCATTTTTTTTTTAACGAACCGATTAAGACTTATTTTTTGTTTCTGTGTGTCCTTTTTGCCTTGTGGCGGTTTTATATCAGCCTAGTGTGTATTATTGTCATTCAAATTAGGTGGACAATCCCAATTTGGGAATGAAAGTTATGCTCATGCAGACATCGAACGGACCGAGTTTTACAAAAGTTGGCTATGTTTTTATGTAAAGCTTTAGATTAAAATCAATGTTTTCAGACTTTGATATTCATATTTATGCGGCAACTTATTTTTCCGCTTTATACTTGTCTTGCTTAATTTTATTTTAAGGACAGGTTGAAGTTTTTTTTTTTTTTTTTTTTTTTTTTATAATCTACCCGCGCTCAAGGGATTATGATTACCCTTTAAATGTTTCAACACAGCGCGGGCGTGAAGTTACGGAAGAGAAAGAAGGATAGGAAAGATGTGTGGCACGATGTTCTGAGACTGAAGGTTGTTGTCTCAGATATTTTATCTCCAGGGATGGCGGCTGAACTAAATCGGAGAATGCCGTGTATTATTTCTATGTCGCATATAATTCACATTATTTTATTCGTGTTCATCCTTGTTGGGCATACTAGTTTAACTCAATTACATGTTGTTAGTGTTATGCCTGAACAACATGCAATGAGTAAACCAGCAACCCATTGATGACAATTTTAGAAGGTTTTTAATGGAATTAAAACGACATAGACGACGGCAGGAATCGAACCTGTGATCATGAGGTTCACAGGCGAGCACACATCCATCGCGCCACGGCCACCCCTTTCCTTTCCTTTAGGTAAGCCCAATAAGCGTTCAAAACTAGATATCGAGGTGGCTGGAACAACTCGAGCTGGTTCAGGTCAAAATCCGCTCACTCCTAGCGGACTTTAGCATCAACTTAAGTGGGTGCATAAGGACAAAATTCTTACATCTCTTTGCATACATCTCTTTTTGTCCCACCCCCGTATCCCAGGAAGTTCAATATGGAATAAATGAGATTTGAGTAAGGTGATCTCGCTTTGTTGCAGAACCTAGTGCTTTTCCAAATTGAAAAAAAATAATTCGCAGGTGGTTTAAAAATCCGCTTGAGAATTCTTTTGTTTTTTAATGTCAATCTTGAACTTACTTAAGGTGAGGCTGACGTTGGCCTTCTCTCTATTCAGACAGCTTAGACCTGCCACTATGTCAGAAGCGAGGTTCGATTCCGCCTTATATGAACGGTTCATCTTAGCCGTCCTTCATTTAGACAGGATTCTTGGGCTTTCTTGCATCACCTGATTTTCCTTTTTTCTGGTCTTTCTAGATAATCAAGTTACTTTTCCTATTTCAACCATCGCAGACTTCAAAAGTTCGAACAAAACTAAGACAATTATTCTTTCTTAAAACAAATTTAAAATATTCCCATCTCCCGTTGAGCTGTTATCCTCATCTTCCAGAATATCGCATGGTTAAAAGGTATTTAAGACCACACAACACACTCAAACCATTTTACGAGAAACATAAATATATTTTGAAAACAATGCAAAGTCTCTTGAACTTTCAAAACAAAACAACATGAACAATAACAACAACAAAAAAAAAAGATGAAGAAACCATTCTAATCAGTAAAGTTCAATCGGAAAAATTTGATTTAATACAAATCCACAGGACTCCCGAGTCATTGTGTCGTCAACCGACCTCCCGATGTAATATTTTTTTTTTCCATATTTTAAAGTTTTAATTTTTTTTTCTTTACTTGCAGTTATTTCCATAGCAACCCCCTTAAGCCAAGACGTAAGCATAAGTGCAGTCGCTGTGAAAAAATATAAAGAAATTAGAACAAAACGTCCTGCGATAAGATATCTCTCTCACACAAAAAAGGGTTTGATTGTGGGAATTATTCTAAGAAAGCGAATAATAGGCTCTTACATGATCGCAGAAAGTCAATTTACAAATATTTTTTTCTACACACAATAGGCACAAACCAAATATTTGCGACCATGACTTCCAACCACCTGACGACGTCTGTTTGTTTTCTTGCGAAAGAAATAGAAACTACTTTTTGAGGGATGTACTTTCCAAAAATTATTTTATCACTATTTTACTCATACGATTGATTTAGAGTGATGAAGCATGTGTCAAAAGAAATAAAATGCACGACTGGATCGCACGAACTTGCTCTTATGTAAAAGTACTTTGGAATTTAAGATACATTTTATAAATATAAAACATGAATTTAAAATGAAAATGCCGTCTGATTTCTGGAAAAGTATGAATTTATGCAAACAAACTTTAAAAAACCGTTTTATTATTAAATAAATAAATTTTTTATATAAGAAATTTCTTTAAAATTTTTCAAGAAAAAAATGTGGGATGCGAATTTTAAGTATTTAATAATATTGATTTTAGGAAATAATTTCAAAAAATAATCGTTCATAGGTTTTGAAGATATTGATTTTTCAAAAAAAATTTTTTTTCAAAAAAACCCAACAAATAATTTTTCGAATATTTTTATATATAATATTATTTTTAACTTAGGGGGACTCCTGCTGAAAATTTTTGGTTAAAATCGTTAGAGCCGTTAATGAGAAAGTCGAAAATCAAAAAAACGGTTCTATGACAGGTACCGTTAATAACATTTTGCCCCAAATTTTTTTTTTACCAAAACGTAGTCCATATCCATAATATCACACCTAATTTTTTTTATCAAAATCGTTAGAGCCGTTTTCGAGATAAATAAGATTTTGCATTACGGGTGTATGGGGGGTACCGTTAGTTTTAGAGCTAAAAAAAAAATTTCAATTTCCCCTCTAGGGAATCACCGAAGACCCATAACTACCGAGTTTGAAGAAAATAGATCGAGTGGTTTAGGCTCTAGATCGAGGTACAGACATACAGACAGACAGACAGACAGACAGACAGACGGAATTGCCGGACCCACTTTATTCGTCTTCGCTATCATCGTAATGTCAACTTTGATCAAAATCTCGAGTTCGATTTTTTTTCCAAATGCAGAACTTGCCCTATAGTACCTATATCGCAAGTAAAAAATGGAATCTGAAAGAATTTTTGATCGAAGAAAGATTGATCTTTTTTCATGTTTTATGAAAAAAAAAATAATTTTTTTTTATAATGGACTCAAGGAGTAATGAATACCCTTTATATGTTTGCTACTCAGAGCGCGAATCAGGAAAAGTGAAGAGGACTAAAAAGGCTTTCTAATTTCTAATTTCCATATATCACAATGAGAGGGAAGAAAGATGAGCACACCAATACATATTAATTAAGTACGGCTAGTGAAAGAATCTCTGAACTTAATTGTCCGAAATTAAGCTCGAAGATAAATTGATGAGCATTCCTTAAAGTGCAAGTGTTACGGTGGTATTTTTTAAGGGGAGAAATGTAATGAGAAATGCAACTCGCCGGTTGAATACTTAAGTGCCCCATATACATATACATATACATATACAAATTATTCCTCAGAAAATTTTTGATTAATTTTTAAGCACTATAATTTAATACAAAAAATTTTGAAAACAAGACATTACTGACAGTACCTACCATAGAAAGATTAAAATTTTGAATTTCTCACTATCGACATAATGGATTTTAATGAAATTTTGTATAGAGATGCTTAAGATCTTTAAGAAACATTGCATTTCAAAACTTAAAAAAAAAAATATTTTTTCAATTTATGAAAAAAAAACCATTTTTTTTTTTGGAAAATTCGATATCTCAAAAATGGGTCAGTATTTTTTTTTTGCTGTAACTTCGTTAATAAATTAATGAAGATAGAGCAACGGCGATAGTGCCAAACGATAGAGAATATTCGAATTAGTATAACTGCACCATATAACTGAGTTTCCTGAAAAAGTGGTATGTGGGGGCACTTAAGTATTCGGCTGGCGAACTGGCTATTTCTAGAGCAAAGCGTTAATCATCTAGTTAGTTGTTTGAAGATTGTTACTGTTACCCCTCAACTTAAGGTATTCAAAAAGGGGTACGAGTTTATCAAAAAACTTTTCTCAGTTGTTCAACTTCATTAACGGCTGCTTTCTTTCTTAATTTAGTTTCTTAATTCTTCTGACTTACCCATGAAAATGAAAACTCCCTCACATGTGAGCATGAAACAGTCATCTGAGTTGTTGGATATACATCTGTAACCGTTATAAGTACAAGCTTATTTGTATCGGAAACTGTCTAAAGATTTAAATAAAAATGTTTTCGTCTAGATTCTATTCTAGGTTTTTATGATTTACCTTTACTTTATGACCATCAATTGTAGATGGCAAAACATTTGCCAAAGCTGCGACTTTTCTCATTGTCTTCGACTCTGAATATGAATCCAAATACAAACAAATGTTTCTTCCGATCAGTGAATTGACATTCACTGATAACTGATAACATCGACAAATATCTCTGCTTTACGTACTCGTGTCGTAATTCGTTTAGGCAAGGCGATCTTCGAACATTATAAGTTCGAAACTGTTAGCTGTATTTTTGTTCTTTAATGCAATGTCTTATTGAGAATGTATTTCAGGGTTCATTAGTTCACCAGCAAGCACAATTTGGAAACTACGATGTTGCACCATATACTACGAGTACAATAAAAGTTTATAAATGTTCATCTTCATCTTCATCATGAAGTCTCGTTGCCTTTGCTCATTATTTAGTTCTATTGAAAAACTTTCTTGATATATACCTACTCCCGTCTGCGTACAAAATCTTTATGAAAGTCAATTTCAAAACCAACGAACCACATCTCGACATGATACAACTTTTGTTCAACTTTCAACGTTCAGATTTAAACCAAAATAATAATTTTATAGAAATTTAGTTGAAGAAATTAAATGATTTAAAACTGTTCGTTTCCTCTTATTTTTAATTATTTTGTACGTGCAATTATTCACAAGTTGACAATAAATTCAAATGGCAAATTGTTTTTAAATCGTGGTGGGTACACACTTTCCGAAAAAAACCTATAATAGTTTATTTTGTTACGAAAAATACCCATGCGAAAAAAAACGCATTTCTTTTCTTTTTTCTTTATATGACTCCTTGATGAAATAATCAAAAAAGAAAATCCCAGCACCGTAACTAAAAGTTATCCACACAAATTGACGAGAGAATCGGTCAGGACTCAGGACTACAACAAGCAGGACTCATGCTGCTGCTGCCATGGATGGATGCCTCTGTGTCAGCCAATTGTTGTGCAATTTTTGTTATTAGCGTGTTACATGGGGTGCTAAGTAGATCCTTAAAGCAATTTTGTGTTCCCTCTCTTTTTATTTTCTTTATTCAGAGTCCTTTAAGTCTTTCCTTATGTGTGACACACAAACACTTAAGAGCATTACAAATGAATGAATAAAGAGGCCCTTAATGGGATTACTTTGTTGTGGCGTGGTGGTCGGCGACACTTTTTTTGCTTGTTGGGTGTAGTTTGTTTTATTGTGGATAATTTATTTTTTTAAGCTTTAATAGGTATGTGTATTTTAGACTTATCATCAAGAAAAAGCGATAATAAATCGAAGGGCTCTAAACAATAGAGATTACAGATTGAGATTACCTATACTGTTTTTTCACAGTTTTTTGGCAGTCTTTTGTTTTTCATTTTGTCCAATTTCCGTTTAGTCAAACAACTATAAGGATATAGCTTCATGACCTGAGATAATGTCTTTAGAACCATCAAATTAATTTGGTGGGGCCTATTCAAATATTCAGAATTTCCATATCCATTTGCAATGGCTATCTCCGTTTAAGACCTTCTCAATTCTGCTTGCACTCCGACAATCATGTTAAGAATAGTCAAACCCCTTCTGTAGCAAATAAAAAAATAAATAAATTCGTTTTTACACACCTATCGTTGTTCAGAAAATATACATAAATACAAAATATAAATCTCATCTTATTACAATGTTGACAAAACATCAACTCTTTCTCCTTATACTAAACCTCAAGTATTCAGCCACATGATTTGCCTTAAATATGTTCGACAAATCAGTTAACAAGTTTAACAAAAACAAATCATCGGAACCGAAAAAATAGATTTACAAAATCTACAAAATGTAATTTCATGCTTATTTTCATTCGAAGTATATAATCTTGACGATGACGATGACATACACACAGTGGGGCAGGACACATGAATAATATTCCAATACTATATTGTACCTTTGTATATATAACCTATAGCATTATCATGGAGCGTGATTTAGTGGTACGAACGCTATCCTAGTGGTGGCGCTGAAATTAGCGCACGATTTTACAGTGGAGAGTAGGATAAGATACAAAACAAGTATAGTAAAAAAGAGAATATGTATTTATTTAGCAGAGAAATCTAACAAATACTATCGCTATGCTTGAGATGTCGCCCCAATCCTTTGTCTTCATAAGAGATCTATAAGTTTTATATATATATAGATTGTACTAGTGAAACCAAAAAAAAAACTGGACTATTTAAATGAATCAAAAGTAACGTTTAAAAACAAAATTTGATAGATTATTAGAAATCGTAAAATATACATTTATGACAAAAATTCCCGTAAAAAATATATTTTATATTTTCTTACCTTTCATCTATTAAAAGTAATTCGAATAAAATATAAGTAATTCCAATATTACCTACTTATTTCTATCTTTCGATACAAAATGTCCCACTGTGTAATGGCTAGATTCAATTTTCAACCCTATCAACAAATCGTCAACCCTTGAAAAGGGGGATTAAAGCTAAAATAAAGTTTTATGCGCGGCAAC
Organism: Chrysotoxum bicinctum; assembly: GCA_911387755.1. Lineage (NCBI taxonomy): Eukaryota > Metazoa > Arthropoda > Insecta > Diptera > Syrphidae > Chrysotoxum > Chrysotoxum bicinctum. The sequence goes on along the minus strand of OU426991.1, from coordinate 9,098,598 downwards.
TGTGTTTAAAAAAAAACAGCGCTCCATTATTCACAAATGCTCCAAAATGAGATTAGTGTTTTGTTGGTCGTATGGATTTGCTCAGGATTTTTAACATGCTTTGGAGTTGAAGAAAGAATTTTCAAAAATTTTCGTTTTTTATAGTGAATTGAAAAGGTTCACTCGATGCTTTTGGCACTCCTCGTAAGAAGTCTTCGGGAATACCGTCAAGTTCAACAACTTTGTTGTTCTTCAGTGCTTTGTTTTTTTCTCTACTGCCGGGTAGAGTGTGTATTAGGGAATTCGTTACATTAGACATGTAATTAAGTTGGGTTCACCTCACTCGCAAAAATGCAGTTTAAAACCGCATAAAAGTGTAGAGATTCGTTTATGTATTTCACTAGGGGTTGATTAGAGCTGGTGACACCTGTGGGTTTCTACTTGTGATAAAGTTACGCTTTTTATGTCGCACGCTACGGACACGGTGAACTTCTCTTATCATCATGCGATACGTAAACTTTGGCTGATTTCTCTTCGCTGTTCGAGCACCAGCTATGGAAATTTTTCTTCGATCCTTGCTAAAGTTTGTTCAGAAAGCTCCACTATTTCTCCCTGTAACCTGTTGTAGAGTAAGTAAAGTTGCCAGGGGCGAACGCAGGTAGGGGTTTTAGGGGTTCAAACCCCCCCCGAAACGACCACAAAAATAAGGGTTTATTTTGTTAAAAAAAAAACAGTGTTATTTTCGTGCCATAAATTCTTCTGCTAGTGTTGTTTTTTCTTACGACTTATAGGTACTACTTGCCTTAAGTAATGCATTCGTAAAAAAAATCGAACTCAAGATTTTTATCAAAGTTGATATTATGTACTATGATAGCGAAGACGAAAAATGTGGGTCCCAAAATTCTGTCTGTCTGTCTGTTCGACTACGGCCTAAAAGGCTGAGCCGATTTTCGTTAAACTTGGTAGATATCGTTTTGAATTTTTTGCCCCCACGTTTTTTTTTTTTCCTTTTCTTTTTAAGACCAAAAAAACGGTAGCTGCCATTAGATTTTTTTTTTCAAAATCTTATAAATATTTTTTTCTCTCTCTTCTGTCCCACAGAATTTTGAAAAAAAGATCATAAAATTTCATTTTGTCATTTTTGGTAATGGTTGAAAAATTTTTTCCAAAAAATGATTATTCTTGGAAACCCCCTTGGGACCATTTTTTAGTTTTTTGATTTTCTCGAAAACAGTACAACCGATTTTAATCATTATGAAGCCCCACCAAGATTTAAATATTTTTGCGTATACAAATTTTAAAAGTTTTATTTTTTGATTATTCAAAAAAAATTCAAAATTATTTTCTGGAAGCTCAATATTTCGAAAACCCCATGCTCGATTTTTTTTAAAACTTGATAAATAAAAGTTTTTTAATATAATCTACAAGATCTGAGGAAAAAAATTTGTTTTACCTAAAAATAAAGGTACCCACAATACAAATGTCAAAAAATGGTTTTCGAAAATCGTATTTTTCAAAAAAATGGCTCCGAGAATTTTGATAGTTTTTTTTTTGTTTCGATTAATCTTTACTTTTAGAGAAGCTTCTAAAAAGTTTAAAAAAACATTGCATTTTAAGACTTTAAAAAAAATATTTTTTTTAATTTTTGAAAGAAAAAAATTTATTTTTTTTTTGAAAATTCGATATCTCAAAAACTGCTCAATATTTTTTTTGTAAATTAAATTTTTATTCGAAAAATAAGAAAAAAGTTTAAATATGCGAACCAAAATTTTTTCTTAAATATGTTTTAAAGATTTTGTATACAAAAGCTTATTTTTTTAAGAAACCACTAAAACGAATTACAATTTTGTTCTCGCATAAACTAATATTTGCTCAAAACACATGTGATCCTGTGCTTAGCTCCAACTACTAAACGAGTTTTAGTCATTTAAAAAATGAATTTTATGCCTTTTCTCTTAGCATTAATTTTTGAAATTCTTAGTCTTTTACATGAGAGCAAGTTCGTGTGACCCAGTCGTGCATTTTATTTTATGTGTCTTCGTATTTTAACGCAACTGTCTTAATTTGAATTGATGATTAAAAAATAGAGACGAATCGAACAGCAGTTGCGTTTTTGATAATTAACATTATGTATAGGGCAGAAAACGGACTAACGGAGCAAATATACCGATACATACATATATCCGTGTTAATCTTAAGGGCCGATTTATGGCTAATAAATGATTTGGATTTATATAAGTTTGAGTTATTGATGGCTCCAAGGTCGGAGTTACAGCAATAGAAAAAACTCACTCATTTCGTTTGTGTGAAAGTTACAGTTACAGATGAGTAGCACATAGCACCCTCTGAGAGCGTTTTGGTTATAATTATGTAGTATATGTATAGTTAACGTAGGTACCAATTGAGTGTTGATGGTGTCCTTATGTTTTCGTATAACTCTTTGTCCTATGATCACAAAAGTACAACAAGTTATAACTTCACGTACTAATATATACCGGATTTAGTTTTGCAGATTTGGACCACTAGGCGGACCTAGAACTTATTATAACTCTATTGTTAGGTACACTTATGGAATCACTTACACTCTTTTTCTTCTTGTTGCATTAATGATATTTTACGAACCAAATGATGGCCTCCATCACAGGGCCCGTAGTAAAAGTCTTTGTCTAAGAATTAATTCCGGAATAAAAATGCCCGAATGGGAAGCACCAAAAAACGCCCTCGTAGTGAATATTTTCCAACTTTTGGTAACATTATTCAAATTTGCCAAATAGGTATCCGTTGCAACATCTTTATGATGTTTTGTTTTTGCGATTAGCTGTATGAAATTGTTCCGATAGGTCCTATCCCTAAGAGCAAATATTATTTACTTATAAAATATTTATGATAATTACAATAAAGAATATGTAATTAACAAGTACCTACAGTATAGTAATAAAATAATATATTTATGAAAATCTCATATTTTTTTGAAAACCCCCCCCGAAATTATTTTCTGCGTTCGCCCCTGAAAGTTGCCAAGTGTACAAGTTCAAATGTAAATATTACCTTTGTATATATAACCTATAGTATTAACATGGAGCGTGATTTTGTGGTACCAACGCTATCCTGGTGGTGGCGCTAAAATTAGAGCACGATTTTACAGTAGTAAAAAAGAGAATATTTTATTATTAAGTTTAGCAGAGACAATCAAACAAGTACTATCGCTATGCTTAAGATGTCGCCCCAATCGTTCGTCTTCATGAGAGTACTAAATATAAGTTTTATACCCGCGTGGTGTACTATTATTAGCAGCACTCAGCCGGTTGAAAAATCCTTTACATCGTCAGAAGATACGTGACTTTATTCCGAAACCTGGACCCAAGAGATTGATGCATTGAATTAATTATAAATAAGGCCAACGCAATGCTTGTTTTATTCGTTATAAAACTCTTTTGTTGGTCCCTTATTAGATCGTCTTCTGAACATGACTTCTTTGGGAAAACATCGGAAAGTTACCGATAAAATGTTCATACATTGTGCCAAAACAAGAAAAAACTTCCAAAGCACTAAGAAACAGGTAAATCCTCTTTACAGTAATGCCAAGTTGTCTTAAAAAAAATGCTGATTGGTCTTGGGCCAACTCTTGTGAAGTATCACTCAACCTGATATTGGATACTCATTTTCCACGCAGCCCCCTAATACGGAATTCTAAATACAATACAAAAACGATAAGCCGACTAATCCAAGCCCAACTTTTAGTACATAAGCGAAGCATTTCCGACTAAAAATAAGCAAACAGACGACAGCGAGTAGAGCCATTTATCTTAAAGCTTCTTCACAGTGAATTTCAATTTGAGAATGAATTTGTCATGTTTATCTCTTCGATCCAACTCAGTGGGTGAAGATGGAGTTGTAATACGTTTTATTAAAATGATATTACCACAAATTATACCCACCTTTACTCACATAGTAAATTTTTGTATCACTACCTCTTCTCTTCCAAAATGTTAGAAGGGTGCAAAGATAATTCCTGTGCCTAAGAAAAACAATCCTTCAATTGCATCAGATTTTCGGCTTGTTTTGTCAAACCAGATTTCAAACCACGTGCGGACCGAGTTAATCACAGTGAATTCTGTGCAAAAAACTATTACTTTACTTAGGCTTTAGTGGCAGTTCGGTTCGTCTCATACAAGACTATTTAAGTCATCGAACTCAAAAGGTTAAAGTTAGCAATAATTCTTCTGGTTCAATCAGCTTCCTTGCTGGCGTCCCATAGAGTTCCATCTTTGGTCCTATTTTGTTCTGCATGTTCATAAATGACTTACCACATGTTTGCAAAAATGTCATGTTACATCTCTACGCAGATGATGTTCAAATTTATCTTTCTGGACCTATTCACTTACTAGAAGATCTAACTTGCAGAATAAATGAAAATCTGACCCAACAGAGAGGTTTGACATTTCGTTCACCTAGCATTTTTTAATATTCTTCGTGAATTTCATTAAAAACGAACAAAAAAAACTAAAACAAGAATGATTTTGAGGTTGGTCGAACGCGAATAGTTGATTTGTTGCATAAGACGTATTCTCTTGACAAGAAAGTACAGCAACGTAAGAATTAAACAAAGAAAATAACAACAAAAACTTACTGGCTATTACTATACCTACCTTTTTATCCGAGGTAAAATCGAGTTCCGATGATTAGTTAAGTTTATCAAACTAAGAGGGCGCTGAAGTGAATTTTTCAATGATAAATGATTCGAATACAATAGTTGACGCCAAAATCGCAGCGCTTTTAAGAGCATACAAGGCTACAAATGACAACAAATAAAATTGATATGTGGATCGTTTTCGTAAATTTTTTTACTTTGCTTTAATTGCTAGTCACGAGAACACGCTTATTGTTGATATGTGGAACGCGAAATAACATAACACTAAAGAACTATTCATATGAGAGCGACTAACGACCGACGAATGAACGAACATTCGCCCATTTTGACATTTCATTCACATGCATATTTTGTTTTTATTCGTCGCGAATGGCGTTTACTTAGACAACTTACAGCCCGATTCTCCCCTTGTGAGGAGTCACAAGTCACAAGCTCTTGTGACTATTCCTTGTGAGGTTTGTTGTGAGTGATTCGATAACATTTTGGTATTCTCCCCCTAATCGTCACAAGAAAACTCACAACAAAACTCACCACAGCATGGTAAGATTTTTAAGTGTCATTATTTGAACAGCTGATTATTCAAAACGAAGAAATTACAAAATGCAAGGTAACATAATTTTTAAACAATAAAATGATTAAATAATATGTAAATATAACATTTTCAGAAGAAAACAATCGTGGCGACTGCATAAAGTTTTCGGAAGGTGAAAAAACTTTATAAATGTATTGTTTTGGAGAGCGAATGGATCATTTGTATCTCTCAATGTTCTTAAAGCCGTCGACGCTGTAAACTTCTTGATACGATTAGTTTCTTAAAGAAATTTTTGTTTATGTAATAATATTACTTTTCTTTTTTGTGGGAAAGATCAGCAAAAATATTCACTAGAACAAAGTCCACTTCCATTTTCGTGTTCTCACAATTATTCACAAATCTAGAAAATGTTGTTACTGAATGTCAATCCAAGAAACTTTGAAAATTTATGAGTTGTGACCTGCTCTGAAGGAGATCACAGTTTCGATTGTTTTTGTGACTCTCACAAGTTGTGACTGAGCGGCAGAATTCGAAAAAGTCACAAAATCATTTTCACCTCTTCTTGTGACTTGTGACTTGTGAGGCATCACTGACTTTGGGGAGAATCGGGCTGTAAGAATGATTTTGAGGTTAGCCGCGCGCGAACAATTCATTCGTTGTAGTGTGGATGGTATGTGGGACGCGAATAGTGTTTGACAGTTCGTAGCAATCATATTGCAATTCGCGACGACCAATTTATTTTCTCAAATTTCTCTCATTTTAGCAATTACAACGCTAATTTTAATAAATTAACATTAAATTAAACTAGATTGCTACCCTTTTGTAAAGTTTTTGTGAAGAATTTAGGCTTATATATGTTTTAAATCCCATTTGTTTTTTTATTCGTTGGTCGTTGGTCGCTCTCATGTGAATAGTCCTTAAAAGATACATTATTAGTTAGCACCACCCTAAGCGTTGCAGCTATATTGATTACTGAAATATTTAATATTGAAGCCCACTTTGGGACACATTATTAATAAAGGTCATTAACAGTTAACAGTTTAAGTTAAATAATAGAAATTCGAAAAACTTGCAATTTTGAATTTATTCGTGCCAGCGTGACATAAGCACTCCTACTTTTAGTGCGTGAAAATTATAAAAAAGCAAATTAATGCCCCATCGTCAAAGCTGAAAGTATTTGTAGAATTTTACAAATTTCTACCTTAGACTCAGTTAACTTTAAAAATCTTTTTTGAAGAAAAAAAAAACTTTTATTAATGGCATCTATTTTTTAAATCCAATACTTCTTCTTAAGGATAAGAAGTTACAAAAAAATATATGAAAAATTTGGAACCATGAATCTGTGTAAATTCTCGCTGGGGGATTAAATTTGTGGAGGAGGATGCGATAGAGAAAAATGTGTAGTGAATGACTTTTTTACGAGTATCTACGTATCTTTATATTTTTTGTTTTAAAGCTCTGACGATGTAACACTGATGCGAGTAACAAAATGTATTATTCCCTTGGTATCGAAGTGGGGAATTGTTTTGTTTTCGTATTTTATTATTGTATGTACCTATAAGGGTTTAAGGACGTAGAAGGATATAAGTTCAAGTTTGGTTTGTATAGGTGGGTTTGTTTTACCTAACCACATTGTCATACGAAGATAGGAGACTATAGGTATTATAACGAGAGCATCGTTGGTCGAGGGTGGAACAGCGGATGTGGTAATGGTGGAATTGGCGATGGGAGTTTCGCGTTGTTTTGACTGTGGGTTTCTGTAGTATGAGATGATAAAAGGTTTTTCTTTGTATACGGCACATAAGAGCATTGACTATTAAGGGCGACACGAGATTTGACGATGAATTTGGAAAACTGCTCACTCAGAACATCCTTGATAAAATGCCAAAATAAAGTTTACACACTGGTTGTCATAATGCAGAAATGGATCTACGTAAACGCCAGGTCTGCATTGAGAAACTGTAGATCCCTAGGCTGAGAATGTGATGGGGGTTATTTTTCTGAAAATTTTAATTTATGAAAACTACGGTATAAGAACTATAATTATACAAAAAAAGAAAGAAGTTTAGATTCATGTAGGTATAATATATTACAGGGTGATTCACAGCTTCAGTTTGGTTTAAACAAAAAGAATTAGTATAGTAGGGTAGAGGGAGGTGTTCATTTCTCACAGTTGCCCCAAAAAAAAATTTTAAATACATAATATGAAAAAATGTATTAAAGTAATTAGTATCTACTTCAAAGCTCTGCTTGTAAATGAAGATTCGAATTGATCTATGGCAGGAACAAGAAAAATTGGTAGAAAATCTTTTCTGTTACTGTGTTTCGAAACAGTGAGTGTATTATATTGTCAACTGTGCATGCATACTTACGAAAGAAAATCTCTGCGCCACAGCACCCGGAACACGAGACCTTTCTGTATTTTAGAAAAAATTAAAAAATTTAAGGCACTTTATTTGTAGTGTGGGCCTTTATGTTTCAGTCTTTATGTAGAATGGTTGAATACGGCCCTTGTAAGTGTAAAGTGTACTCGTAGTTACATCTCCTTTTATGAGCTATGATATGGGGGACAAGTGGGAGGTATAATACCGACAGACGAATATACAAAAATACAAAAACGTCAGAGTTTATGGAATGCAAATGTGTTAACATTTGTACCTTAAAGCTGGTTGAATGAACATGACATGGCTTTATACAGACATTCCTCCCACACGTATCATAACCGCTTCTCCTCGTCTATTCCGTAGCACGTTCATATTGAAATGCCAAGATATTTGTTTTTTATGTGTACCTAAGTATAAATGTTTACAAGTAGGTAAGTTTATTTTATTTCTAGGATGCTCCTCCCTCCTCCCTTTTTAGTTGCTTAAACGACCCTATTTTACAAACATCCGTTTAGGAGAAGAATTAAAAGGGTAGTCTTAAAGCCCCTATTAACAAGACTATCTTGGTAAGAAAATAGTTGATGTTGAAAATTCGTTTGCTTGAGCATAAACGAGTCTTTGAAAATAAAAAAAAAATAACTAGTGATTTTTTAAGAGCTATCGGAAATTAAAAAAAAAAACACATAAAATTCAGAAAAATGCATGAAATCTTTATTTGAATCGATAGTACGGTCGATATTATTTAATGTTTGAAGATGATTTCATAAAAATGTTGGCCGCGGCTGCGCCTCTAATGGTCCATCCGCTTAGTCCAATTTTGGTATACTCTTTCTTACATTTCGGCCTGTATCTCAGAAATAAATGCTTCCAGTGCGTCAATCGAACCGAGCTTGTCGCTATAGACATAAGCCTTTACATAGCCCCACAAAAACTAGTCTAGAGGCCTTAAATCGCACGATCTAGGCGGCCAATTGACCGGCCCCAAACGTGAAATAAACTGTTCACCGGACTCGCATCTCAATTGGTCCATTGTTACGCGTGCTGTGTGGCATATCTTACCGTTTTGTTGAAACCACATGTCACGCAAGTCAAGTTCTTCCATTTTGTGCAAAAAAAGTTTGTTATTATAGCACGTGCTCACCATTCACAGTAACGTTGCGATTCGCATCATCTTTGAAGAAATACGGCCCAATGATTCCGCCAGCCCATAATCCGCACCAGACAGTGACTTTTTCTAGATGCATTTGTAGCTCTTGTAATGCTTCTCGCTGCTTTTCAATCCAAATACGGCATTTTTGCTTGTTCAAGTATCCATTCAACCAGAAATGAGCTTCGTCGCTGAACACAATTTTTCGATAAAAAGTAGATCTTCGGCCAACTTTTCAAGAGCTCATTCACCGAAAATTCGGCGTTGTGGTAGGTCGTTCGGCTGTATTTTAAAAGGCTTTAGACCTTAATAGTTCTGCTAAATTTTCCACGTAGTGGAGTAACAGATGCCTAATCGCTGCGAACGGCACCGAATAGATAATTCACGGTCATCAGTCATCACTAACACTGGCCGATACAGCTGTGATATTTTCTTCAGTTCGAACCCTACGTAAGCGTGTTGATGGCTTAATGTCCAACAATGTAAATGTAAATGTAAACGTTTTGCATCAAATTGCATTGAGCGAAACGTTCGGGGTGAGTCCTAAATTGCACTCATATTAAATTTCAAATAACGCGGATAATCCGAAAAATACTTATTTATTATGTCCAACAACCGCGAAAACCTTAAAAGTTATATAATGTAAATTTGGTGCAAAATTTAGTCACGATAGCCCGAATAGCCGCCTCAGTAGGTCGATTAAACTGACCATAAAATAGAAAAAGCGCGTGATGAACTTTCTTAACAGAGCACGCATTTTGATAATAAAATTCAATAATTTGCAAGCGTTGTTCATTTGTAAATTATCCACCAAACTGAAGATGTTTGACAGTGACACAAAACACGAAACGTGCGTGAGCTGTCAAAGCCAGTGTTGCCAAAAACTTGGTATATAATATGCTTATACATATATGATATATATGATCATTCCATAATAGATGGTCAGTAACGTACAAACATCCATCTTCATAAGGTGGATTATTTCTTACCTGAAAAACCGTTACTAAAAAGTTCGATTTAGATCTACATTCTCCGATGATTTCTTAGCTACCTCAGGGGTCCCACAGGGCAACCACTAATGACCTCTCCTTTTTATTCTTACTATTAACGATATTGAAATGATCGTAAAATTTTCCCATATCTCTCTCTACGCCCGCGACGACAATACCAAGTTATAAAGACCATTTCTTCGAAATATGATTCTACTCTTCTTCAACTTCATCTCAACAGTTTCTCTTTATGGTGCCTGAAAAATTGATTACAGCTAAATATTGGCAAATGCATTTCAATCACTTTTTCACGAAAGCCATCCAATCTCGCGACCTTGGTGTTTAATGTGATATATAGAGCTCAACTTTATCACATATATGGACGAGATTATTCTTAAAGCAAACTCAGCACTAGATTTTGTGAAACGATTGTCCAAAGAATTATCTGACCCCTACGTGACCCGATCCCATTATACAACGTTTGGTCGCCCCCTTCTTGAATGCGCCTGTAAAGTTTGGTCAAATGCATGTATCCAGAATCGAAAGCATTCAAAGTCGTTTTCTACGTTTTTCCCTTCTTGTTCTGTCTTGGAATAACCCTTTGATTCTGCCTCCGTATCGAGACCGGGTTCTTTTTTTTAACTTAAATACACTGCAAGAATGAAGAGCAATAGGCATAACATTTTCTTCATTCCTCGACTACTTTCAGGATCTGTTGACTGCACAACTCTCTACAATTCCATATCTTTCAGCACTAATCTAAGAAATCCTCGTCTCTCGCCTATCTGCCCACCCATCGCACCTCGTATGGCTCCAATAAACCTATTACTCGCATGTTACGGGTAATTGATTGTACCATTAACTGTTTTGAATTTAACCTCAATTCACCCTGCCTAAGACTCCGTTTCTTAATCATCCTTTAAATGCATCTCTTAAATTTAAGATATAAAGAGCTATATTTAAGTAAGATTGAAAATTAGCTTGTATAAAGCCAAATAAATGAGGGGTTGCTCTTACCAAAACAAAAAAAAATTAAATTAAAATTAAAATTAAATAGTTCATATTTAACAGACTTTTTTCGGCTCTCATACAAACTAAACCACTGTGAGCCGGCTGTGGGCCGACTTTCGGTTGCAGTTCGTGTCATGCAGCTAATGCCACTATGCACATTCTGCGATAATGAAGTCATTTGAGTAAAGCCGCTACAAAGCAAACGAGTATTCGTGGGTTTTTCTACTTTACCCACTTCCTAGATTCCACTTACAAACAACCGTTTTTTTAAATTTAATTCAAAAATAAAAATTCAAATAGACATCATAAGAAATTTTAAATTTCTCATACTGGCTATTGTGAACTGTAAATAATATCCACTGCGAGTTATTGCAATCTAATGCACTAGCTTCTTCTTCAACCAATTCGAAACAAAAATGTACGCCATCTGTGAATGAAATTTAAATATCTCAAAATTACTCCTAACAACTCTCTACACTTTCCTGTAAGAATTCCTTTTGCAAGTCATTAAAATTCCAAACGGTTGGGTTTCAAATTCTTTTTGGACTCTTTCTATAATAAGATAGCGTTGAATCAAATTGAAAAATTGTAATAAATATTTATTTAGTTTTGAATTTGTAAATCATTTTGTGTTCAAGATTAATCCAACAAAGATCTTTCTTTGCTAAAAATATAATCTAGTTGATTCTCGACAGCCGAGGTGTTTTCTTTTGGAACAGGAATAGAATTACTTAACCCCTCTAATTGAATTACATAAGCCAAACAATTCATTTAGACATGTTACAGCCTTCGATAGGGAATTCAGAAGAACTCTCCATTTCGGGATATCAAAAAAACAAACTCAAATAGAACACTTTTAAAAGATTTAACACGCATTCCGGACCTTTCTGGATTGTCAATCGAAAAGGTCGGTTTAAAAAAGGATTTTAAAAAGTAATAGAAAACAATCCTGCGGTCCTTTAAGTAAAAAAAGTTAAAAAAAATAATAATTAAAGTAAAATCAAACTGTCCAAAAGATAGCTAGACAGGTAGAAAAATAATTTTATTTCCACAATAATTTTATAAACAGTTGTGCTTTAAATTTATTAATTTGACAATAACTTGCATTAATTGCTTAACTAAAAAAATGCATAGTGAGCTTATTCATTCAATTATCAACTTTCAAAAATCGGAAACTATTCTGTTTAAGACTGCGTTGGCTGGAGCCCCAAGGGATACGAGAAAGAACTGGCGCAAGCTGCTGATCGTAAGGCCAGTGTAGTAAAGTATCTTGGCATTTGGTTGGATCAGTATTTGTATTTCGATAGCCATATAAATGCTACCCTGACCAGGGCTAGGGAAGCGTTTGCCCTGACGAAACGGTTGTATTACAGCAGCCGACTTGACAGCAGTGGGAAGGCCTCATCCGGCCGATGATTGCCTATGGGCTATGGGTGCCCGGTGTGGTTCAACGTTGCCCCATCTCAAATAAAAAAGATTCGGGTGTTTGAGAGGCAGTGTCTAAGACGTTGCCTTGGATTACACAGAACACCAGAGTTGGAGTACAAACATTATTATTCCAACCAGGTTATATACAACGGAGCCAACATAAATATAATTGATAATTTTTTGACTTCCTCGACCAACGGCCTAATTTTTCGGGCTTACTGCTCTAACAACGATTATTATGAGAGTGAACGTCTAAGCGGCTTCATCCCACGCGGTGAATTTCTCTACTTAGAGTCGAGGGCTGGTCCAGGATAAAATTGCGATTCCGCTAATCTACCACCTCGGCCGGGGGACTGGATAGGCGGCTCCTTCATATTTGAGACCAGTTCTGGTGGTTGTTAGATGAAAGATGAAATTTCTGCTGTGGCTGGTTTAGTTTTAAGTAGTTTTAGTTTAATTTAAGTAGTTTTAGGTAGTTTTATTTAGTATTACTTTAGTTTGTAATTTTTAAAAATAAGCAAAAAATGCTAAGAATCCGAGTTTTTTAGGCTAGTTTTAATGAATTTTGGTCTAACTTTAAGAAACATTTAAGATTAATGATAATAAAAATGAATTAAAAAAAACGCTTAAATGTTTCCGGAGCGTGGCATAGTCCGAATCGGAAGAGCATTAGATACTTTAAATTGCCACTTACCATTTATTGTGTTGAAAGCCATCTCCTCTCCAAGTCCAACATTGAGGTACTATATGCCAAGTTATGCAAGTTAAAACGATCGACCTTTTTCTTTAAGTTTGGTAAATTGCATTTTTAAATTTTTCCATACGATAAAAAATGTCCAAAAATGGTTATTAATGGTACCCCAACCGATAAATTTTTACGATCTATGATTTAATAAAAAAATTTTAATAAAGGTACTACTGACTGTACATGGTAGGTACATTTTATCGAATTTTGAATTTCTCATTATCAACTAAGAATTTTGACAAAAATTGCATTTCAAAACTTAAAAACATTTTTGTTTTTGAATTAGAAAAAACAAACAATTTGTTTTGAAAATTTAATTTCTCAAAAATGAGTCAATATTTTTTTTTTCTTTTTTTGAAATTTAATTTTTTCTAAAAAATTTTGTACTTTAAAGCATATTGTTTTTTTTTTTAACGCTACAACGATTTATAACTTTTGTTCTTGCATAAACGAATATTTGCTTAAGAAATCACATGGCATCCTTATTTTTTTATATATTTATATATATTTATATATTTATTATTTTAGCTCCAAATACGAAAATTTTTTCTAGTAACATTATTTCTATTTTTTTTTTAGTCTTTTACATAACAGCAAGTGAGTGCGATCCAGTTGTGTATTTTATTTTAGCTTGAATTCGTACTTTTTATGTCAAGAATCCGTACGGGCATCATGTTGTTCTTTGGTGTCTTAACTAGGATGATCTTTAGGGAAGACTGCTAAGACGTCAGAGCTATTTGTATAATTGTCTTCCTTATTCCAGTTTTAAGTTGCTGCGACTGCCTCGACTTGCTTCTTGTAAATTAACCAAGAAGTTTATCCATCGATTGGTAAATGCATCTCCCTTCTCTTCGAAAGATCGACAGAGCCTTCGTTTTTCTCACTTTGTCCAATTCTTTGCATTTGAATTTTTCTTCGAGCTTCTCGAATTTTGAATCTACTGTGTCACAAATTGCTCTTCGACGTCTTGAAGGCGCTCGTCAAGAGAAACAAAAACTTGTTTTCGAATATATTTAGCTTTCCTTCTAGGCCATCATGATGGATGTTGGATAAAACATCCCAAAACGAGCGGCTAAAAAATGTCCCAGGACATTTAATTGTTTTTCTTAGCTTCTAAATCAACGAACATTTTCTTACACCTCCCTGCTGCCGATATAGAGGGTTCCGATCATTATTGAAAACATCTATTGTTCCACACAGTTAGTTGATCGACTGATTGCGGCAGAGTGGCTGGATGTAAGAACGGTTAGGTGGAATGAGACGGGATATATAAACGTTGTTGATAATTGAGATGAGGTTAATCCTTATAGAAGTTTATAGAAGTTCAGTCTGGCATCTTGGATTAGATATTTTATTTCGAACCGTTCAATACAAGTTGTATTGGACGGATTCAAGTCTGAAACCCACAATATAAATGCCGGTGTGCCTCAAGGCTCAGTTTTGTCCTCGACCCTCTTCCTCATTTTTATAAATGATCTTCTGTCTACAACTTCTAATCCAATTATTTGTTTCGCTGACGATAGTACTTTCAGCTTTTCATATTCGCTTACATTCTTCCTATTTGGATATGGAACTGCAACGACAAAATTACGACCTAAACAGCATTGTACAATGGGGAATAAGAAACCGCGTCGAATTTAATACTTCGAAAACCCAATGCTGTCTTATTTCGTTAAAGCGAGATATACCCCACTTGCCACTATCTATGAGTGGCACTTGCATCAATGGAACTGAAAATCTCGATATTCTTAGTATGTGCATCACGAACCACCTCTTGTGGAACGATGCCGCAAGATGTTTGGGTTTTCTTAGACGGAGCCAGAAACTTTTCTCTCCTTTTGATCTGGCTACAATCTATAAAACCTATATACGTCCAAACCGTAATACTCGCACTTCTAGAATATGCCCATCAGTTTACCCTTGAGCCCAACTTCGGCCATACTGTGAAGTACAGAGATTCATTCTTTAGCCGTACTACGCGAATGTGGAATAAATTATTTGTACATAAGTCCTCGTGGCGGCAAGTGAATGCCTTGTTTTGTTTTTGTCGTGCTCTTGGCTTGAATAATCGGGACATATGTATAGATTTGTATGGGCTGTGGTAGGGTTTGCTAAAATGCTTATTGGCAGACACCTGAATTGAGGGTGGATTCGCTAAACTCGCCTCAGGTTTCCAACGGAGTGAGGATGAACGGCGTATCCACTTCACATTTGTGGACTGAAGTTTGGCCGAACAAATTTCTAAAGCTTAATTAATGTGAGTAAGACCATCCTTCATCCAACTTTAGAAAGATCTCACAACAAGTACCTTTTTCCTGCTCCCTATTAAAATGTTTTCATTCGCTTCATATTTATTTCCCTTTTCCATCGTTTCCCTTAAAATTGATTTTTGTTCAATACTTTATTTTTTTTTCTCCTCTGGGTTCCATTTATTTTTCTTCAACAATTTTCAACTTTCACCAAGTCCAGATGTAAAAAATTTCGTAAGGTGAATTATATTTTAAGAATACTTTAAATGGACTTGTTGAGACTAGTAAAGAATATTGTAAATTACCTAATCATAAATAAATTAAATTTTCTAAAAGACTGGTCAACACTTTCTGAATATGTCAGAGAAACAAACAAATCTGAGTAAATAAATATAACAGATCTTAAGAAAACTCTTTATATCATTTTACCAAAATTAGATACAAAACACAACGAGGACATAAATCAGGCTAATTCATCGCAATATAGGGACTACTAAAGTAAGCTTAAGTTTGATCTTGGAGCAGTAAACTATTTCCACGACAAAAACTCCACAGATTTGATTTCGACAATTATACGTGCTAGAGAAGAAATATTCGGGCCTAGCTAGGTATCCGTTCGGAGTGGAAAATTCTCCGGTTTTATACGATTCGGAGGATTTTTGCTTTGAGGTATTCTTCCGAACAGCTGTTCGGAATTTTTCTCCGATATCATTTTAACGCACCCGGTGAACTGCGTTGAAGCCTTGTATATAAAATTATATACAAGGGTGAAGTGCGATCAAGTGCTTTATTTGTGAAATTTCTGACAGCTTAATGCAATAATTGTTTTTCCGATTTCGTCCGACACAAATTCTTCGCGGAACAAATCAACGCATTTGTGTATTATTTTTCTTTCCGATAGGATACCTCGAAAGCAATTTGAACCTCCGACAAAGTATGCGTTGCGGACAATTTTCCTCTTCGAACGGATATCTCGCTAGGGCCGATTACATTTAAATCTTTTACCACAAGGAACACCTTCGTCTTGGTTCAATTGGCTGAGACACAGAACTAGCACACATAAACAGTGGGCTAGTACTGCGTGTATGATCCACATAGGTGCCGTCTCAATAGTTCCTTTTCTTAATAGTACTATAGATTTTATATACAAATCTGAAACAAAATTAAGTTAGAGCGAGTTTTGATGTGACAAGCGATTAAACAGTTACAACAAAGTAAATCGACTGCCCATTTTAGTTGAATTGCAATTTTTCGTTTATATATTTTAATACAACGAATAACAATGTTTCCGACAGGCATGCCATTTGACTTTAGCATCTTTAGGTTTTCCATGCGACTAGCAAGGACAGTCATTGAATGTTTGCAGTATTAACTTTGAAAACTCATACTTTTCGCATGGTCAATTCCATCTTGCTTGTTCCCGTGCCATAGGGCCTTACCAATAATTAATTGGTAAGCACTCTAAAACCATCAACTTTGTTTGTATACGCGCCAGATAACAAAACAAAAAATGTCGTGTATCAAAGCATTGCAATGGAGGAAATAGTGTTTTCAAAGAATTAAAGCATTTTTTACTGTTTACTTGGAATTCTGACTTTACTCAATTGTGACCTAAATTTTGGAGTTTTTTTGTTGTTTGAAGTACTGATACATCGATTTTTTCAGCAGTATCGCATGTAAAATGTTCCATTAGCGTTCCTCTGATTTTATATTTGAGGTGGAGTATAACCTCAAATATAAAATCAATGGTCCTAATCAATTACAAATATATTGAAATTTGGACAGGACAACGCCTGTCAGGTCAGTAAGTTTCTAGTATCTGC
Source organism: Chrysotoxum bicinctum (assembly GCA_911387755.1). Lineage (NCBI taxonomy): Eukaryota > Metazoa > Arthropoda > Insecta > Diptera > Syrphidae > Chrysotoxum > Chrysotoxum bicinctum. The sequence continues at coordinate 9,081,660 of OU426991.1, read as the reverse complement.
AATTTTACGTTGAAGTCAAGAATTAATCGTTTTGCAGATGTGGTAAACGCGTAAAGCGGACGAATCACGAGAATTGTTTATTCATTCAACTTGATATTAGATTTTAAATTCTCAAGATTATCTGTTTGTTTGCGATAGCTGACTACAAGCGTCCACGTGGACGAAAAATGAAAAAAACATGTTTTCTACGTTTGAGTAATGATACAAAATTCTTTGAAAAATGTAGGTTTTTTATTTACTTACAAATTTTCAACAAATTATTAATTAGCAGAATTCTTATCGGAATCTAGAGAATATTGCAAGCAAAGACGATCAAATTCCGATGACTTCTTTTCTAATTCATTGATACAATCACTCTTAGGATAAAATTGCTTCAATTGTTCCAAATAACGAGCCACAACCTTTAAAGTAAAACATTAAAACTATCGAATTTATCATTTTCTTAAATCAAAACTTGCCTCAGTTCCTTTGCCACTTAGATGTGACAAAACCATCATATTGACCAAGCCATCGTAGTCATTGTGTTTTTTAGTGAGCACCTCCCGCAATACCGATTCAGCTTCCTCATAGTGCTCTTGACCCAGATGACAAATGGCCTGGCCATTCAGTAACATGGGTGTTGGTTGATTTTTCTCACAGAATTCTTGGAAAATATGAAATGCATCCTGCATTTGTTCAGTGCCAGTTGAAATAGCAATCCATGCTTGGGCCAACTGTGTCAAAGTCGCATCGTCACTTATCTCTTGCATTTTACTTATTAATTGTTTGGCCAGATCAATTCGATTCAGGGCAAGCAGACATTGAATTGAAAGGGCTATTGATTCGAGTTTATCGGATCCGTGGAGAGTTCTACGGAAAATGGATATAGATGAGATGAATTACACACCAAATGTATATAACAAAAACACTTACTTCAATGCGTTTTCGAACTGATCACCATGACAGTAAACAATGGCAGAAGCGATATGCCAAATATTCGATTCGCCTTCATCGGCACACTTTTCATCTAGAATCCGCAGAATCCCCTCGAGCTTTGATGGATTCTCAATTGCTTCATAGACATATCGCAGCGCTAAAAGTGGCGTTGTGTCGTTTTCTTTGATATCACTTAAAATCAATCGACCCGAATCAATTGCCAGATACGATAAATACATGTAAGCCAAGAGTTCCGAATTGCCACTAGATTGTTCGGGGAGAGCTACGTTGATGGATCCCATAAAATTGCCCACATAATATTCATTGCGGGCATAGAATAGAGTCGAATTACAATCGTCTTCATTTAATTTGCTCATTTTTATTTTATTTTGGTTTAAATGGAAGATGGAAGATTGAAATAAAAATGAAAATTAGATTTACACTCGAGAAACGTAATTAATATATTTTTTTGATGACAGCTTTCAGTAAAGAAGTACACGTCAGACAAATATCATAAATGGTGCGTTCTTTTTCCACTACGGAAAATAAAGTGTCAGCGTATTTTTGTTCTGTTTATTGTCGTTTTCCATTGGTTTCACTCAAGGATCCACTCATTCTGAAATTCAATGGAAGGGTGCTCACTACTTCTACTCCTCTTTGAAATTTTGACTTTGTATTAGTTATGGTGGACTTACATGTATCTGCATTTGATTTCTGCAAAAAAAGGGATGCCAAATTTTAACTCTTATTGATGTAAATAAATAAATAAAAATAAAATAAAATAAAATAAAATACAGAATTCATATTTGTTAGATAGAGAGAAAAAGAGCAAAATGCGGCTCAACTTTCCAAAACGTAAAGCCTAGTACGCAGATCGCGCTAAATTTTATCTCCCACATTTTTCTCCAAATATCAGCTAAAATCCAAGCTATATTTTGACATAAGAACTTTGCGGAGAATATGTCACAGAAAACAGCTGTTATCTAAATGAAATTTTTTCAAAGATTTAAAATAATTTGGTTTAAAGTATGATTTTTTAAGAATTATGAATGAGAACGAATGAGAATTATTAATTCTGAGTAATTTTTGTTGTGGAAAATCTTGTAAGAGTCCCGTCACCAAATATTCTTCTAAATATTATTCCATTTCAAATTGAAATTGAAATTTAGCTCGAGAATAAATGTGCCAGACAATTATTTCGTGCGCTAAATTTTGACAGATAAGTTATGTACAGTTCGAAGAGAAATTTTGATTTTTTAGCTGGAGCAGCGTACCTCTCGGCTAAAATGCTTAACATAATTTTAGCTTGGCTAAATTTTGGAGAGAATTTTGTATGAAAGATAAAATTTAGCGCGATCTGCGTACTAGTCTTAAGCACGAATTTTCACACGCAGTTTTTTTTATTCGATAGATAATCACTAAAAAACACTATTTTTCGCAATCTTAGAGTGAGGAAACAATTATTTCTATTTTTAATTAATTTTTAAAGTTTCACTTTTTCATACAAATTGAACACAATAATGGTTGCGATCTACATGAAAAACTTTTGTTTTTGCTTTATTTTGACGTTTCGCCTCTCTTTCTTTGGTTCAGTGATTTTATACGCGCTGTTTTTTTGGGATATTCTTGAAATTTATTGTTTTCGTTTGTGTTTTTTAGGAAATTATTCATTTATTTAAGGGAAATTTTGGGGAAATTTCTTTTTTTCGAATTGGAATATTTAGAAACAATAATATTTACAATATTTTGGAAGTACAAAAGAAACTTTGCAGGCACCCAACCTCGCACCTACCCCAAATCCTATAGTGAGCCCAAGCAGGGGGGTTGCAGGGGGGCAGCATGTCCCCCATACATATCTCACTGTTTATGCGCCATAATGCTGGATGCTAGCACTGATGCATTTATGTAAGTAAGCAAAAAACAAAAAGTAGTCTTAGTAATTTTCAACTTTCTCAAGAACTAAAAAGACATAAAACCATTCGGTTTTTTGTGTTCGATTCAGAATAGATAGTTACATTGAATAAATAAACCAATTAAGCACTTTATTTTACAATTTCGTCAAAAAATTGGTCTGAGTCAAACAAAAAGGATTTAGGGGGGTTTCCTCACTCTAATATTTTAACCCTGTTCTTTTATTGAGACCCATACCTAACTGTAAAAAAAAATCAAAACTCAACTAATGTTTACGTTTTGGAAAGTTGCCCCCAAAATGCAGAACTTCATTTCTGCCTTATAGGAAATTCGAGAAATGCAGAAGTCGAGATTATAGTAAAGACGAAAATGTTCATCTTTATTATAGCATAAATAATAGTAATAAATTTGCGATATTTCCACATTTTTCTATAATTTTTGTTGACAGACGCATGATATGAAAAAAAAAACATTAAGTCGAAATAGAAGAAAGTGGAGGTAAGTTAAATTCTCATTGCATAGTTTCGTATTAACAGGCCAACAAGTTATAGCAGTTTATAGGAAGTAAAAAAGTGTTACCACCTGTGCATGTATTCTCTCCCACTTTCGGGTTTCGACATACATCTGCCTCTCTTTACTTTTCTGCATTTTGCAGATGCAGAAACATGTGAATCCACTTTTAATCGTCGTGTTGGTGAAAATCTGCGATAGTTATTTATTATTTGTTATTTGTATACTTTAGATGAAGTAAATTATATTTCTAAACGAACTTAAGTGTTGCAAACACAAATGAAACAAAATCAGATTCAGTCAGAATCGTTAGTGCTTCTTGTAACGATTCTGACTTAAAATCGAGAAGCGAAATTTTCTTCTCAGAAGAGTATTTTTTCCCAATAGAATGGTTTGAGAAGACTTCTGGACGCTTCTAGACGCTTCTGGACGACCAATGAAGAATGACATAAGTTTCCTTTCGGTCTTGTGTTCTGAACGCAGGGGTTATAAATAGGGGTATTCACGATCTAATGCAACAGGTCTAGTATCATTGTAAAAATGCAAAAGTGTAAAATCTTACAATACTACAACATGTTGTTGTGTTGTAAGATTTTACACTTTTGCATTTTTGCAATGATACTAGACCTGTTGCATTAGATCGTGAATACCCCTAATAAAAATAAATTTTCAAGTGAAAAATAGTCGACTTTCCTTACTTAACTTAGTTTAGTGAAGTTCGCTAAGCAATGAGATTTTAATTTGTACTTCTTGCAACAACAAATTGAGTTTTTATGAGGTGAATTTGCCATTTATACATTAGGGGTATTCACGATCTAATGCAACAGGTCTAGTATCATGGTAAAAATGCAAAAGTGTAAAAAAATAAAATAAAAAATGATACTAGACCTGTTGCATTAGATCGTGAATACCCCTATTATTTCCATCTAAAAAATGTAAATAACTTATAAACAATCAAAATCTGTACCGAGGTAGTATACAAAATGTCCTTTTTTCGGCGAAAAATTATTTGGTTTGAAGTTTTATTTTCTTTTTACTTTTTATTTTGTGTTTTTGTAGTTGTGTGAGTTATGTATCTGTCAAATTAAGGGTTGTTCAACGCAAATTCGCTTAGGTTCTGTTGTAAAACCCGCATTAGTTAGAAGAGTTGTCTAACGTGGTTAAAATTATGAAAAGGTTAGACAAAGTCTGCGTTAAACGACTGCGTTAAGTAGAGACGGTTTTATTGATTAAACAAGAACTCTTTAAAATTTTGCGCCAATGGTTTTTTTTTCATATCATCCATCAACAAAAATTATAGAAAAATGTGAAAATATCGCAAATATACAAAATGCAGACGAAGATGCTACGAGTATAATAAAGATGAACATGTTCGCCTTTACTATAATCTTGACTTCTGCATTTCTCGAATTTCCTGTAAAGCAGAAATAAAGTTCTTCTGCATTTTGCTCTTTTTATCAATCTATTTAACAAATATGAATTCTGTATTTGGCATCCCTTTTTTGCAGAAATCAGATGCAGATACAAGTAAATCCACCATAATTAAGAGTTTTTGACATTGTACTGAATTGAGACAAATTGTACTTTTGTACTTGAACAAACTCAATTGTATCGAATTCGGTACAATTGTACCGAATTTTCCATCCCTGCACCACACTATCTTTATTTCCGTTTTTGGAATGGAACACACTTCACACAGAATAAAAAAAGAATTGTGAAATTGTGATGACAGCAACATTTCGCGTACGCGTAGTCAAAGAGCAAATTTATGAAACAACGCAAAGCCTGCTTCGAAAAAATAAATGAAAACATTTGTTTTCTTGATGTAATCATCACTCAGTTTTTTTCTGTTTGCACAAATAACAATTATATCGAATTACAGTTCTGATACATATCTTTGTTTTTGTTGTTTTTTTGCTTTTAAATATCTTGTTCAATTTAAATAAAATAAATAAACAATAGTGTGAAGTAGGTTGTCGTCTTCTCCGTACAACCCCCGCGTGCCTAACGACAATTAAGTAAAAAAGCAGAACCAGTGTTGAGAAGTAATTTCCTTGGAAATTTTTTGTTTTTCTTTTTTTTTTTACTATTGAGGTAAGTTAATAAATATTTATCTATAAAATTATTTGATCGTGCAATATTTCTTTTAGTTATTAGACTTTTATTGCTAAGGGATTTTTCTACTCAGTCAGGGTATGTTTCTTCAGCTTATTTTCTTTTTTTTTTTGGAGTTTTCTTCATTTGCCAACAATGTTCGCCATTGATATCACGCTGTGAAAGTGTTTATCCAACAATTATTATTTAGAGCTCTTTGGATTTGGAATGAACAAAAGAAAGGGGGAAATCAAAATTGTTGGTCATAGTCCATTTTTTAGTTTACATTTTGAAAGCAACACTGATCTGAGGGTATAATAGTGGACACAAGTCTACATTATGTACGTCGTTTCCAATTTATGCGATGTTGGTGTATGGAAAACGTAACAAAAGAAAAATTCCATATAAAAAAGTTCTAGTTATTCTGTTCATAATAACTCAGTGAGGCAGTTGTGGCCCGTTTTCAACAGAAAAGTACATTTTGCTGTTCGATAAAAAAATTTGTCTAATTAGCCTTCTGGAAGAAAAAAATCAGATTTCGCCTTCGCGCTCATTAGATTTCGGGAGCGCTCTTCACGAATCGAAAGGTCACAAACAAAAATGATACAAGGATATCATAAACAAAACGTTTTGCTCGGGGGTGGAATTGGCTAGGGCGATACTTACTTGATAATCAAAATAATATGCTTTTGCTCCACGACGGTGATTATCAAATTGAATATCACCTTTGTATGTCAAATCTATAGTTACTAGAAAAAGAAAACGTGTAGTACTATTGCTATGATGTGGTGGCGCTGGGGTAGTGAAGTAGTCTAGTCAGAAACAGAATTTTAAAAATGAAGCTTAGGAAAATAAAGAACAAGTAGCCAGTCATAAAGAGAATATTTAATTATTTTAGTTCTGAAAACAATTAGCGGACTTAGACAAATAACTGAGTTAGATATTTGCGTCATGGCAACGAGCTGAATAATGGTAGAGGAAATGAAAAAAATATTTTCCCATTTGATATTAACTTAGTACAACGGTGCTATTTTTAATTTATGGATCTATTTATTTGTATGGTTAATGCGAGTAGGGAGGTAAATGGTTACGTATATGTATATTTTTTTAACATTATGTATGTATATATTTTACGAAATTATTTTCGTACAAGAAGTACTGTGGCAACAAGGAATAACAGCATAAGTCGACTTATGTCGAAAATGAGTTGTTGGTACCGATGCGCAATAAGCCATTCTGTCTGTCATATTTTTTTCGTATTTTTATCTCAAACGGTTAAGGAATTACAGACAAATGAAAAAAAGTCTTGTACCTGATTTGTATTGCAAACTAAACATTCAAATCGCTCTCCTGAAAAGTAGCAAAAACTGATTTATGTCGTTTTTCCTTGTTGCCACAGACGTAGGTTGCAAATTTTCAATTTTGTATAAAAACCAAATATCTTCTTTCTATAAGTGGCAATCCTTAAGCAATGCTGCAAATATATAAAGTGCATTCGTAAACGAAAGTTAATGTCACATTTTTAAACTGTCTATGTTAAAAATGTAACCTTTTGATACTTATTAAATATACATTACTATGCAGGGTGGGTCATCTACTGGTTTCTTTTTAAATCATAGGTTATTTTGACACGGCTGTTTCCCGCTCGAAATCTTCTCCGCGGAAGAAATGAGTCCCTTTACGCTTGAACAAAGTTGGGAAATATTGAAAACTTATTTCCAAAGTAAGTGATATGTAGACCAAACAGTGCGTTTTTTGAAAAGAAGTGAGACTCAATTCACGAAATTTAACTCGTCATCGATCTTAACAGCTCAACATTTCACGCACTAGCCTGAGGAGAAGTCTGCACAAAGATCTCGGATTATTCGCTTACAAGATCCAATTTACTCTAGCCACTTGAACGACGTTGTGTTCCATAATGAATATAAATGCTTGCTCTTACATAAGCCATAATACATGAGAAAATTGAATTTCGTTCATTTTATTGCATTTTTAAAAGAAAACTTGTATTTGGCCCACCCTTTATGTATATATTGATAGGTACCATAATAATGATTTTTTTGTCCTTTTTTAATTTTATAAAAATGTGTGATTTTATGTGGGCCTTAAGTCAGTTTCGAGCTTGGTTATGCTCCTCATCAGGACTTAATTGAACACGAAGAGAAAACAAATAAAAAAATGGTTCATAAATAAATATAAAATATGGATTTAATGAGATACAAACTTCAAATGCATAACATTGCCCTCTGATTTCTAGAAAAGTATGAATTTATGCAAACAAAGTTTAAAAATTATTTTATATAACAAATAAAATTTTTAATAAAAATTACCATAAAAAGCCATCTACTCGCCAGCGTAATAGCTAATTTTTGGATCTTCGAAATAGATCCCGATAGAAAACAGGTTCCCAAATTGTTTTTGGAATACATGTTATAACTTAATCCAGATCCGGATCCAGATAGATTTGTGAATAATAAAACGCACCTATTATCATGGAGCGTGATTTTGTATTGCAAACTCTAGCCTAGTGGTGGCGCTGAAATTAGCGCTATATTTTACAGTGGAGAGTAGGATAAGATACAAAACAAGTAATAAAAAAGATAATATTTATTATTAAATTTAGCATTGACAAATCTAGCAAGTACCGTGCAAGTATCTATGCTTAAGATGTCGCCACAACCTTTCGTCTTCTTGATAGTAATATAAGTTTTATATACAAAGGTATAAGTAAACAGTTTTGGCCCGTACTTGTTCATACCAATGGAAGGCGGAAATCGCGATTTTTATTTAATGTAAAAGGTTGGTTTCGACGACCCGATGCAGTGGGCTTTCTATGCCAATCAAAATTTGCTGGTTCTCACAGCGTTTACATATAAGTAAGAAGGATTTCCACTTTATTCTAGAAATTAGTTTAAAACAACAAGGTGTAGACTTCTCTTGGCTTTATCACAACGAATAAGTCATCAACATATTTCGTTATAGTTTTTGGCTTACATTCAAGCTTACTCACGACATCTTCCAAAAGAGTTTCTTTTACCCAATAAGCTTAAATTGGAGACGCTGAAACACCTTGTTTTTGCAGGTAACTAATGCCTTCCAACTCTAATTTGAAATTCCGTTCCACCTAATTCTAAAGTAAATGCCAAACTCCTTCGACTTATTTCTTCTCCTTAGACTGTCATTAAATTCCGAAATACTTCTTATCTTTAAAAAAATCCAGTTATCCCCGTCGCCAATTTAGTATATGCGATTATATTCGGAGTGGAGATAAATGATACCACGACGATCAGTTAAGACTAATAGCCTTTCCACACCGGACCGAAAACCCGGTTTTCGGCTAAAAGTTTTCGAAACCTCAAAAAGTGTTCACACCGAATATTTACAAGTTTTCGCTTGCCATTTAAACTATTTTGACACTTACTATCAATTAAAACTGTACATTTTTCTTCTCAGTAGCTGTCAGATGTTTTTTTTTTATGTCTGATTGGTATTTGAATGTTTTCATTTCATTTCAATTGAGCTTTGAATTTTTCATTAGGTGTGTTTGTTTACATCATCTCTCAATTTCAACTGGTTTTCGAGAGGTTTTATCGAAAACTTGTCAAAAACGAAAACTTGTAGTTCACAAAAATGTATGGGAAAACCTTTGAGTATATATAATATGGAGGGCTCGTTTCTATTCCAAATGCGTGACTATCATAGGGGGCGCTACTCAAATTTGTGTAAGACAAAGTTATTGCCGAGTGCTTCATATCACATGTGACGGAGAACTATATGCGAGGAGAAGGTAAGCACAAATCGGAGGATACGGCTGTATCCTTAACTTACAGAAAGTGAGACAGCGACCCCTATCACAACTTCAAGTACTACAATGCATTAGGGATAGGAACGAGCCCTCCATATTATATATACTCAAAGGGGAAAACTTGTGTTTTCGACGAAAACCGTGTTTTCGGCTCGGTGTGGAAAGGCTATAACTTTATTGTTACACAACTTATACTAATTAGGTACGAGTACATGCTTACTTACTAGTGTTATGATAAGAGATAAGAGATAATATAAAGAGAAGCATAATAGTTGATGCTGAGATATGACGATATGAGTATTACTTTGCATATTGAAATGTACTAAAATACAGTGGTGTTACAAAGTAATACTACATATATATCACAAATGATCATGAGACTTTGAAAAATATTATGTTTTTAATGTCAGCTCAAAATAGAATAATTAAGAGAATCTGTACTTTCGGAGTTCAGTAAGCTTTGGACTGTGAAGGAAGCGAGCCAAGGAGAAAATTGGCACAGAATCTAACATACATACATACATATATACAAATCACTAAAAATGTTTGTTCCCATAATTTTTTAACAGGTGTATTTAAAAAAATCCAGCGATTCGCAAGAATTTTTAAGTTTCTACGAGAACCTTTTTTAGAAATAAGAAGACTTCTTACCTTTGTTCGAAAATTCGTTACTGAAAATTGATTATGAGTTTTACTTTTTCTTTGGCAGTCAAATCTGATCAGCATATTAACATTCAGTATTTTCTAATTTGTTATATCTTTCTTCTATTTTCAGCTCCGCAATAAAAATAATCAACCAGAAATAAATTTCACACAATATCTATAATTTAGGAATTTAAAGAAAAATGACAAACCGGCCAACGGCCACATCACGTATGAAACAAGACTATTTGCGTCTGAAAAAAGATCCGGTACCGTATATCACAGCTGAACCATTGCCATCGAACCTACTTGAATGGCATTATGTTGTCAAAGGTCCTGAAGACTCACCATATCAAGGTGGTTACTACCATGGTACACTATTATTTCCACGTGAATTTCCATTTAAACCGCCTTCGATTTATATGTTAACACCAAATGGTCGTTTTAAAACAAATACACGGCTTTGTTTGAGTATATCAGGTAAAAATTGAAAGTAAAACAAACAAAAAAACCTAACTTTTGTTAAAAAAAATAAAAAAACAATTATATTGAACATATTTAAATGAAACAAGTTTATAGGTTGAAAGGTTGACATAGTGAAATAGCTACAACTCTAGCCTATACAATTGGTGGTATCACACTCAGGATGTTTTGTTTCATTTCAAAATTTTCAATCTTAATTGATGTATACTTCGTATGGTTTCAATTTACAAATTAAGCCCCCTTCAATTGAAAACTAATATCTGACCAGCATCAAATATTTTAACTTATCTCCCTCCTTATATGTCCAAAAAATGTTTGGCTTATAAATCGAGTACGGTGAGAAAAAAAAAATACGGCTGAACAACAACAAGCTTGTGTGGGTTATTAAAAATGCTTGTCGCCCAGTGCAATTGATATAGAATAGAACCTGCATTGGGATAGAAATGATTATGTGATTTCGTTAGCGAGATGGGTGGGTAAGATATGCGCTTGGTTCGCTCCCAATTGACTGCAGAGTTTTTCAATAAAAAATCTTTACCAGACTAAGCACCACTGAGAAGGAGTCTGATGATCGGGTTGACACTCGTTGTAGCACACTCAGGTTGTTGTTTCGTTCAAAAATGTTCAAATGTTAATTGATATTATGCTTTGCAGCCTTTAATGCATTTTTATGATTTTCATTTACATATAAAACTCCCTTTAAATAGATTTCCATCCGGATACTTGGAATCCAACTTGGTCTGTTGGGACAATATTAACTGGATTACTAAGTTTTATGGTATGTTACACAATCCATTAATATAAATCTTCATTTATCTCTTATTTCTTTGCTTTTTTTAAAGTTGGAAAGTACTCCTACTTTGGGTTCAACGGAAAGTTCTCTATATGAAAAACAACAATACGCCAAGAAATCGCTAGCATTCAATTTAAAAAACTCAAATTTTCGTGAATTATTTCCCCAAATATGCGACGAAATCAATTGCCGTTTAAAAAAACAACAACAGCTGCTACAAGCATCAACTGCTGGCAGCAAACTATCAATATGCATCAACTCAACGGGCGAAATTGCAGGCAGTAATAGTTCGCCCCATAATTGCAACAGGAATAATATTAATAATAATCCCGGGGGTGGTGTTATGGGTAGTGGTAGAGGTGGTAGCGCTGGTGAGGGTGCCATTAGGGATGATATTGATTTCAACGAAAATTCCAAAAACGATAATACCAATTTAAATAATAATACAAATAATAAAAATTCCAATTCGGATACCTATTGTAATTGGCATTCGATATATTCTAATTTAATAGCAATTATAAGTTTTGCAATTTTCGCATTGATTGTAAATTACGTGATTAAAAATTTAAATTAGTTTAATTTTTTGTTTTGCTTGAAAAAATAAAATTTAACAGAAAAAAAACTAAAAAAATCGGAAAATGTGAACGCAACCAATTGTAATATATAAATTATTATTTTTATTTAAATGGATCTTTAAAAATATAAATATATAAATAAAACAAACTCAAAACAATTTTATTCGATCTGCCATTATTTTGTGATACCATAATAATTTGTATTGGTGAAAATATTGTTTTAAGAATTTTTGTGTGCTATTTCGTCGGTCGTCAGAAAAAAAAACGATTGTTCCAAGTCAAGTAAAACTCAAAATAAAATTTAAACAGTTACAACAATTAACTAAATGACGATGGACAAAAGACACCAAAGACGATATATACAGAACAAGTAATATAAGGTAAGTGAGCACTTGACAATTCATTGCTACCCATCGAAACTCGTGAAATTTTGAAAATAACAGACAAACTTCATAAATAACTTACTATTTTTTCACAAACCGTAGTCAAAATAATAAAGTTGCACTAGTATTTCCAACACGGTGAGCTCGTATGTAAAGTGGTTTCACAGTTTTACTTTCTTTGTATTCGCAATTTGTACACAGCAACAAAATCTACGGGATACCAAGAAAAAAATGTGGGAAGTGTTTGGTTTCAATTTGTTCCTTTTTACTTGCGATATAGGTACTATAGGGCAAGTTCTGCATTTGGAAAAAAAATCGAACTCGAGATTTTGATCAAAGTTGACATTACGATGATAGTGAAGACGAAAAAAGTGGGTCCGGCAATTCCGTCTGTCTGTCTGTCTGTCTGTCTGTCTGTCTGTCTGTCTGTCTGTCTGTCTGTATGTCTGTACCTCTCTCTACAGCCTTACCCACTGGACCTATTTTCTTCAAACTCGGTAGTTATGGGTCTTCGGTGATTCCCTAGAGGGGAAATTGAAATTTTTTTTTTAGCTCTAAAACTAACGGTACCCCCCATACACCCGTAATGCAAAATCGTATTTATCTCGAAAACGGCTCTAACGATTTTGATAAAAAAAATTAGGTGTGATATTATGGACATGGACTACATTTTGGTAAAAAAAAAATTTGGGGCAAAATGTTATTAACGGTACCTGTCATAGAACCGTTTTTTTGATTTTCGACTTTCTCATTAACGGCTCTAACGATTTTAACCAAAAATTTTTAGCAGGAGTCCCCCTAAGTTTAAAATAATATTGTATATAAAAATATTCGAAAAATTATTTGTTGGGTTTTTTTTGAACAAATTTTTTTTTTTGAAAAATCAATATCTTCAAAACCTATGAATGATTATTTTTTGAAATTATTTCCAAAAATCAATATTATTAAATACTTAAATTTCGCATCCCACATTTTTTTCTTGAAAAATTTTAAAGAAATTTCTTATATAAAAAAATTATTTATTTAATAATAAAACGATTTTTTAAAGTTTGTTTGCATAAATTCATACTTTTCCAGAAATCAGACGGCAATTTCATTTTAAATTCATGTTTTATATTTATAAAATGTATCTTAAACTCCAAAGTACTTTTACATAAGAGCAAGTTCGTGCGATCCAGTCGTGCATTTTATTTTTTCTAGAAATACTCGTATGTATGTATGTGTATATGTACATGTACATATGTATGTTCTTGTTCATGTAGGTAGATACATTTTTTTTTTATTTTATTCATTATTCTTATCTTGTTATCTTAAGTACATTTTATGTATATGTATGTATGTATATACCTTAAGAGTATTGTACATTGATATACAGTAGAATTCGGTTATAACGACCACTCACTGGAGACAAACTTTCCGTCGTTATAAGCGGATGTCGCTATATCCGAACAAAACAATTTTTTTTAATATCTGTTATATGTATTGTTTTCGTACCTTACATCAACTTAGTAGTTCTCAATGAAAAATAACACACAACTGATTCAAGTTTGTATAAAACAAAATAAACTCTTGAAGCATTTAAATAAACTTAACTGTATCATGTCTAGACACGCAACACAGGAAAAAGGTCGTTATATCCGAACTTCATTACAAACAACACCCGTAATAATGGTCGTTATAACCGAAATGGTCCGAAGTCGTTAAAAACGGAAGATATTAGTAACAATTTAGTGCCAATCCAAACTTTAGCTTTAAGTTTCGTTGTTATAACCCAAATGTCGTTATAACCGAAGTCACTGTACTTGATTCGTTCGTTCAACTTTACCTTGGGTTGACCCAGGTTTTGGGGTTTTCGGTTTTTAAAAAAACATCCAAGGGCTGTCAATTCTTTTGTTGACAACTAAAAGCAAGAAACAAATATTTCAGTGTTCTGAGAAAACTTTAAATTTGTTATAAATTAGTTTTAAAAATGAAGAAAAACAATTTTGCGTTGTTACTCAATATTTCATCTGATGAGGATGATGAGCACAACAAACTTTGAATTGCAAACAATAACATGCGACATGGGGATCGACAAACGACAACAAAAGAAATAGATATGAAATCTCATGTGATTTTTGACAGTTTGGTCATTACCTGAACTCGCCACAGCAAAATACCTATGTCTACTTCAGGGCGAGTTCAAGTCTCAAAAAGCACAGAATTTACTCACCAAAGTGACTTCAGGTTTTTCAAAAAACGATTTAGGTCGACCCCAGGGTGACTTGAGGGCTCAACGAACAAACCTACCATATTGGGCAAATGTATTTTATTATTTACTTCTCGCATTAATTTTCGGGAATAGTGATTCGTTTTAGTGAATGAATGAAAGGAGTTTGTTGTTGATTTGAGTGATTTTATATATTCGCAGAATATATATATGTATGTACATATGTATATATTGATAGAAATATTTTTACAAATATATAAATGGTTCTAGATTAACACAATGCAAACGCCGGAATACAATAAAGAATCCAATATATTGTGAATTTGTCATATCGGATGTACGTACTGCACTGGTTTTTGTCAAACAATCACGTAACTGGGTTACGGGATTCTTAGAATTTTCCAATATACATACCTGCGACCTTCTTCGAACTCAAAATCTTATCATAGACCTTGTCGCTTAACCATTTGAAAATTAAATTTTCGACCTTTACTTACAAAACACTCTTTTCGACATTAAAACATTTTATTAGCTCAACGTGTCTCCAATTGATGCCCTCAAAATGATATGATTTCCTCCAAATAAGCGTTTTTAAACAATTACCTCTTCAAGCGTCCCAAATCTCTTACCTCCGAGCCATTTCTTCATGAAACAAGAAATAGTCGCAGGGGGCTAAATCTTGGGAAGCTTTGTATCGCGACTGTTGACTTGTGCGCTGGTATGTTGTTCTTCGCCAAATGTGGCCGTTTTTGCTTTAATTCAGCTGGGAATCGGTCCAGCAGCTCTCCGTAATATGCGCCGGTGATCACTCTATCCTTTTTAAGGTAATCGAAATGAATTATAGCGCCCCATCCAAAAAACTGACACCATGATATTTGTTTGCTGACAAAGTTACCTTGGCCTTCTTCGGTTTCGATTCACCAGAAGTTCGTTGTTTCTACTATTCCGACCAGAACGTCTGGTATCACTTACGCTGGAACGACCCAGTAGGTAAATGGTTCCAATCGATGACGAAGAGCTCTTTAATAATTGTCAACCTTTTTTGTGTGGTTTGCGCGATGTTCTTTTTCTCGTAAGAAAAATGTGTTTAATGAAAACTCGTATTTCACTTTTTCTCATATTAACAAAAAGGCTCGAAAGCGTCTGTATATAATGGCTGCTACAACAGAACTATTTGACATTTGTCTGAAAATTTGAGTGCGTTCTTTTGAAAAATGCTTCTTGACAGACAAAATGATAGATTTGAGGTGGCGACGCCAATTCTTTTAATTTTCATGGACTTATTGACTCAAACGCTTAATTGATATTCACGAGAATTTAAATTTTTTTTTTATAAAAAAGATAGATGTCATTTTACAAGAAATGAAATAAAATGCGTACAAATGTATATAACCGTTGTACATATTTATAAGTTCGCATATGGATTTATATTTTGTTTATTTTCTCTGATCGTTGTAAACAGGTGACTGCATTAAGCTTACTATTGTTGTATTTTTCATTGTTCATTCTTTATTCACTCTCCACTGTCTGCTACTTACAGCATACAAGCAGTACCACATAAATCTATAAGTACTATAGATACTATAGCACGATACTAAAAAAATAAAATAGGTGTTTGATGATTTTAACTTTAATAAAAGGGTTGAGAAAGTATGATGCTATATTCGATTAAAATTTGCAAATTCGTTGTTTTAACCTAGTATCATACTAAAACAGCCTTAGTATCGTACTAATTCAATTAAAATTTTGTGCCATTTTTTTATATGCGACCGTTTGGTAAGAGAGGATTTAAAAGGAGATACTGATGCACATTGGTTTTGAATGTCTGAATATCGTAACATGAGGGAAATATTGAACTAAGTAAAGCATTCTACATTCGTGTAGTGCGACTGAAGAAAGAACCTCTGAATTAAACTGTACGTCAGAAGCTGGGCTAAGAGTAAACTGAAGGGCATTCCCTGAAGCGCGAGTATTACGGTTGAATTGCTTAAGGGGAGAAATGCATCTGGCTATTTCACTAGAATTGTACTCGAGCCTTGCAAAAATATAGGTATAGGCCTTATAGATTACAGCCAGATCAGAAGGGATGACAAATTTCTTGCAATGTCGAACGAAATTTAAACACTAAGCAGCGTTTTTTTTCCACGTTGAATGTGTGGTCATTCCACACACGGTGGTCTGTGATGCACATATCGAGAACCAAGAACAGTGCGGTTTCCTGAATGCAAGTGCAGCTCATGGATAGCGGCATGTGGGCTGGGTTTCGCTTTAACGACAGAACACATCATTGAGTTTTTGAAGCATGGATCCATTCAACAATGCTATCAAGACCAGAATTGATTAATGAGCTTATCATGCGCTATCGTTTTAAATCCACATCCAAAGGACAAGGACATGAATCTGAAAGACGAGAGTACTGTCGTCAGCAAAACAAATTAATTGATTAGAATTTTCAAACAAAAGATAATTGATGAATATCAGAAAGAGAGTCAGAGACAAAACGGAACTTTGTGACACACCAGCATTAATTTTATGAATAACAGACTTGTAATCATACAATCCAACTTGTACAGAGCGTTTCGAAAATTAATTTTTAATCCAACGAAGAAGAGATTCATCAATGCCAAATGCACACATTTTCGATAAGAGATCTTTATGCCAAACTCAAATGCTTTTGAAATATAAAGTGCAATAATCTTACTTTCTCCAAACGATGTTAAGGTTTGTGCCACTGTTCGGTGAGATAAACAATCACAACACCAGTGAACGAAAGCCATAATGACGCGGTTATTGAGAATCTTTCGTTCTTCAACATATTTCTTGAGCTGATAATTTATCAGCGTTTCCATGACCTTAGAAAGAACGGATGAAGATATGCCTTTTTTAGAGACAATCTGGACAAATGCTGTTTTCCATCCACACGGAAAGAGTATATGATCATCACAGCTCTTTCTAGCTTGTTTGAACTTATTCCGGTTTTTATCAGTACGATTGGCTTTATAACATCGGAAACTTACTTCTCTGACCTTAAAAACTTCTTTACAGATCGAATCAAACCATCGATTATCTTTCAGTTCGGGAAAAATTTTCACATTTCGAAAAGATTTAAATTTGAAATCATATCTGCACTGAACTCCACGTCACTGTCGGGGGTTTTGTTCGCACGATAAATTTGCAGATATGTTGAGCCAAGAGGCGATAATTCACTTATAGTATATTTATCATGGTCAGAGGCAAGAAACAAGTCTAGGGTGTTGACGGATTGACTTGCAATGTCAGGAATCCGAGTAGGCTCGTCAACGGACTGAGTCAGATTGTTTAACTTAACAAAAATCTCGGGTGTTATCTGACCTGAGAATAACGCAGCCACGAAGCATTGTACATTGAAATCGCCCGTAACCCACGATGTGCGAATAATGAGAAACAATTCTTTCGTTCGTTAAGCACAGGACAAATTCCTAAACGGAATGTTTGCAAAGCAAAACAGATTA
Organism: Chrysotoxum bicinctum; assembly: GCA_911387755.1. Taxonomy (NCBI): domain Eukaryota; kingdom Metazoa; phylum Arthropoda; class Insecta; order Diptera; family Syrphidae; genus Chrysotoxum; species Chrysotoxum bicinctum. The sequence continues at coordinate 9,063,849 of OU426991.1, read as the reverse complement.
TGATAACATATACTACTCAAATGCAAGAAAATTGCGCAAGACAATTTAAACATTTGCAAAAATGCATCTGCATTTGCACAAGAAATACGTATCCAATAAATTTTGGCACACTGCTTAGCAGGTATTCTTATGTTAGCATTTTGGAACTGCTTGTTTAGGGTGTTAGGAATACGACCACACATTCTGAGTAATGACCAAAGACACCAACCACTGAACGAAGCATCCAAGTCCTCAAACATTTAATACACCAACAATAGAATTAAACATCAAAATAGTCGAACATTAAATGCACGAACCAAAGTGGCAATCATCGAAATTATAGAAGATTGAAAGCAATAACCAAGCTAAGGTACAAATCTTACGAAACGGTTGCCTGCTTTTAGGAACTGCTTTTAGAAGATGTAAGTTTTTTTTGTAGATTCCCATACATAATTATGTTTGCAGTACAAAAACAGAATAAAAATTAAAAAGAACAGTGTCATTTTAATTTAAGAATATAGGAAACTATTAGTTGCTGAACATTCTGGATAAAGAAGGCCTTGATGATGTGTAGATTTTTACTTATTTATACTTTTACTTTTATACATTTATAGTATATTGAAGCAAGTGCTTTATTTGTTTAACCTCTTATAATTTGAAGTTTTGTTATGCTATTCAATTAGGAAATAATTCCACCCTAGGTTTTCACAAACATTGTGCATGCATATTTGTGATGATCGTGTATTTAATAAAACAATAATATTATATTCTTTAGAAATGTATACTCTTTATTATATCAGCTCTATAAATCAATACATATGTATCTATATACATATAGTATGTATATACAGGGTGTCCCACGGTCACAGCCCCAAATGAAAACCATGGATTCCTGAGGTCATTTTAAGTCGAAAAACTTAAGAGGTAATTTTCTCGTTTTCGTCCCGTTTTCGAGTTATAACGGTTTTTATGATTTTTCCCTTAACTGGCTTTATCTTTGCCAAACTACGTCCGATTCGTAAGATTTTTTTTATAACCAGTCAAGAATTTACTTTATTACTTTAATAAAACGATTTTTAAATTCATACTTTTCCGGAAGTTAGACGGCAATTCCATGCATTTGAAAATTTTTCTCATTAATTCCAAAGTACTTTTACATAGAAGCAAGTTCGTGCGATCCAGTCGTGCATTTTATTTACTACTTGTTTTGTATCTTATCCTACTCTCCACTGTAAAATGATGCGCTAATTTCAAAGCAACCACCAGGATAGCATTGGTACCACAAAATCACGCTCCATGATAATAATATAGGTTTTATACACAAAGATTTTATATACAAAGAAGGTACTTACTTTAATCTTCTAAACTACGAGTATCATTTTATTACTATTCGATTTAAATTTATTTGACGTTTCGTACTTACATACAATTATAATCATTCCGATTTTCTTACTCCTTCCTTTTTCTGTTTCCGTCACATAATAATTTCTTGTGAACTTTTTATAAATTTTAAAATTTTAAACTGGACTTTATTGATTTTAATTTCTAATGAGTTTCGCTTTTCTTTTTGTTTCCTAAATAAATAAAATTTCTTAGCTGCACCAAGAAATATGTAGTTTGTATGATCATAATATAGGTTTTCATTTTCAGATGGGTTGGGGAATGAGTGAGAAATGAAAGCTGATGTGTGAAAAATGTTGCAGTGGTAAGTATTTGAGTGGAATCAACAGTTTTGTTAAGAGGTGTTTGTTCGTTGTCTTCCTTCTTGTTTCTTTAGGCTTCTGTTTAGGTTCCTTAGCTAGTCGTAGAAGGTTGGTTAATATTTTTCTGACAAGTTAAGCTCAAAGTACGACCATCTTCTTTGAGAATTTGTGCAATGGCTATTCACTATCGGTTTATGTTTCAGGTAAATTGGATTCTTGTTTTTGATAATACGTCGAGAGTTAACTATAAAGGGGAAAGAGAACCTGCATAACATATTTAAAACTTGTTCAACTTACTTTTTTTAGAAACTTCTTTAAGGAATTTGTCAACAAAATATTTTTTTTTTATTTTACTCACTTTTTATTCAAATTACATAAATTTTATGTTTTATATTTACATTTATTTAAAATATATACACATGTACTTAACATTTAATAATCATTTATATATACAAACATATACAGTTATGTATATGAATAGCTTTGTTTAATGGATTTTACACTGGATAAAGCATGTTTATATAATTTACATTTAATTATGGATTGGTTTCTACAAATGTTAATTTTTAGCATTATTTATTAGAATTAGCTAAACAGACAATTAGTTATGCTTATATAAGCATTTTTGTAGCCTCTTTACAACGTTACATAAATCTTTACTTATAAACAAAAAATCCTTTTCTGTTCTAGTTATACAGGGGGGAAAAATATGTTTGTATGTATATCGGTTTACAAACAAACCTCAGATGTTTGAAAAATCATGCTGCATGCATGAATGTTGGATTCTCTTTATTTTCTCAAGCTATTTTTTATAACCGTGTTTAAGGTTATCAAATAAAACATAATTGATTTTTTAATAATTAATTTACTGAGTTATACATATTTGAACATTGATATAAATGTAATTGAATTATTGGTAGGAATAAACAAATAATAAAAATATATTCTCATGATATTTAAAAAAAAATCACTCAGTTTGTTTTCATTGATACAAATCATATAAATTTCAGTTGCTTGCGTGGGAGTCAAAGTGCCTCTATTCAAATGTACATTAGTTTTCTATTAGGCAATGGTTTTGCGTTAAGACACATTTTAAGGAATGCTTAACTGTACACACTAAAATGCATTTATAAATGAGGCTTATTATTTATGTAAATTGTGTTTGCTTAGAGGCGGAGAGCTTTAAATTGGCAACACTGTTTTCTGTAAAAGCGTTGTTTCGGTTGTTTTCAGATTTGCTTGGTTTGGGAATTCATCATACCGGAAGCAAGTTTGCAAATTCTTCAAAATTTATTTCGAAAAACATGGTTCAATTCAAGAAATACATCGGGTGTTACTTGCGATTTATGGGGTTCATAATCGTCCATAAGAGCGATAAATTCAAAAAACTATGGATCGTTTTCGCAATACCGACGTGTTCTTGACGTCATTAGATAACTTTCTTTGGGGATATATAAAGTCGCATGTCTACTCCAAAAAAACAAAAACAATTAAGCACTTGAAAGCCAACATTCGAAGCGATATTGCCGAAATACAGCCTGATTTACTGCGAAGAGTGTGTGAAAATTGGAACCCCAGGTTACGCCATGTGCGCCGCCAGCCGAAATCATATTTCTAACATTAATTACAAAAATCATCTTTCAAATAAAGACAATTTCATGGACATTTTCCCGTGTTTTATTGACAATTAAGGTTTTCATCCTCTAAACAAACACACTTCATATATATTTCTATACATTCTTAGAACTACAAGCATTAAACTTTTGCATTTCTTACCATACTCTCTGTTGGAATTTGAAGTCGACCATTGCAGTTTTGCCTTATTATAAGTTCTTTTGATAAACATAATTAAATTTTTGTACAATTTCACACTTTCATTGACTTATAATATACTTACACGCAGCATTCATTAAACATTTATAAATTTATTAAACATTGAACACAAAGCTGTTTTTTCACAAGACATTGTCAAAACAAAAACATTAAAACACACAATCTTAGAATTCCTCTTCCGATACCCAACAATTTTTTTAAGTTATAAAATAAATTTGTTTAGTTGGATTATAAGTATTTATTTTTATATTTTTTGTTTTCGTCCTTAAAAGCTCTTGCAGAGAAAATTTGGCGCAGTATCAAAAAGTATAATATGGAAGGGGTATGTGTGTCGGTTTCGGATCAATGTATAACTATTTCCAGTTATATAAACGGTGTCACTTAAGGTGCGCTTTTTGGTAGGTGACTACGCAGCGCAGCTAAATTTTACTTACATTTGTCATTTCTGTTTAAAGCCTATTAAACTAAACTAAACGAGCAATTTCGTTCTGGTTTGCGTTTTAATCATCAGTATGTACGCTCTTCGATGAGAAGAATTGATAAATTGTAGCAGATTATTTGGAGAAATCTTTACTACATATTAGAATAATATTTTAGTTTTATTGGTGCTTTTTTGTTGTTTCCTTTTAAAATTTCTTTGAATGTTTTTAGGGAACAGTTGACATATTCTTCAAAAAGATAGTACATATAGGTATGTATGTACATATGTATGTCAAAATTTAGCTAGGGCTTAGCTGATGTTTGGAGAGAAATGTGGGAGCTTAAATTTAGCACGTTTAGTTGTTGAGATGGAGATCAAGTATGTTTTTTCATATTCAAAGTCAGATATCTAAGGCTCTTAAAAGAAAACATGGGAGGTATATGCAGTGTGGAAAAGATTTGATGACATAATCAACTAATATCTGCATACGAATCAATTTGCCAAAAAAAAGTTTCCAATAGAACGGCTGGAACAAGTGTTGTTTATGGACAGCAATGTACCAACCAAGTATTCAGACACAACGCTTTTGTTCAAAGCAGTAGTGAAACTCTCACTTAGGTGACACACAAATGTGGAAGTGACATTAATCAATATGCTGCACATAACTGAAAGACTAGCTAGGAACCTGGCTGACTTATTGATAATTGAGGCCGTGCTCATCGAAAATAAAGTTTAAAAATATTAGAGAGGGTAAATTTAAAGAAGCACTGTTTTTACTCTGCAAGATTTTAAGTGACGTACCCTGCGTGTTTCTGTTTATTGACTTGTATTTGTTCCTGCCCCATAACTGTAGTTTATCATGTGAACTTTTTGTTCATTTCTTAATATTGTTTTGTCTCTATTTAATCAGTCTTAAATTTCTTATATACTTTAATTTATTATTTATAATAAAAATATAATTACTGTTAAATCAAATATCACACATGCTACTCTATTTTCCCATTTTTTTCTATTTTGCTTAGTGTTTTGGAGCAAAAATTTGGTAAAATTTTGTTTGGTATAATTTTGTGAAATATACTTTACCTATTCTACGTAGAGCTACATTTTTTTCTATGGCATTGCGGGGATGTTAAGAAAATCATTCTGCTCAAACCATGGTTACGTTGCGTCGTTTTTTATCAACTCCTGGATTTGTTATGCCATTGCAAGCACCAATTCCCAAACCAACGCCGTTATTGGGCAAAAGAGGTTGTTGGTTATTGTAGAACATTGGAGACTGCTGCAGTTGTTCGTTAGAAGGATGAATGATGGTGCAATACGTGGCAGCAGCCATCGACTCATGTTGCTGTTGCTGTTTTGGCATAGTTCCATAGACATAGGGATATTGAAAATGTTGATATATATTTGGGGCGTAGGGCAATGGTGGGACGGGTGGTGGACCACTACTGCCATTCAAAGATAGAGCATCTATGCTATTTGAGATTTGATCGGCTGAATGAAGATTACTGTGCTTTAGATTCACTTGATTCATCATATCATCGAGGGGAGAAGTTCGTCTTTCATGCTCATGGAGTAATTGGGAAGCTGTCCAGGACTCATACGGACTGAGAATCGGACGAGATCCACCACCTCCACCAGGTCGTGGAAGCGTTGCATTTTCACTGTGAGCCGAAATTATACTCAAACCACCAATGCTGCAGTTAGCTGTATAATAACCCGGCATCGGTGCAGAGTTGTTCATCATCTCCTGCGATGGTCGAGCCTTGAGTTCGTCAATGAGGTAATCATGAGAAGTAATTTGCGTAATGCCGTTGAAAGAACCCGAAGTCGAAAGACGCTTTTTCTCCGTGTCATCATGGTTCTTATAGATGGGAATACCAACAATATGATGGTCGGGCGTATCGAGGGTGGCATAGTTGTGAACAATAGTTGTTGTGGTGTTTGCATGAATTGATGATGATTCATTCATCGAGGGGTGCATTGGGGAAACCGAGGGGGAGATCTTTGGTGAGGAGGAAGTATGATTTGAGATGGTGCCACTGTGTGAGTCATCATTGCAATGAAGTTCATTAGAATTACCATCGTCTTTGGATGAATTTTGTCGAGCTATTTGTAACTTTCCCTCGCGGTGACGACGAATGTGACATATCAAATAGTAGAGTCCAATCAGTAGCAGAACACCTAGAGTCCCAGCTATAATTGGAATCGAGTACATGACTTTAATATCAATATCACTGCCAATGGCTGTACTATTGTGGGCTCCATCGTTTTCGAACGGGGAACGCTCCTCCAGCTGGTAATCCGAGGTCGATGCGTGTATTGATGGCGGAGGAGTTGGTTCAATTTTAGTCGGGATATAGGTTCGGACAGCGTTGGAAATCGGTCCACCTATGGCATTTGTTGCCAGTTTGGCATACGGTCGGATTGCGAAAAAGACAGCTTGGCCGAAAAGTCGCTCTTCCAGATTGATGTCCAAGATGAAACTGCAAATGTCACCTACATCATAAGGATACGGAGTATCATGATTCCACATGATGGCTGCTGTTTCATAGCGGTCTACTATGTCTTCCATAGTAAATGCGAACTTTATCTCGTAGCGGGCTACACTCTCTCCACCCATATCTGGTGTGGTCCAAGTCAGTTGGACTTTACCCTCATCTAAATAGGTGACGATCAGGTCTCCAATTCGTCCAACGGGAATGTAAATCATCGAATCGATATCCTCGCGGATCAGGTGGAATGCGAAAGGAGTAAGATAGCGTTGGAACGGGACGGTTTGTCGGGTTTGCTTGGTGGGAATCGAGCTACCACAGCAAGGAATGTTTTGAATAGCTGCATTGTCTTGTAACGAGTATGCAGTGTTGCCATTGTCATCGACGAATATTTCGAACTTGTACATCCCCGGACCAGTGTTGATACTCACATACCGTGAATAAATTCCATCGTCTTTGATGATATCAGGATCACCACTGCCAGTGTCTAAGAGTTTATAACTATCCTCACATACAGTGTAGTTACATGCCACATCGGGTCTAGTGATTTTCACTTGTACAAAAGCCCCTAAAACTGGATAGTCTCCTCGTTTGACCTCACAATAGACAATGAATGGACCTCCTGGCTGGAGAGCTCTGACTTTAGAGCGAGCGCGAACTATGTTCACATCTTCTGAAACTGGAGTAGCTATGACTTGGACGAAATGAGGTTGAGGATTGCCATTGAAACGCTCGATCATATAAGCCCAAGCCCCCGTCTCGTTGATATTGGCTAACAAAGTAAGCTGTTTGACCGGCATTCGTTGATCGCTACGGGTGTTGTAGATGATTCCGGAAGGGCTGGTGACGCGAACGTTCTGAATTAAAGGAGTTTCTGCGTTGTGAGTGTAGATAAAAAATCCTGAAGGATTTCCCATATTCCCATCGATGAAGAAGGTTCCTTGGACTATGCGACTGGCACGTTTCGATTGAGTTGTAAAATCACTGGAAACGTCAACGAGTTCCTTGCGGTGAACTTCAACGGTTGTCTTATAAGCAGGTCCTTCATGGTATTCTTGACTGACATGGAACAAGGCATCAGCCAGTTCAAAGTAGGTGTCCAGATAGCTCTTTTCACTGTTATACTTCTTTTCGTGTATCGTTAGAAACATTCCTGATGTGAGAAGAGCTAACTTATCCAGAGGCTGACGTCTGGCTAGTGTTGGGAAATTGATAGTTACAATTCGGGCTGAAGCATTCACACATGCATTGGCCAGTTCGCTATAATCCGTTGCGAAATCCATTCCAGGTGCCAGAATCATAATAATATGACTAGCATTCCCATGTTTTTTTTTGCGGTCTTCTAAAATTTCCAAGGACGTTCGCAAAGCACAGCCTATACAAGCTGCTTGCCTTGAATCACTCGGAGCATAAGGAACAAACGAAGCCACCAGATCTCGGTTCTTTTGCACATCCAATTTCGTGATAGGAAGAATTTTGTTTGTCGGAGTGCCACCGGCCAAAACTATTCCCACCTCACAGCTAGAATCTAAATCATAAACGACCCATTTGCGTATTGCATTTCGAAGAAAACTCCACGATTCCCGGAGTAAAATTTCCTGCGTTTCATCGATAACCACAACGTAGCGCGTTGTCTTACGACGTCTGTAGTGAATTATGGGCGTTGTATTTGTAATGGTTGTTGAACTCACTGTGACTAATTTCCAAGGAGCGAAGTCTTCGTGTCGTAATATAACTTCTAGCGTACTTTTGCGATCACAAAGAAGATTGTGTTTTGTAGGTGCATAACGATCGTGTGTTCCTTCATCGCAAAACATTGTGACACCTTCACCTTGTGGTACATACATTAAGCTTGTACGGGCCGTTTTATTGAGAGTCTTGACCATGTCAGCATATGGATTTGGATTCATGCATAGACTGTTAGAGTAAATAATAAAAACAAAAACAAATAAAATAAAACTATCTGAAAAAATATATGTAAGTGTATGTATCAATATCAATAAACCTTAAGAAATATACCTATATTAATCAAAAGAAAGGTCTCTTCATGCTCTATTTACGACCGGAAATTTAATTGAAGCTCATAGTAGAAAGGAATTTGTACGATTCTATCTCAGAACAAACATAGTGATATGCAGGTAATGCTCAAACTTTAGGAGCAATTGAAAAGTCAAACAGAACTTATGATAAATATAAAATAATTTAATTATTGTATATTCATTTAATGTAGTTCAATTTATTTTAAGGGAAATGATCAACCTTACATTTCTTAATTGCGTATGGCTTTGTTTCAAAAGAAGCAATGTATAGCATATAGCTGTGTACATGAGAACTGACTGTAATTGTTACTTAATACAATTCAGCCTTTCCAAAAATGCTTTCAAGGGGTCGACTGCTTTTTGTTAGAAAATGACAAAACCTCAAAGAGTACCTCTTCTAATGAAAGCTGCTGCTCATTAGCCGTTGGAAAAAGCAGAGAATTAAAGGTCCCCTCCATTCCTGCTAATATGCATGCTAACATAAATGGTTGAGAGTTGTCAGTCCGTAAGTTTAGGCTCTCAACAATCCGCAGTCTGGTTGAGGACTTGATACTAATCTTAACTCCAAAGATAAATAATTCATATTTATACGACCCCAAACGCTCTAAACAGATCTTGGATGAGCGATCCCGTTATATCAAAATCATTCGTTCAAAACCTTCTATTTTAAGCCGTGAATAGATCAGAAAAGATCTTTGTTTTAATGGAAAAATCTTAGCAAATATTTACAAGATTTTTGTTTGATGTACATATTCATTCATGAATGCCGGAATTTACTAAAGATTTATTTTTGTATATCTACTTATTTTGTGCATCTAGTTTTAAAATTATCTCACCCGACATCCTTTATCGACCCATCTGAACATCCAGTCACATGCAGCGAATCCGTAAAATAGCATTGTGGATATATCTTATCATCGTAGAATCCAATCTCATCGAATATTCCATAACGATATTTGGCCCATTCCTTGACGAGTTCTTTGCCCGTATTTTTGCCCTCTAATGAACGATATGGTATATAAACCTGATCGCCTTCGACACCACATCCGCCAGATTGTTGAGTCCAAATCTTATCTCCATACAGCAAATTAGTAGCAGTGATTGTAAAATCACTGCGACCACCTTGTGACACTCCTACTGATGGTAATGACGACGGCGGCGTGCCCTTACTCAGGACACAAGAATCAGGCCATGTTTCTGGGAGATTAACAACTACGCTGCCAAAGAATGCTCGTCCATCCAACGATGTAAATAGGTATTCAGAAGCAGTCTTCAAAGTTATCTAGAAAAAAAATTAAACAAACATTTAATGCTGAATGCTGAAATGTGGTTCCCATTCCCATACCATTAAGATGATACAATTTGAAAAAGACCATCGTTTAAACTTCCGCAGCAGATAAAAGAAGGATGAAATATCAAATATGTCAACACCACCGTGTCGTCAACAGAAAAGAAACAAGTGGAAACAAAAACGATGGCAATGACAAAGTCAGTGATGAGATGATGAATACCTATACACTATACTCGTACCTAAATATCATTCGCCAGGATATTTGCATTATATTAAACATTTAAAATTAAAATACAGATAGTTGGCAGCATCATCTGTAGCAAACTGAACGTACACATTTTTACCTTTATTTATCAATCTGTGTATACAGGTTGTGTTTGTTGTTTTTTTTTCTTCCTTTCAGACAAAGAAATGACCTCATTTCGCGGATTATTGTTTGCATTGCTGAAAAAAACAACCCTCTTTTGCCCTCACCCATTTCTATTCAACAGCCCCAAACATATTGTTGGCTTTATTGCAAACCGCAATGATGCATGAAGTTTATATACAGCCTTATATACACATTTTTAAATATACCGGGTACAAAGGTATAAATTAAAAAAAAATTAAGCTAAAAAGCAGGTGAATGCAAAAAGCTAAACTCTGACTCAATTGCGAACATCGGGTCTTCCAAACAGTGAAATAGATACTTGTATAATTTGGGCAGAACTAAACCTCTAAGGAATCATACTGGACTGCGATCACAGAAAACGACAGAAAATTGCAAGTGCGTTCTTTTCTTCTGCGACTGAAAATCGTGCGACCGAAGTAGAATCTATGCCTTTATCTAACCCTGCACATGCAATTTTGTACTGTTGCGATTAAATAAATATAGTTGCAGAAAAATTATGGCCATGCATGCACTTGCAGTAAAAATGAAAACGCAAAAAATGAAAACGCACTAAAAGCTGTTTTTGATAAATTCTTTTAGTTTATTTAAATTAAATTAAATAAATTAAAATTTTTTCGAAACAAATTTAGGTTGCTAATTTTAATTACTTAATAATAAGGATTTCAGAAAATGGTTTCAAAAACCAATCGTTCGCACGTTTTCAAGAAATTGATTTTTGAAAAAAAAAATGGATTTTTGTTTTTAAACCCAAAAGATGTTTTTCCAAATATTATTATATACAATTACTAGCGAAAATATTCAGGTTTCTAACTGTTATTTAAATATACATATATGACTCTATTACTCGTACAGCGAACACGTCTTCTTGCTAGGACGTTATATTAACGACTACACTTCATGAGGCAAACAAGTATCTCAGAGATACTCTCTTAAAGAGACACAAGTGCCGTCTCACTTTTATTTATTTCTAACACTATATTATTTTAAATTCAAAGGAGCTCCTGTACAAAAATGTTGGTCAAAATCGTTAGAGCCGTTAATGAGAAAGTCAAAAATCAAAATCACTGTTCTATGACAGGTAACGTTAATAACATTTTTTACTAGAATTGTGTTTGACGAAAATGTAGTCCACGTCCATAATAGAACACTAAATTTTTTATCAAAATCGTTAAAGCCGTTTTTGAAATAGATTTTGCATAACGGCTGTATGGCAAATACCGTTAGTTTTGGAACAAATTTATCTTCAAGGAAATCACCGAAGACCCTTTAGTACTGAGTTTGAAGAAAATATCTTCAGTGGCTTAGGCTATAGGTCAAGGTACAGACATACAAACAGACGGAAATAAAAATATTATATGAACAAATAATATATACATACATACATACATATTTTGACCCGCAAAATGTATGCCCGTAATAGACAATTTGTCAGTGTTGCTGAGGTGCGAGAGGCAATTGTGGAAGAATGGAACTCTATAGAAGATTCTTTAATTTTTAACCACCAGAAGAGAAAATAACGGAACTTTTTTTTTCTTCTCAATTTACTTGATTAGTGATGCCGTTCAATAAAAAAAAATAGTAAGCTATCATTCCTATTTTAATTTTCTACAAAGGGCATTTCTACAGGTGCGGTTCTACTTATGCAAGGCACTGTATGTATACATATGTACATATATAATTTATTCATATTAATTTTTTATGAAATAATTTTTTCAAACGAAACAAACGACGAGACGAAGCCAAAAGTTTAATTTAATTTAGGAATGTTTTCAGCACACACCTCAAGAGCAAATAGAGCCACTTCGGATAATTAATGAAAAGTGCGGGCAAAGATGCAGAGTTGAAAAAAGCTAAAATGGATCTTTACAGCAAAGGAACATTAATTTTGAATTATCAAAAGTTATAAAAACATGTCGCTATAGCTACGGGACGTTTTAACGTTCTGTGACGATAGTAGTTGGTCGGAAATTTGAAAGTATAATTATCTGAAAAACTCGTTGTTTTTTTTTTTGTGAAAATTAAAAATTTCGGACGTAACTGTATCGAGCCGTTTTGGATTTTCGTACTCAGATGAAATTTAGGTGTTTTCAACTTCTAGCTTAAACAACACCTTCAATGCTTTTTCCAAATTGCTTGAAATTTAAAATCACACGAAGCGTTAAAAACGTGAATGAGATTCCATAACATAGACTTGTCTTTGTTCGATATCTCAATGCGATCGAAAATTTCTACCATTAATGTTAAATAATATAAATCCCTAATGCCTTGACTGATGCTGCACTGTCGATTTCGTTAACCTCAGAACGTTCGTAGGAAAATTACGTCAGTTTAGTGTAATTTGTCCTTTCAGTTTTCAAAGATCTTATTCGTCCCACCATCTATCTATAAAAGGGAAATGGATCCGCGGACATGAAGATAAAAAAACGCAACATTTATTTTCTCCCTTTCTTCCTTTTCTAAGTTTTATCAATGTGAGTATAAAGCGCGAAACAGATTGAACCAGCAACAGCACCGTCAACAGCAACAGCGGCCGCCATTAATTTAGAGCCAATGTATTTCCATTGTTCAACACACATAAGAACAGCAACGGCAACAGCGTCGTTAGGCCAAAGTCCTAAATTTGCTGTTGCTGGTGCAGTGTTGTCAACTTTCCCACTGCAATATTCAGTGGCACCACAATGAAAAACCTTTTTTCGATATGAAATGTCCAACAAATGAAATGACGTTGCTGGTGGCAATGTGTTTGAGAAATGTTTGCTGGTCAGCGTGCTGTTTGCTGTTGATGATGCTGGTGCTGTTGCTGGTTTAATCTGTTTCGCGCATAAAACTTGATTTTCGGGAATGACATTTTCCCCATTTAGCTGCCATCTTAGAAAGTGGTGTGCAAAATGTTCTTTTATGACATATTGATAACCATAAGTCTCACAAACAAAATTTCAGCACGTGTTTGTAGAGAATCACACGTACATACATACAATTTTGGTTTAAATACTTTTAAAAGAGAAATTGTTAATAAAAGGTTATTTCAAGAAATATACGAACGGTTTGAAGAAAAATATAATTTAAGGTCATAACACAAGGTTTTAACCCCGAAAACCGAGTTTGTACTCACTCTGGGTCTCTCCATATACAAACAAAAATCTGATCCTTTCTAAGATGGAGTCAATATATGTCACATTTCAATGTGACATACAATCTGGTTACATCAAATTTCGTAACAAATTTAAGTAGGCGTAAAGGTTAATAGCCGTGTTTTTTTGGAAAAGTTATTCGTAGTACAGTAGGATTTTATATGAATAACTAAAATACAACATCCGCAGTAGGATCACTGCCGATAAAAGCAGAAGTGAAATCCTGCTGCGGATAGAGATTTGACGTTTATTCGAGTATCTGCAGTGATCCTACTACGGATGTTGTATTTGTTATTCATATAAAATCCTACTGTACTACGGATAACTTTTCCAAAAAAACACGGCTAATATAACTGAACTTTATGTGAGATAAAGTACATACAAAACAAAAAATGTAAACATATTAGGTATACTTGAAAACTGATAATAGTAGAACTTGCGAGGAAAAAAATATACATATATGTATATATGTACATACATATGTATCGTCATTTTGGTTAAAGCGAGGTAAAAAAGTGTTAATGTTAAAATAAAGACCACTATTATTACATTACGAAAATAGTAATTGTTAAGCAAGGATCATGTCATATAACCTCAGCAGGCATATACTAAAATTCAAATGAAATGAAACAAACATTACTAGCGAAGCGATACATGCGGTTGTTTTTTTTGGTCACAGAATTATCGCTTAGTTGATTACTTAATTAAATAATAATTATCGTTTATGATAGAGTCATAGAATTCTAGAGAATTAAACAGATCATAATAATTTTGCCCAAGATCTATGAAAAGAGGATTTGTTTTTAGGCCCCTTATAGTTCCAAGCTAGAAGGGCAAATAGGATGTGGAATGTCATATTACGGCTCATAGAATTTGATTTAGCTTTGAAAAAATGACATTTCATATAAGAACCTCCTGTAATCAGCTTTTTTAGCAATAAGAGAGATTTTTACACCTCTCCCGTAAATTTTACAGCAAGCCCAGCAGTTTAGTCAATATTTAATATTTTTGAATATTTAAAAAGAGAGATATGTATTAATTTTATCTACATTTTAAATCGTGAAAGATGCAGATTTCTGAAAACAAACAATTAAAAAAAAATCTTAAAATGTATGTATGTATATGCTCCACAAAAAAAATGGAACTAATGCTTTATACGAGGGCGGTTTGAAAAGTTCTCGGCCTGACCAATAAAACGCAATAAATTTTAAAACTTTTTTTTAATCTTTATCTACATATTCTCCTCTTATATCAATGCACTTATTTCATCTGTGTTCCAGTGCTTCTATACCCATTTTATAGGCCGATTCCTCCAACTCTTCGAAAAACCGCTCCGTCTCAGAAATCACCTCCTCGTTGGTGAAGAATTTGCGTCCAGCCAAATTTTTCTTTAAGTTAGGAAAGAGGTAATAGTCTGATGGTGCCAAATCAGGTGAATAAGGGGGGTGGTTCAATACACCAAATCGAAGTTCATGGAGTTTAGCCATGACAACAATCGACTTGTGTGCTGGAGCTTTATCCTGAAGAAAAAGGATCTTCTTTTTCGGCAACTTTTCCAGCCAATTTGTCCAACAGGTTTCAAAGTATTGACCAGTGATAGTTTGGCCCTTGGGAAGGTAATCAATGAAAATAATTCCCTTGTAATCCCAAAAGACTGACGCCATCACTTTCCCAGCTGAAGCACACGACTTGGCTTTCTTCGGTGGAGGAGAACCGCTTGTTTTGATTGTTCTTTTGTCTCAGGAATATAGTGATGAATCCATGTTTCATCGGTGGTAATGAATCTTCTCAAAAAATCGCTGGTATTCCTCCGAAATAACGCTAGGTTCTCTCTAGAGATTTCAACTCGATTGAATTTTTGTTCTTCGATCAGCAAACGCGGCACCCACCTTGCGGACAATTTGTTCAACCCCAATTCCACGGTCAAAATGTGGTAATCCCGCTCAGAAGAGATCCCCATGGTGTTGCTTATTTTTCGCACTTTTTACCTTCGGTCTATAATGGTGGTTGTTAATCAAATGAATCGCACTGTATCTTTGTAACGGTTGATTTTAAGAAAAAAAGTTGTGTTGTTTGTGCAAATCGCATAAGATTCAACTTTTGCCTTGATAATTAATTACTCATAAAAAATTCAGAACAGATTTCCATAAAATTTCAACTTTGTCGAAGATTATAGATTAACATCCGTTTTATCAAATTTAGTTAGTGTTGCCAATTGAATAAAAAACATAGTGTGTTGCAGACCCAATAGAGTTTCTTGCATATTTGTTAAGCACTGCGATTATTTAGTCGCATATGTTAGAAGTTATATTTTAATGATTACTTTAATGATTTTTTAATTGTATTCATTTAAATCTTAAGTCTAGCGTGTTATTCTATTTGATTCCTTCTAATTTGCAACATTAGAAAAATGATTAAAACCCGAGCATTTCAATAGAAGCAATTTTTAAGACTATATGTCACAGAAGACGGATTTAAAAGTGAATATATTAAAATCTGTGCAGTTTTGTATTTAAGGTACTCGGAGCCTTTCCTGTTCCACTCGCTTCTGGTTGTGACTTTGTTTGGCCTTATATTTATTTTACAAGATCAATTTATTTGCTTCCAAATAACTTATCCGAGATTTTTTGATTAAACAAATATAAAATGAAATAGTTTAAAAACTTAAATGCATGAATGAAAAATTCTTAAAAATTCCTAATTGTTGAAAAAAAAATTTACAAAAATGATGTTTTAGTTCTTTTGACTATTTCATGTTTTTTCTAACAATTTCTTGTAATTAAAATAACGACTATCTATTTCATATGTGCAATGATTTGCCACTTATTGGCCTTAAATAGTTCGTCTTTCAGATATCACCCCCACTGTAGTATTTGTTTTTGTTGTCATAGCACGAATAAAGTCCCTACCATGCCACACCGCCAATGGCCACAAGAATGTTTCCCTACACTTGCACTTACAAAATTGTCTCAACACTGTCGGTGTATTCTTAATAATGAACATTTGTGGAACTTGCTCAAGCACTATCTGGCACTTGTTGGGTGGTTGAAAAAAAAAAATATAAAGAGATGAGGAAAAATCACACATACTCTAAAACACACAAATGTCGGTGCAATGGCTTCTGAACGAAAAGCTATTCATTAATTTTTCATACGTTTTTCTTTTCTTTATTATAACTCCGACATAATTTGTAGCTGAATTTACATCCGAATATGAAATTTTTAATAGAAATATTAACCAATAACAGTTATATTATGTTAGAATAACGTATACAAATATTGTAAGATTTTGTCTTGGTTTTCCTTAACATAAGATTTGATTGGGTGGAAATTCTTTTAGTATTACAAAACAATTATAACGTTTTCTAACAGTGTACAGCTTATGATAAGTAGAATAATAATTTAGAAAAAACAATTGCAAATTTACTGTAGGATTGTTCAATAGGGTAAACAAGGGCAAATATAAACACAGGTTGAAAATCTAATTTCTAAATGGTTATAGAGGTTTTATTTTGAATCCATCGAATTTTAAGACCCAAATAATAATAGGTCATGAATGATTCAAATTGTCCAAAATTTCTTAAGAACATTACATATTCACATACACACATATAGAAAGATAATTTTATGTAAGAACATAAATATAAAAGCACAAATAAGACGAAAATTCAAAGTTTCAAAAGCATAAAAAATAGTAAGTCAAAAATGTTGGTGAGTTGACTTCTTAAGAGCTGTATTGAAATGTCATAATGATTTAATGACTGATATGTCATTTTTCCAAAGATAATGTACAATATTCCAAAAGAGGAATTTACATGGTTATATTTAAATGAAATTCCCATATAATAACTCCGCTTTACATCCGAAGGCAGTTTTCAGTTATTGTGTAAAATACTCTTCTTTTGGCTTTCTATAATTTCCTTCTAGGTGTACTTAGACGAGGTAAGTACAGTACAATATTTTAATAGATTCTGATTTATAAAATTACCCTAACTTAAAAGGTGCCGAAAAACGCTTAAAGAATCACTTGGTTAATTCTATAAAACATCTCAATATGGTGGATGGAGCACAATAATATATTAATATTAATAAGACCAACTATTTGAGCGGTATAATTTTGCATTATGAAAAATCTTCTTTGCTCCTGCTCTGACTGGCCTGTAGTATACGATGATGAATAGATGGCCTCACCTGAAAAGCATAATGCGTGAAACTCTTCTGAGCTCATGATGAGTATATGCGATAAAAACAAAAAAAAAAATGAAAATTGTTTTTTGTAGATGATCAAGGAAATCAAAAGCATACTACTTCATAAAGCTTTCTTAGCATACATAAAGTAGGGTGTACATATTTACTCGTATATAAAGGCACAGTTTTACATCCTAGGCAAAACAACTTTATCGTTTCCAGTATTTACATCTTCATCCTCATCCTCATCAACTTCATCTTATTGCATATTAAAAAAAATGATTGTCAGAATAAATATATATAGTGCATACATATGTATGTACACATGTTATCACTTTGCTGCGTGAAGTATGTCACTATCATCACTCAGAGAAATTTACTTAAGAAAAAAATGTCAACAAACTTAAAGGGTTATTTCAGGGGCTATGCGATTCCTTAGAGGGGAAATCAATTATATCCGTGGAGATCGTGAAAAACCAGGTAAATCATTAAAAGATGAGTTTACATGTTTTATATCATTCAAAAGTCTTTTACATATACAAGGGTACTGTTCTGTTCAATATTTTTTTTTATAATAATACCAATATTATTATAAGAAATAAAACAGGTTTAGAAAATGTTAAAATTAAAATTATCGTTTTTAAAGAATAGGACCGACTTTGAAAATGTCGTATATATTAGTAAAACATTTTTTATTAAACAAACTAGTGGTAACTTCTTTCTCAGTATTTATTGCAAATTTTTAAATTTTGTAGTAACTAACCTATAAATAATATTACGTAGGCCCCTAGGGAATAGGTCTATCTTAACGTGCAACGGAAATAAAACATGCGAATCTATTTGAGATATGTTGAAGATCCAGGATTTCAAAGGCGGAAAAACAGACTTGTATCAAATTCAGGTTTGCACAACTATACACTCTGGAACAAAACTTAAATCCAATTAGTCCTCGCTATTGAAAAAGATTTCTTCGAATTTTGAAGAATAATTAACAATTAGAGCAGATTGATATTTGAAAACAAAAAAGCCTCACTAACTGAGGAATTTACATAAATATTAAAATTACATAAAATAATAATATTGAAACAACTTATAATACAAGGAAATTTTTACAAATGTTTTTTGAGAATGGCCAGGTTAAGTTCATGATTGAGGGATTTGGAAAAAACATTTCAGCAAATGCAATTGAAGGGTTGTAAGTCTAAAGGGTCTAAGTGCCATTTTTATAATTTCGAGATATACGAGAAAAACATAATAAAATCACACTTGGCACCTAGGCTCAACCACAACTTTATTTGTGTGTGTGTACAGTTTTAAAAGAAATAGACACTTGAATCCATTTTGATATAATAAGGCTTGGCACTTAGATTGTATTTTGATAAAAATATTGATTTTTGATTTTTTGGCACTTAGACCCTTTAGACTTACAACCCTTCAATTTAAAGGAGATGATTTCTGAAGAAGAAGTAGCATTAATTTGAAGTATAGATTCATTTTATACATATCATAATGAAAAGCTTTCAACTGCAGGTATGTACGTATGTACCATCTTACCATCTCTTTTGGAATGATGATAAATTATATATTGCAAAAAAAGGTTTTCCAAAAAGACTAAAAACAATTTTGCCCCTTCTGATTCCATGATCATCTATCTATAAGGAAGGCATACATTTGCTTAAAACGTGAGTATAACTATCGTATATGGGGCCCTTAATTCACAAGTGAATCTATCGGATATTGAATTCCAGAAGTGAGACCTAAATCTTGTAGGATACACATCCATTACGGAAACTGCTGATTCAATTTGTATTTTGTTTTAATGGTTTTTTTAATCAATAGTGCTCAAATGAAATATTCAGTGGCATTCCTCCAAATAAATAATAAAATAAATAAATAAATGCTCACGTGTTTACCCTTGAACCAAACTTCTTAAAAAAAACACTTGATACTGCCACTTCTTCTCACAAAAGTGTATAAGTTACAATTCTTGTTCATGGTTCAATAACTATTTAATAACTCTTTAACTTATTTAATTTTTCCTTGATAAATGATACTGTATAGAAAAATTGTAAAACATATGTATGTGAAATTTGTAAATATTGTAACCTGAAATAATAACTTCTGACGTAGATACTATCAAATAAGAGGTTCTTTTTCCAACTGCACTACTCAAACGGCATTCGAAACCCTCCTTTTCAATCACCTGGGACCTATAAATGTTCAATAATATACATTTAGTGCATATAAGTTATCTTTATTTGATTAGTAAAGTTTTTTTTAATCTTTACATTGTATTTAAAAAATTGTCATTTATCTTTTCTCGACTCTTACATATATCAAAATTAAAAAAAAACTCTTGAAATCATGTTTTTAAATTATTTTGTAAGGCCTCACAAACTATAATATTTTATCTTATTATTTTTTCATAAATACATAAATAAAAAATGTTATTTTATTCTTATAACATTCAATAGTTTCTATCTCCATTTAGGTTATTTCAAGGTGAGTCATTTTTCTAGTTACTGAATGACCATATTACTTTCAATAAAGAAAATTATTTTAAAGCTATTCAATCAAAGATGCATAACGCAACCTCTCGCAACCATTTGTCCTAAAATTCGTCAACATTATGCTAATTTTCAAAAACGTGAATTCTTTGTCGACAAACCAAAATACATCGCCACAAGAACCGAACTTAAAAGCATCAAACATTAACAGCGTCAAGTGTGCCCTTCGATTCCTAGATCTAGAGCCTAAGCCACTGTAGCGATTCTTTCAGACTTGATACTTAAGGGTCTTCGGTAATTCCCTAGAGCAGAAATTGAAATCCAAGACTAACTAACCTTTTTAAAAAATGTTATTTATCTCGAAAACGACTTTAAAGATTTTTATAAAAAAAAGTATGTGTATCTACTAATGTGGGTACTACTACATTTTGGTCAAACAAAATTTTAAGAAATTTAGCTTTTAATGGTATTTCGATTTCGATCAAAATTTCTTCTTTAAATTTAAAATAAAATTCAATAAAAAAGTATTAAAAAAACACTTTTTTGGATTTAAAAAAAAAAAAAAATTATTGGTTGAAAGTTCAATCTTGAAAACAAGTGAACGATTGTTTTTTTTTTAAGTTTCTAGTTCTTTAATGTTTATTATCAAATACTTAATATTCGCATACAAAATTTTTTTAAAGAAATTTCGTTAAAAAAAAAATTAATCTACTAATCAAACTACTCTAACGATTTTTAAAAGTTTTTGTTTGCATACATTCATATGTACTCTTACATAAGAGCAAGTGCGTGCGACCCAGTCGTGCATTTTATTTATAAAGTAACCACTATCTCCATTATCCTACCTCTATAACATATACCTATAACATTTATATACCCTGCCCCTGTGCAACCATATGAATGCCTACACCTCTTTGAAATGACGTTTTCGTGCATCGTCAAAGTTTGTTATGTGTAATGGATAAACCAACTGCATGCAGTTATGAATATTAATGAATTGTATTTAGGATACTTTTAATAGATAGAACACTATGCGTTTTCTTTCAATTTATTGTTTGAATGTAAAAGTACGGAAGTTAGTAGGCGGACGCATTCAAAATGCGATGTGTGTCACAAAAGCGACGGATGACGAACGCACGATGTGATGTGGCTTGAAAATTGAAAAATATAAGAAAACTTAATATTCAAGTCTCGTTACTTTCGAGAAATGCAAGCTATTAAAACGAAAATGTGAATGACTCAACAATTTCGTGGATTCTTTTTAGTACCCAACCCAAACTTCGCAGAAACTTGAATGCACGACTTGTTCGTACGCACTGATGTTCAGATCATTTTGAATTTATTTAAATTATTAGAAAAAAAAATTTTTTGTTTTACACCTTCGATATGCAAAGATATATAAAGTTTTAAGAAACTGTTCAATTTTAATCGGTTATTAAGTTATAATGAAAAAGAAAAATGGAAAGATATCAAAAATGCCAGCTTAAATATAAATAGTTAAATTTTGGATGTTCGATTGTATTAAATAAATTTAAATATAGAGAAACAATTTTCCGAACATTTTTGAGATCAGTTTTGAGAAATATAGGATTTTTCTTAACGGTTTTTCAACATTTGTATAAGATACCATTATTTTTAAATTTGTAAATTTTTTTTTAATTTTTTGTAAAATCTGCCAAATGCTAGGTGTCAAGTTCAAAAAACTCGAGACAGTAAGTTTTAAGAAAAATCTGCCAACTTTGTGAACTGTGCCTCCACCCCATGTACGACTGGATCGCACGAACTTGACTTACGTAGCGGACTAAACATTTTAAAAATAAATGTTACTAGAAGTTATGCATTCGTAAAAAAATCGAACTCGAAATTTTGATCAAAGTTGACATTAAGATGATAGCGATGACGAAAAAAGTGGGTCTCGAAATTTTGTCTGTCTGTCTGTTCGACTACAGCTTATGCGGTTCGGCCGATTTTCGTTAAACTTGGTAGATATCGTTTTTAAATCCCCCCCCCCCAACGTTTTTTTTTTTTCAATAACGGTACCTGCCATACGATTTTTTTCGAAATTTTTTAAATTTTTTTTCTCAGAAACTGTCCCGCAGATTTTTAAAAACAAATTCAAAAAATTTCATTTAATAAAAGCTAGGAAATGGTTTAAAAAAAAAATTCCAAAAAATGGATATTTTTTTAACCATTTCCTTTGGTTTTTGTTTTTCTCAAGAACGGTACAACCAATTTTGATCATTTTTCTTATGCTAGGGCTCCCCAGCAGTTTGAATATTATTATGTATTAAAATTTTCAAAACTCAATATTTCAAAAACCCCATGATTGATAAATAAAAGTTTCTTAACATAAGTTACAAGATGTGAGAAAACAAAATATTTTACCTAAAAATAACGGTACCCTCCATACAAATGTTAAAAAATGGCTTTCGAAAATCGTATTTTTCTCGAAAAGGTTTCCGAGAATTTCGCTAAAAGATTTTTTCTTCCGATTAATTTTTACGATCTATAATTTAATAAGAATAAAATTGAAATCAAGATATAACTGACTGTGCCTACCATAGAACGATTTATGCAATTTTTTATAGAGAAGCTTCTTAAAAGTTTAAAAAACATTGTTTTGAAATACTTAAAAAGAAATATTTTTTGAATTAAAAAAAAAATTATTTTTTTTGTGGAAAATTCGATACTCAAAAACGGCTTAACATTTTTTGGTAAATTTAATTTTTATTCGAACAATAATAAAAACTAAATTGGCGTACTAAAATTTTTTCTTAAAAATGTTTTAAAAGTTTTGTATAGTAAAAGCTTATTTTTTTAAGAAACCACAACTACTTATAATTTTTATTCTTGCGTAAGCCATTATTTACTTAAGAGACATGGCAACCTGTGCTTAGCTGCAACGAAAAACAGGATGCCATCTGATTTCTCTAGCAATTATTAGTTTGAGCAAAAACAAAAATTATAAGCCTTTAAAGCGGTATTTTTTTTTAAGTTTTTATATACAAAGTTTTTAAGAAACGATTTTGGAATGCCAACTTTAAATTTTTCTTATTATACAAATAAGAATTAAACTTCAAAATAGTGAGAAATTCATAATCCGAAAAAATGGCAAGTACCGTTATTTTTGGTCTTAGAAAATATGAAAAATAAAATGCACCACTGGGTCGCACGAACTTGCTCCTATATAATATACTAGGAATTTTAAAAACGAATGTTATTTGAGAAAACTGTCCATAAAGATAAAATTAATTTTTTTTAATTCTTTTAGTAGTAAGAGATAAAAACAGAATGCGATGAAAATATGGATTTATGCAAGAAAAAAAATTATAAGTCGTTGTAGTGGTTCCTTAAAAAAATAAACTTTTATGTACAAAATTTTTAAAACATTTTTAAGAAAAAAATATGGTAAGCCAGCTTTAAGTTTTTATTACTGTACGAATGGAAATTAAACTAATAAATTAATTAGTAAATTAAAAAATATTGAGCCGTTTTTGAGATATCGAATTTCCCAAGAAAAAAAAATGACTTTTCCCAAAAATTAAAAAAAAATATTTTTTTTAAGGTTTTGAAATGCAATGTTGCTTAAAATTTTTGGAAGCATCTCTATGAAAAATTTCATAAAGATCCGCTCTTTCAATGATGAGAAATTCAAAATTCGAAAAAAAAGGTTCTATGATAGGGATAAGCTGTAATATCTTAATTTAATTTTTTTTTATTAAATTAAAAATCGTAAAAAATTAATTGAAAGAAACAAAATTTTATCAAAATTCTAGGCGCCGTTTTCGAGAAAAATACGATTTTTGAAAACTATTTTTTTAAATTTTTTAACAATTGTATGGTAGGTATCTACCTTTATTTTTAGGTACAATAAAAGTTTTTTTCTCACATCTTGTAGATTATATTGAGAAACTTTTATTTATAAAGTTTTAAAAAAAAATCTACCATGGGGTTTTCGAAATATTGAGTTTTGAAAAAAAAAAATTGAAGTTTTTTTTTAAGAATCCAAAAATTTTTTTTTTGAAAATTTGAATACACAATTCTATTTAAGTTTTTGAGGAGTTTTAGCAAAAAAAAATGATCAAAATTGGTTGTACCGTTTTTGAGAAAATCAAAAACAAAAAAAATGGTTCCATCGGAGGTACCCTCAGTAACCATTTTTCGGACAATGTTTTTAAACCATTACTTAGCTTTGACTAAATGATTTTTTTTGTTTCTGTCGAACAGTTTTTGAGAAAAAAAAATATCTATAAAATTTCGAAAAAAATCGTATGGCAGGTACCGTTATTTTTGGTCTTAAAAACAAAAGAAAAAAAACGTGTGGGGGAAAAAATTAAAAATGATATCTACCAAGTTTAAAGAAAATCGGCCGAGCCGCTTACGCTGTAGTCGAACAGACAGACAGAATTGCGAGACCCACTTTTTTAGCCTTCGCTATGATCGTTATGGCAACTTTGATCAAAATCTCGAGTTAGAATTTTTTACGAATGCATAACTTGCCTTATAGTACCTATAAGTCGCAAGTAAAAACGTGTGGGGAGGAAATTATTATCTACCAAGTTTAAAGAAAATGGGCTGAGTCGTTTAGACTGAAGGCGAACAGAGAGACGGATAGAACTGCGGGACCCACATTTTTCGTCTTCCCTATATTAATGTCAAGTCTGATCAAAATCTCGAGTTTGATTCGTATTCCAAATGCAAAACATGCTATATAAAACCTATGTATATTACAAGTAAAATTATTCCATTGTAGGTATTTATATTTTTGCCTATTTTCGTCTCTTTAGCTATAAATTTAAAAATCTGATATTTTTTATTCATCTTCGCTTATATTCAAAACCAACGAAATAAATCAATACAGCTTTCTTTGAAAGCCTTGAACTTGATTTGTATTGGTCGGATAAAATCCTTAAAGTCCTCAGGCCAAATGCAATCTAAATGATTATAATAATGTAAAAGTTATTGGGGTCGTCATTATACATAATTACTTAATGGACTCTAAAAAAATTTATTCAATTTTTTTCAGAAGTTCAAAGAAAATCATCTGTGCCTCAGGAACATTTCTTAAATATTTTCCCAATCTTCAACTTTGTATGCATACACATTGACTAAGATTAACTACTTTTACAGCTTAAACAGAATATGCAAATGCATCTTCTCTCTATGCGATTACTGTATGAAGGTATACGAAAATACCTTAAAGATCATCATCGGTAAATTCGTGATGCAACGTAAAAATTTAATAACGCGCAATGCACGAAGTTTTGTTTTTCATTAATGTTTGTGTAATTTGGCTACAACAGCAGATTCTTCTGCTTTTTCTGTGGCTCGATACCTCCGATCCTCCTCATATATACTGCGAAGGTATTTTGTCATTGATGATGAAAGATGATGATATCGATCGTCGTCGTCGTTGTTCAGCATCTATTCTGCTTTCCGTAATGCTACGTACAATTACAATTATATTCACGCTGTAACACAAAAAAAAAAACTCCAAGCCAATGTTGACGTTGTTGTATAGCCATTATTTTCTGCCGTCGCGACTTTACTTGAACTGCAAAAAAACAGTGATACAGAACTGTTTCAAAACTGGAAAATTGTAATTAATATAATTTGAAAGTAGGACTTTGGTCTCGTGAGCTACATTAACAGCATTTTTAATAAAAAGCAGTTCTTAACTTTGCATTTGATCTTGAGATTGCCTTGTCTCGTCTTTGAATTGAAGAATCTTTACTTAAGATCTGGCCTTAAGTTTTTAGGATAGTCTAACTTTGTATAAAGGGATAAAGAATTTATTTAGTAATGTTGATCTTTTTTTATTACTTCTTGTACATGTTAACCAAAAGTCAAAGCTTCCTCCAGGTTTATCCCAAGGCATTTAGCACTTGTACGTCATTCCGTTTTTATTCCACATACATACTCAAAAATTATTGCAAGGCAAGAAACTTTTTCGCATACAAAAATAGCCGAGCCTTAGAGGTTTTTTTTTCCAATTCCATTTCGAGTTCGAATGTCTATTATTTCATGTTTTCCTTCTAATAGCGAAGGAAAAGGTCTTATTATCACAGGTACGTAAATAATCTAATTGGAAATATTGCTCAAAAATAGATCTAAAGTCACTAGATTTGACCTTTTGTTAGCAGGGTAGTAAGTTGGATGGGGAGTATACAAAATATCCAATGAATGGAGACTTGCCAGAATGTTTCCCCAGCATGTACTCTTAAGTAACCCAAACATCAGTATCTGTAATTAAAATCGCCTCTAATTAAAAATGTATCATTTATACACCGAAAAAAAAGTGGATATCAATTTACTATTTTATTAATATCAATCTGCATATTATATCAATTTTACAAAATATGATGCAAAACGTTGTGTATTGTTTATATTTATAATTAAAAAATATCAAGGTAGAATTCACAATTATTTTTGATATTGTAATTTGTCATATCAATATGTTTCATAATTTTTATATCAAATTATCAATTTTAGTATCAAAAATAAAGTGTAAACGTATTGTATGGTAGGATTTGGCGCAGTGGTAGCGCAGAAGATCCCAGGTTCGAATCTCATTTCTCTATTATCTAATATAACACAAATATCATATTTATATGATTATCATATCACTATTGATATTTCAAATGCTGGAGCCCTTTCATCACCCAAAAATGTTAATTTTACAGTTGTATTATCAGATTTTTACTTGCGACTTATAGGTACTATAAGGCAAGTTATGCATTCGTAAAAAAAATCGAACTCGAGATTTTGATCAAAGTTGACATTACGATGATAGCGAAGACTAAAAAAGTGGGTCTCGCAATTCTGTCTGTCTGTCTGTCTGTCTGTCGGTTCGACTACAGCCTAAGCGGCTCGGCCGATTTTCTTCAAACTTGGTACATATGGGTTTTAATTTTTTCCCCCCCGGACGTTTTTTTCTGTTTTTTTGTTAAGACCAAAAATAACGATACCTGCCATACGATTTTTTTTTGAAATTTTATAAATATTTTTTTTTTCTAAAAACTGTCCCACAGAATTAAAAAAAAAATTGAAAAATTTCATTCAGTTAAAACTAGCTAATGGTTGAAAAAAAATTTCCAAAAACTTGTTATTTTTGGTAGACCCCCTGGGTCCATTTTTTTTTGTTTTCGATGTTCTCGAAAACGGTACAGCTGATTTAAATCATTTTTTTTATGCCAAAGCTCCTCCAAAGTTTAAATTTGATTACATATTCAAATTTTCAATTTTTTATTTTTTGGATTTTTACAAAAAATTTTCAAAATTTTATTTTGGAAACTCAATATTTCGAAAACCCCATGCTCGATTTTTTTCAAACTTGACAAATAAAAGTTTCTCAATATAATCTACAAGATTTGAGAAAAAAAATTTTGTTTTATCTAAAACTAACGGTACCTTCCATACAAATTTTAAAAAGTGGTTTTCGAAAATCGCATTTTTCTCGAAAACGGTTCCGAGAATTTTGCTAATTTTTTTTTTCTTTTGATTAATCTTTGCAATCTATAATTCAATAAAAAAAAAATTTAAATCTAGATATAGAACGATTTTTTCGAATTTTGAATTTCTCATTATCGGCATAACGGATTTTAATGAAATTTTTTATAAAGAGGCATTGCATTTAAAAACTTAAGAAAAAATATTTTTTCAATTTTTAGAAAAAAAAGTCATTTTTTTTTTGAAAAATTCGATATCTCAAGAACGGCTAAGTATTTTTTTGAAAATTAGACTTTTATTCGTACAATAATAAAAACTTAAGGTTGGCGTACCAAAATTTTTTCTTAAAATGTTTTAAAAATTTTTTACATAAAAGCTTGTTTTTTTAAGGAACTACTACAACGACTTATAATTTTTGTTCCTGCATAAATTCATATTTGCATAGCATTCTGTTTTTATCTCTTACTACTAAAAGAATTTAAAAAATTCATTTTATCCTTATGAAGAGTTTTCTCTAATAACATTCGTTTTTAAAATTCCTAGTCTATTACATAGGAGCAAGTTCGTGCGACCCAGTCGCGCATTTTATTTTTTTTATTTTCTTAATTGTCAAATTATAAAATGAAAGTTTAGAAAAGCAATGAGATGCGGGGAAATAATTTTTATTTCTGATTCGGAATTTAAACATCCCACTGTCATCTTTGTCACTTCACTCCACCATCCTTGCAACAAACTTAACCATAACCCAAGATTATTTTATTCCACGAAAGATGCAACTTCTTCTTTAGTGCGATGCGATTTTGTGTCTATAGTTTTATGAGAAAAAGCAAAGTAGGCAAGCGGTACCTATTTTCTTTTTTTATTTCTTGTTTTTCTGTTGTCATTGCAGTTTTGTTTTTTTTTTTATTTAATTTAAATAACCAAAACGAACAGGGCTCATTTTCACGAGCGACTAAAACTCTCATCATCATTTTCTCAATTATTATGAGTGTTCCATAAAATACACAAGTTTAGCACGATTTGATTTCAATTGTTGTTTTTTTTTCATCAGCTATGTTCCATAAGATATACAAGTATAAGTTAAACACAATATGATTTCAATTGCTTTTTTTCATCTACTGTTTGTTTCAGAGCCATCACGGAAGAATAAAAAAACATGAGCAAGAGCTTGCTAACAAAAAAGAGTTAATCATTTTATCACGTAAAATATAGAAGAAGTCGAGATCGACCCTTTTGAGAACTTAGAGCTTTGGGACATTGAACATTAGACATCCACTACAAAATTAACCAAGATTAGAAACCGTGCCGAACCTAAAGCTGCGTCCACACTATGCCGATCAACATTTTTACTTGCAAAATAGGTACTATAGGGCAAGTTCTGCATTTGGAAAAAAAATCGAACTCGAGATTTTGATCAAAGTTGACATTACGATGATAGCGAAGACGAAAAAAGTGGGTCCGACAATTCCGTCTGTCTGTCTGTATGTCTGTATGTCTGTATGTCTGTATGTCTGTATGTCTGTATGTCTGTATGTCTGTACCTCGAACTACAGCCTAAACTACTGGAGTTATTTTCTTGAAACTCGGTAGTTAAGGGTCTTCAGTGATTCCCTAGAGGAGAAATTGAAATTTTTTTTTTAGCTCCAAAACTAAGGGTACCCCCCATACACCCGTAATGCAAAATCTTATTTATCTCGAAAACGGCTCTAACGATTTTGATAAAAAAAATTAAGTGTGATATTATGGACATGGACTACATTTTGGTCAAAAAAAAATTTGGGGGGAAATGTTATTAGGGGTACCTGTCATAGAACGGTTTATTTGATTTTCGAATTTCTCACCAACGGCTCTAACGATTTTAACCAAAATTTTTATGCAGGAGCTGCTTTGCATTTGAAAAAATATAAACTAACAATTTTTTCGAAAAAATAGTTTTTGGATTTTTAAAAAAATAATACAATTTTTTTTTTGAAAATTCAATATTTTGAAAACCGATACACGATTAAATTTTTAAATTACGTTTTAAAATGTATTTTATTAAATACTAACAATTTGCATACCAATTTTTTTTATAAAAATTTTAAGGAAAATTTAGTACACAAAAAACATGTTTCAGTGTGTCTGTATGTCTGTACCTCGACCTACAGCCTAAACCACTGGACCTATTTCTTTCAATTTCGGTGGTTAAGGGTCTTCGGTGATTCCCTAGAGGAGAAATTGAAATTTTTTTTTTAGCTCCAAAACTAAGGGTACCCCCCATACACCCGCAATACAAAATCTTATTTATCTTGAAAACGGCTCTAACGATTTTGATAAAAAAAATTAAGTGTGATATTATGGACATGGACTACATTTTGGTCGAAAAAAATTTTGGGGAAAAATGTTATTAGGGGTACCTGCCATAGACCCGTTTTTTTTTATTTTCGACTTTCTCATTAACGGCTCTAAGGATTTTAACCCAAAATTTTCAGCAGGAGTCCCCTTAAGTTTAAAATAATATTGTATATAAAAATATTCGAAAAAATATTTTTTAGTTTTTTGAAAAAAAAAATTTTTTAATCAATATCTTAAAACCTATGAACGATTATTTTTTGAAATTATTTCCTAAAATCAATATTATTATTTCATAAAATCAATGTTATTTAATACTTAAAATTCGCATCCCACATTTTTTTCTTGAAAAATTTTAGAGAAATTTCTTATATAAAAAAATTATTTAATAATAAAACGATTTTTTAAAGTTTATTTGCATAAATTCATACTTTTCCGTAAACCAGACGGCAATTATATGCATTTGAACATTATTATCTCATTAAATCCATGTTTTATATTTATAAAGTGTATCTTAAATTCGAAAGTACTCTTACATAAGAGCAAGTTCGTGCGATCCAGTCGTGCATTTTATTTATTTATGTTGTTGATTAAAAATCCTAAAGAAGCGATTGAATATAGGCCAGTTAATATGTTACCGACAGTGGAAAAAATAATTGAAAAAGTAGTAAGCAAGCAACTATACAACCACGTGTAAACTCAAAATATATTGATCGAGCAGCAGTCTGGATTTCGGGGAGGGCACTCATGTGAAACAGCTTTAATAAGTACAATCCACGGCTGGAAAATAAAGATGAATGAAGGATGAAAAGTAGTTGCAATATCCATTTGATTTTAAAAGATCCTTTGAAACCATTGATAGGGAAATAATAATTAATAAAATGGAGAGCTATGGTGTAAAAGAAATTGAAAAGAAATGGTTCGTATCATACCTGAACCAAAGATCATAAGTAACCAAAATTTTAGAAATTGAATCCAGAAATGTAGATATTGGAGTGCCACAGGGTTCGAATTTGGGTGGTGAATTATTTCTCCTCTACATAAACGAAATTAATTAGTGTAAAAATGGTGCAAATGTTTTCTTTTTGCAGATTAAAACTAAATGTGTCAAAAACTAAATTAATGATTTCAAATTCAAATGAAAATGTTAATTTGCAAATTGGATCAGAAAATTTCCAACAGGTTAAGAGTATAAAATATTTGGGGGTAATTATTGATAAAGATAAAGACGATTCCGGAGACGGTACAATCATGAACTGTACGCAATCTACCTTGAAGCAGATATCGTGACAAAAATTAAGCTCGGTAGACTCCGGTGGGCAGGGCACCTAGCTCGCATGAGCGAAGAGGAACCTGCTCGGAAAGTTCTTTGTGGTACATTCTATGGTAGACGACAGCGTGGTAGACCATGCTTGCGCTGGAGAGATGGCGTAGACCAGGACGCCCGAAGCCTTGGGGTGCGCAACTGGATGGCGTCGGCTAGAGACCGGGATAGGTGGAGAGACTTGTTGAAAGAGGCCAGGACCGGAACCCGGTTGTCGAGCCGATGATGATGATGATGATGATGATTGATAAAGACTTATATTTCAAAGAATATTTTTTAAAAATTCAGAAATGATTTTCAACACAATTGTTCTACCACATTTTGACTATTGTGCCACAAGCTTTATGTTACAATCTTTAAAGTGGTTAAATGTTAATCAGCGTCTAAATTGAAAGTCCTAATATTTGTATATAATATAAAATTTTGCAATTATCCACAGTACCTATAAGAGAAATTGGTTTATGTTGGCGAATTGCAGCCATTAAATTTCAGATCAGCAAATGATTTCCGACTTGAGAGATTATCAGAAGCAGCACCCAAAAATCTGTGATGTACCAAGGAGTCAAACTTTTCAGCTTGCTGCCGAGAGTAATAAAAGATGCGTCCAACTTCCATCGATTTAATAAACTTATCATCAATTTCATTAAAATAAATTATTGTTAGATTTCAAATATTGTTAATGTTCAATTGATTTTAAAATGTAAATTTAAATCAGAATTTGTTTTAATTTAAAATTTTGTTAAAGAATTAAACTTGTAATAGTTATATATATAATTAATAAAATAAATAAATCTAAACAAAAATCTAATATATAGTCAGCATTTAAACCTGCCTTAGTTAGCATTATACACGTGTCAGTGTTAAAAATAATTTTAGAAAAATGTGTGTACTATTTTTTATAAGTGAGGAAAAGTTTTTTCGTCTCATCTGAGCAATTCAACTTAATAAAAAAACGTAAATAAAATAAAAGGTATTAATAAAATTAAAATAATGCTCTGACCGAAGACACAAAAATCGGAAATCTGACTATTACGAGTATGTTTGGAAAACGGCCAGGCAATAAAATTATTGTTCAGGTGACAAACCTTTGTTGATTTCTACCCTACCCAAATGAATCGGATTAGGTTCGGATCAACATAACGTGGACGATGCTTAATACTCAAGGTCAGACCATAGACGCACACTGGTCGTTGCTCAATAAAAACAGAGATATCTCTGTTTTTATTGAATTTGAATATTTTTAATTAAATATGATATAATTCTTGTTCAGTAAAATGTTTCCAAGTCTTATGTCAATTTAATTGTAAACATAAAACCTCTTAAAATTTTCAAATTCTTGTCAGAAAGCAATCTAAAAATAAATGTAAATGTCCTAAAATAAAAAAAAATTGGACCGAAGAAATTTCCTTTTAAAGGCAAAGTATATTTTCAACTTATTTTTTTTGTTAATTATTTTTCAGAAGTTTGTTTTTTGTGTATAACACTTAATAATTATTAATTAATTATTGTTGATCTCCATTTAAATTTTTTCGTCATTCATGAGAGGCATACAAAACAGTCATTCATCGTTTTGGTATATATGTATCAATATGTATTTATAGATATATGTATATCACGGTATATTGTTTTAACGTGTTCAGTTCGTACCATGGTGGTCTGATGTTTGTGAATCAATAAACTAAAGGTGAAAGTAACAGTACCATTATTTTGGTATGGTTAGGTTTCAGGTTTATTAAGGGTGTTTTTTTAAGAGTTTTTTTTTAAGTAAAATTTGACAGGGGAAGTGCGAAGGATTAATAGTTTGTTTTATTTGACGGATTATTAAACGTTTGAGAAAATACTTAAAATTGCATAGCTGATGAATACTAAATGTATCAATTTAATGTTGCAAATTTGAATATGATTTATATAGTGTATATATATTTTTGACTGAAGTTGAAAAATATTTTTTCTTATAATTCTTACACACTCATGTCTTGACTAAGACTACCCTTATAATGCTATGGTCTAACAGATTTAGGTAAAGTAGAGTAAATTTAATGGGAGATATTGATGCACTCTAATCCCAATGAGAGGTGGAAAAATCAAGAAATTCAAATGAATATTCTTTCAAATAAAACGTCTGTATTGAACAGCATTACCGAAGTTAGGCTCAAGGGAAAATTGATGAACATTAGAAGCATAACTAACTGAGCTGGGTCCTTATTCGGAATTCCCCCCCACCAAAATGCACTTTTTTTTAATGAATCGATAAAAAAAAGTGTGCTGTTGATAAAAAACATCAAATTATGGAGGAGAAACACTTTTTTATGGTAAAAAAGTGAAGTATAAAAAAATGAATATAGGCCATAGGGTAAATTCAAAGTTTCTTTAAATCCAGATTCTGTAAATGCAAAAGAAACATTGCATACACCCAACCTCGCACCCACCCCAAATCCTATAGTGTGCGCCCGCCGTAATGCGTAAGCAAGCAAAAAAAGCAAATATCCCATACAAAAGTAGTTTTAGTTATAGTACTGTGGGTGTTCCGCTTTTACTTCACTTTTTTACCATAAAAAAGTGTTTCTCCTGCATAATTTGATGTTTTTTATCAACAGCAAACACTCTTTAATCGATTCGTTGAAAAAAAAGTTCATTTTGGTGGGGGGGGAATTCCGAATAAGGGCCAACAGTACTGGGGGTGGTCCGCTTATACTTCACTTTTTTACCATAAAAAAGTGTTTCTCCTCCATAATTTGATGTTTTTTATCAACAGCAAACACTTTTTTATCGATTCGTAAAAAAAAAAGT
Source organism: Chrysotoxum bicinctum (assembly GCA_911387755.1). Lineage (NCBI taxonomy): Eukaryota > Metazoa > Arthropoda > Insecta > Diptera > Syrphidae > Chrysotoxum > Chrysotoxum bicinctum. The sequence continues at coordinate 9,029,981 of OU426991.1, read as the reverse complement.
TCATTTTGGTGGGGGGGGGGGGGGGAATTCCGAATAAGGTCCCTGAGCTGAACTGAAATGAATATTTGAATTTCATTTTAAGGTGAAATGTCGAAAATCTCTTTTTCGCACACTACTCTCAAATGTTGTCAGCCGCTTAACAACTCAAAATTAAATTGACTAAGCACTGTATTTATTACTTAAATCTAGGAAAATTTACAAAAAAAAGGAGTTTTTGGGCATTTTGACTTTTGAAACTTGAGCGTTATGTTTTTGAAAAATAAATCTGTCTTAAAGAAAACTCGCATTTTTTAGAGAAAAAAGGCAACCTTGGCTTCACGAAATTGTTTGCTATTTCTTCATTTTGCAGTTAATAATCTCGTTAAGCAACACATACCCCTATAAAACCTGTTTCACAAAGAATATTGTTTCAAAGTACCTAATTTAAATATGTAGTAGATGAGTGTGCACGAACTTACTCTTATTAAAAATTTAAATTAATAACTTGGATGTTTTTAGATACCAAGAGAATAATGGTTAATAGCATGCAATTAATTTTTAAATAGTAAAATATATCCCTTGTAGTACCCCTTGGCATAATGGTTAGTGCGTTGGACTGTCATGTAGAGGCTCTTGGGTTCGATTCTCAACCGTTGCAAAAAAAAAAAATTATCTTTGGATTGGGTGTAGGTCATCGTTGAAGGAAACTGCATACCTGTTGTCCGTTGGGATTATTTCTTATTAGAAATAGCACTCAGGTCTTTGGGCTCCTTATCATTAGTGGGTTAGGACGGTTAATTTAAGATGATTGCACAAGAAACTGATCCAGTGGCTTGATTTTGGCTTCTTCTAAAGCTCTCTTGTAGCTGTAGTGCTTATTGAATTGGCTAACTTAATCTGGTCCTTTTTTGAGTAAGGAGAAACGATGCAATGCAAAGTGGGCCTTCTTTAGCACCGCCTTTAAGTGTGTTGAGCATTTAAGAAGATCACTGAAGTTGACTCCGAAACGTTAGATTGTAACCTCAGCAACGAATACAGTACTAGCGACCCTTCACGAAAGCCCAATTACATGTTTGGGATAATATTATGATCGTTGCAATACTTCTTGTGTCTCCTGAGTATGACCTCTTACAAAATTTTGCTGATGTTGTGGAGAGATACCGATCTATACTTGGAAACCAGGGCTTTTCTTCGGGATAGCAACCGTTTTTCATTTGTGGCGAAAGTAAGCAGTTGTTGATGCAGTTATTTTTGATTATTGTAAGAAGAATCATGACTGCTTGTTGAAGCCTTTTTAGAACAAAGTTGAAGGCTCCATCTGGTTCAGCTGACTTCTTTTGGGGTAAGATAATAGTGTTTTTTGCACGTCTATCGAAGTTGAGGTTAATCGAAAGTTGAACTGATTCATGATCCTAGTTACTGGGACTGCATTCTGTAGGTCAAGCATGCGCCTTTTGTAACTTATTTAAAAAGTTCTGAATTTTTCTGGAAGGTTCTTGTATCTGCTTCTCGATATTTCTGCTTTGACAGATAGGGCATGATGGGTGAATATAAACTTCATAAATGTTTTGACTGGGGTGGTGACACAAAAGATTTCGAAACCTCACCAATGTTAGTAGTATTCTTCGTTGGAGAATCGTTATAATTTAAAAATAAAAGTCGTTACAATATGATTAAATTCTTTATAAATACTGTTAGAAATTTGTTGAATGATTTTGTAATGGGAACCACACAATTCAAATATTTAAGCGTTTGAGGTATTCTATTCATAATTATTCTGTTAATATTTCACTCAGAAAATAATAAACAAAAATATTGCCAAGTACCGAAAAAAGAAACGCCCTTTGAATTTTCCATAGTTTCTTTAAGTGTTGTGTTTTGTTTGTACTCTACTCCTTTTGAAGTTCCTTTTTATAAGGGTTGCGAAGCGAAACCACAAGCAATGAACATTGTTTTGTTTTATAATTAATGCAATCAGTCCAATTCACCCCAAAGTTAAACCATTTGAAGATAATTCAATAAAAATCCTTTACATAAAAATATATTTTCAGGGCATACATATATAAGTATATACATATAATAAGACTTCCGTTCTGCATGCGTTTTTAAGAAACGTATTTCAATATAATTTTTACAGAAAAAAGGAATCAATTATCAGTTACTAAGGTGTACAGGCAGTACCACTTAATTTTCATGAAAATATTTCATTGCAATAACATCTAGGTTTGAATTTCTTAGAATTAGGATACATAAGGCAAGTATTATTATTTGTCTTTCATCCGAAGAGTTAATAATAAAAGTTCAATTAATAATACAGAATAGCACAATCTGGGCCCCAAAAACAAAACCTTAGTTACCTATGTTATGTATGATGCTATATTAACAGGGACACTAAATCAATGATGCAAGATGAAAACAACATGAGAATACATATTTTCCTAATTATGTCTTCGTAGTAGGAGCACAATAATGTAGTATTTCAATACAAAAAACAATGTCTGAGTCCATTTTTCTCAGAAACTTAGGTGTTGGCGAAAATAAATCCTACGTCAATCTTATTTCGGTGAAAAATACCGGTGGCGATATGATAATTTGAATATTCATAAGAAATCTATTTATCTGCAGAAAAACAAGATACAGCAGACAAACAAGATTATCCAATTTGAATTTATTTTGAAATTCATAAAAGAAATGACGATTACCCAAAAAGTCTTTTAGGATGAAGCTTTTGAAGCGTGAAAATTAAGAACTCCCACAAAACCCAGTAATGTCAAGTTTCTAAGGGTGGTAACTATCCAGCGCTAATACAAATAGTAATGAGGGTCGTAAACTTACCAACTTTTAATAGTCAATACTTTAGAGCACTCATAAGACTTATGAGCGAACAGGTACTCTAGAAGTTATGATAGCGTTCTCTCTAAGAAATTGTGTAAGCACTTTTGATATAAACTGGGTATTGTACAAAAATTATGGTAATTATGAGCCTAATTAACTTATAAGAGCACTCTGTAATAACCGCCATGAGACTCTTGTGGATCAAGTCCAAGACCAAGAAAGCTAGTTTAAAAAAAAAAAACGGTTGAAGAACTTTTTTTCCAACTCTCAAGATCGAGGCACCTGCCAATTTCAATCGAAAAATCTGCCTTAGCGACTGACCTAAATAGCAACTTCTCCGTAAGCTTCCAAACCTTTACAAGAAATGGGTTATGGTTGATAACAAGTAGTTTGCGGACTTCAACAGTTTCAAACTTAAGTTTGTCGTGAACGGAAAGCTAATCTTTAAAACTCATGTTATAGGTTTCTTGCTTAAACTATATAGGTACTTAAATTTCGTTCGTAGATCTTAGAACCTTTTTATTTAAGATCCGTTTTTTAGGGTTCTCTACTTCTTTTTTGTTCTATTGACCCCTTTTTACTTGCGAATTATAGGTCCTATAATGCAAGTTATGAATTCGGAAAAAAATCGAACTCGATGATCAAAGTTGATATTACGATGATAGCAATTCTCGCAATTCTGTCTGTTAGACTAAAGCCTCAACGGTTCGGCCGATTTTCTTTAAACTTGGTAGATATAATTTTTAATTTACGTTTTTTTTAAGATCAAAAATAACGGTACCTGCCATACAATTTTTTTTCGAAATTTTATAAATATTTTTTTTCTCAAAAACTGTTCGATAGATTTAAAAAATAAAACACAAAAAAATGTATTTAGTTAAAGCTAGGTAATTAAAAAATTTTTGTCCGAAAAATGGTTATTGAGGGTACCCCTAATGGATTCATTTTTTTTTGTTTTTGATTTTCTCAAAACGGTACAACCGATCTTGATCATTTTATTCACTTAAATTTTAAATAGAATTGTGTATTAAAATTTTCAAAATTTTTTTGGATTTAAAAAAAAAACTTCAATTTTTTTTTTCAAAACTTGATAAATAAAAGTTTCTCAATATAATCTACAAGATGTGAGAATAAAAAATTATTTTACCTAAAAATAAAAGTACCCACCATGCAAATGTTAAAAAATTAAAAAAAAAATGGTTTCCAAAAATCGTATTTTTCTTGAAAACGGCGCCTAGAATTTTGATAAACTTTTTTTCTTTCAATTAATTCTTATGATCTTTAATTTAATAAAACATTTTTTTCGAATTTCTCATTATCGACATAACGGATCTTAATGAAATTTTTTAGAGATGCTTCCAAAAAGTTTTAAAAAACATTGCATTTCAAAACTATATTTTTTTTTAATTTTTGGGAAAAGTAATTTTTCTTTTTTTTGGAAAATTCGATATCTAAAAAACGGCTCAATATTTTTTAATTTTTTAATTTACTAATTAATTTAATAGTTTAATTTCCATTCGTACAGTAATAAAAACTTAAAGCTGGCTTACCATATTTTTTTCTTAAAAATGTTTTAAAGATTTTGCATATAAAAGCTTATTTTTTTAAAGAAACCACTACAAGAACTTATAATTTTTGTTCTTGCATAAATTCATATTTGTATAGTATTCTGTTTTTATCTCTTACTACTAAAAGAATTAAAAAAAATAATTTTATCTTTATGAACAGTTGTCTCTAATAACATTTGTTTTTAAAATTCCTAGTCTATTACATAGGAGCAAGTTTGTGCGACCCAGTCGAGAATTTTATTTTGAGGTTTACACGACGACAACAATTTTGTGTTACTTATATTTTATTTGAAATTTCTCATTTGGAATTGAAATTTTTTTTTTTTTCTTAGGACAATTTTTCCTAATGTGGTAACCATAAGATTCAGTTTAAAATAAAATAAGTATCTATGTACTTATGTCCGTACATATCTAAATAAGTTAAAAAAAAGTATTATTTTTATTTTTCTGGTCTAGAGGAACACACATAAATGGTTCTTTATGGGGCTGTGTTCTACTCTCAAATTCGTCTTCCTCTCTATTGTGTATCGAGTTCGGGTTTGGGTTCAGAAAAATGCATCTTCCGTTATTACTTTACATTCCGCTCTGCTCTGCGATTCTTTATGTTCCAATTGAGTGGTCACCGCCACATCAAGCGAACGAACGGAACGAACATTAAAATGATGACAATAGGTACTGCATATTATGTACGTTTCCAATTTTTTGTTTGTTTTTTTTTTTTTGTCTTTTTATTCTTTTTTAGGAAATTTAAATGCAATGTGTTTTCCATAAACACTCACTTCATACCATGTGTGTGGTGTTAAATTTCTATAAGGCACCGTCAACGCTGGTACCAGAGGGTCAAACAAATATTATAAGGACTCCTCTTCTCTTCTACACTTTACACCCCTTACACCAGACAATCCAGTCATGCTATACAAATTGTAGTGCACCTGCCAGATGTCGTATATACAAATATATTTTAAACATGTTGAGGACTGAGGAGTCATTTTTTATAGGTGCATAAAATGGATTTTTTTTTGCTTCGTTCCGGAGTTGTTTTTGCAAAACTCATCAAGTGACAAAATAATTCAATGCGAACTGATTAAGTATTAACTCAATGAATGCAAATTCATCATAAAATTGAATTCTAGAACGCTAAAAATTGCTAGGTATACATATAGGTATACTACATACCGCTTACTTAGTAGAAACCACAAATGGTAAGCCAAAAATTTGAATGAAGTGACCTCTACCCGGTCATCAGATTTTTTTTTAGTAGAACTAAGTCTTAGTCTCAATTTATTCACCCTACATTAAATATAAAGTCAAAATTGAGGCCATGAGAATAAGAGTTGCCTAATTGACTTTTTCAGTTTGATTTTCAAAAGGTGAAAACAAAAATCTACCACTTTTAAAAACAGTTATGTTATAAGTCAATAACTGCTTCAAAAAGATCAAGATTTCACTGTAATAAATATTAGTTTTAGATTTTTAACATAATTATAAGGTCACTCAGCGTCTCGTGACCTCAATTAAAAATGGAAATTAATGGTGCAAACCAAGAGATCTGTACTAATGTTATGTTCCTACCTAACTGAAATCTGAGATTTCAACTGAAAAATGTGGAAATTTCAAATTATTGCAGCAAGATTCCACTGAAATCCGAAATTTTCATTAAGATTTCGTTAAAATATCCATGAAATCTTGTTCCATCAATTTCAAATATCAAATGTTTTCGCCTGAAATCTGGTATTTAGTTTTGGTATGAACAGATTCTTATCGTGAGCTAAGTTAATTTAAAACAAAAATTTTTATTTTAAATTTATTTCAAACAAAGCGAGGCTATTCTTAATCTAAAACCTAATAACTCATCCCAAACAGTTTCTATTCTTATGTATAAATTTTTGTGCTGCGAGTATATTAACTTCCTTCCAAAATAAAATATCAAATTGACAAACGTATTATTGCATGGATTTGCTCGAAAACACAACTTAAACGTTGATATTTATGATTTCTTTTTAAAAATCGTTAACTAGTGACCTCGCTGTCCCCCAAGCCGTTCCTTTTGTGGCGTTCATTCCATGCATTCAAATTATAATAAAAAAAATTGAGAACCGGAAGCCAGGACCCAGTGAACCGTTTCAAAATTCTTGCCGCCTGGTTTGTGCTGTTATGGAACTCAGCAAATTAATAATATAATAAAACTACCTACACAATGTATGGAAGTGTTTAAAATGTTAAAAATTTGTCGTTCAAAGAAAAAAATAATGCAAACATAAGGGCTTATTAATTTCCAACTTTACTCATTTATTACCTCGAGATAATTTCCTTTTTTGCTCTTACACATGTATGTGAGTATGTATATAAAATTATAAACAAGACTAGTCTTATTGGAAACCTTATGTCAATCTCAGACAAATTTAATAATCACTCAGCTTGCTTATGGTTGTAGATAGATAGAAATGGTTGTAGAATCTATGAAAGAAAGTTTGATATAGGAGTAGGTACCCCAAGAATCGGGATGTTTAAAAATGCAGAATGTGCCTAATTATCTGAAATATATTTGCTCAGCGTAGTTAGTTATAATGTCGATTTCTTTCTTATCTTATGAGTATAGAAATTCATACAGAAATCTTAAAGATTTAATCGAAATATGAACTCCGAAATTCGGAGAATACCTACATAGATGCATGAAAACAAATGGCCCTAAATGAGGATAATGTTTGGTTGAAATACTTTTTTTTAGATCAATTGTTAATTTTATTTCTTAATGGGGTCGATTCAAATATCTGAAATACCGAAGCATGATGAATATTATCAAGTCGATTTTTTTTGATGATAAAATTTGATATTCAGTGCTAGTATTATGGTGTTTTATGCACGAACTGCCACTGTTATGCCGGTCGTCCACTAGGCGATCAACGCACAAATTTCGAATTCAACTCTAATGTATGGTGCCTTCAATTCTGTTCAACCAACGGGTTGGATCTAGTTGTTGGCCGTTGCTCAACGAATTGCGCAACAAGTGTACGGGTAGTGTACGAGCTCGTGTTGCTCCTTGAAAATGTTTGATCAACACTTTGAGCAACATTTTCAAGATAATTATTTGTTCAACGCGTTGATAAACTTTTTAATTTTCTTTGGGATTTCTTGACGTAATATTGTGTTGCGTTGCGTTGGTTGGAGTGAAATGTGTCTAACAGAGTGGACCACGGAATTAATTTTGCAGGTGATTTCAGCAATTGAGGAAAAGCCCAATATTTGGGACATCAAGAGCCCCTCTTATAAAAATCGAGATGCCAGGGAATTGGCTTGGTCTCAAATTTCTTCGAAAATGCAATTGCGTAATGCACCGAACTGAAGTCAAAATTATTTCAGGTTTGACGTTTGGATTTTTTGTTTATCGTGGTACGTTCAACGCGTTCTCCAACGAGTGATCCTTGGTTAAGTGTACGAAGGTATTAACTCGTTCATCAACTGGTTGAGCAACCATATCGAAAACGCAATTGATCAACTCGAAAAACTTTTTTGCTGTCAAAATCGAACAAGTTTATCAACTAGTGTACGATGTTATTCAACATTGGAGTAAGTTGGTCGACTAGGTGTACGGAGCTATTCAACACTGGAATAAGTTTTAAGAGTTGTGCGAGGTTAATCAACATATGGGAAAGTTGGTTAATTATGTGTACGGGGCTCCGAACGCATTTTGTTCAACTTTAGTTGCTCAACGTGAATTACGTAAGTTGCTGCACTAGTTTAAGAGGTTGTAAATTCGTTTATCCAACGAAAGAGTTGAATAAAAAGTTGAACGAAGTTGGTTGAACTTATCGCGCACATAGTGGACGACCGGCAATAGTCGTTCCACTTCCAATTGAGACTTTATAACTATGAACTTTGACTGTGAACGCATCCTTTAACAAATAACTAAACTGTAAATGCAAATGTAAATGTAAAAACAATATTTTCATCATGGTGAAGATCACGAAAGTAGAACACGTTTATAAATAACTAAAATGTACTACCAACATTCTGAGACCGTGAAGGCAACTTTAATAGCGTTAAGGCCAATTTGCATAAGTATATAGCTGAATTTTTGGCTAAGCGACTTTGCCAATGAACAAAATATGCATTATTAGTCAGATGAAAACCCTTATGTGCTTCAAGAAACACAACTTCATCCATAAAAAATATCTGTCTGTACGGTGTGTTTTTTATGCCTGTGGTGTCATTGGGCAGTTTTTTTCGCTGATGATAGTGACCGTCATTTTAAAGTAAATGGAGATCACTATAGAGACAGGTTGCAACATCAATTGTTGGACATTAATCATATATGGTTTAAGAAAATGGTGCCACAAGCCACACAGCGGGTGTACCAATCCGCGATGTTTTAGTCGCAAAAATAGAACACATGAGTTTAAATAAGAATGAATGCACTTGATCTTGGTCTATACCAACAAGCCAACGTCGTCGTAAGAGGAGTCGAGAAACAATATTGAACGAGAGATACCGCCCGTTTTCGTCAAATGTGTGGCCGAGTCATTGAAAATTGGGTTCAAAGAATCGTCGACTGCAAACTTGCTCGTAGCCTATGTACATTTGAACCACGAAAACTTCCTTACATATGTTTCGAGTTTTCTACAAACTAAAAAACAGTTTTCTATAGATATCTCGAATGGTTTGCGTTTAATTTTGAAAACAAAAATGTCCTTGTTGGAAAGTCCAATATGTATGTATATATCTAATAAATTTTCGCTTATCAGTTATAAGAAAGAAAAAATAGATTTTGATTTACAAATGACGAAATTCGGTTCGAGTTTTGCTATTGATTCGTAATAGAAGATTAATGAAAGCCTCCTCTTAAATGTTGTCTGAGGGAATTCAGCAGTAAATCCAAGACACTTTTATTTATTTTTTTTTTGATCTTTATTCAAGTTTTAAATTAAATGATTCCAGGTTAAAACGAAGACCTTGACTTCTAAAGTTTGTATCTTCAAATATCAACGGTAAATTACAGCTTATTTTTAATGTCAAAATAATGATCCATAAATAATAATTTTTTACTAAGTGAAGTGTTAGGATATAATAATTTCGATTTAATCAAAGAATTCCGTTTCATTCCGTTCTAATTATGTTCTTACTTGCCGCCATGGCAGCGGTAAGACTAACTGATAAACACGCGCACGAAAATGGCAAATGATAAACATTTTCTTGCTCATAAAATAAAGAGAGTCACTATTTATATTTTATAATTGACACAATAATAAACAAAAATAATTTTAGTAAGGTTCATAAGCTCTTTTTAGATTACGAAAGCAATGATTCGTACTTTAAGAACACGCAAACTTTTTTGTTCGCAATTTGTATTGTCAGAAAATTTTCAAGTTCACGTTTGCGATACAATGCCAATGATCGAAAATTCGGTGCTGTTGTAAAAAGAGTTGACTTGGATAAGATACTTTCGAAATAACGGTTCCCAAGAACCGTCCGGGATAATTCCTACATTCAATGCGGACACAACATCCCCACAGTTTCGGTCTGATTCTGTTGAATCGGTTGACAAGTACTACATTGCCATGAGCTCTATGGAATGGTCTTATAGAATAAGAATTGATTCTACGAAGAAGCTGTTCCGCATCGTCTTTTAATACTTTGAATGTGCCTTAACTTTTTATATTTGAACACACGCTTAGATACTTCCTGCGACTAAAATCCTTATGCAACAATATTAGAAAGAAAAAATTCCTAACTTACCTCTAAATTTTCAAGGATGACGCTGCACAAAGTTGGTGGAACTGCTTCCCGTATATCAATTACTATACCATGATATGCTGAATCCTTTATTCGAATAGCATGTCCTGGTTGTTCCACATTAAGACAGAAGATAAATAATATTAAGAGATATTTTATACATTTATTCATTCGAATGCAATAATTTCTATTTTTGTTGTTGTTTAAAAAATGATGTTTTGCGTGTTTGTTTACTGTCGGCATTTTAATTAAATAACAAAAATTGCTTTCATTTGAATACAAAAAACAGATTGAGTGTTTGATTACTTATTTTATTTTGTTCAAAGAATCAAATAAAGATTCATTCACAATCAATAAGTATACAATGAAAATATACCGGTTTTTTTATATTTTTTTTTTTTTTGAAATTCGGCACCGGATATTCTGATATAATGTTTACATTGCTTTCTTAATAAGATATGCACTTTAAACAAAAAAGAACAAAATAAAAGTCGTTCTAATATCGTTGACTCGCATATGTAATTAAATCACTCAATTGGAACCAAACACCGACAGTCAGCCACAATTCACAATAAAATGTTTCGTTGAAATTGTATTATTTAAAAAAAAAATAGATTGCCCGAATAGCATAAGTAAAAAGATATTAAAACTACACACAACTTGCCATCTTACGATTCAGTTTTAAACTAAAATAATAATTTCTTTTTGAAACTCTGCCAACTTCCACCGACACGACACTGGCAGTGGCAGAGACACGACACGCACGCGTCGGTGCGTCGCGGCGCAACCAACAAAAATACGGCACAGAAAACAGAACATGCAACAAGGGCAGTGATGCCATTTTAGGCCAATTTTAAGGTCTTAATAAGACTAAGGGCGTCTTATGCATAATTTCTAACTAAAACCTTACAAGTGTTTTCAAGATATTGAATTAAAAAAAAAAAAAAAACATTTCTTATTCAAAAACTCGAAACAAAAATGTTCATAATTATAATATGCAATATTATTTCAAAGGAACTCCTGCATAACAATTTTGAAATCAGTTAGTACATACCTTAATGAATATGTCAAAAATAAAAATCATGAAAGTTGGAAAAAGTTTTTTTTCCGATTCTTATTTCGGAAGAAAATAATTTTCACAACCGAGACCTTGGACCATCCTTGGAATTAAATATCTTTTGGTAAAACCAAGATTAAGTATAGATTTACAATTTTGTGATATTTTATATGGGGACTTTTTTAATAAATTGCTTCAGAAAAGATAACTCATTGCAAAAAACTTAGGAAACACACCTGTTTTGACATTTGGATGTGTCAAGGTATCATATATTGTGTGAACGATACGTAAAACATAAAAATAGTCTGACTTTAACTTAAATAAATTGCTAGAGAAAGTATATTGTGGTTTTAACCTAATCGGTCTAAGTCGACTAAAATTTTGCGGCATTGGTTTTTAACCTTGCTTGCGGTAGCATAAAATCATATAAGATATTTTCATTAAATGCCAACCTAATAAGATGCGTGTTCTAAGTACACAACAAGACTCACAGTAAAAACAAGCTCGTAACGGCACGTATACTATTTTCTTATAAGCAATTGTTCATTCCCAAGTAAAAACATGTTTTATGCAAGGCTTTCTTTGAATATCGAATTTTGTAATCTCTTTTAAATACCAAGATTTAAATAGCAAAACATTTTAACGTGTATAATGGCATTCGATTATATATTTTATAGACTTGTATAGAGCGGTGTGGACTTCATGCAATTAAATTAAAAACTATTTCATTTATTGGCTAATATTTACATAGTTTTAACCTGCTTCTAAATCACAAAAATTCGTTTCTAGCTATTCTTTTCAATTAGGACCATGTAATCAATGTTGTATTTAAGAGCCGCTGCTCTTATAATAAATAATAAATAAAATTGGTGGCATGACAGTTCGTGAGAACCAGGGCCTATTGACACATTTACACTCTTTTAACAATTTCTATATGCATTTTAATAGTTTAAAAGAATGGAAGGAACCTCTAATTGTCTACCAAACCCCAACTCTAAAATGAAAAGGACTTCCTAATGGAAAGAGATAAGGAAAAAACATCTTAGGAATAGGCTGGGATTCTATCCCAAATCTCCGGGTTAATATTCCGATGAACCTAATATTCGTTCATCGAAAATTATTCAAATTCAAAATTCTATTCTCTAAAAAGAAACTTATTTGAAAAAAAAAATCGTATCATCTCAAAAGCAGTTGAAACATAAATTTTTTGACAAATTGGACAAAATATTGATCAAATCTCCAGTTCATCTCTTCTACTTGGTCTTTTTCGTTATTAATTTCATATGTAACAATACAATATTAAGAAATCACTCTAAACTTACCTCCAAATTTTCAAGAACTTCATTGCACATACTTGTTGGTACTGCTTCCCGTATATCAATTATTATATCTTCATAAGCTGAATCTTTTATCCGGATGGCGTGTCCTTGTTGCACATTAACACACATGATAAATAGTATTAAGAGGAATTGTATGCATTTATTCATTCGAATGCAACAATATATTTTGCTGTTGTTGTTTAAAATATCCAGTGATCTGTGGTTACTTTTCGACAGCATTTTGATTTTGTTTATATTTTTAAATTTTTATTATTTTGCAGACATATACAAAAAACATAGGATTTGAACTTTTTCAAATCTGTGATACGGTGGGACAGTAAGTTTAGCTTTTTTAAAAAGATTGATTTACAATTTATTTATATCTTATTTTAGTTTTAATGATTTGAATTTATTATTTTTTAAACCACCATAATCTTATACATAATTCAAAATCATCTAAAAATAATATTATTTATTTTACACATGAAATGGAAATACACCGGCTTTTTTATACATTCGAAATTCTACACCGGAACTTCCTCTGATACTATTTTGTTTCGATGTTTTTTCACACATGTGGACTTTTTATTTATTTGGTATTTTTTTTAATTTGTCTGCATTTTGTTGTTTCACCATTAGACTCTCATTGGTAATGTTATCACTCTATTTGAACTTAACTGTGCCAATCATAAATACAAAAAAACACCCTCATATGAGTTTATTTAACAAAAAACGTTTAGATTTAAATGGAACTCGAAGTGAATCTAACAAGACCGGGACATGCATACAACCTGTCGCTTTACTATCCACTCGTTAACTAAAATAAAATATAAATTTTCTTTTTATGTTCCACCAAGCAGCACCGTGGATGGATGGAACAACCACCATCCACCGCACATTTACAAAAAACACCCATTTTTCTAACCAGCGTTGCCGCTGTTGGCTACTTTTTTGTAGTTTTAGTTAAAGAAATAGATTTGTTTTGGAGTTTTCAAATAAAATTTGTTTGTATTCAATAATAAAATAATATACCATAATATTAAATACGTAGAGAATCGTTTAAATTTGTATGTCTGTTTAAAAAATACGTTTCACATACAAACTTGCTTTTCAAATACATATCTTTTGCAAATCGCAAAAATTAAGTTGACCCAACTTTCAGTGTAGACACAGAAAATTTACGCTTGAGGAATTGGTTCCCAAAAAAATAAGTATCTATATTCCTTTTTATTATACTTATTTATATAAATTATTTTCCAGAGAAATGTGCTAAAAGATTTTTTTTTTTAATTTTAAATAACATAATACAAAATTCACTGAAATTGTTGGAGAACGACAAACAAAACTTTCAACTTGACGTATAAGAAATGTTAAGGCTAGGAACGCACTTGTGTCGAGGTGATTAAAAATCGCTATCGCCACAAATTATTATCATGTACTTACATGTATTTTTTTTAACGCCATAATGTCTTATTTCTTGCGGCTTAAAAATCGTGCAACTGAAAATCACAAGTGCGTGCATGCTTATTTCTTATTGTGACTACGATTTTTAAGTCGTAGTAATTTAAATCGCAAGTGTGAGCATATCCATTTCAGTGCATTTGTTTCATTTTAACTTACGACCAGAAAAATGAAACAAAATGTCGACCTTTAAATCATCACGATTTTTTGGTATCAACTGCGTTCATTTTCATTTAAACTCATTTGTTCTATTTTTGCGACTCAAAAACAGCGGAATTGGAATCACAAGTGCGTTCCTAACCTTAGTATTTTTATAGACCGTGTAAATTATGCCGCCTCTAATGAGCATCAGAGAGGCACAAAAATCCATGTCCAAGTATATGTCGATGAAAATCACTTCGATGATTAAATTCTTTTTTAATGTTTGGCATCTTTCATGCCCAGTGAAGGTGGAATTTTTTTGGCAGAAAACCTTGATTTTGTTTTCTTACAAAGTTTAGCAAAGTTACAAATTAATGAAAAACACATTTTTTATTAAAAGTAAATTTTTTGTTTACCGATGATGTATGTAAAATGACAGATATTAATAGATCTAATACTGCAATAATATTATGTACTTATAAATTAACCCATAACAACTAGATCTAATACTCATTCTTTTTTTATTTCTTTAACTGTCTGGATATTGCGTTCCTGCTGTTATAATAGGTAATCGTACAAGAGGTATCACCCCTAAGAAGTATAACTTGTAAATCCCGTAAAAATTTGAATTTTTAAATTTATTTTACTTACCTTATTTTGCTCTCCAATATGATTTTTTCAGAAATGTTCAACGGCAACGTTATTTGTAACATAACTTGGTTACCTGTATGGTTCGTTTTTCGTGCAATACGCTAGTTGTGTTCTTAAAGAAAGTTAGGTTCCAGTGATGACAATTGAATTTTTTGTTTTGTACTGAATGATAAAAAACTTGAATGCACGACTGTGTCCGAATGTCGTTGTACGAGTATGTATGCACAATGTATTCTTACAACTAGGATTATCAGCTTTTGAGCTTTATTATGCTCGACAATTAACGCCCTTAATAAATTAACAGGTATAATATAATATGTATGTAGGTAATTATGGAAAAATTTTATTGATTAAATCATAATATTTATTTAAGCTACTTACAATTATCAAGAAAGGGAAGAAATACAAAATATAAGATAGATAATAAAAAATAAATAAATTTGTTGGTGCAGCAGCTTGAAGAGGACCAGGAAGGACTTACTGACTCACAACTCTCAAATTCTGAACCGCAAGTAAGCAGTACATCTATGAAAAACTGAGAATCGAACCCAAGACCTAATTTATGACAGCCCAACGCACTAATCATTATGCCATGGGATAGATAAAATCCAATTTGTTAATAATATGTTTACTAACTCTATCTATTCAATCTGTGATCTTAAATAATTTGTTATCAATTTCAATTTTTCTAAAAGATCTTTCAGAGCTGGCACATGTCACAGCTTAGGTGAAGGTGCTATCTCTATATTAAGATAACTGGCCACTAATCCATACTCTTTCTCTCAATTGAAAAGTGCAATATAATTTGCATTTTTTAAATCAAGCAATATTGTTTAATTTGGCGTTTGTAGCTTTCAATCTCTAAACATAACTCGTTGGGACTTAAATCTTCTTTGTATTTTAATGCGATATCAGCTGCGGATTTCGTTAGTTCTTCAGTTGAAGTTTCAAAATGGAATTCTTTTAAGAAAACCAAAATTGTATCATTTGGCAGATAAACTTTGAAATATCAGTCTCATTTTCTGAATAAGTGCCTTTAGTGCACAATAAAGCTGAATTTTAAACTTTTGAAGTGAAGTCATTAGGGCGCATCATTCTTGGCGGTTCGGCTAACATCGTTTTAATCTATCTTTTACGCTTTTGAGAAAGTTCCAGTTCTATCAAAAGTAAGTTTGCTAGATTTTTTTTTTACTGAATTAACAAACAGCTCTATTTGAGTTTTTATGAAAGGTCCTGCAATTTCTTTTTCAACCTCAATGGAAGTAAAATGCGGTTGACATTGTCAATACTTCTAAGAATATGATCCTATACAACCAATAATTTCATCGTTTTTGGAATGATTTTTGCTGAAGGAACAGAATCGGGATGTATATCTCGTCCTTTCATCCCTCCTTCGAAAAATATTTTAGACTTTGCTTGAAAGCGTATTTATTTCTGGTGTTACACAAGAACTTCGACTAAATTTAGTAGGTCTAAATGGCATATTCGTTCACTTGTAACATTTGCGTTTGAATACCTTGAAATTTTCTCGCCTTTATCATACAACAGTCCCCTATACATTCCAGAATTTTGAGACCATCTTTGCTTAATTTACTGTGGACATAGATTAAGATGAAATAAGAATAAAGATAATAACTAGATATTGATCTGTATATATGTATATTCATCAAATATATATAAATTAAAGGGCCTCCATAGTAAATAAGTGTAGGTAATTTGCATACATATAAACGAGGTAGCATTATATATACGAGTATATATATTTTCTTATTTATGTGGCACTGCAAAGTGCGCCCACCAAGAGCTAAGCCCATGGCTGGTCAGCCCCTTGCTACGACGGACGCGACGCACGCGACGCACGCGGTGCAAGGATACAACATAATTTCGTATTAAAAACGTAAGCTTAAGGTTAATTAATATAGGTTCTTACATTATAATTTATTTATTTATTTCATCAAATGTTAAAAGTGGTAAAAGTTTTTGTTTTTGAAAAATCATTTTTGGAGTGAAATTTTATTTCATATCTTAGGAATTATCTATTGCAAAATTAAAACAATTGTATTGTTATCGATGATTCGAAAATAACCCAAAAAACAGTCAAATATCTTTGTCTCATTTCTTTGTGAAGGTTTTTATAATACAAATTTTATTTCTCTTTTTACAAAAAAATTAAAATTAAACTGAATTAAATCAGCCAAGTAGAAGACTTAGCAATGCTATTGAATCAAAAATTCACACTTGACTGCGTGTGAATTTAAAAAAAAGTAGCACTTAATAACATTTTTTTCTTCAATATTTTGAGTTTAAATTACGCATTTTCGAAAAAAAAGACAGGGGAAAATTTTTAGTCGAATTAGTACAATGTTAAAACTGATAAGACATACGAGTAGTAGACAGTATAAATCGAATTTAGTATCTTATTTTGTACATCTTTCATTTTATTAAAATTACTATCATCGACGACATCTATTTTCAGAAAATCTTTATTGATGTACCTTCATTCACCAAGAATAAGAATAAAGCAATAATTCAAATAAAATCGGTTTGCTTTTTATTAAAAAAAATTGAAGATAAGATTTTTCGTTTCTATGTTCTATGTTTGTCACTTAGATACTTGTGTACACAAACAATCACCCCATTTGTAGCTGCTCTTTTTTTGAGCGAACAATGGAGAACTAAGAGCCAGAACCCAAGCATTAGAAGTTAACTGCAAATAAATGTATGTATTTCGAAAATACAATTTTTACAAAATATCAGTTGGTTATGGTTATATTACGAGCAAAAATTAGATTCAAAGAAAATGAGCAAGAGAAAAACTCCATATTGTCTGCAGTTATTTAGAAATAAAGATTCTAAAGTGGTTTCCCGTTTAAATATACCAACTGGAAGGATATCACACAATGGATTTATTGGGAAAAACAATTTATCAACGAATAAGCCTTCGAGAAGTGTGTCTTCTGTGTAGGCTAAATAGGTGATTAAAACCATACGAAACCTGTTTTCAATTTTTCACAAATATTATTTTTTCATAAAAATTGTTTGACATGCAAATCCTTTCAACGAGCTATGTTCTAGTGCATGTGAATTCCATCCTGATTGAGTTCTTTAAATCTTAAAATTATGGATTTATAATGAATAAGAACGATATTTTAAACCATTAGGTTGAACCATTTTGAATTTTTTTTTAAATCTGCATATGTTAGATTACTAGGATCTTTGTATTAGACATTTTTCGCTCAACTACTCTGTGAGATAAATTGGTTATTCCTCGTTCAAGGACATTCAGGAAAAATTTTATGTATTTTTTGACTATTATCAGGGAAAGCTAAAGATATGGAAACGGAATTGAAACTAACACTATTTTCAACATATTACAAAATTAGAACAGTAAAATATTGTTCTGTTAGCTTTTAATGGTTTCCTTGTGGGTTTACTTATGTAGATGTACTTGATCCTAGCCTGCTATAGTTTTGTAATCCTTTCCTTATTTCCTTCACTCTCAAAACTTCATTTTTATTCTAAACCTTCCAAGACTGTCTCTTAAACAAACAGGATTATATCTAAAATCATCAGAAGTTGATGCTATATCTTCTGATCCTGCAAACTAAAATAAGGTTTGAAACTTTTGAGATAAACCAAAATGGAAATACATATTAGAATAGTATTTTATCTGTTGACTTATTTTGGCTAGTGTAAATGTAAGAAAGGGTATCTAGGTCAGTTGTTAAAGCGGTATTTTTTATTGGAAATGATACTCGTAGGTTGATTGTTTTTGAGAATCAAAAAAAAAAATTCTTTAACCGCCTTTTTAATATATCTTTTAATATCTCGAAAAAGCACTATTGTACAAAAATTATTATAACACAATTTTTTATCAAGAGTTGCTCCACAAGAGACTTATGGCGGTATTTATAGATTAACCTCAAAGTTATAGGGCTGAATAATATGTGTGAATAATGTTCACATAATTTTTCTGCTATACACGATTTGGTTCAAAAGTGTTTATACACATTTTTCGGGAGAACCCTATCATAACTTTTCCTAGAGTTCTTGATCTCTCATTAGTCTGTTTGGCGCTCAAAAATATTGGTGCAAAATTTTAAACAGCGTGGCGCAAAATTTTAATTGAATTAGTATGATGCTAAAGCTGTTTTAGTATGATACTAGGTTAAAACAACGAATTTGCAAATATTAATCGAATATAGCATCAAACTTTCTCTACCCTTTTATTAAAGTTAAAATCATCGAATACCTACTTTATTATTTTAGTATCGTGCTGGCTTCATATGACTCTTTGACATTTGCAAACATCAAAAAAGGTTTGTGTAGGTACTTACTTTTTTACACGAAATGTCATTGTTTTAGGTGTGTTCAGAAGCAATTTATTAAGAAAATTCTTTTAGCACAATACTAGTTCGAAAATGTTTAAAATTAAGAAGGAGTTAGTAAACTTCTATAAAGTTAGCAAATTATTAAGTAGTATCATACTAATACCTTAATAATAGCCTGTTTAAAATTTTGCGCCATTGACTTTAAAAGGTTAGTAAATAGTTACGACCATAATAACTATATTAGCGAAGTACTACCTTTAGAAACTTGACATTACCGGATTTGGTGCGAGTTTTTTTTTTAATTTTCATACTTCGAAAGTTTCATCCAAGAAGACTTTTTGGTTTTCCTCATTTCTTTTTTGAATTTCCTTGGTGATTCTTTACAGGATCACATAAGTGTATATATTGTTCGCTCTAGTAAAACACTATTCAAATTTAGGTTTTGGCTTAATTAAATAAATTCAAATTGGATAATCTTGTTTTTCAGCTTGAATGCCTAATTTCTTATAAATATCTTAATGATAATATCGCCCGGGTTTTTTTTTACCAAACTTAAACTTTGATATTTGATTGACGTACGGCTTACATACGATAACACGAGAATATTTTCCCAATTATTATTTCTTCTTGGTGGATGCACAATATTTTCCTATTTCAATGAAAATTGACTGAGTCCATTTTTTCGGAAACTATTGTGCATCCACCAAGAAGAAATAATAATTGGGAAATATTCTCGTGTTGCTTACATAATGCATCATTGATTTCGTGTCCCTGTTTACATGGTATCATGCGAAACATAGGTAACTAAGGTCTTATAATAAGAATCCTTGGACACAAATTGTCCTTTTCTGTAGCACTTATATAGAACTCTAATTATGAACTCATCGGATGAAAGACAAATAATATAACTCTTATCCTGTAAGTATTGTTCTAATTTCTTGGAATCTTAGAATTTTTCAAATGTCAGTAAAGGTTTTAGGTGTGTTTAACTGAGGCAGAAAATGCGAAATAAACAATATTTCATATATGTAGTTGAAAAAAATCCGAAAAATGGTTATGGATGGCAAACCCCTGGGAAGCATTTTTTCGTTTTGGATTTTCTCAAACACGGTACAATCGATTTATATTATATTATACTAAAGCTCCATAATTCAAATATATATTTCTAAAACCCCATTTTAATCCAATCTATCGGAGAAACAAAAATTATTCTATCTAAAAATAACGGTTTCCATACAAAAGTTAAAAATGGTTTTCCGAAAGTCAGATAATTATTTTTTTTTGAAAATTCGATATCTCAAAAAAGGGTCAATTTTCGTTTTGAAATTTATTTTTTTTTTGTTAAACAATAACAGCTTAAAGTTGTCGTTCTAGACTTTTTACTTAATTTTTTTTTTAAATTTTCAATATAAAAACTTATTTTTTTTAAAAAACCGCTACAACGAGTAATAAATTTTGTTCTTGGCAAAAACTAATATTTGCTTGAGAAATCACATGATACCTATACTGTTTTAGCTCCAAATACTAAATGAGGTTTTTCAGTCATTTAAAAAAAAAAACGAATTTTATGGCTATGAACATTTTTTTCTTAACATTAATTTTTAATTTTTTAGTCTTTTACATAAGAGCAAGTTCGTGCGATCCAGTCGTGCATTTTACCTAAACAAAAGCAAACTCACCTTTGTTTTGATGTTTTTAAATGTAAAAGTAACATTTTAAGTTAGTATGTATGATACTCGTACTAAAAACACAGAATAAAGTATTCGATGATTTTTACCCTAATAAAATATTACAGATAGTATGATGCTAAATTCGATTAAAATCAATGGCGCAAAATTTTAAACAGCCTTTTATTAAGGTATAAGTATGATACTACTTAACAATTTGCTAACTTTATAGTAGTTTACTAACTCACTCTTAATTTTGAACATTTTCTAACTAGTATCGTACTAAAAGAATTTTCTTAATAAATTGCTTCTGAACACACCTAAAACAATGACATTTCGTGCAAAAAAGTAAGTACACGAACCTTTTTTGATGTTTGCAAATGTCAAAGAGTCATATGAAGCTAGCACGATACTAAAAAAATAAAATAGGTATTCGATGATTTTAACTTTAGTAAAAGGGTAGAGAAAGTATGATGCTAAATTCGATTAAAATTTACAAATTCGTTGTTTTAATCTAGTATCATACTAAAACAGCTTTAGCAGCATACTAATTCAATTAAAATTTTGCGCCAATGAAATTGTCATTTTAATCTAGTATAATTCTAAAATAGTTTTGACATCGTACTAAACCTATTCAAATTTTGCCCCAAAGTTTTTAAAATTAAAAAAAAAAAGTTTATAAAATGCGTTTCGGATTTCAAAAACAACAACAATACACGAAAGCAAAGCTTTGACTCAATTAGTACTATCTTCACTGCAGATATTTTCTCCTATGAACAGAATAGTTTGGAGATTGAAGTTGTAAGCCCAAAAACTTCTCCAATGAAACTCTAGCTATGTGTAGAGTGTCCTATTTCGAACCCGGAAAGCAGCTGTAGTTGTGGTATCAAAAATTATTCTTATGGCAATACAAGTCAGTGATGGCTACTTCTCTGGTTAAAAAAATGGTCAATAATTCTTCGGCCAAAAATTACATACCATAATGCAGTTTTTAAACAATGCAAACGATGATTGATGGCGTTTATTAGGGTTGTTGTGGTTGCCAGTATATTATGTTCTATTTATTATTGATACTGAGAACATCTAATATCAAAAAAAATTATGTCGATTGTTTATTTATTTGTTTACTAAATTTCAGTGTGAGAGCTGAGTGTTAAAACAAATATGTACATCCGAACATTGTGATATATTTTTAGAGAAGCAAGCAAAATCTTAAATCTATAAGGAAAAAAACACTATTACGTCTCACGGTACACATAAAGAGCATCAAATTTCAATTTCATTTAAGGTTCACTAGAATATTAAGGTCAACACTGGTTGCCAGTAGGAATTTTAACAAAGACTAATCCCAGTAAGCAAAATAGAATCCGCAGAAAAACCTATTTTTGTTTTGAGGATTAGTTAAGATTTAAATGTGCTAGGTAGAAAGAAAAAAGGTTAGGAGTGAGAAAAGCTATACAAGAGCTTATCTTCTTTAACTCTGATATCCTCTTGGACGTTTATCCCAAAGAATCTTTTGTTTTAATACTTATATGTAGGTATATTGTAAAATAGAAACCCAACTCTCACAGTAGCTAATACATGCTG
Source organism: Chrysotoxum bicinctum (assembly GCA_911387755.1). Classification (NCBI taxonomy): domain Eukaryota; kingdom Metazoa; phylum Arthropoda; class Insecta; order Diptera; family Syrphidae; genus Chrysotoxum; species Chrysotoxum bicinctum. The sequence goes on along the minus strand of OU426991.1, from coordinate 9,007,655 downwards.
GTCATTGATTGATTGGTATTGATATGAATAATTCAATTACTATTGTTGCAAATATGTGCGATAGTAATTTCCTGATGTGATATGGCATTTGATGTGATAAGACATTTGATATCAATTAAATATTACAAACATATATATTATTTAGAGCAAGATCTAAATTCGATCTAAAGATCGAAAGTCTCCAATGTCAATACGGTTTGCTCACAAGCTGAAAAAATAGCTGAACTGTGGTGGTTATGGTCATGTTAAAATACGCAAAATAGTGTGACGGTTAGTTATTTTGAAAATCTCGCGAAATAGTAAAAAACATTAAAATTTTGGGAGAGATTTGTCAAGTGCTCGACTTGCCTCTACTATTCATTTTAAAATTGCCTGTATTACAGGGTGTCCCCTTACTCGTCGGTGACAATTTGGAAAATGAGTCTACGGTACATTCCAATCCGAAGTTGACATCATTTACCAGGGATTTAAGAAAAATCTTACTTTGGTGTACCCTAGCCCACGTTAACGGACATTTTAAGTGTGTTGATTTTTGGCACATGCTAATGCTATAACTGCTGAATGGAAAGTACTGCATAAGTTTCGGAGCTAAAAAAATAATTTTTTCCTCTAGAAAATAACTGAAGACCCTTTTGTATCATAGTTTGAAGAAAATCGCTTCAGAGATTTAGGCTCTAGGTCGAAGTATAAATAATATAAAAATAGATGACCCACGTTTTTCGAGTTCGCTATTATAGGAATGTAAAGTTTAAAATCTAAAAAACTTACCCTAGTATCCAATTAAAAGTAAAAAAAAAACAGCTTTACCAAGGCCGAAATGTTAACACCAGTAAGACCAAGATCATAATATTTGAAACATATCAAAGAAAAACACTAACAAAAGAAAATTGACCTCTCAATAATGTGACTATCGATGTTGTTTGTGAAAGTATTAAATGATCTATGTATAACTTTGAATTTCCAAGACATTGACGCTAAACTAGCTTTAAGTCTAAGTGCCCAATTGTCATATTTTTCAGGTGGAAATCTACACCTGTGTGCGTTATGATGCTTAGAGAAATGTTTGCATATTTAGTTTTGGTTGTATCAACTTATGAATCCCCTTTTAACGAATTGAATCACCTTTTTAAATGAAACTTAGCTGTCTTACATGGACTTAAATGTGGATATCACTTTTGAAAGGTGTCGATGAACATTGGTTTTGAATGTTTGCAAATTAAAATGGCAAGGGAAAACCGTGCCGGGTAAGTTGTTCCATAATCGTGTTGTGCGACTAAAAAACGAATCTCTATATTTGACGGTACGACCAAAATTAAGCACGAGGCTCCTAGCGAAGCGGGTATCACGAGTGAACTGATGAATTGTTCCAATCTCTTTAAAATTATAAGCTCTTTTGCGTTTCAAATAATTTCAAAACAGTTAAATAATTTTTGAAGTAAATATTTTATAATGCTTATCGTTAACTGCTTCTTGTACTTAATACAAATTAAGTTGATTAATACAATTACTACCTTATGTTTTAAGTTTGCTTATAATAAATAGATAATTTAACTTATGCATATGTTATACATATTCTACTCAACACTTTAACAGTGAACATTTTGAGATATATATAAAATCCTGGAGATAAACCTCTTGCACCTGATAACGGAACGCTTCTCCGACAATTATCTAAATGAACACAATATATTCGCGGAATGGCACGCAGTTACGTTCCTAGAACACCCTCACGTTAAATTACAAAAGAATGAAACACCCTCTATTATTTAAAGAAAGATACAATAGTAACTTTCAGTAGTAAACAAAATGATGCGATCACGAGGAATATATTAATATAATCAGAACGTTTAGGCCTCAGCAAGTTAATTTCTTACTAGAAATATTTAAATTAATTAAACAAGCCTACAACAACATTTGCAAACTGACAGCTAAAAATTGTTTCTATATTAGTACAGGATTGGGTTAATTTGCCAAAAAAATTTAATTTGTTGCCCAATGGAATGCAAAAATTACCGTAATTGCCAATTTGATAGATCTTATTCTAAAATAAATTGATTTATTTTACCAATGAACCACAATAAATTTGCTTAGTAGACATTTAATTAGTATAAACTAATAGGGGTTTAATGACTATTGTACGTTCAGTTCCTAACAATTTATTCTGGTTCCTCTGGTCAGGTGAAGATTTTGAATAATAAATAATTTTTTTTCATCCAAAACGAAAACAAAATTGCGCGTAATTATTATAAAGTTATTAAACTTCTTGAGTCGCGGTCGCAGCTGGAGATGCATTGTATTCACTTTCACCAGATTGTTGCTAGTCTTATGTGTCCAAGCACACCTATAATTATTTCGTATAGGTTTAAAACTTTTTCTAAGCCTCTTCGTTCATAATTTTAATTATTTTGATATTTCAAAAACGTTTAGAGTTTGAAATTAATTTATCCTAATTTAAGATAACTAAAAGCAACATCATACATATTTAGCTCGAATTTTCTTAATGTCAATCTGCTGTGTAACACGTGATGCCGAAAATCAGTAAAACACCGGAAGTGGCATACTCAAATTAATAAAAGTACCTACTTACTGTACTTACAAACCTACTGTCGTTATACGTATAAAAACAACCTGAAAGATGTAGCGAAGCGATAACAGTGCAGAGGTTCATATTGGTGCAACACAAACGTGAGCGCACACCCTCGTATTGTATTGTCGTTTATCGAGAGTTTCATTCTATAGAATGTATAATATCCGACACATTTTTTACACATGTTTTGTATTCTGTTCCTGCTTGTTTTTTTTTTCTACTGAAAGAACATATAGTTTCAAAAACAGGTGCTGCTTACGCAGCCACAGGTTGGAAGTCCTCTTTAAAAAAAGGTTAAACAACTTCAGAGAAAACAAAAATAAATTATCAAATCCCAGGAGGTAGAAATATCACATTACACTTACTGTTCTTATTCAATATTTTGGGATTAGTTTTTTGATCGAAACTAACAATCTCTCCAGAGCGCAACTTTTAAAGTCTTAAAAAAAAAGAACTCTTTTATATCTCATTGCTATATTTAAGAATTTATATCTCTTTATGAATCATAAGTTTTATTTTAAGCGTTAAGAATTTTTCAGCTTAAAAGTATTTAAGTCTAATTGCTAAATCATTTTTTTTCTTGGAATATTGCTTATAGTCTTTTAAGAATCCTTTTAAAAAACTTCCACCGTTATTGTGCTTATCAATTTTCGACTGATTGAACAATGAAAAATCTATCAATAAATTTGAAAATCTGTGTTTCGTTATTCAATTGATAAATGGATTTTGAATTATTGATGAAATTGACAGCTCTGAATGAGCCCAATTTTTGACATCTAATTTTTGGTTAGCAGATTAATAGGTTGTTTGGAATGATCAAACATCATTATTATAATAGAAAAGGTTTCCGTAGTTTGAATGCTTACTAGGTTCGTCCTGTAAATAATTAAAGAAAACTTAAATTCGAAAATTAAGGCAAAATCTTTACATTTTTGTTTGTTTCCCACCAATTTACTCTTTCTGAACTAGCATATATCAATAAAGTCGATGACATTTAACACTGGCAATACCGATTTGTCCATTCACAATGGAGAATTTATACAAATTAACAACTATTCATTGATGGTTGACACACACAATACCGATTAAATAAATTGCTTAACAAATAATAACTTTCAAATCATTATTGACAATCGCAATAAGGGTGTGTTCATCGTTATCTTTATAATCCCATACAACATTTTTTGATCAATTAAAGTGCATATACAAATGGAAATTTTAACTGAAAAAGAAAGCGTGAATGAATGATATTGCATAAGCCAAAATATCTACTTTCTGTTCCAAATATCTAAGATAGAACACATGATGGATTGCAAATTCCGCCAAACAAAGGTGAAATATGTTTGGATTTAATCCACCAATTCACGTTTCTCACAAAAATTGTCCTTCAATTTCAATTAAAAATAAAAAAAAAGACTTGTTCCAAAATGCATGCTTTTTCCTTGCGGATTTTAAAACTATGTTGCGCAATTTAATTGCATTTACGTTGTCTTGTTATGCAATAAAATAAAAAGGAATCTAAATACATTGCTAAAAGGTCCAGGAACTTTACTTCAAACACAAATTGAAATAACCAATCAATCAGAAGGTTTGGAATGACAGTATTGGCAACAAGGTCTTGGATTTTTCTTAAAACAATGCTTTTGTGATTTAAATGAGCCAATAAGCATTTCAGTTAAAATAAACATTAATGGTTTGCCAATATTTAACCGTTCGAAACAAGAATTTTGGCCCGAGTCCAGAATCTTCTATAAGACCCTTCGTGTTTTCAAGCGAAACAAAAGAAATTAAACTCAATGGTGTTGGTGATGACGTCAAAATAAAGGATAAATCCGCTTTTATTTGTGACTCTCCAACTCGAGCATTTATCAAAGGTAAACGAAAGACATTAAAAACTAGCCAATTCATCAACTATATTTGAAATAGGCGTTCAACTTTTATGACCAGAATGCTTGTCAAAAGTGTGCATGGTCAGAATGGAGTAAACAAACTGATGAGGCGTTTCAACAGACAAATTGTGACTCGCCGGCCTTAACATGATTTCTAATTTTCCAGTTGCAGATTTCTTGCACTTAATTGAATTAGGTTTCATGAAAATGTTTCTAATTGAACGGATAGATGGAAAGTTTAATAATTTTCGAACAAAATGGAGCGCTTGGGATTTTGAATTTCAAATCGTTTAACCAAATTAAAAATGACATTAGAACTCAACAAGCTCAAAGAGGATCAAATTATTTTGGAATAAGTTTTGCATTAAGTCACTTAAACTGGAATAACCCAAATCGCCTTCTTCTTCTTCTTTACATGATTTCGCTAAAAAACGCCGAAAAGTTTAGGGTTACAAACTACTGGTTGGTTCAATTGATTTATCGGATCTTTAGGCAAAATTAGTGTTATTACAGCAGTTCTTAAAACTTGGAAATTTTCTATCTCAACTACCATCGAACTAATAAGTCTTAATCAGCCACCGACTCGTATGAAACAACAAGCTAATATAGAAACCGTGATGTTTTCCGACATGAGTTATTCGAAGCTTACACTTAAACACAAGTTGTATGGGTGTTCGTTACATTTTCAATACTTTGCTGCATGTTTTATTTTTTATAGATAACTTACTTTCTTTTAAAAGTATTTTAAATTGCTGCGAATTTTAACGTATTACAGCAACATCATTGGTCAGAAAAATTTGTTTCCGAATGTTCTGAAATCAATTAAATGCAATAGGATTGTGTTTCAATATTGCTGTTTACTAAATGTCACATCTGATTATTAGGTCTGTTTTGAAATAATGTTTCTTGTCTTTCATTGTCTTACCGCTATTTTTATAAGCAATGTTCTAGTGAAACAGCCAGTTGCATTCCTCCCTCCCCTTCAGGGAGTGCCTATCAGTTAAACCTTGAGTCCAACTTCGGAGGTACTTTTAAATTCAGAGATTTTTTTGGAGCCGCACAACGCAAGTGTGGAATGCCTTACCCGACTCTATATTTCCCTCCCATTATGATGTTCAGACATTAAAAACCAAAGTGCAGCGGTATACATATCCTCTTTAATCCTCTCCAACTTCCCTTGCACCGTGCTCAAACATTTTAATGGTAGTCATCATCCTTTAAATGCGCACAGTATTAGAAAAATGTAATTTCTTTCCAATTTTCACAAAATTTTATTTCAAGCCCCAAAGTTTTGTGAAACTTGGTACAATTTGATTCATAAACATACAAATGTAGACATGTTTATTGTATTACAAAGTTTTTGCGATAACCTCACGTAAGAAAAATGTTCATACCGCAACAGCTGTGTCAGTTGAAAACTTCTTTTTGGGTGTTCTCATAAAACGTAGTTGTTACCTTTTACGGAATTTCCTATTTCTCGTTTGTTCTTCCACAGCTCGTGCCCATTTTGTGATGGAGTAAGTTCTTCTGTATTCTATCTGATTTTAGCAACATTATTGTGCAACTGTCGTTTGCAGACGTTTTTTTTTATGTAGAGGAAAAATAATGAGGGACCAACAATTGATCCTTGGGGAACACTCCTAAACGTAGAAAGAAAAGTAGACAGTATTCCGTTCAACATTACACTTAAGACATTTTTAAACAAACGAATACTTTAGGGACTTTTATTATTTATTTTAATTTTAATCAAATTTATATTTGATATTGCCCACCGTTTCTATAGGGTTTCACTTGTCATGGTCATGGGTTTCGGTAAGTCCGTAAAGTATTTATTTATTTAAAAATGTCTCAGGACCACGTTAAAAAAAGTCTTAAATCTACAATTACACTTGAGTTCAAAAGAATAGAATTCTGGAACAAATATGACTTTATGCAGGGTTGGGTCCGATATCCCGCTTTTTATAATCCCGTTTTTTTAAATCCCGTTTTTTATAATCCAGTTTCTTATAATCCCGCTTTTTTAAAATCCCGCTTTTTTAAAATCCAACTTTTTATAATCCCGCTTTTTAAAATCCCGTCTCTTATAATCGCGTTTTTTATAATCCCCTTTCTTATTACGACGTGTAAGCAGTGAGGTATCTGCAACCCCCCTGCTTGGGCACACTATTGGATTTTGGGTAGGTGCGAGGTTGGGTGTATGCAAAGTCTCTTTAGCATTTAAAGAATCTGGAAAATAACCAACATAAAATCAATAAGTTTTAGCTACGTATTCTAAAAAAACGGGATTAGCGGGATTTGGCGGGATTTAAAAAAGCGGGATTATAATAGATCGGGATTTTGAACAAGCGGAATCTAAGAAGACGGGATTTTAAAACTTATTTTTTGGGATTTTTGAAAAGCGGGATTTTAAAAAGCGGGATTCCAATACGCTCCCCTTTATGCAAACAAAATTTTAAAAATTGTAAGAAAAGTTGTTTTTTATAAAATTTGTGTAACGTTTTTCTAGATTTTAGTTTGACAATTTAAAGTTTTTTATAATGTTTATTTAAAGTCACCATTTCAAAATTTTTAATATTTTTGCATAAGTGCTTAGCATATGCCGGTTCGGGCGGGTGTTTGCTCATCAATATTGTTTTTAGGACAAGATGTCTTCTTAGCTGACAGTGGCCCGTGAGGAGACTCGTTACTATTCTTAGGTTGTACCTACTTAAGTTCATGCAATGATCTTAATAATAGTTCCCAAGTAATAGTTTAGCTTACCTGAACTTAGGTGTTTTTTCTAGCTTTTGAATCTTTTAGCCTACTCCTCCGTTTTGATTTCGTTTTTAAACACAATTTCTGATATTCTGCAATTGGGCTCTGGCCCCATTGAAGGAGTCGCTGGATCTATTTTTTGCTAGAGAGTGTGTCTCCTCATTTCCCTGGACACCAGCAAGCTCAGAACCCAGATATTCAATGAAGTGAGATATTATTGTTCTAATACCAGGTTAGCTTAGGCTGCCTAGACCTGATGGCATATTAGTTTACTGGCAATGTGTGAAATTGTGCATTTCGCTATGGCATTGAATTCCGATTGGAAAACGTAACTGTTGTTCCATCGGTATGGAAAGTTGGGATCTAGATCCGAAAATTCCAGCACCAGTACCTTAAGTCGTTCTCGACTCATCAGTGTACCACTTACTGTAATTGGCTATGACCCTTAAATATCGAGTTTAAAGAACATAAGTTCATAGTTGAATGCTGTAGGTTGTGGCACATGGAGACAGACGCATACAAATGCGGGAATCTTTTTTTGTGTTCTCTTTCATCATAATGTCAAATCAAAATCTCGAGTTAGATTTTTTTTCAAGTGCCAAACTTGTCATATATAACCGAACCCATACCGCAAGTAAAAATGTGTAAAAAACGTGTTGAATATTATACATTCTACAGAATGATACTTTCGACAAACGACGACACAACATTACGAGGGTGTACACTCACGTTTGTGTTAAATCATCATGAACCTTCGCATTCTTATCGCTCCCCTACATCTTTGTGTTTTTTTTTGTTTTTATATAACGTCAGTAGGTTGGTAGGTACTTCCTGTGTCTTACTGATTCTCGGCTGCACGTGTAAAAATATACGCAGCAGAGTGATATTAACAAAATTCTAACTAAATAGGTAGGATGTTGCTCTTTAAGGGAAGATGAATTATTATTATAAGATATCTACGTAAATGGGCGCTCAAGTCAAGAAATATTTCAAGTGGAGGATGGTATTACATGTATTATTATCTTAGTTCCATATAACAGAGGTAGATTCTACCAATTCTAGCATCGTGTACCATAATTCTAGCATGAAAACAGTAATGCGAGTATGCGACTCACAGAATTTTTAATAACTACAGCTCATTTGCTGAAAGGCCGTAGAGATAATTTATATTATCTAACAATTGAAGCTCTTCTTAAGATTTGGTAAGACTCGTCATCTGAAGGCAGTTATTGTATGGGAGGTTACAGAAGAAAAATACTATCAAATCCAGAGAAATATTGATAAAATAGACCAGGAAAAGGGAAACCTCAATAAATATGGAAACCAAACTTTTAGGAAGAATGTTGAACTTACCGCGTTATTTATTAGAAATATTTATTTATTTCTTCTTCCCGACGAAAAGAAAAGTTTAAAATTTCAAGAATGTTGAATTTGGCAAATCTCCACAATTTGGACGTTGGGTAATTAAGTTTATGCATTTTACTCCCTCCGTCGCTGTCGGTTAATCGAAAATGTTTATATCTAGGATTGATAACAAATTTTATTCCTTCTTCGAAAAACTTCCAGAAAGTAAGAATATTTAGTAGTGTTAATGAAAGTAAAAATATATAGTAGTGTTAGTGAATAGTATTTTTAAATTTTCACAATTTCTTTCATTTTTACTTGTTACATATGTAAATACAGTCGACTCTCTCTAAGTCGAACTCCTTCTAAGTCGAACTCCCTCTAAGTCGAAGTTCCCCCTAACTCGAACACATTCTCTTGATTATTGACCTATTTTCTTTCCCTCTAAGTCGAGTTTTTTTCTTTTGCCGAAAAAAAAATCAAAAAGATCTCTCAAATCGCAACTCGTTATTGTTTGTTGTTCTTATTAAAACATCAAGCACACACTCGAACACTTTCATTCTCTATGTTGCATCGCCTGCACCGTCACCGTCATGTCAGTGTGCTATACCTGCAATTTAGAATATTATCAAACATAAAAATTTCTTCCTAAAAAGATATTCATAAAAAAATTAGAAGGCAATAAAAAAAGCATTTGTTGATTGGATTCCATTCCATTTTAACTTCCAAATATTTTTTTAAAATACATAATTATGAATTAATGAGCGATAAAAGCAAGAAGCTTAGCTTTACTTATTTTACTTATTTTATTTATTTTATTTATTTTATTTATTTTATTTATTTCATTTATTTTATTTATTTTATTTATTTTATTTATTTTATTTATTTTATTTATTTTATTTATTTTATTTATTTTATTTATTTTATTTATTTATTTTATTTATTTTATTTGTCATTTAAGTAAAAATATATAGTAGTGTTAGTGAATAGTATTTTTAAATTTTCACAATTTCTTTCATTTTTACTTGTTACATATGTAAATACAGTCGACTCTCTCTAAGTCGAACTCCTTCTAAGTCGAACTCCCTCTAAGTCGAAGTTCCCTCTAACTCGAACACATTCTCTTGATTATTGACCTATTTTCTTTCCCTCTAAGTCGAGTTTTTTTCTTTTGCCGAAAAAAAAATCAAAAAGATCTCTCAAATCGCAACTCGTTATTGTTTGTTGTTCTTATTAAAACATCAAGCACACACTCGAACACTTTCATTCTCTATGTTGCATCGCCTGCACCGTCACCGTCATGTCAGTGTGCTATACCTGCAATTTAGAATATTATCAAACATAAAAATTTCTTCCTAAAAAGATATTCATAAAAAAATTAGAAGGCAATAAAAAAAGCATTTGTTGATTGGATTCCATTCCATTTTAACTTCCAAATATTTTTTTAAAATACATAATTATGAATTAATGAGCGATAAAAGCAAGAAGCTTAGCTTTACTTATTTTACTTATTTTATTTATTTTATTTATTTTATTTATTTTATTTATTTTATTTATTTTATTTATTTCATTTATTTTATTTATTTTATTTATTTTATTTATTTTATTTATTTTATTTATTTTATTTATTTATTTTATTTGTCATTTAATTCAATAAATCATTAAAAAAAATTCTCTAACTCGAATTTTTCTAAAACTCCCTCTAACTCGAACTTGTTTTGATATCCCGTGAAAGTTCGACTTAGAGGGAGTCGACTGCTCAAGTTTTGCATTTTGATCAAACTTGACATTACGAGAATACGAAAAATTCAGTCCAATAATTTTGTCCGCATGTGTATGTATGTCTGCAACCGGACATACAATCTTAACCACTGAGCCAATTTTCTTCAAACTTGGAAATTAAAGGAATTAGCAAAGACAATAAAGTTATATGGTATTGTAATGCAACTTAATTGTCTATGGTGTTAGAGTTTTCGTTATTTAACGATACCTGTCATACAACCATTACTTTTTCTCCAACATAGGAGTATGTACATATGAATATGTAAAATTTGAATGAAACAAAAATAACTTCAATGTACTGGATCATCAGACTTTGGTCGTCACTTCAAATCTCATATTGGGGTTTTAAGGGAGTTAAACTCTGATGAATAAAATAAAGAATCTTCCATCATGTCCTCAGATAAAAAGGACACAACCCAAGAACATTCGAATACTTCTTTCCTTATTTTTGTTATACATCTGCTACGATTTTGTGTGATACTAGAACCAAGGGTTGAGTATTTTATAAGCTATGTCGGGGGTGGTGATGGTGGGTCGGTTAATAAATCATTGTCTTATTATTTTTCCCTTAACTTCTTTTCTTTCCCCCAAATATACGAATATCGTAACATTTAAATTCGATATTCACTCTTGTTGCAAACATATCCTGCCCTTAACTTAAATACAAAACTGAAAAGCCTATAGAGGACCTAGTGGAATGCAATAGAACTACTGTACGCTTCAGAAGCAGCAATCAGGTTAAATCTTACACAAAGATCATTGAGTTTACTTCGGATTTCAAAATTCACCCTTCGTGTTGGAAAATGTTTGATTGTGCTTCTCGAATACAAATTGCAAGACAACAGTTGCATTGTTGTTGTTATTGGTAGTTTTGTATGCGACTCCCTCATAGATTTTTTATCCTGCGTTTTCCCTCAATTTCCATCTTCTAACAAAAATTGTTGTACACTGTAAGTGTTAATAATGAATAACGTATGTTGTTCCGTATTTTTGAGTTGTAATGTTTTTACTTAGTGGTGGTAAAGTCCTTAGTTGTGCTCTATGGATAGGTATACCTTTTTTTTTGTCTGGAATAATGTTGTACAATAAAGATAGAAAATTATTTATTTATTATTATGTATGTACGAGTACATATGTATGAATCTACGAATATTTTGATTACAATGCAGGGCTGGACATCGCATTAGTTAATATAATTAAGACCGTATGTCAATTATGTAAAATGTTGTCGTTAAATTCATCTCGCTAATATTGAAAATTAGGTAACTTACGACACAAAATGAAGACATCTAGCTAGAAACTAAGTTTTTGCGTAAATACATATTACGCAACTTAACACATTTCTGTATATTAAAATGTTATTAACATGGATTAAGGTCGAAAGGTATTAGTATTAGCTACACTTAAGCTCACGAGAGCGATAGTACCTTTGTATATAAAACTTATAGTACGAGTACTATCAAGAAGACGAAAGATTGTAGCGACATCTTAAGGCTAGGGACTGCACTTGCTAGATTTGTCTCTGCTAAATTTGATAATAAAATATTTTCTTTTTTACTACTTCTTTTGTATATTATCCTACTCTCCGTGCGTTAATTTCTGCGCCACTACCAGGCTAGCGTTCGCAATACAAAATCACGCTTCATGATAATACTATAAGTTATACGAGTATATATACAAAGATAGTACCAGTTTATGCAGAATTATTACAATTGAGTTTACGAAAAGTACAGAGTGTCAATAAATGTTTATTAAGGAAATTTAAAATAAAAATAAATTTTAAAACAGGTATGAGAGTATAAAATTAAATATGAATTTAAGCTTTTAAAACATATTTTGATAAATGTGAATTCAAAGCAAATAGTTAAGCTAGCTTTATGATGATAAACTAATAGAGACGGATTTGTCATTCTGGAATCGTGTTTTGTCTCTGACGAGAGTAAATTTAAAAAAAAAACAGAGAACAAAACACGATTCCAGAATGACAAATCCATCTTTTGGTAGCTCCTTATAAACTATTTATCTTGATTTGGTATTTCTTGTTCATAAAAAGGTTTTTTTCTTGCCACTCTTCCATGAAAATTACTTTTTCGCAGCACTGCTTTTACGGTTTCAGGGTTAACATCTTATTGCCAGTACTTCCTTACCTCCGCCGTCAACTTTGATGCACCTATTTGGGGTTTATTTTTTAACTTATTACAATATCCAACGTTCATCGCCTGCAGTAAACTTTTTTGGTCTTCAAGATTTTTGTACATTTTCAACAGATTTTGTCGTTTTGAATCTTTTTATGATGTCTCCTACCGTAGATTTGCTTCTTTTTACAATTTCTGCAATAGCAAGTACAGAGTTACCTTTCTAAAAATGTTTTATCACTATTTTTCGCACTTCTATCGTTGTATATCAACATTGCTCTTCCATTTTGACTTTATTAATAATAACACATAAAATTCAAATCGAATAAACATCTGACATAGTAACGGAATTTTAAGAACCTAAAAGTGTTATATTTGTATATACACAGAGTGTCCGATTTCTTTTTTGATATTAAATTTACGATTATTTTCTTTTAAATTGAATTTCGATGACAATTTGTTAATAAAACTGTATTTTTTGCTAAATATTCAGAGTTTATAGTAAAAACTATGCATAAATGCAGAAATACGCCATTTTCAAACCTTCATCAATTTTATTTTGCGATTTAAAGAGACAAAACTTGTATGTCCGATTTCTTTTCTGATCCACTGTATCTATTTATTTGTAATATTATTTCAATTTCCTTCTTAAGAACAAATATCTCTTTTTCACCAAATAGTGAAAAGTTGGCTGTTTTGGAGGCAGAAAACAATGGAGCAGAAGAAGAATTCAATAATAAAGTAAATAGATCGTTTGATTCGTGTTTCTTAAGATATTTACATACATATATCATTACTCTACTTCCTTGTCTTCAACAGGTTCAAACTGCGCCTGCCAAGTCTCCCCGAAGAGTATTATTTTACACCAACAAAGTACAAGCACAATGTTCAACTATACGGAGTATTTGATCTTTATTTCGGGCATTGTCTCATTTCGAAGCAAAAGACTTGGACCAATTTTAATGAGTGCGCCATCACTTATTTTAATATTCTAATCAATTACTTTCAAGGACACAACGACGACGAGTTTCAAGACAAAATCTATGATCGAACTTTGCCAAAGCAACATTTAAGTACATAGATGTCATATTATGGATCTAGCAAGTCACTGAAAGTTAAAGTAGCCATTTTGTGATTTTAGCTTTGGTAAAATGTTAGGAGATAGTAAGATGCTAAAATTGTATAAAATTATTAAAATCTAACTTGTTTATTTACTGAAATGCCTTTAGCCTTTTACTAAATTGTTCAAAATGTTGCGTAATTATATTCTTAAATTAAATTATATGTAGAACGCGTTATTATTATTACCTAAATGAAAACGAAAACACCCAAAATGCTGACTCCCAAAACCCCAGAATTAAAAAAAAAATATATTTTATAATGGGGAGATGTACCCAAACACATACCACACAAAATTAGCAACGAAATAGCAAATTTTATAACATTTTTTCGACTAAATGTAGCATACCATAATGTTTGTGCATGTTTTTCTCAAAATATATTTAAACAGCCTATTATTAAGGTATTAGTATGATACTACTTAATAATTTGCTAACTTTATAGTAGTTTACTAACTCATTCTTAATTTTAATCATTTTCTAACTAGTATCATACTAAACGAATTTTCTTAATAAATTACTTCTGAACACACCTAAAACAATGACATTTCGTGTAAAAAAGTAAGTACACGAATCTTTTTTTATGTTTGCAAATGCCAAAGAGTCATATAAAGCTAGCACGATACTAAAATAAAATGCACGACTGGGTCGCACGAACTTGCTCCTATGTAAAAGACTAAGAATTTCAAAACTGAATGTTATTAGAGAAACTGTTCATAAGCATAAAATTCATTTTTTAAATGACTAAAAAAATTTCTTTTGTAGTTAAAGGTAAGAATAGGATGCCATGTGATTCAAGCAAATATAGATTTATGCAAGATTAAAAATTATAAGTCCTTGTAGTGGTTTCTTAAAAAATAAGGTTTTATATAAGAAAATTTTAAAACAATTTTAAGAAAAAATGTTGGTACGCCAATTTGAAGTTTTTATTATTGTATGAATAAAAATTAAATTTACAAAAAAAATATTGAGCCGTTTTCGAGACATTGAATTTTCAAAAAACAAAAAATTGATTTTTTTTTTCAAAATTCAAAAAAAATATTTTTCTTAAAGTTTTGAAATGCAATATTTTTTAAACTTTTTAGAAGCTTCCCTCTACGAAATTTCATTAAAATCCGTTGTGCTAATAATGAGAAATTCAAAATTTTAAAAAATCGTTCTATGGTAGGTACAGTCAGTAATATCTTGTTTTCAAATTTGTTTTTATTGAATTACAGATATTAAAAAATAATAGAAAGAAAAAAAATTTAAGCAAAATTCTCGGAACCGTTTTCGAGAAAAATACGATTTTCGAAAACCATTTTTTAACATTTGTATGGAAGGTACCGTTATTTTTAGGTAAAATCAATTTATTTTTCTCATATATTGTAGATTATTTTTCTAAACTTATATATATCAAGTTTTAAAAAAATCGAGCATGGGGTTTTCGAAATATTGAGTTTTCAAAAAAAAATTTTGAAAGTTTTTTTAAAAATCCAAAAAATTTGTTTTTGAAAATTTTAATACACAATAATATTTAAACTGCTGGGAAGCCTTAGCATAAAAAAAATGATCAAAATCGGTGGTACCGTTTTTGATAAAATCAAAAACAAAAAAAATGGTCCCAAGGGGGGTACCAAAACTACTCATTTTTTTGAAAATTTTTTTCGACCATTACCTAGGTTTAACTAAATTAAATTTTTTGAATTTTTTTTAAGAAAATCGCAGGGACAGTTTTTGAGAAAAAAAAATATTTATAAAATTTCGGAAAAAAATCGTATGGCAGGTACCGTTATTTTTGGTCATACAAAATCAAATCAAAAAACATCCGGGGGTAAAAAATCAAAACCCATATCTACCAAGTTTGAAGAAAATCGGCCGAGCCGTTTAGCTGTAATCGAACAGACAGACAGACAGACAGACAGACAGACAGACAGACAGACAGACAGAATTGCGAGACCCACTTTTTTGGTCTTCGCTATCATCGTAATGTCAACTTTGATCAAAATCTCGAGTTCGATTTTTTTTACGAATGCATAACTTGCCTTATAGTACCTATAAGTCGCAAGTAAAAATAAAGTAGGTATTCGATGGTTTTAACTTTAATAAAAGGGTAGAGAAAGTATGATGCTATATTCGATTAAAATTTGCAAATTCGTTGTTTTAACCTAGTATTATACTAAAACAGCTTTAGCATCGTACTAATTCAATTAAAATTTTGCGCCATTGATTATATGAAAAGCATTCTTAAAATCTTTTTTTTTTGTAGAATCTTTGTATATGAAATCTATGTTATATATAGGTACAATAGAATTGCATAAGCTTTAATTTATATCTTCAATTTTGCATAGAAAAAAATTTATAATTTTCGAGAAATTTTCAAAAAATTAAATTTCACACCCATTCAGCTTTTGTTGTAATTTTTTCGAGTGAGTCTTATTCTCATGGGTTATAAGTGACTGTAAAACCAAAATATACTAATAAAAATAGTCAAATGAAATGCAATTATTATTCTTCCTTCGCACTAAAAACAGATGATTGTGGTGACAAATATCATTAGAAACAAATGTATTAATAAGTCCAAAAATATAATAGATAACCAAACTCAAATTACCTGCTAAATAATTTTCCTTTTTTTTAGTTCCCTGACTGTTTTTTATCCTTGTCTTGTGTACTCGTACATCATATTTTTTACTTTTAAAGGAAAAAAAACGTCTGACAAGAGACAGGCGTCGAATATCAAACTATTAAGAAGAATTCTTTTTCGGGGCTATTTTTTGTATACCTACTCCTTCTTTTTTCCTTCGAAGAAGAAATATAAAAAAGTATACCCACAAGAAACAAGGAACGACCTTTTTTTAACTTTGTGATGTTTTCTTGTGGATTTGATCTCTCTATTGGTTGAAGTATCTGAGAACCGTAATTCTTTTCTCATAGAAGATCGCACGCCCTCTGCTTTCACAGGTTGTCATAAAACTTAGTAAACTCGATTTTACTTTGTCCAACGAAGATTGTCAGTACAGTATGGTATTTTGTTGCAACCTATTGCATAAGTTTATCGGACATAAAAGCTCCTCCCGCGTGTATGCATATGCAATGCTTTATTTTTCGCACACGGGTCCAGATAACAGAAAATATCACAAATATGAGAATATATTAAAAATAGAAATATTTTAATCAAATATCAAATAACAAAACGTTAACTCATGTACATACAAAATATTATTAAATAAGTTTAGTTAAATAACTGGGTACATTTACTCCATGCACTACAAAAAAAAATCCTTAATCAACATTTACTGTTTTTCAAAAACCAAACAAAAAATAACGACTACACTTCGTTTTTATTCCTAAAGCTTTCAAAAAGCATTAATTTTGTAAGCTCTTGCATGCAAACTATAGAAAATAGAGAAGTTGATGTGCGCAAGATTTTAGCAATGGCAACTCTAAATTATTACATATATGTAATGGCTTTGTGGCAGCTAAATGGCTGGGCCAAGGGAGATATACGTCGCAAGGAAGTAAGTAAGTCTGTGGTTTTAGTGTGTACTTAATACTACGTTTTCACCAAGAGATATTCCTGGATTTCTTTAAATCTCGAAGATTTACCCTTTAAATTTATTTCGTAAATCTAGAAGATTAGAAATAAAACTTGTTTAATCTTCATTGGATCAATTGTTCTATAGTTCGAACTGACCTAATATCCATATCGTGCTAAATTATTTCGATGATTTTTCATCGTTTGGCACAAATGGAAGTCTCTGTCTCTGGCTTTCACTTTATAAGAAAATTTGAAACATCATTAGGATTATGCTAGATACTGTGAAAATTAATTTTCTTTTTAATCTTTTAGTGCGGTGGAAACACCACATAAATCTCTTGCCTTAAATCTCGGATTGTCTTTTGGCGAGAATGTAGTATGAGGCATTTTTTATTGCAGTGCTTTGGGATATCGTTAGGTTCCACAGATTTGAGAAAAGCTTTCCCATAATGCCTGTACTCAAATTGTTGAACAGATTATAGGTAAGGAAATTATTATTATTGATACCCTTTGGTTTCAGTATTTGCTAAATATGGGAAAGTCTATATCTCCAATAAATGGGCAAGTGTGTTCGAGGTGGCTATAATTGTCATACGAAGGAAATTTGGACAAAAATAACATTAATCATGAGAGCTCGGATAACAGTTTGGTCTCTGACGTGACGATAGTGAAGCTGACTCATCAGACGGGCTTGATAGCTTAATATTACAGAGGACCCAGAATACCATTTATATTCATATTTCAAAAAATGGGCAAATACACAAAAAACACCGGCTTTGAACTTCAATGAACTTGAATTTATACATTCTGAACAATTCAAATATGTAGGTAGTGTTTTATTTTTTCTTATTAACTGGGAAGTGAGATAGAAACCAGGTTTTTTTTTTTTTTAAATAAGTTTATGTATTTCATTTAAATAAAATGGAAACTAATTTCGCTGAATGAAAATATCCTGTAACGTAGTTTTAGTTTTCATCAGCTCATTTTTCATTTTTTTTTAAATATTCAAACAAACTGCTAAAAACTGCATATTAATTTTGCTTGAATTCATATTTATATTCATTTCTCAAGACATCAAGACACATTCTAAGAAAATCTAATAACTTGGAAATATAATGTTGATAGCTTTTTTTTCTTTAAAATTTTAATTGGTTGGGCATTAAAATACTTTAGGTCACATATAATCTTATCAGTTTTTGATATTTGTAAATAAATGAGTTATGTACAAAAATCTTTTAGTTTAAATAAGTTTTCAGCCTAGCCTATTCCAGCCTATGGCTGTTTGTGAGTTGCGTGAGTAAAGAATAATAGTAAAATAAAAAGCGTAAAGCGGTCATAGTTTAGTCTAAAGACCGTTTTTACTAAAGGAATTTTAGATAAAATCTTGTTTTTTTTTTTTTAAAGTGATATTTAACTCGGAATTTTTGTTTGATGTAAGCCAACCATTCAAAAAGAAAACTAAGTAATTGCATTAAGTCTATTTATTCTGTTTTCACCCGCATTATATAATCTACTCGTATTTGCAGCTTTGAGTCTCCATTTTCAAACCGTTTTGATTGTAAAAGGTCATGAATTCAAATTATTTTAAAAATGACTAGCTGTCAAAACAAAAAATTAACACCGTCATATTCTTCAACAAAATCTTGAGAAATAAACAAAAACACGAAACAATGAGGTGAGTATACAATATTGATGTCACTCTGGTCTCTATGGTTTTATTGTCATATGGATCACAATAAGCCATAATATCACTATTGAACATCTGTTATAAAAACTATGAAAATATCGAGTATCGAATGAATACTTCAGCACGATATGGACAAGGACATGGGTCATTTCGTATAATTTCTAATTTACTAAATACTGAGATTTGAAGAAGGATAAATCAAACTAAAAATGAAGTTATGTTGCCACACCCTGTATTAGATGAGATAGTGTGGAAGGCTTTTTACTATACCTATCTCGTTTGTTCATTAATGTCAAAATATCCACTTTGATGAAACTGACATTTATTTATCTATTTTGGAAAGCTGGCATTATAAAAATTCAAAAAATTTAGTCACTCACATCAAACACCCAATAATTTTTGTGTATCTAACGTTTTAATTATTGCAAATTTGCTTCATAAACTTCAAACAAAGAAGAACTTTTTTAATGTAATAGATTTAGCTGCGTTGCACAACAGAATGAAAAGAAAACAGGCCCAAATATTTGACGTACATGAATTAATATATAGTATGCGATATATATGAAAATTTAAATAGCAAGATTGTTCAACGAAATGAAATTTAATTTAGATATAAGTCTTAAAAGGAATGTATTTAAATTATTATTGATTGAAAATGTAAAGATACATGTAAGAGGAAACTCGATCGATATATGAATGAAATAAATAAAGACTACTTAATCTTATTGCAATTATACTTTAAAAATCAAAATCGAACACAAACTTCTTTCTAGATAAAAAACAAAACGCCTTTTATTATCGCTTTACAATTTTAGCTGTCATTTTCATCATTGACAAATTCGGAACGTTCCCTATTATTGGTTTTTCTATAAGAAAAAATGATAAAAACTATAACCTCACTTTTGTCCATAAGGCTTGGACTTTTGGTATATTTGTCTGTATGGTAGTATTTTTTTTTTTGCTTATGATAAATAACATCGGATATTGCACTTCTGACAGCTTCTCTTGTTTTTGTTTTTTTTTTTTTTTTTTTAATTTTAATGTAGGTATTATTGGCTCAAGTGAGTACTAAAGACATCCATTACCCCAACAACCACACCAAGGAATTTTTCCCCCCGTGTGCGAACTAACTGAGATCTTTCGACGCTGCGATCGCATACTTAAGCTTGTTGAAGAGTCTCGAGATGACGCTAAGCTTCCACTGTTGCGTTCCGATAGTGATGTACCGGTTTCTTGATTGCTATCTTGATGATGATGATGGTTATGATGATGGATGTTTCCTGCAGTGCCAGAACTGAGGCGAGTACCTACACCACCAACTGCTGTTGGATTACCAACACCACCTACCACAGACGATGACACTGTGCCTTCGGAATGTCGTCTTGAACATTTGTAGCGTGTCGAGTGTTGACTCGGAGAAGAAATTGCTGCAGTGCCTTGTACATTGTCTTGGCTACTATTTACAATACTATTGGCAGCACTTGTACAACGCGTTTCAGCCACAACTGATTCCTGACTAAGCTTCCGACTGTGATGATGATGATGGTGGTGATGATGATGGCCATGATGATGTAGGGTCGAACTGCCGCCACTATTTACTGATATCGCTGAATTTGTATTTAAACCACCGCGGCGCCTATTGGAATGTGGTGAATTTGGGGTACTATGAGCGTGTTGTTTCAAATTGACAATTATCGATGGCATCATACTGTCAATTTTATCAGCAGAAGCTGTAACCGATGCTGGTAGCTCCTCCGACAATTGCTGTCGTTGCTCTTCGCTTACTACATCCGGTACACTCCTGTCGCTTAGCTTTTCTTCGTGACAAATTATGGAGACCCGTCTGGATGATTTGCGTTTTGTGGCCTCTGAACCCGAAGAACTCTGCAATTTGGGAAATAAATTAAATAAAATTAAAATTTTTAAGCAGATATCAAATTGACCGGGTTCAAGTAAAGATAAATCCCATTGTCAAGTAAATTTCGACGTATTTGGCCACTTTACATAAAATAAATTAACGATTCGTCTTTCAATAAGCTTAACTTGAAGTTTAAGACAATTTCTCAACAAAGAATATGAACTAAGGGCGGTGAAAATTGAGTGCCTTTCATAAGTCTCTGACTGCTCATAAATATTGAATTTATTGCTTTCTGAATAGGCTTATGAGCCACATAACTTTATTAGTGCTCGTTAGACTGCTCTAGCAAGCAAGGGCCGGAACTGCATTTAAATTTTTAATATTCGCTTGCTTGTTAGTGGCTTCTTGCAGCAAATACTTTACTCGTCCTTGTTTATAAGGAACGACACAATAAAAACAATTTTACACCCATTAGCAAATAATCGAGAAAACCTTAAAAGTTATATTCATCTACCCCTTCTATCTGGCTAAAATTCGTTATGTCATATTGCATCGCCTCCGGAAAACAGTCGTAGACTATGACTAGCTATGTATGTAGATATTTGGGGTTTTGCTTTCTTAACTTTTTTAAATATTTATTTTTTTTAATTGTTAAATACTAACACTTTTACTTAAACATTCATTTGTATATGCAATGGTTGTAAACAGTGTTGTGTTCAATTATATTGCTTTAAATTTTTCAGGAGTATACTTCCTCTCACGAGGAAGTGACAAATCCGTTAAGAGTGTCTTTTGTCATGAAAATTTCAGCTCATTAGCCGTTCGTTATCGTCAGAACATTTTCGCTAAACAATCACTCACGAATAGTTGAGAGTTATAAGCCACTAGGTTAAGGCACTCTACGAGCTGTAATGACTTCCAATTTATTTATATTTTTATTTTGTTTTCTTTCGAAGGTCATATTAAAAATAAAAGTTGGTAGAAATTGGCAGTTTTTGGAAGTAAACGAACGAAACTACAAAAAAAATATAAAACCGAGTTTCTTTCAGCCAAATAATTGATTTTGTTTAGAAAAAGAAACAATTTGTTTCTACCAAAAATTTCACAATCATACATATAAGTTTTACTCCAACGGTCTTAAAATTGTCAACATTTAAAAGTAGTTTTACGCGATTTAAAAGTATTTTTAGCTAAGCAATTGATTTCGTCTATTTAGATGAACTTGCACACACACGAAGAAAACTTAAAATTTCTCTTACGAAAAGTTGACTTTTTTCAATTTGCCGCGGTGTTTAAACAAGAAATAATATTTGCGAGACCTCCCAAATATTAATTTTCCACCTCCCATAATGAAACATAAGGCGCGTTTTTCTTTCAAATAAAAGTGGGTGGCAAGAACATCGGAACCAAGTGGTTTACGTGTAAATCCAACTAACACTACTTAAGGCGTTTTTCTTTTTTAGTTCAGTATAGAGCTCTGAACAGAGTCCGAGCATGTCGAGCATGTTCCGAACATCCTCTGAACCAAGCGTGCTCTGAGCGCTCTGAGTATTTTTTGAAACACACCTGAACACTTAGCTGTTCAGGTCTGCTCAGTTATTTTATTCTGAGCTTATAGAGCGCACTCTGAACACGCTCAGAACATGCTCAGAATGAAAAAAGAAACACATTTACGAAGCTCTGAACGCTCTGAACTAAAAAAGAAACACGATTTATTTTTTGACAACTCAGGCTCTGTTCTGAACTAAAAAAGAAAAACGCCTTTAGTTGAAGTCCATGTTATATTCAGAAAAGCCAATTATTGTTAAGTGTTAATATCTTAAAACTTGGTGGTTTAAAATTTTGAACTATTGAATTTTCCTTGACAGTTTACTGGTTTGTTCTGATTAATTAAAAAAAGAAAAACGCCTTTTACAAACATATTATTAAAAGGTGGAGATGATTCCTAAATATTTGAGGCGTAATCTCTCGAAAATATAGAAATTGTTAAGTTTAAAGTTTGCTCTTTGACAAATAGGGATTTTTAAATTTATATTTTACAATATCTAATTAATTATGAACCCGCTCATTTTAAGAATACACAAAACTAGAGTATACCTCATAGCTGTTGATTTCATTTGAACTGTCTTCGAGAAAAAGCTTGCCCTTGACAGCGTCGGCTAAACTTACATCAGGCTGTTGCTGTTGATTCGAATGTTTGGCAGTATCATTTCTAATCGAATTAACATCAGTTCCATCGAAGGATCGAGTCGTTTGTGATGTAGTGCTGCTATCGCATTTTTGTTTTGAGAATATTCTTCGTTTGAGTGGAGCAATAGCGGCCATAGGTGATGTTGATAGATCCGGACTACTTATAGCTAAAACTGGATTCAAAACAGCGTCTTGTTGATCACGCATTCGCGAAATGGCACTTCTGTCATGCAGGATTCTATCGTTTTCGGGGAGATTTTGAACTAAAGCAGGAGCAGGTGGATGAGGTGGAGGTGGAGGTGAACTTGATGATGATGGTGGTTGCACTGGTAATGGTGGTGGCATTATCACATCTAATGGTGTCGTTGCCGTTGACATACATTGCATAGCCGCCGTAGTTGATCTAGGAGCCGGGTATAAAATCTCACCACTATCAGCCAAAGATTGATTAAGCCTGTCAAAACCCAAATAAATTAGATTGTTTGGAAACGGTGCCATAGGTGTGGGCAATTGTGGTGGCGACGGACTATTTACATCTCGGTCCGTTGTGCCGCCATCACTTCTTGTCGAAATGCCCCCACCTGTTTGATTATTATTATTATTCTTGGCTAACGGTATTATAACTGGGTTCGTTCCATTATAGCTTAATAATAAATTCATTTCGGAACGATAGGGCTTACGGTTCTTATAACTTGGATCTTTGGATAATTTGCTGTTTGAGCCACATAGTGAGGGTAAAGTTTGCGTATGTGTTGTGGCCGTATGTAATGGTGATGATGTTGCACTATAGCTGGTTGTGGCGGTTAAAAATTGGCTATCAGTTGTAAGTTTTTCTTGGGATTTGCTCTTCTCCAGTTGCATTTGAAGGATGTCCTCAGATATTGTTCCAATTTCATTTAGAATCTGCTCCAAATTTATTGAATTCTATAAAAATTAAGAAAAAGAAAACAAATAAGCAAGTACATTTGAAGCACTGTTTCTTTATTTGAATTTACCTTAGAACTTCCCGTCACAGTCGCTAGGCTCTGCTCAGAAGAGTGAGATTTTTTTTGTGCTGTTGCGTATATCGGTTGGATATATGACTGCTGAATCGCTAAAGTGGCCGGCACTAACACCGATGGCAGTGAAAGTCCAGACACGGATTGGGGGTAGTAAGGACTCGCTAGAGCATTCGTCACATAAACATCGGGAGGATCACAATTTTGATGCAAATGCTCCAAATATTGCACCGGTGGGGGAACTGTTGATGATGCTGCTGTTTCTGCTGCCGTCGTAGAAGCAAGAGCTGTATCCAATTTTAAACGAGGTTTTATGGGTGAAAAAAAGTGCTTAAGATTTTTGTAAGCCCCACCGCCATTATTATTTGTACTGATATCTGTCACATGGTGTGGACTTTCACGGGCCGGGAGAGGATTATTAAGATGCGATAGTGACATCGTTGCTGATGTTGAATTCGACGATGCACTGGAATGACTGGATGACTGGAATTTTCGCTGAAGAAATGGCGATTGTATATTATAGTCCCAGCCATTTGTTTGAATAACTGTATCACCGGTATTCGTTGAAGTATTACTCTCTGCCATGGAATCTAATAATTAATTTTAAAAGAAAATATTTAAAGTGGATAGGGAATCGGAAGAAGAAAAACTCACTGATGTTTGTTCCCATATGCTGTTGCACTATGTTCTCAAAATATGAGAGCGGAGGCACCATCGATTGCAGATCGTTCAACTGATTTGCAACCATTTCGATAGGAGTAATCGGTCTTAGGGGTGCTAAGCTTGGTAAGGACATCGCTCCCAGACACTGCGATGGGGATAGTCTTGCACCATCGATTTCGATAAAATTTTCGTCATAATAAAAACTAGGATGTGTCTGATGCTGCTGTGTTTGATGTTGATTAGGTTCCCCAATTGCCAGTTGTGTGAGATTTCCATCACTGTTGCTGAGATTCTCTTCGGAAACAATCGACAAATGATCAAAATTCACGTGTAAGTTGTCACGAGTTTTCGTCGCAGGATTACATTCATTTGGATCAGCAAATGATGATTTCGCTGCAGTTGTTGTCGCTGCCGCCAATGGCACTGCTGTAGAAGATCTTTTTTTCTCGCTGAAAGAATCTTCTTTTGAGAAAGATTCTTCAAGTGGATATTTATCGTATTGAAGGTGCGGTATGGATACGGATGGGAAACTATCACGTTGTTGTCTACTACTACAGTCATATTGTTCTTCTAGGCATTCTTCATTTAAGTCTGCTTCTTCTCTGCACGTATCACATGAATCAGAGTCCTTGCATGTGAAAAAAAAATTTAAATTATTTTTAAATTGATTTGTTTTACAACTTATCTAACCTCACTATTACTCTCGCTTTGACCATGCTCACTAATACTATCTGGTAAATACTTGTTGGCCTTAAAACGCTTATTCAAACGATCGTATTCGTCACGTAAGGACCAGATTTCTCTTCTAAGTTGCTCGTTTTCACGACGTAGTTTTCTTATGTCTGACTGACCTGCAAAAAAATGCATGATAATTCTTTAAGTGTTCTTGAATCTGCAGTTTCGGAGTAACTGAATCTTAAAAATTTTGTGACTTTCGGATATTAAATTAATTTTTCGAATTTTGCAAGTTTACCGAATAAGCGAACTGAGGAAAATTAGATATTTCATTTAATCTGGAGAATTTATTTTTTCTAACGATTCCATAAAAATTAGTAAATCTCTAGAAGTTACCGGGCTTAACGATCTTAACAAGCTAAAAGCATTTAGGCATTAAGGCTCTTTCAAATTAACGATATACATTCGAAACACAACTTTCGTTGTCGTTCTAATGTATGGCTCTGGTTTAAAGAGCCTTGAAGCGACGTAAGGGAATTGAGTGAATATAGCGATTTTTTTCAAATTTGATTATTTTGTGAAGTTAGCGAGCCAAGCGAATTATATAAGTGAATACAAAAAATTAAACAACTTAAAACCGAAGGTTACACTATCTTATATGATACTCGTATTCTGTCTTCTAGTGTTACACGTACTACACGTACTTAAATAAACTGAAATAAAACAATTTGTATTTATCGAGTATTTATCTTAGCTAGACCGAATGCAGCTAAACAAAATATGATACTGAATTCGTTCATTTCATAAAGATGCACGCATTTTCTATTTGGATGTATTTAGTAAACGTTTGGCTCGGTTTTAGATTACAGATTACCTATGGATCTTTGCTTATCAATTAGGCTTGCA
Organism: Chrysotoxum bicinctum; assembly: GCA_911387755.1. Taxonomy (NCBI): domain Eukaryota; kingdom Metazoa; phylum Arthropoda; class Insecta; order Diptera; family Syrphidae; genus Chrysotoxum; species Chrysotoxum bicinctum. The sequence continues at coordinate 8,981,549 of OU426991.1, read as the reverse complement.
GCAAAACCACGGGATAAATGAAAGCAAAAACTGTGTAAGGCTTTCTCTGCTTGTAATGGTGCAACTTCAAATACCTTAAAAGAATTTCTTAAATCTTACCCCGCTCCACTTCTGCGTTTATGTTTATTGTTCTCAATCTTAGCTCTTCATTCTCATATATCATTCCACGAGAGGATTTCCGGTCTAACCTAAATAATAAAACTTCAATTAGAAACATTGAAAAATTTTTAAATTCTTAAAAAAAAAATCTTATTGACGATAATTTTAATTTAAGAATGTTCCTTTTTGGAAAACACTTTTATATGTACATACATAAGTATATTTTCTCTATACTATCCATAACTCATCCTTGATTTTGGCGTTATTTATTCGTCACTCTTAACAAAATCAGTTCCCTTCTTAGCTCAGGATCATAACTGCCACTTAACTATTTATTCTTTTTCAACATAACTGTCACTTAAGTTGTTATTCGTTTTCCATTCGGAAGGACTTATTGAACTTAAAATTAAACAATCGTGTTATTTAACGGTTTGGTAAGTTAAAAATTATTTTTTTATCTTGTTAGTTTTGGATTCAACGCAATCCTTCTGATCACTGGTAAATAATTTCAGATGCTAGAACTCGAATGCTGTCTACCTTCAATTTGACATCAGAGTTCGCGGGCAACTACTATCTACTCAGTTTGACTAAGCCAACTATAATAGACAAAACAAATAACATGAGTTGAGCTTATGTCAAAAAGCCCAATGAAAATGGGTCAAGATTCGTGCTGACAGCCACGCTAACCTGAACATGGTTTTTAAAACACTATCGTGTAATACATGTCTTGCAAAACAATCTAAGGCAGTGCCGGAAATAATAGGAAACACCTTCTTTGTACAATTAAAATAAAATGCACGACCGGGTCGTACGAACTTGCTGTAATGTATAACACTAAGAATTTCAAAAATGAATGTTATTAGAGAAAAACTGTTCATAAGCATACAATTAATTTTTTAAATGACTAAACTTCTCCTTTAGTAGTTGGAGCTAAACTTAGGATGCCATGTGTTTTAAGCAAATATTAGTTTATGCAAAAAAAATTATAATTCGTTGTAGTGATTTCTTAAAAAAAAGCTTTTATATACAAAATTTTTGAAACATTTTTAAGAAAAAATGTTGGTACGCCAGTTTAAAGTTTTTAATATTATTCGAATAAAAATTAAATTTACACAAAAAAAAAAATATTGAGCCGTTTTTAAGATATTAAATTTTTCAAAAAAAAATATTTTTTTTTTCTTCAAGTTTTGAAATGCAATGTTTCTTAAACTTTTTAGACTATAAGAAATTTCATTAAAATCGGTAATGCCAATGATGAGAAATTCAAAACTCAAATAAAATGCACGACTGGATCGCACGAACTTGCTCTTATGTAAAAGTAGATACTTTGGAATTTAAGATACATTTTATAAATATAAAACATGGATTTAATGAGATAATAATGTTCAAATGCATAATATTGCCGCCTGGTTTCCGGAAAAGTATGAATTTATGCAAATAAACTTTAAAAAAACGTTTTATTATTAAATAAATTTTTTATATAAGAAATTTCTCTAAAATTTTTCAAGAAAAAAATGTGGGATGCGAATTTTAAGTATTAAATAATATTGATTTTAGGAAATAATTTCAAAAAATAATCGTTCATAGGTTTTGAAGATATTGATTTTTCAAAAAAAAATTTTTTTTCAAAAAAAAACCCAACAAATAATTTTTCGAATATTTTTATATACAATATTATTTTAAACTTAGGGGGACTCCTGCTGAAAATTTTTGGTTAAAATCGTTAGAGCCGTTAATGAGAAAGTCGAAAATCAAAAAAACGGTTCTATGACAGGTACCGTTAATAACATTTTGCCCCAAATTTTTTTTTTACAAAAACATAGTCCATGTTTATAATATCACACCTAATTTTTTTTTATCAAAATCGTTAGAGCCGTTTTCGAGATAAATAAGATTTTGCATTACGGGTGTATGGGGGGTACCGTTAGTTTTGGAGCTAAAAAAAAAATTTCAATTTCCCCTCTAGGGAATCACCGAAGACCCATAACTACCGAGTTTGAAGAAAATAGGTCCAGTGGCTTAGGCTCTAGATCGAGGTACAGACATACAGACAGACAGACAGACAGACAGACGGAATTGCCGGACCCACTTTATTCAACTTTGATCAAAATCTCGAGTTCGATTTTTTTTCCAAATGCAGAACTTGCCCTATAGTACCTATATCGCAAGTAAAAAATCGTTTTATGGTAGGTACAGTCAGTAATATCTTATTTTCAGTTTTTTTTTTTAAATATAGATCCTAAGAGTTAATCGAAAGAGAAAAAAAATTAGTAAAATTCTCTGAACCGTCTTCTAGAAAAATACGATTTTCGAAAAAAATTTTTCTACATTTGTATGGGGGAAGCGTTATTTTTAACTAAAATAAATTTTTTTCTCATATCTTGTAGATTATATTAAGAAACCTTTATTTATCATGTTTAAAAAAATCCAGCATGGGGTTTTCGAAATATTGAGTTTTCAAAAAAAAATTGATTTTTTTTTTAAATCCAAAATCATTTTTTTTGAAAATTTGAATACACAAAAATAATGGAACAGCTGAGGAGCTTCAACATAAAAAAAAATAATCAAAATCAGTTGTACCGTTTTCGAGAAAATCAAAAACAAAAAAAATGGTTCCAGGGGGATACAAAAATAACCATTTTTTGGAAAATTTTTTTCAACCATTACCTAGCTTTAACTAATTGAAATTTTTTGATTTTTTTTTTAATTTGTGGGACAGTTTCTGAGAAAAAAAAAATATTTATAAAATTTCGAAAAAATCGTATGGCAGGTACTATTATTTTTGGTCTTTAAAAAAAAGAATAAAATAAAACCTCGAGTTTGATTATTTTAACGAATGCATAACTTGCGTATAGCACCTTACATACATATATGTACATGTGTCGCAAGTAAAAATAAAGAAGAGTTAAAGTCTTGTTCCGAAAGATGCAGGTTTCAGATGACATTGAAAATAATAAACCTTTCAACACTTCAGAGGAAGCTGCGGAAACAGATAATCTTGAAGCGATTGAGGTTTTTGACGATCTCGTGGAAAAATCAACAAAAGCACATAAATCAATGCATATGTTTTTTAACCTAACAAAAGAAGAGGTTTTTAATTTAAGAAAGGATTGTGAAAGCTATTTTAAGGATGCACTCTCGAAAATTTCAAAAGAAAAACACGTTTTTTAAATCATCCTAAGGGAAATGGAAATATCATGGTTGGGGTTGTATTATGATTTTTGTAGACAATCTGCTAATTCTGCAGCTTAAAATTAACAAGCTGTAATCTATGGGCTTTTAAAATAAATACTATAAAATCGATAGTATTAGTCTCTAAATAAACCTATGGGCTAGTTGTAGATGAACTAACGTATGTGTTGACGCACGTTTTCAAGCAAACAAACTTTTTGTAATAATGATATAACATATTCATATAAAACTTATTATTAAAAGGTGATTCATATAGATTTTTATTTATTTTAATCGCAGAAATCTATTAGATAGAAATACTATTTTCAAAATTATTTTAAGACGATAAATTTGTATTGGATTGAATTCTATGTTTGTACTATACACTATATAATATACATAAATATGCATTGCCAGGTATCTCACTGAATCCGGTTTCAAAAAACTCGCTCTTGACGATGGCATTAACCAAAAAGTGACAATTTCTTTGTCACTTATTATCAGAACGAACTGGTTAAACATATTAGCGCAAAATTTTAAACAGCTTAGTATTAAGGTATTAGTATGATACTATTTAACAATTAGCTAACTTTTTAGAAGTTTACTATTTCCTAATTTTAAACCTTCTCTAACTACTCGTAGTATCGTGCTAAGGCTATTTTTTTTATTCAATTGCTTCTGATTAACAATGCTAGACAGTCCAATATGTAACAGAAACTCCTGCAGCTTCTTGCTGTTTCATATGTGAAACTACAACTTCGGGAATGAAAAACCTGACCCAAATAAAAACAAACATGCAAACAGAAAAGCTTTGAAATTGGGAACGTCTCCTCTCCACGATCGTATAAAAACTGTATGAAGTATATCGTCCATGTTGCCAATAATTTGTCATTTCGCCGCCTGAGTACTTAAATGCCCCATATCCAAAAAAAATGTTCCCCAGAAAACGAATTTTAAGGTTTAAAAAATAATTTCTTTACTTTCTTCTTGAAAAATATAATGTTTGAATTTTTATTTACATTTTTTGAAAATATCTCTGTTGGAATTTGAAGACAAGAAGTCAAAAACTGTAATGGTTATTTTTTTAAAAATAAAAGTATGAAAAAAGTCAGAAATGGATATAGGACCCTCTTCCATACGAATGCGAAATCGATGAAAACCAAATTGAAAATTTCCAATGGATATAGGACTTTTGTGCACTGAAAGGAGGTAATTCAATGTAAGCAAGAAGAACCAAAAAATTTACAAACACTGGCATTATTTGTTTTTTATAATTTTATTTTTATTGATAAGAACGTAAAACAAAAAATATTATAAATTTAGTGGGTATACCTTACTAAATCTCATATTGGACTGTTTCTAAGTCAACAAAATAAGTAAGAATATGTTTAAGTATTTTAATACTAAAGTGTGAAAAATACTTAAAACTAACTTTGGTCCTTAAAATTTTCCAGAAAAAGACGTCTTTTTTAATTCAAAATAGTTTGTAAAAATTCGTCAACATTTCATTGTATTAAGTATTATTTATTTTCAAAAGTTTTTTTAAATTAACATTTTTTTTTAGCTTTTTTGATTTTATCCACTTTAGTATTAAAAATAAAAAATGCTTAAATTAAATCGTTAAAAATATCTACAAGACTGCATTTAATGCACCCATCTCTATTTACCCCATGGTTAATTGTTTTTCAACTTTAATGATGTCTTTTTTCTTTACCATCGTCAAAGCGAAAACTTACTTTTGCTTTATTGAAATAACCTCCGATAGAAACCTGGACCACATGCTGTTCTTGCATGTTAAAAGATATAGAGCATATAGAGATGTAGAGGATATAGAGCACATAAGCACTGAAAATGTAACTTAGTTGCGATAAATATGAGCGCTTAAATGCTCTATATCCCATTTTCTGTGGATATGGGACACTTATGCATTAAATGAATGTTTTAAGAACTCTTCTACAAAGATTGCCCCACTTAGTACAAATTTTGAATATGCGGCAAATAAGCACTGAAAGGACCCACAAATTAGTGGTCTATAGAGCAAACTGGCTTTATGTAACTTCGTTAATAATGAAGATAGAGCAACGGGGATAGCCCCAAACGATAGAGAATATTCGAATTAGTGTAACTGCATCTTTAACTCAGTTTCCCGAAAAAGTGGTCTGTGGGGCATTTAAGTACTCAGGCGGCGATTTAATGATCAGAAAAAAAAAAACGGGAATGTCTGGGCACTATTATTAATGTGTTAAAAAAGGGTACGGGACAAGCAGATCTAACCATGACCTTAGAAATCTCTAGAGACAGTGAAGACCTAATTCGGCGGATTGCTGTTATTCTTGAATGAAAAGGTAGATTTAAAAAAAATATGTAGAGTACGCGTGGGAAACTGCATAACTTTTGTTGTGAATTATAAAAAGTAAAATAAAGTTGTGATCAATGGAGAAGAAATTATTAAAAACCGTTCAGTTCCTGTTAGATCAATCCTCGAGGAAGCCCAGAAATGCGTAAATAAGGATTATATTTTATTTTTTTCTTATTCGAGAAAATACAACTGAATTAGACCGACAAAAAAAAAAAGTAAAATAGTAAGATAACTTCTACTATGTACTTATTTTGTATACTATTTATAAATTGAATGCAAATGTTTTATTTATCTTCTTAATATTATTTTGGAATTATTTATTTTTTCTTTATAACATATATTATTCATAATATATTATAGTATTCAGTAATATTTTTTTATAATTTTCACGCACTAATGATAATCCCTATGACTACCCTTAAAATGTTTGCATACAGTACGAGCGTTTTAGGAAAGTTGGAGAAGATTTAAAAGAAGATACCGTTGCACATTGGTTTTTAGTGTCTAACTATTATAATAGGAAGGTAACATAAGGCGTATTTTATTGGTAATCTATACATAGTGCAGCAATGGAAGTCCGAATAAAATGCTTTTTTGACTGCATATACACTTTTACTTTAAATTTTAAAGTTGGTATGCTTTGCATTTATTTATACCCGTGTCAAAATCAGCTGATTTGGAAAAGAAGTAAAATAAATATGTAATTTCTTACAAAAATAATACAAATTGAAATGAATAAAGATCCAAAACAGAAAAGGGCTGTACATAATTTCTGAGTTTCTTTTAACAAATCATCTTAATTTAGTAGATATTTCAGACTCATTAAGTGAACAAAGTAAAAGGAAACAAAAAGTAAAAATGAAATATATACCTACGAATAAACAATCCACTTTTGAATAAGCTAAGGGATGTGTTGGAAAAGTATACGTTTTGATATGGTTTATGCTGAATTAACATCACTGAAAAATTTGTCAAACAAGTGGCAAAATTACTAATAAAATCAAATCTCAATGGCATGTATGTTTGTACAAAAAGTCAAATTAAGGGCTCGGTGTCAGAAAAAAATCATTTTCATGTCCTTTTTAATCGTTTGGCATCGCAGCCATCCTTCGATGAATTTCATACTCTCACGAAACAGATAGGGAACATGCACGCATTAAGAGGCAACATTTTGACCATTGACTATTAACGTTTACCGTCTAATCGTAAATTAATATTTCAAACCACATAATTTTGGCTCCTGTGTTCATAAAATGAACAAATATCACCGAACACAGTCTCGAATAATCAAAACCTGCCAACCTCACGAAAAATAAAACTTTTGCAACCAATTTGAGTGTCACTGTAATCCAGATGCTTCAAAACTTTATCAGCACTATTATGTGCACTCTTATTACTGCCTAGTTTATACGCACTATTCCTTTGTTGTTGTTTGCTGTGTAAAATTTTACTGCGCTGCCTATACATTTCCCAATAAAAAACGACTATAGAGTCAGGTACAGCATTCTACATTCATGTAGTGCGGGTAAAGAAAGAATCTCTGAATTTAACCGTAGGTCCGAAGTTTGGCTCAAGGGTAGACTGATGGGCACTCCCTGAAGTATAACGGTTAAATTGTAAACTGGCTATTTCACTAGAACCCTGTCTATAAAAATACCGATAAGATAATGAAAGACAGTAAACATTGCGACGGTGCTCGAGATATTCAAATATTTCTGTTACACTTCTATCATTTTTAATTTATTTTTTGCATTTCGGAAGTGTTTTATTGTCGATTCTGTGTTATTAAATACAGAAGTGTAATTTGAAATTAACATAAATGAAGAAAAAAATTACTTTCATCACATACAAGGGTTAATATGGAGTTTATGCATACAAAAAGTTCTTGAAAAGGAGGAATTAAGATGATTATAAAAAAAGACATAAGTTTCAAAATACTTTCTTCACATACCCTGAGATACGACAGTATCAGTACAAAAAATGGTTGAAAATGGAGGACGAAACATATATTTATGCAGTTTATAAATCATCGTCGCAAAATAAAAGCTAAATTACTGACGAATTCGATCAAAATACTAAAAACGAAATAGACCTGAATAACTCTGAGATGAAAATTTTTTTGAAATGATTTCATCCAAAGGCTTAATGAATGTGATCATATGTTTGTTACAAAACAAAAATTGAGTACGCCAGATATCATTGAAGTTTTCAAAAAATAAATGAATTATATAGAATATGGAAGAATAATAAACAAAATGAAAGCTACAAATCCGAATACAAAAAATTAAGAAACTATAAAAACAAAAATAGACAAAAAAACGTCTTTTACTTACTTACTTTTTCAAAGTTAAGAAAGCAAAACATAATCCGCATTATTTTCCACACAAGCGACTTGCATACATATATATTGAAAAAAAAAAAACTTTTCTTCAACATTTTGCTCAATCAATATAAGTATATATGCAGAAGCAGCTGATGAAACCGAAATTTGAAATACATATACTGTGTAATGCTTATCAGTTCACCCTTGAGCTTAACTTTGGTCGTACCGTCAAATAAAGAAATTCGTTTTTTAGTCGCACAACACGATTATGGAATAACTTACCCGGCACAGTTTTCCCTTGCCATTTCAATCTGCAAACATTCAAAACCAATGTTCATCGACACCTCCTTTCTTCCCCTCCTAATTTCCTTATCGCCCGTGCTGTGCTTAACACTATAAGGGGCGCGAGTGAATTATAAAAAAAAAATTAATGCTAATTTTCTAACACCAATTATCCAAAAAATTATCAACCGAAGTCTGACACAAGGATGCGTTCTGTAACTTTTGAAGACATCAGTTCTTCGTCCTATAATGGAAAAACAAAGAACGACATTAAAGACCAAAGCCCATTTGAATCTTGCCCATTGTTGAAAAATGTTAGAAGAAATTGTCATAAGACGCTGCAATATAATCAATACGATTTACAAAAAGGAAAAAATACGGGAAAACCATTTGGGGAATTCGGTTAATAATAAGAGTCGAGGACTTGAGTAAGACAATTGACACGTTGAGTCACGCAAAACCAAATTGATGTCCTTTACAAAATTGCCATTCGAGAAACGTTTTAGAAGTGAATGAAGAGCTACTTCCTAGCAAGAACCCTTAAAATCAAAATTGGAAGTACATGGATTCAAGAAAGAAACTGTACTCATTGTGTACCAAAGAGAAAAAATCTGAAACGGTTCAACAAACCTTAAAAATATTCAAAATTTAAAAGACCTAAGAAAATGCATAAATCTTTTTTTTAAAACCAACTCCCAAACACCAATCAAAACTTACTTTAGTTTAAAAAAAAATCATTTAAATAATATATTTTAATTTTTGTTGAATCGATATTTTACTGAAATTATGATTGTAAATAGTTTTAATATCGTAATCAATTAAAATTACCTTTCAAATTTCTACCACTTCTAATTTCTAAGCATTATTGTTCGTGGGTAATACAATAATTATTGTAAAAATCTTTTGAAATTAATAAATCTACATGTACTTATTTATCTATCTAAAATAAAACATAATCGAATCTTACCTTATCTAATCTAATCTAATTTATTCTAATCTAATCCAATCTAATCTAATTTTTTATAATAAAATATAATCTCTTCTAAACAAATCAAATCTCATCTAAGAGCAAGTATGTGCGATTCAGTCGTACATTTAGTTTAGTTTTTAATAAATATTCAAATGTAAACAAATTTTTGTCAATTGTCAAATAATTTGTTTCTCTTAGAGAGATTCACTTAGACAGGTTGTTTGTTTTTAATTTATTATTATTTTTTTTTTGTATGAAATCATGCTTTTAAAATCAAAGAGCTATTTTTAATCAGCACAGATGTTTAAAAGGCCCCCATCCTATCGCCTACGCATATAAAAAAACAGATAAATCTATCAACTTAAGTGACAGCACATTAATAAATTAGAATACTTACAATGACAAGCAAAAACACATTGAATCAATCTATAAATCTTTTAGTTTTGTAAAGTTATAATTCTGGACCTCATGCATTTATGGAGATTTTGATTTGTTTAAATTAAAAACTTGAGCAAGTGGTTTTATTGAAAGTACATAAAAAGCTTGTGTTCTCTTTTCGAGCCTAAAATAATATATTTTTGTTTGTTTTGCATGAGTACAAAATATTTTATTAGTGTCAATGTAATCAATTTGAATAACCGCCCAAAAATAGATAACACTATAAACTATGTAAAATTAAAATTATGTAATAAAATTATTTTTTTTCCGAATTAAAAAATTATTTTCTTAATAAATTGATATTTTCTGTAAATTTATAATTACTTGAGAGATCCGGATTTCTTTTGGTCAGATTTGTTACCAGAACTCTTCCTTTGTGCATAGTTTTGATCACGTTTTGAACTCTTCATATAAAAAATGGCAATATTTACAAATACAACATTACATCAATTTTAAATAATAAAAAAAGCAATTAATTTTTTCGGGCACACGAACAAACAGTGATTAATTTACTATTGTATTTCATATGTCAGTATTAATTTTTCAGTTATTGTTTTTGTTGTTTTAGTGACAATATTTCGAAAGCAAATGTTATTTGACAAATTATCGCACATTAATTTTGTTGATTATTGTTTAGTATTGGAATTGATTTTTTAATTTTACACATCACGTTTTTTTAATTTTTATAATGTACAAACACTTTTTTTGCGTTAAATATTTCTCTCCGTAAGATAATTTCAACTAAATTCTTTTGCTTATTTCCATCTCTCAAAGCCACAAAGTTTTTTTCTTTACTGCAAAGTTGCTTGTTGCTATCATACATAGCTACATAGTTTACTGCCTCAACGACACATTATTTGTGGAGGAGGGTGTAAGGCGGCTGAAGCGACGACAGCCGCCAATACGTTGAAAAACAATCGCGTTTTGGTCGTTTAATAAATATTAAAACAAAAAAATTGTTCTAACAAACAAAAATTATAAAACAACAAAAAAATATTATTTTGATTATGTACATTGGTGGAAGCGATGGCGCGTACACGAGTTTGAGTGTCATTTGCAAAATATCACAATAAAGCTTTTCATACTTTACTTGAGTGAATTATTTTATGATATTTCCACAAAGAATTTTAATTATTATTTTAACCAAACAATATGGAAATTGAACAGTAAAATAAATTTATTAGGTAGTTGCTAAATAATATTTTTTTGTTTGAATTGTTTTGACGATCCCACAAAAAAAATTTCAAGTACGTATTTAAAACATGAAATGGGTTTATATTTGATTACTTTAAATGAAGAAGTGTTTTTAAGGAGCAACATTTTATTTCAAATAGTTTTTTAATATATCTGTCAGTAAAAAAAGTTTGTTCTTGTTGATTCTCATCCAGTTCAGGATTAGCTTACATAATATCTATACATATTTTTATGAATCCATATTATTTGTATTGCTTTTCTTTTGTGTGGCGTAGTATCGTAAGGACTCGAGCAGAACATATATTGGGCTCTTTTTCTATTAACATTTTAATGTTTGCAAAGGTTAATTTTTGTTTACGAAGTTTAAATATAAAGTAAGAGAAGAGATGGTCCACCTGATTGTTGCTTAGCTAAATCTTATATTCTTTTAAATATATGTTGGCGGTATATGTTCAACTTTGACTAAGCCTGCGAATGTAGGTACTAAAAACTTCATCAACAAGTGAAATAGTTCTAGACAGACAGTAATAAGAATCTAGGTTATATTAAATGTGAAGAGTAACTTTTCAAAACGGAATAATCATTTTCAACTATTTAAAACAAACTATGCAAGTTTGTTCTTCTTTATTTAACAATTGCGAATTGAGTTTAACCATTGGGTTCGACTTCAGAATGTTAAATTTTTATTTGAAATTTTGTGGACGTTATATAGGTACTCGTAAGCACCGGTGTGCCTGTGCATAGGTTTAATTACCATACTAACACATACTAAAAGACATCAACATTTGAATTGGACCTACGTCTTGTGCAAATTAATTGGGACAAACAAATTTTCAAATGAATTTGGTAGTAGGCTTTGATTTTTGCGTTAACTTTTTGATTATTTTGGTAAGTGCTCCCTGAATTAGTTTTATCTAAATATTTCTGTTGACTTTTTGAAGGTAGGTCGCATTTTTTCTAAGGGTTTTGAAAAGATTGGCATTATTTTTGAAATCATGTTATTAGGTACTCTATTTATCAATATTTCGACTTCAAGAAAAATATGGATATCTCGGTGGAAAACAGAGCAAAAGTCATGGGTTTACATGAACATATAGGGAAAACCATTAGGGAGATATCGATTGCTGTAGGTGTAGCAAAATCAAGCGTCGGTAGGATAATTGCATTGCACAAGGCAACAGGATCAGTTGAAGCACGGAGAAAGGGCAAATGTGGTCGAAAACGGAAAACAACGGCGAATGACGACAAAATGTTGGTCCGAAACAGCTTCATAAATCCTGGAAAGACAAGTGGTGAGCTTCAAAAGGACTTGGAGACAGCTGGAGTACATGTGGATTCATCAACAGTTCGAAGGCATCTTTTTGAAGTGGGCCGAAAGGCTCGAAGACCATTAAAGAAACAGCTTTTGACAGACGCTATGCGCAAAAAAAGATTAAGATGTGCCAAAACGTATAAGGATTGGACTCCAGAGGACTGGAAAAAAGAAATTTTCTCGGACGTGAGCCATTTCGAGGTCCAGGGATACAGCATACAGGGTAAGTGTCATGAGGAAAAGTGACAAAGAAAAACTCCGACCTGGACATATCGTCCAAACCCCTAAACACCCGCCTAAGGTTATGTTTTGGGGTTGTTTCACGTCTGAGGGTCCTGGAATCTTAAAGCCCATCGAAGGCATGATGAACAGCTCCAAGTACGCGGATGTCCTAGCGCATAAGCTCCTTCCTACTATACAAAGATGAATTTCGATGCAGAAAACCATTTTTCAGTAAGATTTGGCTCCGTGTCACACGTCCAAAAAAATCAAGCAATTCTTCGCAGAGAAAAATATTAAGGTACTAGAGTGGCCTGGCAACTCACCTGATCTCAATTCGATTGAGAATCTATGGGCTATTGTTAAAGCGAGGCTCAGGAAAAAAGACTGTACGACTAAAAACAAACTAATTTCAGCAATTATTGAGGTATGGTTATACGACCAACAAATGAAAAATATATGCGAGAAGTTAACTTCATCAATACCGAAGAGAGTTAAAGAACTCATAGATGCTAAAGGGGGGTATATAAAGTACTAATTTCATATTTATATACTTATCTATAAACATTATTCAAAATAAATGAAAAAAATGCTCAAAAATCTGCTTGTCCCAATTAATTTGCACAAGACTGTAAGTTGGCAACAACACAATACTCATCAACAATTGTTTGTTATACTGTTCTACTATTTATATACAAAAAGAGGCATTGTATTATTATTAAATGAGCTACATTTTAACATTCGCAACTAACATTATTTTTTATCAAATGATATTTACTACGTTTATATGCAGTATCGAAAGATCGAGTTGGACTAAGGTCGGATTTTCGACCCAGGTTTTACTTCGTTTGAGTTAAGGGCTCGATTTGGAGTTGAGTTGAAATGGTGTTGAGCGATTCTGAAACAATTTGTTAAGCCAACTCCTCGACCCAGGTTTTTTTTCTCACATTTCGACTCGACACCGCTGAGCGAGTGGGATCGAGTCGAACGAAGCTCATTTCAACTCAATACACGTATACAAAGGGTATACACCTCATATAAACTTAGTAATTGTACTCGCGGAAAGTCTTAGAGTGCTCCGTTTCTATGTTTGTATTTACTTTTTAGTTGGCATTACAAATTTCATAGGGGGTACAGCCGTAGTGCCTCTCGCGAGGAAGTGGCAAATAATAAGAGTATCTCTTGTCATGAAAAATGCTTCTTATCTTAGCCGCGGGAAATGTAAGGCCTACTATATTCATGCTATATTGGCCTAATTTAATTTTAATTTTATTAATTTAACCTACAAGCAATATTAAACATTACAGATATCAGCACTCCAAGAGCAATATTAAAAAGTGAATAAATATAATGCCTCTGTCTTAAATTTATTACGATTAGGGTTAAAGAAATCAATAATTGAAGATACTTCATTAAAATAAGCAATCAACCTTGATAAAGTTTCATTATTACCACAATTTATCGTATGAGTTCTTTGGAATAAGAAGACTCTAGCTCTCAAAGACCTAGCGTAATTATAAATTGGTAATAAAGCAAGTAGTGATGGACATTTAATATGGTAGCATATAGTGAGCCTCTAATGAGCATTGTACCTACTATGAATTTGCCTTCTTGATTTGAACGACTTAATTCCAAGTAATTGGCATCTAGCCACATAACTAGGGCTGAAATCCCAGCCCATTTTTTGAATATAGTATATATTTCGTAAATCGTCTTTGGACTTTTTCAATTCGATCAGAGTGAACTTTATAAATGGGGTTCCAAATAACATCTGCGTATTCCAAAAGTGATCTGAAAAGAGATGTAAACAGGGATAATAACACAAAAGGATCTCTGAAGTCTTTTCCATTTCGTTCTATTAAACCTTTGGAATCAATAATCGAGATGACTTTTAAAAGAAAGTGGGGAATCAAGTATAACTCCTAAGTCTTTAATAATTGAAACCCTATCTAAAGTTACAGATTCTATTGCATAGTTGAATAACACACTTTGAGATTTTCTGGAAAAGGAAATCGCGTTACACTTTTTGATATTCAATTTTATCCCATTTATCTGACTCCAGTCCTATAATGAGACCTACCTACCAAGAAAATGTTAATAATTGTCTTTGAGAAATCTTATATATTTCAAAAAAGTTGTGTGATTTCTTATTAATTTTCATTTTCAAAATTATAAAAAAATAAGATTAAAAATATATTAAAAATGTTTGCTTAAGAAATCACATAGCATCCCATTTTATATATTAAGCTACTTAATTATTTATTTAAATTTTTGTATTTATGAACTTTTTAAGCATATTTTTATATTTTATTTTTTAATATTTCGTCTTATTTCTTCTTTTCATACAGTGCCAATCGAACGATTTCAGAAGCGTGCGGGTTGCTATATAAGGATATAACGCTATATAAGTCTCTTAAGTGTACAGCACTTTTTGACAGGTATTGCATCTGAAATTTTGGGTCGGCTGATTTGATTGAAGTTACATAGCACTCAAAGATGTACATATTATATGTGTAAGTTAAACAATACAGTTTTCAGAAAACATTCCTGCGAGTATAGCCGTAAAGCTATTGGTGCAAAATTTTAAACGATTTAGTAAAATGTTAAAGCCATTTTAATAAGTTACTAAGTTAAAAACAGGATTTTGCTAATCTTAACATTTTATTAAAGTTAAAATCACAAACTGCCTACTTTAACTTTTAGTAACTTGCTAAATCCATATGAATCTGCCATTTTTATCGAAATGAGCTAATTGTTTTAAAAAGTAAATAAAATATTTTAAATTTTTTTCGGAACACGAAGATTTTGATATATTTATATGTTTGAAGACTCAGCCTTGTGCGATATTTTAAGTACCGATGAAATCCTTTTGCAGAGCTGGACGACGCAGAATTTTACTCCAGGTATAGGTTTGATAAGACAATAGTTTGGCTCTTGGTTTAAAACCTAAACATCCAAGACGGAACTACAAGCCGTGGGCTTCCGATTTCACCAGAATTTTTTTGGAGAAATATCTATCAGGCTAATGCTGGTAAGCTAACTTCCTAATGTATCTATTTCAGTCGATTTTGTACGAAGGTAAAAAAGAGAAATTTTCAAACGAAATATAGAATTTTGAATTCTGAAAAATTAAATACATAAGTCGAAAAAAAACTCAAAAATTAAATCACATAAGACAAATCCCCTTAATATATATTTTTTTTTAAATGTTAAATTTATTCTCTAATTTGTGTTTTCATTAAAATCTTATTAATAGTCATCGCAAACAAACATCTCAAACCCTAACAACAACTTATGAACTAAAAAGCATCCTACCTTTTTCCATAAAAAAATTCTCCATTATAATGCTATTTTTATTCTTAATACAATTACCTTCCATTCAGTTTATAATGTGCATGTCGTCTTCGTTCTCGTAGCATATTTTGTTATTATCCATATGAAATTAAGAAAATAAAAAAAAAAAACAAAAAAATGTTGAAAATATTGAAAATATTTTTTATACAAAATAAAAAAAAATATTATTGAAAGGAGAATACTAAATTTGGCCCCTCACTATCAATTTATCAATTTTAAAGGTAATTTTCTGCAAAAAGAAGTACCCAACATTTTCAAATTAAAAGGACTAAACGTTCGAAAATATCTTTTCCATACGTTGAATTTTGGTACGCATTTACCAAAAATGAAAGTGATTTGCTTCTGTCAACGAATGGTTCAGTCAAAGAGAAAAAAGATTTTGCCTCAAAATATGTGTTGCAAGATTCGTTAAAAATTTATCTTACCATATTCTTATGTATGGCAATAAATGAAGAAATTATTTGACGTTGGATGTCAGTCGAAATGACATTCGTGATGGTTATCACCTTTATATGCAGGTTGAGGGAGTTCTAGGGGGAACGTTTTTCTGCCTGATTGAAAATAAGATTTCTTGCAATAATTTTCCAACTCATCGCAAAAATAAAAATTTCTGCAATCATTGCATGGCAAATGTTATATACCAAGGCAATTTGCAGAACTTTTCTAAAATTTCTTTAGTCCCGTGCCATTCATTGAGGAAAATCTTGGGACTTAAACATAAATTTCAT
This sequence comes from Chrysotoxum bicinctum, assembly GCA_911387755.1. Taxonomy (NCBI): domain Eukaryota; kingdom Metazoa; phylum Arthropoda; class Insecta; order Diptera; family Syrphidae; genus Chrysotoxum; species Chrysotoxum bicinctum. Next base: position 8,965,100 of record OU426991.1, on the reverse strand, counting down.
GAGATAAAATCTGGGAGTCGTACGGAATCCCCAAAAAAATAAATCCCCATCGACCTTAAATCCCCAAACATTTAAATCCATCTAGCTAATATCCCCACAGACATAATGCACATGGACGAAATCCCCAAATGAAACTATGTTTTTGCCAAATCCCCAAATCCCCAATGTCCGTGTACATCTACATCATGTGAAAAATTCATCAGAAAAATTCTCATCAAATTCTTTTATTCTGATACTAAACTTATTAATAATTAATTAAAAATTAAGAGACATTTCTTTTTGTGAATTTTTCCTTTTCGTTTTAGTTAAGAGAAACCTTATTTTGTTGTTTTGTATTGAAAATTTATTTTAACTTTAATAAATATTACAAACATTACTTAATAAAGAATTTTATATTTACTCTTCGGATTACATTTTTGTAATATAAATTAAACCAAAACCCCCAAAACCATTACCTTCAAGTAGTGAATCATGCGATTAAATCGCGCGCGCGATTTAATCGCATGATTCACTACTTGAAGGTAATGGTTTTGGGGATATTGGCGTGGGTATTTTTGCCCTGGGGATTCTCTTTTTAGGGATTTTGCTGCTGGGGATTTTTCTTTGGGGATTTTGAATTTGGGGATTTTATTTTGGGGATTATAACTTGGGGAAAATGTCACCAACCCATAAAATCTTCCATTCCTGCAAAATTAATATAACACTTGAACGTTATCGTCACGGTGTTGCATGTGGTGCGACCGACGTGTTCACGATTGCAACGTACAGGCAATTCATGGAAAATATGAACAAAATGTCCAATTATGATTCAACTAGTACGATAGGACATAATTCAAGTATCTAAAAAATATATACATTGGCGATGGGCATGTTTAAACAAACATAACATTCCTAGACATAAAAACCTTGGAAAATCGGTATATTACATTGTTCTTAAATATAAATTATGTCCATGGTCATTATGTGAAAAACATATTGTCAATGGACCTTTATGTTCGTATGTGCATAATAAAAGTCCAAGGAAATTATTTCCGCGGATATTATGTCATTTAACCCTGATTGATCGATATTAGTCGGGGGGATACCAAGTCCCATACAATTTTGTTCCGGATTTTCCTTTATTAGTTTTTGTTGATAAAATTGGTCTTAAATTAAGTTTGTACTTTAATAATTTTTTCAATAATAAATAATAAGAAGAACAGCATCAATTGTCTGATATACATTTATGTATATTTTTGTATATTTGTTTTTCTGTATATTTGTTCATTCTAAAAGCTTTCGAAAATAACAGTTGAAGACTTCACGAGATAGAAAACAACATCTGGCCGTTTATATCCAAAATCTCTACCTCTATACAGATCATTCTTAAACGAATCCCCAGTAAACTCGCTGAAACAAAACAACGACAATCTCCTCCATGAGATATTTCAATTAATCAAACCTGGCACTAATACCTTCAAAAAGATCAACAGAGCATTATCGCTAAAAGGCCGAAGTGATCACAACCACTTTTCGGAAGGTTAGGCGAAGCTCTAAGAAGGGAAGAGCCCTTCAAAAGAAATTCACAATCAGACCTTAAGTTAATCCAGGAGAACTACAAACTTCAAAAACATTAAGATCACCATATCTGAAGAAACTCAACAATAAGGAAACCAACGAGTCGTGGCGATTGTGTCCGCACGAAGCAGCAGTTCTTAGCCTTCTTCTGTATACATCCACTAATACGAAAACAAAACGGACTCAGCCAAAACACAAAGCTCCTTCTATACAAGCTGCTCATTAGGCTGATTACTGTTTTCCCATCTAGAACACAAAAACTTAATTATAAATGAATAAGTTGGCAATCTTCGAGAGGAAGATCTCGTTGATGCACTGGGACCAGATACGTAGAAAACACGCCAGTAACAAGACATGCAGAAGCCAAAATTCTACAACTCGTCATCTAGTAACCTAGCAAGCAGAAGATGCCTGCAAAGGTTTGACTTTGCCACCCAAAACCAACGACGAAGAGAACACCCTAATCAAAAAAATTACTCAATGTAAATCGACGAAAACGACGGACTGCGCCAAAGTGGTTTTAAATTATTTGAAAAAAGTCATAAGGTATATTAATGCTGATTTTTTTATGTTTATGTATATTACTGTATTACGGTAAGCGAAAAAGTAATAGTAATGTTTAAGACTGGTTTTAGAAAACTCATTCAAAAGGAAGAAGAACGCAGCAAGAAGTTAACATTTATCTCTAATATACATACATTCATTTTATATTTATTTATTTATTTAAGCTTTGAATTAAGCCAAAAGCTTAATTCAAAACAAAAAAATTCTTAAAATTAGATTAATAATAATAGTAATAATAGGTTTGGGTGGAAAGTTGGGTCGGGAAATGAAGGTATAATTATTGGAGAGCATTTTTAAGGGCAGTTTTTGAACTACTTAAATCAAAAATAGTTGAGTTTTTAGCACTTCTAAGCATTCTTGTAAGTGGTTCATTTTGTCCGTACTCGGTTCGGTGAAGGGGTATCCAGAAGAGTGGTGTCGATCTGAGGCGAGATTGGTTTGTGTTTTGCTTTATTTTGCGTAGCAAGCCTACGCAGTCGATATCTCCAGATAATAACTGGTGTAAAAATAGAAGGTCAGCATTATCCCGACGTACTCTTAAGGTCCGTAAATTTATCAGTTTAAGACGGTTTTCGTAGGGTGGGAGTCTGAATGGGTCGTCCCATCCGAGGTCGCGCAAACAAAATCTTATAAATCCGCGCTGAACGGCTTCAATGCGCTGAATGTGGACATGATAATAAGGTGACCGGGCGGGAGAGGCATATTCAAGCAGAGGACGTACAAAAGAAACGTATAAGGATTTTGTGACGTAGGGATTTGAGAATTCCTTGGACCAACGCTTTACGAATCCTAGAGTTAAATTAGCCCTGTTAATAATAGAATCATAATGAGCTCAAAAATTTAGCTGATTGTCACAAATAACTCCTAAGTCACGAATAGATGTGACAACTGAGACTTGTTCATTATTCAAGAAATAATAACGCTGGGGGAGAGGGGGGCGTTTTCGAGAATAAGTAATGACTTGACACTTACTGACGTTAAGTTCGAGAAAATTATGACGGCACCAGGTAAGGAAATTATTTAGGTCGGTTTGTAGTAGCTGGGTATCTGCTGAGCATGTAATATGTTTAGAAATACGCATGTCATCAGCGTAAATCTCCAGGTCAGATCCTACTAAAGTAAGCTCAACGTCATTTATACTTAACAAGAATAGAACTAGGCCAAGGTGACTACCTTGGGGAACGCCTGATGTTGAGCGGACAGGGTTGGAAGTACTTCCTCTGAACAAAACAGTGCCTAAGCGATCACATAAATAGGACTGGACCCAAGATAAAAACGAAGATGGGAATCCATATGATTTCAATTTGAAAATAATTATATTGTGAGAAATCCTATCAAATGCTTTGCTGAAATCAGTTGCAACTGCATCGATTTCGTAGCCTAATTCCATGGCACAAATAGTATTAGATACAAATTGCGTAAGATTAGATGTAGTTGATCTACCTTTATGAAAGCCATGTTGCTTACCAGAAAAGAGTAATTTACAATGAAGAAGTAAATAATCGTGAACTAAACTCTTGAATAATTTAGGAATACATGAGAGCTTTGCTTTCGGCCTATAATTTGAGACATCACTCTTAGATCCTTTTTTATGTATAGGGATAATGAAACAATCTTTCCATCGATTGGGAAACACACAGCAAGAAATAGATAGTTGAAATAGAGCAGTGAGTGGTGGAGCAAGTTTAGAGATGCATTTTTTTAAGAAGAATAGGAGGAATACCGTCAGGACCCGATGAAAAATCGTCCTTAAGCTGGCGAACCTTGTTAATCACTGATAATTGACATATATTAATCGATGTCAAATAGGTGTTGGCACAACCATTCATATAACTAAAAAAACCCAAGTCTACTTCAGAGTTATTAGAATAAAATGCTTGGCCGAAAAAATCCGCGAAATAGTTAGAAATAGTTTTAGGATCAGCGGATGAGGCATTGCAGTAGTTCAAGTTGGAGGGATAACCATCTGACTTTCTTTTAGAATTAATAAATTGAAAAAAGTGTTTTGTGTTCGAGATAAGATCAGATTGAGTTTGGATGAGGTGATTTGAGTATAGTGACTCAAACAAGCTGGAAAAGTTGTAGAAGGCTACCATGTAATTGGAAAGATCATTGTCTGATTTTGACCTGAGAAATTTTTTCCATAGGATATTTCTTCTGTTACGAAGAAGGCGAAGTTCTTTGCTGTACCAGCAAGGAGAAGCTGTAAAATTCTTCTGAGGCATAAGTGGTGTGGATTGTCCAAAGCAGGTTTGTATAAGAGCGCAAAAGGTGGTTATAATAATTTCAATATTCGAGTCCATAGTGATAAAGTCGAAGTTAAGTTTACCAATCAGCTCGTTAAGTTTATCAAAGTTAGTTTTACGGAAATTGTATTTTTGCGATGTGAGAGAGTAAGAACGAATGTTTTCGCACTCAAAGGCAAAAGTAACTGAAATGGGTGGGTGATGGTTGTCCAGTTTTGATAGGATGTGTTTATTTACAATTACTTCAGTATTAAGAGCATTTGTTGAAAAAAACCAAGTCTAATTGTCTTTCCAAATAATTTTTTACTCCACTTGTCTAGGCAAGATTAGAAGACAGAAGTCTATCAAGAAATAAAATTTCTTTTTCAGATATTGCATTGGTAGAAACATAATAGGTCTCATCTTCAGAAATTTCCCATACTAGACGGAGAAGGGTAAAGTCACCTACTAAAATTATATCATCTTCGGAGTCAATATGATCAACCACATAATCAATTGCATCTACTACTACTAAAATTTCATATGCAGTAGTAGGCTGGGAAGGGGGTGTATAGCAGCACAATAAATAAAGGAAATATTTGGATACACGGACTTTTACACAAATTATTTCAAGGTTTAGGATATTAGGTATGATAAACAACGATGAGTCCCAATTAGAATTTATTGCCAGGAGAACACCACGGCCTGATGAAGATTTACCATCTGAGACTAGGATATCCTTACTATAGGCGCTAAAATCAGAGGTAAAAAGTTCACTGTTATTAAAATCCGGTGTCAGATTTGTTTTAGTAAGGGCAAATATGTCAACAGGGAGTTTTTGACAATTTAGGTAGATGTCAGAAGTTTTCGTGCGCAGACCCCTTACATTTTGATAGTAGACAATTAGGAACTTAGGCTTAGGAGGTTTTAAGAAATGACTCTTAGGAACGAAAGAGATTTCTTGGACGATTTCTATGTAGTTGGGAATTATTATTATTTTTATTACCATATGAAGGATGTGGAGGTTGGAAAGTATGGGAATGAGCAAAGCGATAAGGATTTTTTATTTTTGGGTGATTTGTGTGTTGTTGAGAAGTATTATTGCTAGAAGAAGGTTGTGGTGGGCTAAGAGTCTGGGAATGAGTGAAGTTAGGATGTTTAGGTATTGGAGTTGGAGTTTGGTTATGATTAGTTGGAAAAGAATTATAATCATATTGTTTGAAAAACTTAAGTCTAGACATAATTTCATGATTTTTTGATGCTCGATTAATCCAGGGCGTTAGCGACATTGAGAAAAAGCCATTCATATTTGATTGGAATTTCTATTTTGAATGATCGAGGTCTTTTCAGAATAATAACTGAAAAAGTTGTGGATCGAAAAAATATATCTGTTTTATTTGGAGTAAAAAGAGGAGCACCCTCACAAAAACATGACTTCCATTTAATTAAATATAAACAATGTTTATCATAAGAAAGGCGTACTAGAAATACCATACTTTGTGCATATCAGCTTTTTTCGTCATCAGAAACTTGAGCAAGAGAATGGCATGGATACAAAACCAATGTACTCCGAATCATTGCATCCTCTGAAGTAAAACTAAGATTTGCTGCCTCAGCTTTTTATCTTTATGAAAAGGGATCATTTGATTTATGTGTTTTCAGTATTAAAATATTGTCACCTTGTTAGGGATATGAAGCTTTGATTACAAATAAAGGTTGGTTTAAAATAAAAAAAAAGTTTTTTTTTGATTAATAACTTGAGTCATTTTTTCGCTATAACTATTTTAAAATTTAATATATGAGAATTCTTTTCAATAAAAAGTATTTCTCAACAACATAGTGTTAAATTAAAATAAAAAATATTAGTTATCAGTATACTTAATAAATTAAAGCAATAAGCTATCTTTTTTTTCAATTTCAAACGCTTTTGAACTAGGATCCAAGTAAACACACGTTTTGTGATCCATAAATATCAAGTGCTATAAGAGTACAATATTAAAAAGATAAATTAGGTATTCGATGTAAAACACTCTAACTTTAAAATGATAGAGAAAGTAAGATGCTTAGATCGATTAAAATTTGTCAAGTCGTGTTTGAAATCTTTAGTGTTATACTAAAATTAGAAGTACAAGCTAAACTACAATTTTACGATATTTTGATTTGTTTAAGATGCGATTGAATGCTAGGGTGTACACACACACGACATATAAAAAAAAGGGTGGATCAATTTAGAACGGATTTCATAAAAAAATGCAATTCGTGGTAGAGAATAATTCGTCTTGTGCGATTGATTTTCCCTTAATTTTTAACAATTTTTAACAATTCTGGAAAAGAAATGACAGTTTTACATTCAGAACTTACAATTCTAGGGTAGTCTAATTGTACGGTAGCGACATGTCCAATTATTCTGAAAAAAACAGGCGACCATTTGCTTTGAAGTGCTTCCTGCGCCCACAACTTTTAAAGCCTTAAAGACAAATACATAAATCCATGATTCACCTGTCACGATTTTTTTTAATAATCGACACGAACCTTCTTAGAGAGATTGTCAAATTATAACGCAATAGGAACTATTGTAGTTAATAATGTTCCTATAACAGATTTTAACTGCATATCGAACAAATTTAATGAATATTTTACAGAAATATCTGATACATCGAAGCCATCCATTAATTCCGTTGGTAATTGTTATTGTTATACTCAAAATTGTCTGGATGCTTACTACATATAACACTTTAGTGTTGAACAGGGTTGTTTTCCAGAACAGTTTAAGTGTGCTGAGGTTATTCCCCTCTTTAAAAAGGGGAGATAGGAAAAATATGCTTAACTACCGGCCTATCTCTATTCTTCCTACTTTTTCAAAAATATTTGAAAAACTTATGATCAAGAGAATTACTTCTTTCTTTCTTTCTTTACGTTCAAGAAAATCAACCGAAGATGCAACTCTTAGGCAATGTAGTCAACTTTATGGTAGCTTAATAATAATCACCCCTATTACAGAATTCGGCGAAAGAGCTAAAGTGACAATTTCAATTCATTTCCAAACTTTTGCTATTACTGAATCCGACGAATGAAAGTTGAACGAATGTCGGTAACAATCCCTGCACCACTGACATTTTGTTCAACTTATATGGTATTACAGATTTCGCAATCCATTCGCACTCCATACAATTTCTATCATTTTACATTCGCACCAATTTCGAGACGAATCTGAAGTGAATTTTTGATTAAACGAAAATAAACAATGGAGAGTACAAAAATTTAAGTCAAAAGCTTATCATACTGAATGCTAAAGTGTTTGTTTAACAAATTTTAATAAAAAACGCACAAATAGCAACGCAACCAGAGAGCAAGAAATTTAAAAAAAAAAAAAAGAGCACACCGTTGGTTTTGAACCGTCCTCCATCTTCGTACTAACCACTCTCAACGATGCTTGATTTCGTTGATCGAAAACGATACTATGTATTATCACAGCCTAGGCCAGTTGAATAAATGTTTGTTGCTGTTGTGTCGATACGAAAGTTCATAAATGATTAGGTAATTTTAGAAATCGACAATGTAGTTCATCCGACGAATTTCATAATTGAGTTTTACAGCGGATGCGAATCAAGTCAACTCAGCGGGAGTAAAATTCTGCGAATTCCGTAATCGACATGAATAAATCTACAATGGCTCTCTTCATCGATATGACAAAAGCATTTGATATGGTTGACCATTATTTACTATTAGATAAGTTGTATAAATGTATAATGCAGGATTTATGACAAAACGCTCTGAGTTCGATTACCATTTACAATGTCAAATTTTACGAAAAAAACGTCGAATTTGATGTATTCACACAAGTGTTCCAATATATCAAGTAGTAGTAGTAACCTCCATATAATTCAGAGAAATGTATAACCTTCATGTATGTATCAGACTGAACATAACAAAGAGTGGACAAAATAAAAATAAAAATTGAAGCTCTTAATACAAAAAGCAAGTGAACTTGTTAAAATATTGACATTTATTAGCTCCATTTAATTTTTACTTAGGGCGAGGTCATTGAAGATTGCAAAGAAGGCCTCCAAAATCTTTTATCAGTGATAACATTCATATATGTCTTAAATCCTTTAAAATTTTAAAATCGCTTAAGGATAGTGTACTTCCTCTTGCGAGGAAGTGACCAATTTTCCAAGTTCGGACTCGGCAGAGAATTGCAGGAGTTTTAAGTCACCCAGGTTTAGGCTTTTTATGAGCCGTAGACAACTAATTTATTTTTAAGCTTAAAATTTCTTAGTTTTTGTATCTTATTCGTTTAAATGCCAGTAAAAAGAGTAGCACATATTAATAAAATTAAATAAAAACATTTTTCTTTTAGATTTAGATTTATGATTTAAAACAAAAACTTTTAGAGGTGGAAGATGGAGAAAATTAAAGTACTCAACAAACATTTGAAATAGAAACAGCTTTGAGAAAACAATTTATGCGAAATCAAAAGAAAGTCAATAAGAAACTTAGTAAAATACTGACCGTTGAAGTATTATAGTCACAATTTTTTCAATTGTTTTTTGTGAATCTATTTAAAATTAGAAAAAAATGATATGGAAAACAAAATTATGAATATTAAATTAAAATTGTATTTGTCGATTTTTTTAATTATTTGCAGTCAATTTTGAAGAAAATTTGCTCCCCTGCCTTTTTGACACAACATAGATGCGCAAGCTTTTAATCGTACCTTTTGTTGCTTTTGGTATACAGTATGCAAAATAAGCCTCAAAACATTTTGTTATATAGAAAATTATGATTTAATAAATTTTGTTCAATTTTAAATCAATTCAGTTGACATCAAAGATTTGCATAAATATATAGCTTTCGCAAATTTATCTTACCAAATTGCTAATCAATTTAACCTTAAAACAAATAAATGTAACCTTAAGATAAATCGGTCTAAGCCATTAGTAAACCAATATAAACTTTAAGCAAATCAAAAATATTTCTAATTAGTTTAAATTGATTTGCGTTTGGGTTAAATCTATTTGTGTTAAGATTAAAAGATTTTGTTATTTGGTTTAATAAATTTGCGAAAGATATACACATGTGGTCATTAAAGTAGGAACTCTTTTGGATCAAATAAAAAATGCAACAGTTGTTAAGTTACATAAATTTTTATTCTAATGTGTTGGTTATGTTGTCAATGCAACATTAACAAAATTTAATAACAGCAATTTTTATATTTCCATCAAAAAAAGTGTTGCCACTTATAAAAAAAGGTAAAACATAGCCTTGGAAAGAACACAACGATTTTAATTTAAAAAATGGCATTGCCTATTTTAATGACCACATGTGTATATAAAATTTAATTATAAACTTCACCAACCGCTTATTCAAAGTAATCGAGCTAAAACCCGTTTTTTTTTTTCAAAACCGTCTGCAGGGGTTTTAACGTTTACTTTTTCGTCTTTGCCTTTTTGCATATAGTTTTTCATGTACCGTAAGACTTTTATTTAATAATTGCACATCACTGTCCACAGTCCACGTTTCAATAAGGTAAATAAAAGATTGTTGACAAGACAGAATGCATGTATCTTTTTTGACACCTTTAACCTCCCGTTCTCGCTTTAAGCAACGGTATCAGGCTGTCAGATTTGAAAATGTATGCTCAGTTATTCTGAAATATTCTATTTCTTAAGGAATCAGTCATGTACCAATGACAACATTTATACATATTAGGTGTGTTTTTTTGGGAAAATTATCCGTAGTGAAGTAGGATTTCCCAAAAAAACGTATCCGCAGTTGTGCGATTTTTCTACTTTAAAGTTGGTACCACTGACTAGTTGTCAAATATTTAATTGAAAAAAAAAACAACCAATAACTTTTTGCCAAGTAATTTTCATGTTTCTGAAAATATATATGGAGGTTTTTATTTATGAATTTCAATTTAAATCTCTTTGTATTTACTTTTTCTGTTCACCAGCCATTCTTCATAAAGCAGAAGTTTTGTTTGTGAATTTTTTTTTTGTTGACAATTATCACTACAAAAGTCAAGGGATCTGTTCGCAGACTTTAGTTATGTCGTTTTCCATTGGTTTCACTCAAGTCACTCAAGGATCCACTCATTCTGAAATCCAATGGAACGGTGCTAACTTCTTCTACTCAACTTTGAAATTTTGCCTTTGTATTAGTTAATAGTCGTGTTGGTGAAAATCTGCGATAGTTGCTTTTGACATTTGGGTATGAGTATTAGTGCTTCTTGAGTGGATTCTGACTTGAAATCGAGAAGCGAAATTCTCTTCTCACAAGAGTATTTTTTCCCAATGGAATGGTTTGAGAAGACTTCTGGACGCTTCCAAACGCTTCTGGACGACCAATGGAAAATTACATTAGTTTTGGATTTCTCAACAGCTTTTTTCATAAGAAGGCTTTTTCGCGTTAGTAACTCTTAAATGTCGCTGTTTAACTAAAGTATAACAGCTGACCACGACATTTCGCTCCTACAAAAACGCGTTAGTTATTAAACAGCTTTCTATAAGAGTTCGACACCAACACGATACAAAATGCAGCGTTTTTCTTATAAAAATGGTTTTGTAAAAAAAGACTTAAACTCTCAATGGAAAATGCTAAACAACAAACTACTTTTCGTACTCTACGAACATGCCTTCGAGATACAAAAGAGGTTTCAATTGTACCAACATTTGTATTCGAGACTCGAGCAAACGTCAACATTCTATTCGCAGTTGGATCCTACTTCTACTTTTATCGGCAGTGAAGACTTTGTATTTGTAATACGTATAAAATCTTACTTCACTACGGATAGCTTTGCGAAAAAAACACACCTATTGTTACGCACACACACAACACCGACACAAAGCATTATCTACTTTTCCAATGTCATATGTATTTCCCCTTATTCCAACCATCTAAAACATTCTAAGACGAGAACCTTCGCAAATTAGTTCTGAGAACAACCAACTTGATTATACAGGGTGTCCCACAGTCACCGCCCCAAACGAAAACCATAGATTCCTGAGGTCATTTTAAGTCGAAAAACTTAAGAGGTCATTTTCTTCTTTTCGTCCCGTTTTCGAGTTATAACGGTTTTTATGATTTTTGCTCTCTTTTCCCTTAACTGGCTTTATCTTTGCCAAACTAGGTCCGATTCGTAAGATTTTTTTTATAACCAATCAAGAATTTATTACAGTTTTAGTTTGTCTCAGAACTTTTTTATCTGCGGGCAACCGTTTCTCCGCAATTTTGCATCAAACCCAATTTTTTCGTTTTTTAAGTTGTTTTTTTCACTTTGATATCATTTTTTTTCAAAAAAACACGTTAATGAGTATTAATTTTTTTCGTTAATTATTAAAGCCCAGTTTTTTTTTTTAAAAAAATATACTTTTTTTTTTTTTAAAAGAATACTAAATGTAATTAACAACAAATAAACAAACGGAGTGAATTAAAAAAAAAATAATTTTTAAATACAAAATTAACTTTTTCTGAGCTATTGTGGTTAAGAAAAGGACAAATAGATAAAGTTGTCCCATTTCAGCGTATATTAATAACATTTCCAGATATTCTTGATTAGTGTAATGCATTGTTCGCAAATAAATGAGAAAAAACTACAACTTGAATAACAAATCCAAAATGGAGTATCAAGTGAAAGAACACGAAGCGGACACTAGTTCACGCGAGAAAGACATGTACAACCTTCAAATCATAATGCAAATCTTTACTGTTTACATTAGTTAACGGTCTTACTAATAAACTTTATCTATTTGTCCTTTTCTTAACCACAATAGCTCAGAAAAAGTTAATTTTGTATTTAAAAATTATTTTTTTTTAATTCACTCAGTTTGTTTATTTTTTGTTAATTACATTTAGTATTCTTTTTAAGGAAAAAAAAATATTTAATTTTAGAAAATGAACTGGGCTTTAATAATAAGTGAAAAAAATTAATACTCATTAACGTGTTTTTTTGAATAAATTGAATTCAAAGTGAAAAAACTACTTAAAAAACGAAAAAATTGGGTTTGATGCAAAATTGCGGAGAAACGGTTGTCCGCAGAAAAAAAAGTCTTTGGACAAACTAAAACTGTAATAAATTTTTGATTGGTTATAAAAAAAATCTCACGAATCGGACGCATTTTGGCAAAGATAAAGCCAGTTAATGGAAAAATAATAAAAACCGTTATAACTCGAAAACGGGACGAAAACGAGAAAATGACCTCTTAAGTTTTTCGACTTAAAATGACCTCAGGAATCCATGGTTTTCATTTGGGGCGGTGACTGTGGGACACCCTGTATAAAGGAGTGTTCGCGGTGAACACAGGTCAGTTGATTTTTTGATTATGAAAGTGTGCAAAAGCTTTGCTTATTGGATTGTGGAAAGTGTTATTAAGGAAGGGTGATTTTAATTTGAATAAAAGTATTTGTGTTGATAATAAATTGAGATTTGTTGTTTTGATTTGGAAAGTGTTCTTCGCTGGCCGTACGCGAACGTAGCACCGAATGTAGAAACGGTAAAACAGAACAAACAACTAAGAACGAACGAGTTCAAAGAGGGTTTACATTTTCTGTGTACACTGTTACACGAGTATCTTAATGGAAAAATTGATGTTTAGTAGAATAAAGTTTTACAGTGACCGTCAATGATGCTCTCAGAGTTTATCTTAAAATTGTTCTTATCGAAGGCGAAATGTAACGGCCTTCGTTACGGTGACATAGATTTTCGTAAAAGACTGTCTGATACATATTTCAATAATTGGTTTTAATAAACTAAGAAGTTCAATGTAAGTTTTCTCAGAGATCCCTACAAAATTTTTTAAGTCATATGTTTGAAGTGTTTTTTCTCTAATTAAATTAATATACAACTTTTTTCCCACAACACGATTATGGAATAATTTACACGTCAAAATTTTCCCATACCATTTCAATTTGCAAACATTCAAGACCAATGTTCATCGACACCCTAATTTCCCCATCGCCCGGTCCTCAATAAATCCTTGAGCACGTAAGAATTATAAAAAAAAATCAAAAATGCAATAAAATGAACAAAATTAAATTTGTTCTATGTATTAAGGCCGGTATTCACCGAGCGCTCATAACTTAAGAAGCTCATAAACGTATTCACCAAGCAATATTAGTGAAGATCTACGAGCGCTCTTAAAAGTTAGGAGTGGTCCCGACCACTCCTAACTTACGAGCGCTCTCTTCGAAAATTTGTTCGCTTGTGCGTGTGCCACGCACGCATTTGACTCGAATCCATGTGAGCAATGCCAAGTAGAAGAGTATCCATTTGCTGTCAAGACCAACATTACACAACATTTCACAGTTTGGGTATGCCTGAACAAGAGAGAGTGGCTCTCATTTTCGAACTTCGAAAAACACTTGCGAGTGGTTGGTGAATAGTCTGCTATTACACGATGAATCTAGATGCATGCGCCTTCTTCGAATTCTGCTTTGATATTTCGTCCACTGATTCAAGCGCTATTACACGTTGAAACCAGATTCATGAATCCAATTTGACAGTTCTCTTTATTTTTGATTTCGGTGTTGGTGAGCGTATGTGCTCTTCAAAATAAAGAAGCAATCAGAAAGAAGTATTTCTATGCATTACATTGAAGTTTACTCCTCGGATAACGAAATCATATGAAGCAGAATAGAAGAAAAACGGACAAGAGAAAAGAGAAACGTCAAATTGTTGCACCGAAAATTTTACCCACGCGACACAGGGCAGTTTTTTTTCCGTCTCATCTTTCGATTTTTTTTTCTCTTTTGCACTTACGTTATTCGAAAAGTCGCACGCGTCTGGATGCATCGTGTAATAGCAGACATACCGCACAGAAATTTCAAGTTAAGAGCCTCGTAAAGTTAAGAGCCGTTTAGGAGCGCTCGGTGAATACGAACCTAAGTCTTTATTATTAAGAGCAAAAAATCCCATTTATTATGGAACACAACGTCGTTCAAGTGGCTACCTCGGCGCCTTCAATTACTGAGTCAATTGGACCTTGTAAGCGAATAATCCGAGATCTTTGTGCAGAATTCTCCTAGTGAAACTAGTGCATGAAATGTTGAGTTGTTGACATCGATAGCGAGTTGATGTTCGTGAATTAGGTCTCACACTCTCGGCTACACCCGTCGTATACGTTTGGGGACCCGGACCATGAGTGTTGTCCAAACTTCTTTTCAAAAAACGCACTGTTTGGCCTTCACAGCACTTACTTAGCAAATAAGTTTTCAATATTTTCCAACGTTTTTTCAAGCTTAAAGCAACTTATTTCGTTCTGCGGAGGTATGATACTGACTTTCTGTCAAGATTTTGAGCGGGAAACATCTGCCAGTGTCAAAATAACCTATGATTTAAAAATAAACCACTAGATGGCCCATCCTGTATTTAATTCAATACAATGTCAAATCACCAGACAAACATAAAAACTTAAAAAATAAGTAAATTTATTATTATGTGAGAAAAATTATTATGTGAGAAAACATTATCTAAAACAAAATAAAACAAGACGAGGAAGCAACTAGTTCCAAGAACTGGAAAGACCTCCCAAAACTAGGGCACGCGAAAGTCCTACTGGGTAATTGTAACCAGGAACATTTCACAAACTGCATAAGCTTAAGTAGGAAGAACCTAAGAATAGTAAGGCTCACTAGCAACTTTTAGTTGCGAAACTGTTTGGTTACTTATAGAAAACAGATGAACTGTTTGGTTGAATGTCCGTGAATTTGCAGATAATTATATGTTCAATAAAATGGCGAACTTATTTTAGGCAATCGTTTAGTTTGTGTCCAAACACAAACTTTTTAGTTGCTCGAACCAAGCAGTTTCGCAACTAAAAGTTGCTAGTGCGCGGCTAGCCTAATAGGTATCCTAACAGAACAATGCAAATTTAGCAGGCACCGTAGTATGTTTAATTGGTGTGTTAAGCAGTCCCACATGTAGATTCTGCAACATGAGGAAACACCCGACCATATGGAACATGTTGTCTATTTATGCACCAACGGACAATACCAGGTGAAAGAGAGCGACCTTCCCTCTCTGAATGTGCCCCGAATACTAAGATTCCTTATAGCAATACATTTGGAGGAAAAACTGTACGAAGGGCAAGCTCATCCATATTCAGGTGGGGGCACAATAGATTTCTAGGTCGCAGTGCAACACCCCAATACATAATTCATTCACCTTAATGTGGCAGATCCTTCCGTGTATTTTTTTATGAAAAATGTACTTTTTAGTTGGTTTAAGGAGCGTTTTCAATAAGTGTTTATCACGTGGTATGCCCAAACTTGATCATAAAAATGAGATTTTGTACTTCTTCATTATAAGGCCGGTATTCACCGAGCGCTCATAACTTAAGAAGCTCATAAACGTATTCACCAAGCAATATTAGTGAAGATCTACGAGCGCTCTTAAAAGTTAGGAGTGGTCCCGACCACTCCTAACTTACGAGCGCTCTCTTCGAAAATTTGTTCGCTTGTGGGTGTGCCACGCACGCATTTGACTCGAATCCATGTGAGCAATGCCAAGTAGAAGAGTATCCATTTGCTGTCAAGACCAACATTACACAACATTTCACAGTTTGGGTATGCCTGAACAAGAGAGAGTGGCTCTCATTTTCGAACTTCGAAAAACACTTGCGAGTGGTTGGTGAATACCGCACAGAAATTTCAAGTTAAGAGCCTCGTAAAGTTAAGAGCCGTTTAGGAGCGCTCGGTGAATACGAACCTAAAACTGCTTTTCTAAGCGGTTATATGTTCGAATGTTGTCTGACTTACGAGCAATGCACCCATTACTTTACAAGTTCTTGCTAAGGTAATATTACTTCTGACTTTCGTGCTCTTTACAAACGGAAATTTCAGGAAATTTTAAATTGGTAAAAAATTGGAAAATTGGAAAATTAAAAAAAAAAAAACAATATTACAATAATGAAATCTGTAAGATAAAAAATTGTTTCACCACTAATCGGGATTTACACCCCTTACTCCCAAACAAAAATTGTATAAAATCTTTAAAATACAAAATTTGTATCTAACTGGTCATTGTGACGTTCTCCTCCAAATTCGAAATTCTATACAGTAAGAATATTCAGAATGTGTGTGAAAATATGTATATAAAAAGCAAAACACGGGATTTAAAGAATACATTTTTTGAAGTTGGAAAACGACCCCCCCGCGAAAATAAAGGATAGATTTATATTTGCGTTCTAAAGTAAACATACACCATTTTTTTTTAATGTGAATCTATCATTGGCTATATTATTAAATGCATTTACACAATTACTAATTATTGTTTGAATAAATCTACTACATGGGAGAAACAAATATTAACAAAAACATACTTCAACAGGTCTTTAAAAACTATTCATGTTTTTTTTATTAGTATACCTATTTTATTTTTAAATTTAAAGAGAACACAACTTTATTCCACCACGGGAAATAGGTTAATAGCCATCTGTGGAATTTTTTTCGCTCAAAAATAGCCTACTGCTTCATGTCCGCAGTCATTTGTTTTTGTATTTTCTTAAAAGTCTTTTTTTTTATTGTGTTAATATAGAAATACCTAGGGAGGTACATTGTTTTAAGACCTTTCTTTTTTATCATTTTTGAGTTTTCATACTTGTTTTGATATGAACCCGGCGTATTTTAAAAGTTTGTATATATATTTTTTATCCTAAAAAAGTACTATGAAAACACTCACTCAGAATCGAAGTATCTGCTCATAGAATATTATTTGACCTTGTTTTAATTTAAAAACATTATTTCACATAAACTTAAATTCAGAAACAGTTATTATTATTTTTTCAAACGAAAATCCCGCCACCTGCAACAAAACTACTCTTACACTCGATTGAACTGAGAGTAAAATAAATTCTCAATCTCTACTAAATGCTTCCTGATGGATGCCACACTTATTTTTTGTATTATTTAAATATCTACGATTTCGGGAGCTATCTGTATCTACATATATTCTGACGTCATACACTTAGAATGCACATTTCGAATGCCATTCATTTCTTACTATTCGTAATAATTTTGTACAAACATTTTAGATTGGATTTTATTTTGTATACAAAATTGACTTTTGGATTGGGTACTGGAAACGGGAAGGCACCTCTTTATTTTCTTGCTTCGTCCGGAGGAATAAGAGATGTATGCTTCTAAAATGAGTAGGGTGGGTTATTTCATTTGGCGGGTGAGCTAAATAAATTGGGTCATTTGAAATCATTTTGCTGCCAATATATATATCTTCTTTCAGTTGACGTATCATTTTTATATTCATATTCTGATTACAGAAGGATTTCAAATAATATGCCTTGTATTAGCTTTGGCAAATATTCGATCTCATTATCGAACGTGCGTCGTCATCGTTGTTTATCTTGATATGACTATGGTTTCCTATTTTATAGAAATGCTAATTTATACATACGTATGTATGTATGAACGTAAAGAAGTTTATAACTCCGTGTACATATAGTCTCAATACTTGAGTGAATATTCCATGAGACGAAATAAGCATTAATTACATAATACATATCACTGAGTAGTTCCTTAATCCATATACCTATCAAACTGCAAGAAATATGCGAACGAAAAATAAAATAATGAGAAAAGAATCCATCGAAACTACTGCAATCAGATTGGGATTGGGTAATTTTGACCACTTTTCAAAATCTCGTATATCAAAAATCAAAATCTCTCATTTAAAAAATCAAAACTGCAAAACCAAACATACAACGTATTCTTATATTTAAGAGATTAAGGCTCGTATTCACCGAGCGCTCCTAAACGGCTCTTAACTTTACGAGGCTCTTAACTTGAAATTTCTGTGGGGTATTCACCAACCACTCGCAACTCGCAAGTGTTTTTCGAAGTTCGAAAATGAGAGCCACTCTCTCTTGTTCAGGCATACCCAAACTGTGAAATGTTGTGGAATGCAGGGTTGCCATGTCTTCAGCTAGTTCGATAGCCCAATTTAGAAATTTTTGTAGCCCAAAATCGGAGCCGATAAAGTAGCCCAAATAGTAGCCCAACACCAATAAAAAAAATTTCTCATAACTTCAATTACAATTTATTTTTATTCTAAAAAAAACAACGAAAAATAAAAAAAAAAATTTTTTTGTTGAAAATCATTCATAAAAAGTGGGCAAATTCCTAAACGCATATCTTGCGCAAATTCTGCTAAGCAAAGAGTTCCAAAATGCAAATACAAAAACTTCTGCTAAGCAAAGTGTACCAAAGTGCATTCGATGCTACTTTCTTGCCCAAATGCAGAGGCATTTTTGAAAATGTCAAACATTTCTTGCGCAATTCTCTTATGCGTATTCTGATTTTCTACATCTGCTTTGCAAATCTTGTGTTTAGGAATTTGGCCTGTTTAGTA
The DNA here is from genome assembly GCA_911387755.1 of Chrysotoxum bicinctum. Lineage (NCBI taxonomy): Eukaryota > Metazoa > Arthropoda > Insecta > Diptera > Syrphidae > Chrysotoxum > Chrysotoxum bicinctum. The sequence continues at coordinate 8,946,392 of OU426991.1, read as the reverse complement.
AGGGTTTTCATGTAAGCTCGGAAAACCCTCGTAAACCTCGTAACCCAGATAATTTTATCTCCACAGAAACGAGCTGTCAAAATTTGTATGGGAAAAAGTTTCTGCAAATCTCATAAAATTATCTCACAAATTTGCTGCGGAAAGTGTAGAAATAAACCTCGTAAACTAAAGAAGTATAGATTCTGACTTTTAATTTGACATTTCACAAAATATTTCCCACATTTACGCAAGTATTTCTTAGGGGGTGTTCATGAAAACATGCTGCGAAAAATTATATCTTTCTACAAAGCGGAAAATTATCTCGTTACATGAATACCCTTAGTACCTATATGTAGTACCTCTGTATACATATATACATTCAGAGAACAAAGAGTGATGCCAGCTTGTTAAGGGTATGTTTAGAGGGCGAAGTGTTTTATTTATATGATTTATTTGTACGAAAAAAAATATATCGCCCAAGACTAGATTTGGGCTATTTATAGCCCAATTATGATTGGGCTGTCATAGTGAAATTGTTGTCGGCAATTTTGGAAAAAGATAGCCCAATTTCCGATAAATAGCCCAATCTGGCAAGCCTGGTGGAATGCAGGTCTTGCTCTTGACAGCAAATGGATACTCTTCTACTTGGCATTGCTCACATGGATTCGAGTCAAATGCGTGCGTGGCACACGCACAAGCGAACAAACTTTCGAAGAGAGCGCTCGTAAGTTAGGAGTGGTCGGGACTCGTAGATCTTCACTAATATTGCTTTGTGAATAGGTTTATGAGCTTCTTAAGTTATGAGCGCTCGGTGAATACCGGCCTAAGAATTAAAAAAAATAATGTTGTTAGAGAAAAATATTCATAACATAAAATTAATTTTTCCAAACGGCTATAATGACTTTTTAGCAGTTGGAGCAAAACCAGAATGCCATGTGATCTCTCTAGTATATTTGAATCTATATAATTTTACTTTTTTTTAATAAGTTTTTATGTATCAAAGGGCACGGTAGTGCCCAGCCAAGTTCTGGCACTACACCCTTTTTACAGGAACAAACTCTGGCGATTTTTGACCCCTCCCTATCTTCAGTACCAATGAAGTCAGAAACTTAAAATTCCGAATATTTGCTAAGCTTAACAGGCACAGGCGCCTCACCAAATTTCAACTTTCTAGCTTAAGCGGTTCCTGAGATATAAGGCCTCAAAAATCACAAAAACCGTAACTGACTGACTGACTGACAGATCATCAAAATTATGGAGCACTTCCCGACATCGTAGAACCTTGTAATTTTGCACAACGGTAGGTCTTGTCATGCAAGCAGAGGAAAAAATTTTATGATTACTGATTAAAATTTGATGGGCTTACTTGGCAAGTTTTTTGTATGCCCAATTCGAAAGGTTTTAAAAACTTGACAAGTGAACCCATTAAATTTTAGTCAGTAATCATTAAATAATAAAATTTCTCTATTACATTGTAGCAAATTAAAAAAAAATGATTTTTCGCCCTGAGGTGTAAAGGGCTTGAATAAAACAATAATTTGTGTAGTTTTAAGTAATTTTTGAAGTAAAACTTCTTTTCCGGCGTTGGGGGTGAAAAAAATTTCTATGCAGCTGTCAGTGACATGTCAAACCGTCACGCCATCCGTCAAAGACAGCGACATGTTTTTAGCATGTGCAAAGTAAAACATGAAGTTGGATACGATTTAGAATTTACATATTTCAAATGGCTGCATTCAAAGATAAACATAAAACTATAGGTTCAGACGCGCAATGGCTATGCAACCGAATAATTATTGACAAGCATATTGCAATCCAAATAAATTTTACCAACACCTAACCCTCGCATACAAAGTACTGGCCAAAAAGTTGGGTATATCCACTACCATTTGTATTCTTGCTGTCATAGACGGCATGCCATATGACCATCAGGTTGCCTGAAAGTTTTGAAATTATACTTTTTAATAATATTTATTCGCTTAATCGCACACGCCACCGACATTTGTTTTGGTATTTATAAATTTGAACGTCACCCGACTAATCAATCAAATACTTTAATAATTAATTTTACAAGAGTGCCGCTGTCAGTGTACTTGCTTTCCAAGTTGCCTGGATACTGGAATTAATGCCAGGTGACTACTAAGTTGCTCGGGTTTGTACGGGTTAATAAGAAATGCTTGTGTACATTACAAGATTACAACATGCTTGCCAATACTTGCACGTGCAGCCCTAGGGTAATACGAACAAAGCGAGGCAACTTGCTTGTCAAGTGGCATGGGAGTTTTGTACTTTTCTTCTCGATTTCATTTAAGGCTAGGCGCGCACATTCAATTTTTTGAAGTAAAACTTCTTTTCCGGCGTTGGTGGTAAAAAATTCTCTATGCAGCTATCAGTGACATGTCAAAACGTTACGTTATCCGTCAAAGACAGCGACATGTTTTTAGAATACAAAATGTTTGTTCGTAGGTTATAATCTTACAGAAGCTTTGCTTGAGGAAAAAGAAGTTTTACTTCAACCGCGCGTACGTCAGTACACACAATCTTTTTTTTTATTTTATGTACACACAAATACAGTCATAATAAGTTCTCAAAGTGCCCTCCTGTGTTTAGAATACATACTAGAGCTCGTTTTTGGATTTCATTTTGAATGTTTATTCTCTTGCCTTACTTTTAGTGATCCTTCGGAAATACGTTGTTCTAATTCAGTTAAAGTTGTTATTTCAGATAAGTAAATGATTTCTTTCATGCGTCCCTATACAAAAAAAATCCAGTACAGTGAGATCGGGAGATCTTGCAGGCCAGTGAATTGGTCCATTTCTGCCTATCACCGTATTCTTCATCCAGCCAATCCTTAACTTCACCACCATAGTAAGCCGGAGCACCATCTTGTTAGAAATATGATGAAGCTATTTGAAGCAGTGGAACATATCCTCCAATAGGTCTGGTAGATTATTTTGTAAAAACTCCACATAGTTAGTAGAATTAAGTCGGGTGGTAATTTGAAAGGCCGGATTAATTTATTTCCAATTACACCTGCCCACATATTGACACTGAATCTGTGCTGAAATGATCTTTGCCGTCTTGAATGTGGATTGCTACAAGCCCATGTATGGAGATTATGGAAATTCGTAATATCATCTCTTGTGAATTGAGATTCATCTGTTCAAAGAATTTTTAAAATTTATAAACTGGTTGTCATCCAAACTTTTCTCTCGCAACCAGTAACAAAATTCGAGTCTCTTTTCAAAATCATCGGGAAGCAGTTCTTGCACAGGTGTATGGTGATATGGATACGTATTGTAATTGTAATTGGAAATAAATCAATCCGGCCTTTCAAATTACCACCCCGACTTAATCCTACTAACTATCTGGTGTTTTTACAAACTAATCATCAAGACCTGTACCTACGATAACTGTACAATAAATCATGTAAGTATGTATGTATGTACCTATATTTTATTAATAATAATAATAATAATTGTTGGGCATACTTATTACTTTTAAGATGTAGTCCACTTGCAGTATCAACGTTCTTATAAAGAGTTGGGATAAGCCTGTTTCTAGCATTATCATGTAATTTGGGGTGTTTGTAGGAAGGCGAAATATACGTTTCAAATAAAATCTCAGAAGTTTTTCCACATTCACAGTTTTAGCCTTAAGAAGTTTTTCATGTTTAAGTTTCGGGTAAAATATTCTCCTAAATATTTGTACTCTTTCTATGTTTTCATTGTTGAAGTACAATTGTTCGCTTGAGCTATTCCATTATCTACCTTTCTTGAAAACCATTACTTTCCACTTGTTCAGTTCACTAACAAGCTCCATCGTCTGCAGTACTCCGAGTATCATATGCTGTAGCGATTGTTGTGAGTTTGCCAGCAAGACAATATCGTCTGCAAGGAGTAAGGCTTTAATGATCTCTCCAGCACAGCTAACTTCTCCTGCCAATGCTTCACTGATATAATTTATGATTTTTTTTAAATAGTGCCAATTTTTTAGTATATCGGGTTTATTATTTATAAGGAGCAGAAAAAGCAGTGGACCTAAGTGGCTCCCTTGAGGTACGCCAGCAATGGGATCAAATAGTAAATGTATCAATTTGTACGTACTGACTACAGCGAGTTTAATAAGATTCAAACCATTTCAATATATTTGATTGTTAGATTAACTTTATCAAATGCTTTGGAAAACGGGTATATATGACATCACATTGACAACCACCGTCAAGATGACGAGTTATCTTGTTATATAAAATTGAAAGATTTGTGTTAGTCGACCTGCCAGAAACAATTCCATGTTAAAATTGAGAAGTTATTTCCTTAATAAAAAAAGATAACTTTTCATAAATCAATTTTTCAAAAAGTTTAGTTACTATATTTGAAAGCTTACTTATTGGACGATAGTTATTGACAACTTGCTTTGGTCCACATTTATGAATAGGAATAATAAAATATTCTTTCCAGTCGTTCAAAAACTGAGCCGTTTTAAGAGACTCATTAAATAGTTTATGGTTCTAAAAAAGCACTAGCGCATGTTTTTAACACGATTGGAGGAATTCATTTTATTTATTCCCATATACAGAATTGTGAGAATTCAATGACGTTTCCTGCGATTGGCCTTTGATTTCCGACTTGGTACGATCAATTGATCCTTCTGTATCAAGACTCAATACTTTAAATACCCTGGCAGAACAAAAAGAAATAGCCGATATTCAAAAAAAAAACTTCTTACAGGTTCCTGCGTACACGTCTTGTATGACGTCTACCGGTAGATTTTAGAAAAATTTCCATGATCGTTTGACAACCAGCAAATGCAAATTTTTCGAAAATGTTTTATGTTTTAACCAGTTTTTCACAAAATGGTATACCTATCTGATGAAAACAGAAAACTAAACTACGTTGAACGAAAGAAGCCCCAATATTGAAATTTTCTAACAGTTCGGCCATGTGCGAAATAAAAAACAAATGTGTCTTACCCCATTTGCTCAAATACAAACCGTGCCATATCAATATACACTATATACCTCCCTTTAGTTATGATACCAAGTACCAAGTACTAGAATGAACTTTTATTGATTTTTGTGTTTTTTCTTCTCTTATTATATAAGTGGGTAAACGAACGATGCAATGTATTTTAAGTTCATTTTTATTAAATATTTTTTAGTTTGTTTGGTCAAATGGTGGGTAGACATGTGTTTCTACCAACTCTTACACTCACCTCAACTCTAGTCCGTCAACAGGAGATTGTGCTTCAATCTCTTTGAAAACTTGTTGGAGGAAGCAAGCGAGAGAGGGGTGTTGCTTCCACGTAGGCACTAACGAAGATGGAATCAACGGTACTGTCCACAGTTCAGTCAGGCTGAAATACTTACGATATACTCGGAGCTCAGGCCTATAACGAGCGGTTTATTTGGCTTACCATCCTTGGAGTTACGAGTATGTATGTATTGTATACTAAGGTTTTGGTACTGCAATTTAGATGTCGTGCCGTCACACAGTTAAGGTTAAAATATTGATTCCCTTTTCATCATCTAAGATAAATAACTGTTTTCTCATAAGGAATCCAAATTTTTCTTTTCTTATAAAAATTGTGGAATTATTCGCGAAACTGATCCAAAAGACTAAATCAACACAGATTAAGGAAAGATCGATTTTTGTTCTACAGCAATTAAAATAAAATGCACGACTGGGTCGCACGAACTTGCTCCTATGTAATCGACTAGGAATTTTAAAAACGAATGTTATTAGAGAAAACTGTTCATCAGGATAAAATTAATTTTAAAATTCTTTTAGTAGTAAGAGACAAAAACAGAATGCTATGCTGAAGAAGAACAAGAACAAAATTTATAAGTCCTTGTAGTGGTTTCTTTAAAAGAAGCTTTTATATACAAACTTTTTAAAAGCTTTTTAAGAAAAAAGTTTGGTACGCCAATTTAAAGTTTTTATTATTGTTCGAATAAAAATTAAATTTACGAAAAGAAGTATTGACCCCTTTCGGAGATATCGAATTTTCAAAAAAAGAAAAAAATAGATTTTTTTTTTCAAAAATTCAAAAAATATTTATTTTAAAGTTTCGAAATGCAATGTGTTTTAGACTTTTTAGAATTTTCTCTATAAAAATTTTCATTAAGATCCGTTATGTGGATGATGAGAAATTCAAAATTCGAAAAAATGGTGCTATGGTAGGTACAAGCTGTAATATCTTAATTTCAAAATTTTTTTTATTAAATTAAAGATCTTTAAAATTGGTTGGAAAAACCAAAATTTTATCAAAATGCTAGGCGCCGTTTTCGAGAAAAATACGATGTTTGAAAACCATTTTTTTTAATTTTTTAGCATTTGTATGGTAGGTACCTTTATTTTTAGGTAAAATAAATTTGTTTTTATTACATCTTGTCAAGTTTCAAGTTTCAAAAAAAATAGCATGGGGTTTTCGAAATATTGAGCTTTGAAAAAAAAATGTTGAAGTTTTTTTTAAAAATCCAAAAAAAAATTTTTTGAAAATTTAAATACACATTTCTATTAATGTTTTTGGGGAGCTTTAGCAAAAAAAAATTATCGAAATCGGTTGTACCGTTTTTGAGAAAATCAAAAACAAAAAAAATGGTTCCATGGGGGGTACCCTCAATAACCATTTTCGGAAATTTTTTTTTAACCATTACCTAGCTTTAACTAAATGAAATTTTTTTGTATTTTTATTTTTAAAATCTGTGGAACAGTTTTTGAGAAAAAAAAATATTTATAAAATTTAAAAAAAAAAAAAAACCGTATGGCAGGTACCGTTATTTTTGGTCTTAAAAAAAAAAAAAAAACGTGTGGGGGGAAAAATTAAAAGTGATATCTACCAAGTTTGACGAAAATCGGCCGAGTCGTTTAGCCTGTAGTCGAACAGACAGACAGACAGACAGAATTGCGAGACCCACTTTTTAAGTCTTCGCTATCATCGTGTAATGTCAACTTTGATCAAAATCTCGAGTTCGATTTTTTTTACGAATGCATAACTTGCCTTATAGTACCTATAAGTCGCAAGTAAAAATTATCAAGATTTTAGGAGCCGTTTTCGATAGAGCAAGATTTTGAAAAGCATATAAAATAAAAGAATTTTGTAGGTAGTGTTTCAAAAATCAAGTGGTTTTTCAGTTTTCCAAACAATTTTTTTTCTTTTTTAAATCAAAATAATTTTTTTTTTTTGGAAAATTTAAATACACTTTACTATTGAAACTTTTTAAGAGCTTAATCATAAATACATTGATTGAATTCAGTTGTACCTATCTACATTTTTTGTGAAAATCATGGGGGTTACCATTTTTTGTAATTCTTTTTCTACCATTAAGCAAAATTTTTGAAAAAATATTGGATGGCAGGTATCATTATCCCAGCCGTTTAGACAGTATCTGTGAAAACTGACAGACACAAATGGAGTCGTATAGTTAAGTTTAGAGACTCTTTCTCTAGCCGCAATGCACGCATGTGGAATGCTTCAACCGGCTCAATACTTCCCTCCCATCGCGATATTCCGACATGCAAAGTCAGTATATCTTTTTAAATCCTTTCCAACTTTATCAAACTTATTTTGAAGCAAGATGCTCTTAGATGGAATAATATTAACCACCTGTCTGATGACAAAGCAGATCTGGTCCATGCTCTATCTAAAACGTTTTAATGTTTGATATCCTTAGGCAGATTGCATATCAGTTCCTTAAGTGGTAAGTGGATTTTTGTAAAAGATGTATGGACGATGAAGAGGTAAAATCAGTTCCTAATCTTCTATGCACATAGACGCTCTATCGCATAGACGAGGGCTCCATCTTGGAGAGTTTTCTCCGAGGAACCTAGTGATCTAATATTATATAGACATTTATAGTCTCTCCCTCTTCACAATGGACCAACTTTGGTCTAGGCGTGTGACCTAACTGTGACTTAACCTTACAGAAATTTCCTATAAAAAAGAATTTAACAATAATTGTCTTATGCGATGAGTCGTAGAGATATTTGTCGAAAATCTATTTTGAAAATGGTGACGTAAACACAACCAGCAGCGTTATTTTATTTGTCTACGACACACATACCCGGTCCACTTAAAACATTTTATAAAGTAAATTCTCGTAGAAAAGAAATAACATCTTTTCAAGGGGTGCAGGAAATCTTCGAGCTAAAATTTGCAGTGCTCTTGTGATAAAATACCTGATTATGAGGACGTTAGTTTATCAGTAGATAGATACATATTAATAGCTTTTATTTTATTAATAACTTATAACCAATATACCTACTTTGATTTTTTTTAACGAATGTCTACTATAATCTAAGGTAAATGTACTTTCGAAGGTATTGTCACTTCACTACGTGTGTTTAGGTATGCTTACTTACAATAAGCTTCCAAATGCCAAATACTTTAAGTTCCGTCTAGAAAAAATAAAAAACAAATGCCACCACCACAATTTATCTACAACCATCCCGGATCACATTTGTTCCACATTTCCCTTAAAGGTTATTGCAAGCGGGATTTTAATCGATTGGATTTGTTGGAATTCTCAATTCTGTTTGCCTAGATACGAGTACATTTTGTGTGTTTGTGAATACAGTAGACTTTCGATATAGTGAATCTCGTTAGATTGAACAACAGTCAACAACACATATCTCGAAATAGTAAGCACAGTTTTGTTCTCAGTATTAAACACAAATATTCAACCTGCAATGAATCTACGACATGTCAATTGGTTTTTAGTACTTTACCGTTTAATCGTATATTTTTAACATAAAAGCAAGTATGCACTTGACTCAGTAGAATACAAGTTTATGGTGTATTTCTACGTTTGTGTTATACACTGTGTCAATATCAATACTTTCTACAAAAATGCTAAAGTTCGATTGAAGGAAGATAATGCCAATCTTCTCCTCTCAGGAGGACCCAGGGTAAGATAGAATTTTCTTACATTTTTGATTTCTGGTAATGCTGCTAAAACTGAACATAATAATTGTAGTAAACACGATTTCAAGTTTAAATTTGAAGTTTGAGATAATTTTGTATATAAAGTGGCAATAATTACTAATTTATTAAAATCCAGGTTCATAGTTGTTTCTATGCTTACAATCAGAGGTATCAAGAAATTTGAAAATTTTTAAAACTAGAAAAACGAATTTCATGTATTAAATTTCTAAAGTATCACCTGTGAAACGAAAAAAAAAATCATATAACCTCTTATCCTCATGATCTTCGAATATTGACTTCTGTTTTCTGTAGAATGCCAGATTATTTTTTAAATTATCTAAATCATACAAAAAACTAGCACACATTTTTTTAAAAATAAACGCACATATATTTAAAAATAAATATTTACGTTTCTTGTTTTCTGATCTGTTTTCATTTTCAAAAAAACTGGACTTGGAATTAAACAACGCTAAAAAGCTTTCAGTCAAATAATGATCACCCAATGTTATGGCTAGGTTTATACATATATCACTGTTGTGTTGTGCAAAAAAGTTTTTCGGGGGTGCACTGCCTCCTACGGGGAATTCACAAATCTTCTAATCGTATCTCTATGAATGAAAAGTCATGAAAAGTGCTGCTCATTAGCCGTTTGGAATTGGCAGAACATTGTAGGTCCCCTCTATTCCTGGTATTCCTGGCAAACACGCACACAGGACTGATTGAGAGTTGTAGGTCACTAGGTTCTGGTCCTGGTTCTCTTCAAACTGTTGCACCACCAAGAAAATTTAATTTAATTTAATGATTAAATAAATTCATAAGAACTCAACACTGGAAAAAATATGCATTTTAAAAGAAATTCAATACTGGAAATTTTTTTTTACTTTCTTTTGTTGTAGGAGGTGCGCCTTTTTAAAAAGTCTTTTCACAAATGTATCGAGAACAACTCATCATACATATAAAATACCCGAATTTATTTTATAGGTAATTTCATTGCCTCTTGTTTGTACTTAAAGAGTTTTTCGTCGAGTTTTTAGTTTAAAGCTAAAGATACTCTGCTGATTTAAAATTATTGCAAATGGCGGCAAATGTCAATTCTATTTTGACAGATACAAGATATTCGAACATCAACGGATACGAATCACTAAAATCCTAATTTTTCCGAACCAAATTACAACCAAAGAACAAGGGCTGACAAAATTAATGGACGAAATAGAAGACTAGACGACATTAAAACATTAAAACTTTTTTAGAGCAGCGTATAATTTTTTTTTTTTTTTGAGAATAAAGTACCATCATCATACCACGGACGGCATCCACTTGCCATAGTCCTCCATGGTGATACTGAAACAAAAAAATCAGCCAATTTGATTTGCTATAAAAGAGGCTCTCTGTTACAAAGATTAACACAACATACCGCTGTCAGGCAAAGTTACCCTACTCGACGAAAATTTCACCTGACTAAAGTGAAGTTAGATTATTAACATCCAAATTTGAGTTAGACAAACGGCTGACCCTGAGAAATTACCTGGTGAACTGTTTACAGCAGTTGGATATAATATTGGCGGATAGCATGGAACAATTTGATCAGAAGGCGCGAAGAATTACTCTTGTCAAAATGTTTCTTCGGGCTAACAAAAGATTTAAGTAATATCATTAAAATTAACGAAACTCTGGACAAAATCGCTGCCATCACAGTCGTTCGTAATGGCACTGAAGTATGTCAAAGGCAGATGAGGATATCCCTGGACGTCTCGCGCCAAAATTTGTTCACTAGATATTCGTGACTGTTAGGCTTTGGAATAGAAGATTTAACGATGAACTCTTCAACTTACATCTACATCGCATTAGTCAAGAAATTTTAAATGAATAGAATGAAATGCTCCATTTTCGGGTGTATTCAAATTTAGCCATGAGGCACCATATACTATAGAAAAGCCTCGGCTAGCTAAGGTGGGCCGCACACGTGGAATGGTGTCTTAACCAACTTCGGTGCGCTCTGATTGCTATTTTGTGGCCTTACTCGTATTTTGTACATGCATTCGAAAACACCTTTACCGGGGCTAGGTTCCCACAGCTCTCGCTTTTTCACAAGATAAACATAAATGCATTCAAACAAACTGACACATGCACAAAAAGAAAGTTCAAGTTTTAAATACATTAAACCGAGTGAAGTTAAGTTTAACGCATACGTTCGCTGTAATTTTATTCGTGATTGAACAAAACACTCAAATATGACAGTGGAGTGTTAAGTAGATTTTTCACACCGAATACAAATCTTCATTTTAAACAAAATGTTTTAAATTTCGTCGAAATTAACGCGGTTTAATATATCTTTAAACGCCGTTATGATACTATAATTCCATAGATATCGAACGCACAAAAAAATTTCACTTTACAATAGGACGCAGTAATGCGTCTCATAATTATCAAATTCATTGGAACCATATACTATATATAATTTTAAAAATGATAGGTATACAAACATCCGTTCAAACCTTTGAGTATATATAATATGGAGGGCTCGTTTCTATTCCAAATGCGTGACTATCATAGGGGACGCTACTCAAATTTGTGTAAGACAAAGTTATTGCCGAGTGCTTCATATCACATGTGACGGAGAACTATATGCGAGGAGAAGGTAAGCACAAATCGGAGGATACGGCTGTATCCTTAACTTACAGAAAGTGAGACAGCGACCCCTATCACAACTTGAAGTACTACAATGCATTAGGGATAGGAACGAGCCCTCCATATTATACATATATACTCGTACTCAAAGGTTCAAACACACAACACCAGCTATCAGTCATCAGTAGCTCGATGGATTTTTGAAGAATACGAATTAAGGGCTGAAGCAAAACAGTGATACAAATTTTATTTGCACTATACATGCAATATTTATGTAAATCTATTAACTCTGCCATAAGTATACCTCATAAACCTCATTATCCCAATATTAAAAAAAAAACATTGATTTCAGAGCATGCAAGGTTATTCTTTTCTTTTAATTACAAAGGAGGGGAATTCTATATAGTAAGAAAGATAAATGAATGTGTGACTATTTTTTTTTTTTTCTTAAACCCACAAGGGTGTTTGAATTACAACCTCAAGGCTGCACACAAAATCTGATGACTGACTTGACGACTCATTAGGCAGTCGCTAATGGTCAAGGATAATTTTTCGCCTTTGACGTCTGCAAAAAATTTCATAAAAAAACTGGTTCAAGTATGTTTAAATTTAAACCATCTTCAAAAATGTAAGAACTTGCAAACAAAGTCCGTTTAATTTCTAGAAAAAAAATATACAATAAATTTCCAAATACAAATTTATCTGAAAATACTTTTAATCGAATTCCATAAAATATATAAGCGAGAATATCGCTCATTTAATTGACGATCCGCGGAGGAAAATTCAAACTGGCCATATGGTTGGTGACCTTAGAGGTATAAGACCGGACCGGGCTATTAAATTTTTTGAAGAAGAAACATACAATACAGAGCTGTGAAAAAAGCATGGCACGAATGAAGGAAGGCCTTAATTTTTAGTCACTTTACTCTGCGATATTCTTCAAACCAAATACTAATACCATAACTTGTGTCTTCTGTCTCTAATAATATTGGAGGTATATGAGTTGCTCTCAGTTTAAGTCACATCTTAAACATCTGTCAAAGTGACATGTTATTATAATAAATATTAATTATTTCCACAGCACTGTATTACCCATAATCACATTATGAATTGGATAAGGGAGCGAATAGATACACACATACATATACGCAAATATAAAACACATTCACACAAACACAAGAATACGTACAAACGACAATTGTTGCTGTTTACTGGAGTTTTCTTCAAATTTGACATAAATTCTTATTTATTTCCCAAATTTATTTTTAAAAATTATTTTTTTGGAAAACTTAAGGGAAATTTTTAAAATCACAATTTTTTTAAGACCACAGTTAATCAACTTATATATAAATACTTGGTGGTTCGCTGCTGCAGCTACTGCTACTAATTAAATTGTCATCGTTTGTTATATCAGCAATCCAATGCATGTCAACCGTTGTCGTTGTGACCAAAGTTGATGATCCCCAGATTGGCACATAATTTCACTTTTTTCTTGTACTTTCACTTATTTTTTTTTATTTATGAAATATCACAAAGTTCTTTCCATTTTTGTCTAATGTATGTATATATTTTTTCACCAATGCTCTTTTTGCTATAAAAAGAAATGGATAAACAAACGACGACGATTACGACTCCAGCGAGGACTAGGAATGCTTATGGTTAATTGTTATTATTTCTGCCCGAAATTGTTTAACAAAAAATGTGCGCAGCTATACCACGATGACAGAGGGAGGAGATGACCCGAAATTTTAAATTAAATTTTACAATATCCCGCCAGATGTCTCACGATATTTTCAAAAATTAGAACAACTCTCACAAACCCGGAAGTTGAACTTATGAAGTTTCATAAGTTTTAATTATCCTACATTTAATAACTTGAAATGTGTTTGAGACCATCGAAAAACATATAGACATGCTGCTGATTATTTGGTGGTAAAGCAGCAGCAGTGCAGGAAAACGCGCGCGTTCGCGACCTGCATAGACATTAGGCATTAATTGGAAAACGAACCGAAACAAAAAAAAAAAACAAGTCCAGTATTTAGTACATGCAAAAAAAAAAATACGTTTTTTTACTTCTTTTTTTCTCTTTGAACGTGTGCTATTATTTACTTAATTTATTTTTATTTCAATACTAATTTTGTATACAAAACAAATCAAACTGAAAAAAACAGGCAGCTATATTTGATAACTCGAAAATGATATATTTTCAAATTCTTGTTTTTTTTTTTTTGTAAAAAGAACCAAATAAGTGTTTGCTTGGCGTTTACGAGATTATAGCATGACTGGAAACGCAATTTTCTAATTTTCTACTCAGGGTAGTGTTGTTGATTTTTTGTTTGCTTTTGTTCTTGTGTTTTTTTTTTTGTTCGACCATTGAGTGTTTGGCTTTCAATTATAATCTTGTGGGAAACTAAATATAATGAATGGAGGGCCTCTATGAGATGACGGATGAGGACAAGAAGAAAAGGAAAGTGGAGCTGATACAATTTTATAGAGAAATTGTAAAGCAAAGATCTAAGCGATTTGTTAGGTGGTAAAGAGGAGGTCAGATTGGGCCAGAAACGTATTGGAATTATATATGCAAATGTGTAGTTTACTAACAGCCCACTATACAGTAGTGTATTTGATGCGTAAAGTTGGGTAATCTTGATTTATTTATTCGTTAAATAACTGTCTTAATTTCAAACTGCCGTTTAACTTTGTCTCAATTTAAAAGCGGTCCTTATAAAGTGAAGATAAATTAAAAAGGAATTTTAGAGTAAAGATAGTTTTCAAATCAATGGTTTAGTATGAAGTTGCAGAAGACCTTCTCTATGTAGGAGTATACATAAGGAATGGAAAATTCGGTACAATTGTACCGAATTCGATACAATTGAGTTTGTGGTCCTTATTCGGAATCCCCCCCCCCCCCCCACCAAAATGCATTTTTTGTAATGAATCGATAAAAACAAGTGTGCTGTTGATAAAAAACATCAAATTATGGAGGAGAAACACTTTTTTATGATAAAAAAGTGAAGTATAAAAAAATTAATGGTCCTTATTCGGAATTCCCCCCCACCAAAATGCACTTTTTTTTTAATGAATCGATAAAAAAAAATGTGTGCTGTTGATAAAAAATATCAAATTATGAAGGATAAATACTTTTTTATGGTAAAAAAGTGAAGTATAAAAAAATGAATATAGGCCATAGGGTAAATTCAAAGTTTCTTTAAATCCAGATTCTGTTAATGCAAAAGAAATCTTGCATACACCCAACCTCGCACCCCAAATCCTATAGTGCGCCGAAGCAGGGGCTGTTTATACGCCGTAATGCCTAAGCAAGCGACGTTTTTTATCAACAGCAAACACTTTTTTATCGATTCGTTAAAAAAAAAATTCATTTTGGTGGGGGGGGGGGGGGGATTCCGAATAAGGTCCGAGTTTGTACAAGTACAAAAGAACAATTTGTCTGAATTCAGTACAATTTCAAAATTTACAATTTTATGTACATATGTTCACAAAAAAAAAAAACAAGAGCATATAAAAAGAAATTGAAAGTTGAATACATCATCCTGGCCTGAATGCTGATCATTTCTGTTTTGATTTTTTTTTTAAATAAAATACGTTGAATTATTAAATATAAAATAAATAAATAGTTGAATTATTCATTTTTTTCGTACAAAATTCTTTTTCGGTACAATTGACATCATTTCAGTACAATTTTATTCCAGAATTCAGTACAATTGAAATATTTCATTTTCCATCCCTGGTATACATACCTATGTATTAAACTGGCACTTACAATAGTCAATTCCAAATTTCAATGTGTACAGTTTACGGCTCCACAAAGATTTGAAATATTTTAAATAGAGTACTAGTACTATATTTTTTTTCATTTTTATTTATTTAATTTGCCTATAAAATTAAGATATAAGGTATATTTTATTCATTGCTGCATAGCCAGCGCAGATATCAAGTGCGAATAAAACGATCAAACTCACTTCATATGTCAATTTCAATTTATATTTCAATGTTGGACATTATTATAGAAAATATCAAAATCTGATGTCAAAACATGTATGTGTGTACGTTGTTTAATTCTAAAATTTTCATTTCAATAATTTAAAGTTCTTCACCAGCACGACTGCCACTTTTTTTACTGGCTTCTTTTTCGCCAGCAATCAAATTGTTGTTGTTTGTCGGGGGAAATTTTGCTGCGCTAGCTATGAAGCAGTGAATAAAACACACCTATAATATTTTATAAAGTAGCTTACAACTTTGAGGTTTATAAAATAAATAAAATGTACGATTGGGTCGCACGAACTTCCTCATAATGTAATAGACTAAGAATTTCAAAAATGAATGTTATTAGAGAAAAACTGTTCATAAGCATAAAATTAATTTTTTAAATGACTAAAACAACTTCTTTAGTAGTTGGAGGTAAAATTAGAATGCCATGTGATTCAAGCAAATATAGGTTTATGCAAGAACAAAAATTATAAGTCTTTGTTTTGTAGTGGTTTCTTAAAAAAATAATATTTTAAAACATTTTTAAGAAAAAATTTTAGTACGCCAATTTAAAGTTTTTATTATTGTTCGAATAAAAATTAAATTTACAAAAAAATATTGAGCCGTTTTCGAGATATTGAATTTTTCAAAAAAAAAAAATATTTTTTTTTTTTTCAAAATTCAAAAAATCAATGCTGCATCCGATTTGGTGCATTCTTTGCCGGAAGTTCGTGACGAATTGGGGTTAGGAGTTTCGGTTTCAACGGTTTTTCGTGCCTTAAAAAGCAGTGAAGTACGTGATTGTTCGGTGCAAAATGGTGCCAGCTCCAAATCTGACAACAATTTATAAACAAAAAAAAGTTAGAATTTGCCTGTCAAAACATGAACCGGAATTGAAAAACCATAAGTAACATTCCATTAATTTACACTTAACTCTTGTTGTTCTAAATGGCATAATCTAATGAATGTTTTTCTTTTAGATTATTTTCAATGACGAAAAAAAGTTTAATCTTGATGGGCCAGATGGTTTTAACGGATATTGGCACGATCTGAGAAAGGAAAAAAAGTTTTTTTTTTTCAAGAGGAACTTTGGCGGTGGCAGTTGTATGGTTTGGGGGGCCTTCTGCGACCGTGGTAAGGTTGCACTTGCCTTCACCTCTACAAAGATGAACAGTTCAGCTTACACCCATGTGCTTCCGGATAATTTGGTACCCTAATTGAGACGATTTCGTCGAGTTCGGCATGTCTTTCAGCAAGATAATGCCCCAATTCACATTAGTCGTCAAAGTTTGGAATCCAATAACATAAATTTTATGGAGTGGCCGACACGTTCTCCAGATTGTAACCCTATTTAAAATCTTTGGTGAATTTTGACAGGCAAGATTTATGCCCATAATAGGCAATTATTCAGTGTTGCTGAGCTGCGAGAAGCAATTGTGAAAGAATGTAACTTTATTGACGAATTCATATTAAAAAACCTTATCAACGGTATGCCAAAAAGAATTTTTAGCTTAGTTGAAAATAGGGGTAGCAAGATCCCTTACTAGTTTTTCCTAAAAAATTTACTTAAAATAAAAAAAAAATAAAAATGAAAATGCGGTTATCTTTTGCAATACATAAAAATCTTATTTTAATTTTTAAACACCAGAAGAGAAAATAACGGAACTTATTTTTCTTCTCAATTTACTTGATTAGTGATGCCATTCAATAAAAAAAATACTAAGGTGTCATTCCCATTTTAATTTTCTACAAAACGCATTTTTACTTGAATTAGATATTTTTTGAACACACACTCAAAGGGTTATGAGACTACTCTTGTAATGTTATTTAGGTAAAATGGAGAGGATTCAATTGGAGATGTGCACATTGGTTTGAAAAGTTGTTAGATCACAATGAAGGAGAAAATCGAGAAGGGCAAAGAAATCCACTTTCGAGTAGTGAGACTAAATAAAGAACCTCTTGACAGTCGTAGTTAAGCCCAAGGATAAACTGATGTGCATTTCAAGCTAGATGAGTATCAAGACGGTACTGTTTGTGGGGGAAATGCAACTTGCTAGGGTCTGCCTTTCCAGTGATTCAATCACCAAAGCACCAAAGGCGCTCGAGCTCTCGTCTATGTGAAAGATTTCTAGAAAGAAATTAGACATGAACCTTTTTTAACAAAACTAGAATTCCGACTAGATTGTCACTAGCCATCATCGCAGCCGTCACCTTACTCAATAAAATATTACGACATCATTGAAGACTTTGCAGCTGCCAAAGCTAGAAAGGACTTTTTAATAACCAGCAGTTTGCACTGAATTTCTTTAAAAACAACTATTGAGTTTTGTTTCATTTCATTTAAAGGCGCTTACAAAAATTGGAATCAGAGCGTGAAGGGCACTTAGAAAGATCCTCTAGCTGATTGTTTGATTTGAGCATTGTTGATAGAAAAAGCAATAAAACAATGAGAAACAGGAAACGTTACGACGACGACATTGAATATAAAAGCTTACATAACAGATGTCTTAAAGTTTGCAAACGATATATACCTGATGTTTTTCAAAATTCAAACTGCTTTCTGTTCGCGGATGACCTCAAACTTTAACGTAATATTTCTTGTCAAACTGACTGTTTTCTTCTTTTGGAAATCTGTCGAAGCTTGATAACTGGTGCAAGCAAAATCACCTTCTGTGAAATGTTTCGAAATGTCAAGTTTTGTCATGGTTCCGGAACTCTAATCCCATAGTGTTTGATTATAATATCAATCACACAAATTTAGAACGCATAACTAAAAAGAAAGATCTAGGAGTAATACTAGATACAAACCTTTCTTTTTTACCACATTATGATTTTATTATAAACAAGAGAAACAGCAAAGAATTCTCAGATTCATATACTTTAAAATCTCTTTACAATTCTCTGGTAAGGTCAGTTCTTGAATATTGTAGCATTGTTTGGAACCCTTATTATAATAATTCAATTGACAGAATTGAAAAAGTTCTGAAGAATTTTACAAGTAATGCATTTTATAAGCTTAATTGGGAGATTGCAAGGCCTTCTTATTATAGTAGATGTCTGATGTTTGGTATACTTTCTTTTAATGATCGTCGGGCCTATTTTCCAGTTATGTTTATAAGAGACATAGCCCCTTAAGGTCACTTAAGCTTTCTATTAAATTTAATTCAATCACTCCAATTAAAATTGAAATATTTTTTTTTATTTCATACATACTCGTATCTTCGTTGTATAAGAGACATAGTACATTTCATATCAATTGTAATCCTTTATTAACACGAGTTAATTGTGTTAACGCACCCTCTAGAACTAGGTACACGCTACAGGTTTCAATTTTATGAGCAGTTTTATCGTACAAATTATGGCCGCGTTGACCGAGAGAGGTGAATTTAATTTGCAATAGGATTGATTTTAATCTTGATATTTCGAGGCATACATTTAAAAAATATTTGTTAAATAATATTCAAACCGTAACTTTCTAATAAGCTTCATAAATTTGTATTTATTAATTTTAAGAATTATAAATAAAAATATGAATAATAGTAATATGTAATATCTATACGATGTCATATCCCATACATGATGAGATACATGGGCCTTCCAATTAATAAAAGAATTTTTTAATGCCTCACACACAACTTGTTTCATTCCATTTCAATATCTACCCAACCTATTGGAAAACCCTTTATTATGTATGTAAACTGCTTTTTTATCATACATCTAAATAAACGCCCCGATCGATCTTAAGTCAAAAACCCAATTTAAATTTTGGTAATACATCACCTGCGGACTTCACACTACTTGTATCCATTTCTTCTTGTGTTTTTTTTTTAATTATGGGCCTTTAAATGCTTTGGTTTGAGTCTTGGTTAAATACGGAAATTTTGTATTTGGATCTGTGATATAATTGTTTTTTTTTTTTTTAATAGAAGAACTTGCACCTTCTTTCATATGTATGTCAGGAAAATGGCACGTTTCCGAAAATATGCCACTGTAAATTTGTTGCTGGGCGGCAACGGTGTCCGAATCTTCTCACTTAAATTTGATGGTATTTTCATTCCCAGACATTCGTAAGGTGATATGGTCACAATTGCACCAATGCACATATGTATGCATGCCCTTCAGCGAAATCTTCCGTAACAAAACGATAATCGTCGACGGATCGTCCCTCGTCATGTCTATCGTTTGCAATTTGAGAGCATGATGTCGCTTACAGCCTTTCAATGTACAAAATTCTTTTTGGGTTCGACATTCTGCCCAGACAACATCCGAAGGAAGGTATCTTGAGATCTTTGCCGTATTCAACCATTTAACTCAGATTGTGAATGAGCCAACTCGGTTTCCAGACATTGACAGGCATTCCACAAACACGCTTAATTTGTTCCTTACCTCTGACCCTGATACGTACACTATTAGAGTACTAGCACCTCTAGGCAAATCGGACCACTGTGTCAGCTAATTTCTCATGTTCCTCTAATACAGTTAAAGAAAAAATACCAAAGGAAACCATTTGGCAATATGAGAAAGCCAACTGGGCGGTCTGAATAACTTCCTTCACAGCTTTAACTGGTCACTATGATTTGATTTAGCTTTATCTCTGTAAATAAAAACTATATTAAATATTACCTTTTGTTGCTTCTAGTGTAGAAATTCAGTAATATTAATGAATTTTTTGTTAAAAATAAACTTCTCAAATTTTAATCTTTCGAACAATAAACATGATTACTTTCTTTACTTTTGCAACTATGACATTCCAACTTATGTCGTTTTCATTTGGCAATCCGGATGGCTTCTGGACTCGCCTGAAAGTGTTCACTTGGGAAAAAATGATAGTTTTCATTCTGAAAAGAAGAGAAATTTGCTTCTGGGTATGAAATCAGAATCGAAACCAGAAGCACTCACACATTCATATACTTAAAAGTCAAAATCGATAGTTGTCTTTTTTTGTATCCTAATTGTACGAAGTGATTTTCTTTCAACAAACATTAATTTTGATTTTAAAATGGATAATATTAAAAACATACTCGTCATAAGTAATCCTATTGTCTTGCAAAATTTGTTGGAATCCTCTGCCTCGTCATCAAGTGATGATGATATGTTTGCAATTCAAAAATATTCAGAGGAACAAGTTAATATTTACATATTCCAGGTTTTAAAGTTTAAAATATTTTATTAGTTTTGTATTCTAAATAGTTTCGCATGTATATATACAATCAAACCAAACTTCCGAATCATCAAAATCAAAAAAGTGTTCAGTTGGGATCCCGGATAGGAGAGAGATTCCGGATTGCCAAATTAAAACGACTTCAGTGTTTTAACACATTAACCATGGTTAACTATAAAAAAGAAAACAGCAAATAGTCTAATCAACATGTGGCATGATCGTAAACTTTTCACAAAACTTCACATTGAAGAAATTTTAAATATGTTAGATCAACGCAACGTTGAAGTAAGAAATTTTCTTGTAGTTTCGTGACATCTACGTTGTACAACTCTATGTAACTTGTCGATAAATTACATCGCATCGAATCTGCTTAGAGTAAATATGTTCCTGAAACAACACAAACCACTCACCTCCATATAAAGGTCGTCTTCTTGTTTTTGACTTCTCTGAAAAACGGTAGGAAGGTTATCAACTCCTGGTTGGCTCCAGTGATAATGAATCATCAGTTCTCTAAGCCGAAATTCGTTGTGATGTATGATTTTCCGAACTCTTATGTTTTCTTAACACAAACTCCTGGCTGATTCCAATAATTTATCGGTTTTCTTAGCCAGAATTCGTTTTATTGATTGTAAAAAGTCATTGTTCTCGACACTCTCACCAATCATTATATTAATTATGGTCTCAATGAGCCACTGACTCCTATGAAACCATATTGTTTTCTACATAAATTATTCAAAGCTGGTATTAAAACACAAGATGTATGATAGTCTCCGTTTATGTACTTCTCGTATGTTGTTTTTTTGTAAATAAAGGTTTTGTTATTTAGTTTTAAATTTTGGTAAATAGCCTTTGGAATCAACAGATAAGCAGAAAGAAAAGTTTGATACTGTCTTCTACGCGCATTTGGTCATTTGTGCGAGGAGGCCAAAGGATTAGATACAACCAAAAACTCTTTAGCAAAAATGTTGAATGAAGACCAAAAATTCAAAACACTTCGACTACATTCGTTTTGACAGTACATCTTCTCCATATTAAAGATCAAACCATCGCGAATGCCACAGCGTATGACCTAAATAACTGGAAGAAGCGTGCTCCAAATCGTAAAATCGTAGCAGATTGGAAAACCGCCGTGTTTCATACAAAGTCCACTAAGCCAAAAATTTAAAATAAATGTATTTATTTCAGACTAAAATTAAATAGTTGTATATAAAATATTAGTTTTGTAACAAATATCTAAAAAAAACATTCAAATATACATATATTTTATAATATGTAATTATTTATAAGTTTATATATATATATACATATATATATATACATAATTAATTTGTATGTACACTTCTAATAAATTCTTTAAAATAATTTGTTTTTAATTATTTGTACTTAAAGACAATGTTGACATATAAATGCGTTTAGATAATTATGAATCAATCTATCTATGTATGTGTTGTATTAAATGTATAGTTTATAGGGATCCTTATTGTCATTTCGATTCACAATAATAGTTTCTAATAACTAAAAAACAATTATTCAGTCATTTGTTTTGTTCTTTTTTTCAATTTCATACCTATCTGGTTTAGGAAGCATTAAAAGTAAAAAAAATTCACTGTGACCAATATCATGCACGCCCATGACCATATAAGCACAAATATTAACCAACCCGAATTGCGAAATGGACTCCGATATTCATTAATTAGACCACGTCCAAGCAAATCAGAACAAGTGCGTCGTGCAAAATAAACTAGAGCCACCGGTATAATATACTGAATACCCGTTCCAGCATAACTCCCGGTAAAACCTACCAAACTCGTAAGACTCTCAGTGAAATAAGTAACTGCAAATGGCGGAACAATGGCTAAAATTGGAAATAGAAGTCGTCGCAAAAAGAAATTATACGAATCAAAACGCGACATATCCAAAAATAGAGTTTGTAAATTATTTCGCAGTGTAATGGCAATAACTGGAAAACTTGCTGATAAAGTGAATACTGGAAACAGCGCCAGAAAGTATTCTATAATTTTCATTGCTAATGTATTATCAGGACTTGGGATGAAATTTAGTGTATACAGATCCTCCAAATGGGCAAAAGCAAATGAGCCAGTCAATGCTAACACAATATAGAAGGATCCTATCAGTAGATAATCGTATGAGAGGAGTGATTTTAGGTTTTTCTTATCACTTATTGGCACAATTAGACTTGGCAACGAATGATGACACATAAATGAATAGACGCATGCACCAAATAAAGATGGAAGGCCAAGTATATTGGCTGCTGGTGGATTTCCTTGCGGTCCGTCTGCAAGCAGAGCTTTAACTGCCAATCCGATCATCGACACAAATGCTAAAAAAGAACAAAATTTTAATTCGGATTTTCAAAAAGTCATTTACTGCTTACCTAACCACCGAAAGACCACTGTAAACATTTGTATGTATTTTGTACGTTGTACACTAAACAAAACAAATGGCCCCAAAATCATGACGAATGCTACTAAAAAAAGACGATACACATCAAGGCGAGACATTGTGTGTGTTTCCCAACACAGTGCATCCGTTGGAACATCAAAATAACTGGAGCTGGCGTTTGTGGAGTTAAATTGGCTACAATTAAGAAAAAAATATTTTTTTTAGATTTGAAATAAATAAATTACATTCTTTGTCGTACGTCAAGATAGGATGCATTAGTTAACTTGGATATTATACGTATTATGGAAGCGAATAAAATTAAAAACTTTTTCTCCATAGCCATAAGACAAGTGTTGGTTTCGTGTCACACAAAATCTCGAAGTTTTAAGCAAATCTCACATTAATATAGATAGATACATTGCTTTATTTCTCAGATAAATATTCAATAACACTTTATTTCATATAATACAATATAAACAAAAGAGAAATATAGTAGAAGCATTTATAATTTTTTGAAAATTGTTTTAAATGAAGGAGAAGTCCAAAAAAGTAGTTTTCATCATACTGTATGTAAGACAGCCTGAGCTTACAGATATAAATCGAGCATTTAATTCAAATTGAATTCAAAACATTTGCGATTCCTTGGAGCTGAAATTTGTATTTTTGTTTTAACTTCTAAAATCAAACTCTCTCGAAAATGGACCCCTTTAGCGGGCGCAAATTATAAAAAAAAAAAACTATTATTATAGCACCAGTTCCAAAGTCTTTGTAGATCTTCTTTCAATTGTTCATAATCTGCTAAGGAGTTAATCAATCGAAATATTTGTACGTCATTAGTAGAGGGAAGGTTATTTTCATGAATAAAACAAACAGCAAAGGATCAATAAAGGTAACCAGAGGAACACAACAACTACCTTTGAATTGACGTAAACTATTGTTTCTAAACGAAATGCATCTTCACAAAAATTGAGAATTTTAAGAAATTTGTGACTGAATTTTTTCTAAACAATAACAGGTTGATTTTCATATATAGATATGTAACAGAAGACTACTTAAAAGAAAGTATGTCACAAACAAGAGACTCGAACTAGGAATAGCAGATAGTTTTGCAATAGGACAATAGTTGGTTATTAAATTCTTAGAACCTTTTTTGTGTATTAGCTTCAAATACGGATATTTTCAAAGAGTAGAAAATTTTGACATTTAAGAGACTCATCTAAAAGAACAAATAATGGATAAGACAGGTAATATAAACATTATTTCAACATAAATGACGGAACACCATCTAGGCCAAGACCAAAACAGTCATCAAGTTTTAAAATATTATCATTTATATAGAAGGTTCACAATCGAAAAGTTCATTATATTAAGATGTGAGTATTGTTGACAGGGAAACTCTAAAAATCAAATTAAGCTATCGAGTTAGATTATAATTTATTAAAGTTAATAAAGCGATTAACTTAGTAAGCTCCAACGATCAGCCTGTCTGCGCATAAGCGGAGCACTTGGTTCTACCCTCTCCGCTGCTTTGGACATTTTTTTTTCATTTGATACTCATCGATATATTTAGATAACGAACGTCTTAAGGTCTCATCACAGTGGATCAACCGTGAGATCCATAATTCTGAATTTATACAGATCCTTTTATAGTAACATTAACTACATCGTCCCTCGATTACATTTTAACAAAAACTTTTAAGTAACCATCCCATATAGATCTCCTTGGGCTGGTCGATCAAAAACTGATACCGGGTTTGTTGGAGGCGTGTACTCAATCACCCTCATTTTACCTCCCGAATCATTGTTCGAATTAGAAAGTTTAATTTTGGCTTTGAGATATCTACAATGGATATCAGTATCTTCTCAGACAGCCAAGCTGGTATAAGATTCCTGGATTATGTCTCTACAAAATTTAAAACTCTCCTAAGCAGTTAAATATTAACTTTTGCCGGGTTCCGGAGTATACGGACATTCCTACCTAACCTATTTTCTTGAACACTACAAATATGAAAATGATTAAAAGCCTTTTCAAAATTTATCGAAATTTGTTCTGAATATATTATTATTTAGTCGCCAAATTTTACTAAAACTAAATTGAGGAATTCATTCAACAATCAATTGCTCACAAATTAATTAAATGCTTGTACTGTTTTACAAAAAAAAATGTTTTGTTTTTCTATTAAAACAAGTTGAAGAGATGTTTGATTTTTTTTCAGCTCTATTCTGGGAAATATCATTACCTTTATCTAAATATCATTAAAATTAACGAAACAAATTGTTATTACACAATCAAAAAAGTCTTGCATTGCAAAATTTCGGACACAAAGTCATTTAGCAATGCTTTTCCTTTTTCATCCGGCAGAAAAATCATTTTGGTTTTTCACCAGATCAGTTTACATTTCATTTTAAATTTTTTTTTTATTTTTTTTTTTTCATATAATTTCTTCCCTCGTACTTATGACATTATGGCCGGTATTCACCGAGCGCTAATAACTTAAGAAGCTCATAAACCTATTCACCAAGCAATATTAGTGAAGATATACGAGCGCTCTTAAAAGTTAGGAGTGGTCCCGACCACTTACGAGCGCTCTCTTCGAAAGTTTGTTCGCTTGTGCGTGTGCCACGCACGCATTTGACTCGAATCCATGTGAGCAATGCCAAGTAGAAGAGTATCCATTTGCTGTCAAGACCAACATTCCACAACATTTCACAGTTTGGGTATGCCTGAACAAGAGAGAGTGGCTCTCAGTTTCGAACTTCGAAAAACACTTGTGAGTGGTTGGTGAATACCCCAAAGAAATTTCAAGTTATGAGCCTCGTAAAGTTAAGAGCCGTTTAAGAGCGCTCGGTGAATACCAGCCTATGTCTGATAATTCTTATCCCAGAATATGGCACTGTTGTGAAGCAAACTGGCTGAATGAAATAAGACCACAATCAAACAGTAAAATAACACGGCACGGTCTTATGCGAGAAACAGATTGACACACCAACTTAAACAGCAATGAAAACTTCAACATCAAAATTCTTGTGAAATAGATTACAACGTGAACAGCGTTTTTGACAGCATATAATCAAAATAGTTTCAAATGCAAAATGAATTTGGCGTACATAATATGATAAAAATTAACGTGAATTGCGTCAATGTATACGACTTGCGCAATTTGTCGTACTAAAATTAATTTGTTTTTAGTAATTCTTCCATTGTCAAAACCAGAATAAATAGACGAAACAAAAAGATGGTTGTCACATTTTTATTTGAGTGTTGTAATACTGACAAATTTCGCCTTAAAAGCTGGTAGCATTTGCACATCGACATCGAATTTAGGGTTTAGGTCTAACGTTGATGTCCGTCACGAAGTTGCTGAGTGACGTGGTTGTCAAAGTTGCTGTTGAAATTGCTGTGCCAATTATAAGTGTATTAAAACTGTAAATATGTATATAATTAACGAAACATCCGTTTCACGCAATGTATAACGCTCATGAGCACGAGCAGAACAAAACTATATTCTTATATAAAAATTGACATGCCACGAGGCTTAAGCCTAGATAAAGAAAGATTGTTAAAGAAGAACATACGCTACAGCCACTTTTGTACTTTTGTTAAAGATAGAATAAGATGAAACAACTTTGTAAGAGATACTTAAAGACTCAATAAAATTTTCAGTTTTTGATTTCATTGCTGTGCCAATCAGTTTCTCGCATTAATTCGTCAAACGATATTGGCGTCATGTTGGATATAGTTCATATTTTATTTTTGTCACAATTTTGTCAGACCTGACAATGTCTGACAATTATCTACTAATGAGCTGACAATTAAGTTGTGTGTACACATTTGGTAGAAAATCTACCAATCTCTTACAATTTATTGTCAGAAGTTGGCTGACAATTTATTTTCAGATGGCTGGCCAAATACCTATTAATTAATTGTAAGAGATTGGTAGATTTTCTGGGAGAGTAACGAAATCCCGCCGATCAGAATCCCGAATCACGAAATCCCGCCGAAAATAAAAATAAAAATCCCGCCGATAGATACTTTTGGAAATATTTGACGGGATTTCAATACTATTTTAGTACTTTTAATAAAGTATTCTATTTTGATTTATTCTTGAGCAAATGGAAAGTATTTAAGGAACTGTTGGTTCGGAAAAAATTCAGTTCGTTGTAGAACTCCGAGATGGTAGTAGCTTGGAATTAATATTTCTTTTTCTTTGAAAATTTCATTGGTGAACATTGGTGAATGGATTTTTGGTCCAAATGACACTGAAAATTATTTTTTTGCTTGAAAAAATTATTTTTCGCTTAGAAAAAAAAGAATTTTGCCAAAACGCTCAAAATGTTTTTTAAGCGTGAAAAAAAAAATATTTTTTTTTAAAGAAAAATCATGAAAACGCTCCTCAAATCAAGTGAATTTTTAGCTTCTTCATAGAAAATTTCATTGGTAAATGGAGTTCGAAATGACACCAAAAACGAATTTTTAGCTTGAAAAATATATAGAATGGGCTACTTAGGAAAAAAAAAATTATGCCAAAACGCTCAAAATGTATTTTAAGCGTGAAAAAAATGTATATTTTTTGAAAGAAAAAGCTCCTCAAATTGGACGAAAAAATTTAAATTTTATACTTAAATTGCATTTTAAGCGTTTTAGAAGTCCGTATCGTTCTCCTTGATTCTCAGATTTATGTATGAGAAATTGTTTTAATTAATTATGAAAAGAGTGCAGTAGTCACAACACGACGCACGGGGCCGCCTGATTTTGATGCCGATGATAGCGAATACGAAGAATATGTGTTGGGATATTCTTACCCGATTAGCTTTAAACGCTGCTCAAATGATTTTAAGCTAGAAAAAGTTATTTTAAGAGATAAAAAACATTGAATATTGTAAATAGAAATAATTTTCTTGAAGAGCAGGTATTTTGATTAAGAAAACTGTTGCTACAGGCGCCTGCCTGGCGACTTTATATACCCTAAGCGGAGCAACGGAGTTGCGTGAGCGGGTGTGTCTCCGAAAAAGGGAGTTAAAATCCTGAAAACCCGCGCAGCGGGCCACCCAAGGCAATGTTGCTCAAGAAAACTGTTGCTGCAGGCGCCTGCCTGGCGACTTTATATACCCTAAGCGGAGCAACGGAGTTGCGTGAGCGGGTGTGACTCCGAAAAAGGGAGTTAAAATCCTGAAAACCCGCGCAGCGGGCCACCCAAAGTACTGTTGCTCAAGAAAACTGTTGCTGCAGGCGCCTGCCTGGCGATTTTATATACCCTAAGCGGAGCAACGGAGTTGCGTGAGCGGGTGTGTCTCCGAAAAAGGTAGTTAAAATCCTGAAAACCCGCGCAGCGGGCCACCCAAGGTACTGTTGCCCAAGAAAACTTTGCTGCGGGCGCCTGCCTGGCGACTTTACATACCCTAAGCGGAGCAACGGAGTTGCGTGAGCGGGTGTGTCTCCGAAAAAGGGAGTTAAAATCCTGAAAACCCGCGCAGCGGGCCACCCAAGGTACTATTGCCCAAGAAAACTGTTACTACATCACCTTGCCTATTAAAATGTATGAAAAAATATTTTTTATCTTTAAACGCGATTTGTGGCTAAACGGACAAAGTTGACATTTCAAACGTGATTTCTAGCTAAACTAGGCATCTTAGCGAGTTAAAAATTGCATTTTCGTTATCTAGGGAGTGCCACCTTTTAATCCACGTATCGAATGAAACGAAAAACGAATTTTTATCTTTAAATGCAATTTGCGACTAAACGGAGCCTCGTAGACCCCCCAAAGTTAACATGTTCAAACGTGATTTCTAGCAAAACTAGGCATCTTAGCGAGTTAAAAATTGCATATTCGTTATCTAGGGAGTGCCACCTTTTAATCCACGTATCGAATGAAACGAAAAACGAATTTTTATCTTTAAATGCAATTTGCGACTAAACGGAGCCTCGTAGACCCCCCAAAGTTGACATGTTCAAACGTGATTTCTAGCTAAACTAGGCATCTTAGCGAGTTAAAAATTGCATATTCGTGATCTAGGGAGTGCCACCTTTCAATCCACGTATCGCACGAAACGAAAAACAAAGTTTTATCTTTAAACACGATTTGCGGCTAAACGGAGCCTCGTAGACCCCCCGAAGTTGACATGTTCAAACGTGATTTCTGGCTAAACTGGGCATATTAGCGAGTTAAAAACTGCATATTCGTGATCTAGGGAGTGTCACCTTTCAATTTTTTTAAAAAACTTTTTTCCACAATTTTTTTTGAAAAAATTGAAATTTTTTTTTATTTTAAAAATAAATTTTTACTCTTTCAATTTTTTGTGGTTCTAAAAAGAACTCCCTTCAATAATCCCTTAGAATTTCAAAAAAAAAAATAAATTTTGCTTGAACAGCAACTCTCCCTAGAGTCTGCAATCGCTTAAAATGATTTTTAAGCGTTTAAGGAAAATTCCTTCAACGCTTAAAACTCACTAAAGCGTCGCGTCTTTGCAATACCAACCAAAATAAATCAAGAATAATACCCCTTTTAATAATCATCTTTCTTTTTGTAGTTCTAAAAAGAACTCAGCTTACTTTCCCTTCAATAATCCCCTAGAATTTCCAAAAAAAATAAATTTTGCTTAAACAGCAACTCTCCCTAGAGTGCGCAATCGCTTAAAATGATTTTTAAGCGTTGAAGGAAAATTCCTTCAACGTTTAAAACTCACTTAAGCGTCGCGTCTTTGCAATACCAACCAAAATAAATCAAGAATAATACCCCTTTGAATAATCTTTTTTAATTCGCAAATTATTGCGACGACCGACGTGGTGTCACCGCCACGGAATTCGAATCGAAACTGAAAAATATTCCGAAATCACTCCCGCTTTTATACTTTTTATCATCCAACTTATTTGGGTATAGGTGCGTCCTCGTTGATTCTCACGATTTTATCCTTGTTCTTGATTCTGATTGGCTAATCACTTTGAAGTTTCCAATGATGATTACAGTGCTGTCAATTTAGTATTGAATAGATGCGTCCTCGTTGATTCTCATTGTTTTATCCTTGTTCTTGATTCTGATTGGCTAATCACTTTGAAATTTGCAAGTGCTGTCAATTTAGTATTGAAATGGCGGGATTTCGTGATTCGGGATTTCGTGATTCGGGATTTTGTGAATCGGGATTTTGTGATTCGGGATTTTGTGATTCGGGATTTCGTAACCAACCCAGATTTATGTTGGTTATGAAGGCTGCTAAGTGATAAGTTTTCAACTTACGGGAAGAATAATTGTGTTTCTTGGTAAACAAATCTCGTTATCGCGTCAATTTGTTTGGTTATAATGTTTCTGAGTTATGGCTCAAGTGTGGAGTCAATCCGAAATTTTCAAACTTATTGAGGTGTATGAACATTATAGTGAGTTGTGAGATTATACTTGTATTCTGTTGTAGTTTGTTTATCAAAATTGTAGAAACATAAGCAGCGGCTACTTGCCTTCGATAACTCATTTTCACAATAAACTGGATGATCATTCATAGGTAAGTTAATACGAACGGTTTTGTACGTGCTTAAGTAAGTATTACCTTTGTATATTATAACCTATAGTATTATCATGGAGCGTGATTTTGTATTGCGAACACTAGCCTGGTGGTGGCGCAGAAATTAGCGTACGCTTTTACAGTGGAGAGTAGGATAACATACAAAACAAGTAGTAAAAAAAAGAATATTTTATTATTAAATTTAGCAAAGACAAATCTAGCAATTGCAGTCCCTAGCCTTAAGATGTCGCCACAATCTTTCTTCTTCTTGATAGTACTATAAGTTTTATATACAAAGGTATTACTAACGTTCAACTTACGAAAGCATTTCTTACTGTAAATTCATCTAAAATGTAAACTTTCTTGTAAGTTACTTCTGTAAGGATTACGTTAATTATAAGTATAAATTACATGAGTTACATGGGCCTAACAAAAAGTGATATCGTCGTCGGGGCGAAATGCCCTAAAGTAATTATAATTATAACAAACTATCACTGTTTATTTACTTCTGAGATCACAACGCTCTCTGAGTTAACTCTTATTGCAAATAGAAACAAATGTTGAGCACGCACTCTGATGCGACTGAGCATCGCTGATTTTTTATCTCTTAGTGGTCGCAATCGCAATTGACTTAAAAAGAAAAATACATTTCTAAAACTGGAGAAGAACTGACATCCAAATAGAAGTAAAAAAATAAATTAAGCACTTACCAGACAACATCCCTCAAGCTTTTGGCCACTGCCGCCGAATAGATGCTCATATCTCCATACATATAAATGGCAATGCACAAGTAAAACATCACCCGTCCAAAATCGTTGAAAAACAAACCAGCCATTTCGCCCAGTTCCACCTTCCTATCGAGGATATAGTACTGCGATCGCTGTGACGACAGTGGCATCTGTTCGAGCCCACCACAATCGGTCCCCGCAGTTGTTGCGTTGCGTTGTGAACTGCGTGGCAATAAGGTTTCTGTTGGATCGTCCGTGTCATCGTCATCATTCTCAGACGCTGCCGCCACCGCAGCTTGATCTCTTTTCAGGTATTGCAAACGCTGCCACTGGATCACGGCATTTGCACACGACATGGTTTCGATGACAAAAGTCGCCGTCATGTAACTTATGCCGGCCAGAATGACAATAATTGCTACGCTTAGCATCCATCCGGCTTTGGCAAAAACTGCAGGCAAAGTTAGGGCTCCGGTGCCGACAATTAAATTGAAAATGAATATGAAGCCAATCTTTTTTAAAAGAAAAGAAATATCATTTATTAGTTTTCGATAAAAACAAAGAAGAAACAGTCAAGTCGACAACAAGTACAAACCCAAGTTGGATACTCGTCTCCTGTTCGCATTCGGTACGGCATTCTTTGTTTGGCTTGGAATTTAATTGTATTAAAAAAAATATTTAGAACTGTTGTGATGTTTCTAGATCTTATGTTATCTAAACAAATGGAGTCGTGCACTTGTACTTGCACTTTCTTTTTCTAGTTTAATGGTACAGTTGGTAAATAGTTTCAATGCGAGATAAATGATCTTGCTGTTCATAGAACTTTGTTATCAAGTTCTCAACACAAAACAATTCAATTTTTAAACAAACAAATCAAAAATGAAAAAAAAAAGATACCAAACATACATAAATTATCTTTCTTTTTTGTTGTTTTCTTAGGCATCTATTCTTTTTGATTTGTTATTTTGATTTGTTTGACGGGTGACAACCTGCCAAACTTCTCGGCTATTCTTGGATCCTTGCAAAACGAAGTGTTTGACATACACTAACCCAAGCAACTCATGGATTGGGATTCAAGGTTTTGTTTTTCCCTTTGAGTATATATAATATACCCCTAACACACGCCACATCGATCAAACTAATCGACAAAGTACTTCGCTTTTGTATGGGCATTTACACGCCAATACGCCGATGTAGAAGTATATGCCAAAATCAGCTGTTAAATGGTAGGGTTGTGAAATTTTAAAAGAAAAGTGAAAATTATCGAAAAATATTTGAATTTTAATGCTCCAGAACCACTTTTTTGCTTTATTGAATTGTTGCTTAAGGAGATTAAATTTTATTCTTACTTTATCAGACGATTTGTAAATTTTAACAACTAAAATCGAATAACATCATAAAAAACTGTGTCGACAAACTAGTTCGGTCCTTTTTACACGCCATGTCGGCATACTACTTCGATTCCCAGAGTTCGCACTGCTATGTCGACACATATTCATTTCACACGACCCAAAAACCTTATCGACAATATGCTTCGATGAAGTAGTTCGTGGCGTGTGTTAGGGGTAATAGGAGGGCTCGTTCCTATTACCCCTAACACACACCACGATCTACTTCATCGAAGCATATTGTCGATAAAGTTTTTGGGTCGTGTGAAATGAATGTGTGTCGACATAGCAGTGCGAACTCTGGGAATCGAAGTAGTATGCCGACATGGCGTGTAAAAAGGACCGAACTAGTTTGTCGACACAGTTTTGTATGATGTTATTCGGTTTTAGTCGTTAAAATTTACAAATCGCCTGAAAAAGCAAGAGTAAAATTCAATCTCCTTAAGCAACAATTCAATAAAGCTCTGATCAATACAAAAAAGTGGTTCTGGAGCATTAAAATTCAAATATTTTTCGGTCATTTTCACTTTTCATTTAAAATTTCACAACTCTACCATTTAACAGCTGATTTTTGCATGTACTTCTACGTCGGTGTATTGGCGTGTAAATGCCCATACAAAAGCGAAGTGCTTTGTCGATTAGGTTGATCGATGTGGCGTGTGTAAGGGGTATATCCCTAATGCATTGTAGTACTTGAAGTTGTGATAGGGGTCGCTGTCTCACTTTCTGTAAGTTAAGGATACAGCCGTATCCTCCGATTTGTGCTTACCTTCTCCTCGCATATAGTTCTCCGTCACATGTGATATGAAGCACTCGGCAATAACTTTGTCTTACACAAATTTGAGTAGCGCCCCCTATGATAGTCACGCATTTGGAATAGAAACGAGCCCTCCATATTATATATACTCAAAGGTTTTTCCCCACATATTTAGAGGCCTATTCGGCAAGATCTTTTAGACTAGTCGCGCACTGGCAACTGTGATCGAAATCAAATAGTTTAATCACCAGTTGAAAGAGAACCGCACACTGGCAACTCTTTACTCACGCTCGCACTCTTTCTCTCTTGCACTTATAAAAAACAGCTCAACTGATGCGAGGCAATCGTTTAGTTTGTGTCAAAACACAAACTTTTTAGTTTCGAGAATCGAGTTGCTCTAAGTGCGCGGTGTCCCATATAAGCCCACATGTTTCATTTTAGCAACTAAACAGTTGCGAAACTAAAAATTGAATGTGCGCGCCTAGCCTTATTCTTCTATTCTGTTATTCTGTTATGAATTTCCATACAAAAGTTTGAGCTGTCAACAAATCTTTTATGAATTATAATTTTGGTATTCGGCATGCTAAAATCTGTTATAAAATCTGCTAATAAAACTTTTATGAACTGTCAAACGTTCAAACATAGAAAAAATCTTTTACGAATAACATTTTTGGTATTCAGCATGCCAAAATCTGTTATGAAATCTGTTAAAAATCATAAAAGAATAAAACACAAACTTCTGTGACTTTTATCATAAGAGAATTCGTCAACGAAATGTTCTTAAAAGTAGAGTATATGGCCATGGTATTCCCAGAAATATATGAGGTATGCATATGGATACCAATAGTGTGTAAGAGTTTACTTTTACGTTCGTCATCCATTTTAATTATGTCAGATGAAATATTTTACATAATCGCAGCTGATTATGATAACAGATTTTAGTTCAGTTTCATAACAGATCTCGTTTTCGAAGTAGCATAACAGTCTTTTATAAAAGTTCGAACCTCCTGAATACCAATCATAAAAGATCTTTTAACACAAAATCTATAGCAGAATAACAGATGTGGCAGAATAGGCCTAATTATTTAGTTTGTTCATTTTGTTTTATAAGTTAAGTCGCAATACGATTAACTTTTTCTACTTCGTTTGCTATACAAAAAATTTTAATATTTTTATACTCTTATACTGCGTCTCCACTGAACGATAATCTGAGATTTACTCAAATCTACTTGAAATCTTCTTGAAATTGACAGTTTGATGGAAGAAAAAAGAAAAATCTGTTGACAAACTGAACAAAAAAAAACATTCTAATAACTGACACTACCTTATCATAAAAAGCCATCTACTCGCTAGTGTAATAACTAATTTTTGGATCTTTGAAATAGATCCCGATAGAAAACAGGATCCCAAATTGTTTTTGTAATACATGTTAAAACTTAATCCAGATCCGGATCCAGATAGATTTGTGAATAATAAAACGCACCTATTGCCACTAGCAACATCATTTCATTTGTTTGACATTTCATATCGAAAAAAAGTTTTTCATTGCAGTGCCACTGAATATTGCAGTGGAAAAGTTGACAACACTGCACCAGCAACAGGTGGCCTAAGGACGCTGTTGGCGTTGCTATTGCTGTTCTTATGTGTGTTGAACAATTGAAATACATTTGCCCTAAATTAATGGCAGCCGCTGTTGCTGTGGACGGTGCTGGTTCAATCTGTTCCGCGCTTCAAGACTCGAAAATTATCTGGACTTAACTAAGTCCGTATAGACTTATACGCTATTCACACCAAATCAAAATCTAGATTTCGAGCAAAATTCTCAAAATCTCATCCAAATCTACTAGATTTCCCATACATTTTCAGATTTCCAAATCTACTAGATTACGACAAAATCTCCTCAAAATCTACTTTCAAACACAAGATTGCCAAAACAAACAAACCTTTAGAAATGTTCTGCTTTATCAGCAAATTGTCAGCAAGAGAAGAGGTAGATAAAAAGCAGATAATGGAGTCGAGTCTCGCGTGACTATTTGAAATTTGAATTGTGGGGAGAGAAGGAGAGAAGATAAATTATATGCGAGAAAGCAGGATAAATGGACAGAAACGTCAAATGAAATCCTGGTTCTGTTCAGTGTGAACGCTTCAATGAGATTTCGTAATCTTGTTGCTGAAATCCGAGATTTTAATTCGGTGTGAAAAGCCTATTAAGTATGTAGTTGTAATATTTACATATAAAGTGCTTGGTCGCCCGATGTCGTTTTTTTCTACAATTCCTTATACTTTCAAAAAAACACGCCTTTTAATACCATCATTGTATAGATTCTATTGGTTTTACACGAAAGCGATTTTTATTCCTTATTTCA
Organism: Chrysotoxum bicinctum; assembly: GCA_911387755.1. Classification (NCBI taxonomy): domain Eukaryota; kingdom Metazoa; phylum Arthropoda; class Insecta; order Diptera; family Syrphidae; genus Chrysotoxum; species Chrysotoxum bicinctum. Next base: position 8,910,585 of record OU426991.1, on the reverse strand, counting down.
CTTCCGATTGCATGCATGTTTTTATAAGCAGCCGTTTTTAGTCCAGGCGCGCACAATCAATTTTAAGTTTCGCAACTGTTTTGTTGCTAAAATGAAACATAGAGCAACTCGATTCGAGCAACTAAAAAGTTTGGCGCAAAATTTCAAACTACTTAATAATTTGCTAACTTTATAGTAGTTTACTAACTCATTCTTAATTTTAAACATTTTCTAACTACTCGTAGTATCGTACAAAGAATTTTCTTAATAAATTGCTTCTGAACACACCAAAAACAATGAAATTTCGTGTAAAAAAGTAAGTACATGAACCTTTTTTGATGTTTGTAAATGTCAAAGAGTCATATGAAGCTAGCACGATATTAAAAAAATAAAGTAGGTGTTTGATAATTTTAACTTTAATAAAAGGGTAGAGAAAGTATGATGCTATATATCCGATTAAAATTTGCAAATTCGTTGTGTTATACGCTTTTCACACCAAATCAAAATCTAGATTTCGAGCAAAATTCTCAAAATCTCATCCAAATCTACTAGATTTCCCATACATTTTCAGATTTCCAAATCTACTAGATTACGACAAAATCTCCTCAAAATCTACTTTCAAACACAAGATTGTCAAAACAAACAAACCTTTAGAAATGTTCTGCTTTGTTAGCAAATTGTCAGCAAGAGAAGAGGTAGATGAAAAGCAGATAATGGTGTCGAGTCTCGAGTGACTATTTGAAATTTGAATTGTGGGAGAGAAGGAGAGAAGATAAATTATATCCGAGAAAGCAGGATAAATGGACAGAAATGTCAAATGAAATCCTGGTTCTGTTCAGTGCGAACGCTTCAATGAGATTTCGTAATCTTGTTGCTGAAATCCGAGATTTTAGTTCGGTGTGAAAAGCCTATTAGTAATTTAATAACTCTTCGAAAATTTTGAACCTTTTTTTTTGTTTTAGTGCCTGGCTACACGAGCGCAATAAAGAATCACTTTTGTGGCTACACACAGAAAAAAAGTTAAGTGGGCATGCAAGAAAATTTGAAGTAAACAAAGAACACATTCCAGCACAAGTAAAACGAAATTGAAATGGTACGAGGAAAACAGAGCAACTTTGTTGTACATTCTCCTTCGCCACCAAATACAAATGAAAATAACTGTCAAAATGAGAACATTTTAGGAAAGGAACATGATTTTTCACGCAAAACTCATATCTGAAAATGAGGAAAATGACGAAACTTGGCATTTTTTTCCATCTCTTTCCTTCTTTCTAAAAGTCATCCGTTCTCTTTCGTGAATTAATTCTTTTTGCGCTCGTGTAACCAGGCACTTACTAACTAGTAAAATACTAATTCCCTTTTATTAAAAACGGTGCATCTGAACACGTTTAAATCACGACAGATCGTGAAAATTCAAAAGGAACAAAACTAAATCTCGGGAACGGACCTAATAATTTGAAATGTCGGAAACTCAAAAGTCAAAGGGACAACCTACAATTTATTTTGTTTTTTGTTTATTTGTGACCTTTTTCGAAATGTTTTTTATTATTTTCCCCACTGTGGACTGGACCATTCCATGTAATGCTCCTATAAAATTAATGTTTGTACATAGATATATCCTTTAAGGAAGTTAACCACCAGCATCAGCCTCCTGGATGTTTCTCCCATAGAAGTGTAGTGCAAATAGTAGGTACTTGAAAATCTGGTGAAATCGGAAGCCCACGGCTTGTAATTTGGTGTTGGATGTTTAGGTGTTCAACAAAAAGCCGAACTGCTATCTTGTCAAACCTATAGGCGTAAAATGCTCCATCGTCCAGCTCTCCAATAGGATTTGCTCGGGACTTAAAATAACGTACTTTACTGCTCAAAGCTGAGTCTTCAAACATATACATATGTATGTACATCACAAAATATATGAATATCGAAATCTTCCGAAATCGTTTTATATTATTTTATTTACTTTCAAAAACAATAAACTCACGAAAATAAAAAAAAAATCACAATTTATCTTTTTCAAATAAAATTTCCGAGATTTTTTTTTGGGGAAAATGACAAATTTCATATGGATTTGAAAAGTTGCAAAAGTTTAAAGTAGCCAGTTGTTTGTGATTTTAGCTTTAGTAAAATATTAAGAGATAGTAAGATGTTAAGATCGTCTACAATTAGCAAAATCCTTAGTAACTTAGTAAAATGGCTTTAACATATTATTAAATCGCGCCAATGGTTTATATAAAACAAATAATTTTGTGTGGGCTTAGATATTTTTTATTTTATGTTCAAAGTGTTCTCCTTGGTTTTGGAATATTTATTGATGATAGCTGCTGCTTCACTTTTGATGACGCTTCGAGAATCGGTCTTCTAATTCACCTAAATTTGCAATTTCGGTTGAAAAAACAAGTTCTTTCATTCTTCGCCTTACAAAGAAATCCAATGCTGTGAGGTCAGGAGATCTTGCAGGCCAGTGAAACGGTCCATTTCTTCCTATCCAACGATTACCGTACTCTTCATATAACAAATTCTTGAACGTAGTGGGCTGGAACGCCATCCTGTTGGAAATATGAAAAAGCTAGTTGGATAAATGGAATGTCCTCCAATAATTCTGGTAAATCATTGCGCAAATATTCCAGATAGTTTGTAGCGTATAGCTTGGGTTGAGTTTGAAGGGCCGATTAATTTGTTTCCAATTACGCCTGCCTGCGTTAGGCCGTGTATTTGAAACTGCTCCGTTTCTCGAAGCCTTCGACATGTATTTCCAAATACTCGTAAACTACGAAGTCGTGGGTTTGGATGAAGTTCCTGATATCTTTGTCTCGCTCTAGTAGAAGTTCCTTTGCACAGCCCATAAACGAAAATAATGTCTGCGTATTCTTGGTTTGTAAATGTAGACATTTCAAAGAGCGTTTCTAATCAACTGTTGCTTTGGTGTTAAAAATTTAACTGAGAAGTTAATTTCGTTTTCTAATCTTTTTATAGGTACATTTTTAAATAGGCCTTCATACCCCAAACCTAACTCTTTTTGAGAACTCAAGGAAACGGGAAAGGAATTAAGAGTTTTGACAGGTACTTAAATAAACGAGCAGGTTTTAAAACCGCTATGCTATTTTAAAAAAACAATGCAAGATTCTTGGGAAACCACTCTCAGAAAACCCTTTTCTACCTTCTGTAGGTTTTCCCAAAAAAAAAAAAACAAAAAAGCCCTTTTTTTAATGTCAATGTTTTTTTTTTTTAATGTTACATGTTTCAGGTTTTCCTAAGTATTAAACAAAATTATGGGTTTTTCCGAAAACTTATCGTTAGTTTTATTTTTATTGTTATTACGTTGACTCAAAAAAAAAAAATAGTAAAACGGTATGTTTATTACGCATTTTCTGGAGAAAATTGAGCCCAGTCAAAAAATTAGCATAGCCAGGAAAAAATGAATATGCTAGAAGCTGCATATATCAAAACCAAGATAGGATATCAGATTTGTCTAAGCGCAATTACAAAGGCTTATATTTCTTCTAAAAATAAAGGCCAAAATGAAGTTTTTATCATTAGTACTAACAGCGCAATTACTGTTAACATTTGTCAGTAGGGTACACCAAAGTAAGCCTTTTCTTAGATCCCCGGTATACGATATAAAAATTGGAGATAGGCCCTTACTGTGCAAAGGGTTTTTGCCTAGAATATACCAAAAAATCACGCCATAAAATATTATGTACGAATAAAAGACACCCTGAATTAGGACACCCTGTACAACGCGGCTAATCCGAAAATTTAAAAATATCATGTGTTTACAACCGCGAAAAACTTAATAGTTATATTGTAAGCCTTTACGGAGTGGTAATTCCAAAATGCCTTCGCCAGTTTGAGAACTTTCGAGTGAAAAGCGCGTATTTTAAGTGTATTAGCTTTCCTTAAAAGATGCCGTAATTGTGACGTGTTTCCCGTCTGTGTAAAATTAAAACCAATGCATCGTATAAATGGTTCCAAAAAAGTTCTAAAGATAGCGAGTAAGATGTTATTAATGCGATTAATAAGCTCACATTGTTCATATTATATCAGTGAAGCTATGTATATAACATGTGCCAACATCTTGCATGAGTTCTAAGTTTTAACTGCATAAGATTTCAATAGAGTGACCTCTCCGCAAACAAAACAACCAGAAGTCAACACGATCGATCTTACTAAAGCCGTTGTCAATTTCTGAAACACATCATGGAGTGCAGCAGCCACAAGCATTCTAAGCAAAAGAATGAACTTTACACCCACTCCACCACGTGTGCCGATCGAAAACATAATTGGAAGTGCAGAAGATTACATTGCGAGCAACAAGTTCAATAGAATCGATTCTGAGACAATTCCTCAAGACGTAGTGATTACGGTAAGACGAACAAAAACACCATCAACAAGAAATGTTGGATTTGCGTAGGGATGAGAACATATATTTTCTTTCTGCTGATAAAGGTAATGGAGCGGTTGTAGTTAATAGATGTGACTATTTTGCAAAAATGTTTTGGCGGGCGACACAAATACCTATTCACCTGTTGATTACGAAAAAACATCTCTTGTTTTAAGTATCGAAACTAATCAACGACAATAAAGCGTTCTTACCACCTAAGCGTTTCATACATTCATGAACGCAGCCACCTAAATTGTATGGTCTTCTAAAGATCCACAATGCGACCAATTGTGAGTCAAATAAATGTCCCTTATCAAAGCATGTTGGCTTGACGAAACATCATATCAAAGATTCCGCACATTTGGGGTGGATTTTAAGTACATAGTTTGACACTGAAGAATTCGGGTATGAAATAGGGAAATATAAAAACAAAACTCCCATAGCAGTACATCTGCCGAAAGATTTTTTTTAAAGCTGAGGTTTATTTAAAATAATTTGACGAGTAGACTGAATGTCAAAACTTGTGATTCGATGTTGTCAGCTCTTAATTTAATTGAAACCAAAAATGATTTGGAAAATTGGGATATAATAGGAAGACAATATTAAAAAAAATATAACTTATTTAAGTATATTATATATGATTTTGCAGAAATGCTTAACTTCTCTTTATTTATTGTTATTAACAACTGTTTCTGTTTTGTTGGTTTTGTCGTTATTTCTTTTTTTTTTACTGAATTTCGGTCTTTGAAATCAATTTTATTCGAATTATGTACATTGTTTTTTAACCCTGTATACTGTTTTGTTTTATGTGTACGTATTTTCACTATTGTCGAGTTTTTGTATATTGGCACCTTTTTTTTTTGTCTCGGGCCCCTTTTTGGGCCACTTTTTATTTTTTTCAGCGGCAGCACTGATACACTGGATAGCGCAATCCCTACAGTGTACAACAGTTTGTTTTGACCCCAATTGAAGATGACGGATGGTGGTCAGTTTCATAATTTGACGTCTGCTTTTTCAGGAAAAAAAATATTTTTAGCATTTGTAAATGTAAATATTTATTATTAAAATAAATTTAAAAAAATCCAAATTCCTTTAATGATCTAAAAGTATTTACATCATTTTATACCCCTAAAAATCGTTCATAAGAACACAAGTCAAAAAAAAGGAATTCATTCGGCAAAAATCGTTTGTATTTTTCACATATTTCAGGTCAACGCAAAAAAGTTTGATACAACTTTTTTAAGAATGAAAAGCAGATTAAAAAAAAATGTCAACCATCTTTGTAGAAATAGCCGTTAGAAAATGTAACGCGAATACCCTTATGAATTGTATGTGATTTGAATCGAAAAACCTACAATTGACCTGAAGCAACATTTTTCGAATTATTGTATCGGAGAAAAAAATTATGATACAGCTTTTTCAAGAATAGAAAGCAGATTCCAAAAACGTATCAACCATATTTGGAGGTAGCCGTTGGAAAATGAAACGCGAATACCTCCTTATAAATTGTGGTTTTTATCGAAAAACCTACAATTAACCTCAAGCAAAATTTTTCGAATCATTGCTTCGGAGGAAAAAGGTTTAATATAGCTTTTATAAGAATGGAAAGTAGATTCAACCATCTTCGTAGAGGTAGCCGTTCGAAAATGAAACACGAATACCCTTATGATGTGTATGTGGTTTTTATCGAACTGATGAAGCAAAACTTTTGGAATTATTGCTTCGGAGGAAAAAAATTGATACAGCTTTTTACTTGCGACTTTTAGGTAGTATAGAGCAAGGTGGGCATTCGTAAAAAAAAAATTAACTCGGGATTTTGATCAAAGTTGACATTACGATGATAGCGAAGACTAAAAAATTGTATCTCGAAATTCCGTCTGTCTACCTGTTCGACTACAGCCTAAACGGCTCGGCCGACTTTCATCAATTCTTGTAGGTAACGTTTTGAAATTTTACCCCCACACGTTTTTTTCTTTTTTTTTGAAGACCAAAAATAACGGTACCTGACATACGAAGTTTCGAAGTTTTATAAATATTTTTTTTCTCAAAAACTGTACCACAAAACTTAAAAAAAATTCATAAAATTTCATTTAGTTAAAGCTAATTATTATTTTTGGTACGAGTAGCCCCTTTGGAACCGTTTTTTTGTTTTGGATTTTCTCGAAAACGGTACAACCGATTTAAATCATTTTTTTTATGCTTAAGCTCTTCAAAAGTTTAAATATTATTGTGCATTCAAATTTAGAAAATTTTTTTTTGGAAACTCAATGTTTCGAAAACCCTATGCTCGATTTTTTGAAACTTGATTAATAAAAGTTTTCTAATATAATCTACAAGATTTGAGGAAAAATTTGTTTTCGAAAATCTTATTTTTCTCGAAAACCGCTCCGAGAATTTGGGAACATTTTTTTCGAACTTTGAATTTCTCATTATCGGCAGAACGGATTTGAATGAAATTTTTCATAGAGAAGCTTCTAAAAAGTTTAAAAAAACATTGTATTCAAGAGTTTAAAAAAAAATATTTTTTGAATTTTTGAAAAAAAAAATCATTTTTTTTTGCAAAATTCGATATCTCAAAAACGGCTCAATTTATAATTTTTGTTCTTGCATATACTAATATTTGCTTGAATCCCTTGGCATCCTAGTTTTAGCTCCAACTACTAAAAAGTTGTTTTAGGCATTTAAAAAAAATAATTTTATGCTTATGAACAAATTTTTTTTCAAATTATTGCTTCGGAGGAAAAATGTTTGATAATACTTTTTTTAAGAATGGACAGCGGATTCCAAAAAGGTATCAACCATCTTTGTAGATAAAGCCGTTAATAAATGAAATGCCGATACCTTTACGAATTGTATGTGGTTTTTTCGAAAAACCTACAATTGACCTAAGAAATTTTTTTTCGAATTATTGCTTCGGATGAAAAAAAGTTTGATACAGATTTTTTAAGAATGGAAAGCAGATTCTAAAAAGATATTAACCAATATGACTAAATGATTTAATTTCAGCGCAAACGTTACAAATTGTTAAAATCTTAGTACCTACATGTACGAGTTCTGAGATTGAAAAAAAAAGCATTAAAAATCCTGTTTACATTAGTATTATTGTTGAATTTATTTTGTTTAATATTTTAACTTTAAAAATTCATATTTTCCAATAAAATTGTGAAAACCAGCCTCGCCATCTTTCTACAAAAATAATCTCTCTATATTTCATTAGCAAATAGATTGACCAACCTCACTTAAATAGCGGACTAGTGTTGTTTATATGATCTCAGTGCCGCAGGAATCCTTCCTTTTCTTAATATCTATAGATTCTATATAAAAAGGTGGGATTTAATGTTTCGAAAACACAAGATTGTCTTCTGTTGATCAAGCGAAGTATACGACTCTTGACAATACCCATAAATCAAATTGCATCAAAGAAACCGTAAAGCTTTTTATTTTACTAATTATCAATTATGGAATACTCATATATTCAATGTAGCCAAAAAAGCAGCATAATGCTTAGGCTTTCAAAAAATCTAAAATTATGATTTTAAGAAAAGGGCATGTTGACGCCGAAATAGAAACTTCGGATCATCATAAGATAAAACCCACAAATAAATTGTCTACTTTTAGGCGCATGATAGATTTAGAAATGATTGAGTAATTAACATTAAACTTAGATATTAAGATTAATGTTACTTACTCAATCATTAAGTAACTTATCTCAATGTGTTTTTAAGCTGAGCTTTTACCACCGAGCTAGTCGGTCGGTGTTATTGATTATTGTTTAAGCCTTATAATTTAGTTTACGAATATTGTTCAAGAAGAAAAGATCGAGAAAAATAAATAAATAGATAAAAATAAAACTGGTTTTTCTCTTGTTATTATTTGGTACTGCAAAGAAACTTTTTCCACAGCATATACCCATAGCAGCGCACCAAAGATAAATATTGGCAACTAGGATTCAAGCGAGGAATCCGCCAACAGGGATTTCTTAATATTAGAATTAGAAACATTTGTATTCGTTCTTTTTTCCAACTTAAAACTAGTACAATCGCAAGTAGTGTTATAAGAAATAAATAATAGTTATCAGTCTTTAACTTGTAAGTTAGTATCGAATGATACATTTGTGAATTAAATTTACAATAATTAGAAACTGTTGTGGGGTGACAATTAGCAATATAATAATAAACAATGATTCAAAAAGTTAAACAAATTAATAAATATTATGATACAAATTTCAACAATAGTTTTCAATAGAATTTATGTCAATTATGTTTATTAAAATATTTGGTGCTGCGGCAGTATAAAAGTTAGAGAAATGAGTTTTGTGGGCAGTGGGTTCATTTGCAAGGTGCGTGTAGTTTATTCTTAAATTATATATAACTGCGAGTTTCTACTAGGTTGTCTCATAAGTAGATTTCGCAATTCCTTGTATGAAGACCAACTTTCAGTATAACGATTTTTGTTGCAAATAATTCGAATAAGATGTTTTTGAGCAATCAATAAAGGTTTTAAAAGTATTTGCATAGAAACCACCCCAGCTAGATAACCCGTATTATAGATTAGTGTGCGACAGACCATAATACTCTTATATTGAAGTTAGAACCCTTTTAGAGCAGAATGGTTTTAAAAGATACATTTTTCGCGTTATGAGGATCAAATTGTTTTTGATGTTGTAACTTTGGTCTTTCCAATTAAGATTATAATCAATTGTAACACCCAAATATTTAAAATTATTCACTGAATAAATTTTGAAATAAGAATCGGAACAAGAATATTTATGTTGGAAATTAGGTTTACCACAATTGTGAATTGGAAAGCAGAATTGCCTACAACTTGAAGAATGAAAAAATAAATTATAATTACAAACTCGATGACCAGATGTTTTGTTTTGAAAGTCATGAACTTAGTTTTTTCACTTACTATTAGCTTATGGTTAGAAAACAAAGTTCTTAGAACTTCAAGGTCCTCTTCAAGATCCGAATTTGACTGGTAGTTAAATGAAATGCTATATCATCTGCAAATGCTGTCGAAAGGCCATTCAAACGGACCTTAAAAATTGAGTTTATATAAACAAGAAAAAACAAAGGGGCGAGTACAGATCCCTGTGGTACTCCATTTTTTAAAAACCGAGGTTCACTATGTGTACTGTTTACAATGACTTTTTGAACTCTTCCTTTTAAGTATGATTGCAACCATTGAAAAATTACTCCTCTGAATTCTGCATTATATAACTTACCTAATAGTAAATCGTGGTCAACCATATCAAATGTTGCTTAAGTGCATCCGAAATCTGGGTGGACGCAATTAAGCAACAGAAGTACCGCAAACTCATGGCGGCAGTACAAAGATGAGGAGCTCTACGCGTAGCCAGCTCCTACCGAACGAACGGTGTCAAAACCAGCTGTCCTTGTAGTCGCAGGAGTGATACCTATCGATCTCTTAGCGGCAGAAAGGAAGTACGTCTACGACAAACAGGCGGAAATTGGATTGGAAGCGGCATCCGAAAGGGCCAAGCAACTTACAATTCAGAAATGGCAAGAGCGGTGGAGCTCAGAAAGCAGAGGAAGATAGACAGCGAGGCTGATCAGGAACGTGGCTGAGTGGAACGACCGGAAACACGGTGAGGTTAACTACTGCGTCACCCAATTACTCATCGGACACGGTTATTTCAACGCCTTCCTCCACAAGATCGGAAAAACAAACAGTGCAGCCTGCCAGTACGGGGATTCACAAGAAAACGATGCAAACCATACCTTCTTCGCGTGCAAAAGATTTGCAAGATATGTCAAGATTTGCAAAGAAGTACTGGCGCCATCAGCCCAGAGAACATGATGGTCCAGAAGATGCTACAAAGCTATGAAAACTGGCAAAACATATGCAGCTTTACAGAGTATATACTCAGAAGAAAAAAAAGAGAAGAAGAAAATGATCGGGAAACAGTTGAGCCCGTTAGTTGATCCCGCTAGGGAAACATGACAACCCCCCTGAAGTAATGCAAAGAGCGGTCCCGGGGGGTAGGTCAGACGCCAATAAGTGTTTTTGAGGAGTTTTAGTCGGTATGTCACGAGTCCGACACACTGGGATGGTCTCGCTTTCCCTTTAGGTAAAAAAAACATATCAAATGCTTTTGCCATATCGACGAAGAGAGCCATTGTAGATTTATTAATATTTACGCTGCCATAAATTTGACTACATAGCCTAAGAATTGCATCTTCGTTTGATTTTCCTGAACGGAAACCAAATTGATTTTCCTGAACGGAAACCAAATTGATTTTCGCTAAAAAATCTGTTTTTGAAAAAGTAAGAAGAAAAGAGATAGGTCGGTAGTTAAGCATATTTTTCCTATCTCCCTTTTTAAAGAGGGGAATAACCTCAGCACACTTAAATTGTTCTGGAGAGCAACCCTGTTCAACATGTTTCAAAACATTTGAAACATAAAACGCAATTTTTTGAGGAGGTTACTCGATATTCCGTCTGAAGTGCAAGAATTTTTATTTTTTCAGAGATAAGATAGTTTTGTAGGTTTCAAAACAGGCGATTGAACCAAAAACAAAGCTGTTGGGGGGATTCCGCTATTAAATCCCAGTCGCTGGGATTTATCTTTGGGGCTGCTTTGGGTAGACAGCTACGGGGTAATCGCTATGGGTAGGCGATATATTTTCCCAAAATAATCCAAGTTGTAGGCTGTGGAAATAAATTCTCTTGCAGTACCAAGATATCAAAAAAGAACCAAGTTTCTTTTACCTTTTTTGTTTTATAAATTTTATTACTATGTATATTCCTTTCAAAAAATACCAATAAACTAAACTTAAGAAAAAGTACAACTCATCATCACACTGACCGACTAGCTCAGCTTGAAAGATAAAACGAGATAAGCTTCTTAATGATTGAATAACTAAGTTTAATGTTATTTACTCAATTATACCTATCTAAATGTATGAAGTGCCTAAAAGTATGCAATTTATTTCTAAAATACATATTCTCTTATATATTTCTTTCTCTTTAATCCAAAGTTTGTATTTTGGCGTCAACAAAAGCTATTTGTAGTCAGCATCCAGACAATGTTGAGTATAACAATTACAATTACCACCGGAATTAATGAATGGCTTCAATTTTTTTCCCTCCTAATCCTACTCCTATCTAAGAGGTCTTAAACCTTATGCCCACTACGGTGAACTACTACGCGAACATCAAAAATATTTTTTAAAGATAATTTTTACATAATAGAAACGATTATTAAAACAATAGATTTTACTTATTCTTAGGTAAGCATTTATTTCGTGCGAGAAAAGAGGTTAACATAAAAACTTACGTTGCGGTGATGCAGAATACGGAGTCCACCAGCCCTTCTATTTGTCTGTGTTAAGTTCTTTTGATTTTTTTTTCAGATTTTCATTCTATTAATTAATTTTTTTTTCAAATAATACTCCGAATTAATGTCACTATCAGATTGAATACGGTTGTAATATTTAGATTAACAAATGTTATATTACTTACATTATGTACTGGTGCAGCCAATGTGTTTGATCGCTAAACTGACGTAAATCAGATTCACTTCGAATGAATAGCAGAATACTGATGAGTGAACATTTATTCTCCTAGATCAAAAGGAAAATATGGCTTCAAATTAAGCTCGATAAACGAGATCAGATAGTTTAAGAAGTGACTGAATGTCTTTAAACAGTCAATTTTCTTGTAGTGTACAGTGTGGTGTCACTTCCGTAACATCTCGGTCAGTTTTCACGTTCACAAAATTATCAAGCTTCACCCCAAAAATAAACTAAATAAAGAAATAACACAAGCCACAAATGTTTTATTTTCGATAATTTATTTGAGATACATTTATTTCTATAGCACATAAATATCATATTTATTTAAAAAAAAGTTCAAAAGTTTTTGCCAAAAAAATTACTCTAGCGAACGCTGATATTCATATTCCTCCTCAACAAGCTTGCGATATACTCGCTCCCTTGAATCCATACGACTTGCTTTGAGTTCTACCAATGCGCTATCACAATTCTCGATCGCCACAGCCATCCAATCGGGTAGTGGTGGTCTTTTGACTTTGACTTTCATGGGTTTGCCATCAGGACCGGTTTGTGTTGTAGGGCAATTCAATTTCTTAACCCAACTTAATTCTGGGTAATTAATGGGGTCTGTCGATTGTTTGCTAGTGGTAGGTTTAGGGGCAATAGACTGTCCAATCACTTTTTCCTTATCGGTGGACGTGGGCATTGACGACGGCATACTCGCCATTTGTGGTGATGATAGTGGTGGTTGTTGTGAATATTGATGAAGAAAATGCGCGATTGGCTGTTGATGTGGTTGACCAAATGCAATGAACATGTGCGAGTTAGCAGGGATATATATTGGACTGACCGGCCACATTTCGGGCCCTACTACTGAAAATATTGGAATGTTATTGTACATTGGCACATGAGTGGGTTGTAGGTATTTGTATGCAATATCTTGCTGATTAGAATCGGTAACTGTATTGGCCAGCGTTGAAGAACCATGATGGTTTCCTGATGTAACTGATTCGGATGTGTTTAAGTTCGGGTAATTAGACAAGCGAGGGGCTTTAATAAAACCAGCTCGTGAATTGTTTCTATTAAATCGAGAAAGAGAATCGAAATTTTTAGAGCAACTGCCATGATAATAATTTGTATTAGACGATGCATCACTCGATTCACCTTTATAGTTATGCCACTTGGTTTTGCGGGTCCTTCGAGTATGTATCGGTGGCTCTTCTGGTGCATTTGGTGAAGTTCTAGAAATTTCTTTCAGATTTCGGTTAGAATTGACTCGATTTAAACGTGACTGTGATGAACGACGACGATTCACTGTTGACGATCTATCATCACGTTTTGGGACATCCGATTTATCAAATGTATCTTCTTCTTTTGCTTCATCAGATGTTGATGGTAATTCCGGTCGTTGATTTCTTTCTTCATCCGAAATTTCAACTGCCAAAGAATTATTATCGCTATCCGAAGCAGGTCGTTTACAGCTGTGAGAATTACTAAACGGATACCAACCAACTACTGAAGATGTCGATGCAGCTGTGTTCATCGAAATAAATCCATCTTCTTCGGTCGAGTAGCCCGATTTTGAATTAACAACACTAAGATAAGAACATGGGCTTTTTCCGCTCCCGATTGCGATTGTGCTTTCACTTCCACTTATGCTGTCTGCACTTTCAATGCATGGTTGTGCTTTTCCCAGTTGCTGACATAAGCTCATTTCTTGGAATTTATTTGGTACCCAATTGTCTTCTGCGGCCTTTTTCAATGCACGGGCTCTTACTTGAGCAGTGGCAAGTGCTTTGGCATGGGCTATGGCAGAGGCAGCTGCAGCGGCAGCCACAGCAGCCACAGAAGCCACAGAATCAGCCTGTAGATGGTCCTTCATGGTTTGCTGTTCCTGCTTGATTAAATTTTTGTGTTCCTGTAAGAGTCTATCAGCAAATTCTCTAGTCCTAGTTTCGTCCATTTTATGGCAACTACGTTGACATTCACTGAGAGTGTCCTGAACTTGATCCAGCATTTTTATGATGTGTCCGGATTTCTTCAAGTTATTTGATTCGTCTGAATTCTCGCCCATTTTAATTCTTCTTGTTTTCCAAACTCAAAGTCTATTCGGGAAAAAAAGAAACAAATATACTTTTAATCTTTTCTCTTGTTAAATTTAACGTAAACGTGATAAAAAATGGATTTAGTAAAGATTATGTTCAAAAAAGTTTGAGGTAGAAATTAAAAAAATAAAAATGTATAATAAGTATCTATGAGTATGATTCAAAACATGCAGCCAATGTAGTCAAACGTTTGTTTTTAAAAGACAAAATTATACCATGTAAGAGCTAAGATTGGGCAAACCAAATTTCAAAATCAGGACGTACTTTGAAACATAGGATATGAGTTTAGATGCCACGCTTCTTTGAAAAATCGTGGTCAAGCAACAAAGTATTACCTATGTGTGTTTTGAGTCAAAAACGTAGTTTTCTTACAGTTTCAACTTTTCAGTATGTGCTTACACTTTTGGCTTAGATTCTGGAACCAAATCCAGACACATTTACTATTCTTTTTAGAAGAAAAACTTTTATTCGTAAGAGTCGTTTTTCAGAAAATTAAAAAAATATAATCAAAATAAACCATTTCCAATTCTTCACTTCTAAAACACACAAAACTACTTTGCACTTACAATTTAGCTCCCGATTTTCATCAAACACGTAATTAACGTTTGTTAGTTGGTTTACACGTCACTGTGCGGGTTTGGGAAAGAGAAAATCTCCCGTTTTGAAAACTTGTATTCAGAAACATTTAGCTTATCCAAAATTATAATGGAGTATTTGGAAATACATTTGCATATTATTGGAGGTTAGTTCTTAGGTTCACGTATTACTTATACGTTTTAGCCTATAGTTCTATCGCTTCAATACAGGCGTGTTTTATTCACTAGATTCACGAAGTTCACGGATATAGCAACAACACGAAGGAAATTTTTCCTCTGAAAGGTATAAGTAAATAAACGTGTAAACGTGACACCTTCCGTTCTTGGAATATTTTTCAGAAGGGGTTTTGAATTTATGTGGGTCCGAAAAAACTGTTAAATAAAAACACTCGAACAACACGATTTTATTTTGTTTAGTATAATCTCTTGTACAAAAATCCATTTACCGTATTAATAACTTACATATATTTCTTACCAAATTCTGTCTCACAATTCCTAATAACTTGAACTAACAAGGCTAGTGCCGGCGTTTTATTTGCTTTGAATTAATAATTCAAATGGTATATTTTCAATTGCCAGTTGCTTTTTATATTTGATAATGATTGTTCTTTTTTAAATTTTGTATTCAACTCGATCTGAATTTGAAATAATTAATTTAAATTTAAAAAGTTTATTTTTCTTTATTTTCCTCTGAAGAATTATCAAGTTGATATTTGAAGAAAACTTTGCATCTGATTGCAAGGATTTTCTATTTTGTAATGAATTTGAAAATTTATCTATTGGTTTGATCGACATGAGATACTATATTTCTAACAACAAGAACGTGTGTAAGGCGCATGCTGAATTTTTTGTTTTGTATACATCATTTGAGTATGAGGGTGGTGGTGGTTGGATAAGAGAAAATAAAATGTGTGACACAATCGTACGTATACTTGCTCTTATTGTTAAAGGCTATTAAGTTTTAAGTGGCAAAGATAAATGCATCAGGATTTAATTTGGTTTGTAAGCGTAATGTGATAGTCAAGTTTTATTTATTATTATTATTTTATTTATTAGTTTAAAAAACTCTTAACAATAACATGTTATACTTAAATAATACTTAAAATAATAAGCACAATATTATACAGCATTATTCTTTAAAAGAGGTTTTAATAAAGATTTAAATTTAATTAAGTTTCGCTCAGTCTTTAAGGTATTAGGAAGGCTATTAAAAAGTTGGATGCCTTTGTATAGTAAGTTGTTTTGGGTTGCAGCTCTTCTGTATAATGGAAGTCTAAAATCACCAGTATTCCTTAGATTATAAAACGAATTTGTTATATAGCTCACGTTCCGTTGTAAATATGTAGGATATAATTCATATTTGATTTTAAAAATCATCAAAAGTGCATTAAATTTAAGTCTTTGTTCAATATTTAACCATCCGAGGACCGTAAGCATGTCATAAATTGGTGTTCTATATTCACACTTAAGCACTGTTCTCATTGCTCTATTTTGTAATACTTGAAGTTTTCTTATATTTTCACTATTTGACATGTATATTATCGACGAACAGTAATCGAAATATGGTGAAATCAATGTATTATAGATAGTTAACGCACAATTTAAAGTTATATACTTTCGAATTGTTTTGAAGAAACCGATTTTTTTAGAGATTTTAGCGCATTGAATATAAACATGTTGACTAAATTTGAGTTTATTGTCGATAAAAACACCGAGGTATTTTATTCCATCCACACACTCGATAAGTTGACCATTCAGTAATATGTTGGCATTAAAACCACCATTATTTAAGCACATGCATTTAGTCTTAGTTACGTTAAGTTTTAATTTATTTTTGCAGAGCCAGTTGTTAATTTTTTCAATTTGACTTTGCATTACACTTTCACAAGACTTGAAATCATCTCCTACAACGTAGATCAGGGTATCGTCTGCGAATAATGATATTTTAACATCAGATATAATTTTCACGATATCGTTTATATACAAAAGAAATAGGATTACACCCAATTTCGATCCTTGGGGCACGCCAAGGTCAACCTTTATTTTTTCCGAAAATGTTTCACTTATCTTTACTTTTTGGAATCTTTCTGACAGATAACTTTTAAACCACTTTTGTTCAACGTCACGAATACCATATTTGTTAAGTTTTTCAATTAATATATTTCTATCTATAGTTTCAAACGCGCGTTTTAAATCAAGAAAAACACCAATTATAGTTTTAGCGCTATCGATTTCTTTTTTCCACTCGTTAATAAGCCAACATATTGATGTTTCGCAAGAGTGACCCTTTCTAAAACCCGATTGCTCTAAACACAGTACGTTTTCTTTTTCAATATAGTTCGTTAGTTGATTGCACACAATCTCTTCGAGGATCTTTTCAAAAGTCGGAAGCATATTTATAGGTCTCCAGTCTTCTGGATTTTTTGGATTTTGTACTTTTTCAATCGGAATAACAACTGATTCTTTCCAGCTTTCTGGGAACTCACCATTTAATAAAGACAGATTAATAATTTTTAATAATTTTGGCAAAATTACATCATTACAATCAAGAATTATGCTACAATTTAGTCCAAAACAGTCCTTTTTCTTATTCATAGATTTAATTGTATGTTCAAGTTCTTGAATGCTGATCAATTTAAATTTGAAATAACTTCTAGAGGAAATATTAAAATAATTAATTTTTAAAAAACACTTCTTTTGATTATAATAATTAAATAATTCTGTATAAAAAGATTGACCGTAGTTAGTATAGAGCCGTTAATGAAGAGTCGAAAAATAAAATGGTCATATGGTAGGCACCGTTTGTCTTCTTAAAAACTTGTTTGGTCAAAATTTAGGCTATATTTACAATAGTGAATAGATTTTTTTTTCATTAAAATCGTTAAAGCCGTTTTCAAGATAAATATACATTTTCTAAGCGGTTGGATGATAGGTACCGTTCTTGGAGCTGAAAACATAATTACATTTTCCCCTCATAAGAATTACCTCAGGTACTTAAGTAACATACTCAAAAAATGTTTCAGCGGCTCAGGTTTAGGGTGTTAGAACAGACGAACGGAATTTTGAAAGCCAATTCATTCACTTCTCCATCTTCCTTATGTCAGGTTTGATTAAAATCTAAATATAGTATCTATACAATGCAATCATCAGCAATCCTTTAATTCCAAACACTCACAAATTAATGTTTTAGAGTTGCAAGGCTCTAAGCTAGGTTAAGCTTTCGTTACAAGCCGTTGGCCTCTAATTAATGCATTTAATTATTTTTGTATTTCACTCGAGTTTTAAATTAATCTTTGTTTTTTTATTTATTTACTAAGATCAGAACTAAGAAAATGGTTTTCTATCAAAGGGCACGGTAGTGCCCAGCCAAGTTCTGGCACTAGACCTTTTTTACAGGAACAAACTCAGGTGATTTTGGACCCCTCCCTATCTTCAGTACCAACGAAGTCAGAAACTTAAAATTCCGAATATTTGCTAAGCTAGTCAGGCACAGGCGCCTCACCAAATTTTATTTTCTAGTATAAGCGGTTCCTGAGGTTTTCCATTCAGGAGGCGTAGTATCCGCCCACTTTCTGAGAAAATGTTTAATTTATATTATTATTTTATGCTTTTTTTCTTTATCTCTTTTGTATTTTTCTTTCTTATACCGGAAATGTACCAAACTCTTAACTTTTCACTTTTTCAAATATGTCAATACCAGAATAATGTACATAAGTTTATAGTATTGCGATACTGATATTTGCTCTAATTTATAAGATATTGTATCTTACTCATAATACTGTAATGAATAAAAATCTAATCTAAATCTATATGGAGCACTTTCGATTGCTGTAGAATGATGAAATTTGGTAGATCGGTATAGCTTAATGTACACCTAAAGCGAAAAATAGAAAATCTAAGATTTTTCATTCGAAGTGTCTTTTTATTGTCATATTGAAACTATGTATGCATCTTAAAATTCATGACTAGAGTGCTCGATTTGGTACTCTATGTTATGTTTACATGTATGAAAAAAGAAAACATTTGCATACCTGAAAGAATTATGAGTTTTCACAAAAAAAACTTTAAATATTCGGTATTAAACTTTCATGAAGTAAGAACTTGGCGAAGACTTCTGAAGCCGAGGTATTAGATTCGTCCTCTGAGTCAAAACACCTGAATCAAACCATCTTGGGTGTTGGTCTGGGTGAGTGTAGCCAAAATACTGCAACTAATACAGATTAATCTTCAACACTCCACCAAGGCTTCGGCCTTCTTCACCGACTCCACAAAAACCGAGAAGAAATAGTCCTGGTCCAGGAACCATGGATTGCCAAATCTATCATTCAGGGATTCAGGCCTCCAGGTTACTAGTTGCTATATGCGTCGTGAACCCTGATTCTGCATACTAGTTAAAAGTAGTTCTAATGTATATTTACTCCCTGATTTCAGCGATCAAGATATTACCGCCGACAGACTACACACCAAAAATGGGACATATTGAATAGTGTTGGTATATCTTGAGCATGACAACCCTGGCCCTCCTGGCGAAACAATCAAAAGGATCATCGCTGAGGCAAAACGGCACAATATTAGCCTCCTAATTGCAATGTCGAAACACTATTGATGAGTTAGCTTACTTGTTTTTTTTTTATATTTTTCAACACAGCGCGGGCGTGAAGTTAATGAAGAGAAAGAAGGATAGGAAAGATGTGTGCCACGATTTTCTGAGACTGAAGGTGGTTGTCTCAGATATTTTATCTCCAGGGATGGCGGCTGAACTAAGGCGGAGAAATGCCGTGTTTTATTTCTATGTCACTTCTAATTCACATTATTTTATTCGTGTTCATCCTTGTTGGGCATACTAGTATCAATAACATGTTGTTAGTGTTATGCCTGAACAATATGTAATGAGTAAACCAGCAACCCCTTGATGATTTTTAGAAGGTTTTTAATGGAATTAAAACGACATAGACGACGGCAGGGATCGAACCTGTGATCATGAGGTTGACAGGTGAGCACACAACCATCGCGCCACGGCCACCCTAATTCTGTTATTCAATAGTGTTGCCACATAATGCAATGAGCTGAGTTGGTGCAACCTCGCTTATGCCTCGCGACCTAATTGCAGGGCATAACATCTAAACCAGGTTCATATTTCCCTAATATGGAGAGAAGTTAAAGTAGTCTTTATACCCAAAGCTGGTAAATGCTCCCACGTTACGCCCAAGAATCTTAGACCAATCAGTATATCATCATTCCTTCTTAAAACTCTGGAACGATTGATTGATATTCATCTGCGTAGCGCTATAGAACCAAGCCTTATTTCTACAGCACAACATGCTTAATGTAAGGGAAAATCTGTAGAAACTGCGCTAAATATGTACCTTCCTTAATCACAAAGAGTACACTTTAGTTGCATTCCTAGATATGGAAGGCGCTTTCAACAATGTCGATAGAGCTGCAATAGCGAAGCCACTGCAGAATCTCAACGTAGATAGCTCACTTGGTGACCTGATAAATTTCATACTGAAAAGCAGAATTATAAATGCGGAACTAGATAGCTTTACTACAAGAAGGTCAGTCAGCAGAGGTACTCCACAAGGTGTAGTCCTATCCCCACTTCTATGGAATATGGTAGTTAATGAGCTGCTAATAAGCCTAGAAGAAGAGGGATTCAAAGTGATTGCATACGCTGACGACATTGCCATTGCCGTATCAGGAAAGCATCCTCAAATTGTAATAGAACTCTTACAAAACCGATCTCAACAAGCTACTACAAATTGGCAGATTGTTGTAGAATAGGTGTTAACTCCACAAGACTGAACTAGTCCTCTTCACAAGAAAATACAAAATTCCACAACTAGACCCTCCAGCGATCAAAGGTGTTCCACTTACTTTCTCAGATGAAGCATATTTTAGATAAAAGTTAAGTTGGAAACCTAATATACAGGAAAGAGTTAAAAAAAGCCACAGTAGCTCTCTTTTCTTGTAAGAAAGCCGTGGGGAACAAATGGGGCTTGTCTCCACAAATCACTCACTGGCTATATAATGCGGTCATTAGACCTATACTCACTTACGGGGCCTTAAATAAAGCGACAAATCGCCATAAACTAAGCAAAGTGCAGCGTTCAGCTTGTATCTCGACACCTTTCGCTGCATTAGGCATACTTCTCAACCTCACACCCCTGGATACTCGTACTTACAGCAAACAAATGGCCACGAGCACAGCCATACGTCTTAATGCCATCTCTCAATGGACCAATAACTCTATTGGCCACACCATCATTTTGAATTTATTCGGAGCATTCCCAAGTCACTCCGACTACATCACTCCCTTGTTGGTTTTCGATAAAAACTTTGAAGTCAACATTCCTTCAAGATCAGCTTGGGAGGAAGGGGCTTTGATAGAAAATGAATCAGTACATTTTTAATACAGATGGATCGAAAACTGAAAACGGAGTGGGTGGTAGAGTGTACTCAGATAGACTAAACCTTAGTCTCTCCTTCCGCCTACCAAATCATTGTAGCGTATTCCAAGCGGAAATTCTGGCGCTGAAGAAAGTATTGTCTTGGCTTGAACAAAACGTGATATCTAGTTCGGATATCCGCATCTTCTCAGATAGTCAGGTTGCTTTGAAATCCCTTGCATCATTCTCTTCAAACTCGTTTAAAACCCAAGATTGTCGATCGTCTCTGATGGAGATGGTCAAATATTTTAATATTCACCTATTCTGGGTGCCGACGAACTCGCCAGAATTGGAACGGAAATGCCTATCTCGTCCATTGGGGTAAATATAGGTATGCCTATAGCTACCAGTAAACTTATGCTGAAGCGAATTGCTCTGGAACAATCAAATACAAGATGGCTCAACACTACCAATTGTTTGGCGACCAAACGAATCTGGTAGAAACTAGATTTGAAACGGTCAAATTGTTTGTTGTCCCTCAGTAGATCTAATATCAGCTCCGTAATAGGTGTCATAACTGGACACTGTCTTATAGGTAGACATGCCACACGACTCGGTGTACTATCAAACGATTTCTGCAGGAGTTGCTTGGACGAGGAGGAAGAGGAAACAATCCCGCACAATCCTACACTTCATCTAGGAGACTATTTCTATAATGAACCAATCGATCTCATAAACACAGAGATTAAAAGTCTCCTTCGCTTCATCAGAAGCTCTAAATGGTTTTAACTAGTAGAGAAACTTTGTTCCCTATTAGATCGTGGTATCACAATGCACCTATACTGGTCTAAGTGGGTCAGATGTTTTAATGACAGCCACTATAACCTAACCTAACCTAAGACCAAGCTGAAAAATAAGCTTTAAACGAATGAGTTTACTCATCTCTTAAAGAAATATGTAATCGTATATTAGATAAGTATATCTGGCCGGAAAACATAAAACAAAATGCAATTCAACCTTCTTTTCGAAAGAATTTGACAAGACCAACAAACCGTCACCGCATCCAATAGATATATGGTACTTTATCAGAATGTAAGAATGTCAGCCGTTTGGAACCGACAGAAAATCGTAGGTCCCCACCATTTCTCCAAGCACACGAGAGTTGTAGGTCACTATGTTTAGGCTCTCTATGAGCCGCCCTGGCCTCTAATTTATTTTGTATAAGAGGCTTAAGACTGAGTAAGATCCACTTTAAATCATCTTACTGTTCTTATGACGTCATTTCTCTGACGGAAACTTGGCTGTTTGGTGAGATAAATGACTCGGAACAATTTGATTCTTTGTATAATGTATATTGACGTGCTACGTACTCTGATCCGAACATTAATTTATTACAGTTGGTGGAGGAATCCTTATTGCTGTTAGTTAAATATTGTTTTTGATGTTACATATCAAAGTTTAAGTTTGTTTTAACGAGGAGTTTATATATGTGAAGATGATTCTTCCAAGAAAAAAGTTTTTCTTGTCAATATGTACATTGTCAGCTTTCCTGACAAATATTAGGTAATGACGCATTATTCTTTTTTAATTTCATTTTTGACTTAATGAATGAATGAACAATGGATAAAATTATTCGCCTTGGAGGTTTGGATACGTTGTCCATACGATATGATGCCAAAAGGCAATCTTTCGATTGTTAATGACATAACCTTTCTTGGACTGCGCCAAATAAATAACATTCTAAATTCGCTACGATTATTGACTTAGCTTTCACATCTATAGAAGCTGTTATTTCACTTGTTAGATCGACTGACTCTAATCAAAAAAGACTCTTACCATCCATTCATCTTATGGCTTTTGAGTTACATCGACGAAACCAAACAACCTTGTCAACAGTTGACCAAATTTTTGTTCTTACAAGCATCGCGAGGTGATTTATTTACAAAAAAGTTTTTATATACCTTCTTTTGTAGATTTTAAAGCTTCTTTTGATACCGTCAATAGAAGATCACTTTTATATAAACTAGCAGTTATTGGCGTATTAAAGAAATTTATTCGGGTCTATGAACAGTTTCAGTTAAATATGTCAGCAGTGGTATGCAATGGTAAAAACAAGTCTAAATCATTAAGATCTGAAACAGGTGTTCGTCAAGGTAGTATCTTGAGCGCGTTGATATTCGCATTTTACATAAATCAATAATAATTAAAATTACTTACCAGGTGGTCTGTGTTTTGATGATTCATATGTGAAGCTTTTGCTTTATGCGGATGACTTAATGATCTCTTTTGATAACATTGCAGCTACAGATAAATAAACCGAAACAATTGTGTGATGATCTAAAAATCAATATCACCAAGTCTAAAATAATGATTTTTAGACCTCAAAACTGATTTGATAATAGTGCACTGCACTGGAAGTTAGGTGGAGCTAATATTGATGTTGTTAGTGAATCTAAATAATTAGGATGTATCATTTCTCATAATTTAAGTAATAAAACTCATATTAAATAAAAGCTTGCAGTTGCAACCACAGCTATAAAAACTTTGAGGGCATAACATGAAAATTTCAGGTCTTTTATTCTACTACAAACAGCTGGTTTTGGTATAGAAAAGAAGTATATGGATACAAACTTATAAACGAAATAAAAGCTATACAAAGATTCTTCTTTAAACGAATTTCGGATACCGTTAAATATGCCCAACTACCCCATCTACGTTGATTCCGCAAACCTGCTACCTAATTTGATGTACAGGCCTAATAATAATTTCCATAAATACGTTTTGTCTATATCACTCCGATGGGGATATTCCCCTTTCAAAAACTGGCATACACTTTAACATAAAATCTACCTCTGAATTTAAACGCCAACAATAGAGAAGAATGGAAAACTAATTTTTACGACTGTATATCTATGTTTGATGAAAAATTGTACCAAATTCTTGTTAAAAGGGGTAGGGAATCAGCTTCTAGATCTACCCACAGTCGTCTTAATCTGAAATTGCGGATAAGTTACTATTTCAATGAAGATCTTTGAGTCTCAGATATAAGAATAATATATAAAGTACATAGACCAGTGGTCTATTTCACCAAATTACAATTACAATCACAAATTTGTAATTGTTACCTACAATTGCAAATTTGTAAACTGATTTTCTGTTTCACAAACTACAAACATAATTCCTACAAATTTGTTGTAAAGAGAAAAGATTAAGGGAAATTGTATTTGTTATTTACAAATAGAAGAAAAAGCCGTTTCACGGTTTAATTTGCAAAGTTGTAAATAACAACTGTGTCTGTACAAGTTTGTTAGCATTCGACACATCATAACAAAAATGAATAAACAAGATAAAATTTTTATCGCCGATTTAATTCGTGATAAGAAAGATATTTTATTCGAAAATTTTTCCGATATCATAACACATAATCTTAAAGTTAGCGAGTGGCAAAAAATTTTCAACAATATAAAATCGAAATGGTATTTTAATAGATAAAAATTGGAAATACCTAAGAGATGTCGTGTGGCAAAATTTAAGACGAAATACAGTGGTAAGTAAAAATTATTTGTTAGGTAGATTATATTTACCGGCAATATGGCAATATCAAAGAACCGTTCACGAATGCTTTCGTGTTCTTCTGGCCAACGTACAGTATTTTCAAAGAAAGTCTCAACAATGGCAGAACAAACACGATGGACAGTTCTGCATACCGTAGATTTAGATACGTGCATGTCTGCAATCCCGTGGTACTGTCCACCATTTCCAAGCTAATGTAAGGCTGTCAGAAATTGTTGTGTCGGTGTCAGTGAAAAGTTTTTTTCATACTCATTTGCAATACGAGGTCCTATTTGACTTATTATTTCCTCTGCTTTAGAACGTTTTAACCGAAACTTTTCGTTGAAAACAAAAGCATTTAAAATTTCATAGTTAATTCGCGGTCAATATATTTTTCTTCGTCTATTTAACACAAAATCTACACTTATATCACTATCGGTGCTATTATGCCTTCGACGTAAGGTTTTTTGTGTTTGAAATGCGATTTTTTCCGAAAATTACAAATTGTTATCAAATCGGCAGACGATCTTTCTTCTGCAAAAAATTTTCAGTAACTGAACAAATTTGTAAAATTTCGTGATTCCGTGAAACAGAAACTTACAAAAAAATATAAATTTTAACAAATTTGTACTTGTAAGCAACAAAAAAATTTAGTTTTGGTGAAACTGAAATAATGAAATTTCTACAAATTACCCTTTGTAAACAACAAACACATTTTTGTAATACAACCATTTTGTGAAACATAAAAAAACGATTTTTGCACAAATTTGTTAAAAAAGTGCTTGTAATCTACAATTTGCAAGTTGGTGAAATAGGCCACAGGGGCCTATTGCACCATCTTACAAAATTGTGATAACAAGCATTTTTCTAACAAATTTGTAAAAAATCGAGATTTTTTCATTTGTAATTTACTTGTTAAACACAAATTTGTACTTGTGAATTACAAGTCACAAATTTGTTGACAAATAGAATTTTTCGTTGCACAAAAAAAAAGTTGTAATTGTTAATTACAAGCTAAGTTTCAGGAAATAAAATTGTTAGCTTTTAATTTGCTTGATTCCAATAAATAAGTTACTTATATTAACACAATGCCAAACTGTTAAATGAACGACTACTCACAATTAAATACAAGCAAGCTGTTTAGACATATCAAAATCTAAATCGATAAAAAATATAACTAATTGGTAGATTTAAGTTTAAATATACAAGAAAATTATAAACAAAAATCCGGAAAATTTTATGAAGTTTAATTTTGTAGATATGTGTTATTTACATTTTTTTTATTCAAACTTTATGACGAATCAAGCAAACAGACAATACAACAAATGTACTCGTACAAGTGGTACAAGTGCGTGAGTTATAGGTTTTAAATAATCCGTTTTATAAACGAAAGAAACAACAACAATTCGGTTTTCGAAAAAAAGAAATAACAATTTTATTTAAGCTTAATTTTAATGACTGTTAGCTAATGAGGCCAAGCGTAAAGTGAAGTCTCTGTACTCTACTTTAATCTCTGTACTCTACTCTAATCTCCTTACTCTCAGTAGTTTTTTATGCTCATATTTATAAGTTAATTACAACAGATGTATACAATCGCAATGATCATTAATTTACGAAAGTACTGCAATACTTCGTGTTGTGTAACATTCTTCATTCTGACCGAGTGAGTATGATGTTGCGTAACTCCTCCGCCGCCAGAATCAGGTGTTTGCCAAAGTGATGAACAGCTGATGTTGATAATTGAGGTCTTTGGCCTTATGTTTCTGTTTTTTCTAATGATATCGTGTCGTAATTATTTGATTTTATGTGATGATTAACTAACTAGAATTATGCTTTTGTTACGTTGGGTATACATATTTACATATATTACTTCAAGAAACTGATTTTAACCTTATTTAATTACAATACATAATATTTAAGTCTATTTAGATGATATTATAAAAAATATTCATTTCATTTACAATATTTGAACGGTTTCTTGTACAAAATAATTTTTTCTTGAATTTTAATTTTAAAATAAGTAATTTTTTAGACAATTTAATTTTATTAACATCGTACTTGTATATTGTTGTTATAATTTGTGTGTTCTGTTTTCTTTTGTTAGAATATTGTATACAATATTGATACAAATTATTATTATTATTGTAATTCGGATGTGCAAGGTCTATTTAAGCTATCTTCTGACTTGGGACTAGGTTGAATTTATAAATGAGTATAGATTTTTGAACTAATTGTTATTTAAATTTACGCATTCTTTTAATTTTGTTCTTATGTGATTTTCTGTTTTGTGGTGTTATGACTACAACTTTTTTATCTAAACTAACTTTTAATTTTTTTGCTCTAGGGGTTAATTTGTTACGTCTATTGTTAAATTCGAAAACAGAATCATTTTCTTGAAAAATTGGAGGATCTTCTCTATTTTTATTTAATTTGTTTATTATGCCTCTATTGTGTTGATCTATTTTATTTTTAACTTGTTCAAAGAGATTAGTTTGAAAATATCGCAATTTATTTAAGTAGTCATGCTTAGATTCATAATTTATATCCTTAATAAACTTAGGTGTCCTTCCAGTGAATAGTTCTATTGGTGTTAAGTTAGTAACTGAGTGAATGCTGTTATTGTAGGTAGTGAGGGCTTCATTAAGTATATCCTTGCATATTTGTTTTTTGTCTTTGTCATAAATTATTCTGTAAATTTCTGTAAGGGTCGAATGGAATCTTTCGACGGGTGAATTTCCTGTGGAGTTTTGAGGTGTTGTGATGTGTAATGTTATTTCATATTGAATACAAAATTCCTTAAATAAATTTGAGCTGAATTCTGATCCAGGATCGCAGACAATTGTTTTTGGTGAACCATGGTGACAAAAAAACTCTCTCAAGGATTGAATTATATTGATGCTGTTACGAGCTGTTAAGATATAGGCGGATGCAAATTTGGAAAACCTATCAATTATTGTCAAAATTTGTTGGTTATGTATTGCGTAAACATCGATGTGTAAGGTATCTAGAGGTAGACTAGGTGTTTTTGTGACTTCATACTTGACTTTGGGAGGATGCCTTTCATATTTCAATAATTGACATTTTTCGCAATTGTTTATAATTTTTGTTATTTTAGTTTTCATATTAGGAAAATAATAAGTTCGGCGAAGGTGTTGAAATGTCTCATTTATACCTCTGTGGTTAGATTTTAAATGGTATTCATTTATTTTTTCGTCTTGATCATCGTTGTTTACTAAATCAATCAACATTTCCTTGCAGCGAATAAGTTTAAATATTTTACGGTTGGAAAAAAGTTTTGAAAAAACTATTTGAACTATTCTAAAAGTATCGTCATCCGTATATACTGCCATTAGTTTTTTTGGAGAAATATTGTCTTTAAGGATTGATGTTATTATTTGTTCATTGTATAAATCTGGCTGTCTAAAGATTCTTCGCCGTTTATTCTGAAATAATATTTTATAAGTCATGTCCGGGATTGTTTCAGAATTAGTTTTGATAAGAACAAGTTGGTCAGTGAATTCATTTAATGAACGTTCTGAAATTGCTATTCCATCGTCTAAATTTTCTAAAGCAGAATGCACGGTAGAAATGTTACTACTTGTTTCCAAATCGTTTACGTTATTTTGCATGGATTCGTTCACGTTTACTTCAATGCGACTTAAAGCATCAACATTAGTATTTAATTTACCTTTTTTGTAGTGTATTTCATACTCGAATTCCTCAAGCTTAAGTCGCCATCTTATCAATTTCGAGTTAGTATCTTTCAAAGAAAATAACCAGGTCAGTGGTTTGTGGTCTGTCACTATATTGAATTTACGTCCATATAGATATGGACGAAAATGTTTCGTGGCCCAAACAATTGCAAGAAGCTCTTTTTCCACTGTGCTGTAGCTGATTTCTGAGTCTGATAATGTGCGTGATGCATAAGATATCGGCCTGTCAAAACCTATTGGACCCTGGCTTAAGATTGCACCTAGAGCAAAATTGCTCGCATCTGTTGTTAAATTGAAAGGCTTTGAAAAATCCGGATATTGCAAAAGTGGGTCATTACTGAGAATGTCCTTGCAATGCTCAAAACAGTTACGGTAACGTTCATCTAATGAAATAGTTCTGCCTTTTTTTAAACATTCTGTCAATGGCTTTGTGAGTTTAGCAAAATCTTGAATAAATTTTCTATAATACCCTAACAGACCGAGGAAGGATTTGATTTGCTTCTGTGTGCGAGGAATTGGGAATTTTTTTATTGTCTCTATTTTTTCAGGGTTTGGTTTTACACCTTGTGGAGTTACAATGTGTCCAAGGAAAGCTACCTCTTTTCTCAAAAATTCGGACTTGTTCAGCTGAACTTTAAGGTTAGCTTGTCGCAACTTTGAGAAGACTTTTTTAAGGTTTTCCAAATGCTCTTGAAGAGAAGTCGAGAACACAATGATGTCGTCCATATAAATAAGACAATTTCTTCCCTGCATGTCTCTCAAAACATTATCCATGACTCTTTGGAAAGTACATGGGGCGTTTTTAAGGCCGAATGGCATCCTAAGAAATTCATAGTGGCCATTATCCACTGTGAACGCTGTTTTACTTATATCCCTGCGGTCTATTTCGATTTGATGGAAACCTGATGCTAAGTCGAGAGTAGTAAAATACATACTCCTTCCTAGTTTATCCAAAATATCTTCCATATTAGGTAGTGGATATCTATCGCCAATAGTTTTTTCGTTGAGCTTGCGATAGTCCACTACAAGACGCCACTTTTGTTTGTTCGACGCATCTATCTTTTTGGGGACAATCCATATTGGGCTGCTCCATGGGGAATAGCTTGGTCTTATGATTCCTTGTTTCAGGAGCTCTTGTATTTGGTTCTGAATCTCTTTCTTGTGGATTTCCGGATATCTATAGGACTTTGTGTAAATGGGTGTTTCATCGTTTGTTTTGATTCGGTGTTTGATTGCGTTCGTGAACGTAAGTGCACTACCGTCTTTGAAAAATATATCATCATATTGCCTACAAAGTTTTAAAATTTGTTCTTTTTCCTCTGAATTCATATGGTTTGTTCGAAGTAAGGTTGTAATGTCGTTATTGGATATTTGTTCAGGTTGGTGCAGATCGTATTTAACGTTAACATTATAAACTTCATGAAAGTTGATATAAGGTTCAACTTTTAAAGGTTGCTCTAAAAACAGTTTTTGTTCATGATCTGACATATTTATCACTTCTACGAGACTGTACCATTTGGAAGATCTAAAAATGCCTTCAGGTATTTTTAAAAATTTATTTACCATTGTGGGTTTTATATAGATATCTCCATTTTCTATATCTACTGGTAAGCTAGCTATAATTTTGGAATTCGGAGGAATATTAATAATTTTTGATGTGTAATTGGGTTTGAACTGGAGAGGTATTTCACATGTATTTGTTTCTAGAATCTTGTCTTTAAGGTTGACTCTAGCTTGTAAACGTTTCAGCATCTCTAAACCTATTAAGCCGTCAAAATAGGAATGAAATTTAAAAACTAAAAATTTAAATTTCTCATCCGTATTTAATTCTTCAAATGCGGGGAGTGTAACCTGCTTGTTTAGTTTGTACTTATTAAAAACAGTATTGATACAAACAGGTTCAATAATTTCAAGTGTCTCATAATTCGTCGCTTCTGGATTAATAAAGTTTACTGAAGCACCTGTATCTATAAGGAACTTCAGTGGTTTTCCTGATCTAGACATGATGGAAATATATGGCAATAAATTTGTACACTGTTTATTTATGTCAATGAATCCTACTTGTTTTCCGAGGCAATAAACCGAAAATTTGTGTCATCTATTTCGTGGTTTATCTCATCGTTATAATTATAAAATTCATTTGATACATCTTGATGTTCAATAGGAATATACTGATCTAATTGTGTATAAGAGAATGGTTCAGGGTAAGAGTCTAAATAGTTTATTGAATTTGTTTCTATTGATGGATTCTGGTAGTATGTGGGATCTTGTTGTATATTATACACTTCTTTAATCGAGTAGTTGGAATGAGCGTTGCTGTTGTTGTTGCTTGGCGTGTTATTTGTATGTGTGTTGAATGAATTCGGAGCTCTATAATTGGACTGCTGAGTTCTAGTGTTTTGGGTTGTACCGCTTGCTATATCCATTGGCGCTGGATATGTTATGGAAGGTTGGGTAAAATTGGTTGGTCTGGGTGCTATATTCTGATTTTGATATGGAATAAAATGGTTATTCAATGGAATAGATTGAGAAAAATGTTTTGGTCTGGTTGGTACAATATTTTGATTTTGATATGGGTATGAAAGGTTATTGTATGGATTTCCAATGTTTTGGTTTTGACGTAGGTTTGGGAAAGTAGAAGGGTTTTCAACAAAGACATTATTTTGTGGAAACGGTTGCATATTTAGTCTCTGAGGAAATACGTTTGACCTTTGGCCAGAAGATGTAATACCGTGACTAAACTTAAATGGATTTTGATTTGTTGGTGCTGAATAGTTTGATCTAATTGACTTAGAAATATTAATTGGAGCAGAGTATTTCATGTAATAAGAATTTTGTTCTCTTATGCAAAAACTAAATGCTTCTTGAAGTGTGGTCGGTCTCATAGCTCTAACGGTTGAACCTAGAGGTTCCCTAAGACCAATAAGAAATGTATTAAGGCACATTTCTGAATAAAGATGACCTTTGGCTAAAACTACATTAGAGTCTCCTTCGTGAATATGTACGTGGTTATTTAATGTCGACAAAATTTCTACAATTTTTGAGTAAAATACTTCAATTGTGTCATTCATTTGTTTAATATTATGAAGGTCTCTTATAAGGGAAGTTTCACATCTTTTATCAGAGTAATGCAATATCAGATTTTCTTTGATTAAGGGCCAGTCCAAAGGTGTTCCAAACATGTTTAAAACTTCGTTTGCTTCACCAGTAATCTTGTTTCGTATTGCTCTCATGATGATTCGAGCATATGGCGTGTTGTTAATACTACCCATAAGACTTAATATTTCTTCAACATTATTGAAAAATTCGTAGAGAAGTCTACGATTTCCACTAAATTGGGGAAGATCTTTTACGGCATCGGGAATTTTGAGTGTATTAAAGATGTTATTAATTTCACCAATGTTAACCGCATTACTGAAATTATTTGCTTCATTTCTTGCGTTAATATTTGTGTTAATATTGCTGGTTAAATTATTTGAATTATTGTTGAGATCATGAGATCCATTGACAACACTACTACCGTTAATTGAACTGTTTAAAAACAAACCATCTAAACCCAAGCCAGAAGATCTAAGAGGATATTCCGTATTAACTGGATTATTATTTCCCGTTGTATTTTCATTAGTCATTGTTAAACTATGTTCGTCTTCTTCACTTTCACAATCTGGTTTACAATATGGTCTATATATGATTGAATTTTTTGAGTAATGACTGTTTGACTTATGTTTACGCATATGTAAGAAAAAGAATGTAAATGGAATAATGATACTTGTATATTATAATATTACTGTAATATTATTTTAATAAAGATATACTTATGTGCTAAAACTAATAATATGGAAATTATACAATAAAAATAATTATATATGTAGATATAAGTTTAAGTTTAGTTTAGTTAAAGTAATAATAATATAATATTTACGATAAATACATACATATACCCATTAAATAGATTAATACTATTTCCAGTTATATTAAATTGTAGTTCTGTTAATCGATTCACCGAAAGTTCGTCCTGGGCCAATGAATTAAAATTCTCCACGCAAGGTGTGCCCTGGTCCTTTGTTCTTTTGCAAAAATCCACTTAGCATCAATATGATTTTGATGTGAAGCACAAGTACAGTCAACTATCTTGATGTCTCAATAAATGCAATTTTCATTTGCAATATCAATGTACTTTTGATATATAAACTCACAAGGAAATATTGACTTTAAAAACGCTGTCTTCGAGAAATTTGCAAAAAAGACCGACTGCGCCAGTTATAGGTTTTAAATAATCCGTTTTATAAACGAAAGAAACAACAACAATTCGGTTTTCGAAAAAAAGAAATAACAATTTTATTTAAGCTTAATTTTAATGACTGTTAGCTAATGAGGCCAAGCGTAAAGTGAAGTCTCTGTACTCTACTTTAATCTCTGTACTCTACTCTAATCTCCTTACTCTCAGTAGTTTTTTATGCTCATATTTATAAGTTAATTACAACAGATGTATACAATCGCAATGATCATTAATTTACGAAAGTACTGCAATACTTCGTGTTGTGTAACATTCTTCATTCTGACCGAGTGAGTATGATGTTGCGTAACTCGTGCACCGCAAAATATTACCGGCATTACTGACGTAAATCAGATACACTTCGAATGAATAGCAGAACAATTATTCTCCTAGATCAAAAGTAAAATATGGCTTCAAATTTAGCTCGATAAAAGAGATCAGGTAGTTTAAGAAGTGACTGAATGTCCTTAAACAGTCAATTTTCTTGTAGTATCCATTATCCGATAATAATTTATTTGAGATACATTTATTTCTATAGTCATTTTTTTATCATATTTTTTTAAAAAAAAAAGTTCAAAAGTTTTCGCCAAAAAAAGTTACTCTAGCGAACGCTGATATTCATATTCCTCCTCAACAAGCTTGCGATATACTCGCTCCCTTGAATCCATACGACTTGCTTTGAGTTCTACCAATGCGCTATCACAATTCTCGATCGCCACAGCCATCCAATCGGGTAGTGGTGGTCTTTTGACTTTGACTTTCATGGGTTTGCCATCAGGACCGGTTTGTGTTGTAGGGCAATTCAATTTCTTAACCCAACTTAATTCTTGGTAATTAATGGGATCTGTCGATTGTTTGCTAGTGGTAGGTTTAGGGGCAATAGACTGTCCAATCACTTTTTCCTTATCAGTGGACGTGGGCATTGACGACGGCATACTCGCCATTTGTGGTGATGATAGTGGTGGTTGTTGTGAATATTGATGAAGAAAATGCGCGATTGGCTGTTGATGTGGTTGACCAAATGCGATAAACATGTGCGGGTTAGCAGGGATATATATTGGACTGACCGGCCACATTTCTAGCCCTACTGCTGAAAATATTGGAATATTATTGTACATTGGCAGATGAGTGGGTTGTAGGTATTTGTATGCAATATCTTGCTGATTAGAATCGGTAACTGTATTGGCCAGCGTTGAAGAACCATGATGGTTTCCTGATGTAACTGATTCGAAAGTTTTTAAGTTCGGGTAATTAGACAAGCGAGGGGCTTTAATAAAACCAGCTCGTGAATTGTTTCTATTGAATCGAGAAAGAGAATCGAAATTTTTAGAGCAACTGCCATGATAATGATTTGAACTAGACGATGCATCACTCGATTCACCTTTATAGTTATGCCACTTGGTTTTGCGGGTCCTTTGAGTAGGTATCGGCGGCTTTTCTGGTGCATTGGGTGAAGTTCTAGAAATTTCCTTCAGATTTCTTTTAGAATTGACTCGATTTAAACGTGACTGTGATGAACGACGACGATTCACTGTTGACGACCTATCATCACGTTTTGGGACATCCGATTTATCAAATGTATCTTCTTCTTTTGCTTCATCAGATGTTGATGGTAATTCCGGTCGTTGATTTCTTTCTTCATCCGAAATTTCAACTGCCAAAGAATTATTATCGCTATCCGAAGCAGGTCGTTTACAGCTGTGAGAATTACTAAACGGATACCAACCAACTACTGATGATGTCGATGCAGCTGTGTTCATCGAAATAAATCCATCTTCTTCGGTCGAGTAGCCCGATTTTGAATTAACAACACTAAGATAAGAACATGGGCTTTTTCCGCTCCCGATTGCGATTGTGCTTTCACTTCCACTTATGCTGTCTGCACTTTCAATGCATGGTTGTGTTTTTCCCAGTTGCTGACATAAGCTCATTTCTTGGAATTTATTTGGTACCCAATTGTCTTCTGCGGCCTTTTTCAATGCACGGGCTCTTATTTGAGCAGTGGCAAGTGCTTTGGCATGGGCTATGGCAGAGGCAGCTGCAGCGGCAGCCACAGCAGCCACAGAATCAGCCTGTAGATGGTCCTTCATGGTTTGCTGTTCCTGCTTGATTAAATTTTTGTGTTCCTGTAAGAGTCTATCAGCAAATTCTCTAGTCCTAGTTTCGTCCATTTTATGGCAACTACGTTGACATTCACTGAGAGTGTCCTGAACTTGATCCAGCATTTTTATGATGTGTCCGGATTTCTTCAAGTTATTTGATTCGTCTGAATTCTCGCCCATTTTAATTCTTCTTGTTTTCCAAACTCAAAGTCTATTCAGGAAAAAAAGAAACAAATATACTTTCAATCTTTTCTCTTGTTAAATTTATCCTAAACGTGATAAAAATGGATTTAGTAAAGATTATGTTCAAAAAAGTTTGAGGTAGAAATTAAAAAAATAAAAATGTATAATAAGTATCTATGAGTATGATTCAAAACATGCAGCCAATGTAGTCAAATGTTTGTTTTTAAAAGACAAAATTATACCGTGTAAGAGCTAAGATTGGGCAAACCAAATTTCAAAATCAGGACGTACTTTGAAACATAGGATATGAGTTTAGATGCCACGCTTCTTTGAAAAATCGTGGTCAAGCAACAAAGTATTACCTATGTGTGTTTTGAGTCAAAAACGTAGTTTTCTTACAGTTTCAACTTTTCAGTATGTGCTTACACTTTTGGCTTAGATTCTGGAACCAAATCCAGACACATTTACTATTCTTTTTAGAAGAAAAACTTTTATTCGTAAGAGTCGTTTTTCAGAAAATTAAAAAAATATAATCAAAATAAACCATTTCCAATTCTTCACTTCTAAAACACACAAAACTACTTTGCACTTACAATTTAGCTCCCGATTTTCATCAAACACGTAATTAACGTTTGTTAGTTGGTCTACACGTCACTGTGCGGGTTTGGGAAAGAGAAAATCTCCCGTTTTGAAAACTTGTATTCAGAAACATTTAGCTTATCCAAAATTATAATGGAGTATTTGGAAATACATTTGTATATTGTTGTAGGTTAGTTCTTAGGTTCACGTATTACTTATACGTTTTAGCATATAGTTCTATCGTTTCAATACAGGCGTGTTTTATTCACTAGATTCACGAAGTTCACGGATATAGCAACAACACGAAGGAAATTTTTCCTCTGAAAGGTATAAGTAAATAAACGTGTAAACGTGACACCTTCCGTTCTTGGAATATTTTTCAGAAGGGGTTTTGAATTCATGTGGTTCCGAAAAAACTGTTAAATAAAAACACTCGAACAACACGATTTTATTTTGTTTAGTATAATCTCTTGTACAAAAATCCATTTACCGTATTAATAACTTACATATATTTCTTACCAAATTCTGTCTCACAATTCCTAATAACTTGAACTAACAAGGCTAGTGCCGGCGTTTTATTTGCTTTGAATTAATAATTCAAATGGTATATTTTCAATTGCCAGTTGCTTTTTATATTTGATAATGATTGTTCTTTTTTAAATTTTGTATTCAACTCGATCTGAATTTGAAATAATTAATTTAAATTTAAAAAGTTTATTTTTCTTTATTTTCCTCTGAAGAATTATCAAGTTGATATTTGAAGAAAACTTTGCATCTGATTGCAAGGATTTTCTATTTTGTAATGAATTTGAAAATTTATCTATTGGTTTGATCGACATGAGATACTATATTTCTAACAACAAGAACGTGTGTAAGGCGCATGCTGAATTTTTTGTTTTGTATACATCATTTAAGTATGAGGGCGGTGGTGGTTGGATAAGAGAAAATAAAATGTGTGACACAATCGTACGTACTTGCCCTAAAGGCTATTAAGTGGCAAAGATAAATGTATCAGGATTTAATTTTATTTCTGTGTGACATACAGTTGAAGAGGAAATATGAAAATAATTAATTTTTCAAAAACAACTCTTTCGATTATATATAGCAAGAAAGTTTGTATATGCGAAAATAATTCTGTATAAAATGATTGACCGGACATGGTAGAGCCGTTAATGAAGAGTCGAAAATTAAAAAATGAAACGGTCATATGGTAGCTACCGTTTGTCTTCTTTAAAAGTTATTTAAAACTTAAGAATTACCTTCGACACTTAAGCAGCATCTTAAACAGAATAGATTTAGAGGCTAAGATTTAAGCTTGAGGAACAGATATACAAATGGATTTTATACACGTTAGTGGTTGGGTTAATGGTAGGACTGTTAATAAGAAGGTAAGGGTTTGATTTTCAAGCTCTACAATAAGGTTTATCATGGGTGT
This sequence comes from Chrysotoxum bicinctum, assembly GCA_911387755.1. NCBI lineage: Eukaryota > Metazoa > Arthropoda > Insecta > Diptera > Syrphidae > Chrysotoxum > Chrysotoxum bicinctum. Next base: position 8,873,775 of record OU426991.1, on the reverse strand, counting down.
TGTGTCTGTTCCGGGGAATTGCCAAATTATATAGGAGCATCTGCTGTGATGAAAATTGCTCCTGATCTTAGTCAGTCGGACTTGGTAGAAAAATCCTGTAAACAAGGACACAGGAATGTTTGACATTTGAAAGCTCGCTTGCAAGTGGTTGGCCTCTAATTTATATATTTATTTTTATTTACGATTTATAAGTAATATAAAGCAAGATATGCATTCGTCTGTCTGTTCGACTATAGCCGATTTTCGTTAAACTTAGGAGATATCCGATATCGTTTTTAAATTTTTCCTCCAACACGTTTTTTTTTTGTTTTGATACCAAAACTAACGGTACCTGCTATGCGAATGTTTTTTGAAATTTAATATATATATTTTTTTTTTCTCTAAAACTGTTCTACAGACTTTTTTTTGTTTTTGATTTTCTTAAAAACAGTACAACCGATTTTGATAATTTATTTTTTTAAACTAAAGTTCACCAAAAGTTTGAATAGAATTGTGTTTTCAAATTAAAATTTGTATGTATTTATAAAAAAAATTCATTTTTTTTTCAAAACTCAATACAGTAGACGCTCATTCTTATTAGTATTTTTTGTTAAAAGTAATTTTTTTGTTAATGTTTGTAAAATTACTTATTTACACTTTAAAATAATAAAAAAAATTGTGCGTACTTCACACTACTCAATGTATGTAGTTTTAACTAAATTCAGCTTTAAAAAATTTATGAAAATTCTCTCTCGAAATAGTGAACAATCTCGAAATACTGAACAAGCCTGGTTCTTATTACTTCACGTTATCGAGCGTTTACCTTTTTTCGAAAACCCCATTCTCATTTTTTTTTTTTAAATTGGCAATTTAAATAAGAAATACAATCTAAATACAAAATTAGTATTTTACCTAAGAATAACCGTACCCACCATATAAATGTTAAAAAATGGTTTCCGAAAATCGTATTTCGCTTATTTACGAACCTGTTCATCCAGAAATGATTTTTCACGAAATTTTGCTCGAACAGAAGATTCACTTTCATAAATATTTAAATCATTTTCAAATGTTGTTGAACGCTATAACTCTCCATGTAGATCTCGCAAGATAGACTTAATAAATAAAAGATAACTTGAGCTTCAACAATATCGTCGCAACCACCTGCTCAAGTTCAAAAATTCCTATTGGAAAACCCTTTATAAATTTTTTTCTTGGGTATTAACATGAAAAGTAACATGGTTCATTTTGTAAAAGCTTTTAATATACCTGGTTTTTCAATAGGGACTTGACAAATTTGAATTTAATTTGTGAACACACCCTTTCACAAATCATCCAACTGTCATTGTCAATTTATTCAGTAAACTCAACATTTTCAACATCATGGTAAAGTACACGAACGAGGAACGTCGGCAAATTATAAAAATTTTCTACCGCAATTTTAAGAGCCAATTTCATCGCAAAATCATCTTCAGTGACGAAGCTCATTTTTATCCACATTTTTTCGACGATAACGATCGTCACGTTACTGTGAATGGCCAGTGTTATGGCGCCATGATTACCGATTATTTTTGGCCCAAATTGCAAGATATGGACTTGGACGACATGTGGTTTCAACAGGATGGTGCCACAAGCCACACAGCACATCTTACAATCGATTTATTGAAGAGCAAGTTTGATGAGCGTGTTATCTCAAGAAACAAGGCCAGACGATTGGCCTATTACTATTTTCTTTGGCACTACTTTAAGTCATGGTTAATGCCAACAAGCTGACGACGTTGAAAGAGCTCAGAACCAACATTGAACGCGAAATAGCGGCCGTTTCGGCCGAAATGTGTTGTCAAGCCATCGAAAATTGGGTCCACTGCAAACGTGCCCTCGGAGGCCATATGAACAAAGTAGAGTTCCATTCATAAATGTTTTGCCTGTACTTCAAACCGATGATAAAATTTTTAAAATATCTCAAATGGGAAACACTTTATTTAATAAATTTACCATCAAATTCCATGCAACAGCTCTTTTCACCTGATCTTTATGCATCCTGCATTTGGCGTTATAAGGAACATCATTTTGTTTCACCAATTCTATTTAATGTTCAAACATTTCAAACACAAACCATTATATTTAAATACTTTTTTTAAATTAGCATATAAACGAAACTTTAGAAACTCAAAACCTTTGTCTTTCGACTTTTTACTTGTGACTTATAGGTTCTATAAGGCAAAATCGGCCGAGCCGTTTAGGCTGTAGTCAAAAAGACAGACAGACCGACAGAATTGTGAGACCCACTTTTTATGTCTGCGCTATCATCGTAATGTCAACTTTGATTAAAATCTCGAGTCTGATTTTTATCCAAATGCAAGGTCTTCCAATAACTCACTTGAGTCTCTTCGATAGAATCGATAGACCATCGGCGTCGCAATGTTTCCTGTCTTTCACTATTTTACCGTTATTTTTATAAACACTGTTCTAGTGAAATAGCCAGCTGCATTCTTTCCCTTAAACAATTTGACCGTAATACTCGCTTTTCAAGGAATGCCAATCAGTTTACCCTACGGGTAGGGGGGAAAGAATATACCCGAGGTAGGAATGCCTGTCGTAAGAGGCGACTAAAATCCAAACTCCGTATACTGAGAAAGACGTATACAAAATATGGAATGAGTAAAACAAATAGATATAGTACCCCAGGTGGCAATTCAGATTTCCTGAAAAATCCACCCTCTTCGGAGGTCGGCTCTACGGATTCTGGGGAGAGCCAATTATTCCAAAACTTGATAAATCCTTTTTCAAGAAAACCAATGGTAGCTCGATCACCACCATCAACATCGAGTGCTTCCGGGAAAAAGAGTCCGCCCAAAGCGCCAGAGCGTGAAAAAGAAGACTCGGAGAAAATAGAATGTCTTGAAAAAGACAATAACGAACTTCGTCAAAGACTCGACGAAACTTTGAAACTCTATCAAGAGCTGAAAGAAGAAATACATTTTCTACGAAATAACAGCGATGCCGTAAAGAAAGCACAGAAAGAAATTGAGCTTCTTCGGAAAGAAAATGAAGAGTTGAAAAAAACTCAAAGACAAAACGATTCGAAAACAACTCCACAGCAGCTGGGTGTTTGCGAATATAAAACAGACGAAGAAGAGCTAGAAAGAGAAACGTCTTCAAAAAGACCTAGCAAAAAACGTAAAGCATTCTCCTCGCCAGAGGGAACCTCGTCTTCCGAAATAATAAAAGTAAATGTACCAAAAGATACGAATAAGAAAGAAAAAACTACTAAAATAAGACCACCGCCACCGATTAATGTCATCGGGATTGCGGAATACAATAAGCTTAAAATAATCCTTGAGGCGTTAACCCCAGCGAATTTTAAAGTTATCTCGCTTAATAACAACAAGTGGAAAGTTTGTGTAAAAGACTCCGATAGCTATCGTCTGCTTTCGCGAAGACTTAACGAAGCAAATGTAGAATGGTATACCTACGAAAACAAATCAGAAAGACCTTTACGAGTCGTTGCAAGAGGCTTACATTCCTCATGTCAAAAAAACGATGTAATCCGTGATCTTAAAGAAAAAAATTACAAGATCTTAAATGCTGAGAACATCGTAAAAAAAGAAAAACAACAAAAAGATAGAGAAACTGTCGTGGTAAAGCGTGGTCTCCCACTATTTATACTCACGTTCGATAAGACAGAAAAACTAGAGGAAATCTACAGAATTAAAACAATACTGAACCTCGTTGTTAAGATCGAACCTCTGAAAAGCCGTACAAAGCAAGTGCCTCAGTGTAAACGCTGTCAAGGTTTCAACCACACGCAAAGCTATTGTAAAAAAGAACCTAGGTGTGTAAAATGCGGGGGAAAACATTTAACTGCTGACTGCACTGGAAATAGCAAAAGTCCAGCGAAGTGCATAAACTGCAATGGAAGTCACCCGGCAAGCTATAGAGGCTGTGAAGTAGTTAAAGAGCTACAAAAACGCCGAGAAAAAATTCATATGGAAAGAAAACCAAAGAAACAAATAAAAAGCCCAATATCTAAGACTCCTAAAAGAATAAATACACTAAGAGTCGGCATCGGCAAAGAAAATCAAACCCCATCAACGTCAAAGACATCTCCAAAGAAACGTACTGTTAAGTCATACGCCGAAATGGCAGCTGCACAGACATCTCCAAAGAAACGTAGTGTAAACACAAATGCCAGAATGGCGGCTGCACCCGTAATAAATCAACCTGACTCTGACGCACTATCTCAATGCTTGGCTTTAATTTTGTCAAAATTTGAAGATCAGGTCAAAATCAATAGAACTATTTCTGATAGGTTAGCAAAAATCGAAGATTTTATTCGACCCAAACGTTTTAAAAAAAAATCATGATGGAAAACCTTAAAATTATTACGTGGAATGCCAACGGATTAAGGCAAAGACTTGAAGAACTAGAAATGGTCATACGGGAACAAGATATCGACATTTGTCTAATATCAGAAACCCACGTTAAAAAAGAATCAAATTTCAATATAAACGGTTATCTAGATTACCATGCAATTCATCCGTCGAACAAAGCAAGAGGCGGAGCATCATTATACATAAAAGAATGTATCAAACACTCGATAGGCCTTAAGCTTGAACTTGAACCGATGCAGCTTATAAGTGTGCAGGTTAAAACTAAACATGATACATTGAATTTCACATCTATATACTGCCCTCCACGGTACAGAATTGACAAAAATGATTTTTCAAACTTGCTAAAATCACTTAGACCATCTTTAATAATCGGTGGCGATTTTAATGCAAAACACACGTTTTGGGGTTCTAGATGCATTTCTCAAAAGGGCCGAGCGTTATATGAAGCCGGTATGGAGAATAATTGTGATTTTCATTCTAGTGGGAAACCAACTTATTGGCCGACAGATACCTCGAAAATACCTGACCTGATTGATTTCTTTATAGTCAGGGGAATACCGTCAAATCGAATAAAAATAACGGAATGCTTTGATCTTTTCTCTGACCACTCTCCCGTTATTCTCACTATGAGCGAAAGTATTGTTAAAATTGAAACACCACCTAGGTTAACAAACGGTAAAACTAACTGGGAAGGTTTTAAGAAAGATATTGAAGATAATGTTGAATTAAGGGTATCACTACAAACACCTCTTGAGCTTGAAGAAGCGGTAGATAATTTTGTGCATATTGTTCAAAAAGCCGCATGGAACAATACTCCTTACCAAAGACAAATGTCAGGCTATAGAGAAGCTAAATATCCCCAAGAGATAAAAGAGGTACTTAAAGACAAGCGAAAAGCGCGCAAAAAATGGCAACAAACTCGTGCTCCCCAACACAAAGCTAATTTAAATCACCTCAGTAATTTGCTTAAAAAGATGATATCAGATTTTAAAAACCGCGAAGCTGGAAATTACCTTGAAAACTTGACGGCAGGTAAAGAATCTAATTATTCTCTATGGAAAGCGATAAAAGCTACGAAAAAACCAAAGCTTCCAGCACCCCCGATTATGAAAGACCAAAATGAATGGGCAAGAAGCGATAAAGAGAAAGCAAACGTTTTCGCTGATTACCTAGAGGAAACATTTAAGCCGTTCAATGGGCAAGCATTGAATGATGATATAAGTGTGAATATAAATTCAAATGAAAGCTCCATCACAAGAAATGTTACGCTTGCCGAATTAAGCAAAGAAATTAAGAAACTGAAGTCAAAAAAAGCACCAGGATACGACTTAATTACTGCGGAAATTCTTAAAATGCTCCCACGGAAAGGTTTAGTAAACCTCCTTTACATAATGAACGCCACTCTAAGGTTAGAATATGTTCCAAATCAATGGAAAGTCGCAGAAGTAATAATGGTCTTAAAACCTGGCAAACCATCACATGAAAAGAAATCGTACAGGCCCATTTCACTTCTTCCTGTAGTGTCGAAGGTCTTTGAGAGAATATTTCTTCAGCGTCTTCAGCCCATAATAGAAGAAAAGGGTCTTATACCTGAACACCAGTTCGGTTTTAGAAGTAAGCACTCGACGATTGATCAAGTGCATAGAATCACCGATGTCATCGAGAAAGCCTTTGAAGAAAATAAAATTTGTTCAGCGGTCTTTTTAGATGTGTCTCAAGCTTTTGACAAAGTGTGGCACGAAGGCCTCAAATACAAATTGAGACAAGTCCTATCTGAAGGACTATACAACATTCTTAGAGAATATCTAGAGAAAAGAATTTTCCGCGTTAGGCACGGAAATGATTATTCAGATTTTAAAGAAATAGTGGCTGGGGTACCACAAGGTAGTGTTCTAGGTCCCATTTTATACCTTTTATTTACACGCGACATACCCCAAACAGACAATACAATTGTAGCTACTTTTGCAGACGATACCGCAATACTTGCAGTAGGCAAAACGGCTAACGAATCGACATGTAAATTGCAAAATGCTCTTAACAATGTCAATGAATGGACAAACAAATGGCGAATAGCGCTTAACGAATTTAAGTCAGTCCACGTGGACTTTACTTATAAGAAAATTAATAGATTACCAGTCTTTATTAATACAACTCAAGTTCCATTTGCAAATGAGGCAAAATATCTCGGGATGACTCTTGACGCGAAATTAAAATGGAAGTCACATGTTAAAAATAAATGTGATCAATTAAATATTAAACTAAGGGAAATGTACTGGTTACTCGGACGACATTCTAAACTTAGTATCGAAAACAAATTATTAGTTTACAAACAGGTACTTAAGCCTGTCTGGACATATGGTATTCAACTCTGGGGTTGTACCCACGATACAAATCTAAATAGTCTACAAACTTTTGAAAACAAATTATTAAGGTCCTTTGTAAATGCGCCGTGGTATATTAGAAACGAAGATCTTCACAGGGATCTTGGAATCCCCACGGTTCGCGAAGAAATAAAAACTTTTTCGCAAAGGCATAGAAAGCGTTTAGTTGAACATACCAATAGAACAATCTTAGAAATTCTTGACGAAACAAATTTAGTACGACGTTTGAGAAGGACCAAACCTTCCGATCTAGTACGGTGAAATTATTGTACTGTATTATGTATATTTAAATCATCGCTTAAAATAGAAAGAAGCTATTCAACTAGCTTATAATTAAACCAGTAGGAACTTTCACCGGAAAGTTGCCTACAACACGTTACTTAACTTCGAGAAAGATAAATTGCTAGATAAGTTCCATATGAACTTAGTTGCAATCGGGAGGAGGAGGTGGTTTTAGTGCGGTCGGCCTGATTAGCGGTCTGCTTGCATAGAGTCTTACCTTCCGTAAGGCTTTATGGGGGCAGAGTTGTTGGTCGGGAGAGTCCCACATATCTATGAGCGCGCGTTTTTCGGTCCTCATAGAATCTTTTGAAGATTTCAACACCTACCCACGGGAAAAAAAAAAAAAAAAAAAAAAAAAAAAAAAAAAGTTTACCCTACGTGAGTTCGATCAGTAAAAAGATAGTAAGATAACAACTTAGCAATTGCCCCTTAGAAGATGTAGCAGACCACAGTAGATGCAGGCATTCAACTAATATTTTTCTGTTTTTGTTTTTTTTTTCTTTCACAGATATGATCCTATCCATTGTATTAAGTGACCTTTTAAAGCTATTCTACAATAGTCAGGAAGTTTCATTGTAGCTTCGCTCCGGTAGATCGACCATATACACTAAATCTTCTGCACATTGAGGTAAATCCTGAATTCCTGAGAAAGGCAAATAATTTTTAATTTGAGGCTCTTTTCATAAATATAAATGCAAGATAGCATTCATCGTCAGGACCTATGTATGGCGATGGCCGAACTCGGGACCCCGGAAAAATTGATCCAGATGTGCCACTTTGAATGGGCAATATGTAATCCAATGCAATAAGTAGCAGATACTTCGAACATACATGTACATGTTTTTGACGATATGTCGTTGCTAAGTCGTAATAGTATAAGCAAGAGCGTTAAATCAAGGTAAAAGTTAAGATAAGATTCTAATATCTACACAGTAGCATTTATAGCACCGACAGCAGCACCTGCAGTAACATCGACAGCCACATCAATAGCAACATCAACATCGTCAGTAGCATCAGCAATATTGTAAACAGGGTATACATTAATAAAGCATCGCCGTCAGTAGTTTGCCACATTATTTTATAAATCTTCATTTCAAGAATAACCTAATTACAATGCACCTTCGAACTTTATTGAGAATCTACTTCGGTATCATTTCTATCAAGAAGAGTATCACAATAAACTTGGTATCCCTAAAAAATGTACATCAAGCTGTCTATTGTGTCCATACCAGACAAATGCAAAACAAACGTCAGGATATAATATCAATGTGATATTAACGCGAATAACACATTGATTATCGATACTAAATCACGCTTCTCCTCACGTTTGCCTCATGTTCATAAGAAACTTGTGGTTGAGACAGCTTGAGATGCCAATATGAAAACTTTTCGTTACACAATACTCGTACACCTTTGATATTTGCAGTAAGTTCTGCAACGAATAAATGTTTCGTAATACTTTTAGGTGATGCACTTTCTACCGATGCCCTTAGAAATTATTGTCATATTTCCAGTGGTGTATCTACCTGTTGCCATCGTTAGGTAAATGATGTGATACCTCATCTAGCCCCCATGCATAGTTAAAAAGGTTAGACGTAGATATGTTTTTTATAGTTCTTTTTACTTGCGACTTATAGGTTCTATAAGGCAAGTTATGCATTTTCTTAAGGCCAACAATAACGGTACCTGCCATACGATTTTTTTTCGAAATTTTAAAAATATTTGTATTTTCTCAAAAACTGTCCGACAGATTTAAAAAAGAAAGATACACAAAAATTTCATTTAGTTAAAGCTAGATAATAATTGAAAAAAAAAATCCGAAAAGTGGTTATTAATGGTACCCCACATGGAACCATGTTTTTTGTTTTTGATTTTCTCAATTTTTTATGCTAAGCTCCCCAAAAATTCGAAAAAAATGTATCGATTTTTAAAAAAAAAGTTTCAATTTTTTTTTTCAAAACTCAATATTTCAAAAACCCCATGCTAGATTATTTTAAATCTTAAAAAATATAGGTTTCTCAATATAATCTACAAGATGTGAAAAAAAGTTACCCACCATACAAATGTTAAAAAATGGTTTTCGAAAATCAAATTTTGCTCGAAAACGGCACCTAGAATTTTGATCAATTTTTTTTATTTCGATTAATTCTTAGGATCTTTAATTTAGTGAAAAAAATGAAATTAAGATAAACTGACTGTACCTTCCATAGAACCATTTTTTCAAATTTTGAATTTCTCATTGTCTACATAACGGATTTTAATAAAGAAATTTATAGAGAAGTTTCTAAAAACTTAAAAATAAATATTTTTTGAAAAAAAAAAGATTTTTTTTTTTTGGAAAATTCGATATCTCAAAAACGGTTCAATATTTTTTGATAATTTTATTTTTATTAGTAACAATAATACAAAAATTGGTATACTTAACTTAACCTGTTGGCGTACCAATTCTTTTCTTAAAAATGTTTGAAGAATTTTATATACAGTCATTGGCATAATTATTTTGACAGTACTGTGAACAGTCGTCTGAGTGAAAAATTGGTTACGGTAAATGTCATGTTGTTATGGCTTGTTAATGAGTTGAAATATATAACATTTCTTATTTACTGACAGTATAATATAAATCATTTGAATCGTGTCTTTCGAGAGTACACACCAATTTGTAATAACAGTGCTCGTTTTTTATAGGCATAAGTATTTTGACTAGAAGTCTAGGTTGAACCAACATAAGTATTTGACCGTATTGAATGAGTACCTACGCATTTCCAGCTGGTGACAGACTTATTGGGGAGTCGTTCATTTTTCAGCAGGATAATGCGCCATGCCACAAGAGCCGAATGATAACTAACTTTTTGCGGGACATCGAAGTAGAAACACTTGACTGGCCACCACAAAGTCCTGATTTAAATATCATCGAGAATGTGTGGGCGTATGTAAAGGGAAAAAGGAGTTTTTCTTTGAACCGAACCAGAGAAGACACGATTTTGGAAGTAAGAAGGCTTTGGGAGGAAGTTCCTGTAGAAATGCCTCAGAAACTTGTAGAATCCGTGCCAAAACGTCTGCAAAAAGTTATAGCAGCTAAGGGAGGATACACATTTTATTAATAAGTGCTAATTTTATTTTTATTTTGTAAACATATTTTTTTAGTAAGCATAAAATGAATTGTCAAAATAATTATGCGTTTAGGCAAAGTGAATTTTTTGTGTTATTTAAAAATCCAATAAATTATCCAAAGAAAAAAACCTAAATGTTCTTAAAAATTGACCTAACAACAATCTCCCATTTTCAATTTCTTTGATTTATATCTGAAACTCGAAATATATATATTTTTCATTTGTTAAAATAATTATGCCTATGACTGTACATATAAAAGCTTATTTTTTAAGAAACCACTACAACGACTTATAATTTTTGTTCTTGCATAAATTCATATTTGCATAGCATTCTGTTTTTATCTCTTACCTTTTGTAACGGTCCGAGATGTTGTCGGCAAAAGGACTCTTGACTGGAAGTTACATATTCTTTTATAGTAAAGGTGTTATAACCCTCAGATCATAACCATATTCAGCCCATTGCTATCGTAACGCTGAACGGTGGTTATACGTTTAATTACATGCCGGAAAATGTATTGCGTAGAAATGTTCGGAATCCTTAAATTGGAGACCGAAATCATCCTAATATGACATCATGATAAGTTAATGAAAATTCCAAAGTGAGGAGAGAGCGTGACGGTGATATTGCCTCTCTGAGGGGTAGCCCGCCCACGTCTCACAAAAGTGACAACCATGACGATTATGCAAATAAATGCAAATAAAAATTAATCTCTCATCTTAAACATTCATGAACTAGACCCCAGGAAGAATGTAAAAAAACACCTACTACTTACTTTCAAGTATATCTTCAACACTCACTCAGAATAGAATCCAAACTAAAATTTATCCATCATCAGCATACAAACTTCACGTTGACTTCATCTGCTTAAGGTCTTCATAACCACATCCACCAGTGACATTTCTTAAAACAGGCTCATTGTATCTAAATCCTCAAAAAAAAATATGTCATCAGGTTTTTTACTTGCGATATACTTAGGTACTATAGGGCAAGTTCTGCATTTGGAAAAGAAATCGAACTCGAGATTTTGATCAAAGTTGACATTACGATGATAGCGAAGACGAAAAAAGTGGGTCCGACAATTCCGTCTGTCTGTCTGTATGTCTGTATGTCTGTATCTCGAATTACAGCCTAAACTACCGGAGGTATTTTCTTCAAACTCGGTAGTTAAGGGTCTTCGATGATTCCCTAGAGGAGAAATTGAATTTTTTTTTAGCTCCAAAACTGGGTACCCCCGATACACCCGTAATGCAAAATCTTATTTATCTCGAAAATGGCTCTAACGATTTTGATAAAAAAAATTAGGTGTGATATTATGGACATGGACTATATTTTGGTGAAAAAAAAAATTGGGGGGAAATGTTATTAGGGGTACCTGTCATAGAACGGTTTTTTTGATTTTCGAACTTCTCACCAACGGCTCTAACGATTTTAACCAAAATTTTCAGTAGGAGTCCCCTTAAGTTTAAAATAATATTGTTTATAAAAATATTCGAAAAAATATTTGTTGGTTTTTTTGAAAAAAAAAAAAAATTAAATCAATTTCTTCAAAACCTATGAACGATTATTTTTTGAAATTATTTCCTAAAATCAATATTATTTAATACTTAAAATTCGCATCCCACATTTTTTTCTTGAAAAATTTTAGAGACATTTCTTATATAAAAAATTTATTTAATAATAAAACGATTTTTTAAGATTTATTTGCATAAATTCATACTTTTCCGGAAACCAGACGGCAATTTTATGCATTTGAACATTATTATCTCATTAAATCCATGTTTTATATTTATAAAATGTATCTTAAATTCCAAAGTACTTTTACATAAGAGCAAGTTCGTGCGATCCAGTCGTGCATTTTATTTTTTCTGCGTGTTTTTTTTTGATAATTAAGTGATAGAGAGTAAGATAAAGAGAATATACTCGACCAAAGGATTGTAACAAGCCCAGCATACTTTTAGGCTGGTTTAATGAATTTAATTTTAATTTTTTTTTGTCGGTAGATATTTTCTTTCGTTTTTATATATCTTTCTAATGCTGGCTTAAACTACAATATATAAAAAAATGTTAACATCAATTTCAATGAATTAAAAATTTTATATGATCAACATAATTTTGCTCGCTGTAATATTATGACTCCTACAAAGCTCACCACAACAGGTTTTATATGAATCTCGCAAAAACTTATAGACTATAAAAATCGGTAATCCGAGTAATCACCTCGTTTGTACTCTTCTTTTTTTTTTATGCTATGAAAGTTGTTGTTGTAGGTGGAGCGAATTGAATGTTTTTTTGTGTTTAAAAGTTCAGTATAATTTTAAATGGAAACTTACCACAGCTTTGAGCTCTGTATTTTGTGAGGTGGTGCACCGCTTCACACGTTGATTGTTTTCAAATTCAGCTGGAAGAATCCTTAAATTTTTGTTAACAAAAAAAAAATAATATAACCGCACCTTCCGATGTATGAATCCTTTTTTTTTTGACTCTGTTTGGATTTTACTTAACTTTTCGAAATTTTATTTTATAATTATTATGGTGAACTTAGGAGAAGGGAGCGGACCAGTACAATCGTATAACTTATATGAAAAAAAATATTTTAAAATGAAGTTCAATGTAGATAATTTGTGTTAGTAGATGGAATGATGATAAGGATGTTGGCGATGGTTTTGCGTGTGACGATGATGTGTATGAACCCGTGGTGTAAGCTGGTGAATAATACTGTAGAGCTTCAAGTTTCGTCTGTTCATCAAATATTACCCGGTTTGATCACCTCAATTATTGAGTAATGGCTTTCTTGGGTACATTCTGCCAAATGGAGTTTCAGTCTTCTCTAGGTTATCGGGTAAGTCGAGATTTTCTGTTTTTTTTTTTTTGCAGTTCTTAAAGTGAGCTTGTAGTCGAGGGGTGCTCTTTTGGACTTTAGTTTGGCCAAATAGGGGTGTGATAAGGCCTGAAGTAATAGTTCTGTGCGTAGATGTTGGGAGCTTCGTTTTAATTTTGACACTATTGTCACCAAGGCAGATTGCCCACATGCATGTTTTTCTATGTGTTTTATTTTAGATGTAAGTAGGTATTTTAAACAATTTTTTACTTTTAAGCACATTTAAGATTAGTTTTAAGCACATTTGTGGTAGCAACTTTTAGATCAGATTTGCGGATTTTTGTTCCATTTTTGGCGATTTAACACTAATTTTAGAATAAATGTTACAGAAAAGTACGGTTGAAGATATTTTGGTTCAACGACGCATGTAACGATTTTAACAAAACAAAACAACTTTTTTTTTATTTTTAATATATGAATCAAAAAAAAAATATTTTGCAAATCTGCGAACCGGTGAGGTTTTTTTTTTGTGATTGTTCACGTCTACTATACTGCCGCATACCGAAGCGAACCGCACAGAATAATAAAAACCGAAGAGAATGAAGCTCGGCAATCCTGCCTTTTATAGCCTGGCAACCCACAAGCGCATCCGACATTTCATGGGAGAGAGGTTCATCATCTTAATTTCTTGGTCAAAATCAGCTAAGAAATACACCTCCCGGAAGCACTTCCATGACAGGCCAAACCTAAATTTTCGTAATTTCTCTCCAGATCTATCTCTTTCCATGTCCACGTCACGTAAAATAGAGGTTGTCTTATGACTTATGCTGGCTTAGGTTCTCAATAATTTGATTTATTCACCACTCTTGACGGATTTCTACCCACATCATCAGCGCTCGCGAAATCTCTTGAATTGAATTGAAATAAATGTAATGTAAAAAGGGTTCAGGTTTTTTCTAGTGCTCACCAGATCGCCTCAAACTGAATCGACTGTTGGTTTATTTTTAAATTTCGAAATGCAAAAATTGATTATACCATTATATTCTTGGACGTTTCCTACACTTTGTATAAAAAACTTATAGTACTGTCAAGAAGACGAAAGATTGTGGCGACATCTTAAGTATAGGAACAGTACTTGCTAGATTTATTTCTGCTTAATTTAATAAAAAAACATTCCCTTTTTTACTAATTGTTTTCTATCTTATCCTACTCTCCACCGTAAAATCTAGCGTTAATTTCAGCGCCACCACCAGGCTAGAGTTCACAATACAAAATCACGCTCCATGATAATACTTTAGGTTATATATACAAAGCTCTTACTACTAAAAGAATTAAAAAAATTCATTTTATTCTTATGAACAGTTTTCTCTAATAACATTAGTTTTTGAAATTCCTAGTCTATTGCATAGGAGCAAGTTCATGCAACCCAGTCGTGCATTTTATTTTTTGTCACGTGACCTTTCTATCGACATGGACAAATAAACTAATACTAAGAATTCTAGGTATAGGGATCGGGTCATATCAAAATTATCTAGAATTCCAATACAAAGGACTTTTATCAAGTTGGTTTAAAATTGACATTAGAGCTGTGGGCAGAGACGAGTTAAATTTTGCGTAATGTAAACGTGAATACGACCGTTTTCTGAACGTTTTTAAAAAATGCCACGCCTGCACGTGTTGTGATGGATGGCGTAGCGTAGGTCTTAGCCACCTGTAGCGAAAAACCCCCAAGCAAAGAAAAATATGAAAACTCAGTTTTCTACAGCCAAGAAAATATTTATTTGAATATTTGAGAATTGACAATTGAAAAAAATTTGTTATCTACAAGATACATTTTTAGTATCAACCTTTTCAAATTTATAATTTTAAAACTATAAAATATAAAATGTGAGACCCACGCACTTGTTCTTATGTAAAATGGGGTTACTTACTCTACTAATCCGGCTCCTTACCAATGAAAGCTCGCTATTTTTCATACTCTAAAAACAGTGCCTTGCATAAGTATAACCGCTCCCTGTAAAAATAATTTTTGTAGAAAATTAAAATGGGAATCACACCTTACTATTTTTTTTTATTGAATGGCATCACTTATCAAGTAAATCGAGAAGAAAAAAAACTTCCGTTATTTTCTCTTCTGGTGTTTAAAAATTAAAAGCAGATTTTTATATATTGCAAAAGTATAACTGTACAATGCAAACCTATCTGAAGCTTCATTTAGTTATGTGCTTTGAAATGACAAACAACAATGCCGCGTGGTACACATTTAAGCGATACGGAAAAAGGTAAAATTCAAGCTTTTCGGTTAAGTGGCCTAAGCTTAAGGGCTATTGATAGAAAAATTCCAAGATCCGATCCTGTCGTCCAAAAACGAAAAAATGTTTAATCTTGATGGGCCAGATGGTTTATAAGGATATTGTCATGATCTGAGACAGGAAGGACATTTTTTCCAACAGGAACTTCCGCGGTGGCAGTTGTATGGAGATTGATCTCCAGATTGTAACCCTATTGAAAACCTTTGGGAAATTTTGACCCGCAAAATGTATGCCCATAATAGGCAATTTATCAGTGTTGCTGAGCTGCGAGAGGCAATTGTGGAAAAATTGAACTCTACAGACGATTTCGTATTAAAAAACCTTATCAACAGTATGCGAAAAAGAATTTTTAGCTTGGTCGAAAATAGGGGCAGCAATTTCGCCTGTTTGACTGTCTGTATGTCTGTACCACGATCTACAGCCTAAGCCGCCGAAATGATTTTCTTCAAAATTAGTAAAACTAACGGTACCTGCCATATAGGCGTTATGCAAAATCTTATACATACTCCAAAATGCCCTCAACGATTTTAATAAAAATAAAATGCACGACTGGATCGCATGAACTTGCTCCTAGTAATAGACTAGGAATTTTGAAAACGAATGTTATTAGAGAAAATTGTTCATAAGGATAAAATTCATTTTTTAAACTCTTTTATTAGTAAGAAATAAAAGCATAAAGCTATGCAAATATAAATTTATGCAAGAACAAAAATTATAAGACGTTGTAGTGGTTTCTTAAAAAAAAAAATAAAAAAATTTTAAAACATTTTTAAGACATTTTTAAAGCTAAATGTAACAAAAATGCACTGAAAAAGGAATTCAAAAACATATCTTGGTTGGCAGCAAGTTGTATTTTTGAGTTGCTTCAGAAATAGTTTAAACCAAAATTAACTTTAAATTGTCATATATTATTATACTCGTATATTTTCTATTGTTCTATTATTATTTTATTTACTATAGACTCAACCCATAATATTTTGTTCATACATTATAAAATTAATGTCAACTATCACTGGCCCCTTATATAAAACTTCCCTCAAAAATAGTGGAATTATAGGGTTGAAAAGAGAATTTGATAAATACATATATAAAACATTTTTTTAAAGACTAGTTTTATGTGTTATAAATGTGACAACCCTCAATAATTTTCATACGAAAAGGAGGGTTCACTTAGAAAAACATGGTTGACAATATGGGTTTAGGGAAGCAGAGCTAGTTTTCAAACAATTTTGGAAACAATACAATATTGAGTGTAAGGTCGTTTCTAAGATTTTATGACCAAACATCTGCAATATTGCCAATGTGAACCCCCTTAGATCAAACTTCCTAAATATATTTTGCATGTAAGAACGTAGATTTTTTTTTTAATTCAACTTTATTTAAAAGGCATCGAAGAATTCGTAGGACGGACGAACAAACATCGGATCCATTAAATTGTGGGAAGTAATGAAAAATTGTACCAAAACTAGCTTTAAAGGAAGTAGTCAAAAAGATGGTCTTTAAAATACCTAGCTGTCAAAGCTTTTTCTTTTTGCACGATCTAAGTACGAATATGACATTAGCGATGCTTCTTATGAATTGAAGGGCTATAAACTTTTTAGGTCCGATAGATGTGGTCGTGGTGTTGCGATTTATAGATATTAGAGTTGGTTTAAAATGTAAGGTAATTTGCTCCTCCTCTCCGGGTTCCATGTACGAATATTTGTTCTTAGATGTTTTAGGTAGCGAAAATAACCTTCTGTTGGAAACTATCTACCGGCCAAATAGGTAATATGTTGACACAGAACCATTGTACAGTCTAATTCAGCAGATTAAGGTAAGATCTTCTAATTAAATTATATGCGGTGACCTGAATAATAATATTTTAGTTGATAAAAGTCTGTGTAAAGAAATGAGTTCTTATGATCTTTATCCCGTTAGCTCTTTAGTTCCCATTCACTTTACTAGAACCTCAAGCACTTTACTGGATATTTTCTTTGTTAATAATATTGTGTTATGCTACGACCAACTTTCTGCTAATATATTTTCATGCCACGATCTTATTTTTCTGACTTTTGATTTTAGTACTGAATATAACACGCATACGTCTTTTCACGTTCGGAACTTTAAAAACATTGCTTGAACACCATATTCGCTGTATTCCTTGGGAAAATATTTACCTTATGTCCTCACCTGATGATCAAGTTGAGTTTTTGAATAACAACCTAATAAACTTGTTCGATACCCATGTCCCACTTATAACCAAAAGATCCTCTTGTATACCGAAATCCTGGTTCACCAATGAAATTAAAGATCTTATTAACCCGCGGGATCAAGCTTACCGTTGGTGTATACGATATCGGGCTAAAGAATTTTATAAAGCTTATAAAATTTTACGTAACAAAATTGTTTTAGAAATTAGAACTGCAAAAAATCAGTTTTATTCCACCCGTCGTGAATTTGGAATCAGAAAACAACGTCCAGTGATTCAAAACAACATTGACCGCAATGAACTAAATCTCTAATGCAGTGGGGGTGGATGGAATTAACCCCATTTTCCTTAAAGCCATTTTGCCTTTGTTGCTGCCCTTTTTATATGTCATATTTTCAACACTGTTCTTACTACGGGAATTTTTCCTCAAGAATGGAAATCTTTTAAATTATAACGGGTGATTTTTTTGAGGTTAGGATTTTCATGCATTAGTATTTGACAGATCACGCGGGATTTCAGACATGGTGTCAAAGAGAAAGATGCTCAGTATGCTTTGACATTTCATCATGAATAGACTTACTAACGAGCAATGCTTGCAAATCATTGAATTTTATTACCAAAATCAGTGTTCGGTTCGAAATGTGTTTCGCGCTTTACGTCCGATTTATGGTCTACATAATCGACCAAGTGAGCAAACAATTAATGCGATTGTGACCAAGTTTCGCACTCAGTTTACTTTATTGGACATTAAACCAATCACACGAATGCGTACAGAAGAGAATATTGCGTCTGTTTCTGAGAGTGTTGCTGAAGACCGTGAAATGTCGATTCGTCGCCGTTCGCAGCAATTGGGTTTGTGTTATTCGACCACATGGAAGATTTTACGCAAAGATCTTGGTGTAAAACCGTATAAAATACAGCTCGTGCAAGAACTGAAGCCGAACGATCTGCCACAACGTCGAATTTTCAGTGAATGGGCCCTAGAAAAGTTGGCAGAAAATCCGCTTTTTTATCGACAAATTTTGTTCAGCGATGAGGCTCATTTCTGGTTGAATGGCTACGTAAATAAGCAAAATTGCCGCATTTGGAGTGAAGAGCAACCAGAAGCCGTTCAAGAACTGCCCATGCATCCCGAAAAATGCACTGTTTGGTGTGGTTTGTATGCTGGTGGAATCATTGGACCGTATTTTTTCAAAGATGCTGTTGGACGCAACGTTACGGTGAATGGCGATCGCTATCGTTCAATGCTAACAAACTTTTTGTTACCAAAAATGGAAGAACTGAACTTGGTTGACATGTGGTTTCAACAAGATGGCGCTACATGCCACACAGCTCGCGATTCTATGGCCATTTTGAGGGAAAACTTCGGAGAACAATTCATCTCAAGGAATGGACCGGTAAGTTGGCCACCAAGATCATGCGATTTGACGCCTTTAGACTATTTTTTGTGGGGCTACGTCAAGTCTAAAGTCTACACAAATAAGCCAGCAACTATTCCAGCTTTGGAAGACAACATTTCCGAAGAAATTCGGGCTATTCCGGCCGAAATGCTCGAAAAAGTTACCCAAAATTGGACTTTCCGAATGGACCACCTAAGACGCAGCCGCGGTCAACATTTAAATGAAATTATCTTCAAAAAGTAAATGTCATGGACCAATCTAACGTTTCAAATAAAGAATCGATGAGATTTTGCAAATTTTATGCGTTTTTTTTTTAAAAAAGTTTTCAAGCTCTTAAAAAATCACCCGTTACCTGTCCCGAAAAATTCCTTATGTGATGAATTCAGACCGATTTCCATTCTTCCATTTCTGTCAAAAGTCTGTGAACGTATAATGCAAACTCAACTTAATAGTTATTTACGGAGTAATAGGCTCTTAGTCAATATTCAATCAGGATTTCGACCGCACTGATGAAAGTTATTGAAGATATAAGAACCGAACTTGATAATGATTGTGTGTGTTGGTTCTTCTTGATTTCTCAAAGGCCTTCGATATGGTTAACCATTCTGTTCTCCTAAATAAACTGCGTCAAAGTTTCAACTTTTCTCTTACTTAACCAATAGGAAGCAAGGCGTTTGTTTTAATAATCAGCTTTCCGATTTCCTTCCTATAGTACGTAGTGTTCCGCAAGGATCGATAGTGGCTCCGCTCCTTTTTTCGTTATATATTAACGAAATAGCGTTAATAATTATTCACTCTTCCAAACATTTCTGCGCAGATGATATTCAAATATACCGAAGTTGTCCATTAGGCCTTATAGAAAACTTAACGAAGATCTTAAGCGAATCTCTAAATGGGCAGAAAGAAATGGTTTGAATCTTAATCTAAGCAAATACAAATGTCTTGTCATCTCTAAAAAAGTGTTAGATGTATCTTACTTTCCACCGGTAATGCTTAACAGCGTTTGTTTACAATTTGTAAGCTCACCAAAAAATTTAGGAATGGTTTTTAACCGAACATTGACGTGGAATGACCATATTAATTTAATAGTAGGAAGAACTTACGGAATTCTCCGGAATTTGTGGACTTTTAAAAAGCTTACACACAAGAATGATTCTCGCCAAAATGCTGGTTATCCCCGTTCTAACTTTTTGTTGTGAAATATTTTTTAATTGTGATTCTGGTAACAAAACTAAATTAAAGGTAGCATTTAATAGTACTGTTCGTTACATACACGGGCTTAGAAAATATGATCATGAGTCTGAAACTCCTTAACATGTCATTTCAAAGCTTTATTAAGTTTCGAACCTTGAAAATACTGTTTTTTGCTTTACGAACAGGTCATCCACAATATCTTTATAATTTTCTTCGGTTTTCGGTATCAAGTAGATCAAATGATTTAATACTTCCCCGTTTCCACTGTCTTACATCGGAAAGACAATTTTTTATAGCTGCAATCCGCCTTTAGAATTCACTCCCACCTCATCTATGAGAAATAAACAATGCGCTTCGATTTCAAAATAGTTTAAAAGATTTCCTTATTATTCAAAGCAACTAACTTCTAATTTCTTTCCTTTATCTTTTCTGTTCCTCTTTTTTTTTTCTTCTAACTCATAAATTCTCATCTCCTTGTCTTAGAATTCATTGGCGCAAAATTTTAATTGAATTAGTACGATGCTAAAGCTGTTTTATTATGATACTAGGTTAAAACAACGAATTTGCAAATTTTAATCGAATATAGCATCATACTTTCTCCACCCTTTTATTAAAGTTAAAATCATCGAATACCTACTTTATTTTTTTAGTATCGTGCTAGCTTCTCTTTGACATTTGCAAACATTAAAAAAAAAAGGTTCGTGTACTTACTTTTTTACACGAAATGTCATTTTTTAGGTGTGTTCAGAAGCAATTTATTAAGAAAATTCTTTTAGTACGATACTAGTTAGAAAATGTTTAAAATTAAGAATGACTACTATAAAGTTAGCAAATTGTTAAGTAGTATCATACTTAATAATAGGCTATTATAATTTATATTTATATACATATTTAAAAATCATTAAGGTTAATTTTTGTATTTTTCTTTTTTAATAATTAAACTTGAACAATGTAGATAATAAAAACTCTCACGAACTTATAAGATTCATCTTACCGTGTTAGCATACACGTCAAAAAATTAAAATAAAATAAATAAATAAAAATATCACAAACTATATCCTCAACCCGACAACAATTATAGCTGATACTTTCGAGAATTTAACAGAATTAACGTCGAAATACAGAAAAAGTGTACAATTATTTCATGTTCTATGGAATTAATACAAGGTTTTATCAAGAACTTGTAATAATGAGACCAAAACCTGTACAATATTGGATCGAAGAATTTGCACCTGTATCTGAAAGGTTTGGAATCGAAACAGTTTTCAAATGCAATTTAATCTCCAAAAAAAAAACAGACAACATGCCCAAGTCTGTGGGGGCGAAAAAATAACACTAAAATTTTTTTCCCAAAATATGGAAGTTGTATTTAGAGTAGAAAGTGCGATGAATTTGAGTCAAAAATTCGCGTGGATTATTGGTATATTTTCACTAAAAACCTTCAAACAAATGCTATTTCTGTCATATTCAAAATGGTTGTAAAAATATCAACAAAAAAAGAGGGTTTGACCAGTTGCAACTTACATATGAGCAAACATGACTTGCAGGGAGCTTTTCCCATATAAGTAAGCTGTAACACAGTTTAGCAAACTGGAAATATTTAAAACTTTCCCTTGGTTCAATAATGAATTAGAACGTGCATCTGACCTCATAGGCTTCTAGAATAAAACTGAAGAACTTTGTTAACATGATAGATTTTTTGTGTCAGAAAGGAAAGCTCAACGTGTTTGCGTTGCCTCTTATTTTTATATACAGTAAAACTTGACAAAGTGGACCACCCTTGGGACCGAAGAAAAGTGGTCCGATAAGGAGGTGGCCCCATTGTAGAGGTTCCTTTTTAATTAAACCGGTCTACTTGCAAAGGTCTTTTCCTCATGCATACCTGTCCGTTAAGAGTGAAGTATGTCCAACTGTCGTACCTGGGCGAAAGGCATTTGGACTAGAGGTCACAATAAGCTTTCAATTGAATTTATTCAATATAGTCCACGAAAAACAAAAAAAAAACTATAAGAATTTTGTTTATATTTTTTGTTTTAACTTCTTTTTCTTACATAAGGGCTTACCAACTAACTTAAAACTGAGAGAAAGAGAGTGAGATTAATACTCTATTACATATATATCAGATTCAACTCGGTGACATGAGATTTTATAAATGCATCGAAAACCCTTCGACAAAACGAACTCCAAACTCGAAAACCAACACTAGGCAGCCTGCCCATAACTATAGTTTTAAAATGGGTGTTTTTCCTAATTTCTCTTATTCTAGATTCCAAAACATACAAAGTAATGTTAACTTCCTTAGTGTATCTCCCAAATCTATATATCTAAACCTTCCTAATACACCTCAACCTAACTCCCATAAAATCTCCAGAAATTATAACCCCCATAATTTGCTTACTCCCAAATACCGGAAGAAACGAGTTCCTTTTAAGAACTCAAGTTCCACCGAAATCTCAGCAAGCCTTATTCAATCTTACCCCAACCAATTAATTCAATTAATTGCCGAATTTCTCCCTCGGCCCATTTCTACCTCATACATTTGACCCATTTCTCATTGAAAATAAGCTGAATGAACTCAATGATTCCCAGCCCAGATGGTATCCCCGCCATTTTTCTCAAGAAATGGATCGATCGATTCGATATGAATTTCCAAATAATCATACGGACAAACATTTTTCGTAACAGATTGAAAGGAACAATGAATGCTCCTCTCGTTTTCTACATACACATTTCTGATAAACTCAATGAGCTCTATAATTTGTTTGCCTAATTTTCGTACATATACTGGAAGCTTCAAACAAACTATCCGAAATCTGAAACCGTACTATTCCAACAAAAAAACTATTGTGAAGTACTTAGGTGTTTATTTGCACAAGTTTTTGTATTGTTTTTGTATAACAATATACACATTGAACACTCAGCTAGAGAAAGGAAGGCTGCGATTCATTCCCTCAAAAGTCCTTTCAGCTCCAACTATTAAATATCCAATTTGACGATTATTGGTAACCAAGTCTGCATGCCGATTTATGTAGAAGAGGTGCGCATTTCTTATTTCCGACACAATGTCTCAAACAATAGACTATTGAATACTTCCGGAGTAAGTAAGTCCAAAATTGACAATGTTATACTGGACATTGGAAGTTACACCAAGTAAGAGACAGCGAGCTAATGTTGGGACTATTTTACTGGAATCTCAACCTTTTAAACCGGGCATAACTAATCACACTAGTGAATAAAATCGAGCAAAATACTGGTGACTCGGTTTAATCTCATGTTAAGTAAAACTAGGTTCTTCATCTCTGATCCGACGATGAATGATAAATTTAAGCTTCTTGCATCGCTCCTTCATGAAAGTCTCTTACGTACTTACCTCCATACAAAAAAACCTTGTGACTGCCTTTGAGTTTTAGGTTTTCAAATTTTACTTAACACCTCAAATAAATTTAAATTTTAAAAATAAATTCAAAATCTTATAATTAGCTTAAAGTAAAATTAATCATTTATACGTAATGCTTTTCATAAATATCATTTATTAAGTAAATATAGTATGTTAAAGTTTTCAACTTTATTTCTTCTGTCAAATAATTGAAACAGATTTATTTATTTTGATAATTCTATGGTTGCAACCAATACTGAAAGAAAGTATTTAAAATCATAACAGTTGCAGCACAAAGACCAGTTATAATACAAGCTACTATAACAGCACACATCATGCAACGTATCCAATCACATTTGGTATTCCGGTGTACAAAATTCCCATATTCCGGATTATTCACTTGAATACCAACTGAATACACTTCATTAGGTCTTTGAATCCGTGTAGCAGCATGGACATTACCAGAACCAGTTGCATTGCGTTCGAAAAATTCCAAAGGATTTTCATTGATTGGTAATTGTTGTAACATGCTTAGATCATTTCTAATGCGGTTCATTGAAGGCGAATATTCTTTTATGATATTACGGTCGATGTTTGGACCTATAACTACGTCACCATATTCGAATACTTCAGCAGGACCACCATGTGAATCCAAGTCAGAGACAGAGGCGTCGCCAGAAGAAACATTCCCCTGAATGGAAGGACTTCTACTCATTTTTTCCTCAACCAGTGGGGTTTCAAAATCAGTTTCGTACTCAAATCCATTGAACATGGCCAGATCCGCTTCGGCTTCCGTTTGCAAATCATTGTCATTTCCATTGCCAATTGCATTGGAATGGCAAAAAACTGGTTTCGAGAACTCATTGGGGCTGCACGAGTCAGCTGTTCCGATATCTGAGTCCGACGAGGTGGTTGACATCAGTTCCACGTCCCCCATATCTCCAATATCGGAAACAACTTGAACTTCAATTGGAACATCTAAGTGGAAATTTCCAGATACCACTGAAGAGGGCGACTCTGAAATTTGAAAATATTTTTCACAATCACAAAAATATGGACAATATGCACGCACCTTTAATAGCTTTCAATTGCTTTGAAATATCCATTTGCACAAAATTATTAATTTTTTTTTTCAATTTCAAAAATCTAGCAGCAAAGACCAAATATCTATTTTGAACGAAAGCAGTTGATGTGTTCCGTCGGGAGGTGAAATCGTTTCTGTTCTGATGAGAGCTAAATGCATAGCCTAATACAGGTATTCTACCCTTTTTTCGTGTTCCCTTTTGTGTAGTTGTTGTTTCAAGATTTATTTTTCCTTGACGATTATAAAGGGCGGAGTTTGTTCTTGGTAAAAATCCTGACATAAGAAATATATATTGCATGCTGCAGGAAAGTCCACTGCCCACACAATGATTATTTATCTGAATCTTATAATTATATTATGTCGATTTCTGAGAAATGAGAAGACAAAGAAAAAGTTTCCATTCCAGTACACATATTGTCAATTGAATTATTGAATCGCAATCAGACATATTGTGTGATTATGTATTTATCAAACTCAATGCCAGTAAAAATAATTGGAGACACTTATTTGCAAAACCCAATGACTCTTGTATTGCCTTGAAAATTTCAAATTTAGTTGAAACTAAAAAGCCCTCTAAAGGCTATGTTGGGTTGGGTTAGGTTAGGTTGAAGTGTCTGCCAGCGTCGCAACTGTCATAGTTAGACCAGAGTTGGTCTATTGTGATACAGATGAACCATTTGGAGCTTCTTATGAGCCGGGAGAGGCTATAAATGTCTATATTAATTAGGGTGACTAGGTTCCTACGTGTATGGGATAGTGCAGGGCATGTACAAGTGCATAGAAGATGAGGAATTGATTCAACCTCTTTCTCTCCAACTTTCCTAAACGCTCGCACTGTGCTCAAACATTTTAATAGTAGTCATAATCCCTTTAGTGCGTGCAAAATTATAAATAAAAAATAAAAAATCAGCTTCTGCAAAAACCGTTCGAATAAACGCCAAGCCTCGTTGCGTGTTTGCCTCTAAGATAGTGTCCAGTTATGACTCCAATTATGTAGCTGATATGCAATCTGATTAAGGATATTAAACACTCATCATACAGGTGGTTATATTATTCCATTTAAGGCTTAGCCTCTCAATAGAACATCTTACTTCAGCTTTAGTTTATATGTAGTGATGGGTCTACCTACATTATTCTTGTCAGGTAGTACCTATAGGTAATGTTGTTTCACGTTTGGCTAGTTCGTCGACAAAGTTATTTTTGCGAATTTCAAAAAAAAAATTGATTAATTTTACAGTTCTTCAAAATCCCCTCGAGACACACAATAAATAAAATGCACAACTGGGTCGCATGAACTTGCTCCTATGTAATAGACTAGGAATTTTAAAAATGTTATTAAAGAAAACTGTTCATAAGGATAAAATGAATTTTTTAAATTCTTTTAGTAGTAAGAGATAAAAACAGAATGCTATGCAAATATGAATTTATGCAGGAACAAAAATTATAAGTCGTTGTAGTGGTTCCTTAAAAAAATAAGCTTTTATGTACAAAATTTTTAAAATATTTTTAAGAAAAAATTTTGGTTCGCCAACTTTAAGTTTTTATTATTGTACGAATAAGTCTAAGTCTAATTTCCAAAAAAAATACTAAGCCGTTCTTGAGATATCGAATTTCTCAAAAAAAATTACTTTTTTTTCTAAAAATTGAAAAAATGTTTTTTCTTAAGTCTTTAAATGCAATGTTTTTTAAACTTTTTAGGAGCTTCTTTATAAAAAATTTCGTTAAAATCCGTTATGCCGATAATGAGTAATTCAAAATTCGAAAAAAATCGTTCTATGGTAGGTACAGTCAGTAATATCTAGATTTCATTTTTTTTATTAAATTATATATCGTAAAGATTGATCAAAAGAAAAAAAATTTTGCAAAATTCTCGGAACCGTTTTCGAGAAAAATACGATTTTCGAAAACCATTTTTTAAAATTTGTATGGAAGGTACCGTTAGTTTTAAATAAAACAATTTTTTTTTCTCAAATCTTATAGATTATGTTAAGAAACTTTTATTTGTCAACTTTGAAAAAATCGAGCATGGGGTTTTCGAAATATTGTGTTTCCAAAAAAAATTTTGAATTTTTTTTTAAAAATCCAAAAAATAAAAAATTGAAATAAAGAATTGAAATTTGAATATGTAATAATATTCAAATTTTAGAGAAGCTTTGGCATAAAAAAAATGATTTAAATCGGCTGTACCGTTTTCGAGAAAATCAAAAAAAAAAAAAAATGACCCAGGGGGGCTACCAAAAATAATAACAATTTTTTGTAAATTTTTTTTCAACCATTAGCTAGTTTTAACCAAATGAAATTTTTCAAATTTTTTTTTTTAAATTCTGTGGGACAGTTTTTGAGCAAAAAAAATATTCATAAAATTTTGAAAAAAAAATCGTATGGCAGGTACCGTTATTTTTGGTCTTAAGAAAAAAACAGTAAAAAACGTCCGGGGGGAAAAAATTAAAACCCATAGCTACCAAATTTGAAGAAAATTGGCCGAACCGTTTAGGCTGTAGTCGAACCGACAGACAGACAGACACACAAAGACAGAATTGCGAAACCCACTTTTTGGGTCTTCGCTATCATCGTAATGTCAACTTTGATCAAAATCTCGAGTTCGATTTTTATTACGAATGCATAACTTGCCTTATAGTATCTACCTATAAGTCGCAAGTAAAAACGGAGAGCATGAGGAAAACTTGGCCATGTCTTTCAGTCAATGCAGGGATGCTAAAAAGTCTTGGGCATTGGCGAGCAAAATAAATAGAAATGAATTTTCGAAATCAGATTTTAACATTAACTTAGATGTTCTTTATAGTTATTGGACTGTTCAGTGGCCCCAATGTACATACTTAAGTTACGCGGAGCTATTTTCGTATGACGACATATTAGACTCCAAAATATTAAAACACGAGGTTGAAGCAGTTCTAACTGGGCTTAAAGATGGAAAAGCCGTACGTAAAGACGGTGTGAGTTTTATAAATACAATGCGAATCATTTCAAAGAAAAGTTTTCTTAACATCATTTTTAGTATTGAACTCTCTTGAACATTTCTACGAAGTCTCAATTGGCCTACCTTTAAGAAAGGGGATCCACAAGATTTAAGCAACTGTAGACGAATTTTTTTTCTTAACGCGGCCTTGAAAATTTATACTTCGCTACTTTGTTAAAGACTTACAGGATGGGTAGAAATTAACAATCAATGGAGTGAGTTCCAATCTGGCTTTCGAAGAGGCTATTCAACGAGTTACAATACAAATTGTACGCCTTTTTTGTGGACTTCAAGGCAGCCTTTAACACTGCCACAGGGTTCTGTACTGAGCCCATTGTTTTTCCTTATTTACATCAACTCTCTCCTTAAACTCAAACTTAATGGCATTCCTGCTGCCTTTGCTGACGATATCGCATTTACGTATGAAGGTCATAGTTTATTTGAATGTGTTGTAAATATCGAGGAAGATCTTAATCATTAGTGAGAAAACTAAACTAATTTCTTTTAAATTATTATTATTAGCTTAGAAGAATATAACCTCTGTTTTCACGCCTACGATTGTAATCAATTTTCATTACCTATTCACAATTGTGGTAGAGCAAATTTTAAATCTAACTTGCAGTGCTCAGAAAAATGTTTTAACATTGAATCAGTTGATCACTTCAAATACCTTGGCGTTGCGATCGATTTTAATATAAATTGGAAAGTTCATATCCAAGTGTTAAAAGCATACATGATGTTGGTCACATGTAAAATGTATCTCTTAAAAGAGTTTTGCTCTCGAAAAGTCCTAACTCGAATTTACTATTGCCTTGCTCATTCGAAGTTGCAATAGGGGATCACTTGTTGGGGTGGTTCGTATGCTAATTCTCTTGGATCCTTGTTGATAGCTCAGAAGCACTTAATTAGAATAATTTACAAAAGGAATCGGTAAGCTATAAGTTTGCATTTATTTAAAGATTTGTGAATTCTTCCAATGAGACATTTATACGTTTTTAAAGTTCTAAGAAAGTTTTTCAAACAAAGTGGTAACATTCCGAGTAGGAATTCTCAAATGTATAATTTGCGGGTGAATAAGTTGAGATTAGTAAATGTTCCACTTGCTCCTAAAACTCACTTTTCAAATTTTTGTACATACACAGCTCCAAATCTTTTAAATAAATTGCGTTTATGTATCAGAGAGACTTTTCGTTTTACTTCTTTCATTATAAAAGTCAAAGACTGGTTATTCACTCTGAATTACGATTGTATTGAATCTTTTATCTAAAATTTTTAGTTTTTTTCCTTTTAATATAGGTTATGAACTTCTACGTATATAAATTTGTATTCATTATTTCTTAGAATTGTTGAAAACATTTTCATTGTAAAATAATTTGTTTTCTCAGTTTTTTTCTTTATTATATCATTACATACATTACATAGTAAACACTGATTGTCACCCCACATCAAATATTATTTGAATTATAAAGAAAGCTTTTGATGTTCCATTCACCACTAACTTCCAAAGTTACAGAATGAACACTATTATTTTATGTATATATATTTCTATCATATAAACTT
This sequence comes from Chrysotoxum bicinctum, assembly GCA_911387755.1. Lineage (NCBI taxonomy): Eukaryota > Metazoa > Arthropoda > Insecta > Diptera > Syrphidae > Chrysotoxum > Chrysotoxum bicinctum. The sequence goes on along the minus strand of OU426991.1, from coordinate 8,844,719 downwards.
TTGTAACATTGTTTTTAAGTATGAAATGAATAAATAAATCACTACTACTTCTATTTACAGGAATGCTCTTTTCTACAAGCTGTACATTCTGGGAATGTCCACATAAGTTGTAAAAGCCCTGGAAAAACTCTATCAACAGATAAAGCTGGAAGTGAATCGTGGAGTTAGGCAGGGTTGTAATTTGAGTCCCTTGCTCCTTGCTCTATTTCTTGATGACCTCACTGAATTCTTGCAAGGCTTGGCCACATACAGATTAATATCATAATGTATGCGGATGATATTGTGCTATTAGCTGAGTCACGGAATAAAAAGAAAGGTAGGCCTAAACACTCCTGGTACAAACAAATGCAAAAACACCAGCATTCAGTTGGCCTCAGAAATGGAACAATACAAAACCGGGAGGCTTGCCGCCGATTTCTGAGGTCAACCCGGCGAACCCCACAGGCGGATCACTAGTGTGAAGCAGATACGTGGGAGAGTTATGATCCCCTCGACATCGAGATCATAACAGCGCCGAAACAAAGGAAGAAGAAGAAGAAGCTGAGTCACCCACATCCTTGCAAATGATGACTAACCGGTAAGCGGAATGCTGCAAGATATGAAGTTTGGAAGTTATTATGTTGAAGTCAAAAGTGATGATTTTTCAAAATGGAGTTGGGAGAGCAAACTTAGTCAGAGTTGTAATATGCATTGATTGGAATCAAATATTCAATAACAATATAGGCGTGTTTCTTTGGTATGTGACTATGCAGCGGAGTAAAAAGTAAACACGCTCAAAAAAAACAAACATAGAAATTTTGTTGTTGTTTAACGTGTAAAATTTTACTGCGCTGCGAAGTCACCTACCAAAGAATCGCATCTACTCTAGAGACAACCCTGGAAGTATGCAGTTGAATATAAAAAGATATTGTAAGAGCATTGGTCCATATTGTGGATATACCTACATACCTTCAGTTTGGTAGGAAGTGATGTAATCCAGATAAAAAAAAGGTGTTTTACGAAATAATTCGTATACAACAGATGAAAACTGAAAACTGAATTTATGAAAAGGGCTAGAGCCTCAACAAATCGGATATTTTACATTAAGTTGGATTATAATCTCAACTAATCAAACTATTTCAACTCTAACTTTTCGTGCAGATCAATTGGTCTCATATTTAAGACGAGAGAAGAACTCTTGCGACTTAACTTCATACCACACAGAACTGATATCATTAACATCTGCAGCCTATAGATTTACGTCATTTTCTTGGAACATGTCTCATCTTAAAGGATATTAGGAGCTGAAACTTTGAAAGAAACACCATAGGAGAAGACTATATTCGCAGCATGCTTAATGGTTATAACTGGACTGGACTTATACAATGCTGCACTGATAATCGTATAGATTGAAAATAATTAATGATAGTTCTTAGTTCCGGAATTCTGTTGGAGCCAATCACTTAATTTTAATGAAACATAAGACTTACAGTTTATTGTTTTGAAATACATAAATCCGATTCTTTTTGACTCATTTAAAAGTACCGAAAATGGTTTATAATCCCTTTTAATTAGTTGATTGTATAGTCTTAAGGCTATTTTTTATTCATTTTGTTTTGACTAAACTAAAAGTACCTTCTATAAAATTAAAAAAAAAAAAAAAAGATTTTGAAATGTTAACAATAAAAAACCAAATATAAACCGATAGTGGAAACTTATAGATATTATATAGCAGTTTTCATTCGGATTGACGGCATTATTCGCATGTCCCAAATTCTATTCAATTGTATGGTATATGGTTATTATTGTTAAAATCTTATATTTTCATCTTTCATGAATATCTATCTATCTTTCTTATATGAACAGAAATGCCGGAATTGAAGCAGTGCATATAGTTACATCCCCGTGACATTTTAAGGTAACCATGCCGCTATTTTTTGATGACGATCCATACGAGAAAGAACCGCTACCCCTGCCGATGCCTTTGCCTTAAATTTCAAAAACAGCTCATATTTAAAAAAAAAAGTTCTAATAAAGAATTACCGCCGTACAATATGATCTTATGATCCTCAAAAGCACCGAAACATTTTTATTATGATCAACGAAGGAAATATCAAGCTAATTGCGCGATTTCTATCATTTTGTATACATATTCACAAAAGCTTTTATCTCTTCCCATTTTTCTATTCCTAAGACGCATATAAATGTCCACTTTGCAAAATTTTTTCTCAAATTCAGCAAAGAAAATAGTTTTTAAATCATTAAACAACCTTGTATTGCAAGGTTTTATATATCCGACTTTGAGACTATTGTAAAAATAAAATTGGAAGCAAATTATTTTAAAAGGTTAGATTTTCGAATTAAATTTATATGGGTTTAATCTTAGGTTGAGCCTCCAAATCATTTTAAAATTTATTATATAAATATTTTAATTATTTAAATTTCATATAAAAAAGAAGAATTTAAGCGAACATCTCCGTGGCAACTTTTCGACTTGCAGGCTTAAGTGATACTCTCCATAGTTCAAACTTGCAATGTCATCTTCAAACAGGTTTTAATAGTTAGTATAAGAAAAAATTTAAATAACGACCTTTTTTGTAATTTCAGATACAAAGAACGAAAAAATCCAAGTCGCCTGCAAGAATATTTGATCTTTACCCAAGAAACTCTAGTGAAGTAGATGACGGGTAAGAGTTGTACCTTTAAGTGTACAAGTGCACATTTTGTTCATCAGAAAATCAACGCCAGAAGTAGAACATCAAGATGTTAACTTACAACCGAGGTCTGGAACAATACACCCTTCGTTATTGCTGCCGGTCAGTGGGGACAACAAGGAATTGAAAGACTTTGTTTAGATTGTGTTAAATTCTAATTTAAACATTTTATTAGAGCCGTTGAAATTTGTTTTAAATTTTTCATCACTTTATTTGGCACTATCCCATTGCTCGTTCGTCATTTTGGACTTTTCTTCAATTATTTTTTCTTGAAATTCAAATTTTATTAGAATTTCCTTAGAGAAACGAAATATTTCAACATAACTGTCACATGTTTAGTCTATTGATTTCCTATATAAATTTAAAAAAAAATGTATGGTGATAAATCGAACAATTTCAACACAAACTAACCAAGACTTCTCTTTGTATTGAGACATTTTAAAATTGAAAAAAAGAAACAACCAAGTAAAAGGAAAAGTTACTATAAAATCATCCACTGAACTTGTAACGGGTAAATGGAATATTCAAAGGCCATCTTCTTTTCTTTTGACAACAGCATATGAAGTCGTCTGATATGATTGGAATTGTTTGTTTCCTCATTTAATTTAATTAATAAGTTAATTTTTTAATCAAGTAAACGTAAAATTAATAATAAAAAACACAAAAGTCAAATATTTATAATAATGTATGAACCTTAAAAAACACAAATAAATCCTTTTATATTGTTCAACTAGTTTCTAACTACTCGGAACAAAAGTCTTGTTTTTTAATTAATTGATTTCCTATAACTGATCCAAATAGCCTAATAATCAATAAACAAAGTATAAATTTATTTAAATATTTTGTTTAGAAAACTCATAACATCGGAATCGAAAACCACATGCTCAATTTTTGTAACCTTGACAATTAACAGTTCTTTAAAACTATATATAAAAAACTATATAAACAAAAATAACGGTGGTGGCTATCCACTCACAAAAATGTTATAAAATCGTTTTCTATAATTGCATTTTCCTCTGAAATGACACTAAGAATTAATAATTATAAAACATTTTCTGTTTCGCTTTATTTTCACGATTTCTGTATCAATCAATACAAACATTTTGACATTAAGAAATTACTTACCCACTAGAACATTTTTTTTTTATTTTCGACTTTTTCACTATTCCCATACAGAATTTAAATTAAATTTGGTATACGAAAGCTTCTAAATAGTCTTCAAAATATTACATGGATTTTCGAAAAAGAAAAATTTGAGTTTCGTTTTTGAGAATTCGATATATCAAAAACAGTTCAATGATTTTTTTTGGAAATTTAATTTTCATTTGCACAATAAAACCTACCGAATTCATTTCTTAATAATCACCCCTATTACAGAATTCGGCGAATGAGCTAAAGTGACAATTTCAATTCATTTCCAAACTTTTGCTATTACTGAATCCGACGAATGAAAGTTGAACGAATGTCGGTAACAATCCCTGCACCACTGACATTTTGTTCAACTTATATGGTATTACAGATTTCGCAATCCATTCGCACTCCATACAATTTCTATCATTTTACATTCGCACCAATGTCGAGACGAAACTGAAGTGAATTTTTATTTGATTAAACGAAAATAAACAATGGAGAGTACAAAAATTTAAGTCAAAAGCTTATCGTACTGAATGCTAAAGTGTTTGTTTAACAAATTTTAATAAAAAACTCACAAATAGCAACGCAACCAGAGAGCAAGAAATCTAAAAAAAAAAAAAAGAGCACACGGTTGGTTTTGAACCGTCCTCCATCTTCGTACTAACCACTCTCAACGATGCTTGATTTCGTTGATCGAAAACGATACTTTTATCACAGCCTAGGCCAGTTGAATAAATGTTTGTTGCTGACAGTGTCGATACGAAAGTTCATAAATGATAAGGTAATTTTAGAAATCGACAATGTAGTTCATCCGACGAATTTCATAATTGATTTTTGCAGCGGATGCGAATCAAGTCAACTCACCGGGAGTAAAATTCTGCGAATTCTGTAATAGACATGAATGTTTTAAAAATTTTATATATAGGAAGTTATTTTTTATGTTGGTGGTTGTGTACTAATAAATGGAAAATAATATATAGTTCAAGCTAGGTAATGATTGAAAATTTTTTTCCAAAAAATTTTTATTGAGGGTACCTCCCATGAAACCATTTTTTTGTTTTTGATTTTCTCAAAACCGGTACCACCGATTTTGATATTTTTTTGTATAAAGCTCCCCAAACTAAATAGTATTGTACGAGTACATACATATATTCAAATTTTCAAAAAATAAATGGTACCCGCCATAAACATGTTAAGAAATGGTTTTCAAAAATCGTATTTTTCACGAAAACAACGCCTAGCATGTAGATAATTTTTTTTCCTTTTTTATGATTTTTAATTTAATAGAAAAAATGAAATTAAGATATTACAGCTTGTACCTACCATGGAACCATTTTTTCTAATTTTGAATTTCTCCCTATCGATATAGGTATTGAATTTTAATAAAATTTTTCATAGAGATGCTTCTAAAAAGTTTTAAAAACATTGCATTTCAAAACTTTAAACAAAATATTTTTTGGATTTTTGGAAAAAAAATAAGTTTTTTTTGGAAAATTCGATATCTCAAAAATAGATAAATATTTTTTTGGAAATTTAATTTTCATTCGTACAATAATAAAAACTTCAAGTTGGCGTAGGTATCAAATTTGTTTTCTTTAAATTGTTTTAAGAATTTTGTATATAAAAGCTTATTTTTTTAAAGAAACCACTACAACGACTTATAATTTTTATTCTTGCATAAATTCATATTTGCATGACATTCTAAAATTCCTAAACTATTACATAGGAGCAAGTTCGGGCGACCCAGTCGTGCATTTGATTTATAATACTTTATGTACAAAATATAATTAAATACTTGTTAACTCTACGCTATTTATCATTATAATTAAACATTATTTTGCTAAGACAATAATTGTAAACATGAAATGGAAATAAAATCTTAAATCTTAAATCTTAAATAATTCACACGCACTCAAGGGTATGTTAAGAGACCTTTATAAAGTTAAACAAATCAGAAGGGAAATTCGGGAAATTAGGAAGGGAGGGAAAGGAGGAACATTGGTTTTAAATATTTGCAAATTGAAATGGCAAGGGAAAACCGTGCCAGGTAAGCTAATCTATAATAGTTGGTACGACCAAAGTTAAGCTCCAGGATGAACTGATGAGCATTCCTAGCGAAGCGGGTATTACGGGTGAACTGACAAATGGAAGGAATGCAACTGGCTACTTCGAGTGGGCATCGCTTGTTCAAGAGATGGGAATAAATCCATGATAGCTCTGTTTCCTATCAGTTTTAACTCTCTGTTCTGAATTCTATCCAATAAGTGGAGACAAGTTTATGCTGCGCCCGCCCAAAGGTGTGAGTTGTACTCGAGTTTTGGACGCATAAACGCCTTATACATAAATGAGCCAGATCAGATGGGGTGAACAATTTCTTACATCGATAATGTAGAAATCCTAAGCATTTAGCAGCAGTTTTGTCGTCCTTGAGAATGTGATCATTTCAACGAAGATCCTCGTTGACACATATTTCAAGTACTGAGAGCTAAATTCCATTGATTAGAAAAAAGCTTAAGATTACCAATGTGTCTTGTTTTGCAGGTCGATGATTTCGTAGTAGCTCGTTGTTGTTTATGATCATTTGGTAACTCAATATTATGTTACAGATGAGAATCACAATGAAAGGTTTCTCCATTTCTGGAAAGAATATTGAGATTGAGGTTTTTAGTTAATTTGAATAAATTTAGAGTATATATTGTTGTGGACTTTTACTATCTTATTTTTAATTTTGATGTTGGAGTTTACCCGTGACTTTGATAGGATTTCGTATGGTCCTGACCAAAGAGGAAGAAGCTTTTTATTTTTGTTTTTGCTTTCATTTTTGAGTAAAATTAGTGCTCCTATTTAAACGTCTCCAGGGTATTACTCTTCAGAAGATTGTCTCTAGCGATTTGATGACAATGTTGAAGCCTTGATTTTAGTTCATTAAGATACAAATCGTAATTGTAGCAGATTTCTGGGTTTTTTGTTACACTAGAAGGAAGTTCAATTTGTCTACCGTACATAAGTTCGAAGTAGTAACGGGTGATTTTTTTGAGGTTAGGATTTTCATGCATTAGTATTTGACAGATCACGCGGGATTTCAGACATCGTGTCAAAGAGAAAGATGCTCAGTATGCTTTGACATTTCATCATGAATAGACTTACTAACGAGCAACGCTTGCAAATCATTGAATTTTATTACCAAAATCAGTGTTCGGTTCGAAATGTGTTTCGCGCTTTACGTCCGATTTATGGTCTACATAATCGACCAAGTGAGCAAACAATTAATGCGATTGTGACCAAGTTTCGCACTCAGTTTACTTTATTGGACATTAAACCAACCACACGAATGCGTACAGTGCGTACAGAAGAGAATATTGCGTCTGTTTCTGAGAGTGTTGCTGAAGACCGTGAAATGTCGATTCGTCGCCGTTCGCAGCAATTGGGTTTGTGTTATTCGACCACATGGAAGATTTTACGCAAAGATCTTGGTGTAAAACCGTATAAAATACAGCTCGTGCAAGAACTGAAGCCGAACGATCTGCCACAACGTCGAATTTTCAGTGAATGGGCCCTAGAAAAGTTGGCAGAAAATCCGCTTTTTTATCGACAAATTTTGTTCAGCGATGAGGCTCATTTCTGGTTGAATGGCTACGTAAATAAGCAAAATTGCCGCATTTGGAGTGAAGAGCAACCAGAAGCCGTTCAAGAACTGCCCATGCATCCCGAAAAATGCACTGTTTGGTGTGGTTTGTATGCTGGTGGAATCATTGGACCGTATTTTTTCAAAGATGCTGTTGGACGCAACGTTACGGTGAATGGCGATCGCTATCGTTCAATGCTAACAAACTTTTTGTTACCAAAAATGGAAGAACTGAACTTGGTTGACATGTGGTTTCAACAAGATGGCGCTACATGCCACACAGCTCGCGATTCTATGGCCATTTTGAGGGAAAACTTCGGAGAACAATTCATCTCAAGGAATGGACCGGTAAGTTGGCCACCAAGATCATGCGATTTGACGCCTTTAGACTATTTTTTGTGGGGCTACGTCAAGTCTAAAGTCTACACAAATAAGCCAGCAACTATTCCAGCTTTGGAAGACAACATTTCCGAAGAAATTCGGGCTATTCCGGCCGAAATGCTCGAAAAAGTTACCCAAAATTGGACTTTCCGAATGGACCACCTAAGACGCAGCCGCGGTCAACATTTAAATGAAATTATCTTCAAAAAGTAAATGTCATGGACCAATCTAACGTTTCAAATAAAGAATCGATGAGATTTTGCAAATTTTATGCGTTTTTTTTTTTTAAAGTTCTCAAGCTCTTAAAAAAATCACCCGTTAGTTTTTATTATCCTGAAACATATTCTTCCAACTATGATATAACTTTATATGTTTAAATGTTCTGTTGACATCACAGTATCCTCCAATGGGATTTAAATGGAATTCCTTAAGAAAAGTTTTGATTTCATTTTCTGACAATTCTGGTTTTGTCGAAGGAGTAGCATTGAACAAGAATTAAAACTGGTTTTCAAGGAATTAGAGCTTGTATTTAAAGATTTTGAAGGACTTGAAGAAGAAGAATTACAATTATAATTTGTAGAAGAAGCAAATGCTTCTGGATTAATTTTTATAATAGAAGATATGGAACAAGAATTATTATTTTCGTTTGAAGCATTAGAACAAGAATTGGTATTTGCTGATTTGGAACTGGGATTGGAATTAGTCGATTTTGAATACGATTTTGCATTTATAGAATTTGAACAAGAATTAGGAATTGGCTTTGAATAAGAATTAGAAATTAAAGATTTAGAACACGAACTTGAATTTATGGGTGATGGAGAAGAATTAGTAGTTGAAGCTCAAGATAACAAATTTGTATTGGTTGGTGAAGAACAAGAATTAGTATTTGACGATGTAGAAAAAGAATTAGTATTTCAGACGATGTAGAAGACGATATAGTATGGTAGATGGGATAGAAGATGAGTTAGGAGACGTTGCAGAAGACGAATTCTGGGAGGAAGTAGAATAAGGTTTTGAATCTGAATGAAGAGTCATATTTGCAATTCTGCTTAGGCATCAGCATTTGTATTTTGTTCACCTTTTTTGTGAATGATTTCATACTCAAACTCTTCGAGCTGTAGGCGATATACTCGTATCATCATCCTGGAATTTATATCTTTACATTTATGGATATAAACTAGAGGCTTTTGATCCGTGCAAAGTTGAAATTTTCTTCCATACAGATATGGTCGGAAATGTTTGAATGACCAAACGATAGCGAAAAGTTCCTTATTAGTAGTATACTCGTAGAATAATTCTTTTCACTTCTATTAAGAGTTGGTGATGCATAAGAGATAGGAAGGTCATTACCAATTTCACCTAGCGAAAGGACACTATCAATAGCAAAATCGCTAGCATCCGTTGTTAGAATGTAGTTTTTGGTGAAATCAGGATATTGGAGAAGGGGTGGATTAATAAGTTTTTCTTTTAGTACATGAAAATAATTTGAACAAAGAGGAGTCCAATCAAATCGAACATCCTTACGCAAAATATTAGTAAGGGGCTTAGAGATTTTAGCAAAATAATTTATGAAGCGCCGATAATAACCTGCCAGACCCAGGAAGCTTTTAATTTCTTTTGAGTGCTTAGGTTGTGCGAAATTTTGTACACATTCGATTTTTTGTAGATCAGGTAACGGGTATGTGTCACCGACAGTTTTGTCGTTGAGTTTCTCCATTTCTTGATATCATCCTTTTCAGGTTTTTTCGGAACGAAGATAAGTGGGAAATTCCGCGGACTTTTCGATGGTTGGATAATATTATCGTCCATCATCTCATGGATCTGTTTATCTACTTCTTGTCGTTGTGCTTCCGGCAACCTGTAGGGTTTTATATATGTAGGTGTAGCATCTTGTGTTATGATAGGATATTGGACAGAAGAGGTATGGGTTAATTTATCTACTTTTATAACAATAGGTCACTATATAAGGAACATAAATCTAAAATCTTTTCGTTTTTGGTTATGTGGTCGGTCACGAGTAGTTCTTGTATAGTTTTAATTCCATCAGAAGAAGCAGGGTATTGTAAAATTTGTAAAATATTGTAGTAAGAAAATTCGTCAAATACTATATCATCAGTAGTAAACTCAATGGAGGATTCAGAGGAATCAGCGACTGATATGTACGAGATAGAACTATTGGCAGGAGTAATACTATTTCCAATATATAATCCATTGGGAAATTGTTGGGAAAGACATATGCTGTCCACATTAGTTTCCTTGAGGATTGGAAGAATGATTTCGGACCTACTCGTAGGAGGAATGTTAACTAGATTAGAAGGAATTAGGTCATGGTTGATTATATAGTTTTCCCATGAGAAAGTAAATATTTTGGTGCCATAATTTATTTGAGCTTTATGGTCACCCAGAAAATTGTTACCTATTATTCCATCGGTGCTAATGGGAAAGTTTCTATCTAAGGGCAAGAAATAGTAATGTTTTTGGGAATATTGGTATGAAGTTGTATAACAACAATTTTTAAATTTATGAGAAGGATGTGGAGGGAAGAGATTAAGTTTGGGTCCGAAGGATGCCACTGTCTTCGGCCTTTGAACGTTTATATAATGCCCGAGGTTCTTACAGTAACTACAAGTAATATTTACCTTCTTAACCTCACTTTTGAAAGAAGGACAGTTTTTTTGCAATAATTACACGAGATAGAATTTCAGGATTTGGGTTGAGATGAGCTAAGATCTCAGCTGGGAGCAATGCACGTTTTTTGTATTGAGGAAAAAATGTGGTATTCACAAATTGTGAATTGGAAAATCAAGGTCTATGGGTTTGGGATTTGAAGTAATAAAAATTGAAAATTATGACTTGGGCATTTTAAGTGGCTTAGAGATGAGCAATTAAAGGAAGTAATAAATTAGGAATTTTAAGTGGTTCAGAGTTGAGTGGAAATGATTAATATGGGAATATGGGTGATATTGGTCAATCAAAAGAAAATGTTGACTGTGGGAATTAATTAGAAGTGGCAATGGGTTGACCTGGAATGAAGTAGGGGAAGATGAAGGGAATGTTGTGAAGTACCCACGGTGGGCTTGAATTTGAGAACGAGTATGAGAAGCTGAGAGTATAGTCGTCTGCAAAACAATGAAGTGGATTAGAAGTTTCAGACAAGAGATCATTTATAAAAATGAGGAAGTGAGTCGGAGACAAAACGGAGCCCTAGTTAACACCAGCATTTATTTTGTGAAGATCAGACTTGAAACAGTCCAATACAACATGTATTCAACGATCTAGAAGGTAATTTCTAATCCAAACAAACGCGTTTTCGATAAGAGAGCTTGGTACCAAACCCTATCAAATACCTAAGAAATATCAAGCGCAATAATCTTACTCTCTCCAAAACAATGTAAAGATCTGTTCCTTTCTTTGGTGATAATATATTTTAATAAGAACACCATTTCACTTTTGAGTCTGTACCCTTTATTCATCATCTTAAGACTAACTTATTTCTAACCTATCAGTTGACTCAAGCTTACATGGTATTGCTTTCCAATACATTTATATAATTAAAAAGAGAAGTAAAGAGAAAATTAATACATATATTATCTCGTGTTCTTAATATACATATCAGGTGAGACAAGCCATCAGATTACCAGTGGAACGATCAATCTTCGATCAAGTTCAAAAGTATTTGAAATATATAAAATAAAATAAACAAATTGTTAATTAGAGCATGCTATGAGTAAGTGATGTAAACAATAATATTTGGACCGAGATAGCCGTGTTATAACTCCTTGATAAGAGTACACACACTCTTCTGGTAAGCACCTCTTTCTGGATACATGTTTAAGCAACATGTAATAATTCATCTAAAAGTTTTATTTTTCTCAAGAAATCTCAACATCGCTGTGATGGATTACGAACTTTATCCAACACAACCCTCTTATATAAAATACGAAAACAGGGGAAACCCTATTCCTTTGAAAATCAATAAGTACTCGTACAATAACAAGCCCTAATGAATTGGCGCCGGGTATTATTTCTCAAAAAATAAAAGAACACGTTGCCCTCGTGCAACGTTGGATTCTTAGAAGTTCTTGTAAACAGAAATGTATCTCATAACAAAGCTGATTTGCAGAAACGTATCCATCGCATATGAATTATAGTGCTCAGTTTCCCCGATTTTGATTTTTATATTTAATCTACTTTAATCTAAGGATGGATTTATGCAAAAACTGTGGAAGAACATTATTCCTATACAATTTTATATACATACCTTCATATAAAATCCATCCATCTATACATCTTCATCGAATTGAAAAATTAGAATTGGAACACTCAAATAACACTGAACAATTTTTCTAATAAGAAAAATCCTTATTGCTTAGGATTACCGAAAATAAAACTGTCGAACGATGTAGGTGTCTTATACGTCACGTTTCCAAGTAATGATGAGTTTTCATATCCATGTATTCCTGCCTACATGTACCTACATTAATTTTTCAGTATAAGACAAAGGTTTGTTTGAACAGTAAGACGTGTACATTAGCAGTTTACAGTGAGCAGTGTTCAGTGAACAATCATTCTTATGATTACTAAAATACAATACTTATACAAAATATTTTTGGAAGTATGGTTATCCCAGTTACCTTAATCACCGAAAAGAGTGTTTTTTGTGTTCTGATTTAAATTTGTTGGTATAAATCAAACAATATTAAAGGCCTTTAAAAAAAAGGACAATAATAAAAATGATTAAGGGTAACTTTTGTGTCCACTTTTCTTCATTTATAAAGAATTGTATTCCCTGAAAAATACTACGTTGAAATTTATGAGTTTTATGAGTATCAATGTCGAAGACTAAAAACTAATTCAAAATTACTGCAAGAGGAACGAAAGCTTAAAAATAAATGTGTAATAAACTTTCAGACCGCGATTCTTTATTTGAAAAAGTATATTATAACCTCAAAAATACAGAAAAATGGGTTTTCTTATCATTTAATTTGGTATACATACAAATTTAAAAAATCTGGTATGACAGTGAAATTCTCGGAACAGATTCAAATTCAGTGTATAAGAACCTCCTTCGTAAAAGTATAATACCTATATTTTTTCAAACAGTATAATTAGGAGTGGTATAAATACTACCGAGACCACTCCTGGAGAATTCAGCTAAGATTTGGTTTATAAAAATAAGTATTCGCTTTAGTTATTTCATAAAATTTCGAGTGTACTTGCTCTTATTTTCAAGAGACTAAAAGATTTAAAAAAATTGTCTTGGGGTTTCTACTTCAATATTGGTATAAAAGAGTAAAAAAATAAATGTTCACTACCGAAAATGGTCTTATTGTCTTTCAAAATATTTTCCATGAAGATCAATCTTTTTGAACCAATGGAGACGAATTTTTTTTTGAGCGATTCTGAAATTATGAGATATCTAATGCATACGAATATTTTTGACGGTCAAATCTTCATACAATGTTGAATGTATGCGAGAGTTCCCAAGCATGCCTTAATCCCACAACATTTCACATGACGATCTTGTAACCTCAGTTCACGGCTTCACGCACAGCACCAAGACTGACGTAACAACCTCCATGGATGATATTTAATAAACCTGTTCAAAGGGATGAAATTCAAATTTAATACAAATGGCTAAAACAAATCTGTTAGCAGTTTGGGGGCTAAAATAATAATCCCATGTGGTTTCTTAAGCAAGTACGAATTCATGCTATAACAATAATTGTAAATCCTTGAAGCGATTTTTCTTTTATAGATTTTTAAGACAGTCGAATAAAAAGTTTCAGCTCCAGTTTCAAGGTCTTGTTATTGTGCAAATGAGTTTTAAATTTCAACAAAAAATTATGAACCCGCTTTTGAATAAAGAATGAATAAAAAAAATCCAATCCAATGTTCTTTTAATTTTTTTAAACCTTTTTTAAATACAAAACTTTATTTAAATCACTATAATGCTGATAATGAAAAATACAAAATTCAAAAATATAGTGGTATAGTAGGTATTTAAATTATAAATTTCTTTTGTTTAATGAGAAGTTCTGAAAATTTCACGATACAGAAAAATTGATACAAAATTTTAGATGTTTTTGAAAAAAAAAATACGATTTTCTTGCCTCCGTCTTTTAATAGATACGAAGATAGTGTAAAAATTTGTCAACTTTCAATAAAATCCAGCATGTACTTTGCGAAATATGAGGATTTCGAAAAAAAAATAATATTTTATTTTTTTTTTATCAAAACAAATCTACTTAGCAAATGAAAATGATCAAAACCAGTCAGAAACAAATAATATTAAGAGAACAAATTTTTTTTTTTTGTATCTATGATGTAACGCAGTGCGAGCGTTTAGGAAAAGTGGAGGGGATTGAGTGGGAGATGTCGATGCACATTGGTTTTAAAAGCCTGTCCATTACAATGAGAGGGAAAATCGGCAAGGGCAAAGTATTCTACATTCTAGAAGTGCGGGTGAAGAAAGAACATCTATATTTGACAGTATTTCAAAAAAAAGTAATTCTATAAAGTGGTCGTTTGAGCACTTATGCACTCAGGTGGCGTTTTTTTTATCTATTCCCATAACACTAAAGCCTATAACACTGAAACCCAAGTTTATAAAGTCCTGGATTAAGTGCAAAATTTCATAAGTTGACGTCTCCTAACTGCGCTTTAAAGAGAAAATAGTTTAACTTGGTTTTTTTAATTGCTATTTTAAGAAATCATATTTTTTAATTAAATTCCAGTTCTCTGATTTCTTATGATATCGTTCATTACTTTCTCTTATGTATTTTCTAACAAATCAAACCACAAGTAAGTTATAGATACCGCCAGTTCTTAATTAATTTAGGTAGTCATAGTCATAGGTTATAAAGAAGAGAATTCTTACTTACTGTAGTAGATGTTTGATAAACGTCTTTTTGCTATTCCGCATTTCGTGTTTTTTTTTTTAATGTTAAATTTAAATTTGTGGAATGAAGGCAGCATACAAATTTTTTTCAATTGAGCTAGAAGAATTCAAAAACTTAATAATTTTTAGTATTTTCTACTATGTATCTCGTACATATGTACATTTTTCAATTTTTTTTCCGTATTTGATGAAGAACACCTTGGAAAACGAATACGTGCAAGGAAATCAGATATCAAATGAAGTTCAGCTAGCAGTTTAGTGGCAAACTCGTATGACAAAATAATCATCTGGTACATACATACATATATATATTGAAAGAAACACTCTTAACTTGAAATTGTTCTCTATCATGTCGCAAAAACATAATAAATAATTATAACTGTCAGTTGTATACGAGGTATTCGTATAAGAATATTTACACTTAAATTAAATACTAGGCACAGCTCGAATAATATTTGCAAAATCGTATTTTGATCTTCATGTCATACACTAATACTTCAATATTTTTAAAACCGTATACTAAATGGTCGAAAATGTTGCTACTGCGAGCATTCACTTCAATTTCATACTTTCAGTGAAGTAGCCATAAACTATAATGTGTATCCAAAGAAAAATGCTCTTTGTGACGAGAGATCAAACTCTCAGTATTTTGTTGGTAAATCGTTCTTTATAAGATCGTTCCATTCTATAACTCTGAGTAAGACACAATTGCGATAGAGATATTCTAACATAATTCCATTGCAAGCTAGGCATGAAAAATTCGGTACAATTGCACCGAATTTGATACAATTGAGTTTGTACAAGTACAAAAGTACAATTCGTCTCAAATCAGTACAAGTTCAAAATTTCCAATTTTTTGTATTCCCCAAAATAAATTATAAAAAACACAAAAGGATATTGAAAGTTAAATTGAATACATCATCCTGGCCTGATTACATTCATTTTCATACCAGAACAATAACTCTCATCTGTAAGCCCTTATAACTCTTAATTACAGTTTTCTGTTCACTTCTTGATGGCGTCTTGCTTTTCTGGCTCTTTATCGATCAGCTTTCTTTCAGACATCGCATCGTTTTGTTTACTTAACACTAAAGTGTAAACTTGTGGATAAGATTGCGGTTTTTCGGCTGTGCATTTATAAGATATTGAATTTGTGAATTTTAGTTTTATATTTCAAATTTTTTTTTTTAAGCTGGTGCCGCATAAATGGACAAGTAAAAGATTTAATTTCGTCATTACAATACAATACAATAGTTATGCACTTATAAAATGAAGGTAGTTGCGCAAAATTTGAAACAGCCTATTATTAAGGTATTAGTATGATACTACTTAACAATTTGCTATCTTTAAAGTAGCTCACTAACTCATTCTTAATTTTAAACGTTTTCTAACTAGTATCGTACTAAGGCAATTTTCTTAATAAATTGCTTCTGAACACGACTAAAACAATGACAGCTCTTACAAAAAAAACTAAGTAAACAGACGTTTTGTGGCTTTTACAAATTGCATGATACTAAAAAAAGAAAATAGGTGTTCGGTGGTTTTAACTTTAATAAAAGGGTAGAGAAAGTATGACACTATATTAATAAAATTTGCAAAATCGTCATTTTAACTTAATTTCATACTAAAACAGCTTTAACATCGAAATAATTCAACTAAAATTTAGCGCCAGTATTTTTTTCTGTGGAGCTATTTATATTTATTTATATTTTTTATAAGAAGATATCCTGGATCACTTCTGCTTTGTTTTTTTTTTTAAAATAAAATACTTTCGAAAACTTTTAAATACATATGTTGAATTATTAATTTTTTTTCATACAAAATTCGTTTTCGGTACAATTGACATCATTTCAGTACAATTTTATTCCAGATTTCAGTACAATTGAAAAATTTCATTTTCCATCCCTGCTGAGTGCAAGCGCTAACCTTTTCATTGTGCCCGCACCATCCGGCCATTAGCTAGTGCTGTTTCATTCCACCTTTTCATGCAATTTTCTCTTGCAAATTCCATATGCAAGTTTTCTTTCTCTATTCAGGTTCAGTTTTTGGGATCTGGCAAGAAAAATAAAAAAAACTAAGTTTTAGAATACAACTAGCTTGAATTCGTTTAAATAAAATGTTATTGCTTCTAAGTTGACACCTTTTGGAATTACATTAATTCTAAGCGTAAATGCAATGGGTTTCCAAGTTGTATGAAGTATCTCAACCAATCAATGAGCGATTTTCAGCAAATTTGAATTTGTAACTTCTTTGCTGTGTATTTTCAGTCTGTATACTCTGCAAACGCTTCTTTCTATGTAAATTTACTAAAAGTCTCTACCATCGTTAACAAAGGGTCTATGATTTTACTTGCTTCTGAAGTAGAATCAGTCTTACTAGATTTAGATAAAAACAAAAATACAGGTCCCGATGGAATTCCACAAATTGTATTGCTTTGAACTTATCGCTTTCAAAAGGTGAATTTTTAGATTGTTGGAAATTGTCTTTGATAACAACAATTTTCAAATCGGGATTTACACCAGAAGTAACTAACTATAGACCAATCTGCAAAATTTCAGCTCTACCTTAGTTATTGGAAAAAAATTTTAGTGACAAACTTACTATTCAATTAAAAGATTTCTTATCAGATTTACAACACAGCTTTATTTCCGAAAGATCTACATCTTGTCAACGGCCTAGGCTTTGATGAAGGCATCGCTTCTCATCAGCGAAATCAAGCATCATTGTGCATGGTTAGTACTTGGATGGGGGTTCAAATACCAACCGTGTGCTGTTGACATGTGTTTCTTCTGTTAATCTTTCTTTCTGTGTGTCTCTCTCTGTTGTTGTGTCTCAGCCGAAGGCCTCAGTTGTCAGTACTTTCAGTGGCTTTACTTCGTAGATTTATCTACGGAGCAGTGTAATATGTAATGTAATGTAAGATCTACATCTACCAATCTTTCATTAATGACTTATTATATAATAATTAATTTCGAATCTAATCTTCAAACTGCTATTATACTTTGCCAAAATATTTGACCGCATTTATCATCAAATTCTCTTACACAAGCTCTTGCAACTGAGGTTTCATTAAAAGTTAATTGTTTGGTTGAAATCTTATTAAACATTCAGAATTCAAGTTCTTAAAAAGGATGATCATCATTCTAATCAAATACTAGTAGCATCCGGTATTCCTCAGGGTAGCCATTTAGGCTCCTTATTGTTTTTGTTTTTTATCAACGACATTCCCAAATCTTTTAAGAATCTCATTGTCTTCTTTTTGCGAACGACCTTAAACTATATCGAATTTATTAAATGAAGATTTGAAGAAACTGGAAATTGGTTTAGCACAAACTTCTGAACGTTTCAAAATGTCAAGTAATCTCTTGCTTTCGAAATATTTCTTAGATCCATTACGATTATAAAATAAGTAGTAATTCTTTGGATCGTGAAGTACACAAAAAAGATCAAGGTGTAGTCTATTTATGTGTCCTTATATTAGGAGGACTTGACTTACCATCTAAAACGAACCATTAAAAAATTAAATAAGGAGAAAGGTTGTTTATTTATGACTTTCTGAATAATGTTTTAACCGATTTTAATAAAACAAAATATAGACGCTTCTAAATTCTAATAAGAACTTATAATATAATTCAAAATATTTATTCCAAAAATAAATTCTTGTATTTACTGAAAATATTTTTTTTTTTGGAAAATTGGAGGTTTTTAAAGTGGGATCATAATTTTTTAAGGTTAGTTTTATAATAATTTCTTAATATTTCTTTTTAAAAACCATTCAACTATAAGTTTTGATTATTTAGAATCATTTTTGATCAATAGATGGCGTTATTTTTTAATTCAAACTATATTTTTAAAGTTGTTTTAGCAATTTAAAAAATGGATTTAATGCTTTTGAACATTTGACTCTAACGTTTTTTATACTCGTATACATACAATTTTTAAATCTTTACGGCTTCTAAACATAAGCGCGAGTACGTTCGATCCAATCGTGTGTTTCTATTGATTTTTTATCAGCGAACTTTATTTTTATTTTTATAAAGTCTCAATAATTTCGTTTTTTTTTTTCCTTTTTAATTCCTTTTTATTATACCTTTTTGAATTTCCTTATTTATTTTTCTAATAATGATATAATAAATTGCATACATTCGATGGTTAGAATTTTGCGTAAGGAAAAATACTGTTCTCCGGTTTTGGCACTCCAACCAATAATTTCTTTCATGACAGTGCAACATTATTTCAGCAAATCAACCCACGTGGTTTTGTATAAACAGCTCTCTGCACCTGTTTGTTTCTAAGCATAACTTTATGAATGTTTTCGCAAAGCTTCATGAATGGATGAAGATTTTGTTTCTAAGAGTATTTTTTTAGCATTTTGCATACTAATATGAAATACGTACAAAAAAGTATATTTAAAAAAATTCAAAACTTCAATTTTTCACCAAGTATTTTTAAGTTTAAGTCCGCGCACTTGAAGGTTGTTATACCCATGAAATTATTAAAACAGTACGAGTGTTGTAAAAAATAGATGATTGGTTTTAAATTTAATAAACTTTGAAATGAGAAGGAAAGCATTCCATATGTAATGCGGCTAAAGAAATATTATCACAGTACATCTGATGTTGGTCTCAAGAGTGGACTAACAGGGCTCCCTAGGAACCTGAGTATTACTATTAAAAATTATCTTAAGAGATATTTGTGTCTATCCGAGTACAACGCGAAAACAGGAATATTTGGCAGTTGTAACAAGTCACTAGTTTAGGGTTCTTTACGAGTCGTTGGCTTTAAATTTATTAGTTGTAATGTTTTGAGTATAATTCTGTCACCTTATAATTTTAATTAATTATTTAATGATATAATTCTATGCCTCAAGTATGTTGAAATACCACCAGCAGCTTTAAATGTATATTTTATACTATGATACATCAACAATCACGAAGTAAAATAAACGTTAATTTAAATTAGGGTTGCGAATTTTTGAATTAAAAAAACCATAAGTCATAAGTCTGTGGATGATTTGTGAATTAAAAAATATTTAATTCATAAGTTAGTAAGTGACTTATGATTTAAAAAAAATTTAATTTATAAGCTACTAAGTGACTTATGAATTGAAAAAAATTTTAATTCATAAGCTAGTTGGTAAATTGGAAATATTTAAGCTTGTTTTGGCTACATAATTATTTAATTATTAACGAAAGTAGATTTTAAGCTTTAGTGTGTCATAAAATTATCATGCTAGCTTATACATTTTTCAATTAATAATTTTTTTAATTAGATTTTATCCATTAGCTTATGAATTAAATTTATTTTAATTCATGAGTCACCAGGTAACTTTTGAATTAATTTGTTTTAATTCTTAAGTCACTTACTGGCTCCTGACTTAAATTTTTTTAAATCATAAGTCACTTAGTAGGTTGTGAATTATTTTTTTTAATTCATAAGTCACTTACTTGCTCATGACTTAAATTTTTTTTAATTCATAAGTCACTTAGTAGGCTCTGAATTGATTTTTTTTGATTCATAAGTCACTAAGAAGTTTATGATTTAAATTTTTTTAATTCACAAGTCACCAACTGACTTATGAATTAAATTTTTTTAATTCATAAGTCAGTAAATAGCTGCTGAATTACATTTTTTTAATTCATAAGTCACCCACTAGCTTGTGAATTAAAGCCAAGCTTAAGCTAAAAAGTGACTTATGCTTTTGCAACCCTGATTTAAATTTTCGATGCTACAGGGCTTAGAAAATGCTCTCGATACTAAAAGTTGTCAACCAGTTCTAAATTGACTATAATTTTGAACAAAACCGATAAACTATACGATCAAGTTCATGTAGAAATATTTGTTTAATTTGTTATAGATACGAGTATTATAAAATTTGTCTTTCACCGCTGCTGCATTGCAAGACTCCGAAGTGAACCTAGTAAATTCATATATATGTATATCTTAACCAAATTGAAAACTTGCACAACTCTGTTGCATTACATACAGCACATTTCTTAAAGAGAAAATAGATTAAAATATCAATATTCAACTCCAACTTCGAGGCTGGTGCTAGAATGTAGCGATTAGTTCAGTTTCATTCTCTCAGCGAAGTATCTTTTATATGTATTGTCGTAGTGTGTATCCAGAATTCTCTTTGTGGCTGGATCTTTTGAGCACGGTTGCCACTTGAAACAAAAAATGCTTTTCATAATTAAAATAAAAATGACCGAATGTAGCTAAGTATGACCAAAATAAAATAGAAACTCAAACAAACAAAACACAGAAAATTTATTTGACCATATACTCTATATGTAGATACTCTTATATTATATAGATCACACGTTTTTTTTTGAAATTTTTATTAAAAAACAAAAACATAAAAATCAGGTACAAAAAATTTCTTAAAGTAGCTTATATACATAATTAAAAATATTAAAATATAAATATTAACGTCTCACAGCTTTTTGAAATAAGATCACAATATATTTATGTATAAAGATCAATTACTGTCACTTGATAACTATAAATATAAATATGTTTTCACAAACGCTATTTTAAGCAATTTTTTTGCAGACCAAATATAATTACTAATTTTTTTATCTTGAAGCTCTTTGACTAGCATTTTATTATTAAGGGTTTCAAAATTGAATTTTGCAATTATATGCAGACCTTAGTTGCAGTGAATGGCAAGTGCTTAAAAAAAACAGATTGACATTGCTTTATAATTTGGCTTGAAGCATGTTAACCTCATCAGTCATAACTCATAACACTAGCCACGTCAGTTGAAAGACCAATTAAATTTTTAAATGGTATATTTTGTTTTTACCCAGCAAAGAAGCAAAAGCGCGCAAAATTAATGCACAATTTTAAGTTTTCCAGCCATCTGTCATTAAATTCGCAAGTGATGAAAATTAACGCATTCAGTTTTTGTGCATTCAGTGATCGTGCTTGGGTATTTTAGTTTATTCAATTAAACACATTAATGCACTCTTTACGCACTCTGCACGCTTAGAAAACTACTTTTGGTATACATTTCATTTTTGAGAACATATTTTATCATTTCGTAGAAAAAATGACCAAATAGAATAGAAGTGACTTGATTTGGTCATAAATGACCAAACTGGCAACCGTGCTTTCGAGAGATGTATCCAAGTAGTTTGTTCTCTGCACGATCGTTCCGTTCGATAGTTGAGATTCAGATACATATTTTTGCAAGGCAGATACAGCACTCCCACTCCCACTTTCAACGTATGAACCATTTTGTTCCATTTTCTCAATCTTTACGCATTTTCTCTTGTATTTGTTTTTGTATCTTCTTTTCTTCCTTGTATATCCAAGTTTTAAGAAATTTTATTTCAAATTCAGTTCGTTTCTTCATCTTGCAGATTAAAGTCTTGTGCCTCGGTTACTTGAGAAATTTGCCGTCTCCACCCGCTTTGAGGAAAATATTCAAAATCTATTCATAATCGTCAGATTGAAATTTTTTTTAAAGTACGAGTATAAAATATCTATCTTAAAAAAAGTGTATCCCGTTTCAAGGTTTAAATTTTTATTTTGCAATTTTGTAAATCAACTAATAAGATTAATTTAATAAATTGTGAAAAATTGCTGGATTATTTAAATGATATCGGTGAAGAAAATTAAAAAAGGTGTCGTACAAAATCCGACTGTTTCAACTTGCATATTTTTGAAACAGTGCTTAATTCGTTTTTTTAACTGGGTGTAGAAAAAAATGTGATGTTCTTTTCAGTCATTTTAAATATGCGATTCCTGATTATTCAAATATTAAACTTGAGAAATTTTGGTAAGTAAGACATTATATTTTTGATTTTTAGTCACTGATTGTGGAAATATTTTTGAAAAGAAAAAATTACTTCAAGAATTCAAATAGTAATAACTATAATTTATCTGTATGTTATGGAAAAAAATGTATTCTCAGTTTCTTAGAAATGGTCTAATAATTTGTTACAAACCCTCTTATTTAAGTAAACAAAATTCTAACCCAAAACACTTAAACTAGAAGTTCATTATTTAAAATTTATGAAAGCGATGGCCATTTAGTTTGTTTATTTTTGTTTAAGTTAAAAGAGACGACAACAATGATTATGCTTTTAAGCTTGTGTGACTCTATTAGATACCAAAGACAAATAGTTGAAGAAATATTTGTACTATTGCGTTTCGATTTCTAGAGAACTAGCATTTTAAATTTGTTATATACTGAAAGTTTGAAATTGAGTGCGTTAAATAAATAATCAAACTTTATTCTTCATCCATTTAACTGGAATATGATGAGTCACTGATAGTTACTTCGTTCTAAAGTATTTTTTAAAAGCTGTTTTAAAATAGTGTAACACATCTATGACTAATTCTCCAACTCCCAACACCATTATCACAAAAGATCTTATTTCAATTATTAAGGAAATAGGCTTCGCCTTACAAAGGAAATATGGTTCTGAGAAAAATTATGTTTTCCGCTTGAACAAAAACTTACTTCAACAACAGTCGCCCATTAAATTTGAACCGAACATAATTACTGCAAGGTACGAACTTTATTTAATGGCTCAAAGGGTGCGTTGTTCTAATTGTGCAGTGCATGCGTATAGAATGACTCATCTTAAGAGTTTTCTTCACTACTTGGTGAGGAAATGTTTTCTGAGGAGTGAAGTTTTTTTTTTTATTGGAAGTAAATTTAATTTCAAACTAAAACACTCCCTCTCGATAAGGTTAAGAATTTTTCTAACATATTTTCAAATTTCGACTGTAATTGTTCGTCCTGTAAGGATAGAGATTTCCTAGTCATGATTAGTTTACCATAAAATAACTGATTTTTCTAGAAAAGTTTTAAGTTTAAGATAATATAAGGATTTTGTTAAAATCCTTTCAAGTTTTAATGTAATTTACTTAAATGAGTTTCCTACCGTTCAGGTTGAGACTTTTTACCATAAAATAAAAGATTTTTCTAGAAAGGTTTTGTGTTTAAGATAATATAAAGATTTTGTTAAAATCCTTTCAAGTTTTAATGTAATTTACTTAAATGAGTTTCCTCCCTTTCAGGTTAAGGGTTTTCCCATAAATTGACTGATTTTTCTAGAAAAGTTTTAGGTTAAGGATAAAATAAAGAGTTTGGCAAATTCCTTTCAAGTTTTAATGTAATTTACTTAAATGAATTTCCTCCCGTTCAGGTTGAGGGTTTTACCATAAAATGACTGATTTTTCTAAAAAAGTTTTGAACTAAGAATAAAATAAAGATTTCGGCAAAATCCTTTCAAATTTCAATATAATTTACTTAAATGAGTTTCCTCCCGTTCAGTTTGAGATTTTTTACTATAAAATAAAAGATTTTTTTAGAAAAGTTTTGAGTTTAAGATAATATAAGGATTTTGTTAAAATCCTTTCAAGTTTTAAATGAGTTTCCTCCCGTTCAGGTTGAGGGATTTCCCAAAAATTGACTGATTTTTCTAGAAAAGTTTTGAGTTAAGGATAAAATAAAAAGTTTGCGCAAAATACTTTCAAATTTCGATGTTATTTAATTAAATGAGTTTCCTCCCGTTCAGGTTGAGGGTTTTCCCATAAATTGACTCAGACTTGTTTTGACGTTTATGTAGTAGAGTAAAGGAACAAGCCTAACTATTTCATAAGTTAAATATTGTTAGAAAAAGAACGCACCCTCAAACACGCCACATCGAACAACCTCAACAACAAGTACTTCCTTTTCTCATGGGCATTTGCATGCCAATACGTCGACGTAGAATTGTATGCTAAAATCAGCTGTTAAATGGTACAGTTGTGAAATTTTAAATGGCAAGTGAGAATGACCGAAATGTATTTGAATTTTGATGCTGAAGAACCACTTTTTTGTGCTTATCAGAGCCTTATTAATTGTTATTTAAGGAGACTGAATTTTATTCTTGCTTTTTTCTAGCGATTTGTAAATGTTCTTTAACTTGAGCTCTTCCGAAACGATTTGAAATAATCAACTATTTTGTTGTATTGACTTATTTCTAGTAAAATAATTATTTCGGAACGTGTCCAAAACATTTTTTTCATTTTCCATTATTACTTGTGTTTAGGATACTTTTAATGTAAAGAAAATGATCAACAAATTATGAAGTGAATTTAAGATTAATGGGATCAAAAGCACTAGTTAACAACTAAAACCGAATAACAACTTAAAAAACTTATTCTGCATAAAAATGAAGGTACCTACCATACAAATCATAAAAAATTAATAAAAATGGTTTTCAAAAATCGTATTTTTCTCGAAAACGTCGCCTAGAATTTTGATAAAATTTTTTTTCTTTCAATTCATTCTTACGATCTCTAATTTAACAAAAATAAATTCTGAAATTAAGATACGAGTATTACAGCTTGTACCAACCATAGAACCATTTTTTTCGAATTTTGAATTTCTCATTATCCACACAACGGATCCTAATGAAATTTTTCATACTGAAGCTTCTAAAAAGTCTTAAACACATTGCATTTAAAAACTTCAAAATAAATATTTTTTGAATTTTTGAAAAAAAAAGTTATTTTTTTCTTTTTTTGAAAATTCGATATCTCCGAAACGGCTCAATATTTTTTTTGGTAAATTTAATTTTTATTCGAACAATAATAAAAACTTTAAATTAGCGTACCAAATTTTTTTTTTAAAAACCTTTTAAAAAGTTTGTATATAAAAGCTTTTTTTTAAGAAACCACTACAACGACTTATAATTTTTGTTCTTGCATAAATTCATATTCGCATAGCATTCTGTTTTTGTCTCTTACTACTAAAAGAATTTAAAAAATTATTTTTATCCTTATGAGCAGCTTTCTCTAATAACATTCGTTTTTAAAATTCCTAGTCTATTACATAGGAGCAAGTTCGTGCGACCCAGTCGTGCATTTTATTTTGTTTGTATTCAAAAATTATTTTTTTTAATATACCTAAAAGTAAATTTCCTTCACAAATTCAACAGTAGGCTATTTTAGTTCAGGTTCTGAAAAGAGAATCCTTTAAGGATAATGTAGGATGTAGGTGTTCTGAAAATAAGATGAAGTGATTAAAAAAATCATTATCTATTAATGAAAAGGAACAAGAAAGACTAATAAAGGAGAGTTAATAGTTTGCTAAATAAATGAAAGTATCTGAAAATATGATACGAAGGAACAAATAATGAAAGTATCTGAAAATATGATACGAAGAAACAAATTATGAAAGTATCTGAAAATATGATACAAAAAAAATGAGTAAAGAAAGCACAGTGAGTTTCAGATTTTATGTTACAAAAGTTTAACAGTCAGTTAGTGTAATTTCCGCTCCTCATTAGTAAATAAATTTAATAATTAGATAACTATACTAATAGTGTATTATATAGAAAGAAAAAAAATAATTTAAACATATATAGAATGCCGAACGCCGCGCCGGAGTACAAGTGCTCTCCTACATAAGATAAGTTTTGGTGAGTAATGATTGATAATATTGTCTATTCATTTTCAATATTGATTTTTTTTTATTTTAGTTGTTTCCAACCTCGATTTTTGGAATAAACACTTGTGTCCGCATTTGGGTGTAAACACCTGGTGGTCAGTTGGATTAAGGCTTTATTGTAAAACGTTGTGATGGAGTTTACAGTGATCATTTTCTTAACCTTTTATCCGGTGGTTAGTTGAACAACTTCCTGACACATGACTGTTGTAGGAGTATAGAGATAGTTGCAAGAGATTCACTTTTTCGAGAAGAAGATCACTCATGAACAATAACATCAGTTTCTGAAAAAGATAGATTTAATTTGAAGAAGATGGGAGACTTCGAAAACATTTACCGGTGATTAGTGGAAATAGTTCCTGATGTACGTCTGTTGCAATGTGAAGAATATTCGTCTTGTCTAAAACTGAAAATTTTCTTTCGCGATGAAGATCAAATCATTTAATTTGTTTTTCTGTATAACTACCAACACAGTTAGTTATATCAGAGGTTTTTAATTCATTTAGTTTAGTGGAGAGAAAGATATTGTAGTTATTCTGACCCTCAATCCAACCCTCGATACCCCGAAAATTTGAGATACGAGTATATTTAGTATAGTCAGTTTTGCATGAAGTAGTATCTGCTACAGTCGGTTTGAATCGAACTGAAGATCAACGATTCTTACGAGAAGAGCTAGCAAGAAATTAAGCTAGAATCCTAGAACAAGTAGGTAATATAGTTAGAGAAGCTCTTGCGAAATCTATAACTACACCACAACCGAATGTACAGAATTTCCGAGATTTAGCAGAAGCAATAACACCAGCCGTTCGATTAGGCAAAAGTATACCATCGTACCCAATCACTGCTACTGCTCAAGTTCCGAGACAGACCCAACAGAGTGAACCAAGAAAAAGTGTTCATCCTATTGATATGGTACGGGGGTCTAACGTAGACACTTTTTTGACCCAATTAGGTCAAATGAACCCCAACGATTCACTAATCTCGTCAGACCCAACGCAACCCGACACCATCACAAGCTAGTTCCTTTGTCAGATTTCCACACTATCACAAGTAGGGAATCAGATTTGACACCAAGAATATGACCGTAGACGATTTCTTATTTAGAACCGAAAGGATTAAAGATAGTTACCATGTTTCATGGAAGGAAGTTGTAAATTACTTCCATCATTTTGTTAGCGGTTCAGCCGAAGATTGGTATTAGACCTGGTCGAAGAGTAACAGGCAAACGACATGGCCGATACTCAAGAACGCCTTGCTAGAACAATACAGGAGCCTGGAAACAGACTCTGAGTTGTCTTTAGGAAGATGTCAGATAGACGTCAAGGGTTTAATGAGAGTTTCAATGATTTCTACGATGACCTCATTAAAATCAACTCCAGATTGAAGACACGGAAACCGGCAAGAGAAATAAGAGAAATAGTAGAGCTCGTAAAGCAAAATGTGAAACGAAGAATGGGAGAACTTTTAATTACATTCAATACGAATAGTTCGGCCGAATTGGTGTACGTTTGCAGAACCATAAAGAAGTATTTAAACGGTAACCAAACTCAACGTTTCAAACCGCAGACCCAAACAAATTATGCAAACAATCCGGTTCGCAAACAATTGCATTAGTTAGATCAGTTGGCGGTTGAAGGCGTCAAACCAATTTCTGGCACATCATTGAAGGCTTTCCATATTAAATGTCAGTTTAAGTGCAGGAATTGTAAGGGCGTGGGTCATAACTTCAGAGACTGTCCTGACACGAAGAGACGTCTCTTTTGCCTTAAATGTGGTCGAGCTGATGTAGTTACGCCGAATTGTCCGATTTGTTCGGAAAACTCTCAGAAGAGCAATTCCTCAACCGAGGGGGAAAATGCGAAGACCAACTATTCGGCAAAGTAGCTATTCCCATAACAACACCAAAACCTTAAACGATAACTATGGTAAAACCTGAAACGAAAGTGACTGAGAAACGAAAACAAAATCATCGGAACAAGTAAATTTAAGTCCTATTATGAAACCATTGAAAGAACGCTTGAAAAAAGATTTCCGAATTAAGAAATAAAATGAAGAACAAAAAGAAAGTCTATAAAGCAATATCTGCAACTAAATCTATAGATTCTTGGACATATATTTCGGTGGAAATATTTGAAAAAACTTGGCTAGGTCTCTTAGATTCCGAAACCAGCTTAAGTTGTATAGGCTCAATTCAATACAATGGCAAAGCCTACGAATTGAATTTGTTTGTCGCACCATTTCTAGCCCAACCTTTACATTTAGGGGTTGATTTTTGGGCCTTGTTTCAAATCGCTCCCCACCTGATTTCTTCGATTGACATTAACTCCGAATCTGAGACCGAAAAAGAAGAACCGAAAAGATGCGTTTTGTCCAAGCAGGAATCAAAAGTATTGTAGGACACAATAGAGCTTTTTCCATCCTTCGCTGACAGAGGCTTAGGACGGACTCACCTTATAGAACATGTGATAGATACTGGGGACGCGGCGCCAATCAAACAGCGTCATTATCCCATGTCTCCGGCGGTAGAAGCCCTAGTTTATGAGGAATTGGACCGCATGCTTGAGTTAGGAGTTATCGAAGAAATTTTCAGCCCATGTCTTGTTGGTACGAAAACCCGGCAACAACCGAATGTGCTTGGACTTTCGGAAGGTTAACTCCGTCACTAAAAAAAATGCGAATACAATTGCTCAGATAGAGGGATTGTTAGCACGCCTTCAAGAAACACATTTCATTTCGAGTGTGGACCTAAAACATGCATATCGGCAGATGCTGTTGGAGCGAAATTCACGGGAGAAGACCGCTTTTACCGTCCCCGGTAGACCACTCTATCAGTTCAAGGTGATGTCGTTCGGTCTCTCGAATGCCGCTCAAAGTCTCACCTACCTGATGAATCTTGTAGTTCTACAGGAATTCCGTGATCGAGTATTTGTATACCTATAGATGACTTATTGGTTATATCCGAAAATTTTAAGGAACATATTAAAATATTGCGTATAATAGCGAAAAGGTTGCTAGAAGCAGGATTGACGATCAACGTCAAAAAGTCGAAGTTCTGTTTTCAAGAGTTACAGTATCTAGGATACGTTGTATAACCCGGTTGTTTAAAAGCAGACCCAGCGAAGATATCTGCGGAGAGCGGAGATAATTTCTATAAGAGAATGACTGATTCAAAAATTGTTTTTTTTTTTAATATACCTACCTAAGAGTAAATTTCTTTCACAAATTCAACAGTAGGCTATTTTATTTTAGGTTCTGAAAAGAGAATAATGTAGGATTAGGTGTTCTGAAAATAAGATGAAGTGTTCAAAAAAATCAAGGAGCAAGGCTTATAGTATCAACGAAAAGGAACAAAAAAGAAGAATAAAGGAGAATTAATATTTTGCTAAATAAATGAAAGTATCTGAAAATATGATACGAAGGAACAAAGAATGAAAGTATCTGAAAATATGATACACGAAAACAAATGAGCAAAAATAGCACAGTGAGTTTGCAGATTTTATGTTGCAAAAGTTTAACAGTCAGTTAGTGTAATTTCCGCTCCTCATTAGTAAATAAATTTAAGTTAAATCAGTAAGCCCAATTGGACAATTTTATAATTAACTATACTAAAAGTGTCCTATATAGAAAGAAAAAAAATAATTTAAACATATACAGAATACCGAACGCCGGAGTACGAGTGCACTCCTACATCCAGGATAAGTTTTGGTGAGAAATGATTGTCTACTCATTTTCTATATTGATTTTTTTTATTGCAATAATTTTTAATTACGAAATTGGTCCATTAGAAAGTTTAACGATACGATTTATGATTACTGAAAAAACTGTATATCAAGTTATTTCGGATTAGAAAAACAGTTAAAAAGTCATCAAAAGCAACATAAAAGAAATTTTGATTTATAGAAAGCAATATTACAAATGGTTCTACATAAAAAAACGAATAAATTTTGACGACAATACGAATAAAAATAAGCATTTTTTGCGAGACAGTATTGAACAGAAACGGTTCCGTTAATACGCCAAATTTTTTAGACATATTTAAAGGACATATAAGAATACAGAAGAATTTAGTTTCGGCTAATAATAAACATCGAGTGCGCGGTATATATGCGTATAAAACTTACTACAAAAATAATGTTTTTTAAAGATAAGTAAGATTTAAGGGTAAAAAAAGGAAGATTCAGAAGTTGAGAATGTTATTAGATTATTAAGGAGAATAAAAGAACATGTTATAAGAGTTCAAACAAATGAGTTTTGAGATTCGTATTTTTTTAATTGGATCTAAAGTTAAGTAACTTGTAATAATGGTTATGATGGATTAAGAGAAGGTCGAGGGGTATCGAGAGGTTGGAAGTGATGAGTTAAGGGAAGTTTATTTTTAAACTTCTCTATCCGATTATGGCAATTCTCATCGAAAATTGTTTTGCCATCCGAGAATCAAAATAGGAATGTTCATATCGTAGGGTATAGAAAGCAGAGGGGTCAATAACATCTGATTCTCTCAATTTTAAGGGGCTTCTGAATTTATTCGAGCCATGCGCAAACCAAAGGTGCGTTTCAGTCGGTACAACTGAGAGATAGGGAGGGGCGAAGATTCAGTTCGGGAGACATGAACAATGTATGTGGCTGTCGAGTGAAGACAACCAGATTTGACAACGGAATGTATTCGCAAATTTATACCAAAGTTAGGGTATGTTTGACTTGTAAGATGAGGAAATGTTCCTTAAGGAATTTAGGAAGTAATTATAAGGTGTGATACGAGATAGAGGGGTAGATGGCATCGAGATATTCCAAGAGAGTGGGGGTATAGACAATCGTATTGACTTCAGGGAAGCCAATCTTTTGTCTTCCCTCACTTCTGTAAGGGATCACTCTCCGTTGACAGATGTTGCTTCTCATTAACTATGTGAGAGGTGAGCATGAAGCATCCAAACTTAGAAAATTTGATTTCAAGTTTTAACGTAATTTACTTAAATGCATTTCCTCCCGTTCAGGTTAAGGATTTTACTGTAAAATGACCAACTTTTTTATCGTTTTTTTCCAGAAAAGTTTTGAGTTGAAGATAAAATAAAGATTTTGGTAAAATCCTTTCAAGTTTGAATATAATTTATTTAAATGAGTTTCCTCCCGTTCAGGTTGAGGGTTTAACCATAAAATGACGGATTTTTCTAAGACAGTTTGGAGTTTAGGATAAAATAAAGATTTTATCAAAATCCTTAAAAATTACTTACTTAAATGAGTTTTCTCCCGTTCAGGTTGTGGGCTTAACCATAAAATGACCGATTTTTCTAGAAAAGTGTTGAGCTGAACGGGAGGTTGAGATTTTTTACCTTAAATTGACCGATAAAATTCTAAAAAACTTTTAAGTTTAGGATAAAATAAAGGTTTTGGCAAAATCCTTCCAAGTCTTAATGTAATTTACTTAAATGTGTTTCCTCCCGTTAAGGTTGAGGGTTTTACTGTAAAAGAACGAACTTCTTGACTGTTTTTTCCAGAAAAGTACTGAGTTTGAAAGATTCTGTTAATCTTAAAATATAACTTTCTCTCACGTTAAGGATAAAGATTTTGGCAAAACCCTTTAAAGTTTTAATGTAATTTACTTGAATGCATTGTAGGGCCCCCTTAAAAAAAATAAGAAAATATAATGAAATAATAAGAAAACTAAAACATAAAAAAAGTAACCTGTCTAAAATCAAACGTAAGGAACTCCACACAAAATATCATAAAAGCATATCCCTGTACTTGCGAAGAATTTTATTCGAAAAACTTACCATATGTTTTTTTCTTTAAGTACCGAAAAAGAAATAGGTAGGGGACGTTTTATATCTGAGCCCTCGATGTTCGAAGAAATCAATCGATAAGTCTTTTATGTTTCAATTCGGTCCGAGTGAAGAAGTGTGAGCTTACCGAATAATCCCGTACTTATATAAACCGAGGTTCAACTTCATTACATATTTTTTTTCTATAGAGAAAAGGTAAACTTTTAACTGAGATAAATCAATTTTAAGTATGGTGACAACAAAATACTTAAAATGAAATTATTTGTAGAGCCGTCCGAAAAGGAATTTTCTTTCTAACTTACCGTCACCACGGACCGAACCTAAAGCGTTTTCACAAAAATAAGTTTTAATCGGCATTCATACTTGAGTATAAGTCACTCATTTTTTGGTGTCAGCTGAAGGTAAATTTAAAGCCTGATTGTTTAATTACATATAGTAAAACATAATTAAGATTTATAAATATTTGTGTAGTGATCATCGAAAGAAAAAAGATTGGTCTTCAAACGTCGGCAGGTGTAGTGACAAAACCGACCTCCTCTCTAACGTGACACTCGGCCATCAAATCTACAGAATATTCACAATAGAAACTAATACGAACGGACAAGACCTATAATTAAGCCACTCTTCTGGTCCAACTGTACCAAGAGACTTCCAAAGACCACTTTGCCTGGTCGAGCGTGTATTAGGTGCGGGTGTAAAGTGTGGAAACCACATGTGTAGTTCCCACGATTATCATTGGTTGGATTCTGCGACACCGTCTACTTCGCCACGATTCACCCAACTGAAGACGTCACCCAAGTGCGCCAGAGTAGTGAGCGAGAATCTACGACATAGGTGCTACACATCCCCCACCTAATTTTTTTGGTCACTGCCCTAGCGGCACAACCATCTGCTGATAAGCACAATCACGACACAGATCACACAAATCATCAGCAACCATCGCATCTTCGACCCACTGAACTGCTCGCGAGCCCAAGAACTTACACTTGCACTATACGATCACCCAGCTGTTGTCAAATAACAATTGATAGTTGTCGATTTGACATCAGTCCCAAAGATCGCACTGATCAAACATAAGTAATGATTTACATAAAGGCTTTAGATTTGTATTGTATAAACTCTTTTGTGGTCAGTGATAGTCTCAGCAGTATAAACAAAAGAAAGAACAAAACCAAAAGAAAGAAAAAGATAAGTATTTCCAGTTTAAATAATCTGACGTTCAATTGCCTTAAGATTTTGTTTTTTTAATCTAACCAGCGTTAAGCCAACAAGTCAGAGCCGTTCTTCTACGTATGCTGTGCACATCATCGTCAGAGATACCAGCCAACCTGATTTCTATAAAAGTAGAGAAAACACGTAAGCTTACATCCTGGTGAGTCTAATTTTGAATTACGTACATTACCTTAAATCTATTGGACAAAGGGATTTTTGAGGGTTGAAATATTGGGCATCGAAATTTATGAAGCTCAATAAAAAGGCTCATTGGGAGAGTTCTCAATGTGGTGACTAAAAGAAAGAGTAAACGATTTTTCAAAAGAAAAGAATAAAGAGAAAGTGAGAAATAACTTTCGTTTCATGTAATTATAAAAATAGAGTAGAGTATAAATATCAAACTAACAAGAGCTTAGATTTCCTACCGTTCAGGTTGAGGGTTTTAGCATTAATTGACTGATTTTTCTAGAAGAGTCTTAAGTTTAGGATAAAATAAAGATTTTGGCAAAATCCTTTCAAGTTTAATGTAATTTACTTAAATGAATTTCCTCCCGTTCATGTTGAGGGTTTTACCATAAAATGACCATTTTTTCTAAGAAAGTTTGGATCTAAGGATAATATAAAGATTTTGGCAAAATACTTTCAAGTTTGAATGTAATTCACTTAAATGAGTTTCCTCCCGTTCAGGTTGAGACTTTTAGCATAAAATGACCAATTTTTCTAAGAAAGTTTGGAGCTAAGGATAATATAAAGATTTTGGCAAAATACTTTCAAGTTTGAATGGAATTCACTTAAATGAGTATCCTCCCGTTCAGGTTGAGGATTTTAGCATTAATAGACTGATTTTTCTAGAAGAGTCTTAAGTTTAGGATAAAATAAAGATTTTGGCAAAGTCCTTTCAAGTTTGAATGGAATTCACTTAAATGAGTTTCCTCCCGTTTAGGTTGAGACTTTTAGGATAAATTGACTGATTTTTCTAGAACAGTCTTGAGTTTAGGATAAAATAAAGATTTTGGCAAAATAGTTTCAAGTCTTAATGTAATTTACTTAAAAGAGTTTCCTCCCGTTCAGGTTGAGGATCTTAGCATAAATTGACTGATTTTTCTAGAAGAGTCTTAAGTTTAGGATAAAATAAAGATTTTGGCAAAATCCTTTCAAGTTTAATGTAATTTACTTAAATGAGTTTCCTCCCGTTCAGGTTGAGGGTTTTACCATGAAATGAGCATTTTTTCTAAGAAAGTTTGGATCTAAGGATAATATAAAGATTTTGGCAAAATACTTTCAAGTTTGAATGGAATTCACTTAAATGAGTTTCCTCCCGTTCAGGTTGAGGATTTTAGCATAAATTGACTGATTTTTCTAGAAGAGTCTTAAGTTTAGGATAAAATAAAGATTTTGGCAAAATCCTTTCAAGTTTAATGTAATTTACTTAAATGAGTTTCCTCCCGTTCAGGTTGAGGATTTTAGCATAAATTGACTGATTTTTCTAGAAGAGTCTTAAGTTTAGGATAAAATAAAGATTTTGGCAAAATCCTTTCAAGTTTAATGTAATTTACTTAAATGAGTTTCCTCCCGTTCAGGTTGAGGGTTTTACCATGAAATGACCATTTTTTCTAAGAAAGTTTGGATCTAAGGATAATATAAAGATTTTGGCAAAATACTTTCAAGTTTGAATAGAATTCACTTAAATGAGTTTCCTCCCGTTCAGGTTAAGGATTTTAGCATAAATTGACTGATTTTTCTAGAAGAGTCTTAAGTTTAGGATAAAATAAAGATTTTGGCAAAATCCTTTCAAGTTTTAATGTAATTCACTTAAATGAGTTTCCTCCCGTTCAGGTTGAGGATTTTACCATAAATAGACTGATTTTTCTAAAACAGTCTTGAGTTTAGGATAAAATAAAGATTTTGGCAAAATCCTTTCAAGTTTTAATGTAATTCACTTAAATGAGTTTCCTCCCGTTCAGGTTGAGGATTTTAGCATAAATTGACTGATTTTTCTAAAACAGTCTTGAGTTTAGGATAAAATAAAGATTTTGGCAAAATCCTTTCAAGTTTAATGTAATTTACTTAAATGAGTTTCCTCCCGTTCAGGTTGAGGGTTTTACCATGAAATGACCATTTTTTCTAAGAAAGTTTGGATCCAAGGATAATATAAAGATTTTGGCAAAATACTTTCAAGTTTGAATGGAATTCACTTAAATGAGTTTCCTCCCGTTCAGGTTGAGGATTTTAGCATAAATTGACTGATTTTTCTAGAACAGTCTTAAGTTTAGGATAAAATAAAGATTTTGGCAAACTCCTTTCAAGTTTAATGTAATTTACTTAAATGAATTTCCTCCCGTTCAGGTTAAGGATTTTAGCATAAATTGACTGATTTTTCTAGAAGAGTCTTAAGTTTAGGATAAAATAAAGATTTTGGCAAAATCCTTTCAAGTTTTAATGTAATTCACTTAAATGAGTTTCCTCCCGTTCAGGTTGAGGATTTTACCATAAATAGACTGATTTTTCTAAAACAGTCTTGAGTTTAGGATAAAATAAAGATTTTGGCAAAATCCTTTCAAGTTTAATGTAATTTACTTAAATGAGTTTCCTCCCGTTCAGGTTGAGTATTTTACCATAAATAGACTGATTTTTCTAAAACAGTCTTGAGTTTAGGATAAAATAAAGATTTTGGCAAAATCCTTTCAAGTTTAATGTAATTTACTTAAATGAATTTCCTCCCGTTCAGGTTAAGGATTTTAGCATAAATTGACTGATTTTTCTAGAAGAGTCTTAAGTTTAGGATAAAATAAAGATTTTGGCAAAATCCTTTCAAGTTTTAATGTAATTCACTTAAATGAGTTTCCTCCCGTTCAGGTTGAGGATTTTACCATAAATAGACTGATTTTTCTAAAACAGTCTTGAGTTTAGGATAAAATAAAGATTTTGGCAAAATCCTTTCAAGTTTAATGTAATTTACGTAAATGAATTTCCTCCCGTTCAGGTTAAGGATTTTAGCATAAATTGACTGATTTTTCTAGAAGAGTCTTAAGTTTAGGATAAAATAAAGATTTTGGCAAAATCCTTTCAAGTTTAATGTAATTTACTTAAATGAGTTTCCTCCCGTTCAGGTTGAGTATTTTACCATAAATAGACTGATTTTTCTAAAACAGTCTTGAGTTTAGGATAAAATAAAGATTTTGGCAAAATCCTTTCAAGTTTTAATGTAATTCACTTAAAAGAGTTTCCTCCCGTTCAGGTTGAGGGTTTTACCATAAAATTACCATTTTTTCTAAGAAAGTTTGGATCTAAGGATAATATAAAGATTTTGGCAAAATACTTTCAAGTTTGAATCGAATTCACTTAAATGAGTTTCCTCCCGTTCAGGTTGAGGATTTTACCATAAATAGACTGATTTTTCTAAAACAGTCTTGAGTTTAGGATAAAATAAAGATTTTAGCAAAATAGTTTCAAGTCTTAATGTAATTTACTTAAAAGAGTTTCCTCCCGTTCAGGTTGAGGGTTTTACCATAAAATTACCATTTTTTCTAAGAAAGTTTGGATCTAAGGATAATATAAAGATTTTGGCAAAATACTTTCAAGTTTGAATCGAATTCACTTAAATGAGTTTCCTCCCGTTCAGGTTGAGGATTTTAGCATAAATTGACTGATTTTTCTAGAACAGTCTTAAGTTTAGGATAAAATAAAGATTTTGGCAAACTCCTTTCAAGTTTTAATGTAATTCACTTAAATGAGTTTCCTCCCGTTCAGGTTGAGGATTTTACCATAAATAGACTGATTTTTCTAAAACAGTCTTGAGTTTAGGATAAAATAAAGATTTTGGCAAAATCCTTTCAAGTTTAATGTAATTTACTTAAATGAATTTCCTCCCGTTCAGGTTAAGGATTTTAGCATAAATTGACTGATTTTTCTAGAAGAGTCTTAAGTTTAGGATAAAATAAAGATTTTGGCAAAATCCTTTTAAGTTTTAATGTAATTCACTTAAATGAGTTTCCTCCCGTTCAGGTTGAGGGTTTTACCATAAAATTACCATTTTTTCTAAGAAAGTTTGGATCTAAGGATAATATAAAGATTTTGGCAAAATACTTTCAAGTTTGAATGGAATTCACTTAAATGAGTTTCCTCCCGTTCAGGTTGAGGATTTTAGCATAAATTGACTGATTTTGCTAAAACAGTCTTGAGTTTAGGATAAAATAAAGATTTTGGCTAAATCCTTTTAAGTATTAATGTAATTTACTTAAATGAATTTCCTCCCGTTCAGGTTGAGGGTTTAACCATAAAATGACCATTTTTTCTAAGAAAGTTTGGATCTAAGGATAATATAAAGATTTTGGCAAAATACTTTCAAGTTTGAATGGAATTCACTTAAATGAGTTTCCTCCCGTTCAGGTTGAGGATTTTAGCATTAATTGACTGATTTTTCTAGAAGAGTCTTAAGTTTAGGATAAAATAAAGATTTTGGCAAAATCCTTTCAAGTTTTAATGTAATTCACTTAAATGAGTTTCCTCCCGTTCAGGTTGAGGGTTTTACCATAAAATGACCATTTTTTCTAAGAAAGTTTGGATCTAAGGATAATATAAAGATTTTGGCAAAATACTTTCAAGTTTGAATGGAATTCACTTAAATGAGTTTCCTCCCGTTTAGGTTGAGACTTTTAGCATTAATTGACTGATTTTTTTAGAACAGTCTTGAGTTTAGGATAAAATAAAGATTTTGGCTAAATCCGTTTAAGTATTAATGTAATTTACTTAAATGAATTTCCTCCCGTTCAGGTTGAGGGTTTTACCATAAAATGACCATTTTTTCTAAGAAAGTTTGGATCTAAGGATAATATAAAGATTTTGGCAAAATACTTTCAAGTTTGAATGGAATTCACTTAAATGAATTTCCTCCCGTTCAGGTTGAGGATTTTAGCATTAATTGACTGATTTTTCTAGAAGAGTCTTAAGTTTAGGATAAAATAAAGATTTTGGCAAAATCCTTTCAAGTTTTAATGTAATTTACTTAAATGAGTTTCCTCCCGTTCAGGTTGAGGATTTTACCATAAATAGACTGATTTTTCTAAAACAGTCTTGAGTTTAGGATAAAATTAAGATTTTGGCAAAATCCTTTCAAGTTTAATGTAATTTACTTAAATGAGTTTCCTCCCGTTTAGGTTGAGACTTTTAGGATAAATTGACTGATTTTTCTAGAACAGTCTTGAGTTTAGGATAAAATAAAGATTTTGGCAAAATAGTTTCAAGTCTTAATGTAATTTACTTAAATGAGTTTCCTCCCGTTCAGGTTGAGTATCTTAGCATAAATTGACTGATTTTTCTAGAAGAGTCTTAAGTTTAGGATAAAATAAAGATTTTGGCAAAATCCTTTCAAGTTTTAATGTAATTCACTTAAATGAGTTTCCTCCCGTTCAGGTTGAGGGTTTTACCATAAAATGACCATTTTTTCTAAGAAAGTTTGGATCTAAGGATAATATAAAGATTTTGGCAAAATACTTTCAAGTTTGAATGGAATTCACTTAAATGAGTTTCCTCCCGTTCAGGTTGAAGATTTTAGCATAAATTGACTGATTTTTCTAGAAGGGTCTTAAGTTTAGGATAAAATAAAGATTTTGGCAAAATCCTTTCAAGTTTTAATGTAATTCACTTAAATGAGTTTCCTCCCGTTCAGGTTGAGGATTTTACCATAAATAGACTGATTTTTCTAAAACAGTCTTGAGTTTAGGATAAAATAAAGATTTTGGCAAAATCCTTTCAAGTTTTAATGTAATTTACTTAAATGAGGTTCCTCCCGTTCAGGTTGAGTATTTTAGCATAAATTGACTGATTTTTCTAAAACAGTCTTTAGTTTAGGATAAAATAAAGATTTTGGCAAAATAGTTTCAAGTCTTAATGTAATTTACTTAAAAGAGTTTCCTCCCGTTCAGGTTGAGGGTTTTACCATGAAATGACTATTTTTTCTAAGAAAGTTTGGATCTTAGGATAATATAAAGATTTTGGCAAAATACTTTCAAGTTTGAATCGAATTCACTTAAATGAGTTTCCTCCCGTTCAGGTTGAGGATTTTACCATAAATAGACTGATTTTTCTAAAACAGTCTTGAGTTTAGGATAAAATAAAGATTTTAGCAAAATAGTTTCAAGTCTTAATGTAATTTACTTAAAAGAGTTTCCTCCCGTTCAGGTTGAGGATTTTAGCATTAATTTACTGATTTTTCTAGAAGAGTCTTAAGTTTAGGATAAAATAAAGATTTTGGCAAAATCCTTTCAAGTTTTAATGTAATTCACTTAAATGAGTTTCCTCCCGTTCAGGTTGAGGATTTTACCATAAATAGACTGATTTTTCTAAAACAGTCTTGAGTTTAGGATAAAATAAAGATTTTGGCAAAATAGTTTCAAGTCTTAATGTAATTTACTTAAAAGAGTTTCCTCCCGTTCAGGTTGAGGATTTTAGCATTAATTTACTGATTTTTCTAGAAGAGTCTTAAGTTTAGGATAAAATTAAGATTTTGGCAAAATCCTTTCAAGTTTAATGTAATTTACTTAAATGAGTTTCCTCCCGTTTAGGTTGAGACTTTTAGGATAAATTGACTGATTTTTCTAGAAGAGTCTTGAGTTTAGGATAAAATGAAGATTTTGGCAAAATAGTTTCAAGTCTTAATGTAATTTACTTAAATGAGTTTCCTCCCGTTCAGGTTGAGGATTTTAGCATAAATTGACTGATTTTTCTAGAAGAGTCTTAAGTTTAGGATAAAATAAAGATTTTGGCAAAATCCTTTCAAGTTTAATGTAATTTACTTAAATGAGTTTCCTCCCCTTCAGGTTGAGGGTTTTACCGTGAAATGACCATTTTTTCTAAGAAAGTTTGGATCTAAGGATAATATAAAGATTTTGGCAAAATACTTTCAAGTTTGAATGGAATTCACTTAAATGAGTTTCCTCCCGTTCAGGTTGAGGATTTTAGCATAAATTGACTGATTTTGCTAAAACAGTCTTGAGTTTAGGATAAAATAAAGAATTTGGCAAAATACTTTCAAGTTTAATGTAATTTGCTTAAATGAGTTTCCTCCCGTTCAGGTTGAGGATTTTAGCATAAATTGACTGATTTTTCTAAAACAGTCTTGAGTTTAGGATAAAATAAAGATTTTGGCAAAATCCTTTCAAGTTTAATGTAATTTACTTAAATGAGTTTCCTCCCGTTCAGGTTGAGGGTTTTACCATGAAATGACCATTTTTTCTAAGAAAGTTTGGATCTAAGGATAATATAAAGATTTTGGCAAAATACTTTCAAGTTTGAATGGAATTCACTTAAATGAGTTTCCTCCCGTTCAGGTTGAGGATTTTAGCATAAATTGACTGATTTTGCTAAAACAGTCTTGAGTTTAGGATAAAATAAAGAATTTGGCAAAATACTTTCAAGTTTGAATGGAATTCACTTAAATGAGTTTCCTCCCGTTTAGGTTGAGACTTTTAGCATTAATTGACTGATTTTTCTAGAACAGTCTTGAGTTTAGGATAAAATAAAGATTTTGGCTAAATCCTTTTAAGTATTAATGTAATTTACTTAAATGAATTTCCTCCCGTTCAGGTTGAGGATTTTACCATAAAATGACCATTTTTTCTAAGAAAGTTTGGATCTAAGGATAATATAAAGATTTTGGCAAAATACTTTCAAGTTTGAATGGAATTCACTTAAATGAGTTTCCTCCCGTTCAGGTTGAGGATTTTAGCATTAATTGACTGATTTTTCTAGAAGAGTCTTAAGTTTAGGATAAAATAAAGATTTTGGCAAAATCCTTTCAAGTTTAATGTAATTTACTTAAATGAATTTCTTCCCGTTCAGGTTGAGGGTTTTACCATAAAATGACCATTTTTTCTAAAAAAGTTTGGATCTAAGGATAATATAAAGATTTTGGCAAAATACTTTCAAGTTTGAATGGAATTCACTTAAATGAGTTTCCTCCCGTTCAGGTTGAGGATTTTACCATAAATAGACTGATTTTTCTAAAACAGTCTTGAGTTTAGGATAAAATAAAGATTTTGGCAAAATCCTTTCAAGTTTAATGTAATTTACTTAAATGAATTTCCTCCCGTTCAGGTTGAGGGTTTTACCATAAAATGACCATTTTTTCTAAAAAAGTTTGGATCTAAGGATAATATAAAGATTTTGGCAAAATACTTTCAAGTTTGAATGGAATTCACTTAAATGAGTTTCCTCCCGTTCAGGTTGAGGATTTTAGCATTAATTGACTGATTTTTCTAGAAGAGTCTTAAGTTTAGGATAAAATAAAGATTTTGGCAAAATCCTTTCAAGTTTTAATGTAATTCACTTAAATGAGTTTCCTCCCGTTCAGGTTGAGGGTTTTACCATAAAATGACCATTTTTTCTAAGAAAGGTTGGATCTAAGGATAATATAAAGATTTTGGCAAAATACTTTCAAGTTTGAATGGAATTCACTTAAATGAGTTTCCTCCCGTTCAGGTTGAGGATTTTAGCATTAATTGACTGATTTTTCTAGAAGAGTCTTAAGTTTAGGATAAAATAAAGATTTTGGCAAAATCCTTTCAAGTTTAATGTAATTTACTTAAATGAATTTCTTCCCGTTCAGGTTGAGGGTTTTACCATAAAATGACCATTTTTTCTAAAAAAGTTTGGATCTAAGGATAATATAAAGATTTTGGCAAAATACTTTCAAGTTTGAATGGAATTCACTTAAATGAGTTTCCTCCCGTTCAGGTTGAGGATTTTAGCATAAATTGACTGATTTTTCTAAAACAGTCTTGAGTTTAGGATAAAATAAAGATTTTGGCAAAATAGTTTCAAGTCTTAATGTAATTTACTTAAAAGAGTTTCCTCCCGTTCAGGTTGAGGATTTTAGCATTAATTGACTGATTTTTCTAGAAGAGTCTTAAGTTTAGGATAAAATAAAGATTTTGGCAAAATACTTTCAAGTTTGAATGGAATTCACCTAAATGAGTTTCCTCCCGTTCAGGTTGAGGATTTTAGCATAAATTGACTGATTTTGCTAAAACAGTCTTGAGTTTAGGATAAAATAAAGATTTTGGCAAAATACTTTCAAGTTTGAATGGAATTCACTTAAATGAGTTTCCTCCCGTTTAGGTTGAGGGTTTTACCATAAAATGACCATTTTTTCTAAGAAAGTTTGGATCTAAGGATAATATAAAGATTTTGGCAAAATACTTTCAAGTTTGAATGGAATTCA
This sequence comes from Chrysotoxum bicinctum, assembly GCA_911387755.1. Classification (NCBI taxonomy): domain Eukaryota; kingdom Metazoa; phylum Arthropoda; class Insecta; order Diptera; family Syrphidae; genus Chrysotoxum; species Chrysotoxum bicinctum. Next base: position 8,802,324 of record OU426991.1, on the reverse strand, counting down.
CTTAAATGAGTTTCCTCCCGTTTAGGTTGAGACTTTTAGCATTAATTGACTGATTTTTCTAGAACAGTCTTGAGTTTAGGATAAAATAAAGATTTTGGCTAAATCCTTTTAAGTATTAATGTAATTTACTTAAATGAGTTTCCTCCCGTTCAGGTTGAGGGTTTTACCATAAAATGACCATTTTTTCTAAGAAAGTTTGGATCTAAGGATAATATAAAGATTTTGGCAAAATACTTTCAAGTTTGAATGGAATTCACTTAAATGAGTTTCCTCCCGTTCAGGTTGAGGATTTTAGCATTAATTGACTGATTTTTCTAGAAGAGTCTTAAGTTTAGGATAAAATAAAGATTTTGGCAAAATCCTTTCAAGTTTAATGTAATTTACTTAAATGAATTTCCTCCCGTTCAGGTTGAGGGTTTTACCATAAAATGACCATTTTTTCTAAAAAAGTTTGGATCTAAGGATAATATAAAGATTTTGGCAAAATACTTTCAAGTTTGAATGGAATTCACTTAAATGAGTTTCCTCCCGTTCAGGTTGAGGATTTTAGCATAAATTGACTGATTTTTCTAAAACAGTCTTGAGTTTAGGATAAAATAAAGATTTTGGCAAAATAGTTTCAAGTCTTAATGTAATTTACTTAAAAGAGTTTCCTCCCGTTCAGGTTGAGGATTTTAGCATTAATTGACTGATTTTTCTAGAAGAGTCTTAAGTTTAGGATAAAATAAAGATTTTGGCAAAATACTTTCAAGTTTGAATGGAATTCACCTAAATGAGTTTCCTCCCGTTCAGGTTGAGGATTTTAGCATAAATTGACTGATTTTGCTAAAACAGTCTTGAGTTTAGGATAAAATAAAGATTTTGGCAAAATACTTTCAAGTTTGAATGGAATTCACTTTAATGAGTTTCCTCCCGTTTAGGTTGAGGGTTTTACCATAAAATGACCATTTTTTCTAAGAAAGTTTGGATCTAAGGATAATATAAAGATTTTGGCAAAATACTTTCAAGTTTGAATGGAATTCACTTAAATGAGTTTCCTCCCGTTTAGGTTGAGACTTTTAGCATTAATTGACTGATTTTTCTAGAACAGTCTTGAGTTTAGGATAAAATAAAGATTTTGGCTAAATCCTTTTAAGTATTAATGTAATTTACTTAAATGAGTTTCCTCCCGTTCAGGTTGAGGGTTTTACCATAAAATGACCATTTTTTCTAAGAAAGTTTGGATCTAAGGATAATATAAAGATTTTGGCAAAATACTTTCAAGTTTGAATGGAATTCACTTAAATGAGTTTCCTCCCGTTCAGGTTGAGGATTTTAGCATTAATTGACTGATTTTTCTAGAAGAGTCTTAAGTTTAGGATAAAATAAAGATTTTGGCTAAATCCTTTTAAGTATTAATGTAATTTACTTAAATGAGTTTCCTCCCGTTCAGGTTGAGGGTTTTACCATAAAATGACCATTTTTTCTAAGAAAGTTTGGATCTAAGGATAATATAAAGATTTTGGCAAAATACTTTCAAGTTTGAATGGAATTCACTTAAATGAGTTTCCTCCCGTTTAGGTTGAGACTTTTAGTATTAATTGACTGATTTTTCTAGAACAGTCTTGAGTTTAGGATAAAATAAAGATTTTGGCTAAATCCTTTTAAGTATTAATGTAATTTACTTAAATGAGTTTCCTCCCGTTCAGGTTGAGGGTTTTACCATAAAATGACCATTTTTTCTAAGAAAGTTTGGATCTAAGGATAATATAAAGATTTTGGCAAAATACTTTCAAGTTTGAATGGAATTCACTTAAATGAGTTTCCTCCCGTTTAGGTTGAGACTTTTAGCATTAATTGACTGATTTTTCTAGAACAGTCTTGAGTTTAGGATAAAATAAAGATTTTGGCTAAATCCTTTTAAGTATTAATGTAATTTACTTAAATGAGTTTCCTCCCGTTCAGGTTGAGGGTTTTACCATAAAATGACCATTTTTTCTAAGAAAGTTTGGATCTAAGGATAATATAAAGATTTTGGCAAAATACTTTCAAGCTTGAATGGAATTCACCTAAATGAGTTTCCTCCCGTTCAGGTTGAGGATTTTAGCATAAATTGACTGATTTTGCTAAAACAGTCTTGAGTTTAGGATAAAATAAAGATTTTGGCAAAATACTTTCAAGTTTGAATGGAATTCACTTTAATGAGTTTCCTCCCGTTTAGGTTGAGGGTTTTACCATAAAATGACCATTTTTTCTAAGAAAGTTTGGATCTAAGGATAATATAAAGATTTTGGCAAAATACTTTCAAGTTTGAATGGAATTCACTTAAATGAGTTTCCTCCCGTTTAGGTTGAGACTTTTAGCATTAATTGACTGATTTTTCTAAAACAGTCTTGAGTTTAGGATAAAATAAAGATTTTGGCTAAATCCTTTCAAGTTTTAATGTAATTCACTTAAATGAGTTTCCTCCCGTTCAGGTTGAGGATTTTACCATAAATAGACTGATTTTTCTAAAACAGTCTTGAGTTTAGGATAAAATAAAGATTTTGGCAAAATCCTTTCAAGTTTAATGTAATTTACTTAAATGAATTTCCTCCCGTTCAGGTTGAGGGTTTTACCATAAAATGACCATTTTTTCTAAAAAAGTTTGGATCTAAGGATAATATAAAGATTTTGGCAAAATACTTTCAAGTTTGAATGGAATTCACTTAAATGAGTTTCCTCCCGTTCAGGTTGAGGATTTTAGCATAAATTGACTGATTTTTCTAAAACAGTCTTGAGTTTAGGATAAAATAAAGATTTTGGCAAAATAGTTTCAAGTCTTAATGTAATTTACTTAAAAGAGTTTCCTCCCGTTCAGGTTGAGGATTTTAGCATTAATTGACTGATTTTTCTAGAAGAGTCTTAAGTTTAGGATAAAATAAAGATTTTGGCAAAATACTTTCAAGTTTGAATGGAATTCACCTAAATGAGTTTCCTCCCGTTCAGGTTGAGGATTTTAGCATAAATTGACTGATTTTGCTAAAACAGTCTTGAGTTTAGGATAAAATAAAGATTTTGGCAAAATACTTTCAAGTTTGAATGGAATTCACTTAAATGAGTTTCCTCCCGTTTAGGTTGAGACTTTTAGCATTAATTGACTGATTTTTCTAGAACAGTCTTGAGTTTAGGATAAAATAAAGATTTTGGCTAAATCCTTTTAAGTATTAATGTAATTTACTTAAATGAGTTTCCTCCCGTTCAGGTTGAGGGTTTTACCATAAAATGACCATTTTTTCTAAGAAAGTTTGGATCTAAGGATAACATAAAGATTTTGGCAAAATACTTTCAAGTTTGAATGGAATTCACTTAAATGAGTTTCCTCCCGTTCAGGTTGAGGATTTTAGCATTAATTGACTGATTTTTCTAGAAGAGTCTTAAGTTTAGGATAAAATAAAGATTTTGGCTAAATCCTTTCAAGTTTTAATGTAATTCACTTAAATGAGTTTCCTCCCGTTCAGGTTGAGGATTTTACCATAAATAGACTGATTTTTCTAAAACAGTCTTGAGTTTAGGATAAAATAAAGATTTTGGCAAAATCCTTTCAAGTTTAATGTAATTTACTTAAATGAATTTCCTCCCGTTCAGGTTGAGGGTTTTACCATAAAATGACCATTTTTTCTAAGAAAGTTTGGATCTAAGGATAATATAAAGATTTTGGCAAAATACTTTCAAGTTTGAATGGAATTCACTTAAATGAGTTTCCTCCCGTTCAGGTTGAGGATTTTAGCATAAATTGACTGATTTTTCTAAAACAGTCTTGAGTTTAGGATAAAATAAAGATTTTGGCAAAATAGTTTCAAGTCTTAATGTAATTTACTTAAAAGAGTTTCCTCCCGTTCAGGTTGAGGATTTTAGCATTAATTGACTGATTTTTCTAGAAGAGTCTTAAGTTTAGGATAAAATAAAGATTTTGGCTAAATCCTTTCAAGTTTGAATGGAATTCACTTAAATGAGTTTCCTCCCGTTTAGGTTGAGACTTTTAGCATTAATTGACTGATTTTTCTAGAACAGTCTTGAGTTTAGGATAAAATAAAGATTTTGGCTAAATCCTTTTAAGTATTAATGTAATTTACTTAAATGAGTTTCCTCCCGTTCAGGTTGAGGGTTTTACCATAAAATGACCATTTTTTCTAAGAAAGTTTGGATCTAAGGATAATATAAAGATTTTGGCAAAATACTTTCAAGTTTGAATGGAATTCACCTAAATGAGTTTCCTCCCGTTCAGGTTGAGGATTTTAGCATAAATTGACTGATTTTGCTAAAACAGTCTTGAGTTTAGGATAAAATAAAGATTTTGGCAAAATACTTTCAAGTTTGAATGGAATTCACTTAAATGAGTTTCCTCCCGTTTAGGTTGAGACTTTTAGCATTAATTGACTGATTTTTCTAGAACAGTCTTGAGTTTAGGATAAAATAAAGATTTTGGCTAAATCCTTTTAAGTATTAATGTAATTTACTTAAATGAGTTTCCTCCCGTTCAGGTTGAGGGTTTTACCATAAAATGACCATTTTTTCTAAGAAAGTTTGGATCTAAGGATAATATAAAGATTTTGGCAAAATACTTTCAAGTTTGAATGGAATTCACTTAAATGAGTTTCCTCCCGTTCAGGTTGAGGATTTTAGCATAAATTGACTGATTTTTCTAGAAGAGTCTTAAGTTTGGGATAAAATAAAGATTTTGGCAAAATCCTTTCAAGTTTTAATGTTGTTCACTTAAATGAGTTTCCTCCCGTTCAGGTTGAGGATTTTACCATAAATAGACTGATTTTTCTAAAACAGTCTTGAGTTTAGGATAAAATAAAGATTTTGGCAAAATAGTTTCAAGTCTTAATGTAATTTACTTAAAAGAGTTTCCTCCCGTTCAGGTTGAGGATTTTAGCATTAATTGACTGATTTTTCTAGAAGAGTCTTAAGTTTAGGATAAAATAAAGATTTTGGCAAAATACTTTCAAGTTTGAATGGAATTCACTTAAATGAGTTTCCTCCCGTTCAGGTTGAGGATTTTAGCATAAATTGACTGATTTTTCTAGAAGAGTCTTAAGTTTGGGATAAAATAAAGATTTTGGCAAAATCCTTTCAAGTTTTAATGTTATTCACTTAAATGAGTTTCCTCCCGTTCAGGTTGAGGATTTTACCATAAATAGACTGATTTTTCTAAAACAGTCTTGAGTTTAGGATAAAATAAAGATTTTGGCAAAATCCTTTCAAGTTTAATGTAATTTACTCAAATGAATTTCCTCCCGTTCAGGTTGAGGGTTTTACCATAAAATGACCATTTTTTCTAAAAAAGTTTGGATCTAAGGATAATATAAAGATTTTGGCAAAATACTTTCAAGTTTGAATGGAATTCACTTAAATGAGTTTCCTCCCGTTCAGGTTGAGGATTTTAGCATAAATTGACTGATTTTTCTAAAACAGTCTTGAGTTTAGGATAAAATAAAGATTTTGGCAAAATAGTTTCAAGTCTTAATGTAATTTACTTAAAAGAGTTTCCTCCCGTTCAGGTTGAGGATTTTAGCATTAATTGACTGATTTTTCTAGAAGAGTCTTAAGTTTAGGATAAAATAAAGATTTTGGCTAAATCCTTTTAAGTATTAATGTAATTTACTTAAATGAGTTTCCTCCCGTTCAGGTTGAGGGTTTTACCATAAAATGACCATTTTTTCTAAGAAAGTTTGGATCTAAGGATAATATAAAGATTTTGGCAAAATACTTTCAAGTTTGAATGGAATTCACTTAAATGAGTTTCCTCCCGTTCAGGTTGAGGATTTTAGCATTAATTGACTGATTTTTCTAGAAGAGTCTTAAGTTTAGGATAAAATAAAGATTTTGGCAAAATCCTTTCAAGTTTTAATGTAATTCACTTAAATGAGTTTCCTCCCGTTCAGGTTGAGGGTTTTACCATAAAATGACCATTTTTTCTAAGAAAGTTTGGATCTAAGGATAATATAAAGATTTTGGCAAAATACTTTCAAGTTTGAATGGAATTCACTTAAATGAGTTTCCTCCCGTTCAGGTTGAGGATTTTACCATAAATAGACTGATTTTTCTAAAACAGTCTTGAGTTTAGGATAAAATAAAGATTTTGGCAAAATAGTTTCAAGTCTTAATGTAATTTACTTAAAAGAGTTTCCTCCCGTTCAGGTTGAGGATTTTAGCATTAATTGACTGATTTTTCTAGAAGAGTCTTAAGTTTAGGATAAAATAAAGATTTTGGCAAAATCCTTTTAAGTTTTAATGTAATTCACTTAAATGAGTTTCCTCCCGTTCAGGTTGAGGATTTTACCATAAATAGACTGATTTTTCTAAAACAGTCTTGAGTTTAGGATAAAATAAAGATTTTGGCAAAATAGTTTCAAGTCTTAATGTAATTTACTTAAAAGAGTTTCCCCCGTTCAGGTTGAGGGTTTTACCATAAAATTACCATTTTTTCTAAGAAAGTTTGGATCTAAGGATAATATAAAGATTTTGGCAAAATACTTTCAAGTTTGAATCGAATTCACTTAAATGAGTTTCCTCCCGTTCAGGTTGAGGATTTTACCATAAATAGACTGATTTTTCTAAAACAGTCTTGAGTTTAGGATAAAATAAAGATTTTGGCAAAATAGTTTCAAGTCTTAATGTAATTTACTTAAAAGAGTTTCCTCCCGTTCAGGTTGAGGATTTTAGCATTAATTGACTGATTTTTCTAGAACAGTCTTGAGTTTAGGATAAAATAAAGATTTTGGCTAAATCCTTTTAAGTATTAATGTAATTTACTTAAATGAATTTCCTCCCGTTCAGGTTGAGGGTTTTACCATAAAATGACCATTTTTTCTAAGAAAGTTTGGATCTAAGGATAATATAAAGATTTTGGCAAAATACTTTCAAGTTTGAATGGAATTCACTTAAATGAGTTTCCTCCCGTTCAGGTTGAGGATTTTACCATAAATTGACTGATTTTGCTAAAACAGTCTTGAGTTTAGGCTAAAATAAAGATTTTGGCAAAATCCTTTCAAGTTTAATGTAATTTACTTAAATGAGTTTCCTCCCGTTTAGGTTGAGACTTTTAGGATAAATTGACTGATTTTTTTAGAACAGTCTTGAGTTTAGGATAAAATAAAGATTTTGGCAAAATAGTTTCAAGTCTTAATGTAATTTACTTAAATGAGTTTCCTCCCGTTCAGGTTGAGGATCTTAGCATAAATTGACTGATTTTTCTAGAAGAGTCTTAAGTTTAGGATAAAATAAAGATTTTGGCAAAATCCTTTCAAGTATAATGTAATTTACTTAAATGAGTTTCCTCCCGTTCAGGTTGAGGGTTTTACCATGAAATGACCATTTTTTCTAAGAAAGTTTGGATCTAAGGATAATATAAAGATTTTGGCAAAATACTTTCAAGTTTGAATGGAATTCACTTAAATGAGTTTCCTCCCGTTCAGGTTGAGGATTTTAGCATAAATTGACTGATTTTGCTAAAACAGTCTTGAGTTTAGGATAAAATAAAGATTTTGGCAAAATACTTTCAAGTTTGAATGGAATTCACTTAAATGAGTTTTCTCCCGTTTAGGTTGAGACTTTTAGCATTAATTGACTGATTTTTCTAGAACAGTCTTGAGTTTAGGATAAAATAAAGATTTTGGCAAAATAGTTTCAAGTCTTAATGTAATTTACTTAAAAGAGTTTCCTCCCGTTCAGGTTGAGGATTTTAGCATTAATTGACTGATTTTTCTAGAAGAGTCTTGAGTTTAGGATAAAATAAAGATTTTGGCAAAATCCTTTCAAGTTTTAATGTAATTCACTTAAATGAGTTTCCTCCCGTTCAGGTTGAGGATTTTAGCATAAATTGACTGATTTTTCTAAAACAGTCTTGAGTTTAGGATAAAATAAAGATTTTGGCAAAATCCTTTCAAGTTTAATGTAATTTACTTAAATGAGTTTCCTCCCGTTCAGGTTGAGGGTTTTACCATGAAATTACCATTTTTTCTAAGAAAGTTTGGATCTAAGGATAATATAAAGATTTTGGCAAAATACTTTCAAGTTTGAATGGAAGTCACTTAAATGAGTTTCCTCCCGTTCAGGTTGAGGATTTTAGCATAAATTGACTGATTTTTCTAGAAGAGTCTTAAGTTCAGGATAAAATGAAGATTTTGGCAAAATCCTTTCAAGTTTTAATGTAATTCACTTAAATGAGTTTCCTCCCGTTCAGGTTGAGGGTTTTACCATAAAATGACACATTTTTTCTAAGAAAGTTTGGATCTAAGGATAATATAAAGATTTTGGCAAAATACTTTCAAGTTTGAATCGAATTCACTTAAATGAGTTTCCTCCCGTTCAGGTTGAGGATTTTACCATAAATAGACTGATTTTTCTAAAACAGTCTTGAGTTTAGGATAAAATAAAGATTTTGGCAAAATAGTTTCAAGTCTTAATGTAATTTACTTAAAAGAGTTTCCTCCCGTTCAGGTTGAGGATTTTAGCATTAATTGACTGATTTTTCTAGAAGAGTCTTAAGTTTAGGATAAAATAAAGATTTTGGCTAAATCCTTTTAAGTATTAATGTAATTTACTTAAATGAATTTCCTCCCGTTCAGGTTGAGGGTTTTACCATAAAATGACCATTTTTTCTAAGAAAGTTTGGATCTAAGGATAATATGTATAAAGATTTTGGCAAAATACTTTCAAGTTTGAATGGAATTCACTTAAATGAGTTTCCTCCCGTTCAGGTTGAGGATTTTACCATAAATTGACTGATTTTGCTAAAACAGTCTTGAGTTTAGGCTAAAATAAAGATTTTGGCAAAATCCTTTCAAGTTTAATGTAATTTACTTAAATGAGTTTCCTCCCGTTTAGGTTGAGACTTTTAGGATAAATTGACTGATTTTTTTAGAACAGTCTTGAGTTTAGGATAAAATAAAGATTTTGGCAAAATAGTTTCAAGTCTTAATGTAATTTACTTAAATGAGTTTCCTCCCGTTCAGGTTGAGGATCTTAGCATGAATTGACTGATTTTTCTAGAAGAGTCTTAAGTTTAGGATAAAATAAAGATTTTGGCAAAATCCTTTCAAGTATAATGTAATTTACTTAAATGAGTTTCCTCCCGTTCAGGTTGAGGGTTTTACCATGAAATGACCATTTTTTCTAAGAAAGTTTGGATCTAAGGATAATATAAAGATTTTGGCAAAATACTTTCAAGTTTGAATGGAATTCACTTAAATGAGTTTCCTCCCGTTCAGGTTGAGGATTTTAGCATAAATTGACTGATTTTGCTAAAACAGTCTTGAGTTTAGGATAAAATAAAGATTTTGGCAAAATACTTTCAAGTTTTAATGTAATTCACTTAAATGAGTTTCCTCCCGTTCAGGTTGAGGATTTTACCATAAATAGACTGATTTTTCTAAAACAGTCTTGAGTTTAGGATAAAATAAAGATTTTGGCAAAATCCTTTCAAGTTTTAATGTAATTTACTTAAATGAGGTTCCTCCCGTTCAGGTTGAGTATTTTAGCATAAATTGACTGATTTTTCTAAAACAGTCTTTAGTTTAGGATAAAATAAAGATTTTGGCAAAATAGTTTCAAGTCTTAATGTAATTTACTTAAAAGAGTTTCCTCATGTTCAGGTTGAGGATTTTAGCATTAATTTACTGATTTTTCTAAAACAGTCTTGAGTTTAGGATAAAATAAAGATTTTGGCAAAATCCTTTCAAGTTTTAATGTAATTTACTTAAATGAGGTTCCTCCCGTTCAGGTTGAGTATTTTAGCATAAATTGACTGATTTTTCTAAAACAGTCTTTAGTTTAGGATAAAATAAAGATTTTGGCAAAATAGTTTCAAGTCTTAATGTAATTTACTTAAAAGAGTTTCCTCCCGTTCAGGTTGAGGGTTTTACCATGAAATGACCATTTTTTCTAAGAAAGTTTGGATCTTAGGATAATATAAAGATTTTGGCAAAATACTTTCAAGTTTTAATGTAATTCACTTAAATGAGTTTCCTCCCGTTCAGGTTGAGGGTTTTACCATAAAATGACCATTTTTTCTAAGAAAGTTTGGATCTAAGGATAATATAAAGATTTTGGCAAAATACTTTCAAGTTTGAATGGAATTCACTTAAATGAGTTTCCTCCCGTTCAGGTTGAGGATTTTAGCATTAATTGACTGATTTTTCTAGAAGAGTCTTAAGTTTAGGATAAAATAAAGATTTTGGCAAAATACTTTCAAGTTTGAATGGAATTCACTTAAATGAGTTTCCTCCCGTTCAGGTTGAGGATTTTAGCATAAATTGACTGATTTTGCTAAAACAGTCTTGAGTTTAGGTTAAAATAAAGATTTTGGCAAAATACTTTCAAGTTTTAATGTAATTCACTTAAATGAGTTTCCTCCCGTTCAGGTTGAGGATTTTACCATAAATAGACTGATTTTTCTAAAACAGTCTTGAGTTTAGGATAAAATAAAGATTTTGGCAAAATCCTTTCAAGTTTTAATGTAATTTACTTAAATGAGGTTCCTCCCGTTCAGGTTGAGTATTTTAGCATAAATTGACTGATTTTTCTAAAACAGTCTTTAGTTTAGGATAAAATAAAGATTTTGGCAAAATAGTTTCAAGTCTTAATGTAATTTACTTAAAAGAGTTTCCTCCCGTTCAGGTTGAGGGTTTTACCATGAAATGACCATTTTTTCTAAGAAAGTTTGGATCTTAGGATAATATAAAGATTTTGGCAAAATACTTTCAAGTTTGAATCGAATTCACTTAAATGAGTTTCCTCCCGTTCAGGTTGAGGATTTTACCATAAATAGACTGATTTTTCTAAAACAGTCTTGAGTTTAGGATAAAATAAAGATTTTGGCAAAATAGTTTCAAGTCTTAATGTAATTTACTTAAAAGAGTTTCCTCCCGTTCAGGTTGAGGATTTTAGCATTAATTTACTGATTTTTCTAAAACAGTCTTGAGTTTAGGATAAAATAAAGATTTTGGCAAAATCCTTTCAAGTTTTAATGTAATTTACTTAAATGAGGTTCCTCCCGTTCAGGTTGAGTATTTTAGCATAAATTGACTGATTTTTCTAAAACAGTCTTTAGTTTAGGATAAAATAAAGATTTTGGCAAAATAGTTTCAAGTCTTAATGTAATTTACTTAAAAGAGTTTCCCCCGTTCAGGTTGAGGGTTTTACCATAAAATTACCATTTTTTCTAAGAAAGTTTGGATCTAAGGATAATATAAAGATTTTGGCAAAATACTTTCAAGTTTGAATCGAATTCACTTAAATGAGTTTCCTCCCGTTCAGGTTGAGGATTTTACCATAAATAGACTGATTTTTCTAAAACAGTCTTGAGTTTAGGATAAAATAAAGATTTTGGCAAAATAGTTTCAAGTCTTAATGTAATTTACTTAAAAGAGTTTAATCCCGTTCAGGTTGAGGATTTTAGCATTAATTTACTGATTTTTCTAGAAGAGTCTTAAGTTTAGGATAAAATTAAGATTTTGGCAAAATCCTTTTCGAGTTTTAATGTAA